>LR991022.1:6397955-7765455 GCA_905163495.3 Cosmia trapezina | reverse complement strand
ATAAGAAAGAAATAAAAATATTTATATTTTTTTTGCAACAAGGACTGAAAGGGGGTCTCAAAAATTCAAAGTAGGGGTAAGTACTAGAGCATGCTATTAGGGCATGTTATCATATGAAAGAGCGCTGTTTGCAAATTCTCAAAAAATTTGTTTGTCTAGCCTTTATTTTTACTTCAATCGATGCTGATAAAAGTGATTTAAGTCTATAAATATCCACAGTGAATTAAACAGCGAGAAAGAGAGAGAACTAACTAATTATAACTCCGCTGTCCGTCCGTCTGTCACCAGGCTGTATCTCATGAACCGTGATAGTTAGACAGTTGAAATTTTCACAGATGATGTATTTCTGTTGTCGCTATAACAACACATACGAAAAAAACAGAGTAAAATAAATATTTAAGGGGGCTCCCATACAGCAAACGTGATTTTTGCTCGATATTGAAAACGGCAACAGGTAGACGCTTGAAATATTCACAGAATATTTAGTTATATAATTATTCACTTTAAAAATAAATAAATAAATTCAAATAAAAGAAATATTTAAGGGGGGCTCCCATACAGCAAACGTGATTTTTTTGCCGTTTTATAGATAATGGTACGGAACCCATCGTGCGCGAGTCCTACTCGCACTTGGCCGGTTTTTTAATAATCTATACATATAATAAATCTGTAGACGAGGCGTTTCTGTACATTGCAAATATTTAAAAAAAAAATAGTTGGGGTGTTAAAGAATCACCAACAGATGCCATTTCTACCATTTTTGTCATTTTTGTCTGTTTGTCTGTTTGTCTGTTTGTCTGTTTGTCTGTGAGAGTTCATAAATTTTTGTGCAAGTATCACGTCAAAAGTACAAAACCAATGTGGTTAAATTTTATACTCAAATATTGTGTGTAACTCAGAGTTTTACTTAGTTTTTGTTTCATCGCAATCGCTTCAGTCTATCAAAAGATATATGAATTTAAAGTGTTCAAGAAGAACTTTTCATTACGGTGTCTTCATGCACGTAACGACAACTATTGATACCAAATGGTACTAACAATAAAAATCGCTTTATAGGGGTGGATAACCTGATGGGTCGATCCAGCAGGTTAAGCCGCTACGCTTCCCGGGGTTGGTTAGTGGATGGGTGAGCATCTTTACATACCGAGACTCCTCCGTGCCTCGGAAAGCACTTTAAGCCGTTGGTCCCGGCTGTTATTCGTGGATCTTTGACAGTCGTTACGGGTCGTCAGAAGCCCGAAAGTCTGACAACCAGTCTTACCAAGGGTATTACCCAGTAACTGGGTTGTGGAGGTCAGATAGGCAGTCACTCCATGTAATAAACAGGTATTCAGCTGCATCCGGTTAGACTGGAAGCCGACCCGAACATAGTTGGGAAAAGCCTAGGCAGATTGGTTCTACTGATGGTTGATTAGTAACGCTAAAAGAATTTCAAATATAAAAAACCCGCCAAGTGCGTGTCGAAGGGTTCCGTAGTTGGGATGAATTTATCCCAAGCACAAACTTAACATTGTAGTTGGAAAACATATTCTCCCATACATTCCAACTGTAAATGTAAGTTTGTACTCACAATATTGAGAGATTTACCATGTTATTTTATGACCACAGACTATTCTTATAGATTTTCCTGTAATCTACAAGTAAAGAACTATTTTCTGTATTTTTTTTCAAAACTTTAGGCTCAGTAGTTTCGGAGATTAGGGGATATATTGGTAAATTTTCATCTATTTTCTTAAATAATTAATATAATTTTAAAATTATAAAAAAAAATATACATATTTGAGACCCTCATATTAATTAAGCCCTTTCATCTGATATGTCACACGGTACAGTTTGCAAAACTTTTTTTTTTAATTTTCTTATTTGCCCCACAAAAGTGACCCCCATATCCAAAATCCATTTATTTACTTTACCTACCTGTCCGCGTTTGGGTCACAGAAATTCGTAATTATATGTACCAAATTTTAACATAATGGGTACAATAGATTCGGAGCAAATTAGGTGTGACAGACGGACAGACAGACAGACACACGAGTGATCCTATAAGGGTGCCGTTTTTAGGGTTCCGTACCAAAATGGTATAAAAGGAACCCTTATGGTGTGACTCAGTCTGTCTGTCTATCTGTCACAGCTGGATATCTCAAGAACTACTAATGCTATCAACTTGAAATTTGGAACAGTTTTAGATGACGTTTACCGAACTATTTTGCAAATAAGCAAGAAATAAAAATATTTTAATTTTTATTGCAACAGGGACTGAAAGGGTGTCTTAAAAATTCATAGTGGGGCTACTAGGGCATCTGGGGTATAATATGAAAAAGCGTTAGTTTCGACTTTTGATGAAAAATGTAAAAAAACTACCGTCCCCCCCCTTATTCTATGTGATAGAAGTGTATGTAAAGAAAACAGGAAAAATAAAAAGATGTCTCTAAATAGCACACTTTTTCAGAAATCGAAACGGAACATTCGGTGCGCGAGTCCGACTCGCACTTGACCGGTTTTTTTTCTTTTGAGGTATGGAACCCTAAAAATGGGCATATAATTGTAAGATGATAGTTAATACTAATAACTGATGTGGTGTTCTGAGTGAAAAAGAATGCAATGTCAGATATAATAATCCAATCAACTTTTCATACACAGAGAAGTTGAGGGGGAGGGTTTGAGAGGGTAGGGGCAGGGGGACGCGGTGAGATCCCTCTCACCGCGTCCCGCTGCCCCTGCCCCTGCCCTAGGAGAAGCAGTAAGGAGGTGTGAGGGGGAGGAAGGGGGAAGGGGATGCGGTGAGGGGTATTAGAGGGGAGGGTGACAGGGGGGAGAGGGAGGGGGGTGGTAAGATATGGTTGAGAGGAGAGTTAGAGGAGGAGGGTTGAGAGGTTGGGTGAGAGGGGGTTGACGAGCGCCTTAACACCTTAATGTTACTTTTTGACCGAAAAATAGAAAGTCGGAACGGCACAAAAAAAAAGGAAACGCCAGTCGTCGTCAGAGCTGACACACACACTTTTTTTTTAAATCAAACTGGGTACCTTTGTAAGTTTATTTATTGTACGCACAGCGAGCTTCCAGTTAACCACTGCATCTGATAGATGTTGTATAGACGGAATCGCGGTGTCAAGATTTTCCGCAGAAGAGTGACACTTTTTCAGTCATAAAATAGATGCTGTCCTGGAATTCCGGTCTCTGGACCTGGATTTCTCTCTAGAGGTCGAGATTATTTGAGGCATCTTTATAACCAACTTCAAAAAGAATGAAGTTTTCAATTCTTCTGTTTTTAGGGTTCCGTATCCAAATAGTACATAGAAAGGGAAGTCTTATCATTACGTCCTGTCCGTCTGTCCGTCCGTATGTCACACACCTTATGTTTGAAAGAGTTTTCTCCAGAGATGGTGAAGATCTGACAATTGAACTCCTCAATAACTTACAGTAGGTATACGTACTGTGATTTGGTACAGAAATCAAAGAAAATTACTGGCTATCCGTGGTCAACTAATTATGGACTTCGATGGTTTTTAAAAGTTTTGCCTCCATAAACATGGATGTTCAAGGTATAAACGAAAAGCAGTTTGATGCGCAGTCCAAACCGCACAGATCCATCCGCGGTTTGTAACGCAGTCCACAGATCCGTGGTCCAAACTGTAGGTACCTACGTGTAAACCCCGCTATTAGTTCTTTCCGAAACGATAGTTTGGAATGGCGCGTTGTGTTTCCAGCAGTCCGAATACGTGTTAAACCCCGCTATCATAAACCGCAGTTACTGCAGGGCTGTGGTAGAGAACCCCAGGTAGCGGTTCCCACCAGGCAAGATCGCAAGATTCTTCATTTTTATTGCAGGAGTGATACCTACACCATATCTAAGCGACACGTTATGTATTGATTTCCGACATGCACGCGAACGAAGTCGCGGGCACAGCTAGTTACCTATTAAATAAATATGATTTATTAGTTTGCCAATTGATTACATTTTTCAAAAAAAGCATATTTTCTTTTAATCATAAAAATATGGTCCCCCGTGAGCGAGAGAGAATTTAATCTAATACACTCCTAACAATCATTTTAAAAACACAGTCCCACAAGGACAATCGAGCACAAACCACTATTTTTTTACTGCACCTCTTAGTTTAAGGTGTCTGTAAGTGTACCCAGGACGGCAGTGGCCTCGCTCACATCCTGATAATGGCCGCACTTAAAACCTAAAATGTACAGGTATGAATGTACAGGTATGAGCGGACACTTGATTTACTGTTATTGCCCGCACTGTGGTTATGAGAACAGCGAGAACTAGCATTTTTATAGACTACAAATAAGGGTAGTTCCTATTTTTATCACGCTGTTACATTAATGTTGTTTTATGATGGATCGTTTATGAAGTAAATGTGCTCTTGATGCCGAGAATAATTTGAGCCATTGCACTGAGCTGCAATTAATTTTGGGGCACTAATACTATCAGACAACCTTGTATTTTAGACAATATTGTATGTTTTTGTGGTGAGCCAACAAAAGTATCGATGGATGTTTTTAGTGAATTTTTATTTTGAATAAAATATGGTACTTACATAAAAAATCTTGCGTAAAAATCTAATAATTTTCTATGAGTATTTACAACATTAAATTAGATATTTAAGTATAGAATAACAAAAAAAAAAAAAATACCTGAAAAGTTTTAAAACACAATACAGGGTGCATGTAAGTGTAAGCAGTGGCAATATTTTAAGGGGTCATTGTAGTCATCATTATGAACAACTTTTGCTATGGGACCAAACCTGAAATCGCGAAAACAAAATCAGCTGTTCAGTACATTTATGTTCGCTTATCTCGTCAAAATGTAGGGAACAGCTGATTTTTTTTTCGCGATTTCAGGTTTGATCCCATAGTAAAAGTTGTTCATAATGATGAGTACAATGACCCCTTAAAATATTGCCACTGTTTACACTTACACCCGGTATACTTATTTGTAATTTTAAGTAAAAGCCAACAAAACTCATAAGTACTCATAACTATTACTAAAAGCTAAATTAACTCGAAATATTTTTAATAAGGTAATAAACATCTGCCTAGCCTTTTGCCCAACTATGTTGGGGTCGGCTTCCAGTCTAACCGGATGCAGCTGAACACCAGTATTTTACATGGAGCGACTGCCTGACTGACCTCCACAACACAACTTGACAGATAATTTCATACAAATTCTGTTCCATTTTTGAATTTATTCGGTATGGCTATTCGGACATCGTGAAAGAGGACCTTTTAGCATACCTATACCTCCTGCTATCTAGCCGCCTGAATTATGTCATTAATTCCAAACAAGTTACTAAAAATCCACGGAGGTTGCATGATAAAACGCAAAAGGTTCAAAGCCTCTACAGTACCTACCTACCACTATTAGGAATCCACTGCTATATAATTATAAACAAAAAAAAATCATGATGCTTATAATTTACTACCAGTAAAGGCACAATAATATCTTTCTAAATGATTTAATAATGACACACGCGGTAGACACTAATTATTTCACAATTGCTAATAGGATCCAAGTTATAATATAATTAAATTAGTTCCTAATTATAGTATTATTATATACTAAATGAAAGCGTGCTGGAACACCTAGTAATTTTGGCTCTCAAATTATTTGCAATGGAATTTACCAATAAAATTTTAATGATTTCTAACAGAGGGGTTAGTGCGAGTTTTTATACTTACTCGATCGCGTTTACGTTAACGTTGACGTATGTCAATTCGTATGGAATAATTTTATTTCCCATTATAGTCACCAGGCGGCGCTTATTCATTTTCAGTACAAACTGACGTTTACGTTAACGTGATCGAGTAAGTATAAAAACTCGCACTAAGCCCTCTGGTTAGAGTATTTAACTTGCTCAAACAGAGGCATGAACACAACTTTATTTATTTAATTATACTGGCTGGTAATATTAAAGGAAGGAGGTTTTTTAGGGTTCCGTACCAAAATGGTAAAAAAGGAACCCTTATGGTGTCACTCAGTCTGTCTGTCTGTCTGTCTGTCACAGCTGGATAACTCAAGAACTACTAATGCTATCAACTTGAAATTTTGAATAGTTTTAGTTGACGTTGACCCAACTTTTTTGCAAATAAGAAAGAAATTAAAATATTTATATTTTTTTGCAACAGGGACTGAAAGGGGGTCTTAAAAATTAAAAGTGGGGCTACTAGGGCATGTGGGGTATCATATGAAAGTACGCTGTTTACACAAACACAAACATTTTTTTTATTTTTTTTAGGCCGCATAGTCCCCCCTCCCCCCCTTATCTCCGAAGTTTGCAAAGAGAAAAATCTGAAATTATTCTATGTGATAGAAGTTTATGTAAAGATTACAGGAAAAATAAAACGATGTCTCTAAATAGCACACTTTTTCAGAAATCGGAACGGAACCCTCGGTGCACGAGTCCGACTCGCTCTTGGCCGGTTTTTTTTTTGTAAGGATTGTAGAAAGTGTAATAATGTTGTACGCAGACTTCTTAATTTCGAAGGGAATTGACAATGTAGTTTGGTTTAAATTTGTGCGTGTAAGCTCGTGTATACTCAGAGCGAGGTGTAGCTTTGTGCATGCTTCACTTTATTGTTCGCACCGCTAATATGTCTTGGTTTTTTATTATTATAATACGTAAAAATATGGCGGCGGGATTTTATCGTGCACAGGATTTTCAACTCTGGGTATTGAGCCGAGCTTTGAGAATTGAAAAGAGCGCATCCCAGTGCGTCGTTAAAACACACCGTTGGATTTTCAACTCTAGGCGCTAAGCAGACCGCTGAAAATCCAGTGCGCAAAAAAAAATCGCCGCGATATTAGTCTGAGTAACCCTTACTATTAATTGTTCTTACAGTGAGACAATGATCAGAAAATTTCAACACTTTAAATAGAAAATAAATAAGCTTTGAATAAACTATTACAAAAACAATACGAAAATAAATGCAAATACATTAACAGTTTCGCCCTTTCAGTAAAATCCCCTTAGCAACGCATTTATAGCAGTTTTAATGGCTCCAACGCTTTGGGCCGGCGACAATTACGTTCATTGCGAAGGCTTTCTCCACTCGTTCGAATTACAGCCACTTTTCTTTTACGCTTACCTTTTGTGTTGACGCCTTAATTTGCCGACGTTATGGCCTTAAGAAACTCAATATGTAAGTACAGTCAAGCCTATAGAGGCTCAGGGTGTAAAGTTCACTCATCCTCTATTGAAAAGGGAGAATCCTCCGACCAGACGGGTGTTGTGTCTGGTGGGCTACTGCCCGACGGTTGATGTCGGGACGTTGTATATATGCTAATCGCGTGGTAAACTCTAATTGCGCGATGCAGGTTTGCGTGACGTCATGTCATTGATGCGTAGTTCATATGTGGCGATGTAGATGCCGCCACAAGCCTTTTATATCTTAGTCAGTTTTAAAATTCTTTACTTTATCAAAACATAAGACTTACATTTAAAAGCTACGGCACTAAGCAGACTATTGCATAGAACACTGTATTTGATGACGTGATAACAAAGATCAAAATAACAGACAGTCCGCTAGGTCTAAGCTGAGCTTTGAATTTGTGTGAGTGCATATAGATAGTGTATGTGTGACTTCCGGCATAGAGCGCGACGCGTTCTTTGTTTGGTTTAAAACCGGTTTATACTGTTTTTTGTCAATTGGCTTTTGTTCTTTTAGTACGAGAGGCCATAACCAAAACCATGTCGCATCGTTGTAAAACGTAAAACGATTGAAGATTTTGTCTTACGTAAAACGATAAGACAAAAATTTTGGTCATGGGCTCTCGTACCATTTTGGTGATCACTCACACAAATGCAAAACTCAGCTTAGGCCTCGCGGACTGTACAACTTTGGCCATATTATGTTTTTTTTATTTAATTATCAGAGTCTGTCAATGTCACATTTTATATTCGGGCTGCCATGTAAAGAAGATGGCTGAATGTCATCCTGCGGTATTGACATTGTTGTCATATTAATGCTGAGTCAGTAATAGTTATTTATGCAACTGACGTATAATAAGGGGTCTTAAAACACGAATGTGGGTTTATCACACGAGCCGAAGCTGAGTGTGATAATAGTATCACATGAGTGTTTTAATACCTAATTATGTACAGTTGCATACAAGACTTTATCTACATCCATGTTATCAATTCTCTATGAAAGGTTCTGAAACAGTTTTTTGCAATACTAATACTCGTATCGAACATGGCGGCCGGCGTCATAGTATACGACGTGAATTCGAATAAGTTCTTTTTTTAAATTACGGCGCTGTTGTAGTGAAACGCGCGTGCATTACAATGTTCTTTTTTTAAAAACGAGTTGCATTATGAAATTCAGTACAACATTAAAACACCCGTTTGGATGCTATTATGCTTACCATGGTTACTATGACACTGGCTGTTTTAATGTTGGCAATAAGCTAACTGGCTCAGAAACTTTTATAGAGAATTTATAGCATGGGTGTAGATAAAGTAAATTCTATCATGCAACATACAAAAGCCCTTAAGATGACGAAAATATTTTAGGTGTGACTGTGCTACGTTGAAAAGTTAAACAGAACGTTGGAAGTTTAGTCATGTTGAGTATTCCGTGTGTGTTTGAATGGAGCGGTACATAAGAAGGGTTATTATGCCCTTGATGAAAGAGAATGAGTAATTGATATACTTTTTTCAGGTTTGTTACAAAATGAGTTGGTATTAAATCTTTTTTTGGGGTTGAAACCCTTTATTGTAAAAGTGACATAAAACCGCAAGAAATTATTAAAAGTTCTACTTTAGGCGAAAATGAGTAGGATCTTTTTTGTTTCGTAATTTTAGAAGGCTCGTTAACAAATAACAAGACTTTTAAAGTAATATTAGAGAGAAAAGTAGCCCAGGTAGATAACTAAAAATATAAGAAACAGCTGGAAAACATGACTAAAAAAAAACTTTTTAACACAGATTAAAATGAGTGAACTCGGGCATTAGCATTGAAAAAGGTTGCGGTTATTATTTGTTTTTTTATTCTTTTTATAGATTTGAGGAAACCGAAAACATTCGGTAAAGAAAACAAAACAGAATCGCAAATCATTGTCCATTCCAGAAAAGAGGACAAAAAAAAGTCACGTTAATATGTCACAGATGTCAAACCTTTGATAAATTGTCCAAGCGATTCCCTTTTATGGAAAACCCGTACCAAAAATGACAATGACAAGTCCCCCTTTCGATTCCCCAAAGGACAAAAAAAAATGACATTTAACTGACATGTTGAAAGCGGTTTGACATTATGTCATGGGACATTTTTGTGACCACACAATATTATTTGAATATTTATTTTGTGAAAGCCATTCGTTATCCTTTAGTTGTCACCCTCTTACTTGTCTCTTTCCTTTTTTTTTACATTTTACTTTAGGTACATTTATCTTTTACTAGCTTATGTGGTAAATTTCATCCAAAGCGGTCCAGCCGTTTGAGCATGAAGAAGTATCAAACATAAAAACAAACACACACACACTAACAAACTTTCGCCTACTTTTTTTTTTTAGTGTGATTTTTGAGGTCTCCATGACCTCTTTTGTAATGTGTCGGAAAATTGGCAGTGAAAAACTGTCTACAAACATGAGTTTATTAAGATGTTCTGCAATACCTACCAAGATAAACTAAAATTGTTTGCATAGCTAGGGTATCCTTAGATAGCGGTGACTGCCATATAGCGTTCGCAATTTACCGTCAAATGAGAATTCATTCGACGGTAAATTTAAAATACACCAACTTGTTTTCATAAATAAATTTAGTTCCTATATAATATTTTCAGTGACGACTGAAACGTTAGTTTATGAAAACAAGTGTATTTTTTTTTAAATCGATCTTTAAAAGAAAAATTTTAACCGAATATATCAGTAAAAAATAGTTTGACAATCCCAATAAAAAAGTTGCTCCACAAAAATAAACTTTGGCGTCGAACATCTCTGTATTTTCAGCGATAACGATAGTCTTTTTTTTAAGAAGTTAATAGAATTAGCATATTTTCAAAACTTTAACTGGACAATTATTTAATTTATTGTGTAGAATATACATTCTGAATAATCTAAAGAAAATCCGGAAAATATATGCACATTCGCAGCTTAGTCACATCTCGCTAACACAAATATTATTTTCAATTTTCAACCTTATTTCAAGCCGGCAAATGGTGACAATAGATTACGCGGTTGTGTGCCGTTTAAAATCGTAGTCAGTCTGCGCCTTAAGGGGCCGTATACGAAATTTTGCCGATTTCTCTAATTTGCGTGATTTTAAAGTCGTAATTTTTACAGTCAAAATACTGTATTTCTATAAGTTCTAATGCACAACATAAAATACCATTTCGATGATAATCTTATGAATGAGCTACATTTTTATTTTGCGTCGAATTTATTATGCGAGAATTAGGTTGTTTTAAAAGATTTTTTAGTGCCAAATGTTTTTAATTTTTTGCATTTTTTTTTCAGGAAATGGATTGACTTTGAATTGAAGTTTATTTCTGTTGTTTTCATTTTATGAACGAGAGTTCTAAGTAGCCGTAATCAAAAGCAATTCTTTGCCAATTTTCTCAAAAATTTGACTAAGTTGAATTTTTTTTACTCAAATATTTTATATGAAAGTCGTAAAAAGTGATTCATACATTGTATATACAACTTTCACAAGAATACATTGTAATTTTTGCATACGCTTTAGACGTCAAAATTATTCATAAATATGAGATATTCCAAAGCTCTTAGAGCAAAAATTCACAAAACAGTCGATTAATCAAAATTAAAAAATACTAAAAATAGAAAAGTAGCTCATACATTAGATCATAATTGAAATGATCTTTCATGTTTTGCATTAAAACCTATACAAATACTTTATTATACTGTAAAATCTCGTCTGTAAAATCATGTAAATCAGCGAAATCGGCAAAATTTCGTCTACGGCCTCTTAACCACTTGGTACCTATAGAGGATTATTTTAAATTTGGTAGCTAAATTCCGCAGACGCTATGGGTATCGATATCAAAACATGATAACACAAGAATGACGAGGACTATGTAAGTGTCGTTCAGTAGTTTCTGCTTACTCCCATGGAGAGACGTGATTTATGATAATGTATGTAAAGACAAAAAATATTTTTCATTTTCGAGTAAATTGCATCATTCTAGTTGTGAAGATGGTTATGAATATTCATAATTGCAATTTGTTACATGAGATTTACATGTCTGCATCAATTATTAGCAATTTTGAGTTGTTGCCAGTGATATAGCATAGTAAGCCTTTAATGTTCCCACTACTGGGACACAGGCCTATTTTCTTCGACAAGGAGTGGGTTTTAATCCACCACGCGGGCCCAGTGCGGGTTGGTAGATGTCACATGCCTTCGAATTTTTGGTTCTAGGACATGCCGGTTTCCTCACGATGTTTTTCTTAACCATTTTGAGAACAGTGGTGATGAAATTATTTACTCAAAGTAAAGGGCCTGCCTGGGCTCGAACCCACGACCTACAACTCGTAAGTCGGGGCCGTTATCATTGGGCCACCCCTGCTCTCCAGTGATACAATTCAATTTAATTTGTAACATTCCTGTAGAGTCTTAACAAAATAGTAGAATGTATGTTGATTATTGCACAGTATAATTTAATTTTAATTGGTGCTTAATTTTCAAAGCATTATTATTCTGTTTCATCGGGTTTAAATTGTACATTTGAATTTAATTCACCAATTCAGGTTTCAAATGTAAAGGTATTGAGGCATGAAATAACTGTTCTTTCAATTTAGTTTTTATAATTGTGTATTATATATTACTAGCTTTTGCCCGCGGCTTCGCCCGCGTGGATGTCCATGATGTGTGGAACATGCTACCGGGTAATCCTTCCTTATTCCTTGTCTACATTATAAAGGGAACCTCTGTGCAAAATTTCAGCTTTCTAGGTCCAAGGGTTTGGGCTGGGCGTTGATGAGTCAGTCAATCAGTCAGGCAGTCAGTCAGGACTTCTCTTTTTATTTATATAGATTGGTGAGGAGCTATCCGCAGGGGTCAATCGATCAGGTTGAGCTACGCTTGCCGCGGTCAGTCCGTTGATGGGTGACCATCTTAACATACCTGGACACCTTCGTGCTTCGGAAACGTTAACGCCAGCTGTCATTTTTCGACCTTTGACAGTCGTTACGAGTCGTCAGAAGCCCGTAAGTCTGACAACCAGTTTTACCAAGGGGCAGAGGGGTCGTGTTACCCAGTTTCTGGGTTGTGGAGGTTAGATAGGCAGTCGCTCTATGTAAAATATTGGTATTCAGCTGCAAACGATTCGACTGGAAGCCGACCCCAATATAGTTGTCAGCCCCATTAGTATTCAGCTGCATACGATTCGACTGGAAGCCGACCCCAATATAGTTGTCAGCCCCATTGGTATTCAGCTGCATACGATTCGACTGGAAGCCGACCCCAATATAGTTGTCAGCCCCATTGGTATTCAGCTGCATACGATTCGACTGGGAGCCGACCCCAATATAGTTGTCAGCCCCATTGGTTTTCAGCTGCATACGATTCGACTGGAAGCCGACCCCAATATAGTTGTCAGCCCCATTGGTATTCAGCTGCATACGATTCGACTGGAAGCCGACCCCAATATAGTTGTCAGCCCCATTGGTATTCAGCTGCATACGATTCGACTGGAAGCCGACCCCAATATAGTTGTCAGCCCCATTGGTATTCAGCTGCATACGATTCGACTGGAAGCCGACCCCAATATAGTTGTCAGCCCCATTGGTATTCAGCTGCATACGATTCGACTGGAAGCCGACCCCAATATAGTTGTCAGCGTCAGCGTCGATGTCCCTGCCACCCTATAGGTAATATTAAAAAAAGAAAATACGTTTATATGCTGTAAACATGACACAAAGACAAAACATGAACAAAATATAAAAAGTTGGGAGAATCATCCCTCAGCATAATGCTGTGGCCATAAGCGAGATAAAGCACTGTATATAGTATTACATAGTAACACTTAGCAGTGATAGACAATATTGTCATACAATCAGTAAGAATATGGATGATGGCGGAGGGAAAGTTAATACAAAATACAGCTAAATGATAAATTTGTCAATCAATCTGCCTAGCCTTTTCCCAACTATGTTGGGGTCGGCTTTCAGTCTAACCGGATGCAGCTGAATACCAATATTTTACATGTATCGACTGTCTATCTGACCTCCACAACCCAGTAACTGGGAAATACGATACCCCTTGGTAAGACTGGTTGTCAGATTTTCGGGCTTCTGACGACCCGTAACGACTGTCAAAGATCCACGAATGACAGCCGGGACCAACAGCTTAACGTGCTTTCCGAGGCACGGAGGAGTCTCGGTATTGTAAAGGTGGTCACCTGTCTACTGACCAACCTTGGCAAGCGTAGCTTAACCTGATGGATCGACCTGTGCGGCTGTTATTACTTACCCGCGAGGTCCTAGCCATTTTATCAACATTTAATCGTCAAGTCCGCATAAACTTCATTCTGCCTCAATTCTATGAAGTTTAGGATTCAACCAATGATCACAAATCATTTTGCGAACAATATTTGAAAGATTAAGTCAAGTTATTAAAAAAAAGTCCACTACCCATACAAATTCCAAGTAAAAATGCTTGAATGGCAAAAGTTTTACTTTGTTCGGAGGCTATAAAGATAGGCTATTAAAGTTAAGACCCAGGTAGACAGGTCGTTGTCACGGCTAGTGACCTGTGAAACTCTGATAAAATTCTATTAGCTTTATACAGTCCTAGTACCTTCTAAATTTTAGATTTGATTTGATTTGATAATATAATCATCGCTTCATTGAATTTCCATTATTTTTGTACTATTTACTTGGTACTAGGGATGAAACGGAGACCATCTTAGCGGAGGCGGAGGTGCTGAGCCTGAGCGGCTGGAAGACTTGGAAACAGAGGTGCAGAGCCTGACTACCCGTACTAGTTATAAACAGTATTACGGCGGGACCGGTATTTTGTAGCAAAAATACCGGTCCCGAACAACCAAACCACTGAGACTATACAGGGTGTAAGTGACAATCTTGTAAGGGGTCATTGTACTCATCATTATGAACAACTTTTACTATGGGACCAAAACTGTAATCGCGGAAAAAAAAAGTCCCATAGTAAAAGTTGTTCATAAATCATAATGATGAGTACAATGACCCCTTAAAAGACTGCCACTGTTTACACCCTGTACAGAAGCAAAATATAGGTACCGAGAAAATTACAGAAATTACAGCTGCTTTGTTACCTCTCACAATGATCCCATTAAAGTTTCAGCCAGGTAAGCAGAGACACAACTAGCGAACTGTGAAGTACTGATAACGTGGATCCGCTATGTTCATAACTTAGTAGCGTTCGTTGCTTAGCGATACAACTGTTTAAACTTATACTTATCTTTACGCTTGAGAGTTTTGGGTTGGAGAAGACTTACTAGAACTAAGAACTAGTTTGGCCCACGACTCCGAGTTTAAGAAAAGAGGTTTTATTTTTTGGGATAACCTTTCAACCTCTATGCTGAATTTCTTCGAAATCATATCGGTGCTTAAAATAAAACTAAGTACCTACTAGTCAGTTTGTTTTACTGCCGACAATTTTATAGGTACGCAATGGTTGCCAAACCTAAACCAGGAAAATGGGGTGTTGAAATTTGTATAGGAAAATACAAAATTCTTGCGGATGAAGTTGTGAGCAAAGCTCTATTAGCCATTATAATTGTAATGGTTAAGAATCAAGGCACACATATCAACTCGGAAAGGGATCGTTTCCGTATCGCCTTTCGCCTCGTCGTCAAACAGGCGTCAACCTAACGTAAGCACGTAACCAAAGCGGACCAGCAGCTCCGATACGTCGCGTCGACTCGGCTTCAGCTAGGCGACGCCGCGCTTTCGTCAAAAACAAATATTGAACATTTTAAAAATTAAGAGTATAAAGTTCATGACCAATTATACAAACTAGAAAAAACAGGTGGAAGAGGTTACAACAGCAAAAAATGTACACTGTGAGAATAGTGTGCTGCAGACAGGCCGCGGTAGGGGTGAAAGGGGCAAGGATGGACGATGAGACGCAAGCGAGCCGACGGGGAGGCGTATAAGCGCGGGGACGAAGAGCCGTAAGCGCGGGGACGACGAACCGTAAGCGCGGGGACGACGTGCTGTAAGCGCGGTAACCGCTGGTTGACCACGCGCACACACCGCTGTTCGTGAGCTTGTCGAGCTTGTCCCGAGGCGAAAGAGTTTCATACAAAGAATAAGCTACGCAACTACTTTTGATGCGGTTTTCACTATAATTCAGAACATTTTTATTCCGGAAGGTATAATACATTAATATTTAACATAAAAAAAACCTTCATGTTTTGTCAAGTCGTAAAAACCGTGTGAAGCAGGGCCGGGTCGCTAGTATATTATAAATGCAAAAGTGAGTTTGTTTATTACACTTTCACGCTAAAACAGCTGAATTTCACATTTAAATGAAATTTGGCCCATGGGTAGACTGTGGCGGTATCTACATCGCCACATATGAACTACGCATCAATGACATGACGTCACGCAAACCTGCATCGCGCAATTAGAGTTTACCACGCGATTAGCATATATACAACGTCCCGACATCAACCGTCGGGCGGTAGCCCACCAGACACAACACCCGTCTGGTCGGAGGATCTTCCCTTTTCAATAGAGGATGAGTGAACTTTACACCCTGTTCCTCATGCCTCTAAAAGACCATGACCAGCACGCTTATCATAACTGCCATAGAAACGCGTTTTGTCGACGGAAGAATAGACAAAATGAGAGATTGCCATGCATAGACGCGTAGAATGCGTAGAAATATTTCTACTATCTGCCATTTTGTTTATTCTCCCGTCGACAAAACCCGTTTCTATGGCGGTCATGCTAAGCGTTCTGGACTAGGACATAGGTTTTATCTCGGAGGTCGGAAATTATATCATGGGAAAGTACTACTTTCCCATGATATAATTTCCGACCTCCACGCAAGCGAAGCCCCGGGAAAAAGCTAGTAATTTAATAAGAAACAATACCTAACAATTAAAAACTTCACTGTCAACAAAAAAAAAACCGGTCAATAGCGAGTCGGACTCGCGCACCGAGGCCGAGGGTTCCTTTCCGATTTCTAAAAAAGTGTACTTTTTAGAGACAACGTTTTATTTTTCCTGTAATCTTTACATAAACTTGTATCACATAAAATAATTTCAGATTTTTCACTTTGCAAACTTCGGAGATAAGGGGGGGAACGGTATTTTTTTTACATTTTTCATCAAAAGTCGTAAACTATGCGGCCTAAAAAAAAGAAAAAAAAAATTTAGAATGTGCATACAGCGCTCTTTCATATGAAACCCCACATGCCCTAGTAGCCCCACTTTGAATTTTTAAGACCCCCTTTCAGTCCCTGTAGCAGAAAAAATATAAATATTTTTATTTTTTTCTTAATTGTAAAATAGTTGGGTAAACGTCATCTTAAACAGTTCCAAATTTCAAGTTGATAGCATTAGTAGTTCTTGAGATATCCAGCTTGACAGACAGACAGACAGACAGACACACACCCAGACAGACAGACAGACTGACTGACACCATAAGGGTTCCTTTTTTACCATTTTGGTACGGAACCCTAACAACGAATTATAGAAGATAAATACATAATGTTTGAGTCACAACATCCAAGTAACCATAGAGACTTCAAAATCCACATGTAAAGGAGCCTTTGGTTGGTGACGTCACAATCAAGTATGGTCGTCGACAATAGGTACCTACACGTGGCCAGTTGCACTTAATAATTCCCGAGCACTTAATAATGCCTCAGCACTTACTAATGTTAGCGTTTGGAATGTAGCACTTGTCACTGATGGGAATTGGATGTGCTTGTGAGTGGGCATTATGGCTTTAAAAGTATTACCTAAGTGCTGACGATTTAAAAACCTTTTTAAATATCACTTCTTTTTCGTTTTTAGGGTTCTGTACCTCAAAAGGAAAAACGGAACCCTTAAAGGATCACTTTTTTGTCCGTCTTTCGTCTTTCAAGACCGTTTTATGAGGAACGCGTGGAGGTATCAAGTTGAAATTAATATCAAATACGTAGGTCTATTATAGTCCCTTGGAGTTCTATGAAAATCAAGTTTCTACTTCAATGCAATAAAAAAATACGGCCAAAATAAGTCTATTGTTTTGATACTCTCAAATAAATCAAAACCTATAGGGTACTTCCCGTTGACCTACAACAATGAAAAGCAAGAAGCAAAGTCTCACATCGTAAAGGAAAAAGTCAATTTGTAATTTTATCACGTAAAAAAATAATTGGGATTACAAAATTAAAATTGGCTATTGGAGAATTTACCGTGACTGCAATGACAATCAGAGTAGTTTTACAGCTACTCTGATTGTCTACCTTTTTGTCCATTTGATAATTTTCATTCCAAACAACCATGACCTCATTGACGTGAAGTAGACCAAAGAACAACCCAACAACTTTTTTAATAAATTGGCCTTCAAACCCCCGCTATTAGTATTTAAAAAGCATACGAAACCTTCCATAACTCACCACAACATAGTATTACTTGAAATCTAAAAGCTAGCGTGTTGTTCAGGTATTAAGGCTTGTCCGTCGTAAAAGCGCGGTCACTGTCGGAATGCATAGAAAAGAAAGAGAAGCGCGATGACACAACGCTTGCAAAATATGAAGTAATTACCGATTTACAAAAAATCTGTTGATTAAACTAAAAAAGTAATGACAAGAAATCATTCCTTATTAGTTTGTAAAGAACTGTATAAATTTATGAACACTTTTAATGAAAACTGTAGGAATAATATTATGGTAACAACTCGAAAAAATAGACCGAAATAGACCTGGATTTAGGTTTTTTTTTCCTTAATTCTACAAACTTAAATAGATTTCAGGACACATGAAATCACTTCTTATGTATTGTAAATTACTGTGTATTTTTTCCTATCAGAAAGATGCTATAGTTACTGTAAAAGATGGTTACAAAGTTACTAAGTTTCGCCATATTTTAGGAAGGAGGAGCCTTAAACGTTTGTTTTAAGTCGCGGCGCGCCCTGCACAGGCGGGGCCGGTGATATAATGACACTTGCACTTATTGTATACTTGTCAACTGCACTTTTAGAGCGTAAAATACTATGTAGGGTCGTAGGAAGTGGCCTTAATGGTGAAGGAAGGCGTTTTATGGATGAAAGTAAGGCGATGTGGAAGTTCTTAAAGTGGTGTTAGGGGATACGTGGTAGACTTATTTTGTAGCCGTCTGAGATGTATAAGAATACATATGTTTTGGTGAAAGATTAGACAGTAAGTAAGATTAATGCGTGGCTGCCTAGAAATCTAGAGAAAATAGTTGCGACTGTTTGATTACCAGTATCGATTTTTCTTGCTGTGATATAAAATGTAACCTTATTGATTGGACGGAATTATGGCCATGAAATCGCCATTTATTGATACTAGCTGACCCAACAGACGTTGTCCTGTCTTATCTATGAATATTCTAATGTAAATATGCGAAGTTCCCAAAGGCGCAAGCTGAGAACATTTTGAATTGTTTATGAAAACTTAATTTATGTTTTAAGAATTGAACTACGACTTTTTTCTGAATTGTAAAATACCGGAATAAAGCCTAAAAAATGCTTGAAATGGATAGAAACTACTAATAGTCCTTAATTTTATTTAGAATAAAATATGTATGATGAAATATTTCTCAAGTTTGTTTACCTAGGGCAAAAATATAACAATCATTAAAATATTTAACTTGATATCCATCTAATTCATTCTTATTTTATAATGGAGGTCAGTGTTTATTTGTCATGAGTAAGTGACATTCAGCCAAACAGAAATCGTCAAATAATCCATATCGAACTATTTTATAGAATTAGTGCATAGTTATCATTAATTTAATATAATTTGACCTATACGAATCATAAATCTAATTAAAATAAAATATGCCTGTCAATATTAAATAAAATAATATTATTTTCAAAGTAGAAAACGTATCATAACATATAATATTATGTATGTACTACATACGTTTTTTTTAATTTGAGGGGAGAGTTTACCGTATCGACGGGATGAACATCAAATGTTTGACAGTAATTACGAAACCCATGAAAAGTTTGTATTGGATTTTTTTTTCTTTTATTTTGTTTTTTCGTCAATTTTCCAATGTTTTGAATAGTTATACTCTGCTATTCGGGAAGGAGACAAATACAACAAATCAAAAACCATTAAAATCGGTGCAGCCATTCTCAAGGTATAAGTGTTCGAACAAACCCGATAGATTCTATACTTCACATGGCCATTTTTGAATGGCCAGTAACAGTTTTTGACTCGCTAAAGATGCATTTTATTCTTCTCTATATTTCTTACATGCAGTAAGATAGGGATTTATATGAAAAACGAATGAAAATCATAAATATTCCTGATACTACAAATCATAAATTATGAATGAATATACTCTACTACGGCGCGGCGTGGTAACAATCACTTATTTGCCAAATCACAGTGACCCGAACTAAGTGATATGGAAGTAATATGGAAGGTGTTCCACCCAATAACGACGAAATGCGCCGAACATTACCGAAGCCTTTTGTTTCGTTTATCTTCTGATTTATACTGTCGCGACTTCGACGTTACCACAGAACAGACAGAAGCAGAAGTATTAAAGAAGTAAGTAGTTTGAAGGGTTAACCGGAATACCAGTAGGTACTTACCTAAAGTGATATGATTACACTTTTTTGTTCTCAGCCTCAAAAAGATGTATATTTTGATAAGAACTCATTGAACTGTATACAATCCTTGTTTCATAATATTGTATCAATTGTAGCCAAAAAACATTGCAAGCCATATTACACAATTGTAGCTACACATTGATACAGTATTATGAAACAAGGATTCTACACAATTATAGTTATTTATGCAACTGACGTATAACAAGGGGTATTAAAACAAGAATGTGGGTTTATCACACGAGGCGAAGCCAAGTGTGATAATAGTATCACATGAGTGTTTTAATACCTAATTATGTACAGTTGCATACAAGACTTTATCTACATCCATGATATCAATCCTCTATAAAGGGTTCTGAAACAGTTTTTTGTAATACTAATACTCGGGATCGAACATGGCGGCCGGTGTCATATTAGACGACGTGAATTCGAATAAGTTCTTTTTTTAAATTACGGCGCAGTTGTAGTGAAACGCGCGTGCATTACAATGTTCTTTTTTTGAAAACGAGTTGCATTATGAAATTCAGTACAACATTAAAGCACCCGTTTGGATGCTATTATGGTTACCATGGTTACTATGACACTGGCTGTTTTAATGTTGGCAATAAGCTAACTGTTTCAGAGACTTTTATGGGGGATTTATGGCATGGGTGTAGATAAAATTAATTATTGTCGATACATCTTTTTTAGGCTAACTGTACAGTGTACTACAAGATTCCCCGACTGTACATTTTTACAGTGATGTAATTCTTTCACAAGTGGGGTAATTTAAGGATTTTTTAATGCGGTGGTTTTATATCTTCCCAAAACACACACTGACGCTCTAAAAATCTTTTATTTTAAAATTAGAATCGTCACATCGTATGAAAAACAAACAAACGTCAAACATCTAGTAGGAAGGTCCTCAAACAGAGGAAAATCTTCACAAACAAACTCCTCTCACCCATTCCAAATATTTAGTAAACCTTTTGTAATTTCTATTGGCAACATTAGGGTTCGGCCGGGAAACGAAGAAGTCGTGACGTCACCCAACCTACTTTTAGTGTAAAGGAAATGGGACAGCTTCTGATAAGGACAGTCACGGAAGTTTGGACACAACCAAATGAATGGAAGTGTTTTGTAAACTGGTTCATTTGGACTTGAAATGAGTCAGTTATGAGGTGATGAACTGCCGGTCGATTCTGTAAAAACTTTTTAACAAAAAAAAAGCCGACTTCCAAAAATCACTACAAAGTGAAAAATAACTTTGATTTCGGAAGTCGGTGTCTTTCGTTTTTTATTTACTTTCTTTTTTTTTTGCCACCGACTTCCGAAATCAAAGTTATTTTTCACTTTGTAGTGATTTTTGGAAGTCGGTTTTTTTTTTTGTTAAAAAGTTTTTATTTCTCGCTTTTTAGTGGGTCTGTTTATAATTTGTATAAGTTACAATAGTCTAATGTCAATTGCTCATCACATGTTACAATATATTGCTTTTCCCGATGCTGGGACGTTAATTGTTGAGGAGTTCTGCTGGTAAGAACCAGGAGAAATTCTCAACAACCACCCACCACACGCATTGTGTGACGAGCGGAAATTGCTTAGCAACCATATTAAAGTAATCGAATCGCAACCCGAGAAATATTTATCATTGAGTAGTTCCGGTAGCCATCTGTGGTCTTCATCATCAGTTCCACTTCACCAAGTGGTGCTTTCCGAGAGCAAATGCACGAGTTACTATAAAAAATACCCAAATCGCTATAGGTGTGCCTATAATATTTGAAGAGTTCCTTCGATTTCTCCAGGATCCCATCATCAGAACTGGATTTTCACAAAAATGGGACCATTTGGGAAGTATACCCTTTCCAACAAAAAAATATTTTTTCAAATCGGTTGGCAAGCGACGGAGTTATGCGCGAACAAACATAAAAAAAAATTAAAAATACAAACATCCGAATTGAGAACCTCCTCCTTCTTTAGAAGTCGGTTAAAAATCTCACCGTGAAAACTTATGTACGGTCAGCAACCGCACATTGTACTTTGGCCTAGTTTTAAATACTGCTCATATTGTAAATTAAGAAAATATAGTCTCATCACGTACGCAAGTACGTCAGTCTTCGGTTTGATATCAAGCTCTCGCAACAGTTAACATTTTGTAACATTTTCATAACATTTTAGAACATTTTTTACAACATTTTTTATTACTTTTTAATTGAATTAATTTAGTGAAGTTTAACATTAAATACTTTTAAGAACATTAACATTTTTCATTATATGTAAGGGATCGCCCTTACAACTTAGGTGAAGTGAGTTTGTTTTAGCTAGGAATTGACACTATTGACAGTTCACTCCACGCTCACTTCACCTAAGTTTTCACGGTGAGATGGTTACAGAATCGCACTGGTCACTTTTGTCGCCATGACAACAGCATGTTGCTAAGGGAGATACAAGATACGAGATATATTTATTTTGTAAAACATGAGTAAAAGTAAAAGGCCCTTGTGTCTAAGTAATAACAGTCGCACGGGTCCATCGATCAGGTTAAGCTAAACTTGCCACGGTTGATCCATGGATGAGTGACCATCTTTGTATACCTCTTAACATACCAAGACCCCTCCGTGCCTCGGAAATCACGTTGGTCCCGGCTGTCATTCGTGGATCTTTGACAGTCGTTACGGATCGTCAGAAGTCTGACAGTCAGTCTTGCCAAGGGGTGTCATGTTACCCAGTAACTGAGTAGTGGAGGTCAGATAGGAGCCGCTCCATATAAAAACTTTTTACAAAAAAAAAACAACCGACTCCCAAAAAAACACTACAAAGTGAAAAATAACTTTAATTTCGGAAGTCGGTGTCTTTGGTTTTTTATTTAATTTCTTTTTTTTGCCACCGACTTCCGAAATTAAAGTTATTTTTCACTTTTTAGTGTTTTTTTGGGAGTCGGTTGTTTTTTTTTTTGTAAAAAGTTTTTATTTTTCACTTTTTAGTGGGGCCTACCCCACACAAATCTGAATACCACTCTGCAAAATAAATTAGAGCATCATCCACATAGACTAAAGGCTCTTACAGACAGAGGCGATATCGCGAGCGATATTGCGATATTATCGCGTCGCAACACCGCTACGCGACACGTCCCGACACGTCGCGACGCGATATCGCCTTTGTCTGTAAGAGCCTTAAATGGGAAAAATACGTATTAAATTATTGAAGCTAACTCAAAAGCCAAGCCAAGCCAACGCAAAAACTTGAAGATATTTTTATGCCACCATCTCAGGAGTATACCATTTCAAATAAAAACTTTGCAAAAAGGCAAATACGTCGCGCTAAGTCGTGTCAGAAGTTTGGTAGGCGTAGTATTAGTTGACGGAGATATAACGAGGCTATGAAATCTGCCTTCTGACAACCAAGGCCACACATAACATACAACTCAAGTAGCGCAATTTGAAGCAGCATATAATTACCATTAAATCATTTATAGCCAGAGTGCACCTCATGACAACTCTAATAAGCCCAAACACGGCTAAGATACATTGTTTTATTACTGAGTTCCGATGCCTACCTTCCGGTTTCTTCATCAGATCGGTTCGATGGTACGATTTTGCACTCTGGCTACAGAGTGCACCTCATGACAATTCCAATAAGCCCAAACACGGCTAGGATACATTGTTTTATTACTGAGTTCCGATGCCTACCTTCCGGCTTCTTCATCAGATCGGTTCGATGGTACCATTTTCATCAGAACCATTTATTTAAAGCTTCGTCATAGTCACTTAACTACTTTAATCTTATCGCTATCCGTGAAATACTTGTCATCGTTGAGGAGTTTCCGTGGCCATCTGTGGTCTTCTTCATCAATTCCACTTCACCAGATGATACTTTCTGAATGCAAACGCTTGATTTGTTGATGAAAATACCATAATCGCTATATGTATGCCTATAATATTTGAGGAGTTCCCTCGATTCCACATGGATCCCATCATCAGAACTGGATTTTGATAAAAATCGGACCAATCTGGAAGTATACCCTTTCAAATAAAAAAAGAATTTTCCGAATCAGTTCATAAATGACGGAGTACTGAGGTAACAAACATACAAAAAAAAAAAAAACATACAACCGAATTGAGAACCTCCTACTTTTTTGGAAGTCGGTTAAAAATACTAGTATTCAGCGGCCGCCGGTTAGACTGGAAGCCGACCCCAACATAGTTGGGAAAAGGCTAGGCAGGTGACGATGAGAATAGTATGTTGATGTAGGAATCTTTGGTAATTCATAAATGGATGTAGTATCAGACGTGGAAGGTCAACACCAAAATTAACCCTTAAATGACACCATAATATTTTAGAGATAACATCTCGTACTTTCAAATGCAAAAAAATATTACCAAGAAGGAAACAACTACTGCAAAGTTACCTAAATGTAATCAAAACAACTTTACCAGTTACCCTTACTACTTATAGTGTACGCGCAAGTGCTAGTCACCGCCTGAGGTATGTTAGTGGTGAGACGGGGGAGGTAGACAATGGTCAAGCTATCTCAGTCTGCCAATCTTGTCAATCGCGCGCTCCCCAATCTCACATACCTCAGGTGGTGACTTACACTTGCGCGCACACTATAAATAAAAGTGCCTCTATACAGTTGCAACCATAGAAATATAAAAAACAGGAGAAGTGGCAAGCGGGAAAATCTGTGTCCACGCGACATGCTCATTATGAGCCGTTCATACCTAGTACAAATTCCGTCTCCGCGTACTAGTGCGCTTTCGACTGTGACCGTGACAATTTATAAGAATGCCGTGTTGTTCAGTGGTTTCTTGTAAAAACCGAAGCCATGTTAATCATGGAATCACTTTCCATTAAGTAAACGTATTTTACCGCATTTGTCTTTAAAATTATGAAAGTGACAAAGGGAAAAGTGGAGACACAGGATTCCGATACATTTTAACATACTGGGCACATCTCCTTCTTTCTCATATCTATGGTTGCAACTGACATTCATCGTACTATGCAGTGTTGTTTCAATCGATAAAATTCATCATTCTCCTGCCCATATCCCAATTTATTTGGCGCAACATGTAGGTACATTTTTTCCATACTTCTTTTTAGGGTTCCGTACCAAAATGGTAAAAAAGGAACCCTTATGGTGTGACTCAGTCTGTCTGTCTGTCTGTCTGTCTGTCACAGCTGGATATCTCAAGAACTACTAATGCTATCAACTTGAAATTTAGAATAGTTTTAGATGACTTTTACCCAACTATTTTGCAAATAAGAAAGAAATAAAAATAATTAGTTATATTTTTTTTGCAACTGGGACTGAAACGGGGTCTTCAAAATTTAAAGTAGGGCCACTAGGGCATGTGGGGTATCATATGAAAGAGCGCTGTTTGCACATTCTCAAACTATTTTTTTTTTAGGCCGCATAGTTTTCGACTTTTGATGTAAAATGTAAAAAAAAAATACCGTTCCCCCCCTTTATCTCCGAAGTTTGCAAAGCGAAAAATCTGAAAATATTCTATGTGATAGAAGTTTATGTAAAGATTACAGAAAAAATAAAACGATGTCTCTAAGTAGCACACTTTTTCAGAAATCGGAACGGAACCCTCGGTGCGCGAGTCCGACTCGCTCTTGACCGGTTTTTAGCCGTCATCTCGATAATCATACCCTTTGTAGCCATATCATCTTTCAGACAGTCCATCCATCATTACTTTGGTCTTTCCCTACTCCTATATATATAGCCATCCATGTATAAATACGTTATTTAAATTAATTCCCAAAATAAAACGCTATTCTTGACCAAAGTAAATGCATAAAACGCTTAAAACATTTAATGTGGGACGTGTCCATACATTGATATTGAACGAAAATATTTGCTTGAAGCATACGGCGGGATTACCGGAATTTATAATTCGTACTGACGGGTTTGTGCGATATCACCAGTGGGGCAGTTCTCCAAATGTAATCCCACAGGAAATCATAATGTTTTATGTGAAATACAGTATATTATTGTCTCACTGAACGACATATTTTGTGATATTACATTGACTGATGTTTATTACATTTATTTGAAAAGGGAATGTGATTTTTACCAATCGAAATAATGACTCAATATCTTTAAAATTCTAAGGATGGGTTGCACCAATAGGGCTAGGGCTAGGTTATAGTTTCCGTCAAAGTTAAAATGACCATAGAAAACCTGCTGTTGCACCGTCATGTCAAATGTCAAAGATAAAGTTCGGAGCAGGGACATACTCGTAACATTTGACGCGTCTGACAGAAGTGACAGATATTTAACAATAACTTTAACCAGCGAAGCGTGGGCGGTTAAGGTTACAGTTAAAGTAATGACGTCAGCTAACAAATTGTCAAAAGGAACAACCCATTTTTCGTCTAACAGGACCTTTAACAGACATGGGTTGCACCATCTTGCTTTAACAATAACAATCATCGAACTGAAGGTGCGATGTTTGTTATTGCTAAAGTAAGATGGTGCAACCCACCTTTGTTCTTTAAAAAAATATAGCATAAAGTGTATATATCCTAAGTAATATTATAAATATGAAAGAGAGTCATAGGTGTCGTTTTCATGGTTTTCGAGGGTGTTATAGTCGAAAGTCAAGTGAGGTACCAAAATGAAAATCCAAGATGGCAGGAATCATACGTGGCTACAATTTTAATACATTGTGGTGTCTTACTACTTCCACGCGAACGAAGTCGCGGGCAGGAGCTACATACGTAGTTCTGCTTATAGTTAGACACCAAATCACTTTAACACGTCATTTTACAAAAATACGCAGTCGGCACAATATGGAGTCGATATTTCCTATCTGACCTAAAAGACCTAAATATAGCCGCAGGATCGATTCACACGAGGCGACTATTAAACACTGTCAAAATGTCAACGTCATGTATTGTTATCAATTAGTTAATGCGTTGATTGTAATCGTGTCACACTCAGGACGCCACAATTTTGAGTGCTTCACGAATCAAGTGCGCGTAATAGTATATTATGCAATTAGTGAATAAAGGATGGATTTAAAGCGAGGGCCATAGATGAATCACGAGCTAGTGAAGGATTCTAACTATTGAATCACGACCGTAGGGAGTTATTCATGATGATTGAATCACGAGCGTAGCGAGTGATTCAAGTGTTAGAATCCTGAGCGACGCGAGTGATTCATGGCCCTCGATATAAATCCGTTTTATTCAAGAGTTGCATACTATACTTTATACCATGACTACGAGAAAAAGAAAGATTTAAGTTAAAATAGACATAATAATATAATGAAGAAAAAGGAAAGTTAAATTGGCTTTGATGTAAACCAGTCAGTGGCGTGCACTCCATACATGCAAATAAGCTCTGCATACCCTGTAGTCCCATACATACAGCCCCTTTAAATGATAAATAAATAACTATAACTCAAAAAAAAATCATGGTAATTATTTTATAAATCTAACCATAGTCACCATCTTACCGTTTAAAACGCGATTTCGTGCCATCTATTACTTCTTATTGGAACTAACTTTCTGGAACGAGCGGCGAACACCGCGCAGGCAGCGCTCCCGTGAGCAAAAGCAGTAACTAGCAGTGCTTATTTTTCATACAACGCATCTCGTGTAGTACACAGCAAAAGTGTCACTGTGTGCGTGAAAAAGTGTGCGTGTGTTTGAGTTCTGGAAGCAGAGCTTACATTGCAACCCGTCCAATTTGAAAAGCCGTAAAAGCACCGCTTAGTTGTTGATTACAGAGGGTCGACTTTTTTTGGTCGGATTGACCAAAATTCGTTCGTTTTAGTTTGTAATTGTAAAGTTTTTACAAGCTTTCATTCAACTTGCAATGTTTGAATGTTTGTTTTTCGCCATATTGTTTTGATACCTAGTTTTACTTGTCAATCACTTGATTGACTGTCTAAGTAATAACATTAATAAGTACTTACCTACTTATTGTAAAAAAATTAAAGTAAGTAATCTGTGGATAAACTCTGTGATCCTGTGCCACCGAAGTGTGTTTATATACTTAAATCAAAATCTTGCACTTTTTCGACGTTATCTTTTGAGTATATATTGATTGTAAATGGAAGGTGTGTACCCGGGTTTGATTTAGCTCAAAAAAAAGGTAATTAAGTAATGCTTCTTGTTATTTTCATAAAAAAGTTTTATGAGAATTATTACTGGCTAACATGTTGTGTACCCACATACAAACACATTGTATTGTATCCCTTGCTTTTTTTTGTTTACAAATCAATATAAAATAATGTTTGGACCTTTGTCGGATATTCTGATTAAAATAATTTAGATAAGTATTCGTGTTGGTCGCAAACAAACATCATGCGAAGCCAATGGCGCCACCCGTGCGGTAAGAGTCAGGGTAAGAGTAAGGTAGGGTAGGGTAAAACAAACGGTCGGGGAAAAAAAAACTTATTAGTTTGTTAAAAGAAAACTTAATAAGTAGTTTGTTTTTTTTTTTCATTTTAGCCGTGCATACCCTGTCTGAAATTTCTGTGCACGCCACTGAAACCAGTCGTGATTTTTTGGGTAGCAAGTTTTCCACTATATCGGCCGCCCTCTCTTTCATCGGGTGTTAACACATCTTCATCACTAGAATGCATTTTTAATCGATTAGAACAACACTAAACAAACACAAAATTAAAGATTAAAGTAACACTAAACTTTGTGTTCGTACAACTTACAGTATTCAAAATAGCGCCAATTTACTAAGGACAAGCAAACAACATAAAACAGTTTTTATTCTAATGCTAAACTCCTTGTCCAAAATGTCGACCAATCAAATTGAATTTAGAACACATCAATATAAGTCGAATACAAAGATTACACTTACACTAGATACGGCAAGCCACGACCAAGCGTGCCCTGCATGTTCGACTGTTCGTACTAAAAAAAGTTTGTTAGCTCAGTGACGCTTAGCAATTGAAACAGTTCTGTTTACTTTGAGCACATCACTAAATGGCTGGGGTGAAGTTATCGTAGGTATAAAAAAGATGACACGTTCGGTTTTCATACTATCTAATAACATGCCGTATCTAGCCTAGGTACTCTAAATCTGTGGTCGAATACATTAGTGTGTTCCATTTTCAAACATCAAAACAGTGAGTAAAAGTGCTTTTTATTCACTGTTTTCAGTGAATAAAATAAGCTTTTTAGAGGGGGAATGGTATAATAGTATATTATGCAATTAGTGAATAAAGGACGGATTTAAAGCGAGGGCCATAGATGAATCACGAGCTAGTGAAGGATTCTAAGGATTGAATCACGACCGTAGGGAGTGATTCATGATCATTGAATCACGAGCGTAGCGAGTGATTCAAGTGTTAGAATCCTGAGCGACGCGAGTGATTCATGGTCCTCGATATAAATCCGTTTTATTCAAGAGTTGCATACTATACTTTATACCATGACTACGAGAAAAAGAAAGATTTTAGTGAAAATAGACATATAATGAAGAAAAAGGAAAGTTAAATTGGCTTTGATGTAAACCAGCCGTGATTTTTTGGGTAGCAAGTTTTCCACTATATCGGCCGCCCTCTCTTTCATAAACTCAGGTGTTAACACATCTTCATCACTAGAATGCATTTTTAATCGATTAGAACAACACTAAACAAACACAAAATTAAAGATTAAAGTAACACTAAACTTTGTGTTCGTACAACTTACAGTATTCAAAATAGCGCCAATTTACTAAGGACAGCAATAAGAACACAAAACAGTTTTTATTGTAATGCTAAACTCCTTGTCGAAAATGTCGACCAATTAAATTGAATTTAGAACACATCAATACAAAGATTACAGTTACACTAGATACGGCAAGCCACGACCAAGCGTGCCCTGCATGTTCGACTGTTCGTACTAAAAAAAAAGTATGTTAGCTCAGTGACGCTTAGCGATTGAAACAATTCTGTTTACTTTGAGCACATCACTAAATGGCAGGGGTGAAGTTATCGTAGGTATAAAAAAGATGACACGCTCGGTTTTCATACTATCTAATAACATGCCGTATCTAGCCTAGGTACTCTAAATCTGTGGTCGAATACATTGGTGTGTTCCATTTTCAAACATCAAAACAGTGAGTAAAAGTGCTTTTTATTCACTGTTTACAGTGAATAAAATAAGCTTTTTAGAGGGGGAATGGTATAAATTAATTTTTGTGCTGGATAGTGTATTTTTATGGTAGTTATAAGATCTACACTGGCCTGAAAAACTAATTACTACACTTATAATTTTTTTTTTTTTTCTAAAATATAGAAGTAAGATAATGTATTTCTGTTGCCGCTATAACAACAAATAAGTACTAAAAAACAGAATAAAATAAATATTTAAAGGGGTTCCCATACAAAAAACGTGATTTTTTTGCCGTTTTTATAGATAATGGTACGGAACCTTTCGTGCACGAGTCCGACTCGCAATTGGCCAGTTTTTTTTGTTTTTAGTATGTGTCTACCTACTGTGAGAGCTCGAATCTCAAAGGGGGCAGCAAACTACTAAATGATAGAGAGAAAGAAAAGAAAGAAATAAAAATTGTTTATTCTGCACAAAGAGAGAGAGACAGAGAAAGAGGAGGTAAAGACTGTATTTTAGAATCGTCAGTTTCAACTTAAAATAATCACGCACCGTAACGCTGCCCTAGCTAGAATGACACTTTACCTTTGAAAAACTCTAGAACAACTTTTATTCAAAAGTAATTCAATGCTTGAGTGACAGAATGTCAGCCTGTATTATAATAAGATTGACCACTATATGAAACTCTACAGTACCTACTATAGATATACCTCTGTCTAACCCATCGGAATAAACAGGTGTGATGCTAAGTTATGTGTTGAATATTTAATTAAAACTTAAAACTTGCACCTGATGTTACTAAACGGTAGCCTCCATAGTCCATTCGTATTTTATAACTACACTAGCGACGCGTCCCTGCTTCGCACGGTTTTTATGACTTGACAAATCATGAAGGTTATGTATAAGTTAAATATTAATGTATTATATTTATGTAAACCTTCCGGAAAAAATTCTCTAAATGATAGTGAAAACCGCATCGAAAACTGTTACGTAGTTTAGAAGAACAACGCTGCCACACAGACAGACACAAAAAGCGACTTTATTTTATAATATAATCTACGCTATAAGATGTATCCTTGAAATGAAATTTTCATTCACTTGCTTTGTACAAACTCGACTATTTTCTTGTCTTCTATGTCCTTTAAAATTCACAGAAACAGTTCAGAGTACAGTCCGCGAGGTTTAAGCTGAGCTGTGCATTTGTGTGAGTGCACATAGATAGTGTAAGTGTGACGTTCGGCATAGAGCGCGATTCGCCCTTTGCTTGGTTTAAAACCGGTTTATACTGCTTTGTGGCAATCGGCTTTTGTTCTTTTAGTACGAGAGGCTATGACCAAAACCATGTCGCATCGTTGTAAAACGTAAAACGATAGTACGATTGAAGATTTTGTCTTACGTAAAACGATAAGACAAAAATTTTGGGCATGGGCTCTCGTACCATTTTGGTGATCACTCACACAAATGCAAAGCCTTACGCCTCACGGACTGTAGCACTCTAAGCCTTCTAAGGCGATTTACACACTCTCATCGTTTACCGTCACAACGCTTTGTTTGGCCTACTTTAAAGCTTAACTCACGACCATTTCGCTGCAGTGTGAAACGACAGATAGGGGCATGAGGAACAGGATGTAAAGTTCACTCATCCTCAATAGAAAAGGGAGGATCCTCCGACCGGGTGTTGTGCCTGGTGGGCAACTGCCCGACGGTTGATGTCGGGACGTTGTATACGTTGTTCAGTACATTTATCTACATCAAACTCGTCAAAATGTACTGAACAGCTGATTTTTTTTTCGCGATTTCAAGGTTGGTCCCATAGAAAAAATTGTTATGATGAGTACAATGACCCCTTTTCGGGTTAAGTATAAACAAAAACTAATGTTGTATATGCTAGTCGCACGGTAAACTCTGATTGCGCGATGTAGTATTTTGCGTGACGTCAGTGTGATGCATAGTTCATATGTGGCGATGTAGATGCCGCCACAGACACATATGTAGCTATAGTCTGTAGTGGTACTCTGTAAAGGTTACTTCCAACCTCACTAAAGTGATCTCATGGAATAGGCTATTTGAAAGTAAGAAAAATACCAATGATTTTTGCTTTGTAGAATGGTTGTGAGCTAAAATATCAAGTATCAACTTTTTAAATCGTGGCGCGAGTCGTGGAGCTGTGCGTACGCGTTTATGCTTTCGCAGCTTTGTAACGAGTGACACAACTATACCCGGTTATTTGTGAAATGGGAGAAAATTCAAGTGGAGAGGATTTAAGTGATTCAGAAATAGTACAGAGATGTGAAGAGCAACTAATTGAGATGGAAGTAGGAGTTTGGGGGACAGAAAAAAGAGCTGATGGAATGATAAGGTCTGTGGAGAAGAGAAAAGAACGAGAAGGGGACTCGAGCGAAGATGAGTTTATAACTGTGAACCGAAGGAGACCTAAACTTTTAATAAGGAGTCAGTCCCTGGAGACAATGAATGGTAATGGGATTGAGATGAATGTGGCAAAAGTAATGGACAATCATGAAGTGTGTATTACCTCACAGGTTAATTTGCCGAAACCTATAGCCATGGCTAAGTTGCTGAGTTCTGAAAATATGAAGAATATTCTGAGAATAAAATATAAAAGCTCATATAAAGCTTTGATTCAATTTCAAAGAAGGGAAGATGCTGAAAAACTTCTAAACTGTCAGAAAATCAAAGACATGGGCTTACGGTGTCAATTTACTCAAGAAATGACGACATCCTATGGAATTGTGAAAGGTATCGACCTTGAATTAAATGAAGACGAAATAAAGAATATTTTAAAATCAAACACTGAGGTTGTATCAATTAAGAGATTAAAACGGCTGAGTTCGGAAGGAAAATGGATTGATTGTGAGTCGATAAGAATTAGTTTCAAAGGAAATGTACTTCCTCAATATGTTTATGCCTATGGCTGTCGTTTTATAGTAGAAGCATATATCTTCCCAGTGACGCAATGCTCAGGTTGCTGGCAATTTGGCCATATCATTAAATATTGTCCATCTAAAAAGATATGTTGCCCTAAGTGCGGAGGAAAACATGATAATTGTAGTTTGAAAGAATACACATGTCTAAACTGTAAGGGGAATCATTTTGTTCTGGACAAAAGGTGTCCCATGTACTTAAAAGAAAAAGCTATCAGAAAAATAATGAGTGAGGAGCAACTCACATACAAAAAAGCCCTACAACGTTTTATGGAGAAAAAGCAAGTAGTGAATAAAGATACAATGGAAACCTCAAAACAAATTCCTAACACGCAATCAATATTCACGCCGAATACAGGAACCTATAGTAGTATCTTGGCTAGGGGCCTAATACATCAGGAACCGCAAGCAAATAGAAAGGAAGACGAAGAAATACAACAGGCCGAAACATCAGTGGCAAACACAAAGGAAAAAGTCATAACTTCAAAACAGGGTACCACGAAAAACATAAATAAAACAAACCAAAACAAAAATGATGATATTCTAGAGCAGCGGGTAGATGAAGAATGTACTATACCACAGAAATATGAGGAAAGTACGAAGCGAAGCGAACAATTATTATACAAATTTGAATGGAAGAAAATATGGGTAAAAATTAAAAGTATTATCAAATCAGAAAGTCAATTTGAAGAAAAAATTATGTCTTTGTTTAAAATCATTTGTGAAGAACTTAAAAATTTTGTAATTAAGTTGATATTAGGGGAAGAAATCTTGAATAACATAAATTGTTTTAGTAATGGATAGGTTACAAAAAATAATTAAGTTGAACTTATTTCAGTGGAATTCGCAAAGTTTACGTCCTAAACTTGTATCCTTTTCAGAACTTTTAATTCGAGAGAATATACACATCGCAATTATTAGCGAAACATGGTTTGACTGTGAAGTTGGTGTCAATATTAGCGGGTTTAATGTTTATAGGAACGATAGATATGACGGTTACGGTGGTGTCGCTTTGTTGATACACAAGTCGGTACAATCTCACCTATTGTCATTAAATATTAATAATGTAGGTATTGAAATGGTTTGTGTTAAGTTATTAAATTGCAAGGACTTAGAATATGTAGTGTCGCTTTACTGTCCTTCGTCCGTACAAACACAATCGTCTGACTGGAATGATATATTCTCATACTTTCCGAATAAAAAAATAATAGCGGGCGATTTTAACGGACATCACACCAATTGGTCCGTTAAATCCGATATTCGAGGTACACAAATAATGGATGCGGCGCTAGATAACGACTTTATTTCTATAAACAACGGCCAAGCGACTCGGGTTAAATTAGTGAATGGAAATTTACAACAGACTTCACCTGATGTATCATTTATCTCTTCTGATATTGCAATAAAATTCGGCTGGCAGATATTTAATGAAAATTTGGGTAGTGACCACCTTATTATTAAAATGACGGCTAACGTATGGACCACTGTTCACATCCATAAAAAACGAAATTTTAAAAATGCTAACTGGGGAGATTATCGCGAAACGGTTTCCGAAAAAATTTTAGAATTTAAGGAAATAGCTGTTAATGTCCAACAAATGTATGATTTTTTTATAAAAAGTATAGAATACGCGGCTAATAAGCACATACCATATTATAAATTTAGTGATCAGCCAGATGAAAAGTTTAAACCTAAGAATTATTGGACCCCTTATTTATCACAATTAGTTGCACAACGAAGATTAGCCCTATCCACTTTCCGCAAAACCCCACCAACCCCACCCCAGATAATTTAAATAAATTAGAAAAAATGACTTTAGAATCCCAAAAACTAATTAAAAAAGCTAGAAATCAGGGTTGGCAAAAATTTTGTAATTCAATTGATGAAGTTACTTCAGCCCCTGAGATGTGGCGTCGGATGAGGTGGATGAAGGGCTTTAAATATCAACGGCCATGTGTACCGATTGAAAAACAAAATGAATTGTTACAAAACCTAACTCCGGACTACGTTTCTAGTTGTATGCCCTATTTTAGTTCTAAAAATGAGGTTTTAGAAATTGATTTTAGTAGTCAAGAACTCGAAAATTGTTTAAAAAAAAAGGACACGGCTCCGGGGCACGACGGTATATCTTATTCAATGATTTATAATTTACCCGAAATAGGAAAACAGTTTTTACTTAAAATCTACAATTTGGTATTTTCACTCGGTATTGTCCCACTCCAATGGCGTAATATTCTAATCATTCCCATTCCAAAATATTCAAATAATCTTAATACAGACATTAAACTAAGACCAATTTCGTTAATATCTTGTATTTGTAAAACCTTCCACTTAATGATTTGTAAACGATTAGAATGGTTTGTTGAAAAGTACAAATTACTATCTCCTTATATGGTAGGATTTAGAAAGTCACAATCATCTTTAGATGCACTTTCTAGGCTGGTATCTTATATTCAAGTCGGATTTACTAAAAATGCTCCTACAGTCGCATGCTTTTTGGACATTGAAAATGCCTACAACAATGTGTTAATTGAATCGGTTACTAAAGTACTAGATGAAATCCAAATTGGTTCCAAATTTTGTGTTTACCTTTGGTCTTTTATAAGTGAAAGACATTTAATCATTAAGTCGTATAATAGTCAAGGGTCAGAATGTAGGTGGACTAATAGAGGCCTAGCTCAAGGGGACCCGCTTTCCCCCCTTTTATTTAACTTGGTTACATACCAAATTTGTCATCAAATACATAATGTAATAGTATCACAATACGCTGACGACTTTGTTATTTACATTAGTAATAAACAAATCTCTATTTGTGAACATGAGTTACAAGATGCCCTTAATTGTATTGTAGCCTTATTGGGTGAGATTGGACTGACTTTATCGTCAACTAAATCTAACTATTGTGTTTACAGTAGGGGTCGAAGACGAATATTGCCAGCTTTAACAGTGTATGGTCAACCATTAAATATGGTAGAATGTATCAAGTATTTAGGGCTTTGGGTTGATAGAAGTTTACATTGGAGAAAACATATTAATGAATTAATTGAAAAATGCTCAAAATATCTGAATGTATTAAAAGTATTAGCAGGTAGTTCATGGGGAATTCACACCAAACACATGCGAAGATTATATATTTCCATCATAAGAAGTCGGATTGACTATGGCTGTTATTTGTATGATTCTGCTGCAAAGACACATGTTTCTAAATTGGATAAAGTACAGAACCAAGCCCTAAGAGTTGTAGGGGGCTTCATTAAAAGCTCACCAATTCATGTGATGGAAAGCGAATTGCACATACCACCACTGTTTTTGAGGCGGCAATATCTCTCCTATAAGCACATTCTGAAATCTCGATCATGGACAAATAATTTAAATATTAATGTAATTTCTGAATTAAGCTCTCTTATAAATAATAGTTATTGGGTAAATAAAAATAAACCGTTGCTAGCTTCTACGCTTAACGAATTAAATCAGCTGCAAATTGTCTCCTCAGATGTTCTGAGAATGTTTACTCTCGATGTGTGGGTGTCCGCCATACAAACTGAAGGAGTTATTAAATGTGATCTAGAATATGTCAAACAATCAAAAAAATATTATGACCCTAATTTATTGGTAAATGAAGTGGTAGCAGAATTAAATAATAAGTATAACGATTGGGATAAAATCTTCACGGACGGATCAAAAAATGTTAGTGGTGGTGGGGCAGCTTTCTTTCATAAAAAATTAGACTTTAAAGCTAGCTTTAAAATCGATGCAAATACTTGTATAATGTCACTGGAACTCATTGCAATATATGAAGCAGTAGCCTATGTTCTCAATCAAAATTTACACAAAACAGTTATTTTTACCGACAGTAAAAGCGCTTTACAGCATGTAGCTCGATGCGCCTCTGGTTGCAGAGGTGCATCGATAGCTTACGACATTCTTAAAATTATAAACATTATTAATAAAGACGAAATTAGAATTATATTGCAATGGGTTCCAGCACACATAGGATTACACGGCAACGAGGAGGCTGACCGGTTGGCAAAATTGGCAATTAACGCAGCGAATAAAGTTTCTTACCTACCTGATCACTGGGAATATGTCTCAAAAATCAAGGAGTTTTGTTATGATAAATGGAAGGATCATTTCAACGAGATTTCAAAAAAAAAAGGTATATGGTACAAAATAATTCAGAGTGAACCTTCTAGCGTGCCCTGGTTTGATGACACTAATTTAAGTAGGAGTTATGTCAAAGTAGCTTTAAGACTGCGCTCTGGGCACTTTCCATCAGCAAAATTTGCTTTCCTAATGCGTAAGACAGCATCTCCAAACTGCGAAGTATGCAACAAAATAGAAGACGTGCAACATTTGCTGATGGAGTGCGTTAAGAACAAAAATGAAAGAGATTCATTGATTAGGGAGTTTGGTTTAAATATTTTAGATCTTGGGCTTATTTTCACTATTTTAGCAAAACCTAAATCAAATGTTGCAAAAAAACTGTGTGGTCTAGTACAACAGCTTGATCAATGAATGTTAAATTATAAGGATAATAAGAATAGTGTTATTATATGTTAACTTTAGTGGTGTAAGAGTAGTGATAAGGTACAATAGGGTTGGCGTATCCATGTGGATAAAAACCCTCTATTAATTTTTAAGAAATAAAAAAAAAAAAAAAAACTTTTTAAATGATTTTAGGTGAACTATTATTATTAAAAAAATATTATTAATTTATTATTAAATGATAATATATGTAATTAATTGTAAATAGTAATGTATGAATGAATAATTAATTAATAATTTAATGTACTAACATAGCGATAAGTATCATTTACTAACAATGTATGGAATGTTTTTATTCTGAAATAAAATGATTAAATTAAATTAAATTATTTTTCAGGAATAGTAATTAAGTACGTAAAAATACAGCTAGTGTTCAAGTTATACTGAACGCGAATCAGAGCGCGCTACGTCAATTCTTGCGAACGACTGTGTTTCAAATTGTTCTTGAAATATTAATATTTGGAGGTAAATAAACCACAAGGATACATTACTTTACTGGTTTATCAAAAACTATCAACTATTCGAAAACGCCTTCTTTTGTTTTTGAGATCATTATGCAGGATTTTCACACGACAACGTTCGAATTTCGAAAAAAATTGGGAGTCTCCAAGATACGAGCGTTTAAAGTCCAAGATCCTAGAGCCGCCAGACCTAACTTATTTAATGTTTTACAAAATGTATGGGATAGAGTAGGAAGTGTTATTATTTGAAATATTACTCACTTTTCTTAATGTCTGACTGCTGATTTTTATGCATGATTTACATAATATTGTTAATAATTAATAATCAATACTGACAGACACTTCCCGTTGGCGGTTTTCTCTGCCAGATGCTTTAACGCTCGCAAAAAATTACGTCATCTTACATAAACAGGAAAAGTATTTAAGAGGCCGTATACGAAATTTTGCAGTCGTAATTTTACAGTCAAAATAGTGTAAGTAACAATTTCTATAAGTTTTAATGCACAGCATAAAATATCATTTCAATTAGGATCTAATGAATGAGCTACTTTTATATTTTGCGTCGAATTTATTATGCGAGAATTAGGTTATTTTAAAATATTTTTTAATGGCAAATGTTTTTAATTTCTTGCATTTTTTTTTCAGGAAATGGATTGACCTTGAATTGAAGTTTATTTCTGTAGCTTTAATTTTATGAACGAGACTTCTAAGTAGCCGAAATCAAAAGCAATTCTTTGCCAATTTCCTCAAAAATTTTACTAACTTTACTCAAAAATTTTATATGAAAGTGGTAAAAAGTGATTCATTCGTTGTATAGATAACTTATACAAAAAAACATTGTAATTTTACCATACTCTCGTCTACTTATACGTCAAAACGATTCGTAAATATGTGATATTCTAAACCTCTTAAAGCAAAAATTTACAAAACAGTCGCCGGTTTAGGTCGATTAATCAAAATTAAATCATAAAAATAGAAAAGTAACTCATACAATAGATCATAATTGAAACAATCTTTCATGTTGTGCAATAAAACTTAAAGAAATACTTTATTGTAACTGTAAAAACACGTCTGTAAAATTTCGTGTACGGCCCCTAAAGTGGTGCGTTTCGTGATTTCAGAGTTAGTCCCATAATGAAAGTTGTTCATATTCATTCATTTTCACACCCTGTGAAAATTTGCGCACCACTTAAAAACTTTTCCGGTACTTTGAGTCCCAATTTTATATAATGATACTCGGGGAACTATTTCAGTACTATTTGTAAGCAGCCGGATCAATCGTAGCCGTGAAACATAAGTATTAATAGTTCCCCGACTATCATTATAAAAAACTTTTTTACAAAAACAAAAACCGACTTCCAAAAAAAACACTACAAAGTGAAAAATAACTTTAATTTCGGAAGTCGGTGTCTTTGGATCTGTATTTAAGTTTTTTGCCACCGACTTCCGAAATTAAAGTTATTTTTCACTTTGTAGTGTTTTTTTTGGAAGTCGGTTTTTGTTTTTGTAAAAAAGTTTTTATTTTTCACTTTTTAGTGGTTCAGTTTGTAATTTATGTAAGTTACAATAACCCAATGTCAACTGCTCATCACGTTTTACAAAATGTTGCTTTTCCCGATGCAGGGAAGGGACGTTAATTGTTGAGGAGTTCTCCTAGTAAGAACCAGGAGAAATAGAGCTCATGGTGAAGTCACCATTACCATTATTTTGACGAGCATAAACCATATTAAAGTAATCGAATCGCAACCTGTTATATACTTAGATATAATTGAGACCCTCTGTGGTCTTCATCATCAGTTCCAGTTCACCGAATGGTACTTTCCGAGAGCAAATGCACAAGTTACTATAAAAAATACCGAAATCGATATAGGTGTGCCCATAAAATTTGAGGGTTTCCCTCGATTTCCATGGGATCCCATTATCAGATCCCGACTTGATGATCATGGGACCACTTGGGACGTATACCCTTTCGAACAAAAAAAGAAAAATCCAAATCGGTCTAGCCATTTTCGAGTAATCGGGGACCATACATAAAAAAAAAAATAAAAAAAAAAAAGGTTCCGACGAATTGAGAACCTCCTCCTTTTAGAAGTCGGTTAAAAATTAGGACATTACTTATATAAAAAACCGGCCAAGTGCGTGTTCCGACACGCACCACGCACAATGAAGGGTTCCGTAGTTGAAAATTTATCCCAAAAACAAACAAAACATTGGATATCAAAAAAAAAAAAAATTATGTCATAAAATTACAAATTCACAATTTTCGGAATTTTTCCTTTATTTGTACTGAGAGACCTTGTTTCTTGCCAAATTTCATTATCAACGGGAATAGGTTTTGATTTACTTGCGACAGTTACGAGTATCAAAATGTGTCGCAAAATGACCGTATTTTTTTATTGCGTTGATTTAGAAGCTTGAGTTTTTCAGGACTTCAAGAGACCATAGACCCACGTATTTGATATTAATTTCAACTTGATACCTCTATGCGTTCCTCAGAAAAAGGGTCTTGACACACTGACAACTTTGAAAATATTTTTTATGTGATAGAATTACAAATTAACAATTTTTGGACTTTTTCCTATATTTGTGTTGTGAGACCTTGCTTTTTGCCAAATTTCATGATTCTAGGACGGCGGGATGTACCCTATAGGTTTTGATTTACTTGCGAGTATCAAAAAATGTCGCATAAATGGCCGTATTAGGGTTCCGTACCAAAATGGTAAAAAAGGAACCCTTATGGTGTGACTCAGTCTGTCTGTCACAGCTGGATATCTCAAGAACTACTAATGCTATCAACTAGAAGAAAAAAAAAAATATAATAATATTTCAATATACTTAAAAATAAGCTAAAATAACTTAAAAATATAATATCTTAAACTAAAACTAAAATATGGCGTCGAAAAATTCCTCCGCATCGCTGTCAACTTGAAATTTGAAACAGTTATAGATGACGTTTACCCAACTATTTTGCAAATAAGAAAGAAATAAAAATATTTATGTTTTTTTTCAACAGGGACTGAAAATTGAAAGTGGAGATAATAGGGCATGTGGGGTATCATATGAAAGAACGCTGTTTGCCCATTCTGAAACATTTTTTTTCTTTTTTTGAGCGCATAGTTTTCGACTTTTGATGAGAAATGTATAAAAAAAATACCGTTGCCCCCCCCCCCCCCCCCTATTTCCGAAGTTTGCAAAGCGAAAAATCTGAAATTATTTTATGTGATAGAAGTTTATGTGAAGATTACAGGAAAAATAAAACGATGTCTCTAAATAATACACTTTTTCAGAAATCGGAACGGAACGGAACCCTCGGTGCGCGAGTCCAACTCGCTCTTGACCGGTTTTTTTTTATAGCGTTGACTTAGAAGCTTGAGTTTTTTAGGACTTCAAGAGCATATAGACCTACTACGTATTTGATATTAATTTCAGCTTCACGCGTTCCTGAGAAAAACTGTCTTGACAGACTGACAGACAGACAGACAGACGGACAAATAAGTGATCCTATAAGGGTTCCGTTTTTTCCTTTTGAGGTACGGAACCCTAAAAAGAAAACTCATTTCGTATATTTTTATACAAAAACCACGCATTTAATAATTAAAGTAACGTTTCATTCGAATCGATTGAAAACGTCTAAATACATTCACAAAAACCGTTTGGCAAAAGAAAAAAAGTACGAGAGCTTCGAGATTCAAAGAAAAATTTCTGGGTCGCGTTCCACGTCTCTTTTGAACGTCATTCTTTGTGTGATGTTGACACTAGCGACATCTACATGTACTTTAGGCGTGTTTTTATTGTGCTGTGATTACCGTTTTGGTCGTAATGATACGGGGATGTTGTGAAATTATACTGTCAAAAAAAACTGCCTAGCCTTTTCGCAACTATATTCGGGTCGGCATTCAGTCTAACCGGATGCAATTGAATACTAGTATTTTGCATCTACTGCCTATCTGACCTCTACAACCCAGTTTGGGTAACACGATCCCCTTGGTAAGACTGCCTAGCCTTTTCGCAACTATATTCGGGTCGGCTTTCAGTCTAACCGGATGCAATTGAATACTAGTATTTTGCATCTACTGCCTATCTGACCTCTACAACCCAGTTTGGGTAACACGATCCCCTTGGTAAGACTGCCTACCCTTTTCGCAACTATATTCGGGTCGGCTTTCAGTCTAACCGGATGCAATTGAATACTAGTATTTTGCATCTACTGCCTATCTGACCTCTACAACCCAGTTTGGGTAACACGATCCCCTTGGTAAGACTGCCTAGCCTTTTCGCAACTATATTCGGGTTGGCTTTCAGTCTAACCGGATGCAGTTGAATACTAGTATTTTGCATCTACTGCCTATCTGACCTCTACAACCCAGTTTGGGTAACACGATCCCCTTGGTAAGACTGCCTAGCCTTTTCGCAACTATATTCGGGTCGGCTTTCAGTCTAACCGGATGCAGTTGAATACTAGTATTTTGCATCTACTGCCTATCTGACCTCTACAACCCAGTTTGGGTAACACGATCCCCTTGGTAAGACTGCCTAGCCTTTTCGCAACTATATTCGGGTCGGCTTTCAGTCTAACCGGATGCAATTGAATACTAGTATTTTGCATCTACTGCCTATCTGACCTCTACAACCCAGTTTGGGTAACACGATCCCCTTGGTAAGACTGGTTCTCAGACTTTCGGGCTTGTGAAGTTGTGACTACCCGTAACGACCGTCAAAGATCCACGAAAGACAGCCGGAACGTTTTATTTTATTTGATTCCATTTTACCACGTTATTCAAGTGTCACTACTAAAGTGCGTTTGACCGAATCTAACGTAGTTATCCAATTTATTATTTAGCCTCGGTTCCGTCTGCTATTTGGCGACACGTTTGGCGCAGTGGTTGAGCGATTGACTGCTGCGCAGCATGTCGCGGGTTCGATTCCCGCACGGAACAAATATTTGTACGACCTACAAGTATTTGTTCCGAGTCTGGGTGTTTTTCTATCTATAATATGTATGTATTTACAAAAAAAAAAAATGTATATAAGTAGTTTATCAGCCATCTCGTTACCATAACACAAGCATTAGGTTGCTTAGCTTGGGACTAGATGGCGTTGTGTGAAATGTCCAAGGATATTTATTTATTTATTTATTTATTTATTATTATTTATTTAAGAGGAAAGGCGGGTGGCCAGTTAGGTATTTTAAGAAGGTATTGCTGTCACTCTGCGAGCGCTCCGCCCTTGAATTCGTGCGATAAGGACAACTGCAGATCCGACTAAATAGCCTATGTAAAAAGTCACATTTCGAGGTTTGGCTCTCGCCTATTTCCTACTCCAATATTGGACCAATTTAAAAGATATTTCATAAACTGAATAAGAAGGATATATACTATGCCCTTATGTTTTTCCTTTTTCGTTAATAGTTGTCAAATTGGTACACTAGGCGTCTGTTGACAGCGGTCTGAATAGGCAATTTTGAGCATTTTTGGAGGGTTCTAGTTCCTATAAAAATAATATATCATCAAAAAGGAAAACATAGGGGCATACAATTAACTGATATTTATATTTCTGAAAAAAATCATTGCTTTATGGTCATTAACCAGAAAGAAAACAGGCGAGAGCTTTTGTATCTTTTTGTATGGAGAAAAGAGCACCCACGTTTCCTCTTAAGCCCGAACACCCAAAGTCGTCGTAACTATTCTACATGCTATAAATACACTTAATACGGTGTAGGATTTGAACCTGCGCCACATGATACAGAAATCAATCGCTTATAAACAGTAACCATGAAAATAATTATCCATTTGACTATTACTTAACTATACATTCATAATATTAACCCGCACTGGGCCCGCGTGGTGGATTACGGCCCACTCTCTCTCCCAAGGAAGAGGCCTGTGTCCCAGTAGTGGGAACTTTATAGGCTGATTATGCTAACTAACAACGCCATATTTTAGTTCGCTAAGTAATAATTTAAGCTATTATATTTTATTTTACTAGTAAATTTTTAGGTATAAGTTATTTATTTTATGTACTTACATTTAATTTTAATTTTTAACTTCTTCTTCTTTTACTTTTTTACTTTCACTAAGTATACATAATTATTATAAAAACCGGCCAAGTGCGTGTCGGACCACGCACAATGAAGGCTTCCGAAGTTGAAAAGAATTTATCCCAAAAAAACAAGAAAAACATGTTCTCCCATACATTGATATACGTCACGGTCAATTCTCCAACTACAAATTTAAGTTTGTAATCCCAAAAAATATTTTTTATGTGATAAAATTACAAATTAACTGTTTTTGGACTTTTTCCTTTACTTGTGCTGTAAGACCTTGCTTCTATTGCTCTTAATTTTATGATTCTGGGTCAACGGTAAATACCCTATAGGTTTTGATTTACATTTGTGTCAAAATACGCATAAATGGCCGTATCCTTTATCTTTATATTGCGATGACTTAGAAGCTTGATTTTTTAGAGCTCCAAGGGACCACTACGTCTTTGATATTAATTTCAACTTGATAAGTACCTCCACGAGTTCCAGAGAAAAAGCGTCTTGACAGACTGACGGACAACGAAGTGATCCTATAAAGGGTTTCGTTTTGTTCCTTTTGAGGTACGGAACCCTAAATATTAAAAAAATGCTGACGTGACGAGGCTAGAAGGTTAAGGCATTTCAAATACCTTATTATGAATTAAAACCTGACCATTCTTAGTTAATCTTTGAGATCAAAGACTTGTGACGGAAAATATCGCGACAAACCCTGGACTTGAAATTGTCTGAAATTACGATCTCGTTATGTGAAATCGTGGTAACCTTAGCTCATTAATTCTGTTTGAAATGTGGGTCGTTTCGTATCTATATAATATTCATATTATTAAATACAAACGCTTTTCGTGTCTGTCTGTGTGACTGGTTTGTTCTTCTAAACTACGCGAACTAAGCACTAATAAAAATATAAGTCCTGGCTGACTGACTGATTGACTAACTCTTCAACGCCCAGCCCAAACCCTTGGACCTAGAAAGCTGAAATTTTGCACAGAGGTTCCCTTTATAATGTAGACAAGGAATAAGAAAGGATTTCCCGGTAGCGCGTTCCTGTGGGATATTTTCCGACATCCACGCGGGAGAATTTTATCTGGATTAAAAATTAATATTTAACTTGGATTTAGCACAGAAATCTCAATAGTTTGACATGTCGCCGTGCGAAGTAGGGTGGGTCGCTTGTATTAATAATATTTTGTTTTTTTCTTATTACCAAGTTCCACAGTTATAAACCGGTATAATTATTGTATAAAGCTAACTAACCAACCCGACAAACGTCCTGTCAAAATTGCAATAATTCATACAAAAATCCCATAGAAAATGCACTTTCAGTTTTCCCGAATTTTCCAATTTTTCCGGCAACTTTTCAAGCATTTTTTTCATACGAACCTTTTCCTGACAGTTATAAACACAACAAAAAAAGGATTAGCCAAATAGGTGCAACCGTTCTGAAGTGATGCGAGTACATACATTTTGACAATTGATTTTTATTTATATACACGTTGTCCTGTCAAAATTTCATTATCTTCACCATCTACCACTCGAGTAAAGAGGAGAACAAAACAAAAAAACATATATTCAAATCGGTCAAGCCGTTCTCAAGTTGTGGCGTGACCAAGGGAAAAAGGTATTCATTTTTATATAAATATATAGATGGATTTAAGTACCATTTAAAAAAGATGCCAAATCAATAAATCAATTGGTGGCAAGGCTGCACATAATACACATAGCGTGATCATTTTAATCATCTCTATTTATTAAGAAGAAGCGTGTCCAAATAACTAGTACAGTCACGAGCATAAGCACCTTACATTTACGCAAGATTCAAAATCGATTTTCTCCTAAAGTATTGATGGAAATTGTATTGTGTTACAAACATTGTATGCTCGAAGCCAAACTATTATGAAATAGGTCTTTTCTAAATCGTTATTTTTGAATGAACGAAATTTTTTTAATGCTGCGTAAATGTGTTTGTGATTGTGTAAGTAGCAAATTGGGTGTATTTGTCTGAATGGCTTGTTTAATAGAAAAAAAAACTGACGCAGATATATGTCTATGGTCTTGAGTGGTTAGCTTGCGTGTTCTGTGCTGAACTCACGGAATGCGTCGTTCGTCCAGCCAATAATAGAACTTAACTACCAAGAAGCGCTGTCCCAAATTAGATGTATATTAATTTATTATACTTCAGTGTTGCATCCTCGAGATTTACATTGCAGTCCGTTTTTCATTGCCACACTGTTCAAAAACTAGAAAAAAAAGAAATATTAATTTGATAGTCTATGTCATCTGTCAGCTGTCAGTTCATTCGTTCTTCGTGTGTTAATTTTTCAATTTAATTTTAATTCCATAAAAATCTTTCTAGTTTCATTGTGGAAAGTGTTATTTTAGCGAGAATTAGACATTAGAAAAAGGAAAAACGAAAGTAATGAAGAATATTTTAGACGCAAGCTAATAATAAAATAATAACCCCACCGCAGTATCTCTACGTTGACGTCGTGGTGGGGCTTGCGCGCTCCGAATTTTAGGTCTGTGCCGGTAGAGTTTACTTTGCCGGAACAGGTCTAGGATGAGGAGCCAGACCAAGAGAGATACAGGAACCCGCAGGGCAGCATGTGGCGAGCTGTTGGGCAGTAGCGACCCCACGGACCCTATCTCCCGGGAGTAGTCTTGTTCCTCACCTCTCGCTTGCCTTTATTGGCCGGCTGGAGTGAACACTGACGAGGAACAGAGCTCCCACCTCTTTCTTGCCTTTATTGGCCGGATTGAGTGGAGATTCGCAAGAGCAAACGTGCTCGGAGGAAGGAAATATTTCAGTAAGATGCTGGTAGGGATCTTGACCGTACTTCCGGGATTGTCCTGATAGCCGTGGGATGCCTCTCCACTCCTCACAAGCGCCTCAGGACATGTTGCCCCCTTACCGCTACGACACTATGTGCTAGCGACCGTTTCCGGGGGCCCATTATTGAGTGTGCAAGTCACCCCCTGCCATTTTAACTGTGTATATTATATAACATTGGTAAGGCAGGGGACATAGTTCTTCCATAGTTTAAGGTATCCGATCCACTATAGCCACCCAAACCCATAGCCCAATATATTTTGTTTCCATGTTCTGCAATAGTCCTGCACCAACCGGCGGTTGTCCTTGGGTGCACTTGCATAGTGCATACAGGGATAATCGTCGGTTGGTGCCGCCTCGTCATTTAAAATTGTCTAAGGGGCCTCTGCGAGTTGGCTTTGGCCCCTCATATGCCTTCCAAAGGTCCGGGACCCCAGGGTCCCGAGATATGTCAAAGACAAAAAAAAAATAATATACTTACAAGTGAAAAGAAATAGTGCTGCTTCCGCCGCTATAGTTTTTACACCATTTAACTTAACACTTAGTCAATTTTCGGAGATGTTTTGTTGACAAGTAAGTGCTTGAGACTGTCGCAAAAACAAACGACCAAGGCTAGAATTTCCTGGTTTCTGACAATACCGGTAAAGGTACAGACGCCAGCACATCAAGCTACTACAATCTGTCAAATTTCTATAATAGATTTTCATCTTTATCCCTATAGCATTAGGTTCAGGTTGATTGAAAAAATTTGACAGTTTCGGGTGGGTTGACCTGTTGGCGTCTGTACGTCCGCTTATATGTCGGGTCCAGTGGTTAATTCGTTCATGATTCTAGGTTATAGCAGTTGAAGGAATTTACAAAATGTTTCATATATCCAGACTTTTTTTTTTTTCTCAACCGTGGCACTAGTTAGCAGCTCTAATTGCCTTATGTAAAACATTATTTTAAAATTGCAATGGTATAAAAATTGTTGGTTGGCCATTGAAGAAAAAGTAGGAAATGCAGAAAAGTTACTGCCATCAATTAAGTAATACTACCATTGAATACTACTATTTATTCGTTCAATACTTTAATACCCTGAGCTTCTAAAATCAAAATGACAACTCTCAGTAGAAAACACAAAAGCAACAAAAATCCGAGCATTAACAATTCCCTATCCACCCATTTAATGTTACGAAACAGATTTATGTAAGTCCTTCACCATACCAACGCAAAAATAAACAATATTATTCTGCGCTAAAACGAGACACACAGATCTACAAACGCTAAGTGTGAAAGAGATAAAACATCCAAGTACATTTTTGAATCCGTAAGCTAAAAAGGATTAGCTTCATTTATCATGGCCGACACAGGGTTGTGACGTAACAAAGGTCGTCAGTCGTCTAATGAACATTCCTACAGAGAACAAGAAATTGCATTTTGCGAGCTGGATTGAGCGGTATGACGGGGCAGTTTCAGTTTGTAAGGCAAGGTGAAATGTCATGAGGTTCAGTCATCGTTATGTTTCATTTGTTTCAATACTCGTTCTCGTTTCGTTTGGTAACATGTGATGTCATATGCTAAACATTTTACAAAATGTGACCAAGGTATGAAAAATGTCACAAAACCTTAAAATATTTTTACGAAAAAATTTTTTTGGAAGTTCTGGGCCTTCTACTTTTTTTTTTGCAAACCCTTGGTAGAAATCTGCTTATAATTTTCGTACAACAACGCAAGAAAGAGAATGTAAACGTTAAGATCATCAAGAAGGCAATTAAAAATAAGGATTTGTTGAGAAAACTCAAGAGTTTTCTAAGTTGTTTATTAATTTTAAATTTGTTTTCAGCAAAACAAATTAAAAATGAATTAAGGGGCCGTATACGAAATTTTGCCGATTTCACTAATTTGCGTGATTTTAAAGACGTAATTTTATAGTCAAAATACTGTATTCTTATAAGTTTGAATGCTCAACATATAAGATCATTTCGATTATAATCTAATGAATGAGCTACATTTTTATCTTGCGTCGAGTTGGTTGTGCGAGAATCAGGTTGTTTTAAAAGATTTTTTAATGGCAAATGTTTTTGATTTTTTGCATTTTTTTTTCAAGAAAAATATTGATTTTGAATTGAAGTTTATTTTCTGTTATTTTCATTTTCATACCTTTTAAACGTCAAAACGATTCGTAAATATGTGATATTCTAAACCTCTTACAGCAAAAATTCACAAAACAGTCGCCGGTTTAGGTCGATGAATCAAAAGTAAATAATAAAAATAAAAAAGTTACTCATACATTAGATCATAATTGAAATGATCTTTCATGTTGTGCATTAAAACTTATACAAATATACTATAATATAACTGTAAAATCGCGTCTGTAAAATCACGTAAATCAGCGAAATTTTAAAAATTTCGTCTACGGCCTCTTAACAACATAATTATGTTATCATCAAAAGCAGTATTCCCTCCTGTAGAGTGAATTGACACATAAATCTCATAATACTCGTATGCAGTTACATGGTTCTACTTCATTGCTCGGATCATATTTGTTCGTTGCCTTTTGTGAACTTACAATGACTATTTTATGCTGAAAATGCTACCTTTTTAGGGATCCGTACTTCAAAAGGATAACAACGGAACCCTTATAGGATCACTCGTGTGCCTGTCTGTCCGGCTGTCACAGCCAATTTGCTCCGAATCTAATAGACCGATTAAGTTGAAATTTGGTACACATATGGGGGTTTCTGTGATTCAAACACGTACGGCTAAAGTAAATAAATGAATTTTGAATATGGGGCTCATCTTTGGGGGCGAATAAGAAAATTAAAAAAAAAAAAGCTTTGCAAACTATACCGTGAACTATATAAAATGAAAGGGCCTACTATGAGGGTCTCAAATATATATTGTTTTAAAGATATTTAAGAAAATAGAAAATTTACCATTCCCACCCCCTTTTCTCCGAAACTACTGAGCCTAAAATTCTGAAAAAAATACAGAAAATAGATATTTACTTCGCTCCATGTAAAATACTGGTATTCAGCTGCATCCGGTTAGACTGGAAGCCGACACCAAAATAGTTGGAAAAAGGCTAGGCAGATGGACTAATTCGAACTCCATACAATCCCTAAGGAGATTGCCAGGTGCGAGAAAAATGAAAGCAAAATTCTTTCAAAATCAATATAAAGGGTCAAATTAACTTACCTAGCGAAACTCTACAGACAGACATCTAAACACGACATAATAAAAAGATTTGTTGTGAAGTTTTTTTTTTGGGAGGTTATCAACCGCTGGTAAGTGTTGTAACTTGAAGTATGAGTTTTATAGTCTTGTCTGTGTTGTTAAAACAAAAAAAAATCGGACAAGTGCATGTCGGACCATGCACAATGAAGAGTTCCGTAGAAAAGAATGTATCTCAAAAACAAACATAACATTGTAATCGCAAAAATTTTTTTTTATGTGATAAAATTACAAATGAATAATTTTCGGACTTTTTCTTTTACTTGTGCTGTAAGACCTTGCGTCTTGCCAAATTTCATGATTTTAAGACAACGGGAAGTACCCTATAGGTTTTGATTTAGTTGCGAGTATCAAAATATGTCGCATAAATGGCTGCATTTTTTTATTGCGTTGAGGTAGAAACTTGAGGGAGGAGCTTGTGGCTAAGTAATAACAGCCGCACGGGTCGGTCCATCAGCTTAAGCTACGCTTGCTAGGGTTGGTCCGTGGATGGGTGACCATCTTTAAATACCGAGACTCCTCCGTGCCTCGGAAAGCACGTTAAGCCGTTGGTCCCGGCTGTCATTCGTGGATCTTTGACAGTCGTTACCGGTCGTCAGAAGCCCAAAAAGTCTGACAACCAGTCTTACCAAGGGGTATCGTATTACCCAGTGACTGGGTTGTGGAGGTCAGATAGGCAGTCGCTCCATGTAAAATACTGGTATTCAGCTGCATCCGGTTAGACTGGAAGCCAACCCCAAACATAGTTGGGAAAAGGCTAGGCAGATTGATTGTTGAGGTAGAAGCTTGATTTTTTTAGAAATCTAAGGGACCATAAACCTACGTGTTTGATATTAATTTCAACTGTAATTCATTTCCTGTGCCTTATGTCAAAACTATTGTCATTCGCTCAGTCGGCAATAAAACTCCACTCCATTCACGTGTCGCCAAAGCCTGCCTTTTATTTCTGCTCCCACACCATCGATTACCTGCAAGAACCAGCCCTGCTGCAATACTCCAACATCGATAGCCATAACTTCTGCGGAGTTTCGCTAACTAATTTAATTTGACCCTGTATAGGTCAAACAGAGCGACCTAACATTGGCATAATTTCCGACAAACTCGCAATCCCTATTAATATTTCTTGGCTCGGCTTTTGGGAACTTCATCGAATGCCTTATAACCGAACCAACTTAGTGAACCTTTCCCGAAGGGATTATCGTTTCTGTCCGTGCGGGCAACATATTAACTGACTTTGCGGTAATGGTTGGGTACTGCTGGTAGCGGGTGGTTTTTGAAGATGTAGGTCTTCGATCCGTAATCTCATGGTAACTCATTTGTTCAGCATTACCTACATGTGGAATTTTTATTTTATCAGGAAAACTCACAATTTTAAACCATTCAAAAATTTTCTAACTCAACGCACTTTTAAGTCTAGTATCAAGATGTCTCTGTCATTTCTTAGTGTATTGTAAGAACAGAAAGAAGTTTAACGTCGTCTACAAATAAGGGAGTAAGTCAAGCAAATAATTATTTTTAGAACTGTTGCAGCTTAGCATAATCTGTCTATAACGTTCCCACTGCTGGGACACAGACCTCCTCTCTATGAAAGGCAGTGGGCTGTAATCCACCACGCGGGCCCAGTGCGGGTTGGTAGATGTCACAACATGTCTTCAAATTTTTGATTCTATGACATACCGGTTTTCTCACGATGTTTTCCTTCACCGTTTTAAGAGCAGTGGTGAAGTAATTATTTACGTAAGTCAAGGCAGTTACCACTGCGCTACCACATCACCGTTTAACGAATTTGAAATATCTTTATTCAAAAATAGCAGTTAAAATATGAATAATTTGAAAGCCTATTCCATAAATCCCTCTGGCGACCAATATACCTGTGGAGTTATAAAGCTGAAAAAGGTACATTCTAAAAGCCAGAACGCGATTGGCTCAAAATCTTCAGTTCTGTGACGGAGTCACGTTCACGAACGATGGAATATGTAACAACATGGATACTTGGATAGCTGTATAGCTTAAATATTTACCTTGTTAGATTGATGGTTTAGAAAGGGCGGATTATCTGAGCTGGGGGCTTTGCTCTAACAGTAGCATACGTCATGTTATCTGGGAGAACTGGTGTGAGATCTTCCTCTTTTCGTGTGGTCAGTGACTAACCTGAGGGGCAATTCTCGTATTTTTAACAACGTTCGCAATCTCATCTCAGTCTCAATCTGTCAAAAATTGTATAGCGTTTACCTACATTTTTGACATTTGATTGACGCTGGCATGAGATTGTGAACGTTTTTAGGTACGAGAATTGGCCATCAGGTGTCAGAGTCTTTATACCGCCCATGGGCCTCTGACGTGATTTCACATGCCGTCGAGAAATATCTGTCAGGCATGCCGGTTTCATCACGATGTTTTCTTTCACCGTTTTTTAAGCAAGTGAAAATTATATAATACGCACATGAATCTGAAAAGTCAGAAGTGCGTGGTGCGTGACTTGGGTTCGAACACGATACCTGTTACTTGGCAGTCCGATGGTCACACCACCTCGGCTAGGCTATACGTGAGAAGAAATGCTGAGACTGATATGCTTTAACAAAACAGCACGCGTGTTCTCCCCGAAGGGTATGGGCCATAGATAAGGGTTATCTCTCTAATGTCCCCACTGCTGGGACACAGGCCTCCTCTCTGTGACAGGGAGTGGTCCGTAACGCCACGCGGGCCGCCGCGCAGTGCGGGTTGGTGGATGTCACATATCTAAGTGCTTTTTGGTTTTAAAACATTCATGCTTCCTCACGATGTTTTCTATACATTTTTGAGAGCAGTGGTGATGAAATAATTTACACAAAGTGAAGTGCCTGCCTTGGTTTGGACTCACGACCTACAATTCGTAAGTCGCGGATGTTACAACGGGGCCACCACTTTTCTCAGTTGCCTTAGCAATGTCTAATTATTTGCAGTGTCCTGGCAAGTAATTAGTAACCTAGCAATAAGGAAGTAAATAGGTAAACGAATCATGAAAATTTTAACTTAAAATTTCAATACCTACAAAAGTATTTTCATCCACTAAGACATTTTTGTCCGACTGTAGCAAAGCCCAAAAAGGGAGTCATGTTTTCAAATATTGAGGTCTGCTCCCAATTTAGAAACGAGGATGAATATTAAAAAATAACTTGACACGACAGTCACCTGTCGTCTGCGACCCAAATACAGGGGAATCGAAAACCAGACCTACTTCCCTATTTCAGACAAAAATTAAACCAGAATAGAATTAGCCAGATTTTTTTCAACCAGTCTATAATGAGCCGATTACAGTTACTTTACTTTTCGTTAATTTTTGCCTTTCATTCAGCATCTTTCGCCGAACGTCTGAACACAAAATGAATCAAAAGTGAAAAATTAATTTATTAGTTATCTTAGAACTCATCCAACGATGTTGGATTTTGGCACTCCGCATCTTTCACTCGCAAGAATAATCGAAAATATAATTTTGACGGTGTGAACTTGGAATGAAACAAAAAAAAAACGCTCAAGAGCGAGTCGGACTCGCGCACCGAGGGGTCCGTACCATTTATATGTAATTTTTGTTGAGGATTTCTGAAAAACTGTGCTATTTAGCGACATCCTTTTATTTTTCCTGTAATAAATACATGAACTTCTATCACATAGAATTATTTCAGATTTTTCTCTATGCAAACTTCGGAGATAAGGGGGAACAGTATTTTTTTAACATTTTTCATCAAAAGTCGAAAACAAAGCGGCCTAAAAAAAAAATGTTTGAGAATGTGCAAACAGCACTCTTTTATAATCACACGTCCTAGGGGGTCTTAAAAAGGGGGTCTTAAAAAATTTTAAATGGGGCTACCCATTTAGATATTTTTAAGACCCCTTTTAATCCCTGTTGCAAAAAAAAAACATAAATATTTTTAAACGTGAACTTAAACTGTTCCAAATTTCAAGTTGATAGTATTCGTAGTTCTTGAGATATCCAGCTGTGACATACAGACAGACAGACTGAGTCGCACCATAAGGGTTTCCTTTTTACCATTTTGGTACGGAACCCTAATGAACCTTCACTCGAGTGAACCATTCAATTGAGTTTTGTGTGAATCGTCTAATATCGGCATTAATATAAGCAGTTTTCTCGCTGGCATAGCGACCCCGAAATATATCTAGACAATCATTTGACGGCAGATTAAGCAGGGCCACTTGGCCTGGAAGATTGCAGGCTAAGCCTCCAGATTAGGCCTTATTGGAACAAAGGCCAAAGTTGGAACTTTGGTCAGTATTATGAGAATTTGACTACGTTCGTTTATCATTTTTGATGGGCGTTAACTTTTTTGTATCTTCCAGAAAATCAGTCTGTGCAGGGAATTGTGCATTCAATTCCCTGCACAGAGGACGGTCCGATATGCCTAATGTGTGGAAGTGTTTGTTTAGTAAGCAGTGTCCTGTGATGGTCCGCGTAATAAACGCCTGGTTAACCTGCTATCTAAGGATGGCATAGCTTCCCTTGACTGCCTGCAGCCTTGTGTCGAGGTCCACCAGCTCTCCGCTTATGTGTGGGTTAAATTCTTGTAGCCATCTGCGTAGCTGGTTGAAGAGGATGGGCACGATAGGTTCAGGTCCAAAGATTGACGTGCTGGATGCTCTCCTTGCTAGTTTATCAGCTGCGTCGTTACCTAGCGGTCTGCTGATCCATTGAAGTGCTACTGTGTTTGATACCGCTACACGTTCTAATGCCTTGTGACATTCCAGTGTTAGTCTCGAGGAAATATATTTTTTCCTCGAGGCCCTAAGGATTGGAGAACTGGGGCTTTGACGGAGAGTGTACCATAGGTACATCCCTAACTTACCCTTAGCAGAAAACAGGCGTGACGTTTTAGTGTTACTTATCAATAATAAGGGCCAACAAACAGTCTACTCCACAACAAGATGTCACCATACAGTTAAGTGTTCATAACTAATAACGTGTAGACCATACAACACAAACTCCCCTTTCCGATCGCGTTAACGGCCTTTCATCCCTTGACAAATTGAATATATCCTGCGCTGAACACGGCGAGGTTTATACATGACATGGTTTAAAGAACGGCTACTTGTTTATCGATTTAAAATTCATGTTGCCTTTAAGAGGGCTGTTGTATTTTGTCACGTCTCTGGCTAACACGAAACCAAATTTTTAAAGAATGAAAAATGAAAAGATGCTTTTTTGAAAATTGTAATCAATTGGCGAACTTACTTATAAAATTATATTAATTGAAATAAATAAATGAACAAATAATAGGTAATTATTCAAAAAATATTTTTATTGTTGCATTTATTTAACTTGAATCTCAAAAATAGATCAAAATACTTATTGAATAAACTCCTTATTAGATAATACATAAATTAATAAATAGTAAGTATTAAAACACTATTTATTAGTTCGCCAATTGATTTGTTTTTTTTTAATAAAGCAACTTTTCATTTAACATTCTTAAAAAAATGCGACAGCCCTCTTAAGGTGAACGTCCACTGGTCCGCGCCGGCCGCACCGCACGCAAGGCACACAACGGATTTCGGTTTGCTATCTATGAATTTATATAGCACTGCGTCCACTATCGGTACCGGCCGCACCGAACGCCATATATGAGCAAAAAAGGCGATGTGTGCCGGTGACGTCATAAGGAATGCCTGTGACGTCACCGGCACGGAACGCATTTTTGAACTCATCGCATCTGTCAGTGTCATCCTACTGATTCTAGGGATTGACGAAGCATAACATTTACAATGTTTTTTTATCTAGACTAGTCCTTATATGCATAAAGACTAGTCTATACAACATTAGTTTTTGTTTATACTAAACCCGAAAAGGGCTCATTGGCTCAAGGACTCATTTTGAACAATTTTTTCTACGGACCAACCTTGAAATCGTGAAAAAAAAATCTGCTGTTCAGTACACTTTGACGAGTTTGATGTAGATAAATGTACTGAACAGCAGATTTTTTTTCAATGATGAGTACAATGACCTCTTTTCGGGTTTAGTATAAACAAAAACTAATGTTGTATAAACAAATTAAAAACAAAATTGAGTTTCTGGTTTCTGACTGCATTTCTGTTGTGCTTTATTATCAAAATTAAAAAATAATAATAATGTTTAGACTCGTGCTCATAGACATGAGCGGCACGCGGCAACGGCAGAGGCAACTGCAGTCATCTTCTGCGAACAAGCAACTGATAATCTTCGTCAATCTCCATGACAACGCGCGACGTCTACTGACAACAACAAAAACACTCAGACTAAATAAAAATGGTGGACCCATGACACCGGCAAATCCGTTCAATACGTTGCGTGCCCTGCGTGCGTTCCGGCCGGCCGGCGCGGACCAGTGGACAGTGGACGCATGCCATCGGCAAATCCGTTCAATCCGTTGCGTGCCGTGCGTGCGGTGCGGCCGGCGCGGACCAGTGGCCGTTCAGCTTTACCCATCATTGGCGCGGCAGAAATGAATGAAAGAGAAAGTCCACTGATATTATTTTCATGATTTGTTTTATTCATCACTAGCTTTTGCCAGCAGCTACGCCCGCGTGGATGTGCAAAAGTATCCCACGGGAACGTACTACCGGGAATTCCTTCCTGATTCCTTGTCTACATTATAAAGGAAACCTCTGTACAAAATTTGAGCTTTCTAGGTCCAAGGGTTTGGGCTGGGCGTTGATGAGTCAGTCAATCAGTCAGTTAGTCAGTCAGTCAGTCAGGACTCATCTTTTTATTTATATAGATTTACATAAAGACTGTCAGGTGTTCTCTTAGCGTGAATGTGAAAAAATGTGAATGAGTCAAACAAGAACATAGATTTACGTTATCAATTTTATTTGCTGGTGTTTGTGATACAATGATTTTTTTCATTAGTACATACACCAACGATACGCTTATTTCTGTTTATTCTAATTGTACTTGGAAAATTGTTTTTGTGCACCGTAAATGTGTTTTTTCTGAAATAAAAAAAAATATTATTATTATTTTTAAGTGTCTTGACAATTCTCGGGACCCTGGGGGTCCCGGACCTTTAGAAGGCATACGAGGGGCCAAAGCCAACTCGCAGAGGCCCGTTAGACGCTTGCAATGAAATGAGGCACCAACCGACGATTATCCCTGTACGCACCATGCAAGTGCACCCAAGGACAACCCCCGGTTGGTGTAGCAATTTATTATTATTATTAAATTTATTATTATTATTTAAAACACTGTATTCATTAACTCTCTGATAATGTTTTTTGGAACAAAGTTCTATATCTCGGCTTGTGGTAGGAGTAAACTGACAGAGACTGACGTAACAAAAAAGCGTTATGACGTCAGTTTCAAGTGTCAAACGTTCTTGTTTTTGTTTTTAGTACTCTGTATTATATATACATAATATACAGCGATAGGAACTTCGTTCTAACCGGGTATCCCACAACAACTTCCGATTTTTTTTTTCTCAAGGCGAACTCTCAAAAGATACAAATTTGCCTACATAACTTTCTGCAGACGACACTCGAATTGAAATGGAAAATATTCATTCATTTCAGAGTCAGTCAACGGCTTATTGCTCAAGTATACCTACTCGTATTCATGTTTTGTTCAACTAAATTGCACAATTTATACAGAATGAAATTCAATTACAATGGATTTCACAGCTGCCAGTTCATATCAAAAATTCAAAAGAAGCTCTTGAAATTTTCATAGAAATAAATAATTGAAAAAGAGATCTTACCTCAATGATACTAAAGGCTTTTCTTGGAACAAGTTTATTGCAATAGAAAAGTTATCTCATCTAGTACTGATTGGCATAGTAAGGCTCACTTGGCTTATTCACTCGAAGGGTTGATTCAATAATAATCATTTTCTCAATCAACCCAACCACGGCTAGACTACTTATGATAAGCGGAGTAATTACATAACATACTTACTCGTACAATAGCTAATCGATCGCAATGCTTTTCATTTAAACATCCATTGCTTCATAGGTTTAAAAACTTCGTCTGTTCATCGGGAATAACGCAAAGAGCGGGGTTCCACTGTCAAAATGAAAAGCATTGCTACCGATTGCCATTATTTATGAATATTACTCAATTATTATTATTATTTATCTATTTGTTTCTAGTAAGGTAATGTAAGTTTTTTTTGTTGTATTTTTTTTCCTATTTTTAGTTTTCAGCTACTAGAATATAAGTAATTTGGTCGGAAGCACTGTCAACTTATGTTTTAAATAAATCAATAAATAATAAATTACCCCGCAGAACATGCTTAAATTTGTCTAGGAGGGTTGCGCCAAAGATATTTGTATGAATCCACTTGGGCCAACGCGGACGTTCATTTGCGCGAAATGTGTTTTTCGCGGTAGTCTCAAATGGGAATTCTCCTTTGATCGAGATTTATTTTATTTATTAGGAAAAACAAACAGTGACACATCACTACATATTATAAAACACCCGCTGTCTGTCTGTCCCTATGTATGCTTAGATCTTTGAAACTACGCAATGGATTTTGATGCGGTTTTTTTTAATAGATAGAGTGATTCAAGAGGAAGGTTTATGTGTTTAATAAACGCGGTCGAAGCCGCGTACAAAAGCTAGTTACATTATAAAGGAAAAAATACAAAAAACATATGGCCAAATGTGTAACCAACAACATGTTCTACAAAATACACATACACAATAATCAATGGGTATGGGAAATCATCAAATGACTTCTCCCGCCCCGGGTTGGAGCGGGAGGGCGTGTCAGACTTTTACTGACTAAAACCCACCCGTGTTCCTTCAGTTGCCTGTGCCAGGGCCACGACTTTCGAACAACCCGCGACCCCGGCGGCAACAAACCAAACCTACAAACTAATTTATGTTTTTAATTTTTTAAGCCGCTAGGTTTGTTCGCTTTTCCCATTTCATGGATGTGACCGAACCTTTACAATAATTACCCTTGCATCATTGTATAGTACTGATAAAATCGAAATCTGTCGAATATGCAAAGCTTATTGATATTATAATGTACAGCTGGTATTTCCCACGACAAAATGATTCCACACAGAAAATAGGTCAATATTGGGTTTAAAGCATGTTTAATTATACACCTGTTGTAATTAATACGTTATAATAATATGGATGTGGAGTAAGAATAATTAATTGAGTTATCACAATTTATAAAACAATACGTTGTGCACAATTTAAGAGAAGTAACCTTACAAAAAACAGGCCAAGTGCGTGTCGGACTACGCACAATGAAGGGTTCCGTAGTTGGGATTAAATTCATTATCCCAAGAAGAAACTTAACATTATAGTTGAAAAACATGTTTCCTATACATTCCAACAGTAAATGTAAGTTTGTACTCACAATATTGAGAGATTTACCATGTTATTTTACGACCACAAACTTCTTATAGGTTTTTCTGTAATCTACAGGTATAGAACTATTTTCTGTATTTTTTTCAAAAATTTAGGCTCAGTAGTTTCGGAGATAAGGGGGGAACGGTCAATTTTCGTGTATTTTCCTAAATAACTTTAAAACTATTTATTTTAAAATTATAAAAAAAATATATTTGAGACCCTCATAAAGCCCTCAGTAAGCCCTTTCATTTGATATGTCACACGGTACAGTTTGCAAACCTTTTTTTTTTAATTTTCTTATTTGACCCCTCAAAGTGACCCCCATATTCAAAATTCATTTATTTACTTTAGCCGTACGTGTTTGGGTCACAGAAATCCATATGTGTACCAAATTTCAACTTTATCGGTCTATTAGATTCGGAGCAAACTGGCTGTGACAGACGGACAGACAGACAGGCAGACACATGAGTGATCCTATAAGGGTTCCGTTTTTTTCCTTTTGAGGTACGGAACCCTAAAAAGGCTTGCATGAATTCAAGACAATTAAGGCCGCGTTTCCACTGACGCGGAGCTGGGCGGAGCGGAGCGGAGACGTGCAGGAATCGTCCAATTACAGACGAGGCAAGAGACGCGATGAGGATTTCAACCATTATGATTGGTCGATTCCTGCACGTCTCCGCTCCGCTCCGCCCAGCTCCGCGTCAGTGGAAACGCACCCTTAATAAGTGGTGGCCAGTGGTAAGTGCCGCGACTTACGAGTTGTAGGTCGTAGGTTCGAACCCTGACAGGCGCTTTACTTTGTGTAAAAAATATATTATCACCACTGCTCTCAAAGCGGTGAAGGAAAACATCGTGAGGAAACCGGCATGTCTTAGAACCAAAAATTAGAAGACATGTGACATCTACCAATCCATACTAGCCCCGCGTGGTGGATTACAGCCCACTCCCTCTCACAGAGAGGAAGCCTGTGTCCCAGCAGTGGGAAAACTATAGGCTGATTATCTTAATCTATATCTATAAAAATCAATGCCACTTTTCGTTGTAATTTTATAACTCAAGAACGGCTGGGCCGATTTAGCTGATTTTGGTTTTGAAATGTTTGACGTAGTCCAGGGAAGGTTTAAACGATGAGAAAAAATTGGAAAAGTTGCCGAGAAAATTGGAAAATTCTGGAAAACTGAATGTGGATTTTATATGGGAATATTGAAATTGGGACAGGACAACGTCTGTCGGGGAACATTAGTATATTATTATAATTCTTCTGTACGTGTATTTGTCACCTAACTCCTCCTAAACGGCTGGACCGATTTAGATGAGATTTTGTGTGTATATTTCAAAGGGTTTCTGAATGGTTTGAAAACACAATTGGACCCAGTAGGTGGCGCTGCAATCGGGTAATAAATAACGTAACTATAGACGAAAATCTCAACTTCAAGGAGCACTTAAGAATTTTATCGGGACGGGTTCGGAAACTCATATATGTCTAAAAATCTACGACATATCGCTGATCCTCATATCTTGAAGCGAACTGTGACACAATTATTCACTAACTACTAACTGTGAGACAATTATTCATATTGAAAATAATCATTATGCAACACACTTCCATAAACTCCAGATTTTGAATACACGTAGAAATTATATGGTTAGTACTCAGCACAGGTTTTACAGCACTAAATTTAGTACTAAATTCCTTAAACTTCCTCGGTCCCTACATATACAATAAACTTAATAAAAATCTAAATATTTATCCACTCAACACAGCTCTTTGCAGGAAAAAAGTATCGGAATACCTACAAGGTCTCGCATATGATGAGACTGAGGAACTTCTAACTGTACCAAGTTAGACAGTAACAAATAAATAATCTATAAAAATAAAAAGAGAAGTCCCTACTGACTGACTCATCAACGCCCGGCCCTAACCCTTGGATCTGGATGGCTGAATTTTTCAGAGAGGCTCCCTTTATAATGTAGACAAGGAATAAGGAGGGATTTCCCGGTAGCACGTTCTCGTGGGATATTTTCCGATCTCCACCTGGGCGTAGCGCGGGCAAAAGCTAGTCCTTAATGATAGCAAAAATTCTTTTTCTAATAAATAAATATATATATAGGTATATATGATTATATACATATTCACTTTATCCGTGTATCTCACTAATTCATGTGTTCAATCATAAAAATCACAAGCACACTAACAAATACACACACTCACACTCACTCATTCACAACACATAACTCAAAGAGAGGTTCAGGTCCATTGTAAAACCTTAGACTACTATTATTCCTTTGTTTTGTAAAATGCTAGCATTTAAGAACTATTATATAACTAGCTGCGCCCCGCGGTGTTACCCGCGGTTTATGAGATACACGAAAAACGTGTATTATTTAATCGGTGAAAAAAGTCCCCATAAAAAAATTGGCCATCTCACGGGAAAACTACACTTTTTCGGGATATAAAGTAGTCTATGTGTTAATCCAGGATGTCAGCTACTTCCAAACCAAATTTCATCGAAGTCGGTCGAGCCGTTTGAGCTTTAAAGAGTAGCTAATATTGAATTCCTTGGTCAGCCCGCGGGAACACTACATTTTTTTAGGATATAAAGTGGTCTATGTGTTAATCCAAAGTGTCAGCTACTTTCACACCAAATTTCATCAAAATAGGTCGAGCCGTTTGAGCTTGAAAGAGTAGCATAATATATATTTGAATTCCTTGTTCTTCCCACGGGAGCGCTACATTTTTTTGGGATAAAAAGTAGCCTAGGTATTAATCCAGGGTATAAGCTGCATACATACCAAATTTCATCCAAATTGGTCCAGCCGTTCGAGTGTGGTGAAGTAACAAACATACACATACACACACACGCACACACACATACACTCAAAAACTTTCACCTTTATAATATTAGTGTGATTAGTGTGATGGACTCAACATAAATGGCGAAAACTTAAACCATCTACGCTTTGCAGACGATCTGATTCTGTTTTCTGAGTGCCCAAAAAAGCTAGAGCAAATGCTACAACAATTATCAGATCAAAGTGCGAAAGCAGGGCTGTCAATGAACACGACTAAGACCAAAATTATGACCAATTCCTTACAGATCAGTATCACAGTACATCGGGAACCAAAAGACTACGTAGAATACTACATTTACCTAGGGCAGTTAATTTCTACAACTGATACTATACATAAAGAAATTGATAGAAGGATAGCTAACACTTGGAAGAGATTTTGGTCCCTTAGCGAAGTGATGAAGAACAGAGACATATGCCAATCAAAGACAAAAGAAAAATTTACAACATATGTATTTTGCCATGCTTGACCTATGGTTGCCAAACTTGGGAAATAGTATAGAAAGAAGTGTAATTGGAGTCAAAAGAAGAGATAAAGTAAGATTAAAAGATTTAAAAAGTATAACTAAGTTTAAAGATGCGAAAAAAATATGTAAAACACAAAAATGGCGCTGGACAGGACATAAATGTTAAGAGAGGGAAAAGATAAATGGACAAAGTTAATAACAGAGTGGTACCCAAAGGGATGGAAAAAGGAGCAAGGGACGTTGGGAGGACGACGTCAAAAGAGTAGCTGGTCCAGACTGGATCCAGAGGGCGAGAGATAGAGAGAGGTAGATAGAAATCTTTAGAGGAGGCCTTTGTCGAAGGACAAGCTGTTTAAAGAAAAAGTGCACAGAACGTCGACATTTAAGAAAATTAGTAGATATAATAGAGAAATAATTTAGTAAATATTGTAGAACCAGCAATAAAGGCTTATTTTATTTTATTTATTTTATTTTTATATAATGTAACTCGAGGGGATTGGCGCTGTTAGCCGAAATACAGGTTCCTCCTAGTTCGGCTCCAGATGCTAAAACTTTTCTGTACTTTTGTTTTATTATACCATTTCTGTAATTTTATGTAATCTAAGTACTGTTTTCATGAAATAAAGCTTATTATTATTATTTTACAAAAAAAAAAAAATAGGATCATTCAGACAAGACTATATAGTATTTCAATCCTCCACGAGTCATCTGGCTATAGATAATTAGTGCTTCCCGTACGAAGCCCGAGGAGCTCGTGGCTAAGTAATAACAGCCGCACGGGTCGAGTTACGGGCCGTCAGGTTAAGCTACGCTTGCCGGGGTTGGTCAGTGGATGGGTGACCATCTTTACATATCGAGATTCCTCCGTGCCTCGGAAAGCACGTTAAGCCGTTGGTCCCGGCTGTTATTCGTGGATCTTTGACAGTCGTTACGGGTCGTCAGAAGCCCGAAAGTCTGACAACCAGTCTTACCAAGGGGTATCGTATTACCCAGTTACTGGGTTGTGGAGGTCAGATAGGCAGTCGCTCCATGTAAAATACTGGTATTCAGCTGCATCCGGTTAGACTGGAAGCCGACCCCAACATAGTTGGGAAAAGGCTAGGCAGATTGATTGTACGAAGCCGGGGCGGGTCACTAGTTCATAATAAAACTCGAATTCCTATATCCGTCGAGTGTTCCCGTAAATAATAAGCACGTGTAAAGTTTATTTGTTTCCGAAGCAATATTATTCCCGGAGCTATTGAAACTTATCGGGCTATATGACGTCAAGGTACATACTTCATCAAACTATTATTAAGCCTTATCTTAAAACGGTGTATGCACGGAACGATTAATATTGCTAACATATTTAATTATTACGTGAAAATGTCGCATGAATTAATTTGGTGTGGAATTACTTTGGATACCTAAATTAATGGAAAATATGAAAGTTTTAATTTACTATTTCATTTATAGAGGGGCTCGTGGTTAACCCCTCAAGTGTCTGAGTTTGGCTAATTTTTAACCACCAACCCTCCCCACTCGGGGAGGGTTGGTGGTTAGTTGCGAACCCCATAGGTTCACAACTACTGATGATGATATGTTTTCCATCGGATGATGTTTTTTTACGTTTATATATATGTGATCTAAGCTGATATACCTATTATGTAAAGTTTTGTCCTTTTGCACACTTGGGTTGCAGTAGCTGCGAACTTTATATATATGTGATATAAGCTTATATACCTAATAGAAAAAGGGTTTGTCTTATGCACATATGGGGTGCATTCGACACTTGAGGGGTTAAATAATAACAGCCACACGGGTCGATCCAAGGTTAAGCTAAGCTTGCCACGGTCAGTTCGTGGCTGGGTGACCATCCATTACTTATCGAGACCCCGCCGTGCTTCGGAAAGTACGTTAAGCCGTTGATCCAGGCTGTCATTCGTAGATCTTTGAAAGTCGTTACGGATAGTAAATTGTTAAAATATGACCTATCTTTTGTATGCTCAACCATTACTTTTGTGTCATATTTATTAGCGGTTGAAATCTTACATGTTTCTTGTCGGCCAGAATATTGAATTTACCCTCAGTATACCGAGTGAAAAGACGTTTTCACGACAAAAAGCCATTGTGGTTAAGGCTTTTTTCAGTTAAGTAGCAAGTTAAGTATGTCCCTTGCCGTCAGGTGATACAGGTGGTGCTCGTCGAACAGGTGATACTTCGCACGCACACACATAAATATTTCATTTTAAGTAAATAATTAGCTTAATACTGTAGTTTAAATGAATTTGTTCACCACGGAGCACTTTTAAAAAAAATGTGTTTTTAATAAAATAAAATTTATTTAAATAATTAAAAAAGTATACATAAATTTCTCCTTTACTACATTAATATCATTACGTAAAGTTTAGATCAAAATAAACTTTACTTCTTAAGAAATTAAAATTTCATACTTAAAAAAAAAAATTATAAAACTAAACGTAATTACAACTGCCATATTGCTGCAAAATGCGATGCGCCGCCGTGCTTCTATATAACTAATCTGTCAAAACGCAGTTTTGTGTTATAACTCTTAACCACTGGGGCATCACAACTTAGCTAATGCAAATGTAAATAAGACGTTAGATACAGTAGGCTATTTGTAGTTTATTTAAATTCCTAATAAAACCATAAATAATCGTCCAATCAGTGGTAAATTTTCATCATACCGTTGGGGTTGTAAGTCATTACAATAATAAAATTTTAATATCAGTACTATACCATAACGATAATTGTATAATCGATTCAGATCGTTATCAAACAGTGTTTCGGTCTAGACAAAATCAAGCTCAAAATAGTCACAATAATGTAGAACGCCTCGTCATTAAGCGATTAGCATGGTTGTCTATCATTAAATGGCAAAATGATAACAGCTGCATGGTCGGATCGAAGGTTAAGCCGCGTGTGACACGTCGGTTCGTGGATGGGTAACCATCCATTACATCGAGACCCTTCCGTGCCTCGGAAAGCACGTTAAGCTGTTGGTCCTGGCTGTCATTTGTAGATCTTTGACAGTCGTTACGGGTCTTCAGGAGCCTTTAAGTCTGACATCCAGTCTTACTAAGGGGTATAAGTCTGACAACCAGTCTTAATAAGGGCTATAAGTCTGACAACCAGTCTTACCAAAGGGTATAAGTCTGCCAACCAGTCTTACTAAGGGGTATAAGTCTGACAACCAGTTTTATTAAGTGGTATAGGTCTGACAACCAGTCTTACTAAGGGGTATAATTTTGACAACCAGTCTTGCCAAGGGGTATTGGCGCTTGAATTGAGCTGTCATTCCAGCTGATGCTTGGGATTAAAACTATTGACAGCTCACTTCAAGCTCACTTATTCTATGTTTTCACGCATTGATGTATAAAATGGTTTCACGGTAAGATTTTTACAGAATCTTACGATAATTATTTTTCTTGGTAATTAGTCGTCGGTTTTAAATCTAAAATCTGAAATTAGCCTCCAGGCTACCACTACCACCACCGTTGGTTTAGGCTTACCCCCTATTACATAGGACTTAACATAATTGTCGAAATGTGCGTGTATTATAGGTACACCTCTGCCTAACCCTGCGTAGAATACAAGCGAGATGTTATGTATATATGCATGCTACTACAACATCCACTAGGTACAATAGTAGCAAATTACGGTACCTATGGAATGTCTACCGTCTAAGTGAAATTATGTATTTATGCACGAATCCGTGTTATTCCTGATACGCGAGTTCATTTCTCACCCAACATGGCGGTTTGGAGTGATTCGCTGAAACATTGTAATGTAGATTAATGTCTATTACATTGTACAGCATATAAAACTGTTACATATTGTTTTATGGCATGATTGTACTAAGCAAGGAAAAGGCTATGAGTTCGTAAAGTTTGATGTTAGAGTCGTACACAGAAGCACGGCTACAGATCAATCTATACATTTCCAGTATAAGTTGATCTCGCATTATATAGGATTTCTTTAAGATGAGAGGTCAGTGTAAACTGAAAATGTATAGCTTGATGAGTAGCCGTGTGTACATGCATAAACTCACGTCTTTTGCCCATGGCGGTAGGCAGGAACTTTCTAATGACTCGTATTCTAAAAAATCTAAAGGGTCAGGGTCAGCTAATGCTATAGGTGACTGTACCAAATTTAGATTCGGAGCAAATTGGCTGTGACAGACGGACAGACAGACAGACACACGAGTGATCCTATAAGGGTTCCGTTTTTCCTTTTGATGTACGAAACCCTAAAAACACGGGAGGTTTCGTGGGACACCCCGTTTGGAACGAAGTTCCTTTTGCTGTAGGTATAGTACCGCTGGGGTCGCGGGTTGTCTGAAGGGATTACCGCGGCCCTGGCATAGGCAACTGAAGGAACACGGGTGGGTTTTAGTCAGTAAAAGTCTGACACGCCCTCCCGCTCAACCCAGAGCGGGAGAAGTTATTTGATGATTTCCCACCCTCAAAAAAAAAAAAAAAAAAAAAAAAAGGTATATTATGTATGAATACAGAGCCATCTAGTATTGGCCTCAAGTTTCAAGTACTTTTCAAAAGTTTTTGTTTTATAATACAGAGTTATCCAGTACCTACTTGCCAAAAACTTATACTAGATGGCTCTGTATTATAAAAACAAAAACTTTTGACACTTGAAACTGACTTTTTCAGGGATAATGCTGTTTCGTTACGTGACGAACTTCGTTCCGATAAAGCGAAAGAAAAACTCACAATAGTTTCAATAAAAGGAAGCTAAAAATAAAACAGTTGAATTATGGGCCGAAAGTTTCGTTCAACATAGTCGAGCTCGGTATTTGTTTAGTCAGAATATTGCTAACTTTTCCTCGTAAAAGATAAATAAAGATACAAAAAAGTTGGCAAGTTAGGGGTTCGGCGCTATGGAGTTATTTGTAGACATTTTAATAGAAGTTAGTGACATATTTAGGAGGTTTTCTTTTCTTTTTCACTTGACATTTTTCAAACACGAGTATGTGGGTAGGTACATCCCACAGTGTTCTGTGATACATGCCAATGTTTTTAATCTTGATTTCTTTTTCTTATGCTTTACTGATGGAGAAGTAAAATACCGTAAGGAAATTGTTTAAAAATTCATTAAGGTGGATCCACACAGCAGCGGCTGTCACCGGGCATCGCACATGCATACAGCCGCCGGCTAAAGATGTTTGCCGCTAGATACGCCACTTCCTGTCAATGCTCTTTTGCAATCTGCTCATAAAATTGTAACTAGGTATTGTAAGATAATATTATATTTCTTTTTTTACAAAATATGCTACAATATACCACGAAAATACTTGTTTCATTGAGAATATTCCTTGAGAAATTTAGGTTTCTTGTGTCTTAACCGAAATCACACACTCAGCAAAAGAGGTGATCAACCCTCGTTATTTCTTTGCATGAAACGAGGCCTAAAGCGCCCATTACACTATCCAATTTCTAGAGCGCTAGATGAGATAGCGTGCTAAGTTTGTATTGTGTAAAGGCAGTTTACACAATACAAATGAAGCAAGCTAGCACGCTCTGGAAATTGGATAATGTAATGGGCGCTTAATACAAGAATTAACAAACAATAAATAACTCGTATTGCAATTTTACTAAATATTGAATAAACAAAATAATGGGAGAAAAAACCCTTAAAGAAGCCGACAAGCATTTTTCTTCTCGATATTATGATATTTTTTTTTGTCCTGGACCATACCTGGGAACATTGTGGTTAAGGAGATTTTGAAGGTAAAGTTCCAACTTCTCACCCGGTACCGTTGCATGCACCCATAAACCCAATATTCTGCGTTGTTTTGTATTGCGCGCTGCCGTAAACAGCGAATTTTTCCACCAAAAATAAAAATTGTTTACCAGCAAAGACGACTTCGTGATTGATCTTTTTACAACCTGTGGGCTTAGTGCGAGTTTTTATACTTACTCGATCGCGTTTACGTTAACGTTACCGTATGTCAATTCGTATGGAATAATTGCGTTTCCCATTTTAGTCACCAGGCGGCGCTTATTCATTTTCAGTACAAACTGACGTTTACGTTAACGTGATCGAGTAAGTATAAAAACTCACACTAAGCCCTCTGTACACAAACAGTGTACTCAAAGGTACGTCCATTGTCTACACAGTTTTTTTTTAGTTCTACCCAACATACATAAGTAAATACGGTACGCAATCCAATCATAAATTCCAGAAGGAAATAAATACCAAATACTTACAGATAAAATACTACATCATAATCCGGTAAACCTCACTGAAATCCAATCGCATTACTCTCGACGATAAATCAGTTTCACAAAAAAATATATAGCCCGTAACCTAGAGTTAGTTGTCTGTCAGCAAAAATATTGTCAATAATGTCCTAACTTAAGTTCGGACATTATTGACACATTGTGGGACGCACTGCATTATAAGTAGATTTTCGATATTTGAAAAATGACAGTACGGGCACCATCGTAAAAGTTTAAACTCTTCAGAACGAAGGTACGGGCAATACTGCTGAAAAAATCTGCTGTTCGAATAACTTTTCAAAATGTACGGAACAGCAGATTTTTTTTCGCGATTTCAAAGTTGGTCCCATAGTAAAAGTTTTTCGGTTCGATGGTCTAAAGCCCTCCATAAAGTTCTTAGAGTTTCAAATTACCTATAATTGGAGGCCCCTCTGTGCCTCAGAAAGCACGTTAAACCGTTGGTACGTTAGTACTATTATTTATTCTGTGCCGTTAGTCCCTAATAAGATCTATGACATTTGTTACGGGTAGTCAGAAACCCATAATACCAATCTTACCACGGGGTATCGTGTTACCCATTAACTGGGTTTTGGAGGTCAGATAGGCAGTCCCTCCATGTAAAATACAGCTGCATTCGGTTAGACTGGAGGCTTCCAGTCTTACCCCAAAAACCCAACAACTTGTTGTTGGCTTTTAAAGGCTAGGCAGATTGAGCCTATAAAATTGCAACACAAAGAGTTTGCCAATGCGTTGCAAACGCTAGAGGAAAGATAAATGTCTCACGTGCAATTCCCGATAATGTTGTAATGTTATCGGGAATTTTACATTAATTTTAAGAAACGATCTAATTTCGCTTGCCATTTATGATTAAAGAAATTTATTTCTCAATAATATGAAATTACAAAGAATTCACTTTTAAAACTTAAAATATTATAGTATTACATTATATTATAGGAACTTTGACATAAAAACTAAGCAGCTATTGTTTTTCTTTGTAACAAATCATTTAAGTAATAACATTTCAACATTAAGTTCGTTTAAAACAGGTTATTGTTCTGACTCGTTTCAAAGGATTTCTTTATTTACATGTTAACGAAGAAGAAATGCCTATGGCATTAAGTCCGCCTCTGTACATTTGTGCTTGAAGTGTTAAATAAATAAATAATAAATAAATACACGAAGGTCTAATTATGCGTCCGTCTCATTTATTTATCATGTGGGGTAGGCTCATTGAGACATACAAAATACTTTCTAAACACTACGAAGTACCCAGCCTTCAAGACCTTTACACTATGAATGCCAACAAACATTTGCGTGGGCATTCCCTGAAGTTATGGGAAAATTCATCAAAGAAAAAGCCTTTGAAGCAATTCTTGCCTAACCGAGTTGTAACTGCATGGAATAGGCTCCCGGAAAATGTTGTGACGGCTCCCTCACTGAACTGCTTCAAGAATCGACTGGACAGATTAAATATCTCCAAGCTATTTGATACACACGCATCAGCTAATTAGCTGCTAGTGTGTTTAACCAAAATAATAATAAAATAATAATAATAATGTCTTTTTTGTTTTGTATTGCAATTTTATTCAAAACTAGCTGACGTGACAAACGTTGACCTGTCAAAATCCTATACTATTAAATGAACAATATATTATTTGTATTAAAAATATATTTGTAATCACGTTCTCGAAAACGCCTCTAACGATTTCGATAAAAGTTGCAATATAGGGGTTTTCGGGGCGAAAAATCGATCTACGAGGTCTTATTTCTGGGAAAATTCGTTTTCTCTATTTTCACCCGAGCACAGCTCGCCCAGGTACTTTCAATAATTCATACAAAATTTCCATAAAAAATACACTTTCAGTTTTCCCGAATTTTCCGTACAATTTTTCAAACATTTTCTTTCATACAAACCTTGTCCTAACAGTTACAAACACAACAATAAAAGAATTAGCTAAGCTAGCTAAGTTACAACGTACGTGTTTGTCACCTAACTCCTCCTTAAAGGGCTGGACCGATTTAGATGAAATTTTTTATGTATATTTCAATGTGTCCCTGGATGGTTTTAAAACACAATTGGACCCTGTAGGTGGCGCTGCAGTCGGGTTCTAGGATCGTTCAGACAGGACAACGTCTGTCGGGTCCGCTGGTTTAATACATTCGTTATTATTTTTAACTAACTCAATTTTATTTAAATATATGCAGTATAAAACTGATTTACATCCGTCACCTCACACTGTCTTCAGATCTAGTTGAAAATCAGCATCAGGTACTGGTTGTCTGGCATTTTTGCTGAACTGCGCCTTTTTGGCGCAGCTGCTCACAGCTGCGCACACTTTCCTGGTAATTTCTTACATCGCACTTTATACTTTTTTTTATTTGCTGTATATTATATTTAGTGCCTTTTAATATACGTGCTAAATAAATGTATTTTCTTTTTTTTTTCTTTCTTTCTTTCTTAGTGAGCTTGGGTAATTCCACGATCTTAAAATTTCAAGTACTGACAAGTGTTAGTATTTTTAAAACTGTTGATCAGTATGATTGTTTGAAAAGTGAAATTTTATCCGCTCTTCTTAAAAAGGTAGATACTTAAGTGATCCTCTAAAAACTATAGACTTCCTAATGATCGATGCTCTATAGGGTTCCGTAGGCTAAGGGTGCCAAACAGAACCCTAATCATACTAATAATCTTACCAAAAGACTTGTGGTCTATTCCTGTCCCGATTTGCATTTTTTTTCCAAAACTGCCATTAAATGTAAAATATTGTTGTATCTTTTACAAAACCAAGTCAACCAACTGATATTTATGAAGTCTATAAATATACTTGAAAATGACAGAGTAAAAATATTTGTGTACCTATTCTTAAATACCTACGTCCATTGTCTGTATAATTCAAATCAAAACATTTTAATATATTTTAAACACTGTGGACATTTTAACAGTCAATGAGTCATAAACATAATTTATTGTAACTATATTAATTTTATTGTTAAGTAATTATAATAATTGCTTGCTTCAATAAAGGGGCACATTAATTGTTGCTGTAAATCAAAATATGTACACGTATGTTATATAAAAAGAAATATGGCTGCATTATATTTGGTTTTCACAAATATAATGCAGCCATATTTGGTTGTATTTTTGGTTTTTACCCTAATTTATGCACAACACCTACCTAATCTTCCAAATGTTCTAGGTTCTCCAAACGGCTGGTTGGGACACTTCCTGTGACGCAAGGGCTAGATTTTACCTTGGCCAGAGGCTAAGCATTGCCATACAACGTGGCAATGCCACCAGGCTCTTGGGTACATTACCAGTCGATAGCGATGCGGAGGAAATTTTCAACGCCATATTTTAGTTTGTTAATAGTTTTATTAATTAAGTTAGTATATATAAGTTGTTATTTATGTACATTTCATTTTAATTATGAGTAAGTAATAATATTTATCTTCCATGAAACATTTTTTTAACTGTTACCGAGTAGGTACTTACACTGGAGAGAAGTACGATCTTACCTGACTACGAAGTCTAATGACGTCACTAGAAAATGTATTAATTAAAAATATCGCTAGGAATACTGAATAAAATTATTCTAAGCATTTACATGCTCCGGACTTTACTGTGAAAACTTAGTTTTTTTAAATGTTCTATTTTCCTAAAAATGTATAAGGTATTTTAATTTCAAGATTTTGCATCATACGTAATTTTTTGTTAAATCATTTTACACTTATTTAATAAGAACTAGTCACATTGTTTCGTGTAGTATACAAATACAGCTTTGTAGAACCTACCAGGTTTTTTAAAACCAAGACGGCCAAAATATTCAAAATTATGGCCTAAAAAATGTTAGAATAATACCATATATTATTGCGAAATAAATTAGTTCTTACCTAAATAAATCAATTAAAAAAAACAATTTCAAAACTACGTACCTTCAACACAAGTCCATTTGGAAAAAAAAAACAAAACACTCAAAACACAAATTCGAAATTCGAATTCAAAATTTTATTAAACAAAATAACTGTCACTTCATACGTCACGTTCACAAGCACTATTTGAATTTGGAAAGTTATATTCGGTAGCGGAGCGGACGAAGCGCGCGTGCGGCCGATCCGACGGTTATGGCCGAATGAAAGCCGCGCCGCACCTGTTGTGTTCGCTGCTTTACGTTAACGAGATACCATCAAGTATGAATCGGGCTGTTAGAAGCTGTTGCGATTTAGCAGCAGTAGGTACCTGAGTTTTTCATTGTTGGTCATCTTAAGCTTTTTTCGCCTTTCAGAGCATTCTTGGCAGTTAAGACTAAGTATGGTACCCATTTCAGCGTTGGAGCTTTGAAATTGTAGTTTTTAGGGTTCCGTATCAAAATGGTAAAAAGGTACCCTTATAGTGCTATTCAGTCTTTCTGTCTGTCTGTCTGTCACAGCAGTGTTTTTTTTTTTGCAACAGTGACTGAAAGTTGGTTCTTAAAATTCGAAGAGGGGATACTAGGGCTTGGAGGTATCATAATGAAAGAACGGTGCTTGAACATTCTCGAACATTTTTTTATTTTTTTAGGCCTCACAGTTTTCGACTGTTGATGAAAAATTTTAAAAAGATACCGTTTGCCCCCATTTTCCGAAGTTTTCATAGAGAAAAATCTGAAATTATTCTATGTGATAGAAGTTTATGTAAAGATTACAGGAGAACTAAAATGATGTCTCTAAATAGCACACTCTTTCAGAAGTTAGAACGGAACCCTTGGTGCGCGAGTCCGACTCGTTTTTGGTTTTGTTGATTGTTTCAGCGTATTTTCTTTTTTTAATTCTGAGATCTTCCATTTTATGTAATATTCTCATTCCCAATGTGAGCGCGGTGCTCTCTAGAACCTGGCCCACTTGCTGAAATATCCCAAGTGACCATACACCTGCACCTTTGAGGGTCTAGTGAATGCAACGAATTAAGAACTTAAGTCGTTGAGTGAATGCCACTGACGCTGATACAATCAACAAAAACAAAAACGAGTCGGACTCGTGTACTGAGGGTTCCGTTCCGATTTCTGAAAGAGTGTGCTATTTAGAGACATAATTTTAGTTGTCCTGTCACCGCTGGACCCAACTAACCTAAAAAGTACCATAGACTCGAAAGTAAAAAGGATTTAGTCAAAGGGCATGTTTCACCACCTACGATTAAGTTCCTATTAGTGAAATGATAAACCTCTTCATTGATATAATATTTATATTTTATCTTCTTGCACACATACAAACTTGGTACAGGGTAACAATATTTAACAAACTATTTAACTAGGCACTCAATAAGTATCAGTATAGACTAGATTTCTAGACAACCTTTAGGTTTCGAAGATCCAAGAGAATTAACTTAGAAACTAGGTGACGCTCCAAACGTCACGTTTTTTTACCAACTTTCAGCCATACTTTTTGGCGGTTAATGTCAAATGAGATACTTTTTAACTACCAGCTAGAAAATACCAATACTTTTGGCGGTAAACGTCAAATGAGACACCTTTTAACTACTCGAAAACACAGATACAAAATCATCTGAGTCAAATCACATACTCTAAATTCAGTATTTTAAATCAACAAAATGTATTATGATTTGGAAATCATGACATTAGCTTATTATCAGATAATTCATACAAATTCTGTTCCATTTTTGAATTTATTAGGTAAGTATTTGGACATCGTGAAAAAGGTCCTTAGTCATTTAAATGTTGTACAAAAGATGGAAGGCATAGTATAATATATTGTTAGTGCGATGACACATTTTGCCATAAATTGGCATGCAAATATTAACGTAACAAGATCCTAGTTTCATTATGCAAATCTCTACATAAATAAACACAATATTATTCAGCATTAAATTATTTTAACCTTCATAAACTCAAAACTTAAATTGTAACTAATACACACAAAGTAAAAAAATAGGTACCTATTATTATTTTACTAGGTACTATATAAAATAACAGATTTAAAATAATAATATTCGTCGACCGTAGGTTCAATTGAGGTAAGGGACCAAATACGATTTTTCAGGAGAGGCCGACAAAGTTTTTTTTCGGACTAAATCGCCTATAACTTTTTTTCTTATTAACCTTTTTCGGGTCTGATTTCACACATAATCTTGTATTTTAGTGCTCTATCTACACGTGTAACATTTATTTAAATAAATTAGCTATTTAAGAAAATAGATGTCACTTACAACAACGTATTTTGTTAGTAATGTCCCTTACTGACCAAGTATCTTGTAGTCTCGTCCCTTACATTAAATTGACCTCTGCGTTGGATTCAATTTTAATGGTAATTCGTTGATTGGGAAGACCCTTACCTTATTTCAAGTGGTTTGGCGGCAATAATTACATCATTTCAAGTTCCTATATTGCATAGTTTTTCAGATACATTGTTATTATGGGGCTGATTCGAAATTTGGATCCAAAAATCATTAGGGTAAGGGACATTTTTCTTAAGCTAGAATTTTTTCATATACACCATTCGATAGAGCGAAAAATTCTGAACAAAACTGTATACTTAACTCATTTTAAGGAATTTTGTCCCTTACCTCAATTGAACCTACGGTCGACGATATGTACACGGTATACATACAAAAAGAAGGGGAAAGGATCATAGGGCATCAAAAAATTCGTCCGCATCGCTGTCAACAGGAAAAGTGCCCAAAAGGCTGCCAGCATTGCCACGTTGTATGGCAATGCTGATTCTTTGACCAAAAAATAGGCCAGCCCTCTGGTCACGTGAGGAGTCGACCAATCGCTTAGCGATGTCTTGAAAAACTATGTAGGTATTAGGTACTTAGACAACATACAACATTATTAATAGCAGATAAAACATAAAAGTAGAAAAAATACAATATAAAATACTAAACACAACGTAACATGCAGTACCTACAATATATGTCTGTAATGATAAAACTGTCAAGAATTTTCTTTGAGGAATTCAGCTACAGAATAAAAATAAAAACTAGGTGAGATGAGCCATTTTTTTGAACTTTGCAGTTTTAGTAAAAAAGTTTGAAAGAGAGTTATTTTATTGTGAGGTCATATAAAGCGCAACTATTCGTATCACACCAATATTACGAGTATAAACTTATAAAGGCGAAAGTTTGTGAGTGTGTGTGTGTTTGTTACTTCTTCACGCTCAAACGGCTTGACCGATTTGTATGAAATTTGGTTTGTAGATAGATTATACTCTGGATTAACACATAGGCTACTTTTTATCCCGGTCTACGCGGGTGAAACCACGGGGTGCAGCTAGTGTCTAAATAATTATATCCTATAAACGTGAAATTTTAATAGAAACTGTGATTACACACACACACACCTGTGGGGGTGTGTGTGTGTGTTATTGTGTGTGACTAGTGATTTAACTAATAACACAGAGCGTTACCACATTCTTTGTAGCTTAGCCCAAGGGACCCTTGTAATGTATAGGAGCGTTCACGTGTAAAATTGCCCCTTGAGTCATTTTCAAAGGCTTTGTAATGGCAATTGATTTCTAGTGGTGACTTTTGTATGGATATAGGGGCCAGGCTATGATTGATTGTGATTATATTTGCTGGGCCAACGTAGCCAGACATTGTACAAAATCTCTATTTTGCGCAATCTTTGGCCCACTGTGTGTTGTTAATGTATCCCACTGGTGGGCAAAGCAGGCTCACAAAAAAAAGGAACCACGACTCATATCTATGCTCTTTAAAAAGTAAGCGGAGGTTTTAGTTCGTAAAGAAGTTCTAGAAGCAAGTTGTTTGTAAAAAACCGGGCAAGTGCGTGTCCGGCCCGGCGCAGTAAAAGGGTTCCGTAGTGCACGCCGCCCGTCGTTATTCGAGCGTAATAAGAATGTTATGATTTTATTCTAGTATATTTTTACGTGGTTCATAAACTTATATTTACTACCTGTTTTACACAACTAAAAACGTTACAAAAGTAATTTTTAATGGAATTTGTACGAAATTTTGACTGTTCCAAGTACATTTTACAAGTTGGTTGACTATTACTCGTAAACTTGAAAAGCCTACTTAGCTGTGATAGTTTTCCTTTTAACTTCGTTATACATAACTACTACCGTGAATTTTTTCACCCATCCAAAACTAACTCTTAACTGGCAGGGGGGGGACACACACACTTGAATCTTACAAAAATTAGCACTTTAAAGCTTAATATTTCAGAAACGGATCCCTAAACCGAAAAATGGTCTTCACAAACCCGCAATGTTTTTAAAAGACCTATCCAACAACATCCCACACTATGGGGTAGACGAGAAAAAAATACATCCCCACTTTACGTGTTCATAAGGTACCCTAAAAAAATATTTTTTCCATGATTTTATTTTACCATTTTGTCGGCGTGATGAATATATAGATCTATGGAAAATTATAGCTTTCTAGTACTAAGAGTCTCTGAGCTAAGCTGCGGACGGACAGACAGACAGACAGACGGACGGACGGACATAGCGAAACTAAAAGGGTTCCTTGTTGATTACGGAACCCTAAAGAAACGATTATTTAATTAACCTGCCAATCACGACACTTATATCACAAATCGATCTATAATAAATAATTATTGAGTCAGGTTCTACCAAAAGTATATTACTTGATAATGGCCTCTGACTTGGCCATTATTATTTAGGGGATTTTTAAATAAAATTGCAAAACAGAAATTCAGCCACAAACTCAATTTTGTTTTTTTAAATTTTTTTGCAAGACTGTGTACTTATACTGAGGTGTGAGCGCGTCACGCAAAGACTATTGGACTAGTCTAGGAAAAAAATAAAAAAACAAAATTGAGTTTTGTCTGAATTTCTATTTGACTATTTTATGTTAAAACCCCCTAAGTAGTAATGTCTAGACAATCTACTAGCTTACAAATAATATAAAATGATTATGTTATAAAATTTGCATAAAAATGTAATTAAAATCTCGATTATGATTGTAAATGAAATTTGGTCAATCCCTAGCATCCGTGGGATGACACTGACAGCTCATTCCACGCCACAGATTAATACTCTTCGCAAGTTTTCACGGTGAGATTTTTACAGAATCGACCAGCAGATAAACTCAGCAGGTAAGACACCCTTACTGCGTGGGTGCTACATATTATCATATTATCTTATGCAACAAGAACTTCTGTATTCACTAATGGACTTAATTAACACCACAAAGCAGTCGTTATTGGCTTAATTATATAAGTAAAGTAATTAACATCGGATAGTAGGTGTTGAAACCTCATTTACATAAGGAGAGCTCTTCGCGTCGAATGTGAGAACATCAAAAGGAGATAGAAAGGCTGACTCGTGTAAACAGACTGTGCGATACCCGCATATCGAAACGTACAGCAAGGCTAATAAATGGAAGTCTCCGTGACAAACAAAAAATCGTATCATTAGTTTTTGAATCACAGTTCCAGGCTGAGTTAATTTTTCGTGCATGAGGGCAAACACATAACGACGCCTTAGAGTGAAAACCTCGTAAGTGTAAAAGAAGTAACCTTTCAGGAGGAAAAAAAACTGCGCGCTGTAAAATTTTTGTACGGCGTCTTTTATGTTTTTTTTATTAATTAATGTGGAAATTTAACCCGTTTTTATATCAAGAACTGTTCGATTCTATAGTATTGTCCGAAATGCATAAAATGCTACTTTCGAGGTATTCGTACAAAATAGTCGACCTAAAGTGCAAATACTAGGTACTGTCATAGATGGCGCTACGAGTGTCGAATGAACAAATTAGTCAGATTAGGATGTGCGTTGCGAGGTTTTCTTCATAGAAACGCAATAAAATAAATTTGAGCAAAAATGCATTCCCGAGGTTTTCACTCTAAGGCGACGAAGTAAGATAATTGCGTGGCGCGAATCTCGCATAGGCGGGCGTCTCACGACGGGCGAGAAACCCGCTTCGTGTAAACGAATTTTAGGCCGGTTGTAATAAGAAACCATCGTCCAGTGCTAAATGTCAGGTACGTTTTGTGTAATGTGCGAAGGTGGGTTGAAGGACCTGCTGGGTAGGTTCAGGTTGCGGCTTCTTCGACTACCTCCTTTTCATTGAGAAAAGACAAATGGGATCAATTAAGGAATTAGAGATCACATAACTACCTAAGCAAACTGAAAGGCTCCTAGAAACATATACGACACGCGAGTCTTACTTTAATACATTTTGCTACGGCAAACAAAAAGTGGATAGTCATTTCCAATATTATAGAAAAAGTTATGAAAGGGAATTTTAGCGGCTTTGAGTTAGTTTTCTAAGTTGTCGTTTAGGTCATAGACTTATAAAAAAAGATGGACTCCGCGCCACGCATATCGAAAGTGAAGCATCGTACCGATCTATGTGTGCATGATTTGAGTACCTGCAAAGACGCCATCGCTCGTGTCACGTAATGGCGGCCGGTCGGCATACTATGATGTAAATGTGTGAGTGAGGCGTGTTTGTACAAACGGTCCGGCATACTTACTGTGCTTCACTTTCGATATGCGTGGCGCGGAGTCCATCTTTTTTTTTAAGTCTATGGTTTAGGTATTGTTTTTGTAAATACCCGCAATCAATTTTTCTTGTCATCAACATCTTCCTGCCCTTATCCCATGTTACGTGGGGGCGGCGTAACACGTTTTCTTCTTCCATTCTCCCCGGTCAACCGTCACGCTAGCATTCACTCCCTTCTCTTTCATAACATTCCTCACACAACCCATCTATTTTTTCTTTGGCCTTCTTATATTCATCACTCTTTTAGTCACATGCCCATACCAAACCAAACGATTTCCTTTCAACTTTTCTGTCACTGGCGCCCGCCACTTTCAAACTTCTTCATATACAGGGTGGCCGGAACATTGACGTCCAAAAATAAAATTTCGGTCCCTCGTATCGTGGGGTATTCGAATCACCCCCATGTATGTTCCGCGACTTTTCATAGTTTTCGAGTTATGAATTTTTTTCTGAATGTTTGAAAATTTTCGACCTGACCAACCTAAAAAAATTCTAAAAAAAAAAAGTAGAGGGTTTTGTCGAGTTTCTTTTTTTGCAACTGAATTTTCATAAGTAGTACTTTTATGCATAAAATAATCAGCTTCGTAACTGTGATGAAAGTTATGAAAATGTTGATCTAAAGTGAAAAATTTACGTTCGGTAAATTATGACTCAAATTTTCAACTTTAAATTAAAAATCTTAACAGGTGACTTCATAATTCCTAAGTAGGCTTCAAGAATGCGCCAGACTCTCAGCTTTCATAATCATAAAAAAAATGAAGTACTTAATAGGGCTAATTTGTTTAAAATCGGCCTTCAAAGACAGCGAGGTGGAAAAATTCTTAAAATTACCCATCTGAGTAATTATTTTTTTTTGGCTATTTTCTCGTTCCTAAGGTTAATTAATGATAAGAATACTGAAAACTAACAAACAAATAGTTTCAGAGTTGGGTAAGAAAAGTTTTACGTAAAAAGTGGTTTTGAATAAAACACAGCTGATAATGTGAAAAAAGTACTTAATTTACTTTTAAACATTTACAAAAGGTTTTCAAAGTGGCCACCACCAGCAGCAATACACATTCTACACCTACGTAAGAAATTGTCTGGCAATCGTCTAAAAGCGTCTCTGTTCTCTCTCACAACACGTTCAGCTTCTGCAATCAACTGCCTCAGCTCTTGTTCACTTGAACAGTCTCGGGCGTATGCTATTTCCTTGTAATAGCCCCAAATAAAGAAATCGATGGGGTTGAGATCAGGTGAGCGTGGAGGCCACCTAATTGGTCCGCTGCGTCCGATCCATCTGTTGGGGTATGTTTCATCTAAGTAATTTCGGACCTGGGTTGCATAGTGACACGGGGCGCCGTCATTTTGCAACACCATGGTTCGTCTGAGTTCGAGATTCACATCTGCCAGCAACAATGGAAGTTTATTTTCCAAAAAGTTTTTGTATGTTTCTCCATCAAGTCTGGACGGCAGTTCAAACGGACCAATTAGTTCGCCATTGAGGATACCAGACCACAAGTTAACGCTGAAGCGATGTTGAAATGTCGAAGCTCTCACTTCGAGTGGATTTTCATTCGCCCACGTGTGGTAATTATGAATATTGAATATAATGTGGTTAGTTTTCAGTATTCTTATCATTAATTAACCTTAGGAACGAGAAAATAGCCAAAAAAAAAAAATTACTCAGATGGGTAATTTTAAGAATTTTTCCACCTCGCTGTCTTTGAAGGCCGATTTTAAACAAAGTAGCCCTATTAAGTACTTCATTTTTTTTATGATTATGAAAGCTGAGAGTCTGGCGCATTCTTGAAGCCTACTTAGGAATTATGAAGTCACCTGTTAAGATTTTTAATTTAAAGTTGAAAATTTGAGTCATAATTTACCGAACGTAAATTTTTCACTTTAGATCAACATTTTCATAACTTTCATCACAGTTACGAAGCTGATTATTTTATGCATAAAAGTACTACTTATGAAAATTCAGTTGCAAAAAAAGAAACTCGATAAAACCCTCTACTTTTTTTTTTAGAATTTTTTTAGGTTGGTCAGGTCGAAAATTTTCAAACATTCAGAAAAAAATTCATAACTCGAAAACTATGAAAAGTCGCGGAACATACATGGGGGTCATTCGAATACCCCACGATACGAGGGACCGAAATTTTATTTTTGGACGTCAATGTTCCGGCCACCCTGTATAAGTACTCATTTCTTACTTTATCCATTCTCGTCACTCCACACATCCATCTCAACATTCTCATCTCCACTGCATGCAATCTTTTTTCATCAATCAATCAATTTATCTTGTAACATTCAATTTTATTGCAGCGTTATAGGATTACGGCCCACTCCCTCTCACCGAGAGGAGGCCTGTGTCCCAGCAGTGGGAACATTATAGGCTGATTATGTTGTTATGTTGTTATAGTATACTTAATATAATTATGTAATCCACAATAGTCACAAACAATAACTTACACACTGACTTTTACTTATTGGCATTTTTATGAAAATCCTATACTTTTACAGTATTTGTAAATATGTGAGCACCATGTATCTATCGCATAATTAATTTATCTGTAATTGCTTAATTTTTAATTATTTTTACCTGTTGTGGTACTTATAGTAATTTTATTCTAGGTGCATCGTCTTCACATACAATGTTATAAGTAATTAATGTAGATATACAAAACATTGCAAAACAATTTTGTAAGAGTAAGGTGGAGTTTCTTGCCCATTCTTCTCCATACGAAACTACCTTTTGGAAGGGGCAACTAGAATCAATTCCATTTACTTATAAATTTTTGACGTTCAAAACTTGCTGTTTATGTGCCTATCTATCTATATAAATAAAAAGAGAAGACCTGACTGACTGGCTGACTGACTCATCAATGCCTTGCTGTTTATGTGCCTATCTATCTATATATAAAAAAAACTTTTTTACAAAAACAAAAACCGACTTGCAAAAAAAACACTACAAAGTGAAAAATAACTTTAATTTCGGAAGTCAGTGTCTTTGGATCTGTATTTTAGTTTTTTGCCACCGACTTCCGAAATTAAAGTTATTTTTCACTTTGTAGTGTTTTTTTTGGAAGTCGGTTTTTGTTTTTGTAAAAAAGTTTTTATTTTTCACTTTTTAGTGGTTCAGTTTGTAATTTATCTAAGTTACAATAACCCAATGTCAGCTGCTCATCACGTTTTACAAAATGTTGCTTTTCCCGATGCAGGGCCGTTAATTGTAGAGGAGTTCTCCTAGTAGGAACCAGGAGAAATGGAGCTCATGGTGACTTCACCATGAACTCCATTTCTCCTATGGTTTATGCTCGTCAAAATAATGGTAATGGTGACTTCACCATTACCATTATTTTGACGAGCATAAACCATATTAAAGTAATCGAATCGCAACCTGTTATATACTTAGATATAATTGAGTATTTCCGATGGCCCTCTGTGGTCTTCATCATCAGTTCCAGCTCACCGAATGGTGAAGTCGGTTAATAAAAAGAGAAGTCCGGACTGACAAGACTGAAGTCCGGAACGCCCAGCCCAAACCCTTGAACCTAGAATGCTGAAAATTTGCACAAAGGTTTCCTTTATAATGAAGACAAGGAATAAGGAAGGATTTCCTGGTAGCACGTTCCCGTGTGATATTTTCCGATAACCACGCACGCGGAGCCGCGGGCAAAAGCCATTTTAAATAAATGATTTGACTTTGACAAAACGCTGACACAAAAACTAGATCTATAACTCTTTATTATCAGTATTTTTGTCACACACTACGAGGGTAGTTTGATAAACGGGCGGTCGTTCGATTTTTTCAGCGAATAACGGTGGGCAGTGGATAATGTAGAATGACCATAAATCTAAGCCGAGTGGATCATCGCTTTAGTGGGGTTTATGGTAACCCTTCATAGGTTTTTGATGCTGGCTGATTTATTTTTCGATGAAATGAAATAGCTATGGGTACAGCAGAGAACTTAATACCCGTAAAATTAATAATTTCGTAAGAATATTCACATTTATTTAAAAGAGTACGTAGGTATCCAGTAATTTTCATAAACCAACTTTATGCACATAGAAAAACATTTTGATTATTATGATTCCCACTTTTTTTGACTGAACAAGAAAACCCAGTGTAACAGAAGATTACAACACTACACACTCACACACTACACACTACACACACACACTATATACCTATACACACAACACACACTACATACACACACACACACTATATTCCTATACACACAACACACACTACACTGCACACACACTACTACACTATTACTTCTACAATTTTCTTAAAGCATTCCATCATTTCTGCTCAATTTACATTCACAGTTCACACAGCATTTTAATAAAACTCAAAGACTTCCGTAATAGGCCCCGCTCTATTTCACCCCTATCGAATAAATTCTCTCCACCATTTCGCACCCGAGGGAAAAACTTGCAGAAAATAGTTAAGTACCTAGTGCGTAGGTAAGAGTAACATTCCACTAAGTTATTTAAGGAACTTCCCGGCTATTGAGTAGTCTTTTAAGGGTGTTTAAACCCCTCAAGTGTTTATTATGTACTAATTTATAAACCGAAAACCCCAGCGGGGTGTGAGGGGTGTTAGTTGCGAACCCCATAGGTTCACAACTACTGATGATGATTTTTTTTTTCATCGGATGATGTTTTTTTACGTTTATATATACGATATAAGCTTATATACCTATTATATAAAGGGTTTTTCCTTAGGCACACATGGGGTGCAGTCGACACTTTAGGGGTTTTAAAGGTCTATTAGGATATCGAGTAGTACCTAGTCTAGGGCCTGTTTCACATGTTCGTTTCAACCGCGCGGCCATGGCGTTAAAAAAAAAAAAAAACTATGCCAACATTTTGTAACAATTTGTAAAAGTTGACTCCCAAAACCACAAATTTGTCAAAGCTATGGTTAAAAAGTTAGAAGGGTTTGAACGTGGCCGCGCCATCGAAACGCGGAGAACCGCGCGGCCACGGAGATCTCAGAAACTAAGCGTTGCACAGACCTGAAATTTTGGTAAATAACAGATTCAATTTGTAAACAATTTGTAAAAATATAGAAAAAAATCCTAGATTAATATTTTAGGAGCTGCGAGACTAAAAACCCGTGGCCGCGCCATCGAAACGGTGACAAAAACGTGATAGCCGATATCTCGCTGAAAAAGCATCGCGGACGTCTAGAGTTTTTTTTAAAACCCAGATTTGAATTTGTCAAAACTTACAAAAATGCAACAAAAAATACTAGGTTAATATTTTAGGAGCTGTGAGACTAAAACCCCGTGGCCGCGCCATCAAAACGGTGACAAAAACGTTATCACCGGTAGCTCGCTGAAAAAGCATCGCAGAGGTCTGAAGTTTTTTGTAAAACCTAGATTTGAATTTGTCAAAACTTGTAAAAATACAACAAAAAACCCTAGGTTTATATTTAAGGACCCGCGCCGTAGAAACGGTGAAAAACACGTTATCAACGATATCTCACTGAAAAAGCATCGCAGAGGTCTGAAATTATATGTAAAACCTAGATTTGAATTTGTCAAAATTTGTAAAAATATAACAAAAAATCCTAGGTTTATATTTCAGGAGCCGCGCCATTGAAACGGTGAAAAACACGTTATCGCCGATATCTGACTGAAAAAGCATCCCAGAGGTCTGAAATGTTTTGTAAAACCTAGATTTGAATTTGTCAAAATTTGTAAAAATACAACAAAAAATCCTAGGTTTGTATTTCAGGAGCTGTAAGACTAGAACCCCATGGCCGCGCCATTCAAACGGTGAAAATTATGTTATCGCCGATATCTCGCTGAAAAAGCATCGCAGAGGTCTGAAGTTTTTTGTAAAACCTAGATTTGAATTTGTCAAAACTTGTAAAAACACAACAAAAAATCCTAGGTTTGTATTTCAGGAGCTGTAAGACTAAAACCCCGTGGCCGCGCCATCGAAACGGTGACAAAAACGTGATAGCCGATATCTCGCTGAAAAAGCATCGCAGACGTCTAGAGTTTTTTGTAAAACCCAGATTTGAATTTGTCAAAACTTACAAAAATGCAACAAAAAATACTAGGTTAATATTTTAGGAGCTGTGAGACTAAAACCCCGTGGCCGCGCCATCGAAACGGTGACAAAAACGTTGTCACCGATATCTCGCTGAAAAAGCATCGCAGAGGTCTGAAGTTTTTTGTAAAACCTAGATTTGAATTTGTCAAAACTTGTAAAAATACAACGAAAAATCCTAGGTTTATATTTCAGGAGACGCGCCATTGAAACGGTGAAAAACACGTTATCGCCGATATCTCACTGAAAAAGTGTCGCAAAGGTCTGAAGTTTTTTATAAAACCTAGATGTGAATTTGTCAAAATTTGTAAAAATACAAAAAAAAATCCTAGGTTTGATTTCAGGAGCCGCGCCATTGAAACAGAGAAAAACACGTTATCGCCGATATCTCACTGAAAAAGCATAGCAGAGGTCTGAAGTTTTTTGTAAAACCTAGATTTGAATTAGTTAAATTTTTTACAAATACAACAAAAATCCTAGGTTTACAAGAAACCGTATTTCACCGTTTCAATGGCGCGGCTCCTGAAATGTAAACCTAGGATTTTTTTTGTATTTTTTACAAATTTTGACAAATTCACATCTAGGTTTTACAAATAACTTCAGACCTTTGCGACACTTTTTCAGTGAGATATCGGCGATAACGTGTTTTTCACCGTTTCAATGGCGCGTCTCCTGAAATATAAACCTAGGTTTTTTCGTTGTATTTTTACAAGTTTTGACAAATTCAAATCTAGGTTTTACAAAAAACTTCAGACCTCTTCGATGCTTTTTCAGCGAGATATCGGTGATAACGTTTTTGTCACCGTTTCGATGGCGCGGCCACGGGGTTTTAGTCTCACAGCTCCTAAAATATTAACCTAGTATTTTTTGTTGCATTTTTGTAAGTTTTGACAAATTCAAATCTGGGTTTTACAAAAAACTCTAGACGTCTGCGATGCTTTTTCAGCGAGATATCGGCTATCACGTTTTTGTCACCGTTTCGATGGCGCGGCCACGGGGTTTTAGTCTTACAGCTCCTGAAATATAAAACTAGGATTTTTTGTTGTATTTTTACAAGTTTTGACAAATTCAAATCTAGGTTTTACAAAAAACTTCAGACCTCTGCGATGCTTTTTCAGCGAGATATCGGTGATAACGTTTTTGTCACCGTTTCGATGGCGCGGCCACGAGGTTTTCGTCTCACAGCTCCTAAAATATTAACCTAGTATTTTTTGTTGCATTTTTGTAAGTTTTGACAAATTCAAATCTGGGTTTTACAAAAAACTCTAGACGTCTGCGATGCTTTTTCAGCGAGATATCGGCTATCACGTTTTTGTCACCGTTTCGATGGCGCGGCCACGGGGTTTTAGTCTCACAGCTCCTAAAATATTAACCTAGGATTTTTTTCTATATTTTTACAAATTGTTTACAAATTGAATCTGTTATTTACCAAAATTTCAGGTCTGTGCAACGCTTAGTTTCTGAGATCTCCGTGGCCGCGCGGTTCTCGGCGTTTCGATGGCGCGGCCACGTTCAAACCCTTCTAACTTTTTAACCATAGCTTTGACAAATTTGTGGTTTTGGGAGTCAACTTTTACAAATTGTTACAAAATGTTAGAATAGTTTTTTTTTTTAACGCCATGGCCGCGCGGTTGAAACGAACATTGTTTCACTACCTACGATTAAGTTCCTATTAACTGACTTGGCAGATAATTTCTTACAAATTCTGTTCCATTTTTTAATTTATTCGTAAGTTTAAGTAGTGGCTATTCGGACATAGTGAAAAAGGCCCTTAATGTTGCAGGTTTCGTACTCGGAAACAAAAGAGAATGCTACAATTGGATTGTGACCGTATACATAGTGGAGTTGACAATCCTATCCTAATCCTAACCAATATTAGTTATTTATGCAACTGACGTATAATAAGGGGTCTCAAAACACGAATGTGGGTTGATAATAGTATCACATGAGTGTTTTAATACCTAATTATGTACAGTTGCATACAAGACTTTATCTACACCCATGTTATCAATTCTCTATAAAAGGTTCTGAAACAGTTTTTTGCAATACTAATACTCGTATCGAACATATCGGTCGGCGTCATAGTATACGACGATGAATTCAATAAGTTCTTTTTTTAAATTACGGCGCTGTTGTAGTGAAACGCGCGTGCATTACAATGTTCTTTTTTTGAAAACGAGTTGCATTATGAAATTCAGTACAACATTAAAGCATCCGTTTGGATGTTGTGATGGTTACCATGGTTACTATGACACTGGCTGTTTTAATGTTGGCAATAAGGTAACTGTTTCAGGAACTTTTATAGAGAATTTATAGCATGGGTGTAGATAAAATAATTAGTATTGCCAGTATTTTCATTTATTGTCGAATCTTCACATGTTTCTTGTTGATTGATATCGCCTAATTGTTGCGAGGCAAACATCCTTTTCTCTTGCTCTCAAAAAGGTGCAGGAAAACAGTGTGAGGAAACCGTCATCTACCAACCCGCACGCGGCCCGTTCCCTCTCACAGAGAGGAGGCCTAGCTGGGTCTCATCAGTGGGAACGTTACAGACTGATTTCTCTATGCAGGGCTTGCATGGAGGCTGAGGAGACCGTTGCGCGTGTGCTCTTTGAATGCACAGGCGTTACCCAGATTAGAACAGAAACCCCCGAACTTTCACAGATGTTCTTAACAGACCCAGAGATTTTATTAACTTCTGGAGTGAGGTGGGCTGGTTGGAATAACCTCCGAAGGCCGCCATGGCTCACGCACAATGGTCTACATGAAGGACGGTGCGGAAGTGCGGAAACCAAATCCGTAACATAGATAGAACATAGACTGATTATGCTTTTGCTTATGCTAAACACCTTTTTTTATACACAGAGTCATGCAAGTAGAGTGGTTCCTTGCTGGGAAAGACATACCGGATCAAGCATACAAGCCCGCTGAATCGTCAAAGAAGATATCTATTGTTACCATAACTAAGCAAACTCAAACATGTCGTGAGGAAAGTTTTGAGCATAAATGTAGATGGCTATATAAGAATAGCGGGAAACAGAAGAAACGATGAATGTACTGCGTGAAATATGATATCCATAGAAATGTGAGATGACGACTAAAGCTCCGATTGGACGGCAAGCTTCTGGAACGTTCAAGAGCAATAATCGCATGCTATAAAGCACATTTAATTTTATTGCCACTATATAATTGCATCCAAGTGTTTACGCGCGTGCGATTCCATAAAATTGCATACAATAATTGAATGAGTTTTGCCATTCAATACAATTGAATGGGACTTATACCGAGGAAATAAAATTGCATGGCGATTATTACATGCAAGTTTTGCGTCGTCTAAATACAGACTTGCACGTCCTTATACAATTGATTCAAGTATTACCCGTGTTTGCGCTGTCAAATATTTCATTAAATTTTATTGAACGTATTGTTTCGTTCGCTTACTCGTATGTTTGAATGATAGAAAATTTTCATGCCAGAATTGAATGCGATTTTATGTATCGTACGTGCGATTTTATTGTACGTGCAATATTATTGCATGTGTTGTTCACATCTTTAGCAGTTTTGAACGGCAACTAATTTACCCGTATCGTGCAATAATATTGTACGTGTTGTTTAGATTGTGCCAGGTATTTGCTCTCAATTTTATGGTATGCCACAGGCTATATACTTGCGCCGTGTAAACGGAGCTTAATAGAGGACCGACCCTTAATATAAGAGCAGGAGAATGATGACCATAACTAAGCAAACTAAGAATAAGTACGTGAAACAAGATCATGAATCCATCATGGTTCCAGTGTGAGAGAGACGGAGCTATATACGACTTATAGCACCATCCTTTTTTCACAACGGAACCATGATATATCCATGATCTTTTTTCACGTCATAGTACGGCCCCTGTTTAATCCATTTAAAACACGCGAAGTAGGTACATTAGTAATTTTAAAATAGATTTCCATTATTCTGAGTGTGTAAAAAAAACAGTTGCTGTGTCATATTTCATAAGAAAAGTCATTGTGTCGTATTGTTGCAAAAAAAATATTGAATTGTTAACTAAGCGTGTTAGGTCAAAAAAGTCAATTGGTAAAGGATTATTTTTGCTAAATACAATATTAGCACAATATCATAAAGTCATGTGACTTCTTCGATTCATCTGTAGGTACAGTCAGCAACAAAAGTCGATTAACACTTGAGTTTTCTAAATCTCAATTATTGAGAAAAATACTTCATTAAAATCGGAACAGATGTGAATTTTAAAGAAAATTAACTCTTATCTAATAAATGAAATGCTAAAATGCATGTTATCGTATCATTTTGTGTTAATTTATATGATGTCAAATAGCAGCAGTGTTACCGACTTCTGTTGCTGACCGTACTACCTAAGTTTCACATCTAAGCTGGACATCACTTGTTGGTTTTTATGGAAATAATAAAAGATTGAAAATAGTTAAATGGGACTTTAATTACGACAAATACTTCGGCAGAATACATAGATGATAGGTGAAAGTAGAGTTATCAAAATCCATGCCAGTAGACATACCTTTTAAAAGTTGCATACTCCGCACATTGAGATGTCCAAGCCTTCTATGCCAAACCTCCTGCGACTCGCTGGGCGCAGCCTGAGATACTGGCACGGCCACCTCTGCAACCTGCTCTAATGGTAAAACAAAACCTTTCCCTTCCCGACACACAGACACAGTACATGGCCTCTCTTCAGTCACAAAAGAAGCTTCACCTTTGGTATTAAGTATATAAATACCATTCTGGCACCTAGCTGTGGCAACTACCACGTTGCCATCATAAATTTTACACAATTTACCCTGAAATGTTACATTAAAACCTTTACGTGTCATTGCACTGACTAAAAGCAAGTTTGTTGCTAACTTAGGTACATATAACACTTCACTTACAGTTCTTAAAGTGTTCTGTAAAGGAATTTTCACATTTCCTCTGCCGGATGACATCAGTTTCTCACCATTTGCAACACTCACTGCGACTGGTGTGTCACACACAAAATTATGTAAAATATTTTTGTTATTACACATGTGACTGGTAGCACCCGAGTCCACATACCAAACATTACTTGAAAGTTCAACTGATAACGCAGATAATAAGGCCTTATCTGAGCTCTTGTTCTTTGAATGACCATCATCCTTGGCTCTGCGAGGACAATCCTTGATACTGTGCCCCGGTTTCTTGCATCTGAAACAACGGAACACTTTCGACTGCTTCTTCACACTCAGTGCAGTACCTGCATCGTCTCGTTCCTGTCTGCGCTGATATTCCTGAGTCAATCTTGATCTCACAAACTCTGTGGTGAGTTTCAATGTGGAATTCTCCAAACTCATGATGAGTGGGTAGTCTGATGTAAGCCCGCTCAGCATCACGATAGCTAAAAAGTTGTCTTCCACGCCGGCACCTATATCATTAAGCTGCTGGCCTATCTCAGCCACCTTTGTGAGATATGTTTCCATATTTTTGAAAGAATCAAGTTTCATCCCGAATAACGTGCGTAATAATGACAGGCGCCTGCTCAGGCCCTTACCTTCATAAACATTTTCAAGGTTGCACCATGCTTCGTGTGCCGTCTCTGCGCTTCTGATGTGTGGATAGACACATGGCTGGACGAGGAGGCAAATGCGTGCTAATGCCTTTTTCTGTATTTTGTCATATTTTCCCTTCTTTTCTTCCACAGCATCCCAGAGTTCCTCATGTATAAGTAACATCTTGGTTACAAACTTCCAAGTGCCGTAATTATCGACACCACGTAGTTTTTCAATGGTCGTCTTTGGGTCGGCCATGAGGCTTGGAGGTTATGAATTTTATACTGGGAAAAAACTGTGACAATCTGTCTGAACTTAAAAATAATCACTAATTTAACCGTAGGGAGGCAATCTGGGCCCATAACCTGTTGGTTTTTATGAAAATAATAAAAGATTGAAAATAGTTAAATGGGATTTTAATTACGACAAATACTTCGGCAGAATACATAGATGATAGGTGAACCACAGAGTGAACAAAAACATGACATAATGTCAATGTGACAGCTGACAGATGATTGCATTCCGTTTACTTTTTCAACATCACTGACATCGGTAAAGGCAAACATCGTGAGGAAACCGGGCCTTATACTTAATTAATTTAAGTCTAAAATTGCCAATCCATAGCAGAATGAGAAGAGATCTGTGCCCTGCAGTGCGACAATAATAGACTGGTATTATTATTAATAGATGGGGCTCGTGGCTAAATAATAACAGCCGCACGGGTCGACCGACAGGTTAAGCTTCGCTTGCCGCGGTTGCTCCGCGGATGGGACCATCTTTACATACCAAGACTCCTCCGTGCCCCGGAAAGCACGTTAAGCCGTTGGTCCCGGCTGTCATTCCTGGATCTTTGGCAGTCGTTACGGGTCGTCAGATGCCCGAAAGTCTGACAACCAGTCTTACCAAGGGGTATGGTATTACCCCGTTAATGGGTTGTGGAGGTCAGATAGGCCGTCGCTCCATGTAAAATACTGGTATTCAGCGGTATCCAGTTAGACTGGAAGCCGACCCCAACATAGTTGGGAAAAGGCTAGACAGATTGGATTATGGAATTTTCACTTTTATTTATTTTCAATTATTTATTATTTTACCTAATGCATTAATTGATCGTGTCATGACTATAACACAATTTTAAGATATTAATGGACAACAATTGGTCTGAATTAAATGTTTTTTTTTAAATTATTTTACAATTATAGTTTTTTCTCTGCTATTTTCATTCTAGCAAGCCTTTATACTTTCACAAACTTGTAAAATGTTAATACTACAAAAGTTAAGCAACAATATTATTCTAAACTATTCGCTTTATTTGAATAACAAACACCATATTCTTTTGACAACATTTCAAAGTCAATTGAGTTTGCATAAAAGGGCAAGTCTTGTTACAGCTCAAGTTTCACAGCTGTTGTTAAGGCACCTGTCCCACGGTTCGCGAGGGAGCGACTAGCTATCAACGATTTCCTCACTCAAGAAGCGTACTATATATACCTATTTTATTTATTCCTTTATTTTAGGCAGCTGTGGCCCAAACAAAATATAATAAGTACACAAATACAAAAAATTACTACATAAACAAATATATACACGAATACATATAAAACATAACTTATAAATTAAGACACACGAAGTGACGGCGTCGTGTTACGCTGCGCGATGTCGGATAGCCTGCCGCGAAAACGTCGGTAGACTACACCCTTCGGCCAAAACTCTTCCTTTAGGAACTATACGAGCCAACTAAGAATAGGAACGCGCTTGCTGCCAACTTCACACGATAGCTGTCAAATTAGTACTGCCGATAGCTGTCAAATACACGATGGCTGTCAAATTAGTACGCTTTGGTAATGAAGTCCGCGAGTATTGTGAAACAAAATGGCGTCTTGACAGTACTATTCTTATTTGGCTTGCATAGTACAATATCATCATCATTCTCCTGCCCTTATCCCAATTGATTTGGCCTCGGCGCAACATGTCCTTTTCATCCATACTTCAGAACTGTCGGAACGTCAAAACTGATTCGGAAACTTCAAGGTAGCTACTTCAGTGAGGTTCGTTACTGAACTGTGTTGTGAACTGTCAGTGAGGTCAGTTGTCGGTACTAGAATACTCCCTGAAAGACTAACGCTTGGAACATACGCATACCAGCGATTAACCGCTCGTCGCATCGCGCACTGGCTGTTCGTTGCTCGCTAACTAGTTTTGAGTTGCTAGCTATACTCGCTTCTGATTAATCGCTAGTGGTAGGACAGGTGCCTAAGTATCAAGGTCCCAAGCAGAAGGTACACTTTTGTTTTTTGCCCTTTAAAAGTTCCGATTATTTCTGAAACGTCACTAAACTTCTGTTTGTTCAAAAATAATATTATTTTGACGTCGTCTTTACTTTGAAAACAATTTCATAAATAGGTTGGTACCTACGTCAGTCTATAAGTTTCCCGAAAGTTACAGTTCTTTGAGAAAGCAATTGAATTTTATTATTTTCTCGTCAGGTGTGTATTTCATGACGTGCTCGTGGCTAAGTAATAACAACCGCAGGGTTAAGCTACGCTTGCCGGGGTTGGTCCATGTATGGTTGAACATCTTTACATACCGAGACTCCTCCGAGCCTAAGAAAGCACATTAAGCCGTTGGTCCCGGCTGTCATTCGCAGATCTTTGATAGTCGTTACGGGTTGTCAATAGCCCGAAAGTCTGACAAACAGTCTTACCAAGGGGTATCGTATCCTAGTTACTTGGTTGTGGAGGTCAGATAGGCAGTCCCTACTAGTAAAATACTGGTATTCAGCTGCATCCGATTAGACTGGAAGCCGACCCCAATATAATTGGGAAAAGGCTAGACAGATTGATTGTGTGTATTTCATGTTGGTATTTTTTTATGTTTTTAGGGTTCCGTACCAAAATGGTAAAAAAGGAACCCTTATGGTGTGACTAAGTCTGTCTGTCTGTCACAGCTGGATATCTCAAGAACTACTAATGCTATCAACTTGAAATTTGGAACTATTTTGCAAATAAGAAAGAAATAAAAATATTTATATTTATTTTGCAACAGGGACTGAAAGGGGGTCTTAAAAATTCAAAGTGGGGCTACTAGGGCATGTGGGGTATCATATGAAAGAACGCTGTTTGCACATTCTTAAAAATTTTTTTCCTTTTTTTTAGGCCGCACAGTTTTCGTGAGGCTGCCTCTCCCTCACGCGTTCCGCCTCCTCCTTCGCGAGCATCACTGCTTCGCAGAAGGAGGTGACGGCCTCCCATGCACTCTCGCTCCGCACCATGGCCTGGACCAGGCTCGGACGCGAGAGATCGCCGCCGCCGATCGCCTCCGTGAGAACACGGCGGTGCTCTGCCCAAGCCGGGCAGACCTCCACTGTATGCTCCACCGTGTCCTCCGGGCGATCCACACAGTGGAAACACCCGGGCGTTTCCTCCCGCCTTATGCGAAACAGGAACCTCCCGAAACAACCGTGTCCGGTGAGGACCTGCGTCAGGCGGAAGGTGAGGACGCCGTGGCGCCTCTCTAGCCACTCCTCAAAGAGGGGACTTATCGCCGCTATTGTGGCGTGCCCCCGAAAAAACAAACCCTGGATCTAAAACTACATTCGTTTTGGGGTTGCCGCAACATGTTTTATTCTTCCATACTTCTCTATTAGTCGTCATCTCGGTCGTCACCCCCCTTTCTAGCCATGTCATCTTTCACACAGCCCGTTCATCCCCATTCCCCTACTCTAATAGCCTTAGCCATCCACATTCATACTCAAAACAAAACAAAACTCACGACATAAGGCTACTCTTTCGAAAAAAGCTTAAAAACAGCGTGCAGATGAAGCAGTTTTTCGCCGGAACCTACAGAGAAATTACATCTGAAAAAAATTGTTAGTAATCTACATGATATGAATCGTAATTTGGTTTAGCCATAATTTTTCTATCGGTATCACATAATAAGAAAAAAAAACTCCAAATCACCTCCAAATAGTTAAGATGAAATCATTTTACTCCTTCATTTTTTATCAAAAGAATATAAAAAAATAAATACTACTACTTTGCAATACAAACAAAAATGATTTGGTTTTGTTACTTTTTAAAAACATGTATATTTTTATTATAATAAATTAAAAATGCGTCTAATTTGGGACAGCGCTCCTTAATGGGCGAGTCCTATTACTGGCTGGACGTACGACGCGTTGCGTGAGCTCAGGCCAGAATACGCAAGCTAACCACTCAAGGTCATTGGCGTATAGTTCGGCCATAATGCTTGCTCGACAATAAAATACAGGGTGGGAGCAAGGTGGGAGAGACATCGACATGCAATCTGTTACCATGGATTTAGTAGGTGTGTGATTCTGGATACGCAGGGGGCGTAGATATTTTATTTAAAAAAAATTGCTATTTAATACATTTTGACCGCGTAGGTATCACCGGTTGCACTTTCGTAGCAAACAACAGTTTTTTTTTTAAACTGATGAAGAATTTCAACGTAGTGGTCTCCTTGCGGTGCTATTCTGTAAAAATATCACCGTGAAAACTTAGGTGAAGTGACCATAGAGTGATCTGTCATTCCATCTGATGCGAGGGATTGACACTATGAATAGATTTACAGAATAGATCGGCTGAATCCATGGTAGTAAACAGGGGGGCTAAAACAGCCACTTTGGCAGAATCATAATTAAATAGGATAATAGGTATCATGAATCATATTTGAAATCGTAAAACGGTCACAAACTGACAATTCATTATTTATCTGCGTACAATTCATAGCACGCAATTCATCTGTTTGACAGTTTTGTATGGAGATTCGTAAAATGGTCCACAAATAATTGCTTTATTGAAGTTTAATGCCAAATGAGCAATCATAATAAATTGCTGGGAATTTCGGAAATGAATCGCTTTTAGAGGAATTGCTTAATGTGGCCGTCTTAGGCCCCCAGGTTGTGCATCGATCCCGACAATTCTTTATAATCTTCATAAAACAGATCATTTGCCATTTTAATACCGATTAAATAAACTTACATTTTATAGCCGACAACAGGAGCAGCTAGTATTCAATAACCGTGAAATTATAGTACATTGATCGTATGCGATGCCATACATCGTAAGTGGTGATAAATTGCTGGCCTAAAGCCAACTAATGCCGTGATAGGACGTTTCCGTCGGTGGAACCTTACAACTAGCACGACTTGAGATATAAAATACGTCTGTGTATAGGTAAATATTGCACTAGTTTAGGGTTCCGTACCAAAATGGTAAAAAGGAACCCTTATAGTGCGACTCAGTCTTTCTGTCTGTCACAGCTAGATAACTCAAGAACTACTAATGCTATCGACTGGAAATTTGGAACAGTTTTAGATGACGTTTGCACAACTCTTCTGCAAGTAAGAAAGATTTTTTTTTTTTTGCAACAGGTACTGAAAAGGGGTCTTAAAAATTAAAAGTGGGGCAACTAGGCCTATATGGGGTATCATAATGAAAAAGCGCTGTTTTGCACATTCTCAAACATTTTTTTTTTATAATATGGCGGATGTCGCATAATATCCACATGAACGTACTACCGGGAATTCCTTCCTTATTCCTTGTCTACATTATAAAGGGAACCTCTGTGCAAAATTTCAGCTTTCTAGGTCCAAGGGTTTGGGCTGGGCGTTGATGAGTGAGTCAATCAGTCAGTCAGGACTTCTCTTTTTATTTATTTATAAAAATAAAATGATGTCTCCAAATGCCACATTTTTTCAGAAATCGGAACAGAACCATCGGTGTGGGAGTTCGACTCGCTCTTAACCGGTTTTTTCATGATTCTTGACATTCGTTTTTGATATTATATCAGTAGTAGTCATGAGTAATTAGTTTTTGACTTTGTAGTCCACGCCCGCCAGCAATTCCTTGACAGTGCCTAAAAATAAATTAAGAAAAGAGAAAAGTTTGAACAAACATTTAGGGCCTGTTTCACCACTAACGACTATTAACTTAAGTTATTAAGTTCCTATTAACTTACTTGGTAGATAATTTCACAGAAATTCTGTTCCACTTTTAAATTTATTCGGATATCGTGAAATAAGTCCTTAGAAAAAGAAAACTTCAATGCTGGTCGTCAGTTACATTATTCATAGCCAATAGCCGGTATACGAAGGCACGCGAGCACTCACATCCGTATTATATCGCAGGGTAGGAAGAATGCATGTAAAAAGAACGTGCAGCTCACAATACATGTGTAGGTTGTTTGAAACACGTGACTTTGGAACGTGTCTCACTCTGGTCTATTTAAATGACCGACTTTATGTGTAAAAAGAAATGAATAAATAACGTCGACGGCACATCATTGTTTTCATAACAAGAATAATAGTTTGTAATTATAGTATAAAAATAATATATTAACGATGATGCGCAGTGGTAGCCCGTGAAATTCATTTTTAGGGTTCCGTACCACAATGGTAAAAAAGGAACCCTTATGGTGTGACTCAGTCTGTCTGTCTGTCTATCTGTCTGTCCGTCTGTCTGTCTGTCTATCTGTCTGTCTGTCTGTCTCTCTGTCTGTCTGTCTTTCAGTCTGTCTGTCTGTCTTTCAGTCTGTCACAGCTGGCATCTCAAGAACTCCTAATGCTATTAACTCGAAATTTGGAACAGTTTTAGATGACATATACCCAACTATTTTGCAAATAAGAAAGAATTAAAAATATTCATATTTTTTTTGTAACAGGTACTGAAAGGGGGTCTTAAAAATTAAAATTGGGTTACTAGGGTCTGTGGGGTATCATATAAAAGAACGCTGTTTACACATTCTCAAACATTTATTTAGTTTTTTTAGGCCGCATGGTTTTCGACTTTTGATGAAAAATTTAAAAAAAAAACACCGTTTCCCCCCCCCCCCCCCCTTATCCCGAAGTTTGCAAAGATAAAAATCTGAAATTATTCTATGTGATAGAAGTTTCTGTAAAGATTACAGGAAAATAAAACGATGTCTCTAAATAGCACACTTTTTCAGAAATCGGAACGGAACCCTCGGTGCGCGAGTCCGACTCGCTCTTGACCGGTTTTTTTTTTAGGTTTTTGCAATTTGCAGGTCCGTGTCAGGTTGTATCTTGATCAAAGCATGATACGCGGCAATAAAACAGATGTATTTATATAATTTTAACCACAAAAATCATCAATTCATCTCTCACTTAGATTTCGTTCGTTTGATGAATCTTCACGAAATCAAATGAAATCAAATCAATGCAAATTGCAAAAAACCTAAAAAATTTGGATTTCGCGGGCTACACAGCGCAATCACCTTAAAAACAATTATTTACAATATTTTTAAGGAACCTTTGATATTTGTTAAGTGAGAATCCAATTATTTTAGGCCTACAGTTTAAGGTCGTATATTGTAACCATTTATGTAAATGAATAATTCCAATAAAATAATTTTAATAATACTTTGTTGAAAATCACCTGTAAAAATATTAAAAAGTCAAAACAAAAATTACAAGTCTATAATTATGCGATAAATTCACAAAACATCTACTTTGATGTAAAAATAGAGCCTACGACAATTTGTATGCGAACTACAACGCCTACGTGCTACGAATTTAATAAGCTACGCTCTACGCGTGCTACGAATCCTCTACGAGAATCGTAGCAATTTTAATTGGTAACTCGTCTACCAAAAAGTTTTGATTAATCTTAAATGTCATTTACAAGTTAAGATGAGGCTTAACTTCAAAGGCTTTTGGCGGCCAATCATTTGAACTTTTTAAACGGATTTTGTGACTTGAAAATTTGTTTTCCAAAAGTGTATCGGAGATTTTATTGCACAATGGCGGAAATAAAAGCCTAAGTAGAAAATTAGAAGTTTACAAGAGAGTTTGAAAAGCAATTCCACGAGGTGGTTATTTTATATTTGCCAAATAAAGGGGAATAGTTGAGAATGTTACAGTCTAAAGTATATTAGTACTTTTTAACCGACGAAAAAAAATAGGAGGTTGCGTACCTATATTTTTTTATGTACGACCACGCATAATTAATGATTAAACGAACTTACCTGTACGTGAAGTTCTATCATAATTATACGAGATGTTTCGCCCGAAGAGATTAGCGGTATTATGATTATTCGTACTTCTATTTACTTGTAGCATCGCGTTATTGACTTCCACTCCATCACTAAAGTTGAGAAAAGATGTCGCCACAAGCGACAACAAACTCCATTTAATTTATATTTTCCATTTCCTTCCGATACCTGCGAGGTCTCAGCAGTTTCGTTTTCATTACGTTGAGAGATCTATATTTCCGTAACGACTTGGGTTACCTAGGGAGGGTGGGTGTCTCCGCTAATCTCTTCGGGCGAAACATCTCGTATAATTATGATAGAACTTCACGTACAGGTAAGTTCATTTAATCATTAATTATACTCATGTTTCGCGCTCAAGATTAGCGGTATTATGATTATTCGTACTTCTATTTACTTGTAGATATTGAGAGCAAGTGGAGGAAATATCCATATCTCTAAAAATAATAAACCAAGCATTAAATTATTACTTTTATTAATGACCATAATTCAATACCATTTAAACATAAACCTAATCAATATTAGGTAACAAAAGAAAAAGTAAGCAACTTATTGGATCTAAAGTACATTTTTCATTATAACAGTAGGTACCTACTTATAATCAGACAATATCTAAGTAAGTAGGTAAGTATATTTCTAACTGGATATACGCAATCAAACATATACCTGTCAGTTTTAATCAACAAGAGCAGATCGTTCGTGCTAAAGCTGTGCTATCTTCTGAATTGAAGACTGGCCTATTGTAAAATTTGGCAAAGGTGGAGGAATTGCCACTCCATCCAGCTGTCTGCCTTATTATATCTAAGCTAACTCCTAGACTATGAGCTTTGGATGTCGCCGCGTGACGAGTGCTATGAGAAGAAAAGACAGAGACGTTAATTCCACTTTCTTTTAACCCATCTACTGAGCGTCTGCGAGGAAACTGATTTGTAAGGTTTGCGAGCACTAATAAACAGAATGTTAGATTTTCTTAGATCTTTCGTCTTATCTAAATATGATATGAGTGTCCTTGCAGGACAAACCCCAGGTCGGTCTTCAAAGAAAGGCAGATGTAAAGTTGGTTGTTTAGTACATACTTTAGATGTTTATATTAAATCTGTAATTTTAATAATTATTTGGTTGTCTAGTACCACTATTTGGTCAGTCTTAATTTTAGATAGTGTTTGTATCCTATGAGCCGTTACAAGAGCCAGCAATGTTACACATTTTCTTGATAATCTTTCAAAGGTAAGACCTTCATTGGGATACCATGAGTCTAAAAAGTTCAGGATTACACTGACGTCCCAAGTAGCACTATAACGCGGTAGCGGAGGTCGTAACCTATAGACAGCCTTACAAAACCTAGATATCCTATCGTCGTCTGATATGTTTCCTACGATTAAAGAAAGTGCACAGCGATGGGAATTTATCGTACCGTATTGGCCACCATCATTAAAAATATTAGTGAGAAATGCCAAAATTACTGGAATGGATGGCTTGTACATGTTAACCTTATTTCTAAGGCAAAACAAATACCATTTTTTGAAGCAAACGTCATATTGTCTGAAAGTGTTGTCCGAAAAAGAGGCCATCATGATGTCTACTACCGAAGGCGGGACTAGACGCTGAAGCAACGCCTTCCTGACAAAATCCCGGCCACCAGGGTAGTGCTGGCTTGTATGTTGCGGTTGCTGGAATCAGGAATAAAAACATCGTTTGCATTCAGTTCCACAAGGTCTGATGTCTCATAAAAAGTGGGTACCACGGCTGAGAGGGCCAGCGAGGAATGACCATAACACCTCGGGCTTTGTCGGATATTACTTTACGCAAAGATTTTAGAATCACTGCCACCGGTGGAAAAACATAAAACATGTATTATTGTGTTTGGACCAATCTAAAGTAAAAGCATCAATAGCGTTTAAGCTTCTGGGTCCCTATGCCAAGATACGAATATGTCACATTTCTTGTTAATACGGTTGGCAAACAAATCTATATCTGGGGTTAATAAACGTTTTAAATTTTTTTCGTAGCCGCTGTTAGAAAGTTTCCATTCCACATCAGGATGGGTTCGTCTAGATTCTCTGTCTGCAGTGAAATTATCTCGCAATTTTATGTACGAAGCTACCACTAGAATTTTTCGTAATTCGCACCACTGCCATATGTCTCTCGTGACCCTGGTCAAATGAGGGTATTGAATACCTCTCATTCAATTTATGTAACTAACCGCAGTAGTGTTATCAATACGTAAAAGTATTTGACAGTTAAAATAGTCTTTTGCAAAAATTTTAACGGCGAAAAAGGCCGCAATAAGTTCTAATTGATTTATATGCAATATTTTCTTAGTATGTGACCACTGACCACTAGCTTTCTGTTCATTACAAGCAGCTCCCCACCCAGTCGTTGAAGCGTCAGAATATATTTCTAAAATAAAGTTATCATTTCGGATTCTATGAACAGAATGATCAATGGCACTTAACCACCACTTTATGTCCGGTAATAAAGTAGGGGGTAATGACATGTACTTGTCGTAGTTGTCATTGCCCATCAAGTTTAAGAACTTACAACGTTCTAGTTCCTTTGTGTATAGTAGCCCATATTCTATTGCGGGGCATGCGGATACCAATAAACCTATCAATTGTGCAAATTGTCTTATTTTGCAACGTTTAAATTTTTTGATCTTTACTAGCTCGTCTTTAATACGAGCTCTTTTGTCTGCAGGTAGACTTAATTGCCACTTGCGGGTATCTACAATAAACCCTAAGTATTACCAATATTTCGACGGTATCAAAATGCTTTTTTCACAATTGATAATGAATCCTAATGATTTTAGTAATTTTCGAGAAATTTCTACATTTTTTAGGCATTCCTGATAGATATAACCAGTTAGAAAAAAATCATCCAGGTAAATTGATGATAAATAGCCACAAGCTCGTAATAATTTTACGACCGGTTTCATAAGTTTAGTAAATATGAACGGAGATGTACAAAGGCCGAATGGTACAACGTTGAACTCATACAGTTTACTATCAAAGGAAAATCTCAAATATTTCCGTGAATTAGGATGGACTTTAATGAAAAAGTAGGCATCTTTTAAGTCGCTATATAGCAATCTTTAGATATTAGCTTAAGAACAGTTCGAATGTCTTCCAACTTAAAATGTTGTGTATTTATGAATTTATTTAATCCTTTTAAATTTAAAATAAATCTATGCTTCCCATTTGGCCTAGGTACAGTAAACACACGTGACAAATATTGATCAGGGCTAGATTCACATTCGGAAACAGCTCCATTAAATATTAAGCTATGAACAGCTTCAGCTATGTTCTTTCTTTCAGAACCCGAAAAAACAGATTTAGGTAAACAGGACTGACTAACCGGGCAATCAAATCTGATTTGGTAGCCCTTTATCCATGATAAGATAGATTGATCATCAGTTATGCGGGACCATTGACTATAAAAAAGTGCAAGTCTGCCGGCATGCCGTACCTTGTCTACTGGCGGCGGGTCTGCTTGGACCACTGCGTGTAGTTCTGCGACGAGGTTGCGTGCTGCCGCGCGTTCTGCTGTGCAGGCGGCTGGTAACGTTGCTGCGGGGCCATCGTCTGCCTGCGGGCCGGTGTCCTCGCTTTCCAGTTTAAATTTTTGTTTGAAGAGCCTTTGTTCTGGTTGAACTGTTTAGGTTTCTTAGCTGCTTCTGGCTTCAAATCGGATGATGACTTTGAAACCACCTTGGCTGTCTTTAGGGTTTCTGCAAAGTTATCTCCGAAAAGAAATTGGTCAATTTTTGTCAGAGCCAACTGATCTTTAAGATCCTTCTTGACGTTGTTCAGCACTAAGTGACGCCTCGCTTCAGACTCGGAATGTTGGACGTCGCAAAAAAGCCGACCTACCTCCATTAAGTCCTTTATTAGGTCGCTATTTTTATCTTTCTTACCTAGCTGGTCGGAAATGATTTTTGCCAAGAATGCAATGCCGGCTGCTATTTGTTTTTTTCTTGCCTCCATAGCCTTGTCCTTTTTTACCTCGTATTCAGGCAAGGCAGCCTTGATTTGTGTGTTAAGCTGCGGCGCAGCCACATTTGTGCAGTTGCCAGGGACCAAATGTTTCTTCACAAGTTCTTTACGAACCTCCTTGTCTAACCCCGAAGTTGTGAAGTGCCCAAATCTGGATACCACTTACTTGTTGATGTCCGGTCCATAGTCTTGAGAGGCTGAAGGATCATCGCCTAAGATCTCTACGATGTCGGCCGAGGTAGTAGCTTCCTCTAACCCGCTGAGATCAGTTGCCTCAACCAGAGTATCTGGTATGATTATCGTAGGGATGGTCTCCTGCTCTGGTGACGCAGGCGGTTGTGTGGCCACCACAGTATTCACGACCGGGTTTGGTTCATCTTCGTGAACTGCAACAATAAACCGTAACATTTATTTCTTCCGCTCAAGATTACTGTTAATCAGAGTGTAGCGCTAAATACAAGCGCAAATTCCCATGAAATTTTTGCTCTTTGCAAAAATAAAGGTAAAACCTAGGGCCCTTGGACTCGGGTCTTCCTGGTGCAACAAATGCAATCATATGGGTAGACACACTAAGTAGTCCTGGTGCATTGTGTTAGACCCTAGGTCTAAGTTTCGGATCGACCCTGGGTCATCCCAACTCATGGGACACTGGGTCATGGGTTCTGTAATTTTCACTAAGGCACCCGCCTTAGTGAAAATTACAAAGGTCGTAAAAAATAAAAAAAATAAAATTTAGCGTAAGTACTTACTTTCAAAATTATCAGCAGGAATTGGTGAGGAAGCTCTCGAAGAGCCCGACGACGTGCCCGACGACATTTGGCTCGATCGACTCGATTGAGAAGAAACACGTGTTTCGCGCCGCGATCTTTCAACTTGTTTTTATTTTTTTCGTATTTTACTAACAACATAATTAAAATCATTATCATGGCGGCGCTTTGGCGTAACTTTTTATTTCTTATTAATGTGCGAAGAAGTGAACTGAAGTAGATGAGCACTAAAACACGAATGAAAACGAAACTGCTGAGACCTCGTAGGTAACGGAAGGAAATGGAAAATATAAATTACATGGAGTTTGTTGTCGCTTGTGGCGACATCTTTTCTCAACTTTAGTGATGGAGTGGAAGTCAATAACGCGATACTACAAGTAAATAGAAGTACGAATAATCATAATACCACTAATCTTGAGGGCGAAACATGAGTATAATTTTATACAAAGTACTCCGATTTGAATGATTATTTTTATTCGGGAGGGTATACCTCAAAGTTGGTCTCGTGAAAAATTTAAAACCAAAATCTACCCCTAGGGTAGAAAAATTGAGTTGATTAATTTTTCACCTACTGATTTTTTTTACAAACAACAGATCAGGATACCTGTACCCTTAAAGTAAGTGCTGATGCTTGAAAGTGATGAATTGCATCCTTATTTAGATAATCTTTTGTATAAACAAACGTTAAAATCATTCCCGTTCCTAAGGTGTCTTTTAATTTCTAATGTCAGAAGGTTCACGACCCTTGTAAATCGCAACATAATTGGACTCAAAGAAAGGAGTTTCTATAAAGTCCTCTAAGAGGATCATAAAGTTATAATGTAAATTGAGAGTTTTTTACACAAATACTTGCAGTAATACCATTAAAACTTGTTTAAAGTTTCCACGACAAACACTTTGGAAAAACAACTAATTCTCCAACCTAACTTTATAATTAAAATTAAATTATTCGGGCACGTGATTGGAATAATGGTACCACTGATTGCTTTTGAAGAAACATTGGTCATTTCTGCACAGGTTTGTAACCTAGTAGAAGTTGTTTTGATACCTGACTCGTGAGATTGAAAACCACTTGAATCAATTTTATGTTGTTATAGATCAATGATCTATATTGCCGTTTTACATTGAAAAAATCTAACAATTTTTTTCTAAAAGAAATATTGTCGATACAATTTTGCCATTCTTATTAAAGTTCGTTGATGCCTCTACTATATAAATCAAGAAGGCGTTTTGCACCACCTCGTTGGATTTGAAAATTTTCCCCAGGGCTCATTGATGAGATCAAAATTTCCAGAACGGAAGTGATCAAACCAAAAACGCACCGTGAGTTCAATTGCAGTACCTTGACCATACACATCATCGTTAATATTGCTTGCTGTCAGTGCTGTGTTGGTGCCACGATGGAACTATTATTCGAAAATAGTGCGCAATTACGATTTTTCCATGGTTACAGTAACATCGATATCACAGAAAAATCGAATGCGAGAAAACAAATGAACAACAGATTTTTTTTTAATGTCATGCTATAATAGAAAATTAATTTGAATTTGGAATTTGTAAATAATGAAAGATATTGTTCTTCACACTAGCCAGTATCATAAATCGGCAATTTCATAGGTGTACAGTCAGCGTCAAAACTATCGGGACGAACAGGATGTTCAAAATGATCTCAACAACTAAGAAAATTAAACTTTATCTCAATTGGATAAAGTTCTTGTCAGAATGTCAGTTGTCATATACTGTGTTCATTCTGAAATATTCCTTGTGACATTGAGTTAGTATTAATTGTCATAGTTGTTTAAATCATTTTGAACAGTCCCGTCCCGATATTATTGACGCTGACTGTACGAGCAAACCCCTACGTTAACCCGCTATCAATAATTGTTTCAATTATAGGCTGACATCAACGAGCAGCGAATAAATAAAATGCATATTGTGAGTTAGCAATCAGTAGTCGTATAGCATCGTTTGAGCTATCAGCAAAAGGAGTCATTCGCCGCGGGTCGATCAGTTATCAGTTTTGGGTGACTTTTAAAGTCATACAGAAAACGATTCGATTCCCAAGTCAGGCAAATTGGATTCTTCCATTAGGAATATCTCAGTAGCAGCACGGAGTCTGGATTTATGACCGGTTGGTTTTAATAAGAATAAGAATAATATTTATTACACACACAATATTCATTATGATAGGTACACAAGAGCAGATGTACAAAACAACAAAACACAGATGTCTATATAAATCTACACAGAACATATAACCCTGTCTCCTAAACTAGGTAGTCCTGAATAGCGAGCGTATTGTCATCAACCGGACACAAATCCAGACCAATACATAGGACTTACACATAACTTACGAAATGTGGGCAGGACCACTGGGGTCCGATTCACAGACAGGGACGATTTTGACATCGGACCTTCGTGTTCCCTCTCGCAGTTAAAAGGTTATGTAATATTTTAACTATTTTCTCTAATCTAGAAGCTTAGGGTCTTACCACAAAAAATTTGACAGTATTCAACGCGTGTCTAATGTCAGTCTTACGTCAAACTCCATACTTAGATGTTGTGTTAAATAATTGTTTAGCATAAACAACTGATAAACACAGTTTTGGGGTAATACGGTGTGTCACTTTTGCCCGCGGGTTCGCTCGCCTTAATGTAGATTTTTCTGGATGGAAGGTACCCTATGTTCTTTTCTGTGCCGCTGTGCTGTGTGTGTGTGTATGTTTTTCTGTTCGCTGGCTGGCTGTTTCTAAATCAAAGAACTTGCGGAAGCCCATTAGGAACTCAAAAGCTGATAAGATCAAGAAAAAATATTGAATTTGGATATTATGTAGTCCAACAAAATGCGGAGATGGGGCTCCATAAAGTCTGCTTGTGGCTGAAGCATAACCTGTTAACACTTAACATATCGAAAACCTCATTTGTACAGTTCACTAATGCTCGAATTGAACAGCCCAATGTGGCTGTCAGGATTCACACATGCAAATCTCCTTTCACTCAGCAGTGCTCGTGTACAACTCTGAGCAAATCTAAGACGGTCAGATACCTTGGGGTCTCTTAGACGAGAAAATATCCTGGCAACCACACATCAAGATGGTTTCGTCACGGGTCAGGAAGCTTACATGGGTGTTTAAAAATCTGAGGCATATAGCTGACAGCGATCTCCTCCGTACAGTTTATTATGCATTGGCAAAATCGGTGACTGGTTACTGTATTGCCGTTTTTGGGAGGTGCATGTAAAACGCATCTCTTACTCATGGAAAGAGCACAACGGTCCTTGCTAAAAACAATGTTATTTAAACCATACAGATTTCCCACGAAGACATTATATTATTTGTTTATTATATTATCGTTATTTGTTTTTACTTTGTGGCGTCATTTTGAAAATTGCGTGTCTATAGCATCATGGATTTAACTCGTGAAAATTTTCGTGATATGATTTATTACGATTTTCGCCGCGGGCTAACTCAAAAAAAGTGCATCGATCAACTCACTTCGACTTTTGGGGACGAAGCACCATCGAAAACTACTGTGTATCACTGGTTTAGTGAGATTGAATTTAAAGAAGGTCGCCCTAAATCGGTTGTTGTACCTCAAAATATTGATGCTGTGCGGAAACTAGTAATGCAAGGTCGTCATGTTACATATCGCGAGATAGAGGCTTCTCTGGGCATAAGTATGACGAGTATATATACAATATTACACAAACATAGTTGTAAAAAAATGTTGCAAAAGTACAATCAGGGTGCGCCAAATCGGCATGGAGAGCGCGACTGTCACAACCCAGCGCTGGGCACGCCACAATTGCGGCGATAAGTCCCCTCTTTGAGGAGTGGTTAGAGAGGCGCCACGGCGTCCTCACCTTCCGCCTGACGCAGGTCCTCACCGGACACGGTTGTTTCGGGAGGTTCCTGTTTCGCATAAGGCGAGAGGAAACGCCCGGGTGTTACCATTGTGTGGATCGCCCGGAGGACACGGTGGCGCATACAGTGGAGGTCTGCCCGGCTTGGGCAGAGCACCGCCGTGTTCTCACGGAGGCGATCGGCGGCGGCGATCTCTCGCGTCCGAGCCTGGTCCAGGCCATGGTGCGGTTCGAGAGTGCATGGGAGGCCGTCACCTCCTTCTGCGAAGCAGTGGTGCTCGCGAAGGAGGAGGTGGAACGCGTGAGGGAGAGGCAGCCTCACGGCCTCAATCGCCGCAGGAGACGCCCTGGGCGGCGGGAATCGCGGGGCGATTTCCGGCCACCGTAGGCGCGGGCCTGCGGACGGTGAGCAGCGGATAGCTCGCCGTCCGGTAAGGACCAGGCCCGAGTCGACGGCGCGTTGTGTTCCACGCGCGCCTCAAAGAGATGTCAGCAAGTGACGGGGCCCAATAGGGCCGACGCCGCTGGGGTCGCGGGTTGTTTGAAGAAGATACCGCGGCCCTGGCATAGGCAACTGAAGGAACACGGGTGGGTTTTAGTCAGTAAAAGTCTGACATGCCCTTCCGCTCCACCCAGAGCGGAAGAAGCTATTTGATGATTTCCCACCCTCAAAAAAAAAAAAAAAAAAAAGGGTGCGCCAAATGCTGTCTAGTTCTGGAAATACCTCAATCCGAATGGAAAAAGTGCTACGAAAATTGGTTCCAACGTATGCAAAAGTGCATCGATCATAATGGCGAATATTTTGAAAAGCATTAAAACCATAATTGACGACACGGTTGGCGCAGTGGTTGAGCGATTGACTGCTGCGCAGCATGTCGCGGGTTCGATTCCCGCACGGAACAAATATTTGTACGACCTACAAGTATTTGTTCCGAGTCTGGGTGTTTTTCTATCTATAATATGTATTTATTTACAAAAAAAATGTATATAAGTAGTTTATCAGCCATCTCGTTACCATAACACAAGCATTAGGTTGCTTAGCTTGGGACTAGATGGCGTTGTGTGAAATGTCCAAGGATATTTATTTATTTATTTATTTATTTATAATAAATGATAAATGTTTGTTTCACTCCCAATGTTTCAATGTTTGTTTCATGTGTGTTTGTTTGTTTGTTTGTTTCATGTTTGAATCCCGCATGGAACAAATATTTGTACGACCTGCAACTATTTGTTCCGAGTCTGGGTGTTTTTAGGGTTCCGTACATCAAAAGGAAAAAAACGGAACCCTTATAGGATCACTCGTGTGTCTGTCTGTCTGTCTGTCCGTCTGTCCGTCTGTCACAGCCAATTTGCTCCGAATCTAATGGACCGATTAAGTTAAAATTTGGTACACACATGGATTTCTGTGACCCAAACACGTACAGTTAAAGTAAATACATGAATTTTGAATATGAGAGTCATTTTTATTTATTTATTTATTTATTTAAACTTTTCGCACTTAAATTTGTACAAAGGCGGACTTAATGCCTTAGGCATTCTCTACCAGTCAACCAAGGGTGGTGAAGAGAATTATGGCAGGTGCTCAGTATGAGAGGCATAAATAGAAAGAACACTAAAAATATATCTTAATTAATTATAAATAGACTACATAAACAGATACATAAATAGGTTATAAACTAATAATAAACATACATACCTACTTACTATAAAATATACCTATATTATATATATATATATATATATATATACAATACATATTATATACAAATTCAAGAGAGAGAGATGTTGCAATAACTCTACACTATTGGTTAAGAAAATAACTCTGCAATTTTCGCTTAAATGCATACCGACTGGTGGCCGTCCTGATATCAGGAGGAAGCGCATTCCAAAGAAGAATGGACTGAATATGAAAGGAAGAATGAACAAAGTCAGAAGTGTGAGAAGGACAAAGTAGAAGAAGATTGTTAGAAGAACGCAGATTCCTAGCGTGTGAAGAACATAGATATTGGAAGTGAGACACAAGATAAGAAGGAGGAGTGGGAGAGTTAAGAAGGGAGAAAAGCGTGGTCAAAGCACGTAAACTTCTTCTTTGACGAATGGACATCCATTTGAGCTCAGATCTATAGCTCGACACATGGTCATATTTTCTGAGGTTGAATATGAACCGGATACAATTATTGAGCAGTCTGTCAAGCTTATTGAGCAAAACCGCATTCAAGTCAAAGTAGCACACGTCACCATAGTCGATGATAGGGTAAATCAAAGTCTGCACAAGCATAGTTTTTAGGGGGAAAATAAGAAAATTTAAAAAAAAAGTTTTGTAAACTGTACCGTGTGACATATCAAATGAAAGGACTTACTATGAGGGTTTCAAATATATTTTTATTATAATTTTAAAATATATTGTTTTAAAGTTATTTAAGAAAATAGACGAAAATTGACCATTCCCCCCCCCTTATCTCCGAAACTACTGAGCCTAAAATTTTGAAAAAAATATGGAAAATAGTTTTATACCTGTAGATTACAGAAAAACCTATAAGAAGTCTGTGGTCTTAAAATAACATGGTAAATCTATATATATATAAAAAAATCAAAGTCCTGACAGAGTCACTGACTAATATATCAACGCACAGCCCAAACCAATGGACCTAGAGACTTGAAATTTTGCACATAGATACCTTACATAGTGTAAACATCCACTATGGAAGGATTTTTGGAAATTACATCCCTCAGGGGGTCAAATAGGGGATGAAAGTTTGTATGAAAAATCCTATCCCTTGAGTTAATAGACTTGAAACTTAGGACGAATATTCATGTAAGTAAATTATAAACTTTATCATTTTTAGTTTTCCTAAACTACCCCCTAAGGAGGGATTGGGGGTGTCAAAGTTTGTATGGAGGAATTTTAACACGCGGTCCGATTAACTCAAAACTCAGTTTTTATACTTGAGACCAAAAAATAAGACTAACGTGTATGAGGGTTTTCCAAAAATCTACCCCTAAGGGGTGAAAAGTTAATTTTATAGCGGAGGATTTTATTGGGGGCTTGATTAACTTTAAAATTAGTGTAAATAATGTTTGAGTCAAGTTATTGAAACATACCAGACGATTTTTGAAATTCTTTATCTGTGTTCGTGAAAACAGAGATTCAGTTTATATAAAAAATCTTATTAATTTGGTTAATGAACTTGAAACTTAGTACAAATACTTGCGGTAAGTAATAATGTTTGTCATTATTAGTTTTTCAAAACTACGCCTCAAATGAGGTTTAGGGATGTTAAAGTTTGTATAGAAGCATTTTAAAGCGCAGTCCGATTAAAAAAATGGTACTTTGAGTCAAGTTAGGAAACTTGCCCAACGAATTTTCACCGATTTTGACGGCATATGGCTGATGTTTTAAGGAGTAACTTAGGCTGTTTTTATTTTAGAAAAATAATTAGGGTTCCGCGCAAGAAAATTAAAATCCATGAAATCAGACAACCACGTACAGTCCAGTTCAAACTTACTAAGCCTCCGCTGTCTATTACGGCTATAACAACAAATAATAAAAATAAAGCAAAGTTAAAAATTTAAGGGGTCGGTCCCCATACAATTTCATTTTGAAAAAAAAAAATAAAAAGTTTAATCTAGCATGTGGGAACTCATCGAGTAGAGTACAAAAATATTTTTTTTTATCTTCTAAATTTAAGGAATAGGGGGCCGCAAAAATTTTAGACCATTTTTGTACGAGCTCTAGCGCAACAATTCAACAAATTAGGAATTTGAAACTTCTTTATACCATGTAGGTACCATAAATACTGTATTTAATCAACTACTGTGGGAATATTTTTGGACCTCGCGAAAGCTTTTGATACAGTCTCCATTCCTATTCTATTGCGCAAACTTGAAAATATCGGCATAAGAGGCACTCAGCTTAAGCTCTTCACGAGCTACCTAGAGGAACGTACGCAGTGCGTAAAGATTGGAAATGTTCTCAGCGATGATCTGAAAAATACTTTTTTCGGTGTACCTCAAGGAAGCATTTTAGCCTCTACTCTGTTTTTGATCTATATAAATGACTTATGTGATCTTAAGATAGATAATGGCATAATCATATCATACGCTGACGACACTGCCCTCCTTTTCTCAGCTAATTCAGAAACCGAAGTATACAAGTGCGCGCAATACGGTTTCAATGTTGTAAATAAATGGCTTCAGCAAAACCTACTTACATTAAATGCAGACAAAACTAATTATATTAACTTTTCGATACGCACACCACAATCAGCTTTATCTCACTCAAAACTGCATGCTCATCTTTGTAGAGACCCTTCTAATGACCTATGTACATGTCCCGATATTAAAATCACAAATAAAATAAAATACTTAGGGATCATAATAGACGAAACCCTCTCATTTAAATATTATATTGAAGCCTTAAATAACAGGATTCGTAAGTTAATATTTGTTTTCAAAAAGATACGCAATCTTGTAGACCCGAAAACAATGAGACAAGTTTACCTTGCTCTTTGTCAGTCCATATTAACTTACTGCATCACTTCTTGGGGTGGAGCGGGAAAAACATTATTACTCACCACCGAAAGAGCACAGAGAGCAGTTCTTAAAGTATCCACTTTCCGCCCTTTACTTTTTCCCACTAACCTTCTCTATAGTGCTTGTAAAGTACTAACAGTCCGCCGATTGTTTGTATTGAATATAGTATTAAAACAGCACGCATCCCTTCCATATAGCACTGAATGTACTAACAAAAGACGGAAAGATATAGTTTCTCCTCGGATAGTGGAAACAAAACATGCATTCACGTCCAAATTTTATGTTTTCCTTAGTCCGCTAATCTACAATAGAATAAATGCAGCAGCGAACATCTATCCTCAAAATTACGGGATTTGTAAGAAAACTATCCAGGAGACTCTCCAACATCTGACGTACGAAGATACAGAAAAATTATTAACTGTAGTGAAATAATTACTGTTTTATATTATTTTAATAAGTAGGTATTAAAGTAGGTACACTTGACAAATTCCTATGCAATGTATACCTATGTCTTTCTTTTCATGTTTGCCAACTGTACATTACTGTTTTATTTGTAAATATTAATTTGTGATTATTTTATATAGTTTAAGCTTAGCCCATATTGCCTGAAACACAGGATTACCTAGTTCAGGCACATGTATTTTATTGACCTAGATTAAGATTTTGTATTCATAGTTATTATCGTGAAATAATTGTAAACATTGAATAAATTGAATTTGAATTTGAATTTGAATTTGAACAATACTGACAACGGCGATTCATAAGGTATTTTGTTTAAACATGGGTGATTTTCTGCAACTGCAAAAAATAACCTTGTAATTCACAGTATCATTATAGAATAAGTAAAAAGTTATCTTTGCGATTGTTAAACATATAATATGGTACGGAACCCTTCATACGCGAGTCCGACTCGCACTTGACCGGTTTTTTTCTATCTATAATATGTATGTATTTACAAAAAAAAAAATGTATATAAGTAGTTTATAAGCCATCTCGTTACCATAACACAAGCATTAGGTTGGTTAGCTTGGGACTAGATGGCGTTGTGTGAAATGTCCAAGGATATTTATTTATTTATTTTATTTTCACTTTGTTATTCCGGATACATAAATAGCAGCCCTCGTACAAGTTGTGCCGGGTATTTACAGTAAGACAACTTTTTATTTTCCAGATTATTACTAAAAAACACGTATTTAGCCCCTATGATCCAGTTAAACTTCGATATAAGAGAATAACTCCAAACGTAATTGAATCTGTTATATGTCGCACGGCTTTTGCAAGACGACAATACGCTTTTCTTTCTGTATACTTATACAACAGAATTAATAGAATCATAAATCTTTATCCGCTAACGCTACTTGATTGTAAGCTTAGAGTAAAAAACTGGCTCTTTACACTTGATTATGAGGATGTAGAGAAAATAATCAATAATTAATCTCATTCAATAAAGGAACACATACATAAACATACCTTTCTTTCGTACACCTACTAATACACAATAACACGAACGGGAACCCACCCACACGCACACATACACACCTCACACATACACATACACATATAATAATTTAAGAATTAATTATATTTTTGATGTTATTCCATTTTTCCGTGTTTCTGATTTATATAATTTTCATTTCTGTTGATGTATTTTATTTTATTTTATTGTAACTTCTTTTAAAATTGTTTTTTGGGGCACAAATTTTTGTATATTCCTCTGTTGACATTAGTACCTAAGTCAAATATAATGGGAGAGTGCGCTGACTCCTGACATACAGGTACACCTAGTTCAGGAGTCAGAGGCTTCAAACAAGTTTATGTAAAAATTATGTCAATAACGTCAATAAAGAATTATGAATGATCAATTATGAATATTTTTAATAGTTATTTATGCAACTGACGTATAAATAAGGGGTATTAAAACCCGAAGGTGGGTTTATCACACGAGGCGAAGCCGAGTGAGATAATAGTATCACATGAGTGTTTTAATACCTAATTATGTACAGTTGCATACAAGACTTTATCTACATCCATGTTATCAATCCTCTATAAAAGGTTCTGAAACAGTTTTTTGCACTACTAATACTCGTATCGAACATGGCGGCCGGCGTCATAGTATACGACGTGAATTCGAATAAGTTCTTTTTTTAAATTACGATGCTGTTGTAGTGAAACGCGTGTGCATTACAGTGTTCTTTTTTTGAAAACGAGTTGCATTATGAAATTCAGTACAACATTAAAGCACCCGTTTGGATGCTATTATGGTTACCATGGTTACTATGACACTGGCTGTTTTAATGTTGGCAATAAGCTAACTGTTTCAGAAACTTTTATAGAGGTTTTATAGCATGGGTGTATATAAAGGCTTAAACAGCATCTTAATCCTAAGCAAATACATAATGTTATATACAATATACATCGCACTCTTAGTAATGTAAGGGCACAACTCGAAATATTGAGTTTTTGAATATATTAAGTAAAAACATCGGATTTCCTTATTATATTCAAAAAGTCAATATTTCGAGTTGCACCCTTACATTACTAAGACCCTTAGTAATGTAAGGGTACAACTCGAAATATTGAGTTTTTGAATATATTAAGTAAAAACATCGGATTTCCTTACTACCTCCAAAAACTCAATATTTCGAGTTGCGCCCTTACATTACTAAGGGTGCGACATGTAATATATGTATAAAATGTCATGAGGTAACGTTAGTGGGTTGGTAAGGATACGGCTGACCTAATTTTATGTTCCACGTGTTACGTTGAAAAAGGTATCTATAGGGCAAACATGACTGACAGCTTTGCTGATAATTTGAATTGATGAGTACAAAATGTCCTTTATTTGTATAAACGAGTTTTTTTTTTGTTGGCGGCCATAAAATAGTCAAAAATAAGGGCCAGGTGTATTGAATATTATGTGTTTATTTACACAAATATCATGCCTTACGTTAAATGATACATAGATACTGAATAATGGTACTCAGCTGCATCCGGTTAGACAATAGAAGCCGACCCAACACTAAAAATATAAGTACTAAAATTATAAGTTTGTTTCAGTCATACAATCTTGCTAACCAATTTTTAGAGCCCACTAGAATAACTCCCACTAGTGCCACATGCCTAGATAACATTTATACAAATATTACACCAACCCACAAAGAAATTATTAATTTATTAGACTCAGATCATTGCGGACAATTGATTACCATTCCAAATCTAATAAAAAAAAATACTAAAAAGGATATCACTGTTAATCCAAAAACAGCTGATCGTTTGGAATCATTTAAAACTAAACTTTTGAGTAAATTACCACTTTTGTCAACTAATGATGACCCTAATGAACAATATAATGATTTTTTTAATATGTATTGCACACAATTTGATAACACTTTCATTCCAAAGGCATTCTCGGTTAATAATAACACTTGCTTCAGTGACTGGGCCACCATTGGTATACATAAAAGTAGAAAACGACTTTATGAGTTGTATGATGAACGGACTTGTATTAACACTGCTGAATTTAATTTATATGTTAAGAATTATTCTAAATTATTTAAAAAAGTTTGTTGTATGGCCAAGTCACGTTACTTGAGTACAAAAATTAAAAATAGTAGTAATGTAATAAAAATGACATGGAATATCATTAATAGCGAAACAGGAAGGTCAAGCAACCGAAGTAGTGACTACAGCCTTGCTATTGATGACAACATAATTAAATCAGATTCCCAAGTCGCCGCGGCCTTTGAAAAGTTCTTCGCTGAGATTCCCGTATCAACTACTAAATCTCTAAGGTCATCACCCACTGCTGCAGAGTCTTTACTTAAAGAAAACGTTTCGGTTTGTGATTCTGAGTTTAAATTCCAATATGTTACCTGTAGAGACATAATTAAAACCTTTCACACGTTAAATATTAAAAAGACTGCTGATCTATGGGGTAATTCTGTGGACGTTGCTAAATCAATTATAAACATTGTAGCACCTACTTTAGCAGTTATTTTTAACAATTGTATTGACCGTGGTGAGTTTCCTGATCTTATGAAATATAGTAAAATAATACCGTTGTTTAAATCGGGTAGTACATCTGACCCTACTAATTATAGACCTATTTCAGTGCTACCTACTTTTAGTAAAATTTTTGAAAAAGTTATTTTAGATCAACTGCAAAGATTTTTTAATAAACATAAATTATTACATAACAAACAGTTTGGTTTTACAAGGGGTCGTTCGACTACTGATGCCGGTGTTGAACTTTTAGGTCATGTTTATAATGCATGGGAGGATAAATGCGATGTTTTGGGCATTTTTTGTGATTTGTCCAAGGCATTCGACTGCGTTCTTCATGAAACATTAATCAGGAAACTGCATCACTACGGAATCCGGAACGCCTCTCTGGATCTTCTCACTTCTTACTTAAGTGATAGGATTCAAAGAGTTGATGTTAACGGGAAAAGATCACCCGGATCCGTAGTAACAATGGGGGTCCCCCAAGGCTCAATTCTTGGCCCGTTTTTGTTTCTTATTTATATTAATGACTTGCCTTACCTCATAAAGGATAATCATGATATAGTGTTGTTTGCAGATGACACTTCACTTTTATTTAAACTCAAACGTCAGCAGCTGGTTACTGACAATGTAAATAGCGCCCTCGCAAAAGTAGTTAACTGGTTTAATGTTAATAACCTACTTCTTAACGAGAAAAAAACTAAGTGTATTAAGTTCACTATACCTCATGTTAGACAAGTAAAAACTAGTGTTCTCATAAAGGGTGAAGAGTTGATTCCCGAAGATACCACAGTGTTCTTGGGCATAACTTTGGATGCCAAACTTCAATGGGGCCCCCATATAGATAAATTGTCGAAAAAGCTTAGCGCTGCAGCATACGCCGTTAGGAAAATTCGTGATTTAACTTGTTTAGAGACAGCCCGTTTAGTTTACTTTAGTTATTTTCATAGTGTGATGTCGTACGGTATTCTGTTGTGGGGAAATGCCGCCGATATTCAGACAATTTTTGTTTTACAAAAAAGGGCTATTCGTTCAATTTACAAATTAAGTCCCAGACACTCCCTCAGAGATAAATTTAAAGAAATTAATATAATGACTGTGCCTTCTCAGTATATCTATGAAAATCTTTTGTATGCTCATAAAAATATCAATTTGTTTAAAAAATACAGTGACGTCCATAATGTGAATACTAGAAACAAACACAAATTTGTTGTTCCTACAACCAGGCTGAAGAAAATAAGTGGTTCGTTTAGTTGCCAATGTATACGTTTTTATAATAAACTACCTAGCCACATTCAAGAACTAAGCCTTAATAAATTCAAAAATTGTATAAAGCGGAAACTTTGTCAGAAAGCCTTTTATACTGTCAAAGACTATATTGAGGACAAAAAGGCTTGGGTTTGAGCTGCTCCAATAAATTTACACTATTAATGTTGATTTAAATACCTTTTTACATATTCTATACAATGACATGAATATTTTGTTTGTTATACTATTTTTAATTATTGTGAATGTGAAGACTACGTGGATCATTGTTTTTTATTTATTTTATCCTTTTCTCAGTTTTAGTTATAGTCTGACAGTTTGAGTAATTTATGCGGCCTACCCAAATGTCTTTTCTTTGGTATTGTTCGTCGAATCGTTAAGCTCCTTAAGTTTTGAGTTGAGCTGCACGATTACTGACAAATGCGTGCACTGACTGGACAGGTCCACTCAATCTGTGTGGTTCTTTCATCAAAAGACCATTTCTGACTGCAATCTACATGGTCTTCACATGATCTGACCAAGATTATGTCTGGACTTTAAAAGAGACTGTGACCTCTGAGTTTGTTTCGGCGTTTCTTCTCAGAGTAGTCAGATAGGAAACGTCGAACTCATCTAGTTTAAAAAAAATATGTTTGACGTGTAAAAGTGTTTGTACAAACCTACTTACAATAAAAAAAAAAAAAAAAAAAAAAAAAAAAAAAAAAAAAAAAAAAAAAAAAACATATTTGGGAAATGACTATGCAAACAGACGTTCAATGATATTAAAATTCAAGTTACTTACATGATCTTTCCTATTAATTTCGCCTAAGACTGCACGATCAATGACAAAAATATGATCGTCGTGAGAAATCCTGAACATAAAAGTCTGGAGTTACCAACGTGCAGGAAGCACACGAGATCATTTCAACCAAATGTAATTAATAAGTAGGGTACTTATTCCCAGTCCAAACCCTTGGACCTATAAAGCTGAAATTTTGCACAGAGGTTTCCTTTATAATGTAGACAAGGAATAAGGACCGATTTTTGTTCTCGTGGGATATTTTCCGACATACACGCGGGTGACACCGCGGGAAAAAGCTAGTTAAGGCCCAGGTTCCAAGATTGGTTTAGCTCGGTGTGTAAGTGAAATGGCGTTATGGCTGTCTAGTTTGACGCACGAGATAGAAGATTCTCACGCGCACCGGAATTATGTCGTAAAAATGCAAATAAAATCGTATAAAATTAGAAATTAACTATTTAATAAAAAGTAATCCATCACTGGATGCAGTTTGGAATTTGACATTTCATGGTATATTTTTAATTATAATTATAATTGTTAATGAAGGGATAAACTGCTTTTAAAGATTATTAGGAGGTATGTTTAAAGATTTTTTTGGTGCATTAAAATATGTATAATTATGTTTTGGCTTCCATCACTGTATGCGAAAAAGACTTGAAAATATCATATTTTTTTACATGTCAAAATTATTTACGGTTTATGAGATACACTGCTTTAAAAAACCACCTTTTTGATCGTTTTCAGGAAATCTGGGCCTTAAGATAATTTTTAGTGAATTCTCTCAAACTAAACACCTGCCATCAAACTCTTCACCACCCTTGGTTGACTGATAGAGAATGCCTAAGGCATTAAGTCCGCCTTTGTACCTTTTTTAGTGCGAAAAATATAAAATAAATAAATTAATAAATTAGGAAAACTTGCTACGATCCTCTCATACTCCTTTTTGCTTCGTTTACGTTCATAAATCTGGACATACAAGCACGCCGGTTGCCAGTACTACGCACCTGACCTTTCTAAAGAACAAAATCTTTCCTTAACCTTTCTGAGGAAGACTTTACTCATAAAAATATCTTTTGAGGCCATCTTTTTGGACACGGGAGGTAAATCAACATTATTCATCAACTACCAAAAAGAAGACGGACTATAAATAAAGCAATAAATAAATAAACACACACTGTATATTTTGTCTTTGAATATTTTGTAGTTATACTGAAAAACTCGTCTAGACATGTCTCAGTAGCCATTTATATTTATAGTCTTGTTTATTTCGTTATATGGCTGTATCCTTTGAACTATAGTTGTGTCATATAATTGTGTTCCTGTGTATTGACTGGCGATGACTGTTTTATGGAAAGAAAGAAAAGAAAGAAAGAAAACACATTTATGGAAAGGAAACATGTTGGTCTGATTGCTAATTTAAGTATGTATATAATTTACGAAGCAAAAGGTGTATGTGAGTATATGAGTGGTCTGTAGTTTCTGTCTACCCCCATGGAAAGAAGGCAAGAGTTTATGTAGGTACAGTAGTAACCAACTTATATGGCTTATCGATGTACCTGCGCAGAAGATGAATTTTCAAAGCGCGGGAAATGCTATTGACCAATCGGCACGCTCCACGCACAGCGCTCCTTTTTCCTATACCGCTATTGGTCGGCAGCTGCCGCCATGTTAGCGCGCGCCGCGTTTGGCATGTTAGTCAGCCGCCATACTTGCGAGTGAGACGGAACTAACAGTTGCAGTGTATTATGAACCTTATAGTAGTGATCTAAGGTTGATTGTAAGTTTTAAGCATTCTTGTTAATCTTCGGGGCCATACTTTCTTTTCTGTGCGAACGAATATTCAGGATGCGACTTATCAGTTGGGTACCTTTCATATATTTAAATAATAAGGTACGCGTTATACTATAAAGACATATTTTATTTCGTGCTCGTACCTACTGTTAGCACGCCCAGAAGTGCTAACAGAGGTACTCCTCAAGTGGTTTATTAATTTTACAGTGTCTCTCCGAACGGTCCAAATTACAAAACCAATTTCTAGAACACATTACATTATTCAGCATTACATTTATGTTCGCGTATTTCGTCAAAATGTTTTTTTTTCGGGATTTCAGTTTTGGTCCCATAGTAAAAGTTGTTCATAATAATGAGTACAATGAACCCTTAAACGATTGCCACTGTTTACACTTACACCCTGTATAATAATTTTTCCTTTTTCATGAACCCTTCTTGATATAAAATTGAAAACAGTCGAGGATTAAAATAATGTTGTCTGCCTGTTTGAAATATGTGAGAGGGAGCTGAGAACAACCTAACGCTGCTTGGATGTGGTATTAGTAGGTACTAGCTTTTGCCAGCGGCTTCGACCGCGTGTATGTCGGAAAATATCCCACGGGAACGTACTACCGGGAATTCCTTTCTTATTCCTTGTCTACATTATAAAGGGAACCTCTGTGCAAAATTTCAGCTTTCTAGGTCCAAGGGGTTGGGCTGGGCGTTGATGAGTCAGTCAGTCAGGACTTCTCTTTTTATTTATTTTATATAGATAACTGCAAGGAAATCAGAGACAAGATGGCCAGCTCAAAATTGTGATGGCCTAATAAGTTATGATGTTTTTCAATTTTGTATTTCAAGTAAAAGTATATATACCTAAGTAAACTGGTATTTTAGGGGTAACCAGTTTGGACGGCGAGTAGTGGGTAGCTCGCCGTCCGGTAAGGATCAGGCCCAGGTGGACGGCGCGTTGTGTTCCACGCGCCTCAAAGAGATGTCAGCAATGATGGGGTCCAATAGGCCCGATGCCGCCGGGGTCGCGGGTTGTTCGAAAGAGATACCGTGGCCCTTGCTTATGCAAATGAAAGAACACGGGTGGGTTTTAGTCAGTAAAAGTCTGTCACGACCTTCCGCTCCACCAACAGCGGGAGAAGTCATTTGATGAGATCCACAAAAGAAAAAGGGGTAACCAGTTTCCAAATTATAATTAACAAAATACTAATACTAATATTAATAGTTTTGGATTTTCAAAAAATCTTTTCTTAGTAGACTGCTGAGGTAAATATTTTCCAAAAGACATCATCTTCAGTGCCCAGTCGCAGTCGCCCACGCCGAAAACCTACATAAGAGGACTGTCGCCTTTTTGTCACCTCTTTCTCTCCGAACCTGATGACCCTATAACTCTCCTACAGGAGAGTAATAAGGCCACCAGTACGCTCCGCAAACGCAAGCTAAGATCTACGTTCCGACCCCGCCGTCGAGGTCGAAAACGTAATTGCCCACCTCCCTCTTGCCCTCTACTCGGCGAGGCTGCGCCAGCCGGTAGCGCAGCCGAGCCTGTAGCCTCTAACCCGCCACTAAACTCCCCTTGCCCACCGATCATTCTCGTACCTCGTACCTTGGATGTTATCGCGTCACGACCCAGCCTGAACCCTCTGGCTGTCCTCCCTACCCTTACCGCAGCGACGTGCAGAGTCGCTCAAACCCCTAGTTTTAAGTCTTAGTTTTTAAGCCTGGCCGGAGGCTTTAAGCTCTTGCTTAAAGCAGCCACAGGAAAGTCCGGTTAAACAGTCTCGACCCCCCGTGGTCAACTGCGAGAAGCCATTCCAAAAAAAAAAAAAAAAAAAAAAAAATTTTGTCACCTCTTTCGCTCACAGGGGACCACTATGACTAAATAAATAGATGCTTATAAAAATATGTTTTTTTGAAGAATGTAAACAATTGGCGAACTATTATAATATAATATTAATTTAATAGGTAATTATTAAAAACATTTCTATTATGTTATTTAATAAACTCAGCTTAATAAGTAATAAAATCTGTTTTTGAGACGAGCTAAATAAATGTGACAATAAAAAAGTGTTTCTAATAATTGCCTATCAAATTAATATTATTTAACAATTCGCCAATTGATTACATTTTTCAAAAAAGCATCTTTTCATTTAACATTCTTCAAATTTGGTCCCGTGTGAGCGAGAGAGGTGACCTTAAGGCGGGGTGCAAGCAAGCGCCGTAGGTATTAAATGCTTACCGCAGCCCCCGCAAGGAGTAGCGATACGTAATAAATTACGATGCGCGGGAAACGCGCGCCAAGCGCACCGCTCATGAGTTCATGAACTCGAGTAGGTACTATGTTGCGTCACAGAATAGAGCAATGCAGTAGATAAACTTGAACTGATTAGTATACAAGTTTATTTTGTTTTATTTTTCTAGTAAGTATTTTTGAAAGTTTTAGACAGATTATTATTTCATTGTAAACTTGAACAGTTAAAATAAATAAAAATAACTACTTATACTTATTTATTTTTGTGAATAAGGTGGATTTAAAATCTGACTGACACGAAGACCTTTACCCGTACGATTCAAAACTAAGCGCCGCGCACCATTTTACTTTACGTTCATTCCCCACGACAGCGACACCACTGAAAACGATACCACTGGTGTGGTATCGTGGGGAATGACAGAAACTACTATTCCCCACGCCATGCGACACCACCGACTGTATTGTGCTGTTAGTGATGTCCAGCTACATAACAATGATGTGTTACATAACAATTTAGACCTTATTGACATTCATGTTTTCTTGTTAAATTTAGCTTCCAGACCATTTACCAAGTATCTTGGACCAAAAAAACAAATGGTTTGTAAAATGTCTATAAGGTCGAAATTAGCTTGACACCCTAGAAATGATGTGCATAATAATCTAGACACTTTCTGAGGTGGCAAGCGAATTTAGACCTTATTGACATTCATGTTTTTTTGTTAAATTCAGCTTCCAGATCATTTACCAAGTATCTTGGGCCAAAAAAACAAAGGGTTTGTAAAATATCAATAAGGTCGAAATTAGCTTGACACCCTAAAAATGATGTGCATAATAATCTAGACACTTTCTGAGGTGTCAAGCGAATTTAGACCTTATTGACATTCATGTTTTTGTGTTAAATTCAGCTTCCAGATCATTTACCGAGTATTCTGGACCAAAAAACAAAGGGTTTGTAAAATGTCAATAAGCTCGAAATTAGCTTGAGACCTTTATCGTTTTCAGCGAACTTAAATACTACGAAATGACCGTTCATTCCCCACGACACCACTGGTGGTGTCGTGGGGAATGACAGAAACTAGTATTCCCCACGACACCAATGACTGCATTGTGAGTGATGTCCAGCTAATTTTTAAACGTAACAATGATGTGTTATTTTTAAACGACTTAAAAAACGGAGGCGAATATCAATTCAGTTGTATTTTTTTTTTTTATGTTTGTTACTGCAGTACTCCGTCATTTAGAAGCCGATTTGGAAAGTTCTTTTTTTATTTTATTCGTTATGTCAACACAAAAAAAAAAAACGGAGGGGCATAAGTTCTTATGCTCTAGTTTTTTTTTCTTGAGAGGACGTGATTACGGTCAAAATGAAAATCTAAGATGGCGGCTGCAAAAATTTTCGAATTTTTCGACATGGGCGTCAATTTCGTGATATTTGAGGTCGCTGAAAACGATAATGGGGTCAAAATGAAAATCCAAGATGGCGGCTGCGAAAATTTTCTAATTTTTCGTCATGGGTGTCATTTTCGTGATATTTGAGGTCGCTGAAAACGATAGTGGGGTCAAAATGAAAATCCAAGATGGCGGCTACGAAAATTTCCAAATTTTTCGTCATGGGTGTCATTTTCGTGTTATTTTAGGTCGCTGAAAATGATAGTGGGGTCAAAATGAAAATCCAAGATGGCGGCTGCGAAAATTTCCTAACTTTTCGTCATGGGTGTCATTTTCGTGATATTTTAGGTCGCTGAAAACGATAGTCGGGTAAAAAGGAAAATCCAAGATGGCGGCTGCGAAAATTTCCTAATTTTTCGTCATGGGTGTCATTTTCGTGATATTTTAGGAAAAATTTGAAAATTTTCGCAGCCGCCATCTTGGATTTTCATTTTGACCCCACTATCGTTTTCAGCGACCTAAAATATCACGAAAATGACACCCATGACGAAAAATTAGGAAATTTTCGCAGCCGCCATCTTGGATTTTCATTTTGACCCCACTATCGTTTTCAGCGACCTAAAATATCACGAAAATGACACCCATGACGAAAAATTAGGAAATTTTCGCAGCCGGCATCTTGGATTTTCATTTTGACCCCACTATCGTTTTCAGCGACCTAAAATATCACGAAAATGACACCCATGACGAAAAATTTGGAAATTTTCGCAGCCGCCATCTTGGATTTTCATTTTGACCCCACTATCGGTTTCAGCGACCTAAAATATCACGAAAACGACACCCATGACGAAAAATTGGAAATTTTTGCAGCCGCCATCTTGGATTTTCATTTTGACCTTGAAATACAAAAAAAAATAAGAAGATACCTAATTAGAAAAAAAACTTAATTTAAAAAAAAAATCTTATTTATGTAGGTATACAGAAAAATACATTTGAGGGCCTACTTATTTTCTGAACATCCCTGCCCAACCCTTTGAAAGAATTCAGTCGTGATGTTATGAAGAAATCTCATTTCCTATCCGATATTCATTATAAAACCACCCGTACTAACTTTATTCTGTGGCACCTACCTATTTGAGATTTGAAAATGGTGAACCAAAAATTTGCGCGTCAGGCGGCTTTATAAGCTCCAGTGTAGGGTTCAAATTCAACACTTCAATTCACACTTGATGCGATTGGTAAACATAGGCCGTGATAAAAATAAATACCAATAAAGCTTTTGCGCGCGTGACGTCTTTATTTACATAGGCATAGCGTTCAAATTCAACTGTTTTCAACACATGCTAATTTGTGCCGGTCGCAGCCGGTGACAGAAGTTAGCGGGGGTGGCAGGTTCGAAAAATTGGCACACGTCCGACCTCCGTCACGTTCCGCTCGGGACTAAACGGCTCAGGGCGAGCGTTTGCGAAGCTGAAAACAATTGATGCTGGAATTAGTGGTACAGGTATTTAATATTTCACATTATGACGGCCGTTATATCTCGAATTTTTTACGACCTATATTATGGTATAAGTTTTATTGTTCAAATCCTAATGTAACTCAAATGAAATAAGATTAAAGATCACAATTAGACTTGTCTTTGCGATTTAATTGGATGCAGTAAAGTGCAAGTAATCGTGTATATCGTGTATTGTGGCCGAAATTTCTAGATCGAAGTCTGAACTAAGTAATATATTTTTTTCAAAATTTAAATACGTGTTATCTACGAATAAAACACTAAACAAAACGACGTTTTTACGGCTCTCCCGGCCTTAAATTCGCATTGCATTCCATATTCACATTAATCACGTTTAAAAAAGTTTTGCCAGACATTCTACCCACCTCTACCTAAAATAAATTAATGTGCTAACAATATAACCTCCTCTATTTGCGTTACATTCACCGTCCGGACACCAGCTGTCCGGTCTGCCGTCCGCAAAGCTACAACACTGCACCACTGTCGGGATTAATGTTACTTTTATTTAAACCTGCGTTGTATACGTGGTGGATTTATTTGTTCCCTAAAATTGGATTTATTTTTAGAATACTTAAAAAATATTGGAGGGGTTATTGAACTACCCCGAAAAATATTGATCCGAATGGTGGTAGGGACGTTTTATCTATACCTACCTACATATTATAAATTATAGTTGCTTTCCGTGTCTATCTGTATCTAACCGTGTTGTTCTTCTAAACTACGCAATGGAGTTTGATGGAGTTTTCACGATCAATATGAGAATTTATTCCGGAAAGTTAAGACATAACAATCTTATAAAATAGATCTACTTTTTAGGGTTCCGTACCAAAATGGTAAACAAGGAACCCTTATAGTGTGACTCAGTCTGTCTGTCTGTCTGTCTGTCTGTCTGTCACAGTTGGATATCTCAAGAACTACTAATGCTATCAACTTGAAATTTAGAATAGTTTTAGATGACGTTGACCCAACTATTTTGAAAATAAGAAAAAAATTAAAATATTTATATTTTTTTTGCAACAGGGACTGAAGGGGGTCTTAAAAAATCAAAGTTGGGTTAGTAGGGCATGTGGGGTATCATATGAAAGAGCGCTGTTTGCACATTCTCAAACATTTTTTTTCTTTTTTTTAGGCCGCATAGTTTTCGAGTTTTGATGAAAAATGTAAAAAAAAATACCGTTCCCCCCACCCTTATCTCCGAAGTTTGCAAAGAGAAAAATCTGAAATTATTCTATGTGATAGAAGTTTATGTAAATATTACAGGAAAAATAAAACGATGTCTCTAAGTAGCACAATTTTTCAGAAATCGGAACGGAACCCTCGGTGCGCGAGTCCGACTCGCTCTTGACCGGTTTTTTTTTTTCAAGTCGCAAAAATCGTCTTTGTCGGGTCGCTAGTAATATTATGAATAAAGAATCTTTACAGTAAACTTGTATTGTATATTTGAGAACTTATTTATGATAGATCTGGCAGGTTGTCCACCTGATGTTAAGCGGTACCTGCCTCGTAAGTTACAGACTCTGAACTTGACTTACACCAACTTCTCCATCGCCAGGCCAGGCGCACTCCACATTTTAGGTATGAAGCTACAAGTATGCGGCGGGCTCGACTTGTCGAGCTAATTCAGTGTGGGGTGACTTTCAGTCTGACCTTTCTGAAGAACATCACCAATAAGGAGTGACCTTATTGGTTATGTGCTTCTAGGGCAGGGGTCGGCAACCTGCGGCTAACCAGCTCCATACCCAAAATTAATTATTTTTAACCGACTTCCAAAAGGAGGAGGTTCTCAATTCGTCGGAACCTTTTTTTTTTTTTTTTTTTTTTTTTTATGTATGTTCCCCGATTACTCGAAAATGGCTAGACCGATTTGGATTTTTCTTTTTTGTTCGAAAGGGTATACGTTCCAAGTGGTCCCATGATCATCAAGTCAGGATCTGATGATGGGATCTCATGGAAATCGAGGGAAACCCTCAAATTTTATGGGCACACCTATATCGATTTCGGTATTTTTTATAGTAACTCGTGCATTTGCTCTCGGAAAGTACCATTCGGTGAACTGGAACTGATGATGAAGACCACAGAGGGCCATCGGAAATACTCAATTATATCTAAGTATATAACAGGTTAGGTTGCGATTCGATTACTTTAATATGGTTTATGCTCGTCAAAATAATGGTAATGGTGACTTCACCATGAGCTCCATTTCTCCTGGTTCTTACTAAGAGAACTCCTCAACAATTAACGTCCCTGCATCGGGAAAAGCAACATTTTGTAAAACGTGATGAGCAGTTGACATTGGGTTATTGTAACTTAGATAAATTACAAACTGGACCACTAAAAAGTGAAAAATAAAAACTTTTTTACAAAAACAAAAACCGACTTCCAAAAAAAACACTACAAAGTGAAAACTAACTTTAATTTCGGAAGTCGGTGGCAAAAAACTTAAATACAGATCCAAAGACACCGACTTCCGAAATTAAAGTTATTTTTCACTTTGTAGTGTTTTTTTGGAAGTCGGTTTTTGTTTTTGTAAAAAAAATTTTTATTATCAAAACCCGTGAGTAGAGGCACTTGTATTCAGCGCATGGAAGAGTCTTCCAGAATGCTACAGTGACTCATAACATCTGTCTTGTAGATATACCTTCTGTTTTCTTGCTTTCTGTTTCTGTGCTTTTCAGCCTGGTTTCTCCTAAAATTATGACTAACCATTAAGCTTAATAAACATTAATGTATTACCGTGAACACTTCAGTTAGTATATTTTTTTAATCAGTTAATTAGTATGACATTTTAAAACCAGTTGATTGAAAACCGGTCAAGAGCCACTCGGACTCGCGCACCGAGGGTTCCGTACCGGTTTCTGAAAAAGTGTGCTATTTAGAGACATCGTTTCATTTTTCCTGTAATCTTTACATAAACTTCTATCACATAGAATAATTTCAGATTTTTCTCTTTGCAAACTTCGGAGAAAAAGGGGGGAACGGTATTTTTTTATACATTTTTCATCAAAAGTCGAAAACTATGCGGCCTAAAAAAAAGAAAAAAAATGTTTGATAATGTGCAAACAGCGTTCTTTCATATGATACCTCACATGCCCTAGCCACAGGGACTGAAAAATTTAAAGTGGGTCTCACTTTAAATTTTTCAGTCCCTGTGGCAAAAAAAAAAAAAAATTTCTTTCAAAATTGCAAAATAGTTGAGTAAATGTCATTTAAAACTATTCCAAATTTCAAGGTGATAGCATTAGTAGTTCTTGAGATATCCAGCTGTGACAGGCAGCCAGACAGACTGAGTCACACCATTAGGGGTTCCTTACCAATTTGGTACGGAACCCTAAAAATGTCGAGAAAAAACACTGCATTTCATCGTAAATGGTGGGCGTTTCACTGAAATGAACATCAAGTAAGTGTTTGAGATTCTAGTACCAATAAAAATGACTGATGCTAAGACAAACGTTTATTTTGCGTATTTTATAAAATTACAAAAGATTTTCAACACCGTTCTATAAATCGTCCTCTCACACCGTAGCCATATTGGTTCTTCCAGATTCCCTCGTTCTCTCACTCACTCACTCACTCACTCCCTCAGTTCCCTCTATTACTTCCGCATTAATTCCCAAAGTGAATTAAAACTTACTAGAACCAGTCACTAGTTGTTTGTAACATATTTTGATTGAAGAATAGATACTATTACAGTTCTATGATATTGTACCTAATCATTTCGAACCGATGCGATGAGGAAATGGTGTCGCAAACTGTACCTATCGAGTTATTGTAGAATATCTATGGAGTTTCTCGCTCGTTGTTCTCCATAGAAACCTACTACATTTTGGAATGGGCAACTAGCTTCATCTTTCTGACTGATCGACCTTTTGGCGGGATGACGCCAGGTTAAAAGAAAGAAGTTGTATTTAGTACGTCAGTCTTAATAAAAAATATATTAGACACGTATTTTTTGCTTTATTAATAAAAAAATACTTAGATAACACGCATTAAAGTTGGAGAGTGGGGGCTTGCTACGTCACTTCTACGTATAAAATCTAGCTAGGCGTGACGTCATCAATAGCATATTTTAACTCAATGTATCGCCATAATTTTTAGATTATGTAAAAGAATAAAAAATACGTATCCAATATTTTTTAATAATCCAAATGATGGACAAAAAGCTATTCTCTTCAAAAGTGCCTGTATTTTTAGGGTTCCGTACCAAAATGGTAAAAAAGGAACCCTTATGCTGTGACTCAGTCTGTCTGTCTGTCTGTCTGTCTGTTTGTCTGTCACAGCTGGATATCTCAAGAACTACTAATGCTATCAACTTGAAATTAAGAATAGTTTTAGATGACGTTTACCCAACAATTTTTCAAATAAGAAAGAAATAAAACTATTTATATTTTTTTTGCAACAGGGACTGAAAGGGGGTCTTAAAAATTTAAAGTGGGGCTACTAGGTCATGTGAGGTATCATATGAAAGAGCGCTGTTTGCACATTCTCAAACTATTTTTTATTTTATTTTAGGCCGCATAGTTTTCGACTTTTGATGAAAAATGTAAAAAAAAATACCGTTCCCCCCCCTTATCTCCGAAGTTTGCAAAGAGAAAAATCTGAAAATATTCTATGTGATAGAAGTTTATGTAAAGATTACAGAAAAAATAAAACGATGTCTCTAAGTAGCACAATTTTTCAGAAATCGGAACGGAAATAAATGCTTTGAGTTTTGAGTTTTTTATAAAACTAGTTATAACATAAAATTTCTGAAATAACAATTTAAAAATATAAACATCAAACAAACTCACAAATCCTGTATCAGATAACATATCGTAACTAGAATGGCTGCTATTATTACTGTGAAACGTAAACATTGTGGTTTTCAGCGCTTGTGATTAACACAATTTCACGAGTAGCGCTTTCACAGTTTCTATGAAACCGAAGCAAATAAACAAATATAGGGTATTTAACGGAAATTCTTGTTTAGTTTACTGAAAGCGAGTTGTTTTGTAATTAACTAAGTATTAAGTTGATCTCCTTCCGAATTTCTCGTTCGGAGAAATATTATCACCGAATTTATTACCACGGACAAGGAGAGAGAGTATAGTTATTTTTGACTATATTTTGTGCTGGTTTATCTAAAGGCTCGTTTAGTACAGATTAATATGTCCGTTAAGGCGACAATAGACTTTCAATGAGTTTAAACTGAAGATCTCCTCTAAACGAGTAGTGTTAATGATTTTGAAAACTCGGGGGAATCTGGATGGCTTCAACGCGAATGTATATGTACAGACAACAAAAGAGGTATCTAGGCAGGGCACACTAACATTTTGTATGTGTATTGCTTCATGTTCAATTTCGTGAAGATATACAATTTTGTATTAGTGTGTTACAATGTAGGGCTATTGCAAAAGAAGTAATATAAAAGTGTATAAAATTTAACATGAAGCAATAAACATTCAAATATGTTAGTGTATCCTGCCTAGATATCTCTTTTGTTGTCTGTACATCCGTGGTGCGGCGACCCAGACTGAAAGCCACTTCTTCTCCTGCAACCGAGCGGGTGGGCAGGTTGCGGATAGCCTAACTTCGGGTTCGGGGCCGACTTTCAAGGTCGAGTCCTGTGTCCGGAGCATCTCAAGAGATCCCGGACAAGAGAAGTTCCCGAAGACCAAATCGCAGGCTTAGGGTAACCCATGTACACCTTCCTATATACCTATCTCCTAACCAAGCCATCCTTCCTTATCGACACATCCCGTTGATCCCAAATCCATTGATACAGTTACTTAAAAAGTGGAGACTGATCCGCGAGGATTTTCCCGTCTGGTAGAGACTGACCTTAAACGGCTCGTTTATTTTGTTATTATTATTTTATTTATTTTTTAACAAGGAAATGTGTCAACTTCTATTCAGTCGAAAGAATTTCTTATCAATATACCAAGTTGGATACTGTACCACTTTCCAATTTAAAGCCTGATTTAAACGGAGCAATTTAATAGCCAGTAGCCTACAATAGATTGAAGCAACAATAAATGTCGCCGTCTAAAAGAGCGTTTACATTACAAGTCAGTTATTACTTCATTGTTATTGTATTCCACAGGCAAGAAAGATTCATCGTATAAATGTGGCTTAAGTTTATTTATAGCAAAACGTCACACCCATCCCTTACTTTCGAACTAACCCTAAAATGCTACACCGAAAAAAAGAATAAAAATCAATCACAACACCGTTTCCTTTCCGTGCTCGAACCACATTCGCCGCGGTCGCTTCTAAAAAAGATTAAACCTCTATCTATTGGGGTCAACGGTCCACATTGTGGAGCCCAACAAAGCACAGGGTTATAAATCATGGTACAGGTAATTTCCTACCATTACTGCCTTTCTAACGATCTGTATTGTTCCGTGCTGTATGCACGGGGAAATGGGCAGCGCGGCACAAATTACCCCCGTGTGTTTTGCAAGGGTTTTGAGGCTACGAAAAATTGGAACAATATGAATTTTGTGTTTGTGTATTTTTAAATGTTTATTTGAACAACCTGCAGATAGGTACTTCATCCCTAATATCCCTGTTATCATTTCATCAGTTTCTCCTTACAGAATATGCCTCATTAGCAAAAAATACGTGTATTTTTTGATCGTTAAAAATATCCTAACATCAACTGATTTAAGTAGGTATGTAAAGACTTTTCAATAAAGAAAAGGTCAACAAACAAAAAAACAAAGTTTTGAACAAAAACAAAAAGTTCTGATAAACAGTAAAGGATCGCTTGTCTAAAAAGATTTTTGACAAAGAAAAACTTCGACTTCGGAGAAAAATATAAATAAAGTGAAACATTATCAATCAAAGTTAACCAGTTTGTTAGAGAGAGGTACTAGAAATATATAGAAAATCTATTTACTACTTTATACTACAGGAAGAGCACATGCAAAATACGCGCATTGACGTGGAGTGGCCGATATTAGCCATTATTACCTATATATTAAAGAGTACAAAGACAATTCACATTTTCGAAAAACATACGCGGGCGAAGACGCAGGCAGAAACTAGTATTACATAATAACGTATTCCTTCCTATAAAAACCCAGGCAAATCCAGAAAAACATCTAGTGCCGAAACCCACGAATAAAGCAATCAATCACGTTTTTGTATCAATGAACGAAACATAGTACATTTTAACGTCTTATTTATCGCAGAAATTGCTTTTATTTATATTATATTTTTACTTCTAAACTTTGTTTATTGTTCCCATTTCAATGCCCCGAGTCAAAAGAAGAGTTATGTTCCGTGGGTGTTAAAATAAAACTTACATTAAGGTTCTTTCGCGTTGGTAAAAGGTAGGTTTACTACATTATCTTTCTTTTTTCATTTGAAGCAATTTCTGGTTCTTAGAAAAGGTGATGACGTAATTTTTTTTGTTGAGTCTTTTTACTGAACAACAAATGGTGATAGCCAGACTACCCATTTAAGACGCTTTTACTCGTATTTAAGAAATCCTTATATTAGGATTATAAAAGACTTTATATTAGGTATCTATACTAACTAAAGATGAAGAATGGATGTAACCAATAGTTTGTAACAATTTTTGATTTTAAAGAGTCTCGCCATTGGTCAATGACGTAACTGCAAACATGTCAAAGCATGCATGAATAATCCTTTTGAGCAAACATGTACAACTTCCCTTCCGAGGGCTCGTGGCTAAGTTATAAAAGTCGCACGGGACAATTAGTCGTGGTCATCTTTACATACTGAGACCCCTACGTGCCTCGGAAAGCACATTAAGCCGTTGGTCCCGGCTGTCATTCGTGGATCTTTGACAGTCGTTACGGATCGTCAGAAGCCCGAAAGTCTGACAGCCAGTCTTACCAAGCTGTATCGCATTACCCAGCAACTGGGTTGTGGAGGTCAGATAGGCAGTCGCTCCATGTAAAATACTGGTATTCAGCTGCAACCTGTTAGACTGGAAGCCAACCCCAACATAGTTGGGAACAGGCTAGGCGGATTGACGCACAACTTCCCTATAGGCTACACCACAGATCAGATAAATCTGTTCTGTGGGCAACACACTGTACAGGCTAGCTGGAGCAGCATCACTTTTGTTGGAGCGATGGACGACGAACGACGCGTTTGCTTTAGCTGTATTAATTATGTGCAACTAGTGTGCGTATGATTGCTCAAGCTTAACCTACATACACACGTTCAAACATGCTTGCACAAAAGCGTGACTTGTTCAAGCCGCATATTGAAAATTCTATCGCTCATCATGCCGCTTGCACAAGCAAGATGCTTGCACAAAATGATTATACAGACACCCAAGCACGCTTGTAAAAAATAATTGTTCATGTTGCTTTTCATGCTTGCAGTTACGTGTGTGGCCATTTTTACCCGTTCTTCTCCATTTCTTTCTCTGTAGTCGGTCCCTCATGTCTGAGGATCGTGGTCAGCTTCGGAGTAGCACCTGGAGCGGATGACCGCTCCACCGGTTTCTGTAAAGCGCATCCCTTACCACCGTGTAGAATTTAGAGGACGATGATTCCTTCACCTGATCGGTCCATCGTGTTGGTGAACGACCGCGCAATCGTTTGCCTTCGGTGAACCTTCTACAATATTACAATTACAAACTGCCCAGTGACTAAAGAATTAATTTTAATTTTCCAGGAGCAATGGACACGGATATAATAATGGGCCAGAACAAGTATGAGAAGGTATGCCTAGGGTTGAACCAAACTGGCAAGCATTGCAACCTGCGACGGTGGCACTGTTCCTGAGACAGATCTAGTGGCGGAGTACAAGTATTTGAAGAAAGATATTACTGTTTGTGGTAAGTTCATGATAAATTATTGCGTACTAGAAGGTCCAGCGAGGGTAGGCAAGTAAACCTCACAAGGTAGGCCAAGTAAACCTACTACGCTTTGGAATGGGCAACTAGCTACATCTTTCTATCGCGACTTCTTGAAAATTCAAATGTGCCTGTAAAAAAGTTTGAGATATTTTTTGCTGATTGTGCTTTTTATTTGAGCTTTCACTGAAGTCAATCAATCTGCCTAGCCTTTTCCCAACTATATTGAGGTCAGCATCCAATATAACCGGATGCAGCTGAATACCTATATTTTACATGTAGGTAATGTCTAATATGATACCCCTTGGTAAGATTGGTTGTCAGACTTTCGGGCTTCTGACGACCCGTAACGACTGTTAAAGATCCACGAATGACAGCCGGGACCAACGGCTTGACGTGCTTTCCGAGGCGAGATGTCTGTTATGTAAATATGGTCACCCATCCACGAACACCCCCGGCAAGCGTATCATGTCGTAAGAATTACAAAATGCTGAAATACCTGTAGTAAAGTATTTTATAATGACAATAATTTATTAACGTTTCGGTCCGTTATCGAACAGGGCAGAGCCTATAATATTTTTATTCCCGTCTCAGATTATCAGTTTCTCCTAAATCCCATTAACACAGCAATCCCAATTTCCCCTAAAATGAAACAGGTTACATAATACAGCGAAACGCGTCGACGTAACACCAATAAAATGTTGATTCCGATAACTTTACGGCCAAGTTTTACAACTTCCTTGAGAAAACCAATAAATTCCGACAGCGGGGAACAGGAAGACAATATCGGGTAATATACTTATTTGACTTGGGTAGTTATACCTACCTACCTACGTAGTGTAAGTATATGTTACATATATTATGTTTCTAAGGGAGGTTCTATTTTTTAGGGTTCCGTACCAAAATGGTAAAAAAGGAACCCTTATGGTCTCACTCAGTCTGTCTGTCTGTCTGTCACAGCTGGATATCTCAAGAACTACTAATGCTATCAATTTGAAATTTAGAACAGTTTTAAATGACGTTTACCCAACTATTTTGCAAATAACAAAGAAATAAAAATATTTATGTGTTTTTTTGCAACAGGGACTGAATCGCCCCACTTTGAATTTTTAAGACCCCCCTGGTCTTAAAAATTCAAAGTGGGGCGACTAGGTCATGTGGGATATCATATGAAAGAGCTTTGTTTGCACATTCTCAAAAAAAAAAAATTTTTTTTTTATGCCGCATAGTTTTTGACTTTTGATGACAAATGTAAAAAAAAATACCGTAACCCCCTAATCTCCGAAGTTTGCAAACAGAAAAATCTGAAATTATTCTATGTGATAGAAGTTTATGATTGTAAAGATTACAGGAAAAATAAAACGATGTCTCTAAATAGCACACTTGTTCATATATCTGAACGGAACCCTCGGTGCGCGAGTACGACTCGCTCTTGACCGGTTTTATTTATTCTAGTAGAATTATTTATTTTACTATGTAATGAACCCGTTCCTAAATAATAACAGCCGCACGGGTCGATCGAAGGTTAAGCTACGCTTGCTGAGGTCGTTCCAGGGATGGGTAACCATCCATCGCATACCCCTCCGTGCCTCGGAAAGCTCGATAAGCCGTTGTTCCCGACTGTCATTTGTAGATCTATGACAGTGGTTTCGGGTAGTCAGAAGCCCGAAAGTCTGACAATCAGACTTGTCATTGTTTATGGGGACCTCAGGACCGTGCTAGGGCGCATCCGCGGTTGACCGATGATAGCTCTGTAACCATAGTAACGTAATACACGTCACAATGGTTTTCTTTTTCATTTTCGTATCTTGGTTTGCTATTTAAAAATAGGCACCTATTGCATGACTGCAATATAAATATGTTATATGAGTGTGTATATTGTGTGAGGGGGTGTGTTTTTGTGTGTGTGTATAAAGTAGTGTATGAAACTGCATATAGCTAGGTATTAAAAGACTCGTGTTTTAATACCCCTCATTATGTAACAATATCATAATAGTACATTATGATATAAGTGCGGTAAGTTGAAAATTACAACCGAGGCGATATTGCTAGCCCGAGCCGTAGGCGAGGGCTACAAGAAAGCAGAGGCTGTAATTATCAAAGCGCACGTATGTCATACGACGTTTTATAACATATTTGCGAGGAAATAAATAAAACTCGGACTTTCTTAAACGAATAAATCTTTAAAAACACACTTTCTGAAAATGAATTTGGATCTTTGCTTGTTTTCCATAATAAGATGAAATTTTGATACGCTTGTAAGTATCTATCGGTCGATTTTTCAGGCAAGAGGCTTAGAGTAGCCTTTTTCGCTACCTCTTAGACTTCTGGCGGTGTCAAATTAATAAATTCATCATTACTTGACGACATTTTCAAATAAAAACAATACAGCGAAAAGAAAAAGCGTGCGGAATAATTTTTACTTGTTCACAAATTAGCGATGCGCGCGCATCAGCGCTTTTTAGGGTTCCGTACCAAAATGGTAAAAAAGGAACCCTTATGGTGTGACTCAGTCTGTCTGTCTGTCTGTCTGTCTGTCACAGCTGAATATCTCAAGAACTACTAATGCTATCAACTTGAAATTTGGAACAATTTGAGATGATGTTTACCCAACAATTTTGCAAGTAAGAAAGAAGTAAAAATATTTATATATTTTTTGTAACAGGGACTGAAAGGGGGTCTTCAAAATTCAAAGTGGGGCTACTAGGGCATGTGGAGTATCATATGAAAGGGCGCTGTTTGCACATTCTGAAACATTTTTGGAACGAAGTACCAAAAATAGCCCCACTTTGAATTTTGAAGACCCCCTGGTCTTCAAAATTCAAAGTGGGGCTACTAGGGCATGTGGAGTATCATATGAAAGGGCGCTGTTTGCACATTCTGAAACATTTTTGGAACGAAGTTCCTTATCGCGCGTTGTGAAAGGGGGCTAGACGGAAAAAAGTCTAACGAAAAGTTGTCACGACACTTTTTGCTATAGGTAGCTATTGTAAGCCGTGCGGCGTGCTCATGTTTCTCTGTCTGTCTCTCTCTCTCTCTCTCTCTCTCTTATAGAAAGCAAGCCAGATATTTTCATTTCTATTTCGCATTGAACAGTGCGATGATGATGATGATGATGATGATGATGATGATGATGATGATGATGATGATGATGATCATGATGATGATGATGATGATGATGATGATGATGATGATGATGATGATGATGATTATGGTGATGGTGATGATGATGATGATGATGATGGTGATGATGATGATGATGATGATGATGATGATGATGATGATGATGATGATGATGATGATGATTATGGTGATGGTGATGATGATGATGATGATGATGATTATGATGATGATGATGATGGTGGTGGTGGTGATGATGATGATGATGATGATGATGATGATGATGATGATGATGATGATGATGATGATGATGATGATGATGATGATGATGATGATGATGATGATGATGATGTGATGATGATGGTGATGATGATGATGATGATGATGATGATAAGTATAAAAATAAAATTTTGTTACAATTCCTTCACTAATTAATCGAAAGGAACTTCGTTCCATCCGGGTGTCCCTTGACACCTCTCAAGTTTTTTTTATTTTATTTTTTTTAAGCCCCATGGTTTTCGACTTTTGATGAAAAATGTAAAAAAAAGACCGTTCCCTTAACTCCGAAGTTTGCAAAGATAAAAATCTGAAATTATTCTATGTGATAGAAGTTTATGTAAAGATTACAGGAAAAATAAAACGATGTCTCAAAATAGCACACTTTTTCAGAAATCTGGACGGAACCCTCGGTGCGCGAGTCCGACTCGCTCTTGACCGGTTTTTTTTTTTTTAAAGCAAAGGCACAAAAACAGCTAGTATTACTAACAGAGTAAATTATTATTTTTTTGTTTTTGTTTGTTGTTGTTGCAATTTATTGTCAAAATTAATTAAATTAAAGAATTAATTCTTTAATTTAATTAATGTTTATTTTTTATATTTTATCTCCCAAAGTTAATTTTATGCATAAAATGTTGACCACTTTTCTGACATAAAAACTTTTTGCTAAGATTTAAAAAGTACCGTTCGTTTTAGACGGAGCATCAAGATGCTCCGGAGCTCCGGAGCTCAAGATAAACCTTACGTTTTATCTTATTAAAAGAAACCCGTGCGTTTTACATTACAATTACGGACAAGTACGTAACAGACATACATTACGATATTGAAATTCGTGAAATAAGAGACCCTTTACGAGCAAATGTGTTATAGACTAACATTACGATGCTTTTATGAAAGATGTCAGCAGCAAAAGCAATTGCTTGAAAAGTAATTAATGAATTTTTCAGAATCGCCTGTTATAATCAACAAAGACGTGAGTCACTGATACAGAATGCCCAGAATATTTTTGCAGGCGACGCGTGGTGTTAAAAGTTGCCTTCTGAATTTTACATTAATAACACCTCTGTAACAAATTTTGGCCAATAAATGAAATATTACTATGTATTGCAAATATTACAGATAATTAATACCCATTACTTGAGTGCATGTATAAGCAGCAAAAACTGCAAAGGTTGAAGTTAATGTTAAGACGCAGATAAGTGCCAGCGGCCTTGAGTGAAATTAATTACATTATGTAGAATATAGGGTGACTGGTAATTAGTGACCGATACCTTACCAGTCACCCTATATACATAATCTAAAATATACACTAAGAAAATGCTCAAATTTAACATATTTTTTTCCAAATGATTAACACCAGCTACTCGTCGACGTGATCTTTAGTTTAAAATCATTAAAGGGCTCTTATTGTCGTCTTAACTAGTCCCAGTTATGCCAAAACGAACCAGCCCCATCTCTCAATAATTCAATAAATTAATAAAAAAAAAACTATTCCAAGCATTAACAATCCAAAATCATTAAAATTACTTCGAAAAATTGGCCAATTTGGCCAACTGGGTCCTAAATGGGTGACACCGTGTGGGCCATTAGTAGCAGTAAGTCGTATCGTTTATATGTATACGAAAACATTTGTGATGGCGATTACGACACCCTAATGGGGGTGAAATTGCTTACTCTGATTTATTTAGGAGTGAAACGCGAGGGCTATTTTTGTACAAGATGTTCATTAGTTACAGGGTAACAGGAAGAACGCGTAGGAAGTGACATCGTATTAAATGTAAAAGTTAGAGAAGGAGTACAAGAGGTGCGAAGTGGCAAGAAAAATATTTTTAGTAGCTTTTGCTCGCGGCTTTGCCCGCGTAGACGGGAACGTACTACTGGGGTAAAAACTATGCTATGTCCTGGTCTACCCATGTTCCAAATTTCATCCAAATTCGTTCAGACGTTTTAGCTTGAAAGCGTAACAAACAAACAAACTCACTTTCGCATTTATAATATTAGGAAGCTAGGATTAGGATGATGCCTGACAAGGGTAAATTCGAACAAATTTTTATACCCAGTATATGTTACTTAACCTTCGAATAAATTTTGAATTTTTAACAGTTACTCCATACAAAAACTGCCAGTCGTCAATTTTATTCCACGGATAAAAGATATCCGACTTGGTAAAATTAGCCCATTTCTAAGATATTTCTTTGCGTGGAAAATAGTTTTTTTTTTAGGAAAATGTGGGAGAGGGATATTGTATTAGAAATGTAATGTAATTACTTATTTCGATTTTAATAAAATGTTATAAATACATAGGTCTACACAATTTTATCTCAACAACTCGCTCAAACATCAATAAATAATCAATTTCCTTCCCTACAAGTTATTGCTAAATATTGGAGCAATTCCTAGTATTTCTTGGAATTTTCCCGTTCTCATTGAGTCATAATATTTGGTAATGGATATAATATTGTTATGTAGGTACCTACTGGAAACGACATTACCGTGTGCAGCCTCTACAGAAGCGATTAATACACAAATAATTATCTACGTGAACTAAAAAGAGGAAATCGAGATTTCTTGATGATATCATTATCATCAAGAAATCTAGATTTCCTATTTTTTTACGTGTGCGCAACCTTGAACAGCTTGGGAAGGTTTTGGTGTCACATAGAACTTTAGAAGGTGATTAATCAATCTGCCTAGCCTTTTCCCAACTATGTTGGCGTCGGCTTCCAGTCTAACCGGATGCAGCTGAATACCAGTACTTTACATGGAGCGACTGCCTAATCTGACTTCCACAACCCAGTAACTGGGTAATGGGATACCCCCCGGTTGCCAGACTTTCGGGCTTCTGACGACCCGTAACGACTGTCAAAGATCCACGAATGACAGCCGGGACCAACGGCTTAACGTGCTTTCTGAGGCACGGAGAAGTCTCGGTATGTAAAGATAGGTCACCCATCCACGGACCAACCCCGGCAAGCGTAGTTTAACCTGATGGATCGACCCGTGCGGCTGTTATTACTTAGCCACGAGCTCCTCTAGAAGGTGATTAATACTTAAATAAAAATGAATGATAAATTTGACAAAGAGAGATGACATGACACGCTCTAAAAAATCGAACTTATGCTACAGCCAAACCTGCGCATCAAGTAGCTCGACTACAACGATATATTTTGACCTTACATAATGCAAAAACTGTCCAAAAAAGTTAAATAAATCGACCCAAGATAAATTTTGTAACAGTGAAAGCACTTTGTTTGGCTAACATTTGAAAGTTCGCCAAGCAAAAATAGGGCACACCTTAAGAGACAGAAGATACGATGCTTTGTCTCAATTTTCCAACTAATTTCGTATATGTATGTATATGTCTCACTTCCACACTTCACACTGTAATCATGGCAACGTCAAGATGTAATGTCATTGATTTTGACAAAAGATATATTTTTTGTCCTTTTCATTCACGAGCTTGCTTGCGTCACCTTGTTTCTACCTCTTTTTTATGAGTGGCTAGTTACTATTAGCGTGTCCAATATTAAAGCAGTTACACTATAAGGGCTCCTTGTTGACTACGGAACCCTAAAAATGAATTATCCTTAATCATCTCCGATTTAGTACCCACAATCCTATTCGTGGCTCTAAAGCAGAGATAATGGTGTTCGTATCGATTCCGAGGGTCCCCGTGACCCTGAACTCGATAAAATATGTAGACGGATTTCTTGAATTCATTTAACTTCATAGTACAAATCTATAAATATAATGTAACCTAGATACCGTGTTTGACAAAAATATCCGACCTTTCTGATAAAAAAAATATTATAGGTTCAATCATGGTTCAATCTGACTTTTGATGAATATGAAATTGAATTTTAATCAGAATTGATTGAATTTTTCTGTGCCGAATCTACTTTTTTCAGTCGTACTTTATGTCACGCACGACAGACACAGATAAGTCCTCCATGACCACATGTCCTAGGTACTTAACCGGAGCATCACGCTGCAATGGTGTCCCGCTTAGAGTCACAGGAGGAATATCCTAACGATACATGTCTGCTATTATCAACCATTTGCGATTTCTTGACATTGTATGAAGGCCCAATGCGTCACCGCATGGGATTCACAATAATCAACGGATGGTATTTAAAAGTACTTCAATTTATTCCCATTTCATTTACCTAATTTTGCCTGTGTTCCACCAAATATACTGAATGTGCACCAAAATATGTTCATTAAAATATGTCATAACGAGCATCTATTGGATATGGCGCTCGGCGGCCGCTGCCGCGGCACCGCTCGCTTCGCTCGCTCGCCGTCGCGCGTTAAGGGTCACTGTTCTAACCTAACCTAACCTAACCCAAATGATTCACCAATGTGAAGTTTCGGACGCGCGGGTGTTTTGTGTAACATTCAGGAATATTTGGTGCACGATCAGTATTTTGATGTACGGATAATATTTTTGGTGAACACAAAAATATTATCCATATACAACAAGCAATTTCCGGAGTGCACGGATTCATGGGCTCAGCAGCACCATATTATCGTCATTTCAACACAATAACACACAACACAACAATGTTTGTTGTTAAAAAATCGGTTTGTTGTAAGGATCCCAACTACATCCTTAATTTACAACCGACTGGCGATTTGCCAAAATGTTCAAGTGTTATTTTACTACCAGGAAATGTTGATATTTTATCGATCAAGTTTTCAAACGCAACTTGATGTAGGTAGCAGCTATTGTGAGTTTTTTTATAATTTCTAACGTGACGATATTATTATCGACGTCCCCCGTCCACGTCCATAATAGTTATTTATGCAACTGACGTATAATACCTAATTATGTACAGTTGCATACAAGACTGTATCTAAATCCATGTTATGCTCGTATCGAACATAACGGCCGGCGACATAGTATATGACGTGAATTCGAATAAGTTCTTTTTTAAAATTACGGCGCTGTTGTAGTGAAACGCGCGTGTATTACAATGTTTTTTTTTTGAAAACGAGTTGCATTATGAAATTCAGTACAACATTAAAACACCCGTTTTGGATGCTACTATGGTTACCATGGTTACTATGACACTGGCTGTTTTAATGTTGGCAATAAGCTAACTGTTTCAGAAACTTTTATAGAGGATTTATAGCATGGGTGTAGATAAAATCTATAAAAAAATACGTGCATATTATGACGTTATCATGGACGGGAACCGTCTTCATACATTTCCATACATTTTACTTCTCTGTGTTATCGTGATTCCGTAGACGTTAACGAAAATACTGTCGCGTTATAAATTATAAGGGCGAGCGCGCATTGCGGTGCGTTTTTCTACCGCAAAATCTGTGAAGTATGGAATGTCTTTGAAGTGCGCGCACTGCGGTCATGCGTTTTGTTACCGTAGGCCCCGCCCAGTGCGGCAGAACTACCGGAAACGCACCGCAGTGCGCGCTCGCTCTAAAGTGCACATAAAGTAAAACTACAACTTTTGAACGTCTTAACTCGTGTTTCGTTGTTATTAAATAAATAAATTATTTATTTCAACAAAAGCCCCTAACAATATCCTTATGGCTATATAATACGTGTATTGTGAGAACCAGGTGCAAACTCCATAAAAAGCCGATCTATCACCGGTAACAAACAGGAGCTAATATACAGGGAATTCGCATAAAATACCCCATTTCACAACGAAGTATACTCATGAAATTCGTTCAATCACAAAACTCCCGGTAACTTACTACAACGACCGTTTGTCACGCTATGAGGGAACAAGACAGAGATATTTTGGCAAAAGAAAGAAAGAGACGACAGCATAAATAACTGTTTTATCTTTGGCGTCTGACGGTAGAATGGTTTTAGGAGCTCGCTTGGTATTAGGTATCTATTACGAAAATGTGAATTTATTTGCAGTTAAAATCTTCATAAGGCTTATCTGTGATGAACGGATGGTGGAGAGAAATAAATGTTCAATTGAATTGTTTACTGATGACTTCGTTCTTATCTTCTTTATAAATTCTCTTTGTTTTCAGATCACAAATGATATGGGTGAATATTGCGTACACACGGACGGTCAAGAAGCGATAATGTTGAGCGGTTGTCAAACAAATTCTTTTCCACACACCTTTTCAAATTAGTTTGGCGAGTAAAATTGTTATAAAATAAAAAAAAATAATGTACGATGGAGGAAAAAAAACCGGCCAAGTGGGTGTCGGACCACGCACCATGAAAGGTTCCGTAGAAACATTGTAGTTGAAAAACATGTTTTCCCATACATTCCAAGTCCAACTGTAAATGTAAGTTTGTACCTACTCACAATATTGAGAGATTTACCATGTTATTTTAAGAACACAGACTTCTTATAGGTTTTCCTGTAATCTTCAGGTAAAGAACTTTCTAAATCTTTTTCAAAATTTTTGGCTGAGTAGTTTCGGAGATAAGATAATAAGACAGACAGACAGATAGACACACGAGTGATCCTATAAGGGTCCCCTTTTACTTTTGAGGTACGAAACCCTAAAAATTGTCATTTTCATTCAAAATGTTGGCAATGACATTTAATTTTGTACTTAATGCGAATGTATTTAATGCGAAACATGAGCCTGTTATCATGTTTCGCATTAAATACATTTTCTGCAATTTAAAGTTTAGGTTTGTTGATGAATAATAAATATTGTTTCGTTGATTACTAATAAATGTTGATTAATATTGCTTAAAAACAGATTTTTAATTTGTGGTGTACCTCCAAAAATTTTCGTTTTCCTAGATAGCTTGCGGAACACTGGCCTAAGCAACGCCTGAATGAAGGTCCATTCCACATTTTTGTAGAAAAATGTGGAATCCATCTTAATGAATGTTGATACAAATGACTTCATCAAGCTATCCGTGCTATGGCGGTAGGCGGCATAACTTATCTCGTATATTATGTAAATCCCGAAGAAGTGTAAACGTTCTTAACTACGTATTTATAGGTGTTGATGATAAGAAAGCGAAGCAAGTCATGAGAATAAGCGATTTTGAAGACAGTAATTGATTTTTTTTTCGCGATTGCGATGTTGGTCCCATGGAGAAAGTTGTTCAGTTTGATGGTGTGTACCGTACCCTTAATTAGGACCACACTTTTCATTAATAGTCCAGTAGGGATATAAAGTTTTTTTCCACATATCCTTCGATAATTCTAAAGTTTTTTATTTTCGCTGAGTGGATAACTTTAACTTTTAAAAATGTATACAGGGTGTAAGGGACAGCCCTTCGCAAACTAACAGGGTGCATTCAGCTCCTCATTTTGAATCATATTCTACCGGAAATTTTCTCAGGAAAATTTTCATTTTTTCAATTTTTTTTTTCAGTTACATTTTCGTTATTTCAATGTAAAATTGCATTGTGTGTTCGCAGCATTCCATTTATGTAAAAAAACCGCAAAAAAAAAACAGCAAAAAAAAACCAGCAATGGATGTTGAAATACTCTAACCAACGACGCGAGTAATCAGCTGTTCACTTTCTGTCTAGCTACAGAGTTCATCGAACTCACCGCATACCTTTTACCTACCACTCCCAACCAGTAATAGACGTTCCGATTTGTGCACAAAAATACAAACAAATCAGGTTTATTGGATTCCTTTAACGTTCCTGAAAAAATTTCATGTACCAGTCATCTTAGTAAGACATACTGAATTCACCCTATCAGTTTGCGGAGGGCTGTCCCTTACACCCTGTATACGATGCCTTATTTTTATGTATATCCGCCACCCATCTAGTTTTGTTACGAATTCTCTTGAAATCACCGCAGAAGCGAATAAATTCATAAATGGAACAGAATTTGTATGAAATTATCTACCCAGTAAGCTAATAGGAACTTAATAGTAGGTGGTGAAACAAGCCCCTTTTTTTTGTGTCTGACAAATCATTAAATGACTTCTCACGCTCCGGGACTCGGGCTCTGTCTGCTGTACCGTGATTTTCGTAGTGAAACAGGCCCTAAGAGTGACACTGGCTGGTGACTGTCACTCTAGCAGAGCGTCGCATCGATGGGTGCGTGGTGGCTGACTTCAGATGACAGGATATGACGTCCACGACGAACTGCTACATTCCGGCACAATCCTAATGAACCACTAAACGATGACCAATTCTGGTAAAGGCTATCCTGCGCAATTCACCATCTTATCTGTCTATAGCATTTTCCCAACTATATTGGGGTCGCCTACCAGTCTAACCGGATGCAGCTGAATAACATTATTTTACTTGGAGTGACTGCCTATCTGACCTCCGCCGTTATGTTTATTATTATTTTTCCAGGAATCATTAACAGGTTCACGCGCGGTAAACAAGACACAATAGAAGTTTTATTGTTATGACGGCTAAAGCCTTATAGCGCATCGTAACGGGTTAAAAAACTACTTTTTAAACACCGCAATTATTTGAAATTTCAGTCATCAAAATCTCGTCCATTCATAATCACTACTGTAATGAAAAAAATATTATCTTCGACAAGAACGCTCCCGCTTCCGCTCGTGACAACTCGCTAATCTCTCCTTCTTTACACCAACCGCCACACGTCACTTATCTCCAAATACAATATCGCATTCTATCCGCGCAGACGCGGGATGTAGTTCAGTGTAAATTTAATCAAAAAAGAGCCATCAGTTTTGGATGTGAGCGGCACAAACATACATACAGTTAAAAAATATTATTGTTTTGTGTTATAATGAAGACGCCTTGCGTTTTACCTGGATGTTCTGCTATCGTGAGTTTTAATTTAATAATCTTTTTAAAGATAATTTTAATTTTAGGTTAGGTATGTGTATTTGGTAGCATTGTTTTGAATGTCATGTTGAGTGTGTGAAATACAAATGTATTGTGTGTAATGTGTAATTTTTAAAAGTTATTTGTACAAGAATGTCAGTGTTGTTAAATTACTTGATAAAGAATGAGATTACAAATATGTAGATGCAGGCTTGCACTGACTCTAAATACTGAATACTCAGTACTCAATATTGCTTTCACATGTGAAATTAGGTGGTAGGTTACAAAAGATTATGATCATTGTGGGGCACAGAAAAAAGTGAGTAATATGTGTGGTTCTTTCCTCAAAAGACCATTTCAGTCATCATGATCTGACGAAGACTGTCTGGACTTTGAAACATACTTGAACCTCTGAGTTTCCTTCGGCCTTTTTTTTCTCAGAATAGTCGGATATGAAACGCCGAACTCATCTAGTTTTTAATATAAATGATTGAACTGTAAACCCCCATTTCCACGAGCGATCGTAATAAAACCGCGGCGGGATTTTATCGCGCAGTGGAATTTCAACTCTCTGCTTAGCGCCGGGAGTTGAAAATCCAATAGAGTGTGTTTCATCGCGCTGAGATGCACTCTGTTTTTGTTAGGTTGGATTCTCAACGCTCGGCTCAACAACGAGAGTTGAAAATCCAGTGCGCGATAAAATCCCGCCGCGATTTTATTACGCTCGTGGGAACGCCGACTATGAGTGTTTGTACAAATCTACTTACAGGAATAAAATTGTTTAGGTAACGGATATTAGAATTACGGATATTAGGAGTTGTGTTTCTGCTATCTTTTTATAGAGATTTGTATCTCTATAAAAAGATAGCAGAAACACAACTCCTAAACAGTAAAAAAAATACAAAGAAATACCTATTGTGTAGATGTAAATAATTCCCCAAAAATTATACGTTATAAAAAAACAAATTGACTTTGCACTACAATCGTGCAAATTAACAATGTTTCATTTCAATAACCCCCCTCCCCCCCCCCCCCCCCCCCCTCCCCCCCTCAACCCCCCAGGCTAGCTAGGCAGGCTAGGCTAGGCTAGCTAGGGAGGCTTTCCCTCTCTCAATTCACACACTCACACTTCATTCCACACAGTGAGAGGTCACGCATTCATACTCTACATATTATAATATAAAATATAATAAGATGTGTACAATAACACCATTGGTATATCTTTTCAAAATTAATGTTACCTAATGGCTATGATAATTGTAAAATTATCCGAGGGGATTGGCGCTGATAGCCGAAATACAGGTTTTTGCCTAGTTCGGCTACAGATGCTTAATTCATTTGTACTTAAAACTAGCCTATATTTAATTGGTAAACTTTTTGTGAAACAAGCTAGAAATATAATAAAATTCTTCTTCTTCTTTATTCTTCTTTAATAACATTGAGAAATAAAAATTGTGTATTTTAAGCTGGTGTAGTAACAACTGAAAAAATATTGCTCGGTAAAGTAAATATCAATATAAATGCAATTGGTTTAAAAGTTATGAATTTTATATCAATTGTGTTGTGGTTAGTGAAAGAAACAAAACACGTATATTTGAGGTAAAATATGACGCAAAGAAAAAACACAAACACAAATAAAAGATTAAGTTGGAGGAAAATATCCGGCGCGCATCTAGCGAGGCGCATCGCTGCGCATTGGTCACTGCCAAACAAATATCGACCTTGCATCAGTTGAATTAAAGTTGAATTTAAAGCAAATTCCATAAGCTCGAGAGCGCGTCTAAAGCGGAAAGAGGCGCCCATCTCAGGTTATTTGTTCTCAACTTTATTTTTAGGCAACGTTGACAAGTTTGACAGTGAAAAATTCTCTGCGCTGAGGACCGTCATAAATGTGCGCCGGCCCTTAGTGTATCTATAATTATGTGTAATATAAATATGATATATGCTACAAATCAAAGAAATAATTTAAATAAATAAAATATAAATAAATATCCTTGAACATTTCACACAACGCCATCTAGTCCCAAGCTAAGCAACCTAATGCTTGTGTTATGGTAACGAGAGGGCTGATAAACTACTTATATACTTTTTTTTTTTTTTGTAAATGCATACATATTATAGATAGAAAAACACCCAGACTCGGAACAAATACTTGTAGGTCGTACAAATATTTGTTCCGTGCGGGAATCGAACCCGCGACATGCTGCGCAGCAGTCAATCGCTCAACCACTGTGCCAACCGTGTCGTCACATTTAAATGTATTAAAAGGTAGTTGGAACATCGTATTAATTTAATTGCACCCGGGCACTGCTGAGAGCACGGTAAGCCGTTGGTCCCGGCTGTCGTACGTGGATCTTTAATAATCGTAACGGGTAGTCAGAATCCCGAAAGTCTGACAACTAGTCTTGTCAAGGGGTATCGTGTTACCCAGTAACGATTGTGGAGTAAAATACTGGTATTCAGCTGCATCTGGTTAGACTGGAAGCCGACCCTAACAGTTGGGAAAAGATTTGGCAGACTTGGCGCTCTATCTATGCAAAATTATTCTACAAAAACAATATTTTATTGAGTCAATAAAAAAAATACGTGCATGATATCATACAATATTGACAAGGTAAACTTTCAAATTAATCTTGGGGATATGGGTCATTGTGATCGTCGCGATAGATAAGATAAAACTGGCGCTGTCTCTACTAGTGCGTCTGCGCATAAGAGGGTCACTGAGGCTGTTAATGTTTGAGCAAGATTTATTTACCAGTACCTTCGTCCAAACAATGGAGGGATTGCTCGTCTTTAAAACAGAAGATAACCTACATCTCTCATTACAAGGAAAAGTAGTCTAAAAACCAAATAAACAAAATGAAAAATTATCAGTAATTGTGAGTAAACACATTCATTTGATACAAGCGTTTCCCTAGAAACATTTTTGGTAATCCTAATCCTAACATATAATATCCTACTAATATTATAAATGTAAAAGTTTGTATGTTTAGATGTTTGGATGTCTGTTACTCAATCACACAAAAACGACTGATCGAATTTGGAAAAAAATTGGCACACAGAGAGTTTATAACCTGGATTAACACATAGGTTACGTTTTACCCCGGGAGTAGGTTCCCGTGGGATAATTTCCAACATCCACGCGAACGAAGCCGCGGGCAAAAGCTAGTTCTATATATGATTACTAGAAGCTGTTAATGACTGTGTCAGAAAATTATTCAAGGGCAAATAACTTGCCGAGACTAGACAGCACAAAAGAGATGCAGGTTTTCCTGCACCGGATGGCAAAAATTAACATCATCAAACGTGCATCATCTAATGATCATAAATGACGGAAGCAGAACAAACAATTGTCTAATGATTTAGAGAAAGGTCAATGACTGAATTAGGTATTCTATTTCTGGCCAGACTTTCGATTTCTGACTGACAGACAGAGAATGATCATCATGAATCACTATTTTATATAAACTGGGATTCATTCTCATCATCTTATTATTATAATGAATCATAAATAACTAACAGTTGATAAACTGAGCAAATTTAATTAAACATCGATTAGCCTGAATTATTTAATTAATCACATTCGCTTCGATTATGATTTGAAACCCGATTTTAGTCATTAATATCAAATGTTTTAAATTTTCTGTGCAAGATAGTGGATGCAAAATTGACACAAGGCAGGGATTTTTGTTGACACTCTGCTTAGCGCCGAGAGCGCTGTGATGCACTCTGTTATTGTTAGGTTGTATTCTCAATGCTCGGCTCAACACCGAGAGTTGAAAATCCAGTGTGCGATAAAATCCAGCCGCGATATTTTTATGTCCGTGCGAACGTCGGCTTAGCGGCATTGCTTCAAACTAAAATGCACGAATCTAAACCAATACCAAAATCAAAGTAGAGAATAATCATTTTTTGAATGTCAAAATTAGGTACATGAGGCAGTCCCCTAAAACGCCCGCTCTTCGTCAACGTAGTAGGTACCTTAGCTTCTGCCAGGGTCGCGGGTTTTTCGAAAGAGATACCGTGGCCCTGGCACAGGCAACTGAAGGAACACGGGTGGGTTTTAGTCAGTAAAAGTCTGACACGCCCTCCCGCTCCACTCAGGGCGAGATACGTCATTTGATGATTTCTCAACCAAAAAAAAAATATTTTAGCTTAGAATGTACTGTGTCTACACTGTACAGATACCGTTTTATCCTTCAGAAGAATTCATAGCTAAAATTTCCAACAAGTTCGAAGAATGAAGCTATATATAGACCAAAAGAATCTGGATTCAATCAAGTGCTCTAATGTTAATAAACTCATCTCTACACGGTTCACAGTAAAAGCTCGGTTCACATAAAATATCGCTGGTTCACTAACAATATTCTATATCCAACGCTTTTACTGAAACACAACCTCTAGAAAATCTAATAAAATGGTGGAGGAAGAAACTTCCTGACGCATTTATGATATTAATTAGAACAGGACTAAGATTACTGTTTATACAAGCTCGACTCGTCTTCTGTTTTAGAAGGAAAAACTAGCTTTGCAATGAAAAGTCAGGGTAATTAAAAAGTTCTCTTAGAAAATAAGACATGGTTTTATTCAATCCGCAAGGAAGGACGATAGGTATAAATAGGTATTTCCAAAATGCTTCTCCTTTTCTCATGTTTGCACAAACTTAAGGATAATAGTGGATGTAAAATATAAGTTGTCGGCCCGATTCTCAACAAACCTTGAATGAAAATGAAGGCGGTAACAGCTGCGGTTAACATGGTCCATCATTCTGAAGTTCCAATTGCGAGAACAATTCGGTGCACAAATAATTCCTCGCTTCGGACCGTTGAATTGGCAGCCAAGCTCGTGTGATATCTCACCTCTAGACTTTTCCTTTGGGGCTATGTAAAGTCCAAAGTCTATATGGATCCTACAATTCACGAATTGGAAGACAATTATTACTCGCGATATTCGCCAAATACCACTCAAAATACTATGTCGCGCAGTTACGGCCAACATTTAAATAAATAATCTTTAAAAAATAAATGACATGAATGGTTATATTTTGTAGACAATAAAGATAACCCGATAAAATTGGTAATTCCATTTTTTTTTAAATTTTAAAAAAGTACCTATAAAGAAATCACCCGTTATAAGCTACGAGAGTTGGAAAAATGAAAAAAAATCCCAAGATTTACATGACGTGCAAACTTTTATTGGTCATTATGTTTACAATTGCTAAGACCTCTAACGGCTAACCCTAATAATGTGAAACTAACATATTTTATGTAATCGTTATTTATCTGATAAGGTTATACCCCACTGCAGTAGATTTTCAGCTGGTGAACAGCAGCCGTGGCAACCACTTTATCGTGAGATAAGAAGTGTTTTGAGTAGGTATACACAAGTGTCTTATGTTTTAGATTTTTATGCAATCTTAATGAACTCCAAATATAGTCGCGTTACGACTGTATTCGGTGACGAGAAGTACTTTTCACTCCTGCGAAGTAATAAAAGCAATTCTTTTTTTTTTTTTTTTTGTTAACATTTCCATGACAATTTTTAGTTGGGGTTCCAAATTCAAATCACAGTATTGACCAGTGGGTTATAATAAAATTCAATACAATATTATTGCCCGGCTAGACGTTAGGGCTATTTTGACTTACTTTAGGTTACCACCTGCTCGATAGAGTCAAATTATATTATAATGAAGTAGGTGGTGCGAAAATAAGTTTTCATGTAGGCCTTTTTGGAACAGAGGATCATGGCCATCCGGCCCGGAGGACACGGTGGACACACAGTCACACAGTGGAGGTCCGGCTTGGGCGGAGCACCGCCATGCTCTCACGGAGGCGATCGGCGGCGGCGATCTCTCGCGTCCGAACCTGCAGTGCGATTCTGTAACCATCTCACCGTGAAAACGTAGGTGAAGTGAATGTGGAGTGAGCTGTCAATGGTGTCAATTCCTAGCAAAAACAAACTCACTTCACCTAAGTTTTCACGGTCAGATTTACAGAATCGACCGGCTGGTCCAGGCCATGGTGCGGAGCGAGAGTGCATGGAAGGCTGTCACCTCCTTCTGCGAAGCAGTAATGCTCGCGAAGGAGGAGGCAGAACGCGTGAGGGAGAGACAACCTCACGCCCATGGAGTTAGTAGAGAGTAGACCCCCAGGCCCGGGTCGGCGGCGCGTTGTGTTCCACGCGCGCCTCAATGAGATGTCAGCAAAAGATGGGGTCCGATAGGGCCGATGCCGCCCGGGGTCGAGGATTGTTCGAAAGAGATACCGTGGCTCTGGCACAGGCAACTGAACACAGGTGGGTTTCAGTCAGTAAAAGTCTGACACGCCCTTCCGCTCCACCCAGAGCGGGAGAAGTCATTTGATGATTTCCCATACTCAAAAAAAACCTTTTTGGAAACACTGACAGTGTCTGTGTTCCCTTCTACCTATAACCCATCAGCCTTCGAAGCAAGAGTGCATCAGAATCTTCTGGTTGCGCTTGTTTTATCGTTAACCTCATCCATTGCTTTCTATCAAGCGAGATCGAGGTACAGACCAGCCCATCTGCAATGAGAAAAAAAAAAGGAAACATCGCAGCGTATTTTTACTTTTTACAACTTTTTAGAACTTTGAACATTCAGAATTAAAATGTAATATACATTAATAACAACTTATACCTAATTAATTAATTAATAAAAAATAACAATACGTACGTACTTAAGTGTTAATTAAACTAGGTAAATCCAAAATTCAGTAAATTAACTGCTGCAACTTTTGCCTTGACCTGGGAATTACACTATCATTTAACCATTAATTATGAACGATTAATTAATAATAAATAATTGAATCATACTGTGGTTTGCCTGTCAATAAAGTCATCTTATCAATTATCCTGACGTGGGTGTTCCAAGATATAAATAATAGGCATTGTAAACAGAATTTTATCATTTTCATCCTCTTGAGTATTGATTAATCGTATTCCCCAATGCTAAGGATCATTTCTTAGTATGTCTCCTATAATCTAATACTAATATTACACATACACAATCTATAATATAAAAGAAAGTCGTTTTAGTTGCACTACTTATAACTCAAGAACGGCTGAACCGATTTGGCTGAAAATTGGTGGGGAGGTAAGTAAGAACCAGGAGACGGACATAGGATACAAAAAAAAAAACGGATAAAACGTAGTATAACAACGGCTGGACCGATTTAGATGAAATTTTGTGTGTATATTATTTAAATGGGTTCCTGGATGGTTTGAAAACACAATTGGAGCCCGTAGGTGGCGCTGCAGTCGGGTTCTAGGATCGTTCAGACAGGACAACATCTGTCGGTCCGCTAGTTATTATTATTTTTATTTTTATTGTATTACATTAGTAGTTATTATTTGTATATAAGTAGTTTATCAGCCATTTCGTTACCACAACACAAGCATTAGGTTGCTTTGAGTTAGTGTAGTGTAAAAAGTGTAGAAATAATAGTGACAATGACACTCATATAACACATGAACAAAGTGTTTATATTATTATATCAGACTCTAAGAAATTGGAACGGACTTGTGTAAAGTACAACTAACACTATTCTAAGTTTTAAAATAATTATCACGTAAAAAATTAAGTTAGATTAAAATTGCTTATTAGTCTTGTAGGCTAGATTGTAATTAATTATTAAGAACCTGGTTCTTTTTAATAAAGGATAAAAAAAAAATAGGTTGCTTAGCTTGGGACTAGATGGCGTTGTGTGAAATTTCCAAGGATATTATTATTTCTTTTTATTATTTCTCTATTTATATAAATTTTAATTTTTATTATTGATTATACGAGTGCTGTGCACACCTATAAGTGACAAATTCACCGCAAAGCTGTTGATATACAATATATTTAATGTAATGATTTAGTGAATAAGTCGTTGGTGTGTCAATAAATAAATATAAACTCACGCCTGCTTCCCACGGGGGTAGGCAGAAACTACAGAACGCCACCTGCTGCGATCCTAACATACTCCTTTTGCTTCGTTTACATTCATACATCTGGTATATAAAACAATGGTTAGACCTGCTGTCTTGTATGGATCAGAATGTTGAGCCAAAAAAGGCATGAATGAATGGCAATTGCATGTAGCTGAGACGAGAATGCTAAGAGGGATGTGTGGTGTTACACGAATGGATAGATTAACACTCGTATTTATAGTCAAGTAAAAGTAATTACTTCAGTACAAGTAATTTCTCATGTAATAATTTTCATTCTATATTTTAGTAATTGCTTGAAGTTAGAACTGTCAAAGCTTAGAATTCTTAGCCAAGTAATAGTCACCATTTTCTTTACTTAAGAATTCTACCCTCAAGTAATGACTTCATTAAGAAATTACTATTAGCAAGTTATTACTCAAGTAATTACTTGATTATAAATACGAGCTATTGAGCTCCTGAAATCCTGAGTTGAGCTACACGATTGTTGACAAATGCTTGCACTGACTGGACAGGTCCACTCAAATTTTTATGGTTCTTTCCTCAAAAGACCATTTCAGACTGGATCTACATGGTCCTCAGATGATCTGACCAAGATTATGTCTGGACTTTAAAAGAGACTTTGACCCTTGAGTTTGTTTCGCCATTTCTTCTCAGGGTAGTCAGATAGGAAATGTCGACTTCGTCTAGCTTATTTTAAAAAAAAAATATGACGTGTAAAAGTGATTTCGATATCCTATTTACAGAATAAACAATTTCATTTCATTTCATTTCATTTCAAACAATTTCATTTCATTTCAAACAATTTCATTTCATTTCATTTCATTTCAAACAATTTCATTTCATTTCATTTCATTTCAAACAATTTCATTTCATTTCATTTCATTTCAGCCTAAGAAATGAGTACATAAGTGGAAGTCTGAAAGTGACACTGCTGACTGAAAAGTTGAGCGGAAATCGGTTGTCATGGTATGGGAATGAGGAAAATGTCATGAGGAAAGTTTTGAGTATGAATTCTGATGGCTGCAAGAGTAGGAGAAGACTAAAGAAACGATAGATGGACTGCGCAGCGTGAAAGATGACATGGCTAGAAGGGGGGTGACTACCGAGATGACTACTAATAGAGAAGTATGGAAAAAGGGACATGTTGCGCCGACTGCAAATAGATTGGGATAAGGGCAGCAGAATGATGACGCTCATACACCTGGTCTGATGCAAGCCAGTTGCGAGTACTACGCACCTGACCTTTCTGAAGAATATCACCAATAAGGTCACCATATTTACATAAATCCACTTATAATAGGGCGTACGAATATTCGTACGCCGTATTGGTTTATTACGTTTATTTTCATCGTCCAAAACATTATGGACAATAATAAATATCGACAAGTATCAAGGAACCAACATGATATTATGGATAGATTCCTCGCTTATTAGGTACTCTCTTCTTTAACAATGTGAGAAACATGGTGAAAAGTGAGTTCTTCTTTATTAGTCCACCATATTTCAATTATAAGTTTATGGTATGTGATGCGGAGGAGAGAAGAAAATGACGTGAGGATAGTTTTGAGTATGACTGTGGATGACTATAAGAGCGGGGGAATACCCCAAAGAAACGATAGATGGACTGCGTGAAAGATGATATGGATAAATAGGGGGTGACTCCCGAGAGGATGACTAATCACACTAATATTATAAAGGCGAAAGTTTGTGTGTGTGTTTGTATATTTGTTACTTCTTCACGCTCAAACGGCTGGACAGATTTGGATGAAATTTGGTATGTAAATAGTTTATACCCTGGTTTAACACATAGGCTACTTTTTATGCGGAGAAATTGTAGTGTTCCCATGGGATGAGCAAATAATTAAAATATATTTGCTACTCTTTCAAACTCAAACGGCTTGACCGATTTTGATAAAATTTGGTGTGGAAGTAGCTTACACCATTAATTAACACATAGGCTACTTTATATCCCGAAAAAATGTAGTAGTATGTGTATATTTATTACACGTTTTAGAGTATCTCATAAACCGCGGGTGACACCGCGGAGTGCAGCTAGTAGAGAGATATGGAAGGAAAAGACATGTAGCACCGACCCCAAATTGGAATAAAGGCAGTAGGAGAATGATGGGGCTCGTGGCTAAGTATTAACAGGCGCACGAGTCGATCGATCAGGTTAAGCTACGCTCGTCACGGTCAGTCCGTGAATGGGTGACCATGTTTACATACCAAGACTAGGTCTTGGTCATGCCTCGGTTCTGGCTGTCATTCTTTAATTTTTGTGAGTCGTTTCGGGTCATCAGAAGCCCGAAAGTCTGACAACCAGTTTTACCAAGGGGTATCGTGTTATCCAGTTACTGAGTTGGAGGTCAGATGGGCAGTCTGGTAAAATACTGGTATTCATCTGCATCTGGTTAGACTGGACGTCGACCTCAACATAGTTGGGAAAAGGCTAAGAGATTGATTTTGATCAATTTTATGTGTACTCGTAATGTTCTATCATGCTCACTCAAATGTCTCGCTGGTGGTGGCGTGTGTGTTGGATCATTAAGTTCCCTTCAAAATGGTTGAGCTAATTGGTGCTGATCCATGCGTCATGTTCGTGAACGGGCGCCGTCAGTTGGGACTGGTCGTCTCTTAGCTGCCACGGCTTATTTTTAATTAAGTTGTTTTTAGTTTTTATCTTTTTCATTACGGACGCTTTTAACGTGCACGTCTTTCTACATTGTTCTCACATCTATATTTTCAATATGAACGATGTAACCAATATTATGTAAAATATTTGATTTAAAAGAGTGTCCGTGGAGTTTCTTGCCCGTTCTTCTCCAGGATCTACACTTTGGAATGGGCAACTAGCTTCATTTTTCTGACTGACCGACCCAAGACCGACCCTTTGACAATTCAAAAGTGCCTGTAATTGGTTTATTTGAAATAAATGCTTTGAGTTTGAGTTTGAGTTTATCTTTAAAAACGACCACAAAACGACGAACAAAAATGGCTTCTAAATAAAAGTATTAATTTTTTCTATATTTAGACCAGACGAGACCAATAACTCCAATTAAACAGCAGTTTCTACTAATTCTCAACCGAGATAAGTATATAACCCTCCTATTTCTCGACTGTTGGCTGCCATTCTCACAATTATTAGGGTTAACGACCAAAATATGACGTTTCAATTAACTTCACGACTCAGTGACTTAGGCCGGTTGCATGCTGAACTGAATTTAGTAGCTCCACTTTATGCGGCATAGTTTTTGAAGTTTTTTGATTAATTTTGTAGGTATATGAAAAGACATTACATTTGTTTTTTTTAAACTAGCAACCCACCCCTGCTTTGCACGGTTTTAACGAATTGACATAACATCGAGAATTCTATTTTTTAAGTATGTTTAATTTAATGTAGGTATATTATATTGTGTACACTCTTCAAAATTCAAGGAACAGCTGATTTATTTCGCGATTTCAGGTTTGATCCCATAGTAAAAGTTGTTCATAATGATGAGTACAATGAGCCCTTATTGGGTCGAACAGGGTTTTGTTACAGACTTTATAAGCCTTCCGAGATAAATTCTGAAAATGGTGAAAACAGAATCAAATCCGTTACGGAATTTAGAAGAACAACGTGGTCACACAGGCAGATATGAAAAGTGACTTCAATTTATAATATGTCTATGACAAAATCTATATAAAAAAAAAAAAAAAAAAAAAAAAAAAAAAATGTTTATTGAAGAAAAGCCAAAGTAGGTACTCACTAAAACAATGTTATATTTATAACTAGGTGGCTATGCTATGCACAATACATTGAAACCCTGATCTCTAAACTAGGGATATCCCTGTATCTTAGAGATCAGTGTCCCTCCGCAGCAAAGTCACAAGCCATTATAGTATGTAACTCATTGGTACAAAGTATTACTTTAGATATTTAAATAAAGAGAAAAGAAAAAAAAAAACGATACTTAATAAAAACCCTTATCTCATTCTTTTCTCATTTACAATTTTGTGCAAGTGTGGGGTGAGTGTGTATGTATGTGTGGGGTAAGTGTGTATGTGTGTGTGGGGGTGTAGGTGTGCATGCGTGAAAAGTGGGTGTGCGTGTGTGATAGGGGAATATGTATAAGTGCAGGTATGCCTAATTTGAAATAAAAGTCATAAAATTTTATGGTAGATGGCCTAAAAGAAGATCCTCAGTGTTTTGATGAGTCAGTTTTGACAGGTATTTTTTTAATGCGAGTTTGCATTCATGTTTTGTTTTTGAAAATAGTTTTAATACCTTGTTTAAACTATTATACACCTTTATGCTGTTGATATAATACTGGCGCCTGGCAAAAGATGTTCTGTGCGGTTCTAGTGGGAAAATCTTATGCCTATGTATAGTTCTACCAACTGGCTCAACGAAACGGACGAACGATATTAACTTTATGTGTAGCTATCATACAGGGTTATTGGTAAAACACCAGCAACCTCTTAAGGGGTCACTGTACTCATCATTATGAATAACTTTTATTATGGGACCAAACCTGAAATCGCGAAAAAAAAAATCAGCTGCTCCCTACATTTTGACGAGTTTGATGTAGATAAATGTACTGACAGCTGATTTTTTTTCGCGATTTCAGGTTTGTTCCCATAGTAAAAGTTGTTCATAATGATGAGCACAATGACCCCTTAAAAGATTGCCACTATTTACAAGACCAGATTCACAAGACCATCTTCAAATAATAACAAAGACATAACAACTCTGCATACACACAACCCCCACACACACACTACACACACACACACACTACAATGACCCCTTTAAAGTTTGCTGGTGTTTTACCAATAACCATGTAGATACTGCTGTGATTATCAAACAAATTAGCTTATTTATACAAGTTGACTTTCTACGAAAATAAATCTGATTTCATTGTGCTCCGACGTATAAAGTATGAAAAAAGTTTGATAGTTTAATAGTACCACCATCACCACACACAAGCAAATCTTTGCTTAAAATGTGACTCCAACCTTAACAATGTAATTTACATAAGTTGATGAAATAAACATTTTTATTTATTTTTATTTAATAGTTTTGCTAACATAATTAATCTAGCCAAACAACAAGATCCCGTGATAGACTGAAGTCATCTGTTTTAGCGTTGAATTTTTATATTTTCTCAAACAACTCCTGTGCGAGAGTTTTTCGCAATTTCCTCAAGAATATCCGTTTCAGTTAGCCATATTAATAGCTCTGACAGATAGTCGGATAAAACAAGATAAATGGGTAGCTAGAAAGCCATTCATTTCTCTTTGTATATGTTTAGCTGCTGACTAAAAGTTTTTTATAACAGGAAATGAATTATACGTAGGTACGAACTTCATGTGCTTAAGTCTATCCTACTTTAATTGCCAAAAAACCCGGAAATTTCAATGACGATATTTGACGACACTTTGTGGTCAACCCCGTCATTATAATCCTACCAAGAATTATGACTAACTAAACTTTTTCCTCGTTACGTGAGGAACATCAGATTCAATATGACATCCAGTGATATTGCGATATTCTACCAAATTAAGAGTGTGTAAATTACTTTATCTACACCCATGCTATAAATCCTGTATAAAAGTTTCTGAAACAGTTAGCTTATTGCCAACATTAAAACAACCAGTGTCATAGTAACCATAATATCATCCAAACGGGTGTTATAATGTTGTACCGAATTTCATAATGCAACTCGTTTTCAAAAAAAGAACGTAATGCACGCGCGTTTCACTACAACAGCACCGTAACTTAAAAAAATAACTTATTCGAATTCACGTCCACCGCCGACCGCCGCCGGCCGCCATGTTCAATACGAGTATTAGGCTGCCTGTCCACCGGAGCGGAGCGAGGCTGCGGAGCGGAGAAACGGAGAAATATTAACCAATAGGAGCGCAAGCGGACGGCGGAGTAGAGCGGACTTAAGATTCTATTGGTTAATATTTCTCCGTTTCTCCGCTCCGCAGACTCACTCCGCTCCGGTGGACAGGCAGCCTAAGTATTGCAAAAAACTTTTTCAGAACCTTTTATAGAGGATTCATAACATGGATGTAGATAAAGTCTTGTAATGCAACTGTACATAATTAGGTATTAAAACACTCATGTGATACTATTATCACACTCGGCTTCGTCTCGTGTGATAAACCAACATTCATGTTTTAATACCCCTTATTAAGGCTCTTACAGACAGAGGCGATATCGCGGTCGCGACGCGATATTTCCATATTATATCCGTAGAAAAATATCGCGTCGCGACGCGATATCGCCTCTGTCTGTAAGAGCCTTTATACGTCAGTTGCATAAATAACTATTATATGTAAGAACAAAAAAAAAAACAAAGCCGTCTGAGCCGCCAGAGTTCATTCATCAACAAAGGTATACGTGTGCTATCTAATTTGCGTGACTTTTTGCGCTTATTTTGTAACAATTGCCTTTTTTGTCCCCCGATCGTGATTCGTCACAATCGTCATTAATTTGACAGTTTTTGATGGGTAAACGTCAGTGTGTATAAATGCTCGTCGGAATAAGGACATAAAGTGACGCATTGTGTTTGGAGTTAGAATAATATTTGCGGAAGTGAAAAGTGTTATTGTTTTCAAACAATGAACGAAGTAGGTCAACTTTTATTTTTATTGCGTTTTCATGGTGTGTCAAAGGAAATTTGTTCTTTATTAAAAAGAGGGATATAAAGCGTAGATTTTATCAGAGTGAATGATAAATGTAGGTTTAATACCTAACCTAACATATTGATGCATCTCCTACTGAAATTGTACATAGTTATCGACAGGGCTTCTTTAAGAGCGTTAACGTCGCGCGCGCTGGCAACGTCGCATTTATAAAGGTTTTTTGTGATTATTTTAATAAATTTAAATCAAATGACAATTTCCTCTCTCAAATTCTTAGATCGTTGGTATTTATAAGTATGTATGCTATTTTTTGACGGTTATTTTGGTATTTACTCTTAGAAAATGAAATATTGTCAATTATTTTCTATTATTCTATTTTTTAAATAGTAAATATCAAAATTACTGTCAAAAAATAGCATACATACTTATAAATACCAACGATCTAAGAATTTGAGAGAGGAAATTGTCCTATGATTTAAATTTATTAAAATAATCACGAAAAACCTTTGGAAATGTGACGTTGCCAGCGTGCGCGACGTTAACGCTCTTAATGATGATGATGATACCTATCTTTAAATTTTTGTTTTACTTTTTTATGGTCTCTCTCCACCTAATATTAGTATTCTTTTTGCAAACATCTAATGCTGAATAAAGGGTTCCTCGCGGTGTGACTTTGACCTGCTTAGGCTGGATACGTAATGTAGGTTTGGTAACTTGACATACGTACTTCCAGCTTCTCTTGAGTTTGTAAAGCACGGCTTACAATAACATGGTCTCTCGCCAAATCCAAACAGGGTCTCCAGGTATTGTTAAAAGAACGTTTAGTGTGAATACAGTAAGAAATTGCCACCTTGGTTATCACAATTGTTAAAAAAAGAAAGAAAGAAAGAAAGAAAAACTATTTATTCCCGCGAAAAATGACGCACATACTTTCATTTTTTCACATAATCCTAAAAAATAAAAACAATTGGGTAGCTAAATTAAACCGATAAACCGATTAGTGTAGAGTTATTTCATCATCTCTCTTTCTTGAATTTGTATATAATATGTATTGTATATATATAGTATAGGTATATTTTATAGTAAGTAGGTATGTACCTATGTGTATTATTAGTTTATAACCTATTTATGTACTTGTATACGTAGTCTATTTATAATTAATTATGATACATTTTTAGTTTTTTTTTCTATAATTATTCCTCTCTTACTGAGCACCTGCCATCAATCTCTTCATCACCCTTGGTAACTGGTAGAGAATGCCTAAGGCATTAAGTCCGCCTTTGTACAGTTTTTTGTGCGAAAAGTTTAAATAAATAAATAAATAAACCGTAGAACGCCATCTATCGACGTATAACATAATGATTTAAGGAAGTTTCATTAATTCTAAAACGTTTGCACAAAGATTAATATTCATAATTCATTTGGTAATCGTTTGAACGCTTGGTTAGCTTCAACTAACCTTAATTTATTCTGTTTTTGCCTTCTAATTATGTGTTACCTAATTGCCAAATCGCCGTTTCCATTAATTTATAAGAAACGTATTAAAGTACGTTGCCTTAGTCACGATCGCAGTTGGGTTATCAACATTATTCCTTATCAGACGCGATATTACTCTGATAAATCGAAAAAACATTAATGAAAATAGAGTTTTAAATCGATTGTTGTGTATTCAGAAATGGAATCGATTTGTTTGGATAGTGACTCGGTGTTTGGAAGCACGGAAAATTATTGTGAGGTAAGGAAAAATTCGATGTTTTTTCTAGTAATTATTACGTAGGTACTGTTATTTTGCAAGGAGTTAAGTTAAAGTGTCTTTTAATCCACAGCAGTTTTTTTTTTATTTATCACATCATATTGTTTCAAGCAGGGCCTCCCACAAAATTTTATATTTTTTTATTTCTCAACCTCAAAGTAACTCTGACACCAATCATTCGTCCTACATTCTTGCAAAAAAATACCTCTGGTGGATATTATATCCCCTTACATCGTTCTGATTTCTCACAAAAAAACTACTCGATTTTTTATCTCGATCGAACGCTGAAACTCGATACCTACATATTAGTCGTACATTGGTCGAAAGTGCTTATCGCGATAAGAGTTACATTCGTAAGGATAGACTGCGTATGCCTATAACAATTGGTCAGGATATCTTGAGAGTCACTGAGAGGGAGACGTGTTCACTTGTTTTAATTTATTGGACCTTATAAGAGCGGGAAATAATGGTAAATATTATTAATTCTTTTGTTTTGTGAAAAGTGTTTTGGTGATAGGTTAATCGTATATCAACGTGGGTTTAAGACGTGTATAAAATTTTAAGTGAATAATTTTGAATTTGGAAATCAGGTTTTATACCTTGTTGATGTAACTGAGTCTGAAGCTAGCTCGTGGCTAAGTAATAACAGCCGCACGGGTCGATCCGTCAGGTTAAGCTACGCTTGCCGGGGTTGGTCAGTGGATGGGTGACCATCTTTACATATCGAGATTCCTCCGTGCCTCGGAAAGCACGTTAAGCCGTTGGTCCCGGCTGTTATTCGTGGATCTTTGACAGTCGTTACGGGTCGTCAGAAGCCCGAAAGTCTGACAACCAGTCTTACCAAGGGGTATTGTATTACCCAGTAAGTGGGTTATGGAGGTCAGATAGACAGTCGCTCCATGTAAAATACTGGTATTCGGCTGCATCCGGTTAGACTGGAAGCCGACCCCAATATAGTTTGGGAAAAGGCTAGGCAGATTGATTGATGTAACCGAGTCTGAAATCTCATGTCTTCTTTGTATGAGCAGAGGCCCTTGAGACAATAATATGCTAGCTTAAATTAGTTTTAATATTGGTGCATTATACGGATAACTGGACCAACAAATTCTGCTTGGCAAGGCATTTATGCAAGTTTATAACGGACATATTTTTCCCGTTTATTGAAGCGAGTTATTGAGCACGTTAGGGTACATTTTTGGAGATGAAATCAACTAGTAATTATAATTTATTAGATTAAAATTGACTGAGATTCGTAAACTGATTGTCAAAACAGGAAGGCACGTTGTCAGTCAACTGTTTCACTCATCAGCACGCTTTTATTAGAGAAACTAAGTAGGTATAGGGACCAAACTACTTTTTTTTCTTGTAACTTGTTTCATTATAGTAGGGTTATGCCTTCTTCCTAACCAATATTATAAATACGAAAGTCAGTTTGTTTGCTTCTTACCTTTTCACGCCTAAACCCGAACCGATCATCCTGAAATTTTTCGTACACGCTGTCAGGTGTACAGAAACGGACATAGGGTACCTTTCATCCCAAAAACAGACTGTTCCCGAGGAAAACAACAATATAGTTCTTATGATAATAGATAGCGCCTGAATTATATTATTACAAGCAGTACAAGCAGTGCAGAGTACAACCCGAATTGATTGTCAAATTCTAAATTAACTCGAGCAAAGCCGCGGGAAAAAGCTAGCAATAAACTTATGTCTGTTTCCGTTGGGGTAGGCTACAGAACGATAGCGTTCATAAATCTGGTCGTTCAGCCTACCGGTCTAACTTAATCGGTCCATTGGATTCGGAGCAAATTGGCTGTGACAGACGGACAGACAGACAGACAGACAGACACACGAGTGATCCTATAAGGGTTCCGTTTTTTCCTATTGAGGTACGGAACCCTAAAAACTGATAAGTTATAGAAGGGAATTGTTTCTAAGATGCATAACGGTGTCAGTAATTTTTGTTTTTCTAATTACATAGGTACTTACAATACTCACTTAATTATTTGTGTGCACGTGTTTTTGTTATGTTGATTATCTACATTTTATCTATATAAATAAAAATGAAATTTCTGACTGACTGACTCATCAACGCCCAGCCCAAACCAAACCTAGAAAGTTGACATTTTGCACAGAGGTTCCTTTATACGAGTAATGTAGACAAGGAATAAGGAATGATTTCTCAGTAGTACGTTTCCGTGGGATATATTCCGACATCCACGCGGGCGAAGCTGCGGAAAAAAACTAGTAAATAATTAAATCACTTGTAACAGTAACATTAATTGAGTAGCGGACCGGTTAGCAACATTTTCAACATTTATTCAACAAAAATATAAAAATAATACCTATTAAATAATAATAACCTATTGATATTACTTGAAGCAGTTGGTACCTACCCACGTAGTTACGAATAGGATTTTTAGTATTTATTTAATGTTTAGTATTTTCTGGTATAGGTACGTAGAATCAAGTATACTTACATATATAACGTAATCAGTCTATAATGTTCCCACTGCTGGGACACAGGCCTCTTCTCTTCGAGAGGGAGTGGGCTGTAATCTACCACGCGGACTCAGTGCTATGCAATCAAGTAATATTAACTTATAAATAATAACACTCTCGCCAAATTCTATTTCTTTAAACAGGAAGACCTATTAGGCCTAGATACTGTTTCAGACGAACTTATTCAAAAAGTTCTCTATAGCAACAAAAAATGTAATACGTTGCGAAGGAATAATAATATATCGCTTTATATTCATAGAGTTTCTTTATAATGTTTATTTATAATAAATATGAGAACATCCTTTAATGAAGCGCTCCCAGTTATGAAACATATTTTATAACGTACTCTTGTTACCGCCACTGGTGTGTATATAAAAAAATAAACCGTAAAAAATGTTGTGAAAACCAACTTGAAAATAACTCAAACGAAATGTAGATAGAATATTATGTTTCATTAGTAAACGATCTCGTCAATATTTTTACTGACGACATATACAGGGTGTTTCTTTTAAGGTGTCAAGCCAGTGCGAGCTGATAGCAGAGTACCATAGTGGGGTTAAATCGATACCGGATTTAACCCCCATGTATGTTCTACGATTTTTTGTAGTTTTTGAGTTATAATTTTTTTCGATATTTTTCCTGATTCAACGAGATGATAGCTTTAAAAAAATATATCTTCTTGTGGGTCAATTTTGAACAAGAATATGTACTAAATAGGACATTATCTGCTGAAATCGGTCGTTGAAAGTGGTGTATCTGAAATCTTGTGATTTCATACTTTATAATTTACTAGCTTTTGCCCGCGGCTTCGCCCGCGTGGATGTCGGAAAATATCCCACGGGAACGTACTACCGGGATTAAAAGTACCCTCCCTAAGTGTTAATCCAAGTAAGCCAACGTTCGCACGGACGTAAAAATATCGCGGCGGGATTTTATCGCGCACTGGATTTTCAACTCTCGGTTTTGAGCCAATCTTCGAGAATACAACCTAACAACAACAGAGTGCATCCCAGCGCGACGAAAACACTTGGATTTTTAACTCTCAGCTCTAAGCAGAGCGTTGAAAATGCAGTGCGCTAAAAAAATCGCCGCGATATTTTTACGCCCGTGCCAACGTCGGCTAGACCATATCTTCTCGCACTATAGTACTCGAGGAGCGGCGCGCAGATTGATATTTGATTGCTGGAGGATAATAAATCTTAAAACCAAACAATAGTAAACGGAAAATTACCAACTTGCACGACTTTTGAAAGCAACTTTAAAGCGAAAATATAAATCCTCTTTATTCCCTATCCCGTGGGAATTAAAATAATATTAAGACTAAATGTTACTTCAAGACACGAACTACCCAATCCCTTAAATCTCTTAAAAAGAGGTAAGTACTTACACAAAAATTTGAATAGTGTTTGTGAATTTTAGTTTACCTCAAAAGGAAAAACGGAACCCTTATAGGATCACTCGTGTGTCTGTCTGTCTGTCCGTCTGTCACAGCCAATTTGCTCCGAATCTAATGGACCAATTAAGTTGAAATTTGGTAGACATATGGATTTCTGTGACCCATACACGTACGGGTAAAGTAAATAAATGAAAAAAACTTTTTTTTTTAATTTTGTTATTTTCCCCTAACAGTGACCCCTGTTAGGGGAAAATAACAAAATTAAAAAAAAAAGTTTTGCAAACTGTATCATGTGACATATCAAATGAAAGGGCTTACTATGAGGGTCTCAAATATATTTTTTTATAACTTTAAAATAAATCGTTTCAAAGTTATTTAAGAAAATAGACGAAAATTGACCATTCCCTCCACCTTTCTCCGAAACTGCTGAGCCTAAAATTTTGAAAAAAAAATACAGATAATAGTTCTTTACCTATAGATTACAGGAAAACCCATAAAAAGTCTGGTGTCTCAAAATAATATGGTAAATCTCTCAATATTGTGAGTACAAACTTACATTTACTGTTGGAATGTATGGGAGAACATGTATTTCTACTACAATGTTAAGTTTGTTCTTGGTATAAATTCATCCCAACTACGGAACCCTTCATTGTGCGTGTTCCGACACGCTCTTGTCCGGTTTTTTTTTTTTCATAAATCAAACCCATACATTTGAATTTTTATATCCCTTTTTTTTTTTTTTTTTTTTTTGAGGGTGGGAAATCATCAAATAACTTCTCCCGCTCTGGGTGGAGCGGGAGGGCGTGTCAGACTTTTACTGACTAAAACCCACCCGTGTTCCTTCAGTTGCCTAAGCCAGGGCCGCGGTAACCCTTTCAGACAACCCGCGACCCCAGCGGCGTCGGCCCTATTGGGCCCCGTCACTTGCTGACATCTCTTTGAGGCGCGCGTGGAACACGACGCGCCGTCGACTCGGGCCTGGTCCTTACCGGACGGCGAGCTACCCGCTGCTCACCGTCCGCAGGCCCGCGCCTACGGTGGCCGGAAATCGCCCCGCGATTCCCGCCGCCCAGGGCGTCTCCTGCGGCGACTGAGGGCGTGAGGCTGCCTCTCCCTCACGCGTTCCGCCTCCTCCTTCGCGAGCATCACTGCTTCGCAGAAGGAGGTGACGGCCTCCCATGCACTCTCGCTCCGCACCATGGCCTGGACCAGGCTCGGACGCGAGAGATCGCCGCCGCCGATCGCCTCCGTGAGAACACGGCGGTGCTCTGCCCAAGCCGGGCAGACCTCCACTGTATGCTCCACCGTGTCCTCCGGGCGATCTACACAATGGAAACACCCGGGCGTTTCCTCCCGCCTTATGCGAAACAGGAACCTCCAGAAACAACCGTGTCCGGTGAGGACCTGCGTCAGGCGGAAGGTGAGGACGCCGTGGCGCCTCTCTAACCACTCCTCAAAGAGGGGACTTATCGCCGCTATTGTGGCGTGCCCAGCGCTGGGTTGCGACAGTCGCGCTCTCCATGCCGCCATGAGATCCCGCCGGAGCTCTGTCCGCTGTACCGTGATTTCTCGCGGCAGCGGAGTTACGCCCCGGCGCTTCGCCTCCTCGCGCCACTCCCACACGTGCGCGAGGACCTTTGCCTCCAGATCCCACGGCGGCAATCCGGCAAGGAGGCTCGCCGCCTCCCGGGAGACCGTGCGGTATCCCCGGACTAGCCGGATGGCCATGACCCTCTGGGACGCGTTCAACCTGCCGGCTGGTCCCAGCCTTAGGGAACGCGCCCACACCGGTGCTCCGTAAAGGGCCATGGACCGCACGACAATTTTTATATCCCTAACTTAAGAAATGCTGGGAGTCTCATAAAACTTTCACCCCCTCTAGGATTATTTTTTAAGACAAAAAATAGGTTATGTCCTTCCCCAGGATGCCATCTATAGTCTTGCCAAATTTTGGCGATATCAGTGCAGTTTTGAGAATTTTAAAATCATCCCCTTCTTTACGCCCTTAGGGGATGATTTTTCAAAATCGCTGGCCCACACATTTCTTTATTTTCTACCAAAAGCATAAAGTATTTTCATATTCCCTGCATTTTAAATCTGTAATATCTTCGAAAATATTCATTTAAATTACATGCTGTAAAGGGCCATATTGATCTATAGTAAATACACAATGTATATAGGGCACTTAATTGGATAAGGATTAATACTGTATTGCTTAAAATCGCTTCGTATATAAGCCATTATTTCTCGTAAAAAGTAAAGGATAAAAAATGGTTATTGTGGGTTATCCCTGAGAGATAGACATATACCATCGAGGACTTTTTTACAGACCATTTTAAGGTGTACAATATTGTAGTATATCATTTTGATCTATCTCATAGGGTTCAGCCAGCGTTTGCAATGTAAGCGCAAAAAAATGTGTTTATTTACGACATCACATTAGAAACCTCTAAAATTATCAGTGTTTCTCTACTATATTATGCATGTATTATACATATAAACCTTCCTCTTGAATCACTCTATCTATTAAAAAAAACCGCATCAAAATCCGTTGCGTGGTTTTAAAGATTTAAGCATACATAGGGACAGACAGACAGCGGAGCAACTTTGTTTTATAATATGTAGTGATTATTATCTTTGCATATTTTTGTCAATCCGGACACTACTATTCCTCTACGTTTAAGCAGAGCTCAGTTGATGATAAAAACATAAATGTTATACCTACTACTGTCCTTAACCACTGTCATTGATATGAAATGAGGTATCCAAAATAACTCGAAAACTACAAAAAAATGTAGAATATACATGGGGGTTAAATCGATAGGTATGGTACTCTGCTATCAGCTCGCACTGGCTTGACACACTAAAAGAAACACCCTGTATACATGAACATAATATTATGTTTCATTAGTAAATGATCTCGTTAATATTTTTATTGACTACATAAATATAAATGGTCCTTACCTATGAAATTGCAGATGTTTGATACCGGCTAGTGTGAAGATTATTATCTTCCATTTTATATAGAATTCGAAATTCAAATGAATTTCATATTAAAACATAACATTATATTTTTTAAATCAGTTGTTCATTTGTTTTCCCGACGTTCGATTTGTCTTTGATATCGAGGTATATGTAACCATGGAAAAATCGAAATTGCTCGTGGTTTTCGAATACTAGTTCCGCAGTGGCACCAACGCAGCACAGACGTGCATGGACAAGTACCGCAAGTGAACGCACGGAGCGTTTTTGGTTTGATCACCTTCCTTTCTGGCAATTTTGATCTCAACAATGAGCCTTGGGAAAAAATTTCAAATCCAACGAGGCAATAAAAACGCCTCATCGATTTCAGTCACCAGGATTTCTATAGCTGAGGCATCAGCGAACTTTCATTAAAATGGCAAAAGTGCACCGACAAAAATAATTTTAATTTTTTTTTTTTTTTTTAAACGGCAATTTCATAGGTTCCTAATATAAAAAATATTTTAACGATTACAAATAAAAAATATTGCCAACTTATTAATAAAAACGAAAATGTTATCAGCCTAGGGCAATGAATAGTCACATGTGGTAGAAATCGCCACAGCTAGAAATAATAAATATGGCAATGATATATATTAAAACCCAATTTCTGTCATTTTAAATCAGGAGTCCAATGCATCAAGATTCATTTAAAAATGGCAATATAAATTGGGGTCCCCCTACGTATGAGTCAGTCCATTGCAAACCGGCACCGGTACGTTTCCTAACCTCAATTGACTATAATAGCACGGATGACTGACCACGTTATGTATAGTAGTACGTATATGTATAGGTTTAATACACTACTACATATACTTAGTACCCTCTCGAAAAGAGGAGGCGTGTGTGCCATAGATTTATTTATTTATTTATTGATTTATTTATAGTTAATTATAACGGTTATACACCAATTACAATAATTAACCTAGAAACACAATACTAATATTATAATATCTACTACATACTTAATAAATAACAGTGGAAATTCTCTCATACTTTCTCTCGCAAAACTTCAGACACACTCGCATTATCTCTCTCCATTCATCGGCAAACAGATCACACTCAGGATTGACTGCCAGGAGGGCAGATAGATAGATATATAACAGAAGGAGATGTGCCCAGTGTGTTAAAATGTATCGGAATCCTAGCTGTGTCTCCATTTTGTCCCTTTGTCACTTTCATGATTTTAAAGACAAATACAGTAAAATACTTGTATTTACATTATTATGGAAAGTGATTCCATGATTTTGAATCCAGCCGTTTGTCTATGAATGGCTCATACTGAGCATGTCACGCGGATACAGGTTCGCCCCCTTGCCACTTCTGTTTTTTATATTGCTATGGTCCCAGCAGTGGGAACATTATAGGCTGATTATGTTAATGCATAATATATAAGTACTTACTGGCCAGCAATTATACCACTGCGCACTGTAGGGTCAAGGCCTCATCTCATACAGAGAAGGATCGAGCTTAGGGTGAATGCGCAAAGGTAGCCCTCGAAATTCAAATTTTCTTATGTCATGATTTCCGAAATCATAACATTTTAGAACAAATCTAACTTATTTGTTATGGTCGCGAATCATATTTTGATCAGTATACAACCTGAAACTGACCAACAAATTGCAAAAAACACAAGAATTTTAATGTGGTACCTTAAATCACTGCGCTTCCTCAATTTGGGTTGGCGATTTCAGACTACTCTAAGTCCAGGTTATCTTGCCATGCTTGACCTCGTGGTTAGTTGATTACGTCTAAAATTTGGTCACCGTCATCTGCCTAGTCTTTTCCCAACTATGTTGGGGTCAGCTTCCAGTCTAACCGGATGCAGCTGAGTACCAGTATTTTACATGGAGCAAATGCTTATCTGAACTCCACAGCCTAGTTACTGGGCAAAACTAAATATCAAGGCATAATTCCATAGTGTCTGAGCTTATACACGCCATCTTTAGTACCGTTCGATAGAAGAGGAATGCATCAAATTAGGCACTTTTTTTGCATTATTCCTATAATTATTTTATATTTTACCTCATTCGCTATTTTCCAGAGATATTTTCCTTATTTGTAAAATTACGCTGTATAGATAAATTCTTATCTTGTAGGCGTAGTAATTTTATCTATTTTTAATACACTCTGGGGATTAACGTAATAATAGAATTCCTAAACAGAGAGATTAGGCCTTACACGAAACATTATATTACAAGTAACAGGATGTAAGTTATTCAGATATTAGTTTTTCGTCAATAACAGTCATATCTTTTTATACTACTATTTTTCTATGATAAGGTTTCAGGAATTACCTTTGAGGCAATAAAGATTGTAAAAGTACACGATACTTTTAGTCTGATTCAAAATCAGTATGTATGATTAATGTAAAATAGTTTTAATGAAAGGAGACTGGGCGAAAAAGGTCTATGGACCAATAGCGATATGGTTGTGATATTTATGTAAGGACACCTCATATTTACCCTTGGGCAAAGTGGCATCAAAATCGATTCCGTCTATTTTGATAAAAATAGAATTTTAGAATTTACACGATTTTCAATGGTACCTTAACTGTTGTAGCTACAGAAAAACGTTTTATAGAGACTGTCCTTAACCTTTTTTTGTTTAAGGGCGAAGGCCCAGGACTTATGAAGGAGAAATGAAGTGACGGCTAGCTGGCAGCGCACTGACGTTTATTTTACAAGTCAAGATGACATATTATGACGACACGGTTGGCGCAGTGGTTGAGCGATTGACTGCTGCGCATCATGTCGCGAGTTCGATTCCCGCACGGAACAAATATTTGTACGACCTACAAGTATTTGTTCCGAGTCTGGGTGTTTTTCTATCTATAATATGTATGTATTTACAAAAAAAAAATGTATATAAGTAGTTTATCAGCCATCTCGTTACCATAACACAAGCATTAGGTTGCTTAGCTTGGGACTAGATGGCGTTGTGTGAAATGTCCAAGGATATTTATTTTATTTTATTTTTTATTATCAAGAGAACTACCATAGATAAATAATAAATTACATAACATGAATGACAACTAAAATTTCATAATAATAGATATAGAAATACTTATAAAACCACTCTTGAATACAACATCTAATTTAGGCTCACGTAAATACACGATTATATTTCTGTTAGTGTCACCGTCACTGATATCCATAGCTTATCAGACTTTTGAGATGTGTATTATGATATTGAATTAATGTAGTACATGCTTAATATCAGTGATTTTAGGAAATGTCTAGATATTTCATTCTTTTTCGTTTTTCGTTTTCTCTGTTGCCGACCAGGAAATCAAAGCAAACACTGGCAGTTAGGAGGTACTGCTCGATTTTTGCGACCAATTTTTTAAGAATAAACATTTGTAGTCATTGTTTAATATTCAATAACCATGAAATATGAGAATCGGCTGCCCTAACCCGTGGTGGAACCAAAATTAAAGCATGTCGAAGTTGAAAAATAAACTTAAAAAAAAACCGGTCAAGAGCGAGTCGGACTCGCGCACCGAGGGTTCCGTTCCGATTTCTGAAAAAGTGTGCTACTTAGAGACATCGTTTTATTTTTCCTGTAATCTTTACATAAACTTCTATCACATAGAATAATTTCAGATTTTTTTCTTTGCAAACTTCGGAGATAAGGGGGGGGGAAACGGTAATTTTTTTACATTTTTCATCCAAAGTCGGAAACAGTGCGGCCTAAAAAAAAATAAAAAATAGTTTGAGAATGTGCAAACAGCGCTCTTTCATATGATACCCTACATGCCCTAGTAGCCCCACTTTCAATTTTTAAGACCCCCTTTCAGTCCTTGTTGCAAAAAAAATATAAATATTTTTATTTCTTTGTTATTTGCAAAATAGTTGGGTAAACGTCATCTAAAACCATTCCAAATTTCAAGTTGATAGCTACTACTACTAGACAGACAGACAGACAGACAGACTGAGTCACACCATAAGGGTTCCTTTTTTACCATTTTGTTACGGAACCCTAAAAAGTAATTTCATACTACACGAAAACCTTATGGGACGATTTTTTGGGATCATCTAACCAAAAAATAGAAATATTTAGCTGCGTGAGAGTTGGGGAGAATATATGTTCGTCGCATAACTCAACATAATTGTTGAAATGGCAAGTACAAAGTGGTCGAAGGAACCGTGATCACATTTTGAAGGAAAATATATAATTTTTTTTAAAGCTTTTGCTTCAACCAGGTATCGAAGGACTCTTCTTTTCTAGTATCGACATGAGCAATAATTTGCTAGCTTTCACATAACCATTGTACCTTTGTTAAGGTTGTCACATTCGTAACGGCAGTATTTGTTGAACAACTAAGCCGACCCGAAGCAATTGCTACACATATTCGGCTTGTATTTGGCTCGTAGCTATGGCTCGTTCCAATCAGCAAGTACCCTTCTTCCTTCTGGTCTTTTCCCTAGGCACGAAGTACGTAGTTTCGGCCGAAGTTACGGGCCTACTCTGTATTACTTATACCTATACGAATATGAGATTAGTTCAGTGCCCCGTGTTGTCATTAATTCTACAGGCGTGTTTTGTCTGTCCGAAAAAATTGATTTGGCACTTGTTTTGATGGAACAACTACTTTGAACTGGCACGTATCTTTATTGACGGACTTAGAGAGTAGACCCTCATGTTCGAGTGGGCTCGGCATAATTCATCCTAAGCCGAGCAGCTTTTTCTGGAATATACGAGTATCTCCATATATTCGATTTTCCCGCCCGGCTATGCCAAATCACGCCATGGATGCCCAAACAAGTGAGTAGCATGTAGTAAAAAGTAGTCAACAATCTTGCTTCCAAGGTACCCTGGACACATAAAAAAATTAAACTCATGGTGATAATGATAGAAAAGATAAAGCATTGTTTGCTTCTTGACCATGAAAATTTGTTGACATACCATGTCATTGATTAACTCCTGTTTGCACTATGAATAACGTGAGTGTTATTAGGAAGTGAAAAAAGTATACATTGCTGTATAAAAGTATATAGATTATGTTTTTTTTTTTGGGTGGGAAATCATCAAATGGCTTGTCAGACTTTTAGTAACTAAAACCCACCCGTGTTCCTTCAGTTGCCAATGCCAGGGCCACGGTAACTCTTTCGAACAACCCGCGACCCTGGCAGGCATTGGCCTTATCGGACTGCTGGCTTCTCTTTGAGGCGCGCGTGGAACACAACGCGCCATCAACCCTATATGGGGTGACGGCGCGTTGTGTTCCACGCGCGCCTATATTATTATATAGGCGCGGCGCATATATTATATTATAAACTATGTTAGTATATACTTAGAACACAAAAAAGAATTGATAATATATCGACCACATATAGTTTCATCAAGCCCCATGTAATACATGAAGCTTGATAAACCTATCCATGGTAGGCCCATCCAGCCTTTCAGCAAACACCCTCAAGAAAATGAATGTAATGAAAATCTTGACTTAATCATCAGTTTAAATGGATTTCCAATAACCATGTTATCAGTTTCCAGTTAAATGCAATTTTCATGTGCGTAACATTATGTTCATTGATATGACTAAAGAGTATTTATCACCGAGTTCAAACATTCCGATGACTGTATAGGAAATAATATTATTTTTATCAGACTGTTATTTTCGAGTTTTCGGCGAAACATAAGCAAAAGATTAAGGTATTAAGGTATGACTGTGTGATGAATGAGTCAACTTTGATTTAATGGCGGAAACTGTAGCACCTTAAAGGATTTAAGTATGCGTTATGAGTAAGCAAGGAGTGTGAATGATATTGAGTATCAGACGAAAAATATGAGTGCAGTTGCTACACTAATTTAAAGCACAATAGAACAAAATAGAACTTACTACATCAATTTCAAAACATGGCTAATACACAAACCAATGGTTCTAAAATATAACAATTTTGTGAACAATTATGACATTGATTTGTAAATTAAAAAATAATTTAAGAATTCAATCTAAATAAGATAACATATTGAAGTTGTAAATATCTCTGACGTCACATTCTTTATCTACTTAGCACATTGTTACGATGATAACTTATCCATTCATTCATCTTTTTCCAGAGTAAACTCTTCACTTCAAAGTCGAGCGAATTCGAGCTCGAAGCGTTGGAAGTCCACAACGAGTTCAGAAGCGAGCATGGAGTCCCACCGCTAGTTATCAGCAAAGAAATCAGCAAATACAGTCAAAAATGGGCAGAAGACTTAGCCAAAAAAGATGAAATGGCCTACAGCCTCAACCAAAACTACGGAGAGAATGTATACTGCGGCTGGTCAGCCGACGCTCACACGAAAATAAAAGCCAGAGACTGTGTCGAGAAATGGTACAGTGAAATCAACAATTTTGCTTTTGGGAAAGAGCCAGATGTCTTAACTTGCGGGCACTTCACACAGATAGTCTGGAAAGGTACCAGGGAGCTAGGAGTAGGAAGCGCCAAAAGCAAATCTGGGAAGCTTTATGTTGTAGCAAACTATTATCCTCCAGGTAACTACAGCGGGCAATTTGCCAAAAACGTTCACCCTCCGGGCGCCAATCAGTTCAAAAGCTACAACAATAACTCTCCAAGAGAATCCTACGACAATTTGGCGCCACCATCACCTAACCACAGAAACAGTAAAAACTTAAGCGATATCGCTTCAGAATTGGTCAACAAATTTCGATCATCTTCAATATCCGATGATAAATTCGATGAAGAGTTTCTGAAGTCTCACAACGAATACAGAAAAAACCATGGCGCAAAACCTTTAGAGTTTAGCAAGAAGCTTTGTAAATTGGCAGAAGATTGGGCGAAGACCTTAGCAAAGAAAGGTAAAACTGACCACAGAGATCAGAACGAATACGGAGAAAATATATTCTCAGCTTGGTCTACTGATCCAAACTTCACAGTGACAGGGAGGGACCCTGTGGACAAATGGTACAGTGAGGTCAATAATCACAAGTTTGGTAAAGAGCCCTCAGACTTGAAGTCTGGCCATTTTTCACAAGTTGTCTGGGAGGACACTAAAGAGCTCGGAGTGGGTGTTGCCAAGTCTAAGGAGGGTCACATTTACGTCGTTGCGTATTATTACCCTCCGGGCAACGTTATCGGGAGTTTCGCGAACAAAGTTAAGCCTCCAATTGATTAAATTTTGAAGACCTTTATTAATTCCACAGCCAAAGAAACATTCCATAGAATTTAGGGTTATTTAAGTTATTTTTTACTATTTAATTTTCCATTAGTTTATGAAACTTATACCTCTATTTATTATTGTTTTTAAGAAACCTATTTAATTATAGTTTTTACGCAACTTTATGTATTTTACTATCCACTTTGAAATAAAATTAAAATGTTAGACAAATTATGTTGAGGACAGAGGACTAAATCGAATAATAAAACCAAGACTCGTTATTACCCGATTTATTGTCGGTATTCCATAGCTAACAAACTAATTAATTACACGCACTGATATAGGCAAACATGGCTTTGGTTAAATAATTACCGACCCTCTACAAACTACGCGCTAGAACATTACGAAAACTTGTTCACCATAGTAGCTCTGAAAGCGGACTAACTATCTAAATTTAAGAGTGGGCGGAAAAGGATTAACATTTACGACCACTTCCGGTTCTAGAAGTTTCCAGAATGTTCCAACGTATTCTACAGTGCTTCCCCTAGCGTCGAGGAGCGATAACTACGCTGGCCATTGATAAATACACAATGGCCCATTCATAAAAGCGGCCCTCTGGCGTCGAGGAGCGATAACTACTATCAAATAATCAATGGGCACTCGTAAGAGATTCATTCACAAACGCAAGCGCCATCTATCAGCGACTAGCGCAAATGAACGACACAAATCACATCATTTCCTCCTCCACCCAACGACAGAGGTCGCTACGCTACAGTAAATTACTATTTTATCTTGGTGAAAAATGTAAATCGGTCACATTTCTCCCGCCGTGTACATCTAATGTACATAATTATATCACTAGTGACTGGTTTACAGTTTCCACACGTCAATGATAAAAATTTAAGTTACTCTAACTTAATCTAATAATCGCTGTATGCGATAAGCACTTGTACTGAAATCAATAAATAATTTAGAACATACATAACATAAAGCTAAGGGTAGTCACTGCAGGATCCTTGCTCTGCTATATATTTAATTGAATTAAATTAAAAAACTCCTCCTAACAGCATGATCCTGCAATAACGCCAACAAAACAATGACCTTATTTAACAAGGATCTAAATCCACATAAGGAATCCAATAATTACAATACTAAGTATGTAGGTACAATACTAAGTATTACTCAGACTAGTCTCTTATTCTACTTAACCTTTAGTTAAATACATAATTTGGTTATATAACTATATATACACTAACGGTAGTCGCTCCAGGACCTTTGCTCTGCAATATATTAAATCACATTGTATTAAAAACTCTTCCTTACAGCAAGGCCTTAGAGTGACGCCAAGAATGAAAACAATATGGTGACTTAGTCTACACCACTGGTTAACAATAACAATACAATATGTTTTACAATTTTGACTTTGACAACTAAGCTTATTCTACAGGTATGACGACGAGACGTTTAACAGGACGACGCATTGTACCACTCTTGGTTTTGACGTCAACGACTCTTACGATACCATCCGCGCCTGGGTACACGCGTTCGACTCTCCCCTTTGGCCATATGTTTCTTGGTAAGTTGGGGTCTACTACTACCACCAAATCGCCCACCTTGACTGTGTCGCCGCGTCCATGTGGCTCCCGCCGGTTTTCAAATGTAGGTAGTACTTCGCGCAGCCATCGTTGCCAAAATAGGTCCGCTAGTCGTTGCGACGCTCTTCAGTGTGAATGGCGTAGTTCATCCGGTCTTGTGAAATTCCCTGGCAGCGGTACTTTAGAGGGTGCGCCAAGCAGGAAGTGGTTAGGCGTCAGAGCCTCCTCGTCGTCTGGGTTAACCGATACATGGGTCAAAGGTCGTGAATTAACTGTGTGTTCTACCTCTGTCAGAAGTATATGAAGCACATCTTCATACGAGTGCCGATCTATCAGTGTGGCATTCAATACTGCTGGCGACTGTGTTTCTCGTGATATGTCGGCCGCCGCTGCGATGCGCGAGCGTATTCTTATTATGTTGTGTTCATCGACTGTCAGAGATAGCCGATTCAAACGGCTGTCGGCTGGTACCGCTCTCCCGCCGGTGACGTGACGCAATTCTTCCGGGAAACATTCCTCCTGTATGGCGCGTGTCCACAGGAACTCGGCTCGACGTGTGTACTGTGTACCAAGAGGTATGTAGACCGTCGGCATGACGCTGAGGTTGCGACTATGCGCTCCGGATCGCGTCCTCGTAGTCTCCCGTTGCTGCGCCTTCCAGTTCGGGTCGTCTGTGGTAACGCGACTATTGCGTTTGCGGGTAGCGGCTGTGGTGTGCACTCGAAGTCGGTCGATGAATTGAAGCACGCGCGCCGTGGCCCGGATGAGTCGCAGCCAGGAAGAGAAACGTGTAACGTCGGGTAGCGCCTCTCTTGTAGTCGATCGTTGGTGCGCCGTGACAGTGGTGACACGCTCCTCTCCAGTGTCGAGGCTGGGAAACGAAGGACCGGTGTACCAGCGGTGGCTCGCTGTGAAGTGAGATGGTGTATCGCGAGTCGAGTCGTCGGCGACGTTGTGAGCGGTGGGGACCCAGCGCCATTCGCTTCGCTGGGTTGTTTCTTCTAGTTCTGCTACTCGGTGCGCGACGAACGGTTTGAAGGCGCGCGCGCCGGCGCGCAGCCACGCTAGCACGGTGCGCGAGTCGGACCAGAAGACTCGGCGGTCAGCGCGACGATCGTGCTCTTCTTCCACACAGCGCGCCAGTCGCCCGCCGAGGACGGCAGCCTGCAATTCAAGTCTAGGTATAGATGTGACCTTAAGGGGCGCAACGCGCCCTTTCGCTGCCGCGAGCGACACATTAACTTGACCTATGTCGTTCACTGAACGCCAATATGCTGCTGCGGCATAGGCCCGTTCGCTCGCGTCCACGAATATGTGCAATTCTAAACCAGTTGAGTCATTAAATCCCGGGTAACAACGTGGGATACGAACGCCTTTTAGAATTTGCAGAGCAATTAACCAGTCGTGCCATTTACGCTCTAAGCTTTTAGGTAGGCGCTCATCCCAACCGATATTTAAACGCGAAGTGTCTTGCATTATGCACTTCGCTTGTGTCGTAAACGGCGCGGCTAGTCCCAGCGGGTCATACAGAGACATCGCCGTTTTTAATAACTGGAGTTTCGTAACCTGCTTGTCTAAATAAGAAGCGTCTACTTTCCTGAAGTTGAATCCCAAACTGTCATTGTGGTGTCGCCAGATGAGGCCGAGAATTTTCTCCTCCTTGTTGAGCAGAGTGTCCGCCTCTGCTGGCTCAGTTGCGAGGCCTGCGATGGCGGCCGGCTCGTTGGACGCCCATTTCTGCAGTGTGGAGTTACCTCGCCGATGTACAGCGTTGACTGCTTTAGATACTCGGTTCGCTTCTTTTGTGTCGTCAAAACTCTGTAAATAATAATCCATATAGTGATTTCGAACTATAGAGTTCACCGGTTCGGGGTAGTCAGACTCATGAACCCGTGCGTTATAATTTTCTTGCATGAGCTTTTCTATAGTTTCGTCTGTACTTACATGACTGCAGCACTCTCTGATCTGTGGTACTAGATGTACTTTTGTCAGATTGCAGGTTTGGCCGTGTAAAGCCCAGCCAAGTGGTGTACGTGACGCTACCGGTTGACCTTTTGTACCTACTCGCACTTCTGAGGCAAGTAGGAGCGCCCAGTTGTCCTGGCCTATCAAGACAGTTGGCACGCCTTTGTCGTATGAGAGCTGCTCGACTATAGGTGTCAGATGATCGAAGCCGACCAGGTCATTTGCGCGTATTGACTGGCTTGATAATTCAAGTCTGTCGATAGTTCTGGCTTCGATGTCTATGCCTTCGGTTGTGTACTTACCTCGTATATTTACCTTGACTCGGCACGAGTTTGTAACGTCGATACGTGTGCCTGCTACGGCCTCGATGTAAAATGGCTCATTGGGGCCTTTTGCACCTATCCGCTGTGCGACGTCAGTAGTAAGTAGTGTTATTGTCGATCCATCATCCAACAAAGCAAATGTTTCTACTTTACCGTTTGGTCCCGATAGTGTCACTGGTACCACTTTCAGCAAAACTCGGTTGTATGTGCGCGGCGTGCTCGTGTTGCTGATGACGGCGTGTGGCGCGCTGTCAGCGCACTGTGCTGTGTCGACGCGCGGCGCGGTGTCAGCACACGGCGTGGGGTCGACGCTCGATGCTACGTGGTCTGTTGATGTGACACGAGGACGCTCTTCTCGTCTACTGCCACTGTGCAGCAGACCGTGATGATAGTGCTCGCAGTCTTGCACTTCACACTGCTTACTTTTGCATTTGTGATTCCAGGTCCGTCGTTTCAGGCACCTGAAACATAATTTATTTTTACGTACAGTTTCCCATCTATCAGTTATCGACATTTTCTTAAAGTTATTACAGACAGCCACACTGCTACATTTTTCGCTACATATTACACACGGTGTTTTTTCAGTCTCTACTATATTAAATGACTTTTGAGCCGACCGTTGTGGACGTTCTCGTTTATATTCCACCTCTGCGGAGGCGTGACGCGCATTGATATCGGCCTCTCTATCGAGGAATCGTCCCAACACTACTAGGCCGGGCTCTGCGTCACCCGCAGCAAACTCATAGTCATACCACCGGCTTCTAAGCGTAACTGATAATTTTTCTGTAATTACGGAAATCATTTCCGGGCTATGTAAAAATTCTGTTCTTTTCAGAGCTTGCACCGCGGCAATGGCATTCGTGACCTTCGATGCAAACACACATATATCTGTAGGGTTATCTGATAGTTTAGGTAACTGACGTAATTTATTTAACTCGTAAGTTATTAGTGCGTTTGGTCGCCCAAACCTAGATTCTAACCTTTGCATAATTTGAGCGGCCGAGGATCCTAGAAATAGGCATTTGACTGCCTCTATTGCTGGCCCTCTCAAAGATTTTCTGAGGCGGGCCAAATTCCCTGCCTCTGTGTGAGTCGACGCTGACTCATTATATGCTGCTTTAAAATGCAGCCATTCGCCCGCGTGGCCACTAAAAATAGGTAAATCAATTCCATACCTGCTGGCGGCGGGGTTACCCCGCGCTACCTCTAACAATGCTTGAGTCAGTCCTTTCAGAAGGCTCCCCTCGTCGCCGCGTTGCGGTGAGGGCGGCGGCGCGTCATGTGGCGTCGCCGTCCGTGTGTCCCCGCGACGCGGTGGGGTGGGCTGATCATCGTGTGGCGACATGGGTCGCGACTGCGGCGGGCGGACGTAGCCGCGGTGTTCGCCGAGCGCGTCCGCGGCGTCCGTCTGACGTTTCGATGTCGCAGTCGAGCTTCCCGCCAATAATTCTTCCTCTGCTGAATCCGCTTCCAAGAGCGCTAGCCTAGCGGCGGCGAGCTCCAGTCTCGCTCGGGCCAACGCCTTTCTGTTGGTTCTCGTCTCGTCCAGTGGTTGTCTGTGTGGAGTTGTCGTCGCCCCAGGGCTGTGAGGCTGGGTCAGGTCCGAATCTGTGACGGAATTATTGGGTGTGCCTGTCGGCCCCACCGCTGTCACCGATTCCGTGGAGACGGGCCCGTCCCCTTCCGTTGCCGCTGTGACGGGTTCTTGCATACCGCGTGTCTTCACCATGTCGACAGGTACTGCACTACACCACACTACCACTCTCGCGTGAGGGCAAACCAAAACTATGCCTGCCTATATCCGGCTCTTGAAGGACCAATGTTGAGGACAGAGGACTAAATCGAATAATAAAACCAAGACTCGTTATTACCCGATTTATTGTCGGTATTCCATAGCTAACAAACTAATTAATTACACGCACTGATATAGGCAAACATGGCTTTGGTTAAATAATTACCGACCCTCTACAAACTACGCGCTAGAACATTACGAAAACTTGTTCACCATAGTAGCTCTGAAAGCGGACTAACTATCTAAATTTAAGAGTGGGCGGAAAAGGATTAACATTTACGACCACTTCCGGTTCTAGAAGTTTCCAGAATGTTCCAACGTATTCTACAGTGCTTCCCCTAGCGTCGAGGAGCGATAACTACGCTGGCCATTGATAAATACACAATGGCCCATTCATAAAAGCGGCCCTCTGGCGTCGAGGAGCGATAACTACTATCAAATAATCAATGGGCACTCGTAAGAGATTCATTCACAAACGCAAGCGCCATCTATCAGCGACTAGCGCAAATGAACGACACAAATCACATCATTTCCTCCTCCACCCAACGACAGAGGTCGCTACGCTACAGTAAATTACTATTTTATCTTGGTGAAAAATGTAAATCGGTCACAAATTACTTGTAAACATAAAACATAGTTTCAAGATCAGGCATTGCTTGTGATATGTAATTAAGAGCTAATTAATATTACACTGACTGAAAACTTGCTACATCTTCTGAAGTAGCTACAGGTATTTTTTTGGCTTACAACGTGCCTAAAGTTTGTCATTTTACTTGCAGACAAAATGCCATGAATTTAAAATTAGTATTTTTTTTAGTGGATAAAATTTAATGAGACTCGAAAAGTAACTGTTTTTCGATATTTACCTGACTATTCTATAAGTTCAATAATACTTTATAAGAGGCCCCCAGAGCACGCGTAGTTCGTACAAAAGAAATAAGTACCAAAATAATTTGTAAATCAAACATATTCTTATGGTAGTGTGTGTTTATTCCGATTGTATTTTGGGAACTAGATATTCGGTAATCCAATCGGATTATATACACTCTACTTTAAGAATATGTTTGATTCCCAAATTGTTTTGGTATTTTGTATGTATGAACTTCGCATGCTCCGGGGGCCTCTTAAAACCTTTTAGAACTTTGAAATAGCATTATAATGAAAGTTAACACTTTTTTGTTTCACAGTAAGTACGATGCTGGTATGTTGATAGACACCTACAGAGTGTTCCACGAACCTTTTGCTTCACAGAACAAGACATTTAATTAATATCCCTAAAATAGATGCGTCGGTTCTTTACTAAATGCTAAATCGTCGAGATATTTCTGGCCTTGAAAAGGTTAAAGCATGAAAGGTACTCCATATCGACCTTCAACAGTTTGCTTCGAGAGAACTTCCCCCACAAAATAGATGTAGATAAAGCATGAATCGTAGCAAGGGTACCTACGAGCACACTTTACTACTAAAATTTGTTGAATTGCTGTCACCTCGATTTTAAACCTTAAAGTAATATTCTCAAAGTTGAGTTTAAAACATTTTTTATTTCGATAGTACCCGAGTAAGGTGCTCGATGTCTCGTTGGAATTTCGTATCATTAGTTTTGAAAAGCGTGTTGAGAGCAGTCACTTAGTGGACTCATAAATTTAAGTAGAACCTTTCTGTTTGGTCAAATAGATTTACAGCTAATGTACCTTTTAATAAAATGATGATGATATTTCATATTTTCATTGTGCTTTTTTAAAAGAAATTCCTACGAATTTATGCTCTGTATTGTGAGACAACATTCCGATTTATGAAAAGTTATTATGAACTACGCGTGTATAGAATAAAGCGCAAAAAAGATCTTTAAAACTTTATTTTATCCACCATGTCTTGCTATTTTTTAGGGCTCCGTACCACAAAAGGAAAAGTGGAAACCCTAAAGAATCACTTCTTTGTCTGTCTGTCTGTCAAGACCCTTTTCCTCAAGATCGCGTGGAGGTATCATGTTCAAATTATTATCAAATACGTAGGTCTACGGTCCCTTGAAGCTCTAAAAAAATCAAGCTTCTAAGTCAACGCAATAAAAAAATACTGCCATTTATGCGACAAATTTTGATACTCGCAAACAAATCAAAACATAAAGGGAACTTCCTGTTGACCTAGAATCATGAAATTTGCCAAAAGTAAGGTCTCATAGCACAAGTAAAGGAAAAAGTCCGAAAATCGTTAATTTGCAGTTTTATCATACAATTTTTTTTTGCGATTACCAATTTACATTTGCATTTGGAGAATTAACCGTGACATAGAGACCGTGAGAAAGTAGTTTGTTCTTGGGACAAATTAATTCCATCTACGGAACCCTTCATTATGCGTGATCCGACACGCAGTTGTCTGGTTTTTTTTGTATTTACAATGACTTAGCAACTTCAAACTAACGACTTCAATGGCTTTGAGGATAACAAGTTGGTTGAAATATAAAAAAAATCAAGCTCAAGTCAGTGAACAACAGGCATTTTGATGAGACATTTTCAACTTAGTCTCAAAATTAATCTATCTACACATCTGCATGTAGGAGGAGCTCGTGGCTAAATAATAACAGCCACACGGGTCGATCCATCAGGTTAAGCTACGCTTGCCGGGGTTGGTCCGTGGATGGGTGTCCATTTTTACGTACCGAGCTCCTCCGTACCTCGTTAAGCACGTTAAACCGTTGGTCCCGGCTGTCATTCGTGGATCTTTCACAGTCGTTACGGGTCGTCAGAAACCCGAAAGTCTGACAACCAGTCTTACCAAGGGGTATTGTATTAACCAGTTACTGGGTTGTGGAGGTCAGATAGGCAGTCGCTCCATGTAAAATACTGGTATTCAGCTGCATCCGGTTAGACTGTAAGCCGACCCCAACCTAGTTGGGAAAAGGTTCAGATTGATTTGACATATCTGGAAACCGTAATCGTAAAACGGTCACAAACTGACAATATATTATGAATTGTCAGTTTGTGACCGTTTTACGATTTCAAATATTATTCATAATATTATCCTATTATGATTCTGCCAAAGTGGCCGTTTTAGCCCCCCTGTACTTGTTTACTGTTTCAGGTGACAAAGTTAAATCATGTTGTATTTCAAATAGGCACATAAAAGGCACTTTGGAACGTCAAAATTTACAAGAAAATAGAATTGATTCTAGTTGCCCCTTCCAAAATGTTGTTTCTTAGGGAGAATAATGGGTAAACTCCACAGTTAGGTACTCTTTTAGAAATGTTTTACAATATTTTGTATACATTTACTATACGTAAACGAGGCAAAAGGTGTACACACGGCCACACATCAAGCTATACATTTCCAGTTTACACTGACCTCTCATTGTAAGGAAATCCTAACAAAACATAATTACTATAAGTACTGCAACAAGCAGAAGCTGCTGCGGTGTCTAAATCATATGAAATTTTGATCAAGGGTGCTTTGAAGCTATCAATTTCTAACGTCGCAAAAAGAAAGTACAAACAGACAGACATCATACAAGCATCCTTGGTACACCATACATATTAAGCTACCTACGCAGCTGCCATTTCACGGTATGCACTCAATATTGTACTTCCAGTGGTTTTGATGAGGAAACTTTTATTGCTGCAATGTACCTACTGTGTGTGATGTGACCATGTTTGTACTGTGACTTTGTTTACTGAAGTGAAGCAAAATGAATGTTTATATCATTGCTGTTTGTGTGGTAGGTTTCATTTAGCATTTAAATACATAAATTTTGATATTTTTGGTCTAAAAATCTATAAGATTGGGTTTTTGATAAAAGCCCGAAGATGTATATTTTGACCTCTTTGGGCTAATTTTTCAATAGTCAGATAACTTTTATCTGAAGAATAAATATGACAGTTTGACATAATTTTCTATGCAAAACCTATCAAACCACCAGATTAATTTTGTAAATAAATCTTGCGATTAAAAAATTAACCCTTAGTCGATTAAAAAAATCTAAAGAAAGCTATGTTGGTGTTTTCAGAATCTTATAACCCTTGTTAACGCTGACCATGACATAAATTTTGAGATGATATTGAAAATATTAAAGGTAAGACCGAATATACGTCGGTTTATAACCATGATTAGTATTGAGGAAGTATAAAATACAGTAAGTACCAAAATACAGTAAGTATCAAAATACAGTAAGTACCATAATACAGTAAGTACCAAAATACAGTAAGTACCAAAATACAGTAAGTACCAAAATACAGTAAGTACCAAAATACGCATTGTTGGTCAAGTGATTGCAAGCGCTACTTCTGAGCATGAGGTCCTGGGTTCAATTTCCAGCAAGGCTATTCTGTAATTATCTCACCGTGAAAACTTAAGTGAAGTGAGCGTGGAGTGAGCTGTCAGTGTCATTCCACCTGATGCTAGGGATGGACCAAGCACATTTTTACAGTCATAATCGAGATTTTAGTAATATTTTTTATGCTATTCTAGTGATCATTTTATATTATTTCAAAGCTAGTATTTAAGTGTCTAAACATTACTATGTTTAGACACTTTTATTACAAACTCATTTTTTTGCAAGACTAGTCCGTATTGTACATAAACTGACTGACTGTGAGCGCGTCACGCACGAACAATAAATAAAACAATAATTTCTATTTGACTATTTTATTTTAAAAACCCGCTAAATGCTAATGTTTAGACTTACAAATAATATAAAATGATTATGTCATAAAATTAGCATAAAAAATATAATAAAAATCTCGATTATGATTGTAAATGTAATTTGGTAAATCCCTAGCATCCGTGGGATGACACTGACAGCTTACTCCACGCAAGTTTTCACGGTGAGATTTTTACAGAATCGACGTAGTCGAGCAAAGTGTTTTTGGGTCTTTCCATCAGGGTTTCCTTCCGAGTCTGGATTTGTGTCCGGTTGATGACAATATGCTCGTCCCCCGTTACATGGGACCTAAACATACTGGATTTGGGTGTACTAGAAGTGTAACCCTGCCCAACCCTTCGTGGAAACAAGGCGTAATGTTATGTTGTAATGTGACTATTGCAGAAGCCTATCATTTCCAAAATGACAGCTCATCATACTCAATAACAATAACATGAAACAGAGTAAAACAGAGGAATTAATTTTGATAAATCAGACGTCAAATGGAAAGCTAACAGAGTGAACTAATTAGCTAGTGTTGCCGCCATTCGTATCCGAATGCGGAGTGCGGATATATAAGAAATCCGAAACTAATCTCGTGGTACATCGTCTTACGGGACCGACTCAATTTATAGATAAGGGGTGGGAGGTTGTAGTTAATATTATAGTAATGTATGCCTATTAGAAGCTGTAAGTATGTTTTTAGGATTCCGTACCAAAATGGTAAAAAGGAACCCTCATGGTTCCTCATGAGGGTTCCTTTTTACCATTTTGGTACGGGTAATTGGTAATTTCTGCGATTTTCTCAAAAAATAATGAACCAATTATGATGATTCTTTCACTAACGTACTTACACATACATACTTTCAGGAAGGTTTTACTATAGGTAATTATTCTTATGTACGAATTTATATGCATAAATGTACTGTATCACCGGCATATATAAGCAGATTTTGATAAGTCTTCCTTTTTTTCATCTTGGGCTTATGTAATTGTAGGTATATTCAACTAAAAATGGAAATAGTACATTTTGATACAAGTGGAGAACGTTTGTTATTGCGTTCGAGGCAGAATTAAAACACCCGAGCCGTAGGCGAGTTTGTTTTTGAGCCGAGAACTGCAATAACAAATGTCCACGAGTATCAAAAGACGACGACGACGTTTTTCAATACACTTTTGAAGAAATAAAATAAAAAACACATAAAATAACGGAAAATAATTTTGTCATGAATTAATAGGGAACTATGATTTAAATTTTCTTTTTTTTCCGCGCTTTGCTTTCGCCAGGTTGAAAGAGAAGCAAAGGTATAAAGCCGATAAACAGCCTAAAATGAAAAATAGAAAATTCAAATATTTTTGAGTTTAGAACACAAATAAATGTTAATTTGTTCATAAACGTTTTTTTTATTGTAATAATCATGGTTTTTGATAATATTCTATTTTAGAAACATTATTTAAATATTCAAAAAATATTAACGCCTTATAGACGCATATCTCTTTGCCGAGATTAAAAAAAAACATTCACCTCCGAATAGAGAGTTGTGAATAGAGGCATTGAACCAATTTGGACTAAGTATAGGTATAAGTTATCTGTGGCATTCCCGCACACGTGTGGGGAAATAAAAAATCGCACGTGTGCGACATACATTGCATTGTGAACCTAATCGTAGTGCAATATGAACCGGTTTTCGAGGAAGTGTATTGAAAAATAAATTTACTTTTAAAAAAGTAACAATCTGCCTCAAAAACCTAAATAAATAAAAAACTTTTATAAAAACTTAACAGCTTATGAAGTCAGTGTCTTTAATTCTTCAATGCACCTTAGCTTGGCATTGACTTCAGAAGCTGTTAAGTTTTTTTATGAAAGTTATATACTATTAAATTACCTTTACCTTCATTGCAAGTTCTCAAAAATAAAACGTAATTTTCCACAGATATGTTGGGTCCACGTATTTTTCTCATATCTCCAGACTTGCTTGCCTATTATCGTTTATATGGGGTAGTTATAAGTGATGGAGCGACCTAACTTCGGACGTGAGAAAACTTTCCTAGGGCCTGGGAATTTCCCATTTCGTATTACCAGGTACCTACGACGATTAGGAAAATGTATGAATCTCGAAGGATTACACTATTTATTTGCATGTTTAGTTTGACAAGTTTCTCTTGTTTTAAGTGATTGTTGATTAAGGGTCAGACTCCACTAAGCGGAACAATCCTCGAGGATGCTCGAGCATCTACACACAATGATATTATAAAGGAAAGATACGCTACGTTCATATCGAGCGGCAATCAGTTGCGTGTTTATTACAAATCTACTTACATAATAGGTGTATTAGTTTTCAACTACGACTGCGATAGATAATATCGAGCGTATGATACAGAAAGAGATAGCTTGGCATTTAGCAGTTATTTTAGGCCTGCGTGAAATAAACCAAGTACCTTAGTGTGACGGATATTATGCATTTGGCGGGTTCTTTTTTTCATGCTTGTTTACCGATTTCTCCGTGATTTGATTTGTTTTTTTTTATTTTTTCTGTTTTCATTCAATAAAAAAAGGTCGCGAAGTGGTCTCTTACAAATTTTATTACACTTTCTGAAATAATTTTTGCGTTAGCTTCAATAATACGTATTTTATTCCACTTGGCATATATTGATGATACACCTATTTTATAAAATATCCTGTCATTGTTATTTACATATTATAACATATATAAACTATAGGATCATGGAAGTGAAATAAATAAACGGTTAATTACTAATAACAAAACCATGGTTGGCAAGACCAGCAGTCAGAAACTGCTGCGTTCATGAGCATAACGCAAAGATCAGTCATTACACCTTCGCCATATTTATTTAAGACCCTGGTCCCAAGCGTGGTGTAGCTCGGTGTGTAAGTGAAATGGCATTATGGCTGTCTAGTTTGACGAACGAGATAGAAGATTCTCACGCGCACCGGAATTATGTCGTAAAAGTGCAAATAAAATCGTATAAAATTAGAAATTAACTATTTAATAAAAAGTAATCCATCACTGGATGCAGTTTGGAATTTGACATTTCATGGCATATTTTTAATTGTAATTATAATTGCTAATGAAGGGATAAACAGCTTTTAAAAATTATTAGGAGGTATGTTTAAAGATTTTTTTGGTGCATTAAAGTATGTTTAATTATGTTTTGGCTTCCATCACTATATGCGAAAAGGACTTGAAAATATCATATTTTTTTTTTACATGTCCAAATTATTTACGGTTTATGAGATACACAGCTTTAAAAAAACACCTTTTTGGTCGTTTTCAGGAAATCTGCGCCTTAAATTGCGTTCTTGCATTCGGCCCTATCTCAAGATAAACCTTTTTATTTATGGAAGAACGGCTGTCAGGATGTAGATACGGATCATCCGTATGATCCCGGATTAGCTTTTGACGCGCAAATCCGAGATCCGACCATATTTATCAATAATATTTGCATACATCAAGTTCAAAAGGCAGAGAGTTTTATATTAGGATGCTTTTAATATTTTAGACGAGAGAATATTTTAATATTCGTATTTTTGTGTATTTTCGGCTGATATTTATGATTTGAGTGACGGCCGATACTGTATGGTTGTGTGCTTATTTTTAGCTCTTCAGCCATTTTTCTTTTTAGGGTTCCGTACCAAAATGGTAAAAAAGGAACCCTTATAGCGTCACTCAGTCTGTCTGTCTGTCACAGCTGGATATCTCAAGAACTACTAATGCTATCAACTTGAAATTTAGAATAGTTTTAGATGATGTTGACCCAACTATTTTTCAAATAAGAAAGAAATTAAAATATTTATATTTTTTTTGCAACAGGGACTGAACGGGGGTCTTAAAAAATCAAAGTGGGGCTACTAGGGCATGTGGGGTATCATATGAAAGAGCGCTGTTTGCAAATTCTCAGTTTTCGACTTCTGATGAAAAATGTAAAAAAAATACCGTTCCCCCCCCCCCCCCCCCCTATCTCCGAAGTTTGCAGAGAGAAAAATCTGAAATTATTCTATATGATAGAAGTTTATGTAAAGGTTACAGGAAAAATAAAACGATGTCTCTAAATAGCACACTTTTTCAGAAATCGGAATGGAACCCTCGGTGCGCGAGTCCGACTCGCTCTTGACCGGTTTTTAGTTAGGGTTTCAATTTAAAATCTGCCCATTTATTCAAAACTTTTTGATAACGTATCAAATCGGTTACGGATAACTGTCATCTAGTAAAAAAAACCGGCCAAGTGCGAGTCGGACTCGCGCACGAATGGTTCCATACCATTATCTATAAAAACGGCAAAAATAATCATGTTTGTTGTATGGGAGCCCCCTTTATTTAATTTAATTTAATTTAATTATTTATTTTTAAAGTTAATATCCGTGGCTGGCGTGAATACATTGACATCTCAACTTGTATGTTTTTTTTTTTATTGGCTTAATACGTTCTACGCATTAGGAATTTATATGAAAAAAATTGACAACTCAAAATATACATAACTTTTGGAGCAATCGACTATGGTATTATGTGGACATCTCGCATTTTTACGTGTTTTACTTGACAACACAACATGTCAAATTAACGATTCACATGTTTTTGTGAACGAACATTGATATTTCGTTATATCAACTTATACCCAGTAACCAAAATATCATTCGTTATTTGATATCTCAACTTGTACACATAAAAGTTTTCTCTTTTATTTGACAAATTAAGATGTCAAGATAAAGCCAACCGAAGTATTTCTGTTTAAATCATGATATATTGAGATGTCCAGTTATAACCAACCGAAGGATTTCAGTTTTAATCGTGATATATTGAGATGTCCATTGTTTTGATAATTATTACCAATTGATAATTTGTGGCTAAGTCAGTAGAAATTTTACCAAAAAATTCTTATAAAACGGGCAGCAGAGCATTAAATAGAGAGTGCTACTGTAAGAGTACATGCTAGAGATTTATAATGAGAACAAACCGGTTTGTAGAGTGTTTTTGTAAAATACTAGAGAGACCAAGGGATTTGATAATATAATTTTATTATAGAAAAAAAAATCTCCTAACGAAATCATTAGTGAGGATCATAGAGGTCGTCAACCTCCCAAAAATAAGAAGACTATCGAAGACATTTCGCTTGTTAACCACTAAATTTACCGCAAATAAACGTGTTTTGTTTCTTTCTTTTACATTTTGATCATTCCAAGTTATGAGAGCCACTATTGTAGAAAGACCTTTCAATTGCTAAAATGTACAGAGAGTACAAAAATACTTCATCAAATCCTGTATCGTTAAAATTATATTCCAAATGCTTTCATGACCTCAATCTGTCGTTTAAGCAACCACCCAAAGATACATGCAACACGTGCGATGTGTTAAACGCTAAAATTAAAGTTGCAGATGAAGACCGCAAAGTAGATTTATCCGCTGAATTAGCTGAACACCAACATCAAGCTGAAAAAGCTTATGCTGAAAAACGTTTGGATTAAGAGAATGCCAAAGCCGATTCATCTGTTAGGGCATTTGCATTTGATCTACAGCAGTGCTTGCCGACACCATATTTAAAAACGTCTGGCTCATTTTACAAACGACAGCTTTGGTCTTTTAATTTGACAATACACGATTTAGCAACTAATGAGGCTACGTGCTACATGTGGGACGAGACTATAGGAGCTCGAGGAGCAAACCAAATTGCGTCATGTTTGTGGCACTTCTGCAACAGTTTGCCATCGGCAGTTAAAGAACTGATTTTTTATTCCAACACTTGTGGTGGCCAAAACAAAAACAATGTCGTGGCGATGATGTTCATGTCTTTGCTTGATAATCATCCGACGCTGCAAAAGATAAACCACAAATTCCTCCCCAAGGGTCACACACATATGGAGTGTGACTCTGACCACGCGATTTTTGAAAAACTAAAAAGAGAACACAAATGAAAATCAATCATTTATATGATTGGGTGCAGTTGGTGAGGATTTGCAAAGTTCAGAAGCCATTCGAGGTCGTGGTGATGACGGAAATGGTCCTTTCTTGGATTTTACCGAACTAAAATCCAAGAAAGGACCCTTTACTGTCAAAAAACTGGATGATTCGGGAGACAAATTTCTGTGGCAACCTATTAAATGGCTGCAATATGATAAAAGCAGCGTAAGAAATATTTATTTTAAGAAAAACCTGGATCGCGAACCCTTTTTCCAGTCAATAAGTTTAAGGAAAAGAGGAAAAATACACTAAGTACGATAAATGTCTAAGTTGGATTTGATGGACATGATTGACCTGATTGATGATTCTTTCAAAATTCCTTGAAATAATCATCTTGATGATTCTTTCAAGGAGTTTTATATTAAAATAAAAACTGTTGGTGATGTCTCCGCATCTAATGGTGTAGATTTGGACGAGGACAACCCAGATGAAGAGGTTTTTGAGGTGCAATGAAATATGAAAGGTTACTATTTCTTTATTCTTTTCGTTCTTTATTATGTATGTGTCCATTGTTTGGTCCAATAAAATAATTTACTATTTTTTATTTATTACTCTAACACTAGGAAACTGATAGGTTCATGGTTTTTCAATTTAATATTTGTTTTGTTAGGACAACTTTGCTAGCTAGTAGGTACTTCAACAAATCAACAAATATTTTTATATTCGTCATCAGTAGGTTGATTGGTTTGTCATTAATAGCATTGTTTACATACTAATATTCCCCACTCAGAAGGTGAATAAGTTGATAACTGTTGGTGCATAAGTTGACAACTCGGTGAATAAGTTGATAACTCTATGGTGAACGACATGACAAGTCTATTATTATGCAAACCACGGGGAATTTTGTTTATTTATTTTCATAATTTAAAAGAGGGTATAAAATAACCCATAAAACAACTAAAACAAATACTGTAAACTAATTTACCGATTTACCAGAAGAGGTCAAACCTTTAAAATGGCCGTCCTGACAAATTGCCATTTTAGACATGTCAACATATTCACGCCAGCCACGGATATATAACTAAATATTCTCTGAATATTTCAAACGTCTACCTGTTGCCGTTATCAATATCGAGCAAAAAGGAGCAAAAAAATCACATTTGTTGTATGGAAGCCCCTTAAATATTTATTTTATTCTGTTTTTTAGTATTTGTTGTTATAGCGGCAACAGAAATACATCATCTGTGAAAATTTCAACTGTCTAACTATCACGGTTCATGAGATACAGCCTGGTGAGAGACGGACAGACAGACATACTGACAGACGGACGGACAGCGTACAGCGATCGTTTTTTTTCAGTTTTACCCTTTGGGTACGGAAACCTAAAAACTCATTTTACTAAGCCATTGTGTTAGTAGGTCTACAATTGTAACAATATTTTGATTTAAAAGCATCCGTGAACAAAATTTTTATGCAACATGTTTGTCCGGGATAGCAAACGTCCGTCTACTACCAGAATACACACAGGTTATGCCAAAGCCAGGCTCACCCCGCATTTTAAGTATGAAGCTACAAGTACGCGGCGGGCTCGACTTGTCGACACAATTCAGTGTGGGCTGCCGTGCACCGGCTGGCTCGCACGTAAGTTCGATACTTGCTCACGCGCCGTGTCGTAAAAGAAGACAACCCTAACGAGTCAGAAGATATAAGAGCTACGCGATAAAAAGAGAGGCAACTTCTTGGTGAATATACTGTAGGTAATTAACGCTGTGCGACCTGAATTGCACTTTATTGTGTCGTAGCAAGAGTCGCTATTTATTTCAATGATTTTGCGGAGAGAATCTTCTGTAATAATTACAGAAGATTCTCTCCGCAAAATCATCTCCCCGCGATCTCTCCGATCTCTCCGCGTATTCGCGGTTGTCACATTTGACATCCGTGGGACACATGTTTACTTTGTAATAGCTACTCTAGTTTACATTGAACTTCGTGGAGTTTTTACCGTTATTCTCCATAGGAACCTACTTGGTACGCTTTGGAATGAGCAACTAGCTTCATATATGTGTCTGACCGACCCCTTGACAATTCAAAAGTGCCTGTAATTATATGAATTGAAATAAATGCTTTGAGTTTGACATTTAATTCTTATAGGTGCTACTAACTTTTGTTGGAGTCTGTACATTCGATTCAGCAGTATTTGTTGAACAGCAAAGTCGACTTCAGACAATTACTCCGTATATTCGGTTTTCATTCGGTTCTTGCCGACCGGCAAACTTCGTTTGGCACTTACACCTACCTCACTAAATCATGTTGGAGTCGACTCGGCTTTCAATTCAACATAAATAAAATGACCTCTAGTCTGACAAAATTTGGTGTCTAATTGTTTCGATCGTCATTAATAAATGAGTTATCGTGCGGTTCTATTTTACATGGAGCTAGACCTTCTAGGTTTGCTTCTGTAAAATGTTCCATCAGTCTTCGTACTAACGACATAATGTTACTCAATATTATTGACTTCTGACCTCTGTTACCCAATTACTAAAGGGTCTGAATATTCTAAAGATAACGGTAGCGAGTTTCTTCCTGTGATCTATCACACAACATATTTAATAAGTTGGGATAGTAAAGTGTCAAAATAATACATACCAAGCTATATCTATATTATATTTACAAAAAAAAAAAAAATGTATATAAGTAGTTTATCAGCCATCTCGTTACCATAACACAAGCATTAGGTTGCTTAGCTTGGGACTAGATGGCGTTGTGTGAAATGTCCAAGGATATTTATCAATTGATTTGTATTATATCCTAGCTGCACCCCGCGGTTTCACCCGCGTAGACCGGGATAAAAAGTAACCTATGTAATTCAGGGTATAAGCTATCAACATAACAAATATCACCCAAATCGGTCTAGCCGATTTGTCGTAAAGAAGTAACAAACATATTTACACACACACAGGCTCACCAACTTTCGCCTTTATAATATTATCAAAGTGATATAAATATACGTATAAAGTGTAAAATTTCAACATTTATATCTGTATTTTTTATGGTGTGCATATAAAGAGTATTCTATCTATCATGAGTTCATGACGCAATTTTCAGAAACTTACAAATCTTGGATTTTCTCCAATCACATGGATTTTCACCTAGGCTGTCTTATTTAGATTTTGCAAAGGGGTCACACCTATCACCTGTCCTGCAGGGAAAACGTTGAATTAAAGTCACCCTGTATATTAAATAAGTTTAGGCATTTCTTAAAAACATTCATTTTTCTTCAGATCCCTCGTCTGTATTTTCTTTCAACAGTATAATATCCTATTTCAGTCTAATTTCCAACTAGAAAGCTATTTTTCTTTCCTAGCTTCAGATAAAAACTGTAGCCATTTTTACATACCTACCCGCATCCCGACGTTTCGCATCAATCTTGTCGAAAAACCTCCCCTAACAGGCCAGACGATTCATGTAATTAATGTGACGTCACATGTCTAACATGCCCACGACATAGGTACTCTGTACATTTTTTATTTAGGTTTTATTGAGGCGCTCGTTGCTAAATAATAACAATCGAAGGTTGATCGAAGGTTAAGCTACGCTTACCGAGGTCGATCCGTGGATGGGTGACCATTCATAACATACTCATAACGAGACCCCTCCGTACCTCGAAAAGCACGCTAAGCTGTAAGGTCCCCGCTGTCATACGTACATCTTTGTCAGTCGTTACGGGTCGTCAGAAGCCCGAAAGTCTGACAACCAGGTCTTGGTAAGCAAGGAGTCGCTCCATGTAAAATATTGGTATTCAGCTGCATCCAGTTAGACTGGAAGCCGACCCCAACATAGTTGATCTCAGAAATAATCGATTATTCTACGGTTCTGAATTTAGGAACTTTTCAATCTCTAGGGTAGGTATTAAAAGAGTTTAGGAGCTAAATTTGTACGAGTTTAAATGTATTGTATTCTCTTGTATTTCGCTAAACTTTGTTGGGAAAAGGCAGTCAGATGTTGATGGTTTTATTTAAGTACAAATTTGTTTCGGGTTTAGGTACTGACTAGTTTTGAACTCTAAACAAAGTCAAGTGATTTCAAGCATAAGTTTCCAGAATTCGGTTCGAATTCCAAATAAATTAGGCGAACCCGAAATATAAACGTAATTGTTTTTGTCGTGTTTTTGTTTTGATTGTTTTTTGTCATTTGCCAGAGTGTCACAACACAGAGGCAATGTAATTGTAAATATTGTCTGTTGGTTTTAGTGTCATTTTGCCAGAATTTCTCAGTAGCTACCCGGGTTGATGGCAATAGGCTCGCTCCCCGTTACATGAGACTTAAACACAACTGTCGGAATTTGAGTGGGTGTGATTGAAACATAGTACTTTATACAAAAATGGCAACTTAGTCCGGTACGAAGTTGTCAGTTCGTTATTAAGAACTTTACAGTAGGCGGAAGATTGAAATTCAAAAACCGGCCAAGTGCGAGTCGGACTCACACACGAAGGGTTCCCTACCATATACACTCCTTTGCAAAACAAGCCACGCCCCGCGCGGATTATAATTATTATTTACCTAGGCACCTATTACAGATTTATTATTAGAAAGTAATAGAATATAGAATAGAATAAGACATTTATTTCAGACATAAGTAGTTCATAAATTGTTAGTAACACAAAAAACATTAATGCTATTGTTAGTACATACAAAACAAAGCCACAGAAATCAATAAAAATCACAAAGTGGCACCGCACAGGAGTATCAGTTTATGGCAAGCCCTGGACGCGACCACCCACAGTGTGCAGTCGCATCCAGTTCACGGCTTATGTTTATGAAATTAAATGTTTTTTTTTTATTTTTATATTTGAGTTGATTGAATGAAAGGTAAATTGCGGTTTACGATTTATGACGTATTAAAAAAAAACTACTTACTAGATCTCGTTCAAACCAATTTTCGGTAAAAGTTTACATGGTACATTATAAATGTATATTTTTTTTAGTTTTATCATTCTCTTGTTTTAGAAATGGGAGGGGGGGACACATTTTCCAATTTCGAAGTGTCTCAGTTACAGTTAAGAAAAAAAAAATATTAGAAACCTCAATATCATTTTTGAAGACCTATCCATAAATACCCACACATGGGTTTGATGAAAAAAAATTATTGAGTTTTAGTTCTAAGTATGGGGAACCCCCAAAATTTATTGTTTTTTTTTTCTATTTTTGTGTGAAAATCTTAATGCGATTCACAGAATACATCTAGGTACTTACCAAGTTTCAACAGTATAGTTCTAATAGTTTCAGCAAAAAGTGGCTGTGACATACGGACAGACAGACAGACAGACAGACATGACGAATCCATAAGGGTTCCGTTTTTTGCCATTTGGCTACGGAACCCTAAAAATGACTAATATATAATAATATGACTAATATATAATTATTATTAAATTATTATTATTATTATTAATATGGTAAAAAAGACATCTTTTGGGCAAGTGGCTAAAAGTCGCCAAAAAGTCCTCCTTTTTTACCACTAAGCCTCATTGTTATAGAAATTCCGTTAGACACGTAACCAACATAATTTTTACTAAAACAATCCTTCGGTTCCACATACCACTACTGTAGCATCAAAATCGATTTTATAATAGGGTGAGTCTGGTTGTTAACGGTTCCTTAGTCGATGATTTCCTAAAAAACCGGTCAAGTGCGAGTCGGACTCGCGCACGAAGGGTTCCGTACAATATTATATGTTTAACAATCGCAAAGATAACTTTTTACTTATTTTATAATGATACTGTGAATTACAAGATTATTTTTTGCAGTTGCAGAAAATCACCCATGTTTAAAAAAAATACCTTGAATCGCCATTTTCAGTATTGTTGATTAAATACAGTATTCATGGTACTTACATGGTATAAAGAAGTTTCAAATTCCTAATTTGTTGAATTGTTGCGCTAGAGCTCGTACAAAAATGGTCTAAAATTTACAACTTTTGCGGCCCCCTATTTCTTAATTTTAAAAGATAAAAAAAAATATGTTTGTACTCTACTCAATGAGTTCTAGACGATGACACCCCACATAACACATAATCAGCCTATAATGTTCCCACTGCTGGGACACAGGCCTCCTCTCGGTGAGAGGGAGTGTGCCGTAATCCCACACGGGCCCAGTGCGGGTTGGTAGATGTCACATGTCTTCGAATTTTTGGTTCTAGGACATGCCGGTTTCCTCACAATGTTTTCCTTCACCGTTTTGAGAGCAGCGGTGATGAAATAATGACATGACACCCCACATGCTAGATTCATTTTTTTTTTTTCAAAATGAAAAGTTTATTGTATGGGGACCGACACCTTAAATTTTTAACTTTGCTTTATTTTTATTATTTGTTGTTATAGCCGTAATAGACAGCGGAGGCTTAGTAAGTTTGTACTGGGCTGTACGTGGTTGTCTGATTTCATGGATTTTAATTTTAACCCTAATTATTTTTCTATAATAAAAATAGCCTAAGTTACTCCTTAAAACATCAGCTATATGCCGTCAAAATCGGTAAAAATTCGTTTGGCAAGTTTCCTAACTTGACTCAAAGTACCATTTTTTTAATCGGACTGCGCTTTAAAATTCTTCTATACAAACTTTAACATCCCTAAACCTCATTTGAGGCGTAGTTTTGAAAAACTAATAATGACAAACATTATTACTTACTTATGCAAGTATTTGTGCTAAGTTTCAAGTTCATTAGCCAAATTAATAAGATTTCACGAACACAGATACCTAAAGAATTTCAAAAATCGTCTGGTATGTTTCATAACTTGACTCAAACATTATTTACACCAATTTTAGAGTTAATCAAGCCCCCAATAAAATCCTCCGCTATAAAATTAACTTTTCGCCCCTGAGGGGTAGATTTTTGGAAAACCCTGATACACGTTAGTCTTAATTTTTGGTCTCAAGTATAAAAACTGAGTTTTGAGTTAATCGGACCGCGTGTTTAGTTCCTCCATACAAACTTTGACACCCCCAATCCCTCCTTACGGGGTAGTTTAGGAAAACTAAAAATGATAAACTTTATAATTTACTTAGATGAATATTCGTGCTAAGTTTCAAGTCTATTAACTCAAGGGATAGGATTTTTCATACAAACTTTCATCCCCTGTTTTACCCCCTTAGGGATGGAATTTTCAAAAATCCTTCCTTAGTGGATGTTTACACTATATAAGGTATCTATGTGCAAAATTTCAAGTCTCTAGGTCCATTGGTTTGGGCTGTGCGTTGGTATATTAGTCAGTGACTCAGTCAGGACTTTGATTTTTTTATATATATAGATATACCATGTTATTTTAAGACCACAGACTTCTTATAGGTTTTCCTGTAATCTACAGGTATAGAACTAGTTTCTATATTTTTTTCAAAATTTTAGGCTCAGTAGTTTCGGAGATAAGAGGGGGGGAATGGTCAATTTTCGTCTATTTTCTTAAATAACTTTAAAACAATAAATTTTAAAATTATAAAAAAAATATATTTGAGACCCTCATAGTAAGCCCTTTCATTTGATATGTCACTCGGTACAGTTTACAAAACTTTTTTTTTAAATTTTCTTATTTTCGCCCTAAAAGTGACTCTCATATTCAAAATTCATATATTTACTTTAGCTGTACGTGTTTGGGTCACAGAAATCCATATGTATACCAAATTTTAACTTAATCGGTCCATTAGATTCGGAGCAAATTGGCTGTGACAGACGGACAGACGGACAGACAGACAGACACACGAGTGATCCTATAAGGGTTCCGTTTTTTCCTTTTGAGGTACGGAACCCTAAAAATGCGACGGCCGCCACATAGCGTGCGCAATTTACGGTCAAATGACGTCAATGTAATCTTTACAGAAATTTCTATCACACAGAATAATTTCAGATTTTTCTATATGCAAACTTCGGACATGAGGGGGGAACGGTATTTTTTTTTTACATTTTTCATCAAAAGTCGAAAACTATGCGGCCTAAAAAAAAAAAAAACAAATGTTTGCGAATGTGTAAACAGCGCTCTTTCATATGATGCCCCACATACCCTAGTAGCCTCACTTCGAAATTTTAAGACCCCCTTTCAGTCCCAGTTGCAAAAACAAAAAATTCTTTCTTATTTTCAAAGTAGTTGGGCAAACGTCATCTAAAACTGTTCTAAATTTCAAGTTGATAGCATTAGTAGTTCTTGAGATATCTCCAGCTGTGACAGACAGACAGACTGAGTCGCACCATAAGGGTTTCTTTTTACCATTTTGGTACGGAACCCTAATAAATCGATGTCTCTAAATAGCACACTTTTTCAGAAATCGGAACTGAACCCTCGGCGCGCGAGTCAGACTTGCTCTTGACCTATTTTTACTATTATAACAACAAAACTAATTAACTGCTGTATAATACGAAACACCGAAATAGTCATCAACTGTCTTAATTTTAAAGCTAGAACCTATTTTCCTTAGTAAAATTCATACTCACGCAAAAGTCGTGACTAATAATTTTACAGTAATTCATTTATAACATAAATAAATGTTTATTTATGTTATAAATGAATGACTGTAAAAGACTGACTATTAATTTCATAAAATAATAAAACAACAATCCAAGCCGCTAATCGGTACATTCACCTTCAATAAACTTGTTACGAGTTCTCTCCCAACATAGATGAGAAATTAAGTACACACAGCTGCACAGCTTACACCCTTGTTGTACGTTCGTAGACGTTGATTACATTTGCAACATGCGCTGCCCTCCGTATGAGGCTCTTGTTAGATTACCTACAAGAAGTTTGTGTATTGTTTAAGAGTAGAATGATTCGTTATAGTGAAGCTGGTGGAGTAATATCAATGATCAATCTGCCTATACTTTTTCCAACTATGTTGGAGTCGGCTTCCAGTCCAACCAGATGCAGCTGACCAGTATTTTAGATGGAGCGACTGCCTATCCGACCTCCACAAGTTCCACAACCCAATAACTGGGTAATACGATAGCCCTTGGTAAGACTAGTTGTCAGACTTTCGGTCTTCTGACGACCCGTAACGACTGTCAAAGATCCACAAATGACAGCCGGGACCGACCAACGGCTTGACGTGCTTTCCGAGGCACGGAGGAGTCTCGGTATGGTAAGATGGTCACCAATCCACTGACCAACCCCGGCAAGCCTTTTTTTTTTTTTTTTTTTTGTTCTCGCTGGGAAAAATGCATTACGCATACCCACCCATCGGGGGACGGGTGGGGTATGTGGGACTCCCCGGTAAAATCCGGTATACCCACTAAACGACCCAGCGGCATTCCCGCATCGTCTGAGTGGAGGAGGACTGGGAATCTGGCACAGCCCTTTCATCCGGCCCCCCTCCGACGATCGCCCGCCTTTACAGCGGGCCCGGCACGCCCCTCCCTTCGGGGAGGGGCCCAGGAATGACTGACGTGGGTGGTGAACAGTGCAATGCAGGAGAAGGCGCCCCCGCGCCTGTCTCCCGCTGTTCGTCACCTGGAGGCGCATGACGACGGTCATACAACCGCCGTCTCACGCCCCGTCTTCGCCTGCGGAGCGGCGCCGCGAGAGGGTCGTCCTCCCGCACGCGCTCCGCCGCCTCCTTCTGTGACATTACTTCTTCGCAGAAGGAGGCGACCGCTGCCCAGGCCCCCTCGCTTTCCAGCATCGAGTTGACGACGCCGGGAAGCGAGAGGTCCTGCCCGACCGCTACGACCAGTGTATGGCGCAGCTCGGACCAGGCTGGGCACACCTCGAGGGTGTGCTGCGCCGTGTCCTCCGCCGCGCCACAGTCGTGGCACGACGGGGTCTCCTCCCTTTGGATCCGGTGCAGGTGCGATCCGAAGCACCCATGGCCGGACAACACCTGCACCAGACGGAAAGAGAGGAAACCGTGGGACCGCTCAAGCCAATCCTTGAGGACTGGCCCGAGCGCGTCCAGTGTTCGGCGGCCAAATGCGGCAGTGGCGAGGTCCTCCGTCCAATGATGGACGATTGCGTCCTTCGCCTCTTGCCGCACGGCCTCCCGCTCTTCTGCGGCGGGGAGCTCCCCGAGCGCCTTACGCCGCGCTGTCCATTCATACACTCTGGTCAGCACCCATGCCTCGAGCTCCCAAGGAGGGGTGCCGGCCAGAGCGCATGCCACCGAGAAGCCTACCGAGCGGTAGGCCCTCCCCACCCGCTGTGCAATGGCCCTTTGGGGCCTGCGGATGGCAGTGGCGTTCTCCCTCCTGTGGAGGGAGTCCGCCCAGATTGGGGCACCGTAAAGGGCCATGCTCCTAAGGATGCCGGCGTACAAGCGTCGGCATCGTGCCTTCGGACCCCCCAGGTTCGGGAGGAGCCACGACAGGGCGTTCGCGGTCTTCAGCAGGCGCGTCGACAGCCCGCTGAAGTGTGGGCCGAAGCGCCACCTGCTGTCGAGGACAAGGCCCAAGTACTTCATCTGGGCCTTGACCCCGATCCTGACACCCTCCACGATAATGTGGCCGTCAGGAGGAATGCGCTGCCGTGGCCCGTGAAAATACACGGCCTCCGTCTTGTGCAGCGCAACCTGCAACCCGAGGCGGCGAATCCTTCCTGCCACTAAGGATCCGCCGGCAGAGGCCAGACTGGCCGCCTCCCTGAAGTCCCTCCCCCGGGCAATGAGGAGGGTGTCATCCGCGTAACAAATGACGCTCGTGCCACGGAGGAGGGTTCCCCGCAGGAGCCAGTCGAATCCAATGTTCCACAGCGGTGGTCCTAGGACCGACCCCTGTGGAACACCGGACTCTGCGCCATACCGCCTCACTCTGGCCGTTTTGTCTTCAAGGAGGACCACTCGGTCCTCCAAGTAGCTGGCCAAGAGTTGGCGCAAGTACTGAGGCACCCCGTGGTACCGGAGTGCCTCCAAGATTGTCGAGTGGGGGACAGAGTTGAAGGCGTTGGCTATGTCGAATGACACCGCCAAAACTCCGTCCCCCGCCTCCACGGCCTCCCTTACCTGGCCCTTGAGTAGGGCCAACGCGTCAACCGTCGAACGACCCCGTCGGAACCCGAATTGGGCGTCGGACAGGTCCGGCCCCACCGTCCCCAGGTGGCTATTTAGCCGGTCGGCGATTATCCCCTCGAACAACTTACCGACCTCATCGAGCAAAACGATGGGCCGGTAAGCCGAGGGGGAGTCCGCCGGGCGTCCCTCCTTTCGGAGCAGGCATAGCCGCCCCTCCTTCCAAGGTTTCGGGAACCTCCCAGTCGTAAAACACGCGCTAAAGAGGTCCCGAAACCTCTCCTCCATTTGTGAGGCGGCGATGGCCACCACCCGTGCGGGAACGCCGTCCGGCCCTGGGGCTGTGGTCTTCGCGCGGAGGCGCAGAGTCCCCGCGTAGAGTTCCACCGCCGTAACCGGGGGGACCTCCTCCTCCGGCGGAACCGCCTCCCGCGGGGGATCCATCACTGGCGGGGTGAAGTCGGTCCTGGACGGAAACAGGGACCGGACCACCCCATCCAGCAATGCCGTCTCGAGAGTCTCCGTCAGTGGAGGACCACAGGGGCGCAGTTTATTCCGCGCCGCCTTGTATGGTCTTCCATAGGGGTCCCTGTCGAGACCCTCCAGCATCTCGGCTCTCGCCGAGTCTTCGGCCACGGACATTGCCGACTTGAGGGCCGTCTTTGCGGCGACGTACGTGGCATAGAGGGCCTCCTCGTTGGCGGGGTCTCGAGGCCTGCGCCTTCGACTCCGCGTGTAGGCCCTCCTGGCCGCCACGCAGACGGTTCGGAGCCCCGCCAGTTCCTCCGACCACCAATAGACGGTGCGGCGGGGAGGTGGGCGGCGAGACCGGGGCATGCTGGAGTTGCACACCTCGGTCAGGGACCTCCTCAGCTGGACCGCTGCGGCGTCCACGTCCAGGACCTCGACCGGAGGCGTGAGCCAGTCCTGGACGAACGCCGCCTCCTCCGCAGCCTCTCGGTCCAGGCGGGTGAGAGCCCACCGTGGGAACGCAGATTGGCCCGAGCGCGCCATTTCCTGGGAGCTCTGGGTGGAGATGTCGAACCGCACATATCGGTGGTCCGACAAAGTCTCCACCATCTCCACCCGCCAGTTCACGACGTGGGCGGCTAGCACGGGGGTGGCAAACGAAACGTCGACCACCGATCCTCCCCGTTGCCGCACACACGTGTGGACAGTCCCTCTGTTCAGGAGGGACACGCCGCACGACGCCGCCCAAAATTCGACGGCGCGTCCCCGGACGTTGCAGGAAGCGGCCGGGTTGCCCCAGGCCGTCGACTTGGCGTTCAGGTCACCCAATATGGCGACCTGGCGTGGCGCCGCCCTCCCAACCACCGCGGTGAGGATTTCGAGAAAGTTCTCGAAATCCGAGAGAGGGCGGTTCGGGGAGAAATAGACGCCCACAAGGGCTAATTCTCCCCACGCGGCGGCCACGTATCCCGGTCCCCTCTCTAAGAGCGAGAGGGGAGGGGAGTCTGTGGAAGACCGCGTCACTAATGCCACCAAGCCGTCCTGATCACCCAGCCAACGGCCAGGGACTGAGTACGGCTCGGCAACCGCCGCCACGTCCACCAACCACTCAGCCATGGTCTGCATCAACAGATCCTGGGCCGCTCTGCAGTGGTTGGTGTTCGCCTGGAGGATGCGATGCTTGACCCTATCCATCAACAGACATCGCACCCTCCTCCACAGCCGCCGAAGTCCCAGCCTCAGGGACGGCGGTGGCAGCGACAGGCCGGATCGGCGCCTGCACTTTGCCCTTCTTAAGGGGAGGATTGCATTTCCTCCCCATCGTCACGTGCCCCGCCGGGCAGCCACTGGCGGCACACACCGCGCAATGCGGCGTGGCGGCCTCGCAGGAGGCGGACTTGTGTCCGTCCTTGCCACAACGGAAACAATTATCCGCCCTGTCGACCTCGGACGGACAAAGGGCCCGAGTGTGTCCGACTCCAAGACACTTGGAGCAGCGCAGAGGCTTGGCTGCAAGTGCCCGGACTACACCCGAGCTGAACCCGACGGTCAGCCGTCCCTTGGCGAGGACGGCTATAGCTGCGGCGACTGGGCACTCGAGGCGAATGGTGCCCATGCCGCCGCGGCCGGGCCTGATGGCCCGACCTTGCACCGCCGTGACGCCACAGCCCCCCATCGCAGCGACCGCCGCCACCACCTCCTCCTTGGTGACCGAGTCGTCGAGGTCGGTCACCTCCAAGGCCACACACTTCACGGGCCTGGTCACCTTTGCCGCGTCGGCGATGACCTCTTGCAACTTCGTTGCGAAGAGGTCCGCGTTGGCGCTGCCCTGAGCCCCCGGGAACTCGAACATTCGAGCCCCGGCCTGGGTCCGGCGGCACGAGACTGAGCCGATCTCCAGCTGGGTAGGGTCGGCGTTGGTACGCGCCCGCATCATTATTGACGCGTACGTCTCCCCCCGCTCCGCAGCCTCAGTGGTGAGCGTCACCACTACGGCTGCGGTCCTGGGAGGAACCAATTTCTTCTTCGGCCTGGCGGGGGCCCCATTAGCTGCAGGAGCAGCAGCGGTAGCAGCGGCGGTGGCCTTGGGGGTCGACGTCTTCCCCTTCCCCTTTCCCTTGCCTGTTGTTGGGGACGGGCCGGGAGGGTTGGCGGCGGGTGCGGCAGAGACAGCCACCGTCTTCGCCTTCTTCTTTTTGGCCTTCCCCTTTCCGGCCACCTTTGTCCATCCTTGCTGGTTGGATGGGGTGGTGGACGGCAGATGGGCGTCTTCCCCCTGGGAAGGCAGCTCCGGCTCGCGTGGCCTATTGTCCGCCGCGAGCGGTGGTCGGAGGCGTTTTTCAGGCAAGAGCCTGTCTTCGATGCCCGCAAGACAGGCTCTCGTGAAGGCCCTTTCCTCCGTGATGACCTTGCGGATTATATCCTCAAGGTTGGAGGGCAGGACCTCAGCCGCTGGTCTCGGCTCGTCTGTGTGTGGCCGGGCCGTGGCTTCAGCCAGCTTCAGATGAAGCTGGCTGACCTCTGACTGCAGGCGATCAACTTTCGCCTGCAGTTGCCGCGTTTCGTCGGTGGCTTTGCGCTGCACCAGCTCTCCGACGATACCACGCATGCTCGCGGCCCTACATTTAAGGGACTTTTGAAAAGTCCCTTTCAAATTGGAGGACTTAGAGGCGACTGCCACTATCTCCTTTTCGTCCTCGTCAGCCATCCGCTGCAGCTCTGCCAGGGAGTGGTCCGCATAGAGAACGCGGGACGCGCCGTAACCGGACTTGGCCCGGGCGGCGCGCGTCCGTTGCTCCGTGGCCGCAACCCGCTCCTCCAGGTCTTGCTGGAGCTGCGCCCGCCGAGACAGGTCCAACTGGTGTTGGGCCTCCGCCAGACCCACGTCGTGGGTGTCCGACACCAGCTTCTTGGCCTTCGGTTGTGACGACTCCGAGGAACCCCCGGACCCCTTCCTCTGATGAGACCGCTTCTTCGGCTCCCGACGACCAATCGCTGAATCTGCGGCCGGCTCAGACATAATGGACTCAATGTCGGAGTCCAGCAACTCGCCCGCCAAGCTATAGACGCTAGCCGCAGACGGCGCGCGGCTAGCCTCCGACGCCGAGGCGTCCTGGGATTGGCCCTGAGAAGGGCCTTTTGGTTGGCCCTGAGAAGGGCCTTTTGGTTGGCCCTGAGAAGGGACCCCCCCACAGTGGGGGACCCCCCCACAGTGCTTGCGTCCACGTCGCGTCCCCTGGGCAACGACCCGGTCTGACCACCGTAACGGAGTGGCAGACCGGTGTTCGGCTAAAGTGCACTGTGCAGTCGTAGCGTATTTTATCCTTTTATTGTATTTTATTTTAACGTCGGCACCTACGACACCTGCGGAGGCTATGCCAAAACTCGCGCGGGCCGCCTCCGGGCGTTTTAAAAAAGGCTCTTCTCAGGGCCAACCAAAAGGCCCTTCTGAGGGCCAACCAAAAAACCCCGGCAAGCCTAGCTCAACCTGATGGATCGACCAGTTGTGCTGTTATTACTTAGCCGCGAGCTCCTCGATTAGTAATGTCGATGATATAGATGAAAATAACTTCAGTAAATATAGGTACCTACAACGGCGCAGGATAGCCTTTACCAGAAGTGGTCATCGTAATAGCAATTCGTCGTGGACTTGGTACGACAGTGGCTCCTCTCGCATCCTCTTCTGTCATCAGAAGACAGCCGCCACGCAACTATCGATGCGATGCTCTGCTAGAGTGACCAGTCAGTGTCACTCTTATGCGACCTTTTCGGTGGTTCCTAGTATCTTCGTAACAAAACTAGAAGGCACCACTTGCTGCGACGCGTTAGGTACAAATCTTAGGCGACACATGGGCAATATTTTAGGCAAAAAAAAATAGGGTTATCGCTTTAGATTTTTTAATCATTTTTAGGGTTCCGTACCAAAATGGTAAAAAAGGAACCCTTATGGTGTGACTCAGTCTGTCTGTCTGTCTGTCTGTCTGTCACAGCTAGATATCTCAAGAACTACTGATGCTATCAACTTGAAATTTGGAATAGTTTTAGATGACGTTTATCCAACTATTTTGCAAATAAGAAAGAAATAAAAATATTTATATTTTTTTTTGCAACAGTGACTGAAATGGGGTCTTAAAAATTTAAAGGGCTAATAGGGCATGTGGGGTATCATATGAAAGAACGTTGTTTGCACATTCTTAAACTATTTTTTATTTTTTTTAAACCGCATAGTTTTCGACTTTTGATGAAAAATGTAAAAAAAATACCGTTCCCCCCTTATCTCCGAAGTTTGCAAAGAGAAAAATCTGAAATTATTCTATGTGATAGAAGTTTATGTAAAGATTACAGGAAAAATAAAACGATGTCTCTACGTAGCACACTTTTTCAGAAATCGGAACGGAACCCTCGGTGCTCGAGTCCGACTCGCTCTTGACCGGTTTTTTTATTGGCGGTAATATAAACAAACTGTTTTTTTATCGAGTAAAAACGAAGTCATCTATTGTTGCCATAGCCTAGTCTCCACTTTAAGAAACAGTCATCAGTTTCTTGTCCGTGCATAGAAATATTTTGTGTACAAGCCGTGTTTAAGTGGCTAGGCGCCCCGTCGCACGCCCACAAAAAGTCTCGAACAATCGTAATGACGTCACGCGGGGGGCCGGTCGCGTAAGTATTTCAAAAAAACTTTAATTCAGTCACCATCATCATCATTTCAGCCAAAATACGTCTACTACTGGATATAGACCTCCATCAAGCACCGCCACTTCAACCGGTTTTCTGCTTCCCGTATCCAGCGGCATTCAAAAGGTCATCGGTCCACCTTGTGCGAGTCCTTCCAACGCTAAGTCTTCCGGTACGCGGTCACCACTCCAAAACCTTTCGGCCCTATCGGCCGTCTGTTCTGCGAGCTGTGTGTCCTGCCCACTACTACTAAAGTTTGGCAATTCTTCGGGCTATGTCGATTTCCTCCTATATGGTTCTCCTGCGGATCTTTTCATTTCTGATGAATTCATTGACAGACAATGCACAGCCTAAACCGCTGGGTGAGCATTAAATTTTGCACAAGAGTTTTTTATACATCGAAAGTGATCACAAAGGAAGGATTTAAAAAATCACCCCCTAAAGGTGTTAAATAATGGATAAAATTTTGTTTGGAAGTTCATCATTTTTCAATTCAATTCAATTTAATTTATGTAAGCAAGTAACAAAGACTCATTTGTTAGTAAACAACTTTTTTCAACTCAACTTTTTTCTTTTCAACTTTTTTCTTTTTTCATTTTTGCCAATGGGAAATTCTGTTCGGCACACAGCTTGTAAAAACTAAATTCAAAAAGTATAGAAAGAATAAAGTGAACAGTTCCATAAAAAAAATCTTGTAATATAGTTCCGATAAACAGAAGAATGATTGTTCTAACATGTATAGAATGAAACTCCTATCGTTGTATTTCATAAAAATGTAACATCGCTTCATCGCCTACACACAATAATAATATAATAATACATCAACCAGTCACTCTTAACTTAGACGCCTGGTGAGAGACTCTTTCATACTTTTTTCATAAAATATGAAATCTATCCACGCCAACAGCTTCCATTTTCAGATTTCATATTTCCTCAACAAGAATATCGACGTCTATATTGACGTGTTGTAAATTCAACACATCATTTTATAGCCACAGAGTAGTGGCAAATGGAATACAAACGCATCAAAATAAAGCAAGCTCAATGAAATACGACAGATAGTTTTTCATAGAAGCGTTGGAGAAGAGCTGTACTCAGTGTTAAAGATAGACGCACAAACTCTTACCATGTATAATATAATCAGTACTTGAGTCTAGATCCATCAGTGTTGAAATTTTTCGTCGGTATTGCACTTTCGTATTGAAACAGCAGATTTTTTTAGTGACTGATGAAATATTTCTATGCTAAAAGTTAATCACCCACGGTAACAGTCTGTGCTTCGATGTCCCTTAACTATGTAGAGATAGAGGTACCGAAGTGCCAATCGAGCTATGGTTACTTAGTTGGTAACACATCATGCTGGGTCCTATCTTTTTCGCTCGACCAACGGTAAACATTTCACCTCATCTAGTTTTAATAGTACATTATTGCAAAGGCCGTGAAATAGGCAATTGCAGGTCGAGTATAAGTTTGAAGGCCGAGCCGTAGGCGAGGACTTCACTAATACGAGACAAGCAATTGCCATTTCCGCCGAGGCATATATAGTGCTTTTCTCAAAAGAATGCAGGGAAATGATACTTTCATTTCCCTGCATTCTTTTGAGAAAAGTTAAGTTTCCATTTTTCAAGTTAATGCCGTTTTTAACATGAACTGTACATTTCAGCATGGAATAAATTGCCCGTAGTGTAGATGGGTTTTTAGTTTTAGCAATCTCATTAAAATACGCCAAAAATACTGTTTCGGAGAAAATGTTCACTTTTTTCTCGTTTTCCAAATCATAAAATTTTCATATACCTACTTTCATGTATTTTTCTTTTGACTTCGCTTGAAGCAGGTTTTCCATTGCCAATTTGGCTTCTGATGAGTACCTACAATCAACTTCCATTTCACTCTGAACCGTTGGAACTCATTTTAATTAAGTATTAAACATATATTTAATAAGTAGGTATGTAAATATAAATTTTCAAATCAAGATGAATTTTCAGTTTTGCCGCCAATATTCTATCTAACATCTGTGCCGAAAGGCAAACGCTTTTATGGCTATTCAGCCACGTGAACGCAATTTATACTAAGCATAGAGATCCAATCAAAGAGTACTTAATAACCCCAGCACGCCGTTTCATACAACATTGCTGGAGCGGTGATTACACCGCTCCAGCAATGTTGTATTTACGGTCAAAGAAAATCAAATCCATTACAGGAGCGTTTTTTGAATTTGGAACATTAGTTCCAAATTCAAAAAACGCTCCTGTAATGGATTTGATTTTCTTTGACCGTAAATTCGATACTTCGCGTGTTCTTTTTTCGAAAATAATGACAATATTTCCATGCATGTTTGAGAAAAATATTATTATTTCCATTGACGTGTAAAAGTGTTTTTACAAACAATTTACAGGAACGAAATATCATTTATTAGACAGTTCTTTCACAGCATCTCACAAAATGGCTGACGGAAAAACTAAAATGTGTATTCGAGCACTCCATTTACTCATCACTCCGTTCTCATATTTCACGACAGCTGACTTGTTAGATATTTCAGCGAAGTGACTATAAATAGAAATTGAGTTAATTTGGAAAGCAGAATGCATGAGAAAGTTATCTGAGAGATGTCTTTGACAAAATTATTTCGCTTGGTATTCACCCTTCTTGCTAATTACACTTGCATTCCTTGCTCTTAATTGAAAAATTTTAATAACATATTTCTGAGGGATCTGGGACACTGGCGCGAAAGACATTTCCGCGAAAGACATTTGCGCGAATAAACATTTCAGTACACTTTCAGTCAAAAATCAGGGGCTCGTGGCTAAATAACAACAGCCGGTTGCCGCGGTCGGTCCGTGGCTGGGTGACCATCTCCACATACAGAGATCCCTCAATTCGTGCCTCGGAAAGCACGCTAAGCCGTTGGATCCCAGCTGTCATCTTTGACAATCATTACGCGTAGTCAGAAGCCCGAAAGTCTGACAACCAGTCTTACCCAGGTTATGAAGGTCAGATAGGAAGTCACTCTGTGTAAAATACTCGTCCAATTGAAAATCGAATTCAGCTGTCAACAACAGTCATGCAGATAATTATTATTTGTATGCTAGCTAAACGGTTAACGGTCGTGATTGGCAGGGGTTAAAGTTATCATATTCTTAGACCCGAGTTCACCAACAGATGGTTAAATTTTAAACATCTGTTTAGACCATAAACGGCTGTTTAACAATATTTTGCTGTTCACCACGCACTAACCATTGATAAAGTACTATAATCGACTGATCAACTTAAACGAAGTACCCAACTCAGGTTAACCATTGGTTTAGGCTTCCTGACGTGAAATTTTGTATTGTGCATCGCTTCTACTACTTACTTACAAAATAAAAATGCAAGACGCTTTGAATTATATCTTTGAAGAAGACAATGTGTTAGATGATTTTGAAAATATAGAAATAATTTTGCGTACTCCTCGTATATTCCAAACACGGCGCAATTATTTCGAGGAATATGACGAGAAAGCATTTGGTACAAGATTGCGTTTATATAAACGTAGTGCTTTGGAATTACTTGATTTAATTCGATCAGTATTCGACAAAAAATTATGAATTGAGTTTTGATTTTGTTTGATCACAGACAGAGAGTTTGACATTGACAATGAAATTTGATTGACTTTGACATTCACCATTCACACAATATTGTTATACCATTCGCTCATTCGGTCGTTTTCGACTCACTCATTCAAAAACGTTTGGTTATTTAACCGTTGGTTAGAAATAAATGGTGAACTAAAAAAAAACGCGGTTTGTTTAAACAACTGTTTAATGCTAACAGAACGGTTACGTAATCAATGATTATGGTGGAGTTGGTGAACTCGGCTCTTAGCGTTTCAAGCACGTTAAGCCGTTGGACCCAGCTGTCATTTGTAGATCTTTGACAATCGTTACGAGTCGTCAGAAGCCCGAAACTCTGACAACCAGTCTTTCCAATGGCTATCGTATTACCCAGCAACTGGGTTATGTAAGTCAGATAGGCAGTCGCTTCATGTAAAATACTGGTATTTAGCTGCATCTGTGGCGGCATCTACAACGACACATGTGAACTGCGCATCAAAGAGCTGACGTCACATGCCCCGTTAAAGAATTTTGTTCCAATAAGTATTAAAAATAATAAGATCCTTCACTGCTCGTATCTTTCTACTATATCAAGCAATCCTCTTTGACGTCAGTCCACCAAATGTATCAATTTACACAGAAATTACCACGTAATAATCTGCTAAAGCATTTTAAACTTTACGTCCTTATAAATATGGTTCGATTTAGTTTGTCTGAATATTGCCGCCATATTATTTTCTCCTTTGACTTTTATAGGGTGTTTTCAGTGTATATTTTCTTAGATTCAGTAGTAGTTTTGTAGGTAATTTTCATGCTAATATAGGATAAAAAGGCGTTGTATGTATGCCAGGGCCGTTCCTTGGCAATACAGTTGGCGCCAGCTTTAAATTGAGAGTAAAATTTATATAAACACTAGCTTCTGCCCGCGACTTTGTCTGTGTGAAATTTCTTGCTCCCCCGACCCACCCCGTCGCCTCGCACCGCCTGCCCGCGCTATTACTTCGTTTTTGCTTAGCGTTCGTTCTGACTTTTTTTTTGCTCGGCTCCCAAGGGCCCTAGCGTGATGTTAAATAGCTTATAGCCTTTCTCAAGAATTGTGCTATCAAATGCAACAAGATATTTTCAAATCCAACTGGCAATTCCAGCGATTAAACGCTGAAACATACAAACAAATAAACAAACAAATTCTCTCTCTCGTTGATTTAGTTTTTAACCCCCGACGCAAAAAGAGGGGTGTTATAAGTTTGACCGCTATGTGTGTGTGTGTGTGTGTGTGTGTGTGTGTGTCTGTGTGTCTGTCTGTGGCACCGTAGCGCTTAAACGGGTGGACTGATTTGGATGCGGTTTTTTTTATTTGAAAGCAGGTTTTCCAGCGATGGTTCTTAGACATGTTTTATCAAAATCGGTTCAGCCGTTTCAAAGTTATTCGCTCTTTTGTTAGCTGCGGTAGGGATCTTAGACGCGTAATGGGTATTTACTTTACTTTCAAACCTTAGTGTTACCTAAAATTTGAAATATCCATGTATGCTATCTATCTATGCAAGATTATGGAATTCTTGGTCTGATGCTGCAGCCAGGATATCCAGCACTAGTGTTCTGGATACACTCTTGAAAAATTAATAGCAGAAATGTCGTGTTTGGATTCATTTACATCAGTATTTGATTCTATATACAATGCAATGGCGGTAACACGATGAACTGATGCTGCAGCCAGGATGTCCAGCACACTAGAAGACTCTTGAAAAAGTAATAGCAGATATGTCGTGTTTGGATTCGTTTTGATCAAAATTTTATTCTTCATACAATGCAATGGTGGCAACACGATGAGCTGATGCTGCAGCCAGGATATCCAGCACACTAGAATACTCTTGGTAAAATAATATAGCAGATATGTCGTGTTTGGGTTCGTTTTGATCAGTATTTGATTCTACATACAATTCAATGGTGGCTACACGATGAGCTGATGTTGCAGTCAGGATATCCAGCACACTAGTACACTCTTGAAAAAAAAATAGCAGATAGTAGTGTTTGTATTCGTTTTTTTATCAGTATTTAATTCTATTTGCAGTACGATGGTGGCATCATTATAAGTTAATGTTATGTGCAGAGAAACTTAACATTCTGCAGTAATAAAAATGCATTTCTGTATTGTTAAATTGTTTAAAAAGTTTAAAATAAAAATTAAATTAAAAATTTAAAAAACCCCCAACGCAAAAAAGAAAAGAGAACATTTAAAAAGTCAAAAATAATACCTATCGTTGAGCTATCAAATTCGATTGAGTAATACCTATATATATTTTAATTACAGAAATTGATGGATGGCACGATAAGGTTTGCTCATTGAATTGGCGTTATAATGTCACGGCGGGGTACCGTATAAGTAAGTCAGACCCTTCACTTGATTGACTATGTACATATGCGGTACCCCGCCGCGAAATTATAGCGCCAATTCAATGAGCAAACCTTATCGTGCCATCCATCAATTTCTGTAATTAAAATATATATAGGTATTACTCAATCGAATTTGATAGCTCAACGATAGGTATTATTTTTGACTTTTTAAATGTTCTCTTTTCTTTTTTGCGTTGGGGGTTTTTTAAATTTTCAATTTAATTTTTATAGTTATTTTACTTAGCTGTAGGAACTTCTGCATCATACTTGATGTTGGGTAATAAGTCCTTGTTGGCCTGACTAATTTTTGATGCAAATAAATAAAAGGTAAAATTTTGCCACCCTTTTTTATAGGGTTTGAAGTTTATAAATAACGACAAAAGTCAGTGCACTGGGGGTATAAAATACTTTTACCCAATTTAGTAATACCTGAACTACGCTACGCTTGCCGGGGTCGGTCCGTGGATGGGTGACCATCTTTACATACCGAGACTCCTCCGTGCCTCGGAAAGCACGTTAAGCCGTTGGTCCCGGCTGTCATTCGTGGATCTTTGACAGTCGATACGGGTCGTCAGAAGCCCGAAAGTCTGACAACCAGTCTTTCCAAGGGTTATCGTATTGCCCAGTTACTGGGTTCTGGAGATCAGATAGGCAGTCGCTCCATGTAAAATACTGGTATTCAGCTGCATCCGGTTAGACTGGAAGCCGACACCAATGTAGTTGGGAAAAAGCTAGGCAGATTGAGTAATGCCTAAGCTGCTTCCTAAATTACAAATAGGGGACTTATTTACCTACAAAATAGACGCAAAATACAGCACCAACAGAGTACCTCCATTCTGTTTATCACAAAATTTTCGTACAAACACTTAGACTGCATTTGAAAGCTTCGGAGTGAAAGTCTGTGTAGGAGCGTTAGATCCTTTTATCTGCAGAACAAATGACAGTACACTGTGAGCCACGATTAGGTGCACAGTGCACAGTATGTTTACGAGTATTCTAGGATGAAGTGGTGTGAAGAATAGAGGTTGATTAAGCGCTCGGGCATTTTGATGTATTTGTAGTTTCACTGCAGAATGTAGTGAAACCTACTTGATAATAAATGTTGCATTATTGGACAAAAGTTTGATGTTTTTCAGAAAAGTCAGGTGTGTAGTATTCGCAACCGGCTTGCGGCTTGGACTGTAAATGAAGCAAAACAAATATATTGAACCTCTAGACGTTGCCAGGATTACAGGTTGAAGTGTGGAAGTGAGACACATAATATATGAAATTAATAGGAAAATTGAGACAAAAAATCGTATCTTCTGTCTCTTACGGCATGCCGTATTTTTGCTTGGCGAACTTTTGAATGTTAGCCAAACAAAGTGCTTTCACTGTTACAAAATTTATCTTGCGTCGATTAATTTAACTTATCTGGACAGTTTTTGCATTGTGCAAATGTATTGACATGGGTTTCAGTCCAAAATATGGAAGATTTCTTACGTTAAACTTCATTTCTCATACCACATAACTTAAAAAAAGTATTATATTGCCGTCTCATGACCGGCCACGCGGTGGCTCGATCTAGATGTATATTATCTAAGGAAGTGTTATCAATAATTTTATTATTAATAACTTATATCGTATTTTATACAATTAGCTATGTTAAATTATATCAGTTCTAATATTAAAAGTATTAAATTGAATATTTTAGTACCGACCAAGTTTGTAGATGGCACGACAAACCAATCACAGCGTATCGCCAAAAGGCGGGAATAATAATGGCGGAACAACGCCATCTTGGTTGTCGACGCCAGTCCTACAAACTTAGTCAAGCATAAGACGTCGAAAATACGAGTGCTAATCTTTAGCTGTGGTTAAAAGATACCTAGTGGTGATTGTGAAAGTATATTTGATTTTGTGTGTTTGGAAAACACACTATGTAAGTACATTAACATATTGTGTCTATTATTTCTAAAACCTTATTTTAAAAGCCCTGAACCTGAATAATAGTTAATTTCTCGTATTTAAACTATTATTAGGCTATCTGTAAGAGTACAGAGTCTACAGAAGCAAAAGGGGTATGTATGGATGGATCGAGATGTTATGTAGTTTCTGCCTACGCCCCAAGGGAAGAAGGCGCTTGTTTATTTATGTATGTAATTTATATGGTTTCAGATTTGTTTTACTGTGTTGACTTCATTGTCTTTGTGATGGTTATAAACAGAACTTATTAAGGCAGCATTATTCGCCACAATAGATGATTGTCTTTTTTGCCAAAACTCGAAATATATCTGCTACCTATATTTTCTCCATTTCTAGGAATATTTTATTACATAATACGTGATTACAGTTCAAATACAGCGCTAACGGTGCTATTAAAAACAAACCATCATTTATTTATGGCAATAAAATTATACTCTTCATAAATTTTATTCTGACGCTAATGAACGATAAAAACCAAGTTAAGTCCTATTTATTTTTCTTGAAAAATTCTTTGGAGAACGTTTTTTTCTCACGCAAAAAAATCTTTATGGAAGAATGAATTGACTGATGTGTTTACTTACCGACTTGTGGTGAAATGAGGGAAGGAAGAAGATCTTTCAAGCAGTCAATTTGCCTAACTCACCTAACTGCTTAAAATAACCCACCACAGTACAGATCGGTGGTACGGTCAGCAACAGAAGTCGGTTAAAACTTCTACTTTTTGACATCATCTAAATTAACACAAAATGATACGATAACCTGCTTTATAGTATTTAATTTATTATAAAAGAGTTAATTTTCTTTAAAATTTACATCTGTTCCGATTTTAATGATTTTTTTTTCTCAATAATTAAGATTTAGAAAACACAAGTGTTAATCGACTTTTGTTGCTGACTGTACCTAGATGATAATTCCGATATTAACACAGTTTGGTCACTAGTATTTTTTTAAAGCTTCTCGTAATTAAATTAGCCTTCCCTAATTTCGAATACTGCAGTAACTAACAAAATGTAGTGTTGCAAAAAAACTTTCACGACAGTGTGATACTTAAAAAATTGTTAAAAAGTGACCAGAATATTAATAATTCAATCTATTATTATAATAAGTAAACTTTCTGTGTATACCTTATTATGCTCGCCAGTTTAAACTCTATCGCACTGAGTTTGGCATATTAAAACTTTTTGGTAGTGAAGTCTGTGTGTCTAATAATGTTGTCTCTGAAGTCACAACACTTATTTAAACATACAAACTTTAAACGTTCTAATTAATGAATGGAACTCATGTACTACTTTTTCAAATTAAAATTGTTTTGAAACTAATATGTCTCTGCTTCAAACTAGGTTTATAATTTTATCATGGCAGTATTTAATTTATTAAAGATTAGGTAGGACATTTTAAAATTATTTAAAATTAAGGAATCCTTTTTTGTCTTTTGAATTCGAAACGCGGCAAGTCTAATATAACTTTTTAAAATTTTTGTTTTTCTAGGCTTATTTAAGGCACCAATGTTTCCATCAGTTTTCAAAGGATAACACCGCAAGATCAGTCTTCATTCTAGAACAATGGTTCTCAACTATCGGGGCCTAAATCCATACTAATAATAAAGTTATTTGGTGCTCAAAAAGGGGGTTACCGGGAAAGTTTTCCAGGAGTTTTAAAACATGGTGATTTTATTGATTTCGAATTTCCACTTTGTCACCTCGTATCCCACCGCCATATTGGAAATAAACAGTTTTTTTTAAATGTTTTACAGTATGCAGCCGTTGGTTAATTTACGACCTCCACGTGGGCAAGCCGTGGTCAAAAACTAGTCATTAATAAATAATTTATATTAAATTTTCTCTAACTTGCAGCAAACACAGCAAAGAAAATCGGGTTATTCAAACATTGACGAATCCAACGAGTCTATCGAAGCTATACCAATCATACCCGGATTTTACTTGCAGAAGCCAAAAGACTTAACCAAATCTTTGTTTGAAAACCCAAAGACTTGGCCTGATGATTTGTTTGATATTCTTAATAGTGAAGATACCAAAAACAGGTAAATTTTAGAAAACTATCAATTTATTTTTCCCTTTCTAACATGTCGTTTTGCATCCTTGTCAAATTTAAGGGTGTGGTATAGACCATCAAACCGAACAACTTTTTCCATGGCACCAACATCGCAATCGCGAAAAAATAATCAGCCGTCCCATATATTTTTGTCGAGTAGTTATTGAAGTTTTATATAGGACAGTTGAATTTTTTTTCGCGAATTCGATGTTGGGCCCATGGAGAAAGTTATTCGGTTTGATGTTCTGTATCACACCCCGAAATTTGATGAGGATGCAAAACCACTCGTTGTATAATTATTATTTATATCAATTCATCACTATCTTTTCCAGGAATAATAAAACAAGAATTAGTGCAAAGACTGTAAACAAAAGCCCAAGAGATGACTATTTAGAGGTAGGGTTTTTTTTTACACCAAAAACAATGATACACTAGTTAACTAAGGCCCTTCATACATTACGATACTGGCAAGAGACGATACTTCAGTTGCATTCCAATAAAATACTTGTTCCCTACTCGAGGTTCGTACATACGCTACTGAAAACAAAGAAAATTTCATCATTTTCATTTGTAGCACACACCGCTAGAACGTTTTTAATAATGTTGAGTGATTACAGTTACAAAGAAGCACTTGCAGTGTATCTTTTATTCAGAAATATAAGACGAAATAGTAACAAAAGAAAATGCTGTTCTGTCGATATTTTGCTGAGATTCGTAGGAGACGCGACGCGCGGGCGACAACACGGTGGGTATCGCGAGACTAGTAGCGGAGGGGTAGGATACCGGTAGCGAAGTGTACGATTCACCATACAAATGCAGAGTGTAAGTGTAAACAGTGGCAACTTTTAAAGGGTCATTGTACTCATCATTATGAACAACTTTTACTATGGGACTAAACCTGAAATCGCGAAAAAAAATGTGTTGTTCCCTATATTATGACGAATTTTGTGCGAACATAAATGTTGGTACCTACTGAACAGCTGATTTTTTTTTCGCGATTTCAGGTTTGGTCCCATAGTAAAAGTTGTTCATGATAATGAGTACAATGACCCCTTAAAAGGTTGCCACTGTTTACACTTGCACCATGTATATGAGAGTACTCCTTGGCGACTCATCTTCGAGTCTCACGATACTAGTCGTCTGTAAGTATCGTAATGTGAGAATGGCCTAAGTTTACAATGTACACACGGCTACACATCAAGCTATACATAGCCAGTTTACACTGACCTCTCACTGTAAGGAAATCCGATATAATGTGAGATCAGCTTATACTGGAAATGTATAGCTTGATCTGTAGCCGTGCGTACCTACCTACACCTTTTCCATCGATGATGAGCAAATCGCTTTTTGGCAAGATGCTACAGCGAGTTGACCACTCCAGTCTGTGTTGTACAGTAGTTCTGCTATAGTTGGTTGTCTTGCACGTGTTTCTGACACAATTATTAATCATTGATCTTTGTTGCTTTCATATCTTCAAATTAAAGTTTCATTCGAATTAAATATTCAATGATTGCAGGGTAAAATATTGAAAGATGTCAAAAAACTCAACAATTATCGAGATATCCAAAAGTAAGTGTTTCTCTTAATTGCCGCTGATGGGTGATCAGTGTTACACAAATTAAATGAGGAAAATACAGGTTGTTTTGTTTGTTCTTCCAATTATATGGACCAAATATTTTTTAACAATTACTGAAACAGTTTAGGAATAATAACGGCAAAATAACAAAAATTAAGACGTATAAGGAGTATGATGATGATTTCATGTAGGGTCACATTACTTTGGCTAAAAAGTGACCCATTTGATGATTCTCCGTTTTTACAGATACAAGAAGGACTTAGAAAAATCTAAAACATATGGCGCTCAAAACGAGCCAGTTAAAAAGCTGTTGGTAAGAAAGTTTAAGTTTTACTATGTGACCAAACCTGAAATCGTGAAAAAAAATCAGCTGTTCCGTACATTTTTATGTTCGCATAGCTCGTCAAAATGTAAATAAATAAATAAATAAAAACTTTATTTCATAAAAAATACAGATGAACATGTTTTTAAATAGAAAGACAATTTACTCGTAAATAAGCTACATCTGAACACAAAATGGGAAACCCTGCCTCTCAAACTAGGTAACCCTGTATCTTGAGAGACAGTGATTCAACATAAAATGTGATGCTACAATATTATAGTATATAAGTAGACTGTGTCGATCTACCCGAGCAAATGGAGAGAAAAAGAAAAAGTAAAAAAAAAAAAGATAAAAGCTAATAAGTATAATGAAGTGTGTTGGGGTGTGTGTGAGGGTGTGTGGGTGTGTGTGTGGGGTGCGTGCGTGCATGTGTATGTGTGTGGGTGTGTTGTGTGTGAATTGGAGATATGTAGGTAGTTAGACCACGTACTTAAGTAAGGATTCTGTTTGAAGATAGTCCCGCTCCAGTAGCCATTTCGTTAATTTTGATTTTATTTCATATTTATTTAGATCGACAATGTTTAAGTTTTTGTGAATTTGTTTGTAGATGTATGTACTTAGTATGTAGTATTGCTTTTGAGCGAAGGAGGTTTTATGAGGGGTACTTAAGGCTAGTTTCTTCCTTTTTTTAGGGTCAGATGGGGGAACGCTACCGTGTTTTCTAACAGTAGACTGCAGAACAAAAAGCTGGCGCACCGTTAAAACTTTAGAGTCAGCGTATAGTTGCTTAGTGGGATAGCGATAGGGTTTGCGCGACATCACTTTCAGTACGGCTCTCTGCGCTCTTTCAACCCTCAGAATGTAGGGAACAGCTGATTTTTTTTTTTATTCCGGATGACATTTTTACCGTCTCGAAAAAAATTGGGTATATTAGGTAAACGGAGTAGAAGCCTAATGGCATACCTAACTTTTTTTTTTTTTTTAAATCTAAAATTCTAATCATAAGCAGGCTGCATATGATTTGAATTTCGATATTTATAAACGATTTATTATTTTTTTTCAAAATTTCTGTTTTTATGGTACAAAAATGAAAAGTTTACATCGAATTTGTTGTGGTATAGTATAGTAAGGGTGTGTGTGTGTTTATATTGTCAATGAATGGGCCAAATATACGCAGTATCTAACCAGCATTCGAGATGTTTCATTGTGTTTAAATCCCTGTCCTTATATTGTAGTATTTATTGGTACTTTGATATTTTTTTCTGTCTAAGCTATTAAAAAAAAAAAAACTAAGTATGCCGTAGGCTTCTACTCTGTTCACCTAATATACCCAATTTTTTTCGAGACGGTAAAAAGAGACATCCGGTATATAGACTAAAAAAATATAATTAGATTAAATTATATTATTATTTAATCATTTACAGGGTGTCAGTGTAAGAGCCGTTATACTTTTAAGGGGTCATTGTACTTATCACTATGAACAACTTTTACTATGTGACCAAACCTGAAATCGTGAAAAAAAATCAGCTGTTCCGTATTTTTATGTTCGCATAAAGGCTCTTACAGACAGAGGCGATATCGCGTCGCGACGCGATATTTTTCTACGGATATAATATCGAAATATCGCGTCGCGACCGCGATATCGCCTCTGTCTGTAAGAGCCTTAACTCGTCAAAATGCAGCTGATTTTTTATTTTTTTTTGTTTGGTCCCATAGCAAAAGTTATTCATAGAGATGATTACAATGACCCTTTATAAGGATAACGGTGTTTACACTTACACCCAGTATAATAATTATTTAAATATTAGTTTTTTTTTATTTTTATTCTAGCTTTTGATAGTAGGTAATTCCTAGGCCGAAAAATGTTCTTGATTGATATTTTAGAATACACGTTGTCGTTGAATGTAAACTCTTTAATTCTTTACCACTTTTGATAACAATTCCCAGTAACCAGATAACACCTGTCAGTGTGTACGTAGCCTTAGGTTGAAACTATCCTACAGTCACAAAGACAAATAGACTTAGGGCCTATTTCACGATGTCCGAATAGCCACTACTTACTAAACAAATTCAAAAATGGAAGAGAATTTGTATGAAATTATTTGCCAAGTAAATTAATAGGAACTTAATCGTGGATGGTGAAACAGGCTCTTAGTTATTTTATAACGTGCAATTGTCAAGGGGATAAAGCCCTAGAAGAAAAATACGTGGTCGACACTATCTACGAGTATTAACATTGTCTCAAAACTCCAGGGTCGAGTTTTTCAAAAGATAAACGGTGGCGTTGATTATGGAGGGAAGGGCAAGTAAGTCATTACTGAATGTTTGATGACAGTTAAATGACTATTAGCGCGAATTTCACCAATGAAACTTAACGCGATCAGCACACATCTAAACCGCTTTAAAGAGCTGTCAGTGTCAATATTCCACAATAATGATGACACTGACCGCTCTTGAACGTGGTTTAGATGCGTTGAACGCGTTTCGTGAAATTCGCCCTAATATTCATGTAACTGTAAGTAGTTGGGTATAGTAGGTTTAATTTAAAAAAAAAACGTATTGGTTATAGGTACAAGAAACCACGAAATCAAAAAACTGCTTCCAAGAATGATAGTAAAAAAATCGGAAAACTACTAGTAAGTAGATTAGTACAAAAAGTTCTCACTGTTTTTCACATCGTTTAAAAATAAATATACCTAGATGTAAGTAGTCTTTACGATTAGTATTCATTTACATTGTATTATTGCAGAAGAATCTTCTTAACGGAAACATTAATAACAAGAAGTATCGTGGGCATGATAAGTATGGGTAAGTTACTATCCGTGAGTTGCACAAAACAACATTAGTTAATGGGGACTTTAAATTCATGCCATCTCATGTACGAGTATTATGTATCAAAAAGAAAGTAACAGCATCAAAATGAAGTATCCACTAAACTAATGTTGGTTTTGTGCAACTCACCGTAAGTATAACACGTATCATAAATTTCATGAGCACAAAATTATTTAAGGCCGATTTTTTTTTTAATCTGTGGTTGCCGAGTCCAATCCGCATCGAGGGATCGCTTTCTGAAGTTGTGAAGGAGTATGTCTACCTAGGGCAAGTCATCCAGCTCGTTAGACACAACTTTGAGAAAGAAGCCGACAGAAGGATCCGATTGGGTTGGGCAGCGTTTGGAAAACTTCATCAAGTCTTTTCGTCACTCATCCCGCAATGTTTGAAAACCAAGGTTTTCAACCAGTGCGTCCTGCCCGTTATGACATACGGTCCTGAAACGTGGACACTGACAGTCGGGCTGGTCCACAAATTCAAGGTCGCTCAGCGCGCTATGGAGCGGGCTATGCTCGGAGTTTCTTTGAAGGATAAAAATCAGGAATGAAGTTATCCGGAAAAGAACCGGAGTAACCGACATAGCTAGCAGAATAAGCAAACTGAAGTGGCAGTGGGCTGGCCATGTTTGTCGAAGGACCGATGGCCGGTGGGAGCACACGAGTCCTGGAGTGGAGACCGCGTATCGGTAAGCGTAGTATGGGACGGCCCCCAGCTAGATGGACCGACGACCTGAAGAAAGTGGCTGGGACAGACTGGATGCGGAAGGCGGAGGACAGGTTGTTGTGGCGCAGCCTGGGAGAGGCCTATGTCCAGCAGTGGACTGCGATAGGCTGAGTTGATTGAATCTGTGGTTTGATATATTTTCCAAGAAAAGCCGTCAATACGCCACATTATTTTATTTTTTAAGGGTCAGTCTCAACCAAGCGGAAAAATCCATCCGCGAGGATTTTTAAATTCTACTGATTAAGTTACTGTATTGACTGGGCCTATTTCACGATGTTTAAAAAGCCACTAGTCAGCGAAGAAATTCAAAAATAGAAGAGAATTTTTATTAAATTATCTGCCTAGTAAGTTAATCGTAGGTGGTGAAACAGGCCCTAAGTTCTCATCGACGCAGATATCATTCTTGAGCACGCTATCACGCTTGATTTCAAATTTTATACTTAAGGCGAGGAGTACCTACTGCCAACTAGTGCCACCATTGAGAAAAAAATCACAAGTCTGGAGATTATGTACTTATGACATTATTTTTTATATTTTTAAATCTTTTTTTTTTGTATTATTCTTATTAATATTTTGATTTATTAATGTAATTTAGATTATTGAATTGATTTATGAAACAATTTGAAACATAAGCTCACATTTTTAGTCAGATGAGGCAGATTTTTTTGACCTCACCTTTTTTTTTTTTTTTTTGAGGGTGGGAAATCATCAAATAACTTCTCCCGCTCTGGGTGGAGCGGAAGGGCGTGTCAGACTTTTACTGACTAAAACCCACCCGTGTTCCTTCAGTTGCCTATGCCAGGGCCGCGGTAACCCCTTCAGACAACCCGCGACCCCAGCGGCGTCGGCCCTATTGGACCCCGTCACTTGCTGACATCTCTTTGAGGCGCGCGTGGAACACAACGCGCCGTCGACTCGGGCCTGGTCCTTACCGGACGGCGAGCTACCCGCTACTCACCGTCCGCAGGCCCGCGCCTACGGTGGCCGGAAATCGCCATGCGATTCCCGCCGCCCAGGGCGTCTCCTGCGGCGACTGAGGGCGTGAGGCTGCCTCTCCCTCACGCGTTCCGCCTCCTCCTTCGCGAGCATAACTGCTTCGCAGAAGGAGGTGACGGCCTCCCATGCACTCTCGCTCCGCACCATGGCCTGGACCAGGCTCGGACGCGAGAGATCGCCGCCGCCGATCGCCTCCGTGAGAACACGGCGGTGCTCTGCCCAAGCCGGGCAGACCTCCACTGTATGCTCCACCGTGTCCTCCGGGCGATCCACACAATGGTAACACCCGGGCGTTTCCTCCCGCCTTATGCGAAACAGGAACCTCCCGAAACAACCGTGTCCGGTGAGGACCTGCGTCAGGCGGAAGGTGAGGAAGCCGTGGCGCCTCTCTAACCACTCCTCAAAGAGGGGACTTATCGCCGCAATTGTTGACCTCACCTGACTCTAAAAATGTGAGCAATAGGAAATTTCAAAATGTTCCATATCTCCAGATTTATGATTTTTTTCTTAATGGTGGCGCTAGTTAGCAGCACTACTCGCCTTAAAGTCAGTATTGATGCAGTTAGGTAATTATTCAGTGAAATTTAAAAATTGCTCCAGTATCGGCGAAGATTTTTCCGCTTGGTGGAGACTGACCCTAAATCAGCCCTTAATCGTGTATTAATTACAGTTATGATGAAACAGAAGAACAAAGTAAAAAAACTAGATACTTACTGGTACGTTAAACTTAGGCCGTAGCCACACAGCTAGGAACTTCGCTTGGTGCCATGCTTGATGAGTAGCGTAGTTTGAACGTCAGTTTGATCATTGCTTTATAACGCGAGTCCTTTTCTAACCGCACCCGCCACTCACGTCCAATAAAACAGAGTCGAAGCTTCTAGAAGGTTCTAGAAGCTTCCAAACAAACCTAGCTGTGTGGCTGCGACCTTTCTCAATATAATTCAAATATCAAAATACATTTCTTACAACTTGTATTTTTCAATTGATCAAAATACATTTCTTACAACTTCTTTAATATTTATGCAATACAATAACTGTTTAACATTATTAAAATGAAGCAATAACACGTTTCAGACCGCATACCGCCACATTATGTTGCTACCGGCAAATTTCAAGTAATTAAAATGCACTGTAATTTCAATTAATAGGGTACGGGCGGCGAAAGTAGAAAATTGTAATAGCATGCACTTACTTGGAACACTTATCTATGTATGCAGAGTTGTTATGTCTTTGTTATTGTTTGAAGATGGTCTTGTGAATCTGGTCTTGTAAATAGTGGCAATCTTTTAAGGGGTCATTGTGCTCATTATTATGAACAACTTTTACTATGGGACCAAACATGAAATCGCGAAAAAAATCAGCTGTTCCCTACATTTTGACGAATTGTGCGAACATAAATGTACTGAACATATGATTTGTTTTCGCGATTTCAGATTTGGTCCAATAGTAAAAGTTGCTCATAATGAGTACAATAACCCCTTAAAAGATTGCCACTGTTTACACTTACACCCTGTATAAATAAAAAGAGAAGTCCTGACTGACTGACTGACTGACTCATCAACGCCCACGCCCAGCCCAAACCCTTGAACCTAGGAAGCTGAAATTTTGCACAGAGGTTCCCTTTATAATTGGACAAGGAATAAGGAAGATTTCCCAGTAGCACGTTCCCCTGGGATATTTTCCGATACCTATAAAATAATATACGTAGATATTATTCACACAATGAAAATAGTTGTAGCCTGCAAAGTGCATGAATTTTTAATTATTAATTGTCTGCATATGTGCTTAAATTGCTAAGTGTAATAATAGGTAGGTAATACTCGTACAATTTCACACTGCATAATTAAATTTGTATTATTGCAGGGGAGTATTGTAACCGCTTTTCAAAATAGCAAACAAGGACGGGGGAGTGAAACGTAAGTTGTACTGATAGAAATGTTTAGAACCTAAGCAAATATTAACACCATACTATGTAAAACTACATTCTTACAAATAAATAAATTCTAATTGTAATAATTAGAGATCCGCACTCAAGACAAAGGCGTATTTTGTTTCGAGTTGCGTTAATAATTACCTGTCTATTGCGGTTGAGAGATACAGAGCTAGACAAACACTAACCAATAGAACACGCCCCACGCCCCGCCGTGCGCGCGCGCCGTGGTGTCCCCCACGCTGTAAAAGTTTAAAATAACTTTTCTGTAGCTACGCCGTAGCCAGGTGCTACGACGCAGTGCTACGCCAGCTACGAGTGACATTATTTGAATATTTTGAAATAAATGTGCGCTTTTATTTATAACGTGACAATATTATCGTGGGCATCCACGTCCAAGTCCATAAAATGTATAGAAATACATCCAGGTTATAACGTTATCGTGGACAGAAAAAATCGCACTAATATTATAAAGGCGAAAGTTTGTGTCTTGTGTGTTTGTATGTTTATTACTTCTTCACGCTAAAACGGCCTGACCAATTTAAATTAAATTTGGTATGTAGATAGCTTATACCCTGAATTAACACATAGGCTTTTTATCCCGATCTACGCAGGTGAAACCGCGGGTTGCAGCTAGTAATGCACATTTCCATACGTCGTCGTATATCGTCACGTTACAAATTATAAAAACGCCCATTGGGTTTATATTATTAACCTGCTGATATCTTTGTATTTGTTTAGTTTTATTTGATACTCATAAAATTTAATTACAGATACCGGCGTCCATCTTTGGTAATAATGTAAGTTATGTGAAGATAATCGGTTTGTATTATTATAACAATATTGTCTTCAACTTTGTCTTTTATCATGAAAATGGTTTCAAATAAATTTAAATCGGGCAGGTCGCTACTTAACATTCTAATTCTGAATTATAATTAATAGTATTTGAAACTTACAAATATTATGAATGCGAAAGTTTAGATGAATGGATGGATCTTTGTTGCTCAAACACGCCAGAACGGCTGAAAAGTTTTTATCCCAGTAAAATATACGGTCCCGTGGGATAATTTTCAACATCCACGCGGGCGAAGCCGCTGGCAAAAGCTAGTACGTAACAAAATTATTTTAGTGTTTTTTTAGGCACTAATAAAGCACATCGCACAAGAGTATGAGACTTTTGAAGATTTACTTATCTGGATCTGTTGATTCTTTTACATAGTTTTCTATACTCCCAACGGCAGCACCCTCCCTCTCATCTCTGCGCACACACGAACACTCAACGCTTCCCACATCATAACACTCATTACACCCCACGACACCCCCCATACGACATATCAAACATAATACACACATCACCAAAACACACTGACATACACATACTATAGCTACACAAAGTTTTTCATTTCACTTGTACACACGGCTACATATCAAGTAATACGTTTCGAGTATAAACTGACCTCTCATTGCACAGAAATCCTATACAATGTGAGATCAGCTTATACTGGAAATTTATAGCTAAAAAAAAAAAAACCACGCACCGAGGGTTCCGTTCCGATTTCTGAAAAAGTGTGCTACTTAGAGACATCGTTTTATTTTTCCTGTAATCTTTACATAAACTTCTATCACATAGAATAATTTCAGATTTTTCTCTTTGCAAACTTCGGAGATAAGGGTGGAACGGTATTTTTTTTTACATTTTTCATCAAATGTCAAAAACTATGCGGCCTAAAAAAAATAAAAAATAGTTTAAGAATGTGCAAACAGCGTTCTTTCATATGATACCCCACAACCCCACATGCCCTAGTAACCCCACTTTAAATTTTTAAGAACCCCTTTCAGTCCTTGTTACAAAAAAAAATATAAATATTTTTATTTCTTTCTTATTTGCAAAATAGTTGGGTAAACATCACCTAAAACTATTCCAAATTTCAAGTTGATAGCATCAGTAGTTCTTGAGATATCCAGCTGTGACAGACAGACAGACAGACAGACTGAGTCACACCATAAGGGTTCCTTTTTTACCATTTTGGTACGGAACCCTAACAACCAGGCTACCTTATCTTTGACAATTCTCTACTTATAATTAAGTAAGGGAAATCTTACTTACTACTGTTGGTTAAATGTACATTTTATGTAAACGTTTTTTAAATGAATAATAATTATTATTTGTGTAGTTACACTAAATTACAACATAATAATTATTTGTGTGCTAACAGGGTGAAGTGCCTTATACGTATTATATTGTCAGTATTTTAATTACTCCAGAACTTTTCTGCCCGATCAGCCATCTGTTCTGCGAGCAATGTGTCCTGCCCACTACCACTTAAATTATCAGAACCGAAGTGGCGATGCTTGGGGGCTATCCAGGAGCGGACATCTTTGGGCTGAAATTATGATGATGATGAATTTAATTACTTACTTATTTCATTAATTCTATTCCTCACAGCTCGTCTGCATCACTTCATGATAACGTGAGTGTGACGTTGGTTTAAAACGATTAATTATTTATCATTATATTCACGAATCATAACCATTTATTTAATCAATTGTAATATTTAATTAATTATTATTAACTTTGACATTATATTAACTTTGACATTATTTATTTATTACTGACATTATTTATTAGACATTAATTAATACATATTTAATCAGTTTTTATTTTGAATTGTGTTTTTGTGTTTAATATGGGTCAATGACCTGAAATAAATGAATTTTAATTTTTTTTTTTTTTTATAACACTAATATTATAAAGGCGAAAGTTTGTGAGTGTGTGTGTTTGTTACTTCTTCACGCTCAAACGGCTAGACCGATTTGAATGAAATTTGGTACGTAGATAGCTTATACCCTGGATTAACACATAAGCTACTTTTTATTCCGGTCTACGAGGGTGAAACCGCGGGGCGCAGCTAGTTGGAAATCGGTGTAACATTCGTCGCAATGTTTTTCGAGGTCTATTTCTATAATGAGTAGGTAAAATAATACTATTCCCCGTGTTCTTTAGGGTATTGAACTAAGACAAACTCAATCACCAATGAGTAACCAGCACCCTAATTGCGTAACACATTATTAATCGGAGTTGGTTTCATTTTGAAAGTTTTTCAACAACATTCATTGCGTTATTTACGTTGTCCAGCAGACAAATCTTTCGAACATATGAAGCAATGGATTAGCAATTTGTTTCAAAATGATTCAAACTCCGATTCATAATGTGTTACGCAATTAGGGTGCAGAATGTAACAGTACTAGATACTGTGGTACTAGTATTGGCGATCCGTACACGGTCGCGTGGTGTAGGTATAATGGCGGGCACGAGTCGTGAGCACAAATTCCATCTTAACTTTAACTGCCCTCGTCAGCGTGATCTGGTATTCTGTTTTCTATCTGTTTAAAAATATGGTTGATCATATATATTGACTTAATTGCAGCCCTTGTGCAACCAGTACGTCGATTCTGTAAAATTCAAACAACAACTCGCATCTCACATCGCTATTAACTCTCACTTCGCATCACTTCTGCTCACTTGTTTTTTATTTGACACTTTACAACGTTATTAACTCTCACTTCGCATCACTTCTGCTCACTTGTTTTTTATTTGACACTTTACAACGTTATTAACTCTCACTTCGCATCACTTCTGCTCACTTGTTTTTTATTTGACACTTTACAACGTTATTAACTCTCACTTCGCATCACTTCTGCTCACTTGTTTTTTATTTGACAGTTTACAACGTTATTAACTCTCACTTCGCATCACTTCTGCTCACTTGTTTTTTATTTGACACTTTACAACGTTATTAACTCTCACTTCGCATCACTTCTGCTCACTTGTTCTTTATTTGACACTTTACAACGCCAATCAAGACAATTTAGAACGCCAATCAATAAACTCACAGCAGATTCAGATTCAAAGTTTAGAATGAGGTTTTACAGAATCACACGGCTGCCGTGATAGGAAATAAGATTCGTTAGGTTTAAGATTACAGTTAGTGCTCACGACTCGTGCCGGCAAGTATACGGATCATCATTTATTATAGTGTTGTGTGATTTGAGTTTGTAACTGGTTAATTACATTCCAATAGCGTCGTGGAAGATCACGGTCAGTCTTTTTTTTTTTTTTTTTTTTTTTTTTGAGGGTGGGAAATCATCAAATAACTTCTCCCGCTCTGGGTGGAGCGGAAGGGCGTGTCAGACTTTTACTGACTAAAACCCACCCGTGTTCCTTCAGTTGCCTATGCCAGGGCCGCGGTAACCTCTTCAGACAATCCGCGACATCACGGTCAGCCTAAGGTGCATTTTAGTATATTTCTAAGTTTCTTTTTTTTCAGGATTATGAGTTGGAAAATAATGCCAAGGAATCGATGGAAGTTTCGTACGTACCTATATATGATAATTTGAAAACAAAACGTCTCTTACCACCTACATCATCTATCTAAGTTATTTTAATACATTTTACTACGTTTTGTATTTCTAGTGATGAAGAAGGCTCCGTAAGTACTATTACAGATTTAAAATCCTGTCAACTTTGAAAAAATAAAATTATTCATAAAGTTATTGCTGCAGCTCTAGAAAGATACATAAACGCTTCTATTGATACTTATCCTCTCTGAGGTTTTTTAATGGATTTTGCAATATTATTGTGATCATCACCCACAGTCCGACTTTAACCACTTCTGGGCATAGGCCTCTCATTTTCCTGTGTCAATCCTCACGCTCCTGTGCACGCCTCATCCAGGTCCTACCCGCAGTGGTGGTGGTGGTCCGCCCACCTTGCCGCTGGACGAACCATACCTCATTTTCTAGTCCTTGGACGCCACTCGGTCACTGCATTACTCCACCTGTCTTCTCTGCGCCTTGCCAAGTAGTTTACTACTAAAATATACCTAAAATTTCTCTCCAGCTTTACTTATGATAACTATTAGGTACTTACTTTTTTTTTTCCTTTTTCTGTTAATTTTATGCGATCGAAGGCACAACATCTTTATATCATCGTAAAACAACTTTTTTATAGAACTCATTTAACTTATACCGACGAAGGAACGACGAATACGACATTGGCACAAGAGAACCTTCTGATACCTCCGAGTCTTCTGCTACGTCGGACTATGAGAGGAACCCGGGAAATCCGTTCACAGTACACAAGAATAAATACAAACAAAACTGGCCTTATAATCATTTTGTAAGTTGATTCTGTAGTAAGTAAAATATTGCAATTTTTGACGACTGCAGATGTACCTCTTTAAATCAGATTTAGGGTTGTTACGGAGCCCTCATCTCCACATCCGTCTATGCGGAACTTCCGTATCTCCGTATCCGCATTAACCTCCGCAAGTTTAAACAAGAGTTCTAAGGGGGATGCCCTAACGTAGCCCGCGAAATTCAAATTTTCTTAAGTTTTTTGCAATTTTCACGTCACTTTCTGGTTGTATGTTGATTAAAATATGATTCACTGTCATAGCTAATACGGCTTTACAGAATTATAATCATTAGAATCAGCAATACAACTCCATAAGTTAGATTTGATCTCAAATCTAGCGATTTCATGAAATCATGAAGTTTGAGGTCAATTCTAACTTATGGAGTTGTACTGCTGATTCTAAATCTAGCTATTTCATGAAATGTTAGTTATCATGTAATGATATTAATTATCACACTAATATTATAAAGGTGAAAATTTGTTAGTGGGGGTGTGTGTGTGTATGTTTATTACTTCTTCACGCTCAAACGGCTGGACCGATTTGGATGAAATTTGGTATGTAGATAGCTTTTACCCTTTTTTTTTTTTTTTTTTGAGGGTGGGAAATCATCAAATAACTTCTCCCGCTCTGGGTGGAGCGGAAGGGCGTGTCAGACTTTTACTGACTAAAACCCACCCGTGTTCCTTCAGTTGCCTATGCCAGGGCCGCGGTAACCTCTTCAGACAATCCGCGACCCCAGCGGCAGATAGCTTTTACCCTGGATTTACACAAAGGCTACTTTTTATCCCGGTCTATGCGGGTGAGACCGCGGGGCACGTCTAGTATAATATAAAATTTTTATAAAACTTTTTAGATGGATGGCGATCATATGAACATCAATCCATTTGGGCCACAATTTGGAAGCTTAGGACCCAGTGGCCCTGAGCTATTCTTTGGAAGAAAATGGTGGTACTTTAACCAGGTACACCTAAGTTTTAAGATTTTGTAAAGGGGCTTTTATACTGGTATGAATGCGCGTATGGCGTAGCTGCCGCTCCCCGTGCCTTCCCTACTGTCGATGGATCGCAATAGCTCGCATGTTTCTCGCACGGCTACCTAGCGACGGCGCATCTTCATAGCACATCTTACTCGCTCCGCTACACGGCTTAGCATTAGTGGAAACGGTCACATAGCTTCGTAGCTTAGCTTTTACATAACATCAATCTGCATAACCTTTTCACAACTATGTTGGGGTCGGCTTCCAGTCTAACCGGATGCAGCTGAATACCAGTATTTTACATGGAGCGACTGCCTATCTGGGTAATACGATACCCCCGGTAAGACTGGTTGACTTTCGGGCTTCTGACGACCCGTAACGACTGACAAAGATCCACGAATGACAGCCGGGACCAACGGCTTGTCGTGCTTTCCCAGACACGGAGGAGTCTCAGTATGTAAACATAGTCACCCATTCACGGGCCAACCACGGCAAGCGTAGCTTGACCTGGTTGATCAACCAGTGAGGCTGTTATTACTTAGTCAAGATCTCCTTTTGAGCTTTTGCATAACATAAAACATAACATAATAAATTTATTAGTACATAAAACAACAACACAGTACATAGCGTAAGAAAACAGTGGGTTGTACTACCAAGTTTAAAATTATTGTCAGCTTTCCGGGCTCCTAAACTAGGTACACAGACCTGTATCTTAGGAGTCGGAGATTATACATGAGACATACTCACAGCATAGCTGCATAGCACATCTCTGGTGGAAAAACAGCCTTAGTGTGAAGGCTGAGCGCGACCCCGACGGCTTACCTGGAAGAGCCTGGGTTCTGGCCTTTGGGGCTCTCGGGCCTCGACTAGGGGGGCTCCTAAGCGCATGCTTGGAGAGGGGCCAGTTCCCACTTCGCTGGAAGACGGGGAAACTGGTCCTCATTAAGAAGCCGGGGCGCCCTGCGGACTCTCCGTCCGCTTACCGACCCATCGTGCTACTCGACGAGGTGGGCAAGCTCTTTGAAAGAGTTATTGCAGACCGCCTCGTCGGGTGGCTGGTGCAGGAGGGGCCGGATTTGGCGGAGAGCCAGTTTGGTTTCCGCAAGGGGCGCTCTACGGTGGATGCCATCATGCGCGTGCGAGCCCTCACGACGGGGGATGCAGTGGCCCGGGGTGGGGTCGTCTTGGCGGTGTCCCTAGACATCGCCAACGCCTTTAATACCCTGCCCTGGAGTTGCATCAGGGAGGCATTCCGGTATCACCGGATGCCGACCTACCTCTGTCGAGTGGTCGAGGCCTATCTGACGGACAGGGCCGTCATCTACCCCGGTCATCAGGGAGAGTGGAACCGGCGAGAGATGTCGTGCGGTGTCCCACAGGGATCGGTCCTGTGGCCGCATTTGTGGGACATCGGCTACGACTGGGTGCTGCGCGCCGACCTCCCTAGCGGCGTCAGCGTAGTATGTTACGCTGACGACACGCTGGTCCTGGCGCAGGGGAGGTCGCACCAGGCGGCGGCTGACTTAGCGACACGCGGGGTTGCGATAGTCGTGGAGAGGATCCGGCAGTTGGGACTCGAGGTGGCCCTGCACAAGTCCGAGGCCATGTGTTTTCATGGTCCTCGGAATGCGCCACCGTCGGGTTCCGAAATAACGGTGGGAGGGGTTCACATCGGAGTCGGGTCGACGATGAAGTACTTGGGACTCGTCCTCGACAGCCGGTGGAACTTCGTGGAGCATTTCCGACGTTTGGCTCCCAGACTGGCACGGGCTGGGGCTGCCTTGAGGCGGCTCCTGCCCAATCTGGGGGGTCCAAACGCCTCCTGCCGGAGGCTCTACGCGGGGGTCGTGCGGTCCATGGCCCTTTACGGAGCACCGGTGTGGGCGCGTTCCCTAAGGCTGGGGCCAGCCGGCAGGTTGAACGCGTCCCAGAGGGTCATGGCCATCCGGCTAGTCCGGGGATACCGCACGGTCTCCCGGGAGGCGGCGAGCCTCCTTGCCGGATTGCCGCCGTGGGATCTGGAGGCAAAGGTCCTCGCGCACGTGTGGGAGTGGCGCGAGGAGGCGAAGCGCCGGGGCGTAACTCCGCTGCCGCGAGAAATCACGGTACAGCGGACAGAGCTCCGGCGGGATCTCATGGTGGCATGGAGAGCGCGACTGTCGCAACCCAGCGCTGGGCACGCCACAATTGCGGCGATAAGTCCCCTCTTTGAGGAGTGGTTAGAGAGGCGCCACGGCGTCCTCACCTTCCGCCTGACGCAGGTCCTCACCGGACACGGTTGTTTCGGGAGGTTCCTGTTTCGCATAAGGCGGGAGGAAACGCCCGGGTGTTACCATTGTGTGGATCGCCCGGAGGACACGGTGGAGCATACAGTGGAGGTCTGCCCGGCTTGGGCAGAGCACCGCCGTGTTCTCACGGAGGCGATCGGCGGCGGCGATCTCTCGCGTCCGAGCCTGGTCCAGGCCATGGTGCGGAGCGAGAGTGCATGGGAGGCCGTCACCTCCTTCTGCGAAGCAGTGATGCTCGCGAAGGAGGAGGCGGAACGCGTGAGGGAGAGGCAGCCTCACGCCCTCAGTCGCCGCAGGAGACGCCCTGGGCGGCGGGAATCGCACGGCGATTTCCGGCCACCGTAGGCGCGGGCCTGCGGACGGTGAGCAGCGGGTAGCTCGCCGTCCGGTAAGGACCAGGCCCGAGTCGACGGCGCGTTGTGTTCCACGCGCGCCTCAAAGAGATGTCAGCAAGTGACGGGGTCCAATAGGGCCGACGCCGCTGGGGTCGCGGGTTGTCTGAAGGGGTTACCGCGGCCCTGGCATAGGCAACTGAAGGAACACGGGTGGGTTTTAGTCAGTAAAAGTCTGACACGCCCTTCCGCTCCACCCAGAGCGGGAGAAGTTATTTGATGATTTCCCACAGGCTGAGCGCGACGCGACGATGCGACGCGATTCTGGTAGACCGATTTCGAAATGGGTCTACTAGAGTCGCGTAGTATCTGTCTGCAGAAGCCTTGAAACTCCACCGAGGCGGTGTGCAGCATAATCGAAGTTCTTACGGCATTTTTGTTGAAGCCCACTGAGCTGTCACTCTATTTGCAGAATTTCCTGAAATCATTGAGACGTCAAATTCCAGGACACGGTGCATGAAGTAGAATCTAAATCTAGGCCATAGAACAATTATAATTAGCGTATAGAACCGACGCCGTAAACCAGTTATTTGCGCCATGCTTTGTTGCCGACCGCCGGCAACAACTCATTTTGTCACTCGCACTATACTTTTTAAGCGGTCTAGCGCTGCATGTTTTATAGTTAGGTGAGACGACACAGTCGTCATATCACAAAACAAGGTTCATCTTCAAACCCAGGTTTAAACCATGGACCCTTTTTTGAATTTCGAACTTTATTCCAACATATTAAGATTTCACTTTTACAAAACTGACGCCTTAGTACCGGCCTGAGTTGTCAGTTTTGTATAAAGAACTGTATTTCTATCACAGCTATGTTCTTTTTCCAAAAACTGGCTCGATGGTTTAAACCATGACAGAAGAAAAACCTCGTTTTGTAATAAGACCGCTAATATTTCAGCGCTGCACCGCACAGCCCCCCGGGTGTCATCCTGTTGTGACACTGTTTTTGCTTCGGATAGCCTCTCCATACGTAGTACTTTATCTCAGTGATCTAGGCAACATAATTCATTCCCCATAGTGATCCTGAATAACCCTCAACTTATAACATCTGAACGATAACTTGTCAAAATATAAGGTACAGTAAGGTCTCGAACCTCACACAGGGATAGCTACGCTATAAATAAAAGAGCTTCAGAGGTAAACCGGGGAAGAACTTTCCCAACAATCACTTCGGCCCGTGGCCGCCTGACTTTTGTCACTTATTTTTTAAATTCTAAGTTTGTCTCATAAACTATTTTATCTACACCCATGCTATAAATCCTCTACAAAAGTTCCTGAAACAGTTAGCTTATTGCCAACATTAAAACAGCCATTGTCATAGCAACCATAACAGCATCCAAACGGGTGTTATAATGTTGTACTGAATTTCATAATGCAACTCGTTTTCAAAAAAAGAACATTGTAATGCACGCGCGTTTTACTAAAACAGCGCAGTAATTTAAAATAAGAACTAATTAGAATTCACGTCGTATACTATGACGCCGCCCGCCATGTTCGATACGAGTATTAGTATTGCAAAAAACTATTCCAGAACCTTTTATAGAGGATTCATAACATGGATGTAGATAAAGTCTTGTATGCAACTGTACATAATTAGGTATTAAAATACTCATGTGATACTATTATCACACTCGGCTTCCCCTCGTGTGATAAACCCAAATTCGTGTTTTAATACCCCTTATTATACGTCAGTTGCATAAATAGCTATAAAAACATCCACGGAGGTTGCATGCTAAGCGCCTGTTTCACCACCTACGATTAAGTTCCTATTAACTTACTTGGCAGATAATTCCATACAAATTCTGTTCCATTTTTGAATTTATTCGGTGAGTAGTGGCTATTCGGACATAGTGAAATAGGCCCTAAAACGCATAAGGTTCAAAGCCTCTACAGTACAAACTATTAATTCTAACTTTGTTTTTCAGGATGACTACAAGCCGATGGGTTAACTTTCCGATACTTGTTGCTTTATGAAAACTAGCTTAAAGGTTAATAAATTTAAATTTTATTACAATCCGATTGTATTATTATGTTAATATGGTATATTATATTATGGTTATATTATGTTAATATGGTAAAAAAATTCCGTAACACAAGTCAATCAATCTGCCTAGCCTTTTCCCAACTTTATTGGGGTTGGCTTCCAGTCTAACCGGATGCAGCTGAATACCAGTATTTTACATGGAGCGACTGCCTCCACAACCAAGTAACTGGGTAATACGATACCCCTTGGTAAGACTGGTTGTCAGACATTTGGCCTTCTGACGACCCGTAATAACGATTGTCAAAGATCCATGAATAACAGCCGGGACCAACGGCTAAACGTGCTATCCAATTCACAGAGGAGTCTCGGTACCTATGTACAGATGGTCGCCCATCCACGGACCAACCCCGGCAAGCGTAGTTTAACCTGATGGATCAACCCGTACGGCTGTTATTACTTAGCCACGAGCTCTTCCTGTCACACAAGTGACGAACTTTTTTAACCCCTAGAGTGTTTTCTGCACCCCATGTGTGCAAACCCAATGAGTTGTGTGTAAAGGTTTCTAAAAAAAAACACTAGGTTTCACTTGGTTTCTAGGTTTCTAAAGCGACAATCTTAGCAACAACATTATCGTGGATAATAATTATCACGTCACGGCATCACGATTCCACAGGGAAGTAAAATGTATAGACATACATAACATGAAGACGCTTTTCAATTTCCTTCCACGATAACGTTGTAACGTGCCGTATAGTATACATTTTATGGGCGTGGACGTACGTGGGTACGTCCACGATAATATCATTATGTTAGTATTATTATCACAAAACATTAAATTATATTAATTGCGATATATCAGCTAACACTCGCCAATATACAGTGTGTAAGTGTTAACAGTGGCATATGATTGCCACTGATTGCCATTGTTGATGTTCGTAAAACCGTAAAATTTAGGGAACAGTCAGCTATTCCCTACATTTTGATCTGTTCCCTGTTTTTTTTTCATGATTTCAGGTTTGATCCCCTAGTAAAAGTTGTTCATAATGATGTACAGTGACCCCTTAAAAGATTGCCACTGTTTACACTTACATCCTGTAGTTTTCGACGTTTTTTGTTGGACTTAATATGCCAACAAAAACATCGAAAACTGTAGGCACTCAAGAAGAAATTAAAACGTAACCAGAACTTTATAAGTCCCTAAATAAAAGCCTCCAGGCATAAAAGGCGTGCTCACTTACATAGCGGGTTCGAGATACATAGCTGTAACTGGAAGCTACATATGATAAACTAGGTCCATCGAAGTAAAATAAACAAACAGTTAATTACTAGTAACAATAACAAAACCAAGGTCGGCAAGACGACCATCACCATAAGCAGCACCACACGAGCATAACCACAGATTAATACAGATGGGACACTCCGCAGTTTAGGTATGAAGCTACAAGTACGCGGCGGGCCCCGTCCGCGGGGCTAATTCAGAAGGTCAGAAGATATGAGAGTTACGCGATACAAAGAGAGGCAACTTGTAGTTGAATATGACTGTAGGTAATAAGCGTTGTGCGACCCGAATTGCACTTTATTGTGTCGTAGCAAGAGTCGCTTTTTATTTAAATGATTTTGCGGAGTGTCCCATCTGTATTAATCTGTGGCATAACGTAAAGATCAGCCATTAACCCCCACCCCTCCCCCTCGCCATATTTGAAGGAAAGGAGGTAAGTCGACCCCCCACGGTACCGCAAGCAATGACATCTAAGGGAGCATGTCGAATTTTCTGCCGGTTGCTCAGCCAAAAATAATTATGATCAATTGTCGAGTTCACTAACTAGGTAACCACATATAAATTGACTTCAGTCAAATAAAATAAACAATTATAATTATGAACTCATGTAACTTGTAAGTAGGTAAGCTAATTCTGGAGAAAGAACGTAAACATTGTCTTGAGTTAATCACAGCGACCTAAGGGTGAATTCGACCAAATTTTTATACCCAGTATAAGTCTTAATCTTCGAATCTTCGAATAAATTTTAAATTTTTGACAGGTTCTCCATACAAAAACTGTCAGTGATCAATTTTATTCCAAGGATACAAGATCTTTGGTAAAATTAGCCCTTAGTAGTCGTTGACAGAATATTATGCCCTTGGAACAAAGGTTGGATTTTACTATAGCTTTAAACGCATTAAAAGGCAAACCTAGCACAGAAGAGGTTAGCTTGTTATAAAAGGTTATACCAAGCCCAACAAATGAGATATGAACCTTATGAAGCCCGTGAAATGGAGCAGGTAATTTGTTCTTATTTCTGGTGTTAATATTGTGAATATGACTGTTTTTAGGGTTCCGTACCTCAAAAGTAAAATAACGGAACCCTTAGTTAGAATATCACTTCGTTGTCCGTCTGTCTGTCTGTCTATCAGTCTGTCAAGCCCTACCCTATCTACCCTTCTTCTTAGGAACGCGTAGAGGTATCAAGTTGAAATTAATACCTAAGTATAGGGTCCCTTGGAGCTCTAAAAAAATTAAGCTTCTAAGTCAACGCAAAAAAATGCGGGCATTTATGCGGCATATTTTGACACTCGTGAGTAAATCAAAACCTATGGGGTACTTTCCGTTGATCTCTCTCTCTGTAGTCGGTCCCTCATATCTGAGGATCGTGGTCAGCTACGGAGTTGCACCTGGAGCGGATGATTCGCCTCCACCGGTTTCTGTCCAGCGCATCCCTTACCACCGTGTAGAATTTAGAGGACGATGATTCCTTCACCTGATCGGTCCATCGTGTTGGTGAACGACCGCGCGATCGTTTGCCTTCGGTGTTCCCAACCACAATCAGTTTCTCCAAGCTTTCATCGCCTCTGCGTACTATGTGGCCGAAATAAGAGAGAATGCGTCGTTGACATATGGTCGACGTCCGTTGATCTAGAATCATTAAATTTGGCAAGAAGTCGTCTCACAGCACAAGTAAAGGGAAAAGTACCAAAATCGTTAATATTACTCTATAAAAATAGTTTTTTGCGATTACAATCTTTTTGCAGTTGGTGAATTGACCGTGTTATAAAATATTTTTCAACAATAACAAGGAAGCCAGAAATTAACATAACAACAATATATTAATAATACTTCGAAATAAACACAGAATTTATTGACTAGAAGTCAATAAGTGCTATAAAGAAGGGCTATATATAAAGGTTATAAAACGCTTTCCTCGCTTTTTAGGACATTCCTATCGTCAGTAAATTGATACAGGGTTTTGGGCTCCAAATATCAGCCTAAGCGGAAATATAATGATGAACCAGCTTCACCCTCGAGCTTCGACTGCGTAATCAAAATTTTCTTTTGCTCGAATTTCCCATGGGAGTTGTATAAGTAGTATTGGAAGGTACAAGATTAAATACGGTTGTACGTACTATGGGGATACGAATTACACAATTTTGATCTTTATGACGGTTGGTTAGGTTTTATTTTATGGTATTTGTAATCTTTTAGTAATTAACTATGTAAGCTATTAAATTAAAGATAAAATGTATTTAAGAGATAATTAAAGAACGCGTGAGAAAGTATCTATTTCATAGGTAACGCAGAATTTAATTTATTTCAACTTAGAAAAGCACTTTGAAATACTTAACAAATATAAATGATTAAAACAGAGGCCTTAGTGCGAGTTTTTAAACTTACTCGATCATTAACGTAAACTTCAATTTGTACTGAAACTGAATAAGCGCCGTCTGGTGACTGTAATGGGAAACGCAATTATTCCATACAAAATGACGTACATTAACGTTAACGTAAACGCGATCGAGTAAGTATAAAAACTCGCAATAAGGCCACATAATGAGTTTTCGAATGGTATTTAGGATGTTGGCGAAAACGCACCGTATTCGGGTGCATGGCAGAATATGAAGAATTTATTGAGTTTTTTCATCAGGAATTTCTCAGAGTCGAGATCTCACCCCTAACTGTCACCTAAATAACTCGACCTTAATGTTTCGTTATGAAGAATTTAGATAAAGTTCGAATCGTCTGTCTGTTACAAGGGTGAAAATCTCTGACTCTTTATCAAAAACATTATGTGCCTTATTAACGGGCGCATACTGTACTGCCACAGACTAGGTAACTGTATTGAAGCTCTAAATCCAAGCGGGGTTTATAGACAGCTTTCTATTTCCTGTACAGTGTGAAAGGTATAGATTTCACGTTCGCTACTCTGTGGCAACACTGAATGGTTTTGACGTCCACACGGGTGTGTCAAACTTCCTGGCTTTGGTTGCGTCGAAAACAACACGATGCAATAACTACAAGGAGCTACGATGAAATGGAGATAGAGAAAGATTGCGCTAAATATTTTAAATGATGGAATTATATTCTATTGAATTTCAACTGTGTAGTTAATTTTAAATGGTATTGTTGTATTTTTAATTTTAGATCGTATTTGTAGGTCGTTCGAATGACATGTAAACATTTTGTGCAATTGTTTATTGAAATATTAAAAAAATACACGATGGTGGCGTTCGTTCCGATTTTGACCACGCGCCAATAGTTCCATAGACAGCTACACTCCACCCTTCGTGCTAATAGGCACACAGACTTCAAAACAAAAAACAAAAGGTGTGCGGTCGGGAGATCCCCGTCAGGAACGAAATTCCTTCTCACGTAAGTTATTTAAAACAAGAATAAAATTTTCGCAGCGGCCATCTTGGATTACATTTTGACCTCACGATCGACTTTAGCACCCTCGAAAACCACGAAAATGGCGACAAAATTTAAAATTTTCGCAGCTGCCATTTAGGATTTCCATTTTGACCAAACACACTGAGAGCAGTGGTGGCCAAGTGGTAACCGCCGCAACTTATGAGTTGTAGGTCGTAGGTTCAAACCCTGACAGTCGCTTTACTCTGTGTAAATTATTTCGTCACCACTGCTCTCAAAACGGTGAAGGAAAACATCGTGAGAAAACCGGCATGTCCTAAAACCAAAAATTCGAAGATATGTGACATCTAGCAACCCGCACTGGGCCCGCGTGGTGGATTACTGCCCGCTCCCTCTCACCGAGAGGAGGCCTGTGTCCCAGCAGTAGGAACATTATAGGCTGATTATGCTACACTTGAGTAAAAGTCGCATGGAGGGGACATAACTCTTTTTCGTTACGTGACAGTTTCTACCAGTTAACTCCTACCGCAAAAACTTCGTTTCAAAAAGACAAAAAGTAAAGATGCATTTAAAACAGGATCAAATATTTTCAGTCATCTTTATTTTTATAATATCAACCAACCTGAAAAAAAAATGAATAAATAAATAAAAATAAAAAAAAAAAAATAAAAAAATAGCAATGTGAACTTTCATAACTTCACGACAGAATAATGTTCTAAGTTTTAAGTGCAAAGCGAGTATACTACTTTGTTAATCTTTAGAGACGTCAAGGGAAATAAAAAGTTTGCAATGAAATGAAACGTCAAATAGTTAAGGAACGGATAAACGGCCAACAATGGTCAGATAAGTTAACTTAAGTTTAAACGGAGTTTATCTTACATTACGGTATTCGGAAACGTACAGTTATTGGATAGATAAACCGCAATTAAAAGTGCCTCAGGAAGCGGGCATGACTGCATCAATCTATATATATAAAATTCAAAGTCCTGATTGATTGACTGACTGATATATCAACGCACAGCCCAAACTGCAAGACCTAGAGACTTGAAATTTTGCACATAGATACCTTATACAGTGTAGGCATCCACTAAGGAAGGATTTTTGGAAATTCCATCCCTAAGAGCGACAAATAGGGGATGAAAATTTGTATGAAAATTCTTATTCCTTGAGTTAATAGACTTGAAACTTGGCATGAATATTTATCTAAGTAAATTATAAAGTTTGTCATTTTTAGTTTTCTTATACTACCCCCTCAGGAGGGATGGGGGGGTGTCAAAGTTTGTATGGAGGAATTTTAACGCGCGTTCAGATTAACTCGAAACTCAGTATATATACTTGAGACCAAAAATGAAGAACAACGTGTATCAGGGTTTTTCGAAAATCTACCCCTAAAGGAGTGAATAGGGGTAGTCAGTAGTCAATTTTACAGGGCAGGTTTTACTGTGTGGCTTGATGATTAAATCGAAAATTGGTGTAAATGATCTTTCAGTCAAGTTACGGAAATATCACAAACGTTTTTTTAAAATTCTATCCCTGTGGGGGTGAAAACAGGGAATATAGTTTATATGAAAAATCTTATTCATTTACTTAATTAACTTGAAACTTGGCACAAGTATTTGCCTAAGCAAGTAATAAAATTTGTCATTAATAGTTTTTCCCTTAGAGGAAAGGGTAGAGGGGGAGGGGAGAAGGGGAGTGGGTGGGGAAGAAGGTAAGGGGAAGGGGAGGGGTTGATGAGGAGGAAAAGGGGAAGGGGAGGGTGTTCTACATCCCCCTCCCACTAACCTCCCACTCACCCTCTTACCCTTTCTCACAACCCCTTCACCGCTTTCTGCTCCCTCTCTACCCTCACCAACTCCAGCTCCCCTCTGCCTCTTCCCTTCTCCAAACCGGGAGGGTTTGGAGAGAGTGAGGGAGCGGAAAGCGATGAAGGGGGTGTGAGAAGGGGTAAAAGGGGTATGGGAGGTTAGTGAGAAGGGGATGTGGTGAGGGAAGGGTTTGGAGAAGGGAAGAGGGGGAGGGTAGGAGTTGGTGAGGGTAGAGATGGAGCGGAAAGCGGTGAAGGGGTGTAAGAAGAGGTAAGAGGGAGAGGCGGAGGTTAGTGGGAAGGGGATGTGGAGAAGGAAAAAGGGGGAGGGGTGTAGTTGGTGTGGGTAGAGGGAGTGGGGAAAGTGGTGATGGGGGTGTAAGAGAAGGTGAGACGGGCAGGGGGAGGTTAGCGGGAAAGGCGAAAGGGTGAGGTGTGTCAGAGGGAGAGGGGTTGGGAAGGGTGAGGGGGTAAGAGGGAGCAGTGAGGGGGATGATAGGATAGGGTGAGAGGAGTGGGAAGGGTAGGAGGTTACAGTGAGTGGAGAAGGGTAAGAGGGAGACGGGGAGACGAGTGCCTTTAAACCTTAAAGTTGCTATCTGTATAGCACTGATTCATTGAAGAAACCCCGCCTGACAGGAATGACCGAAAAATAGAAAGTTGGAAACTCGGAACGGCACAAAAACAGGAGTAAACTCCAGTCGTGCGTCGGAGCTGACACACTCTTTTTTTTGTTTTTTTGAACGCGCTAATCTCAATATAATAAAAAGAAAAGTCCTGACTGACTGCAATTGACGCCCAGCCCAAACCGTTGCACCTATTAAGCTGAAATTTTGCACAGAAGTTCCCTTTATAATGTAGACAAGAAATAAGGAACGGTTTTGTTTCCGTGGGATATTTTCCGACATCCACGCGGGCGAAGCCGCGGGCAAAAGCTAGTGTACAATAATTTAGGTGCCAAAATAAAGCAATTTCTATTGGTCGATAGCTCATTTTATTCATTATCTTTCAGTTTTTGCAAAGATAAACGATGGAACCATTTTTAACGTTGTAGTATTGACATAGACTATCAGCAAGGAAGGTAAGCTGGGCTCAATCCTGGAGACTCCACTATTAAATAAATATTGACTGTTCTATTAATGCACCAACTTTGACCCATCATCCATGAAGCCACTCAAAAGTAACATGCTACAAACTAAAATACCAGAATGTCACACAGAACTAGTATTTCAATGACAGTCCATACGCGACACGACGGACCTCGCCCTGCTACCTAATTGCGAAACACATTTTCGTCATCCTATTCAGACTAGTTGGTTTGGCTTCTACCGCAGTTTATTTTAATTTATGTCTTTCGAATTGCGAAACTACGTTAACGTGTGTAACCAACTCCAATCGTGGTTTGGAGTCTGAAGACAGTAAAGAGTGAACGATAAGCTACTAAAAGGGCTTATATTCGAATTGTAAAACTATTTTGACAGCTGGAAGTTTGTTTGAAATTTACGAGCAGTCGTTTTTGAAACAGAAGGCAACGTCGTGCCCGCAATCATTTTTCTTAGCAATTTGTTTGCGATTTTCTCATAAAATCTCCATAATTGTTACGAAATTATGTAAGTGAACATCTTCTTGATAAATAGTGAATGTGTTTTTGTGTAGAACCGCGATTGCCTGCAACGCTAAATCAATATATAGGGTATTTTAAATACCGAGGTTTTTGTTGCTTAGCGCGGAAGAGCAACGCCTCAAAGATGAGCTTATTATAAGCCGCAGACTTTTGAGAAGTGCCTCAACTCTTATGGCTTTGTGAGGAAGTATTTTCTTTGGCTAATTCAAAGCATTATTTGAATTTTATTAAACCATTATCAGGCACGGAGTTGGTCAGCTCAGAAAGTGAAGATACTTGCCCATTCCAAAACTTACCTATATCACAATGAAGAAATTATGGTTATGAAACTCCATGAACACTGTTAAAATCAAATTATTACAAAGCAAAAAAGTCCAAGCAAACAACGAACTTTAAACATGGTACCTAAGTGTCTTCAAAAAATGTGCATAAAGAAATAACATTTTATTTCAGGGCTTCATTGAAAAAAGCAATAAATATTTATAGGAACAACAAAAAAGCACAGTTTGAAGCATTTTATGTCAATGTATTATGTAAGGACTGATGAACATACATACAATGCAAATCGCATTATACCACCATCATCATCGTCAGCCACAACCCGCCTTCACCCACTGCTGGGCATAGGCCTCTCTTTTCTTGTGGCAATCCAGAAAACATACCACCATACTTACATAGATCAATTTCCACATCATTGTCTGTTCAAGGTAGGTAATATCAATATTTCTATTGTTGAACATTAAATGTGGTGTCTGCAAAGCTCAGATTAAATAAAAAATCAAGACATTATAGCACTGCAAACAATACAGTGTAGCATGTGCAACACTACACCTTGTTCTGTACATAAAATTGGATTGGATTGGATTGGTGTAAATATGTGCATGTAAGAGTGTTCTTACATGCACAAGTTTAGGATACTCGAAATGTGAGGCCTCACATCACTGTTGACAGCGCTTTACTGGTTTTGCAATTAGTCTGAGCTTCAAAATGTTAGGCACAGCAACAATGTTACACACATATTTCTTGTTACTGGTGAACACAAATTATATACTTAAGTAGGTAAGGCACCAATAAATGTAGTTGCCATACATACATACCTACAACCTACCTTTATGAATATTTCTTAGCAAATTAAAACAACAAACTAAAATAAAGAAAGTAGTAGGCAACTGAAATTAATTATTATTATATCTTTCAATAGATAAATACCCACATCATTACTATACCTAATATAGTAGTTTGCTAAGTAGTTTTGCTGTGCCCGACAGGCTCCACATGATCTAATTATAACTTTACCACATAAGAATACCTACAGGAGCCCGTGGCTAAGTAATAACAGCCGCACGGGTTGATCCGTCAGGTTAAGCTACGCTTGCCGGGGTTGTTCAATGGATGGGTGACCATCTTTACATACCGAAATTCCTCCGTGCCTCGGAAAGCACGTTAAGCCGTTGGTCCCGGCTGTTATTCGTGGATCTTTGACAGTCGTTACGGGTCGTCAGAAGCCCGAAAGTCTGAGTACCAGTCTGGGTTGTGGAGGTCAGATAGGCAGTCGCTCCACGTAAAATACTGGTATTCAGCTGCATCCGGTTAAACTGGAAGCCGACCCCAACATAGTTGGGAAAAGGCTAGGCAGATAGATAAGAATACCTACATAATTATGGAATGCAATAAAAGTATTGAGTACTTATTGAGAATAATATCCAAGTACATAAGTAGGTACCTGCTATATAATTTTTTTTTAAATATATGTATCCAAGTCATTATTGTGTACTATAAATGTGTATCTTTTAGGATGTCCTGTGTGAATCCTCAAAATCAATAGCCTTGAAGGTGGTTTTCTAAATATTATTGTAGTTTAGGTACCTACTTGAGAGTTATTTCTAATGTTTATTGTTAGTTTATTTAAACATATTGCGCCGACCCCAAGTCACATGGGATAAGGGCAGGAAGATGATTGTTAGTTTATTATGGAGCCCTTTGCACTGAATTGGTTTTGGTTGAAAGGTACTTACCACAATAATTAGCAATATACAGGGTGTATCAGAAAGGTGTGGTTAAATTTAAGGATGTGGTACAGACCATAAAACTGAACAACTTTCTCCATAGGACCAACATCATAATCGAGAAAAAATAATATCAGCCGTCCCATACATTTGGGTCGAGTAGGTATTGAAGTTTTGAATCGGACAGCTATTAATTTTTTCTCGATTATGTTGTTGTTCCCTTGGAGAAAGTTGTTCAGTTTGATGATCTGTACCACACCCTTAAATTTGACCACCCTTTCTGGTACACCCTGTATAATTATATCATAGGTTCATCCACCTTTTATCTGTTATCAAATAACTCTGTTTGTGTACTTTTTAGTCAAGGCTCTATCCATCAGTACTTGTAAGGCACATAATCGTTGTTTATAGGTACCTAGCAGAATATTGTTGTTCTATAAAGTTGATAGATAGTGCATTGAATTGTTTAAGGGATAAGGATTTAAGTACTTATGTTCTTTTCTTTATAAATTGCAGGTGTCAGGCTTAACTACATCTGTGAAGTATGGAATGTCTTTGAAGTGCGCACACTGCGGTGAGAAAAACGCATGCGTTTTAATCACCGTAGGCACCGCCGGTGCGCCAGTACCTACGTGCAGGGCCTTAAAATGCCAAATTTCAACTTACACTACAAATATTTGTTCCAATTCTTTTTGCCCATGTCTAAACACTCTTGTCAGTGGTTGTAATTGTATTGATAATAAATAAGACAGTTTTTTGTACCTACCATATTTTATTTCTACCTATTTATCTATACATAAAGAAAGTAATGAATGACAGTTAATTTAGCTAAACACCACTATTTTCTAAACACTAGAATAATCACTTCTTTATTTTGAAAAACCTAGTAAGTACCTGCTAGGTAGGCACGGCTACAGATCAAGCTATACATTTCCAGTATAAGCTTAATGTCGCATTGTATAGGATTTCCTTACAATGAGATGTCAGTGTATACTGGAAATGTATAGCTTGATGTGTAGCCGTGTGTACTCAATTTTTAAATACTTCATAAAATATCAAATTATTTTTATTTGTACCTTTAGTTCATAATGAAACACTTTATAATTAAAGTTTACACTTATCAATTAACACAATATCATAATAATATGTTTATATTGCTGTTGTGAATGACTTCAACAGTTTTCTAAAATAATGACAATGTTTTATGAAAAATCTTCAGTTTCTAGATACAAGATATATATTTATTTTGTAAAACATGAGTAAAATTTTACAGGTCTTATAATTAATGTGAGGTAGCTACATGTTTTGCCATTTGTGGCGTACAAAATTAGTCATACTAGACAAATACAAAAAAAAAACAAAGAAAGAGATTACAATGTCAATTTGAATTAAATTTTAATTAAAATGTCAAAATGTAATCTATACTTAATTACAAAGTCGAAATTCAAATGTCAAAATTTAATTTGAGAATATTAGAATATATACAACTAAAATATCATTTATGAATTCATCTACGCTGTAATAGCACTTTTCTAGTAATAACCCCCGAAGGGACTTTGTACTTTGAAAATGAAGTAGTTGCAGAGCAGCAGTGCAGTGATGTCATGTATAGCAGCAACGGGCAACATCTATGCTGCCTTCATATCGTAGGTGAAACGCACCGGGAACTCTCCTACAATTTGAAAACAAAATCACATTATTTCTGCTTGAATAAAGTACTTGAATAATTATAATGTGGCAAACTAGGCACTATGCCTTTATCAGCCCATGGCTGGACTAAAAGCCACCGGCCTAGTCTTCCACAACCCAGTTACTGGGTAATACGATTCCCCTTGGTAAGATGTTGACAGACTGTCAGGCTTCTGACAACCTGTAACAACTGCCTAAAATCTTCAAATGACAGCCGGGACCAACGGCTTAACATGCTCACCAAGGCACGGAGGAATCTTTGTAAGTATATAAAAATGGTCACCCATCCACAGATCCTTTAGTTTAAAACATTAGTTGGGTGTACCTATAGTGTAATGTGACTATGTAGAAAGTTCACCCAAGGGATCAAGTGTCCTGTCTCCCTTAGTAAGTTGCTACACTTGTTTCAATAATTATGTGTCAAAAAGCTTGGGTAGGTACCTTCAATGATTTTTATAAAAAATCCATGTTCAATAATATTCATGCCTTGCCATCAACTTCTTTCAAAATCCCTCCTATATTAGATTGATGTGGGTGGGCAGTGTTCCATTCTTGTATTTTCAGTTAGCACCGTCTGTGAAAATATTATGACCAATGTTTTGTAGTTAATTGTTATTTTGATTACTTAGTGGTTATTATAGTAAATTTATAGCATCTACTTATGTCCAAAAATATCAATTAACAATTATTTGAGTAGCTATTATGTGAGGTTGACAGACTTATGTACCTAATAAATTATTTTAACCACAAAAAATAGTTAACCTCACTCATGGACATATAAAAAAGTACATCACGTAAGGTGCTTGTGTCTACGCAACAAAGGAATGATTGTCCGTATGTGGACACTGGACAGACCAATAATGTACCTACCTACAGCATGAGATGTGTACGAAGGTACACTTCTACAAACGTTATTCTTGGTTTACTTACTTGTAGGTAGTGCCGATATCGAAATAGTAATAGGCAGTTTTCGCTATTGAGCAAAACAGACTCAACTTGACTCAAGTCTTAGTGCACCCACTACAAAGCCCTCTGCATCATCAACAGAGCGCTAGTTCTTGACCAGAGAAATCTCCACAATATGTAGATACATCCTAACGTGGTCACTTTAAGCCACAAATGTTCCAGAACTAGGTCAGTGGGCCGTCTTATTCATCATAGGCCCATGGTTCCTTTATTTATATAACTACTCTGTGCTTTATTAATAAATAATTTGTATGTTGAAAAATTTATTTTTTAAGGCAGTTTAATCTTTATCAGTGTTGCCAACTTCTCTTTCGCGAGTCCACTAGCGGCGATTCTTCACACTACCAAAAATAAACTAGACAACTTTTTACCCGACTGCGGCGAAGCTCAAAAGGAGGGTTATGTATTTGACCTGTATGTAACTATGTATGTATGTCCGTTTCTTTGTTCCCTCGTAACTCCTAAACGAATGAACGGATTTGGATAAATTATACGTCTTTAGATTTGCCTTGGTGGCGCGAGTGTCACTGGCTACATTAACATCAAAAATAAAGTAAAATGGCGGATTTGAGATGACATATTGTGGAGTTCGAAATTTTTTTGTCTTCTTTATTCGATTTGTCACTTCGAATTACTTTTAAACATTATAAGTTGTACATATTTTTGTAATCACCTTTTAAAACCCTTCATTTTGATATCCAGTGGGATATCACATAACTCCTAAACGAATGAACAGATTTGGATAAATTATAATTATTATCACAAAACCACCGTCCACTAAAAGCAAAATTACTCCGCCAGTAGGGATGGCGAAACCCCCCCGTTTCAGTGGAGATTCCAATAAGTTGACAACACTGCTTTTCTATGATTTTTTCATTGGCCACAGATAACAAAAACGTGAAAAGAAAAACGTTTCGTTACTTATTTCAAATATGGTAGTTTTTGGTAGAAAGTGTTTTAAAAATTGGTTTTTAATTTTTCGGCAATCATTGAACGTTTTCATTTATATGCATTAGTAGACCATCAGTTATAATTAAAACAAAAATAGATTTAAGCACAATCATTCGAAAACAAATAATTCCTATATGATGAAACTAAACGCTTCATCGAAACAGATTTTGAGCAATTGGTTAGTACATCTCTATAAAATTCCTATCGGTCGGGTAATTTTTTATGTCACAATTCCAAATATAATAGTCAAAAACGACAGGGGTTTGTTTAAATTTGGAATCTATTTCAGAAACAAACTGTGTTACGCAATTAGGGTGCTGGATGATTAGCCTAAAAATGAAAATGAATTGAATGGATATGGAGGCCTATGTATGCTGTCTTAAAAAGCAAGAGTCTTAATTGGCTACTTCCAAATGATTTTTTTGCGCAGAATTTGGATTGGTTGTTAGTTAATGTTTCGATTTGTGTCTGCATGGTAACTAGTTATAACCTTGAATTCACTAAGTCGACGTTCGCACGGACGTAAAAACATCGTGGCGATTTTATATCGTGTACTGGACTTTCAACGCTGTACTCAGCAACGATAGTTGAAAATCCAACAATGTATTTTTTCGACGCACTAGAATGCACTCTGTTGTTGTTAAGTTGGATTCTCAATGCTCGGCTCTACAACGAGAGTTTAAAATCCAGTGCGTGATCAAATTACCTCCGTGCGAACGTCGGCTAACAGAACGCACAGCCTTAACTGCTGGGTCTAGAAGCATGTTTTGCTTAAGATTAAGAACACAACGAAAATGAGCTCTAAGGAAAGATTTTTGAAAATTCATCCCCTAAAGGAGTTTAAACGGTATGAAACGTTATATGGAAGCTCGTCATTTAATAGGAAAATTTGTATCAAACACGCGGACTGTCGCGGGGATGGAAGATATACGTCGCTTACAACTTGCACCGCATCGTGGCCCCGACATATCCGGCGACGTCATTAGCAGGCCGCGCTAGTGTGCCACCTTCAAATTAGCTAGGCTTAGAAAAGAGGCAGAGCAAAAGAGGTTTTATACCTTTTCGGGAGTTCTTTTTGCAACTTCATAATTATGATTTTTGGTTTTGTGATGCAGACGCAGGGCTATGCTTGGAGTTTCGCTACGTGATCAAGAGCTCCACAGGAGAATCAAGGTAACTGACATAGCCCGAAGAATTGCCAAACTTACCAAAGTAGCAGTGGGCAGGGGACATTGCTCAAAGAACAGATGGCCGATGAAGCCGAACGGTTCTGGAGTGGCGACCGCATACTGGAAGACGTAACGTTGGAAGGCTTCCCACAAGGTGGACCGATGACGTTGTAATGGCCGCAGAAATCCGCTGGATGCGGAAAGCACAGAATCGATCGAAGTGGCGGTGCGGGGGGAGGCCCCTGTCCAGCACTGGACATTTTTCAGCTGAAATTATGATGATGATGCATTGATTCATAATTATGTTTGAATTTTTTTTCTGCTCGACAATATCAATAATGCAATGAATATTGTTGAAGAGCTCGAGGCTATGTAGTAACAGCCTCACGGGTCGATCCATCAGGTTAGGCTATCCTTGCCGGGGTTGGTCCGTGGATGGGTGACCATCTTAACATACCGAGGCTCCTTCGTACCTCGGAAAGCACGTTAAGCCGTTCATCCCGGCTGTCATTTGTGAATCTTTGACAGTCGTTACGAGTCGTCAGAAGTCCGAAAGTCTGACAACCAGTCTTACCAAGGGGTATCGTATTACCCAGTTACTAGGGAGGTCAGATAGGCAGTCGCTCCATGTAAAATACTGGTATTCATCTGCATCCAATTTAAGGCATTGGCATTACAAGTGTGTTACGAAATTACCTAGCAGGACTGGTATGTGGCCAGGCTTGGGGATGCTTATTTCGTTCTTACTCTTGAATTTGTGAAAGAGACACTACAATTTCTTTAATATCATGTAATATCCTTAGAGGCCGTTGAAAACATTTTTTATCACGACGAATTTCATTATTGGCAACAATATTTTGTACCATAGGTAATTAACTCGTAAGTTAATTTCACGGCAATCATTTTAATCTTATGTAACTACAGTTAATTTTTTAACAGTTACAGTTGTTATACGAGAACTGATTGAACAATGAAATGGATTCCAACATTGTTATTTTAATTTTTGCTATAATTGTAAGAAATATTGTCATTATTTACTAATCATAGTTGCTCTAGAAATTTTAGTGGCTCTTTCACAAATGTCTAAAGCTATATTATAGTAGTTTTTCTTGCACCACAAAAGAGGATTTGGAAATCGTAGGAGGCCATCGATACCGCTAGAAAGGGGTTTCTTAGATGACGCCTAATAGAGATAATGGAAGAGTACCTGCTGCCCTGACCCCCAATAACATGGGATCAGGACTGTTGGATTTTGAACGCTCGGGTCAGCGCTGTGAGTTGAAAATCAACAGTGCGGTACTACTAGGCAGTGCTTTTAGGTGTCGCTTAGTGTTACTGAAAACTGGCCTTTGTCTATGCACATGTTTTTAGAATAGGAAACTGGCAACGGCATTAATAAAATTGTATTCATTACAGAACATTCTAGAATGCCATGCTGAGATCAGTTGGCAGGAAAGATTGAACTTACTAATGGTAAGAAATTAATTTTAACTGGCAACATTTCATTGCGTAGTATTGATTATTTTATCAATTAAATGCAAAAGCTGTGAATGGTCATATAGAATGATGGAAAGGCTAGAAAGGATGATTTCTGAGATGACGTATAATAGGGATGTATGGCAGAAGAAGTCACGCTGCGCCGACTCCAAATACACACATCAACACGGTCTGGGGATATTTCATACTCAATTAAATATATACATGTCATATAAATAATTAACACATTGATAGTAATTCGCTTTTTTAAAAATATCCCTAGACCGTGTTGATGTGTGTACATGATGATGATGACGGTCATACAGAAATTATGATGTGAATTCTAGTATCTGGTACACTTGCACAAAGGACATTTCCGCGAAAGACGCTTGCGTGAACCCACTTGCGCGAAAAGACATTTCCGGGAATGGACTTTTGCGCAAAATGATACTTGCGCGAAAGGCATTTCCGTGAAAAACTTGCGCGAAAATACATTTACGCGAATAGACTTATGCGAAAATGTGCATTTGCGCGAAAGACATTGCGCGAAAGACGCTTGCGTGAAAGACGAATCCACTTGCACGAATCTATTTGCGCGAAAAAGTTGCGGAAATGAGATTTCTTAACATCACGCCTGTATTATTTCAAAGGGTAGGAAGGCATGTGTATGTACTGTGAATAGTAGGTACAGCCACAATTCACCAGTTATGTTCAAGTTATAGACAGACTGGAAGAAAGCCGTCCAATTAGGCGTCATTAGTTACTGTAATTTTTTATTTTTATTTTTTTTTCGTTTAGTTTATTTTATTTTATTTATTCGACATGGGTGTCATTTTCTGCTTACCCCCATGGGAAGAAGGCGTGTGTTTATTTTTTATGTAATTGGTAATACTGACATAACGTTCTTGTTTGCAGCGATATAGGAGAGCAATGGATAAAAGCAATTATCCTACAATCTTTGTAAGTTTTCAAACGTTTTACTCACCTATTTACGTAGATGATGATAAGACTGACAAACAAACAATGGTCCTCATAGCTGGTGGGACGAGCCTTTAGCCCGCAGTGGGATGTTGTAGGCTGACACTGACAGTAACTAGTAATCATATCATCACTAATTTGTTTAACCGAAACCGCTGTACCGCGACTTAGGAATGTGCGTGTACAGTGTGGAATGTGTACAGTGTGCTTAGTGTGAGTTTTTATACTTACTCGATCACGTTAACGTAAACTTCAGTATGTACTGAAAACAATGACATTATACATCTAGACGTTGCCATGATTACAGTGTGAAGTGTGGAAGTGAGACACATATATACGGAATAATTAGGAAAATTGAGACAAAGCCTCGTATCTTCTGTCCCTTACGGCGTGCCGTATTTTTGCATGGCAAAATTTAAAAATGTTGCCAAATAAAGTACCTACTTTCACTGTTACAAAATTTATCTTGCGTCGATTAATTTAACATTTTTGGACAGTTTTTGCATTGTGCGAATGTATTGACATGGGTTTCAGTTTCAGTCCAAAATATGGAAGATTTCTTACGTTAAACATCATTTCTCATACCACATAACCTAGAAAAAGTATAATATTGCTGTCTCATGACCGGCCACGCGGTGGCTCGATCTAGATGTATATTATCTAAGACTGAAAATGAATAAGCGTCGCCCGGTGACTATAATGGGAAATACAATTATTTAATAATCAAACGAACTTACCTGAAGTGAAGTTCGATTTTAATTATCCTGTCTTCGTCGAAGAGATTTAAATGTTCACCTGTAGTAGCTCCGCTACGCCTCGACTCACTCGCACATAGTTTAGCGCCATAGGAAAGAAAGAGATAGCACTATCTCCATAGGCGCTTGATCACCCCACTACAACATTTCTCATTCAGTTCAGAGTACCGGTCTACTGGACGAACTATAACATTGTTAAGGGAAATGAAAGGTCCACCTGAAAGTAAGGGTCGGGAGGGACCTTAAATCTCTTCGACGAAGACAGGATAATTAAAATCGAACTTCACTTCAGGTAAGTTCGTTTGATTATTAAATTATCCTGTCTTCGTCTTTCGAGATTTAAATGTTCACCTGTAGATGTTTAGAGATAGACATTTGCAATGTTATAGGTAGGACTAAATTGAAAAATGAATTCCGGTAAATAATACATGTAGTCTTATTTCAATTAATAAACACAAAAAAAAAAGATAACTTAAATGATTATAATTATATAAACAAAACTTCCTTACTGATTACTGAGAACAGCGTTTGCAAATTCATAATTTGTTTGAGCGATTGGCCGATTATAAAAATTAGCAAAGGTGGCCGATTGATCTGACCACCCAGCGGTTCTCCTAATGACATCGACACTGATTCCCGCTTGATGTGCAGCAGAAGATGATGCATGCTGAGTGCTATGAGCACTGAATATTTCAGTGTCGATACCACTAGCAGCCAAACCTGCTTTATCCATCGCCCTATAGTTTGCGAAGAGGCGGCGTGATGAGGTTCTTTAATAGTTAGAATCAATTAATTATCTACAGTACGTATTTCTTTTGGTGGATGTAACCTTCATGTAAGCTATTAAAGTCTCTGCGGGACAGATTGCAGGACGCTGTCGGAAAAAAGGAAGGTCAAGAATCGGTTGGGATTTACCTTTAACATTAAATCAGGAATAGTGATTAAAACTTTGTTTTGATTGATCATAATATTGGGCAACCTAATCAATGAAAGCGTCTGACATCTTTGGCCTGTTGACAAAGCCAATAATACAACCAATTTTTTGCTCAACTGCTCCAAACTTAAATTCTTGCTGGGGTATAAATCACCAAAATAATTAAGGATGATATTGGGGTTCCATGTACAATTATTATACTTAGAGAAGGAAGGCTTCAACTTAAATACTCCCCTAAAAAATCTATTGACACATAATTTGTCTTGTCCCACATTATTTCCGGAAATAAGTGATAAAGCCGAACGGTGATTGTTTAATGTTCCATACGTGGAATCATTTCTGAAACATTGAGACAAAAAGTCTAGCAAATCATGTACTCCGATCTGGAATCGATCTAAACCCTTATCGTGACAGTATAACCACCACTGTTTAAAGCTAGAAGTATATTGCGTCTTAGTGCTTCCAGAAGTAGATGACATCATTACAGTTAGCGCTGATTGAGAGATCTGCAATCGTGCGAAGGCTTCCCGGATAATATAGTCGCCACCAGGGACAGGTGGCGATGCAGAGGGTGAGTTTCCAGCAAGAGATCTGAATACTGGGAACCATGCTTGAGATGGTTAATGAGGCACTACGATTATACCGGTTGCCTCATCAGTAACAAACTTTTGCAGAACCTTTAAATGAGTGAAAATGGTGGAAACGCATAAAAGAACATATTCCATTTAATAGTAAAAGCGTCCACGTTGTATGCATGGGGATCGCGCTTCCATGATATATATTTTTTACGTTTAGCATTCGATGCAAAAATGTTCATCTCAGGTTCACCAAATCTTGAAACAATAGTATCTTAAGCTGTAGAGTGCAATTCCCACTCAATGTCAATGTTTCTTGACTCTGTGTCTGCTTCAATGTTCTGGGATGACGCTATGTAGAAGCAGAAAGAAATATCTGTCGTTTTTCACACCCATTGAGATGTGGGTATTGCACTCCACCCATTCTATTTATGTAAGCGATCGCCGTAGTATTGTCAATGCGTATGTAGGAGTATGTGACAATATTAGTGACCTTGTTCGCGAAAGATTTAAGTTTTGTAAAAGCTTGAGCTGAGCTCAATCCAAAAGGCAAAACCAAAAATTCGTACAGAATATTATCAAAATAAAATCTCAAAAACTTTACATGATCGTCGTGGATAGGTATCAAAAAGTATGTTTTTTTTTTTTTTTTTTTAATCCAAGTTAACCCTAAGTAGCAGTTATGTGTCATTAATTTTGACAGCTGTCCTAACATTCCATCTTAAAATGGATTTCATCGACAAATTTATTTAATACGGTATTTTAATTTATAGGAGAAAAAATCTAAAAATAATTATTTAGATAGCTTAGGCAAAAAGCAGTCTGAAAATGTTAGCTTCAGTTCGTAAAATAACAATATAAATTTTAAAATTCAATTCAAAGTTCTCAGTTTTTTAACACCATGAAAGTAGCTGCGTGCTGCGTGAAGTGCTGCGTCATTATTACGGTAGTATACATTTAAAAGTGTCAATGTCAACTGATCAGCGTACAAAGAGTGTTTTTTTTTTTTTTGTTTTTACTGACAAACTGATGTCATGACCACAGAGCAATATGGCATCCACTGCGTCCAGCGTTTTCGCGCGAAATTTAAAACTTAAATGCATTTTTATGGCACATAAAGATTGAATTTTTTTTTTTTTTTTTTTTGGTGGCTTACTATAGAATCTAATTGAGACACTTTTCAAAAATGGGTGTAATAACCTATTTCTTTAAACTTAGAATTAAATGCTTTTCACCATTACTTTTAGGAATAATAAAAATACTAGATAAAAAATGATTACGGGTAGGATTACATTTCCGTATGACATTTGCTTGCAACAAACGATTCAATTCTTGTTTAATATAAAACCTGGCATCTTTCGACAAAGATGATTTTTGGAATCATAGCCGGATGTTGTACAGGATGCTTAAGAAAGGAAATTCTATAACCAGAAATGGTCTCAAGGATTGTTTTGTCATCAGTACCCTTTTGCCAAGCTTCAATATAATAATACCTTAAGCGACCAGCATGAGAGTATACCTGAGAAGTTACTGCTTCGCGTTCGTTGTGAGGGCCGCTTGTGAGGTGATGCAGGGTACTGGTGAGGGGACGACGCTCGTGGAGCACGGCTCATCACCTGCATTGTTCCGCAGCGGCGGTAGTTCGATCCTGGTTTGGTCCCGCCGCCGCGTCTCGGCTGCCCACGAACGTAGCGGTAATAAGACTGGCGTGACGGCGGGCCTTTGTAGTTTAAAGTGCTCGTTTGAGCTGCAGGCTGGATCAGCTTGCCTGTCTCCTGTATTCCACGCGAAGATTTAATAAATTCTCCTAATTTCTCACCAAAAAGATGACTGTCTCTCTTTCTATCTTTAAAAGGCTCTAAAAAGGTCTTGTCGACCATTGGAGTGACAAGAGATCTTCTCTCTCTCCAAATCTCAGTCTCCAAGTAACAACAACAAAAGAACAACAAATAACCACAATAAACAAACAATAACAGCAACAACAAGACAGCAGCAGCTGCAGCAGCAATCAGATAACAGCAATCTGTCAGAAGTCAGAAGTCGCGTCTGTCAGAAGACGAAGGATGTCGGCAGTCACTGGATTTGGTCAATATACCTGACATCGTCCTTCCTAAGATAGTCAGGACGCATCCAAGTTGCGATCATTGCTGCTTCTGAATCAAAACGTCACGACTTTTTGCGGACTCATTTAGCATTGCAGTTATTTCAGGATTTAGCACTGGAGGAGCTTTAATTAAGGGACAGTTTTTTTTTTTTTTTTTTTTTTTTTTTTTTTTTTTAAGGCCATCTTTAAGGATAGGATCCCATCGCTTCGATAAAAAAGCTACAATGTCTGGACCCCAATCGGCGGTTTCAGCTTCAAAATCCCCTAAAGCCCTTAAGAGCTCGGGATCTGCGATAGGAGGAACATTATCGCCGTTCGTATTAGCATTATCGGCTGGGGCTGTCACACCCTGGGGGTCAGCTGGCTGTGATACACATCCCCCCGTTGTCGAAAGTTTGGGTGGCATGGGTGACGCAGAGCGCGCAGAGGTGCCTGGCTCATCCACTGGCCTCGCTGAGTCAGCAGGTATGCCATCCACCACCGCAGTCGTCGGCGTAGGCGAGCGGTCAGGAGACGAAGGCCTAGACGCACCGCTGTCCGATTCCAGATATATTGGAACGATATTTTTTGGTTAATATCTCGTATTAACTCTAATAAAATACATTAGGTCAATATCTCGTATTGACTCTAAAAAAAGATAACAATCGGTCAATATCTCGTATTGACTCTAAAAAAAAGATAACAATCGGTCAATATCTCGTATTGACTCTAAAAAAAAGATAACAATCGGTCAATATCTCGTATTGACTCGAAAGTTTGATGTACCGTCTAACATCTCGTGTTAGATCTAAGGTACCATTGTCCAAAAAATGTATTTTGCACTATAACAATGACCACTAAAATGATAAAATTATGTAGGTAGTAGGCACATACCTTGCATTGACACACGTCTATGACGGCGTCTTTTCTTGGACAATCTTTGTTCATATTTCTTTAATTTCCTTCGCCATTTGTCTTCTTTAGTTTCTTCATGCTTCCTTTTTGGCATTTTTAAGTTTTAGAACTATTTAAAACTAATAAAATCTGAAAAACGAAAAAACTTCCTTCACTATGTGCGGTAGCCGCGCGCGCACGGAAACGAATGAGAAATGTTGTAGTGGGGTGATCAAGCGCCTATGGAGATAGTGCTATCTCTTTCTTTCCTATGGCGCTAAACTATGTGCGAGTGAGTCGAGGCGTAGCGGAGCTACTACAGGTGAACATTTAAATCTCGAAAGACGAAGACAGGATAATTCCATACGAATTGACATAAGGTAACGATAACGTAAACGCGATCGAGTCAGTATAAAAACTCGCACTAAGCCCACAGAGATGGATGCCACTTTTACCTGCGATGCTCATTTGTTTGGCAGCCATTCGTGCGTAGCGGGGTCGTGGGTCGCAGTAGACGAACCTACCAACATTTTAGTATAAAGCGAAGCTACACGTGCGTAGTTTAGCCGTGGCTGCTGCGGAGTCACCAGCTGTCATCTGTCAACTGAGTGTGGTCAACGCAGGATTTCCTTTTGACATTTCTATTAAATGCAATGTTTTGTTGATGTGGAGCGCAGTTTAATAAGGGATAAAAGATAGTGGGCAAACATGTATGGGAGGTGGTCCAAGCGTCGCCACGGGTGAATCATATACCAAATGAAAGGGTACAATGTACTGTTCAAACATGCAAAAGGGCACCAAGATCTGTCCGAGAGATTTCGAGAAATGATAGCTTATTTTTGCCTCAGAAGATATAGGTACGGATTTTTTATTTTGCTCCATTGTCGAGTATTAAGTATTATAGTTTTTTCTTGTTAAGTAATTATAGTTAAAATCATTAATTCATTCTTATAATTATCATTATTCATCATCATCATCATCATCATCGTCATCATCGAGTAATGATAGATTATATATTTTGCTACATTGTCGGTATATTATTTGTTATAAGTAGGTATTACGTACAGTACCCGGCGATAAATATTGCACATCGACCTTTGGAAAGAGACAAACGGCTAATTTCGGCTTCGTAGAGCGGTATCTCTGTCGCACACTACATAGGTGACGTTTTGTCCGTCGTTGCTCAAGTGCGATAGAGTGTTAGTTCAAAATATATATTTAGAGTTGTTAACACCCCCCAATTTAAATAATTTAAAGTTGTACTATGGCATCTTTAGGAAAAAGAGGGAAACCTTTACGAGGTCAGTCACGCGAAATTATCTACAATGTTTATAAATACCTGTTGATGTATAAAAATAAAACTGATTTATATTAATCATGAATGCTTGTATTTTGAAAGTCTATGATTAACTATTGATGAGAACTGAGTTAAAAAAAAAAACGGAAATAATTTCTATCAATTTTTTCTGACCTATCTAATAATGGGACAATGTTCCATTAAGCATGCGATTTGTAAAGTCGTTTGAATGTTTTGTTATCACTGTTTTACAGAGGCGAAGTCTTGTTAGTGCGGAGGAACCCGAAGTGTACGGTGTTGTAAGTTATTATAAATTCTAATACGGAGAAATTCCACCGAACTATGTGTGTATAACCCGATTTTTCTAACTGGCCATCTGTAAACGTCAAAATATCAGGTACAGTGTATGTATTTAAAATAACAATAACAGCCTAACGAATAATATCATATAGAGTCTGTCAAGCGAGTCGTGACCACGACCATTTAGCTGATTTCTTATAATGGCAATACTATTATCTGTCAAACGGACTGTCACAACTTCTGTTCTACTAAGCTACAGCATTTTGATACTTTTAGCTCAATTATCTAATTTGTATTAATGGAAAAAAGAATAATGGAAAAGAAATATATTTATTGGAAAAATGCACAGATCACACTATTAATGTAGAAAACAAAGGATAACCGAAACGGAGTAGGAACCCTTCATCATTTTTGTGCGTGATGATACTGACAGTGATTTCTCTTATGAAGGCATTGAATTTCTAGATTCTGATTTTAGTTCTCATTGTGACTAATAAATACCTACATTGAAATGCACTTTTTTAATTTATTCCAAAGAAATTTTTTATCTACAAAAAATCAAGTATCAAACATGTTTTCAGCGTACCTACTATATCAGTGTTGACACATGTAAGATTTTTGAATTTGCCGCCTTTTTCATGGGACATGACTCGCTTGACAGACTCTAAGGTCCGTATTACAGAACGTCACTCAATACTCAAGCATTACTTAAAACCAGATTGAAGCCATTTGATTGGTTGAAAACTAGATTTAAACAAAGATCAGTGCTTGAGTTTCTTTCTGTAATACGGAACTTACTGTGAAGACGACAGGAGTGTGTATTTAAACCGCGAGAGAGGCGTCAGCGGGACTCTGAGGAGATGCAGGCGCCGAATTCAGACGTTGACAGACTCCCAGTTATAAAAATCAAGTTATAAAATCTATGAAAGTTGATATAACATGTTATGAGGCTTATAATAGGAATCATTTGCGAGGACTACAGACATAAAATAAAAGTACCTATGTTGTGTGATTTATAGTGGGTACTTATTGGAAAATCAAATCACGGATGAAAAAAGATTGCATGCAACGGAGATGAGAATGTTGAGATGGAAGTTAGGAGTGACGAAAATGGATAAAGTAAGAAATGAGTATATAAGGAGAAGTTTGAAAGTGGCGCCAGTGACAGAAAAGTTGAAAGAAAATCGTTTGGCTTGGTAGGAGGGACGAAACGCATGTGACTAAAGTAGTGATGAATATACTAATGTTGAGGGATGGAGAGGCAGAGGAAGGCCAAAGAAAAGGTGGATGGATTGTGTGAGGAATGATATGAAAGAGAATGTAGTGAATGATAGCGTGACGGTTGACAGCGGAGAATGGAAGAAGAAAACGTGTTGCGCCGACCCCAAGTAACATGGGATAAGGGCAGGAAGATGATGACTTCCAACGTGACAATTGGGGAGGAATGAAGAAGATTATTTAACTTACTTAAACGACCTCAAAGAGACAATAAAATAAGTATTTTGTTTATTTGCAGCGAAAAAGTTTGTATGAACAAGACCATCCCAAGAATATTTATAAAATAAATGTAAGCATTATATTATATTCAATAGAGTTATGCATAATGTAAGTAGTAGATACCTATTGTTTCGAAGAATATCAAACTGAAAAAAATCTTAGGTTTACTTTACCCAGCCAACCAACACTATGCAACGAAACGAGATAAATTTCATGCTTTGGGATTAAAACTTAAGGTTCAGTTTCCATTGCATCTAAAATTATTTAATGACGTATATCGATAGATTTTTCATTCAAAAATCAACTTAGACTACTTCGGTCTTATTACAAAACAAGGTTTTTCTTCTGTCATGGTTTAAACTCTTCTATAAAATAAAATAAAATTATGAAGAAATTCCAATCCATTTGCTTTTTATTAATAGTTATTTATGCAACTGACGTATAATAAGGGGTATTAAAACACGAATGTGGGTTTATCGCACGAGGCGAAGCCGAGTGTGATAATAGTATTACATAAGTGTTTTAATACCTAGTACAGTTGCATACAAGACTTTATCTACATCCATGTTATCAATCCTCTATAAAAGGTTCTGAAACAGTTTTTTGTAATACTAATACTCGCATCGAACATGGCGGCCGGCGTCATAGTATACGACGTGAATTCGAATAAGTTCTTTTTAGGGTTCCGTACCTCAAAAGGAAAAACGAAACCCTTACACTCACTTCGTTGTCCGTCTGTCTGTCTGTCTGTCGGTCTGTCTGTCTGTCTGTCTGTCTGTCTGTCCGTCTGTCTGTCTGTCAAGACCCTTTTTCTCAGAAACGCGTGGAGGTATCAAGTTGAAATTAATATCAAATACGTAAGTCTATGGTCCCTTAGAGTTCTAAAAAAATCAAGCTTCTAAGTCAACGCAATAAAAAAATACGGCCATTTATGCGACATATTTTGATGCTCGCAAGTAAATCAAAACCTACTTCCCGTTGACCTAGAATCATGAAATTTGGCAAGAAGCAAGGTCTTGCAGCACAAGTAATGGAAAAAGTCCGAAAATTGTTAATTTATAATTTTATCACATAAAAAAATATTTTTAAGTAGGTCATCTGTCAAGGCCCTTTTTCTCAGGAACGTGTGGAGGTATCAAGTTGAAATTAATATCAAATACGTAAGTCTACGGTACCTAAAAGTCCTAAAAAAATCAAGCTTCTAAATCAACACAGTAAAAAAATACAGCCATTTATATTATGCGACATATTTTGATACTCGCAAGTAAATCAAAACCCATAGGGTACTTCCTGTTGACCTAAAATCATGAAATTTGGCAAGAAGCAAGGTCTCACAGCACAAGTAAAGGAAAAAGTCTGAAAATTGATCATTTGTAGTTTTATCACATAAAAAAAATAGTTTTTAGTTTTCTTTTTCTGGCAAAATGTGGGGGCACTATAGGTATACGTCTGCCCAACTCTTCGAGGAAACAAGGCGTGATCTCATGTTTAAGAATAGCTTTTTGCGAATACAAACTTAAATATGCAGTTGGAGAATTGTCCGTGACTTATATCAATGTATGGCAGAACATGTTTTAAATAACCGTGTGTGTTGTTTTAGTTGCATTATTAAATTCAGTACAACATTAAAACACCCGTTTGGATGCTATTATGGTTACCATGGTTACTATGACACTGGCTGTTTTAATGTTGGCAATAAGCTAACTGTTTCAGAAACTTTTATAGAGGATTTATAGCATGGGTGTAGATAAAATAAATTATAGTTTAAATATAAAAATAAAAAACACTTCGTACGACATTCTTACACTAAGTCTGTGATTCGAAAGCACCCCACGCTTTTTTTACAATGACATTAATTTTCTCGTTATTCACTTTGTTTTTACATTGAAAAATTTATTTTTTACCTTTTTAGTTCAGTTTAATGGTATTAATGCGTTTTTTTTTTGTTTTTTAAACTATAATTTATTTTTCATTTTTTAGTCCGATCTATATACTATAAAAGCATGTTTTTTTTTTTAGTTCTAAAGCATCATGAACGCTGGGTACATGTAGAAACTAGCTGATATTTATACTTGCTTTTGGAAACCGAAACTTAGATATGGTATAGCCATTTCTCAGGCTCCCTCTCCGGAAGGAAATCGTTAATCCTGATGATCCTGATCAGGATTATGGGACAAAAAAAAATTATTATATTGTCATGGGGCCCTGATTTAAATTAGGTAAAGATCGAGTTCAAAGATTCCGTTACATACAAACATACACACAGGTGAAGCTATTAAAAACGTGTTAAAAACACATCCTGTACCTACTTTTGACACATCTTGTATTTATCTCGTATCGTTGGCCTAAGTTTTATTTTAGTAGTTATGTCAAAGTTTTTTTTCCTTTTTAAGTATCAAAGTTAGTGAGACACATTACAGTTTAGACTATTAGCTAATGAGTTATTTAATTATAGGTTTTCGATTTCTGAAGAATTCTTAAACGGACTTTAAACTCTCAATAGCTATTGATTCGACAAAATTAAGCGAATCTATTTAACCCCTCAAGTGTCGAATGCACCCCATGTGTGCATAAGAAAAACCCTTTTTTTGTTAGGTATATGAGCTTATATCACATATATATAAATGTAAAAAAACATCATCCGATGGAAAAGCAATAATCATCGTTAGTTGTGAACCTATGGAGTTCGTAGCTAACTCCCCCTCCCCCCCCCCCCGCGTGTCAAATGCACCCCAATTGTGCAAAAGGACAAAACTTTACATAATAGGTATATAAGCTTAGATCACATATATATAAACGTAAAAAAACATCATTCGATGGAAAATATATCATCATCAGTAGTTGTGAACCTATGCGGTTCGCAACTAACCCCCAACCCTCCCCACTGGCTGCGGTTTTGGGTCTAAAATTAGCCAAACTCAGACACTTGAGGGGTTAACGAATTCCTTCCTTGTGCTCGGTTTTTGAGATCCTCGGATAAATCCTCAATAGTAATTCACTCGAGTTTTAAGTTGAATTGTTCCTTAGCGTTAGAAACACGCTATGGAACCAAATAATCAGTATCGAATGGATAAACTCCGTTTAAACACCTCAGAAACCGGCAATTAAACGGCTACTTAAGTAATCATAAAATTATGAAATCACCCAATCTAGTCTTTCTTAAAGAATATTTATTTGAATAACGCTACACTATGGTTTTCTAACAAATAATATTGCTTTTTTTTGTTCCTCTTTAATAAAAAAAACCGGTCAAGAGCGAGTCGGACTCGCGCACCGAGGGTTCCGTACCATCATTTATATGTAATTTTTGTTGATGATTTCTGAAAAACTGTGCTATTTAGAGACATCGTTTTATTTATCCTGTAATCTTTACATACACTTCTATCACATAGAATAATTTCAGATTTTTCGCTTTGCAAACTTCGGAGATAAGGGGGGGGAACTGTATTTTTTTTACATTTTTCATCAAAAGTCGAGAACTATGTGGGCTAAAAAAAAGAAAAAAAATGTTTGAGAATGTGCAAACAGCGTTCTTTCATTATGATACCCCACATGCCCTAGTAGCCCCACTTTGAATTTTTAAGAGCCCCTTTCAGACCCTGTTGCAAAAAAAATATAAATATTTTTATTTCTTTCTTATTTGCAAAATAGTTGGGTAAACGTCATCTAAAACTGTTCCAAATTTCAAGTTGATAGCATTAGTAGTTCTTGAGATATCCAGCTGTGACAGACAGACAGACAGACAGACAGAGAGACTGAGTCACACCATAAGGGTTCCTTTTTTACCATTATGGTACGGAACCCTAAAAATAATGGGTGCCTAGTGATCCATTGTTTTGACTCTATATCACTCACACACTTTCCCTCTCACTTACAGCGAAGACTTTACGCTGGTATGAGGTCGCCAATCATTGGCGCGCCTTCCTTGCCCAGTCATTTGCCCGAAGCAGAGCCCATCCTGCCCGGGCACACATTACTCAGACCAGCTCTGGGAATGCTGAAATCAGCTGTCAAATTCCCCCACAAAGACTTGGATGAAGCATCTGGAGTTTATGGGAATTTAGATAATTTGGGTATAACGTAAGTGTTATAATTTTTGTTTTAATAAATAAAAATATTTATTGCAGAATCACTTCCACATTTGTTAGTAACAATGTAAACTTATAAACTAGTGTTAGTAACATTTATTCTTAAGCTGGGTGAGGTACGACGATACTAGTCGATCCAGCTGACCTAGTCGTGACGAGATCTGCAAATATTTGATTGGCTTGTCATCATCATCTGCCTAGCCTTTTCCCAACTAAGTTGGGGACGGCTGCCTATCTAACCAGATGCAACTGAATACCAGTGTTCACATAGAGCGACTGCCTATCTGACCTCCACTCCACTGGCCTACAAAACATAGGTATTATAATTATTTCAGGTACAGTGGCACGGGCGAAAGAGTTCTGTACACAGGGTTTAGAAGGAGAAACGACGATTTCAATGATGTAAGGGTAAGAAGTTTTCAATACAGACTTTTTTTGATAATTTCAGTAATTATAAAGAACTCCAAGATAAGTCTAAGTACCGATAACTATTATGGTTATGGGTTATGGTTATTAGATATGTTTATGGTTTAACTCAAGCATTATACAGGCTGTAAGTGAAAACAGTAGCAATCTTTTAAGGGGTAATTGTACTCATCATTATGAACAACTTTTACTATAGGACCAAACCTGAAAACGCGAAAAAAAAAAATCTGCTGTTCCCTACATTTTGACGAAATATGGGAACTTAAATGTACCTACTGAACAGCAGATTTTTTTTTTTCGCAGTTTCAGGTTTGGTCCCATAGTAAAAGTTGTTCATAATGATGAGTACAATGACCCCTTAAAAGATTGCCACTACACACCCTGTATGAAGGTACAGTCGGTGCCCTGCATAACCCGAACCCTCTTCTCTACTTCTTGTTTGTAAAAGGGCAATGCAGAGCACTGACCGTACAAAAAAAAATTGTCGAAAGTTAAAAAAATGTTAAAATTTGGTTTTACAGAACGACAGGCACAGGTCAGTTTAGCTTACAGTATTTCTGTGAGATGTTTTTTTAACGTTTACTAACAGCCCGTTTATTAATTTAATAACTTGTGGTCTTTAGATTTCTTGTAGTATTCCTGCAAAAAAGGCGTGGATACGAGGTAATAATAAACTACAAATAATTACTTACCTATTATGTTTTATATTAATGTAATAATCATTATCATCACACAATTTTTCAGAAATCAAAAAAAAATATCAAAGCACTATTTTCCAATTTTACGATTTTCACTGTCAAAAACAATAACTATTAAAAAACATTTTTCAAGTAAGTAACAAACGTAGATAAAAAAACCGGTCAAGAGCGAGTCGGACTCGCGCACCGAGGGTTCCGTTCCGATTTCTGAAAAAGTGTGCTATTTAGAGACATCGTTTTATTTTTCCTGTAATCTTTACATAAACTTCTATCATATAGAATAATTTCAGATTTTTCTCTTTGCAAACCTCGGAGATAAGGGGAGGGGGAACGGTATTTTTTTTACATTTTTCATCAAAAGTCAAAAACTATGCGGCCTAAAAAAAAATGAAAAATGTTTGAGAATGTGCAAATAGCGTTCTTTCATATGATACCCCACATGCCCCAGTAGCCCCACTTTGAATTTTTAAGACCCCCTTTCAGTCCCTGTTGCAATAAAAATATAAATATTTTTATTTTTTTTTCTTATTTGCAAAATAGTTGGGTAAACGTCACCTAAAACTGTTTCAAAGGGAATTTCCCATCTGCCATACTACAAAATGCCTGAAATGAACAGCAATGAAATATACGCCAAATTGTACTACAAATCGTAGGAATAATAATACTAATAATCTTATCAATACGTCTACCAATACTGCTGAGCGTGCCCGCTTACTGGCTGTGGGTGAGTGGGAGTCGGGCCTCTGGCTTCAGGCACTTCCGTCACCCAACATAGGCTCTATGATGGGTGACACCACCTTCCGGCTCGCTATTTGTCTACGTCTGGGCGCTCCTTGTGGGGCTCCGCATCGCTGCCAGTGCGGTGAAGCTGTCGACTGCCTCGGACACCATGGCCTATCTTGCAGTAAGAGCGCAGGCCGGATAGCACGGCACGCTAGCATTAATGACATCATCCGTCGTGCTCTTGTCACCGCCGGGGTGCCAGCTGTTTTAGAACCCAACGGTTTGGCACGCGACGATGGAAAGAGACCTGACGGAATGACCATAATGCCTTGGAAGTTAGGTCGGCCTTTGGTATGGGACGCAACGTGTGTCAATACCCTTGCGCCATCCCACCTTCCTAGCACAGTGGGCTGTGCTGGTGCGGCTGCTGCAGGTGCGGAAAACCTCAAACGGCGAAAATATTCAAATATTTTTGGGAGTTATATTTTCGAGCCGTTTGGGGTTGAAACACTAGGGCCATGGGGTCCGAGTGCCCACTTAGTTTTCCAAGACATCGCTAAGCGATTGGTCGACTCTTCACGTGACCAGAGGGCTGGCCTATTTCTGGCCAAAGAATCAGCATTGCCATACAACGGGGCAATGCTGCCAGCCTTTTGGGCACTTTTCCTGTTGACAGCGATGCGGACGAATTTTTTGATGCCCTATGATCCTTTCCCCTTCTTTTTTTTATACAATGTACATATTATTATTTTAATCTGTGTTAGTTTATATATTATGTACATAAAGAATAAAGTTAGTACCAACGAATATAAAAAAAATCGTAGGAAATATAATAATACTAGGGCGTACCCCATAAGCGACGCAAATGCGAATAGGGCCATCTATGATGTCAATACCACTAGGGCGTTCCCCCGAAGCGACGAATACTTGGACAAGAATAAACATTCGCATTCGCTTATCAATAGATTAAGACTAGCAACATGGAACCTGGGGTCTCTTACCGGAAGGAGCCAAGAACTGAGCAAAATCTTACAAAGTAGGCGCATTAACATCTGTTGCCTTCAGGAAACGAAGTGGAAGGGCTCAAAATCAAAGGAAATAGGAAATAACTACCAGGTCATTTACTACGGCATGGATAATAAAAGAAATGGAGTGGCAATCGTCTTGGATAATAACTTTAAGACGCGCATAGTAAATATCACAAGGAAAAGTGACCGTCTTATTGCCGTCAAATTGGCTTTGGATGACCAACAAATAGTTAACATCATATCAGCCTATGCTCCACAAACAGGCTGCGCGGAGTCCGAAAAAGCGCAATTCTGGGAAGATATGGATGAGCTGATCAACGACATACCATTAAACGAACGTAAGATAATAGGAGGGGATCTAAATGGTCATGTGTTCGCCAAAAGTACTTTATATCGGACCGCGCACGGTGGCTTCGGTCTGGGTGAACTGAATAAGCAGGGGGAAGAAATTTTAGAGTTTGCAGTCAGACATTCATTAACCTTGATTAACACAAATTTTCAAAAGAAACTGGAACACTTAATCACATACAAGTGTGCTGGTCGAGTGTCACAAATAGACTATATCATCTCAGATATTGCTGTGAAGCAAAAATTCAAGGACTGCAAAGTAATTCCGGGTGAGGCTTTGACTTCACAGCATCGCATACTTGTTGCTGTGTACGCTTTGCCCAAGCCGATAAAAACTGTGGTTGATAGAACTCCACGAACTAAGTGGAAGGGTCTAGATGGCCCTAAAGGCGAATCGCTAAGAGCCGTGGTAAAGGAATACCTTGACACTGATATTGGAGTAAACTATGACCTAGCTGAAGATATGTGGTCTAAGTTTGAAGCACATTGCCGAACGAAGGCAGCAGAGATCTTAGGAGTCTCCAAAGGACCTCCTGGTAATGGAAAGGACCCTAACTGGTGGAATGATAAGGTGAAGGAGACTTTGGCGAATAAGAAAGGTCTCTTCAAGAAATGGCAAAGTTCGCAATTAGACGAAGACAAAGACCAATATCGGGAGGCAAAGAAACAAGCAAAGAAATGCGTAGCGATAGAAAGAGCTGATAGTGATCAAGACTTCTACAATAGTTTGGATAACGCTAAAACCGCAAACGAAGTGCTCAAAATTGCAAAAAGTAGACACAGAGCCACTATGGATATAAAAGCTAACAAATATATAAAAAGCAAAAACCAAATATTATTAACGGATAACTCTCAAATTTTGGACAGATGGTACGATTATTATGAACAACTATTGAACGAAGAATTCCCAAATGAAGATCCTATACCCTGCGAACTTGCTCACGGACCAATACCCGAAGTAGACATTTTGGAGGTTAGCCATGCGGTGGCTAAAATGAAAAACAGGAAAGCTACGGGCCCGGACGAGATTCCAGTAGATCTATGGAAAAGCCTAGGGCCGGTAGCTGTAGGCTGGCTTACTAAACTTTTTTTTATCATCATAGCCACCAAACGTATCCCTAATGCATGGCGTCAAAGCTATCTGCTACCTTTTTATAAAAACAAGGGTGATGTGGCGCAGTGTGAAAACTATAGAGGTATAAAATTGACCTCCCATACACTTAAAATTTGGGAACGAATCATCAACAATCGTCTCATCAATATCACCGAAATATCTCCAAACCAGTTTGGCTTCACAGCATCCAGGTCAACCTCCGACGCTATACAAGCAATTAGAATCCTGATGGAAAAATACAGAATTAACAACAAAGACCTACATCTAGCATTCATAGATCTCGAAAAGGCTTTTGACAGAGTACCACGTAAGCTAGTATGGCAGGCTCTTCGTGCCCAAAATGTGCCAGAATATTACATTGAGCTCATTATGGATATGTACAACAATGCCAGCACAAGAGTGCGAAGCCTAGCAGGCGTAAGCAAAGCATTCGAGGTCAAAGTGGGTGTTCATCAGGGATCTGCTCTCAGCCCCCTATTATTTAACCTGGTGATAGACTACCTCACCAAGGACATATCTTCTCCATTGCCATGGACTATGCTATACGCTGATGACATTGTTCTGGCTGCTGATACCGCAAGACATCTGCAGGAACTCCTAAATACCTGGACACATGCTCTTGAGAAGTACGGCTTGAGGGTTAGTAGGAGCAAGACAGAATATTTGAAGTGTCCATTCAGTGGAAATGCAACTCGCGAAAACATCTTTATTGGGCAAACGTCTATTCCCACCGTGGAGAAGTTTAAATATTTGGGCTCCATGCTAACAACGGACGCTAATGTTGATGCTGACGTGACTCATAGGATCAACGCTGCATGGTTGAAATGGCGTTCACTTACGGGAGTCCTGTGTGATCCTCGTATTCCTGTTAAAACTAAGGGTAAGGTATATAAAACAGCAGTTCGTCCGGCTTTATTGTATGGATCCGAATGCTGGACATTAAAGAAGACGCATGAACAAAAGGTCCATACCAATGAAATGAAGATGCTTAGATGGGCAGGGGGTGTGACCAGACTCGACAAAGTCCGCAATGAGTACATACGAGGCAGCTTTAAAGTCACACCAATCATGGAAAAAAATACTGAAAACCGCCTAAGATGGTATGGACACGTTAAAAGGCGTAATGAAGATCATGTGGTACAAATTGCACTAAACCTGCCGGAACAAAAGAGAGGCAGAGGCCGCCCGCCATTGACCTGGTGGTCAAATATAAAAAGAGACCTCAGGAAAGCCCAATTGCCTGAACCGACAACCCAGGATAGAATCACTTGGCGCAGGAAAGTGAGGAGACCCGACCCCAAATGAAGGGATCAGGGACGGAAGAAGAAGAAGAAGTAGGAAACCTAATACAATTTCAATAATTATCAAAAACTTAGGTAGAAGTCAGTTCCAAACATTTTTTTCTAAAATGTATGTTAAGTCAAGATTAAGGATTAATACGCAATAATTAAACAACAAAAATGCATGTAAATGTTTTATTCATCATTAAAAACAAAGAAAACTAGGGAATCAGTGATATCACTTATCCATGCCTGTAACAACGTACTTCATCATTGTGCACTGATAAGAGATCTCATCCTTGCAATATCGATATAGCAATTTAACACAGCGAAGGTATTTAGTAGTTCTTGAGATATCAAGCTGTGACAGATAGACAGACAGACAGACAGACAGACAGACTGAGTCACACCATAAGGGTTCCTTTTTTACCATTTTGGTACGGAACCCTAAAAATGAACCGCATACCGGAAGGCGTAGCGTTGGAAGGACTCCCACAAGGTCGACCGTCAACCTTGTGAAGGCCACAGGAAACCGCTGGATGTGGGAAGCAAGAATTGGTCAAGGTGGTGAAGCTTTGGTGAAGACCATTTCCAACAGTGGTCGTCTTTCGGCTGAAATAATGATGATGATAAAATGAAAAAAATATTGTGGCAAAAAAATAACCTAAAAAAATATTAATTTTAGAAAAAAAACCGGTCAAAATATTTGAGACCCTCCACAGTAAGCCCTTTCATTTGATATGTGACATGGTACAGCTTGCTAAACTTTTTCTTTTAATTTTCTTATTTGCCCCCCAAACGGGACCCCCATATTCAAAATTCATTTATTTAAGTTACACGTCCGTGTTTGGGTCACAGAAATTCACATGTATACCTACCGAATTTCAACTTAATCGGTCCATTAGATTCGGTGATTGGCTGTGACAGACACACGAGTAATCCTATAAGGGTTACGTTTTTTCCTTTTCAGGTACGGAACCCTAAAAATGTAATGACAGTGACAGCGCTGCAGCAAAGTTATAGAGGGGCGAGCATAAAATATAGTTCAAAATAAAAAAAGAGGAATTATCATACATACCTGCCTGTATTCCTCGACGTGAAAAAAATAACTATCAATAATTCTGTTTTCTTTTTTCAGAAGTACAGGTAACAACGTACAGTAGGCTGCCCGTCAGTAGTAACACACCTTCAATAGAACAAGACGCTAGCTTAGGCTAAGCCCGCACTGCGAAATTTTAAAACGAGATTATATATTCAGTGTACGGAACATCAAATGCACAGCGAATTTGTAAGTTCTATGCAGATCACTAAATATTCGCGTGAATTAAATTCGCACCTCACCGCATCTTTGTATCAAACCACAGAAATTATTACCGCGCGAATTTTAAACCACGAGTGCGTGATACTGAGATACTTCTAGTAAGTATACAGAACGGCAATAAAAATTTCGCGTGATTTTTTATCGCTTTGCGGGCTTTTTTGTTACTACTGACATGCGGCCAACCGTAGTTACTCATTATTTTTAGGGTTCCGTACCAAAATGGTAAAAAAGGAACCCTTATGGTGTAACTCAGTCTGTCTGTCTGTCTGTCACAGCTGGATATCTCAAGAACTAGGAATGCTATCAACTTGAAATTTGGAATAGTTTTAGATGACGTTTACCCAACTATTTTGCATATAAGAAAAAAATAAAAATATTTATGTTTTTCTTGCAACAGGTGCTGATAGGGGGTCTTCAAAATTCAAAGTGGGGCTACTAGGGCATGGGTATTATATGAAAGAGCGTCGTTTGCACATTCTCACACAGTTTTTTATTTTTTTTTAGTCCGCATAGTTTTCGACTTTTGATGAAAAATTTAAAAAAAAATACAGTTCCCCCCGCCCCCCCCCCCCCCCCTAATCTCCGAAGTTTGTAAAGAGAAACATCTGAAATAATTCTATGTGATAGAAGTTTATGTAAAGATAACAGGATAAATAAAACGATGTCTCTAAATATCACACTTTTTCAGAAATCGGAACGGAACCCTCGGTGCGCGAGTTCGACTCGCTCTTGACCGGTTTTTTTTATTCATGAATATTCTTATAAAATTCTAATTTCTGTTTTGAGGATTTCATGTAAGCGAATTTTAATCGGTCATCATCGTAATGAAATGTTGTATTTTTTTTATTCCAACATTTCTTAAAGGATTATTGAAACCTGTGGGTACCTATATATTATTTCAGAAATTTTGGAGGCTCTGAGCAAGGAAGAGTAGGTGGGATAAAGACGTATGCCACAAGATAGCAATGGACGTGCGTAGTTTTTAATTATAAAACATTTTAAACTAACTAATAAATTACGTTCTATCAAAGGCAAAATAAAAGCATCGTTTTATTTTATTGTAAAAACTTATACCTTTGGGACATGTCCCACAGAGCATGGTATCGTCAGAATAAGTCGAAGACGACATTAATATTAATTAATAATATACAACGTGTAACGCTAAATGCGCAAAACCTCTTAAGGGGTCATTGTACTCATCATTATGAATTACTTTTACACTGGGACCAAACCTGAAATCGCGAAAAAAAAATCAGCTGACGAATTATGCGAACGTAAATGTACTGAACGTACATTTACGTTCGCATAATTCGTCAAAATGTACTGAACAGCTGATTTTTTTTCGTGATTTCAGGTTTGGTCCCATAGTAAAAGTTGTTCATAATGATGAGTACAAAGAGGTTTTGCGCATTTAACGTTACACGTTGTATACATGTATTTATGAATGACATACGGTGCGAAACGTGGAAGGATAAAATTAGGAATGAAGTTATCCGGAAAAGAACCGCAGTAACCGACATAGCTTGCAGAGTAATTAAATTGAGGTGGCAGTGGGCTGGCCATGTTTGTCGAAGACCCGATGGCCGGTGGGACAGACGAGGAATGATCATCATGGTTCAGGAAGAATGTGTTTGTACCTACTGTCTATGTATTTTTACCATACCAAAAAAATCTACATACCTCCGTACCTCAAAAGGAAAAAACGGAACCCTTATAGGATCACTTGTTTGTCCGTCTGTCTGTCTGTCAGTCTGTCAAGACCGTTTTTCTCAGGAACGCGTGGAGGTATCAAGTTGAAATTAATATAAATACTGGTCTGTGGTCACTTGAAGTCCTAAAAAACTCAAGCATCTAAGTCAATGCAATAAATACATACGGTCATTCATGTGACATATTTTGGTACTTGCAAGTAAATCAAAACCTATAGGGTACTTCCCGTTGTTCTAAAATCATAAAATTTGGTAAGAAGCAAGGTCATACAACACAAATAAAGGAAAAAGTCCGAAAATTGTTCATTTGTAATTCTATCACATAAAAAAAATATTCAAGTCTGTCAGTCGGTCAAGACCCTTTTAGTCAAAGAGGCGTGGAGATATTAAATTGAAATTAATATTAAATACGTAAGTCTATTGTCCCATATAGCTCTAAAAAAATCTAGCGTCTAAGTCAACTGTCGCAAGTAAATCAAAACCTATAGGGTACTTCCCGTTGGCCTAGAATAATGAAATTTGGCAAGAAGCAAGGTCTTCCAGAACAAATAAAGGAAAAAGTCCGAAAATTGTGCATTTGTAATTTTTTGACATAAAAAATTTTTTTTTCGATCCTATGTTAAGTTTTAACTCTTTTCAACTACGGAACCCTTCATTGTGCGTGGTCTGACATGCACTTGGCCAGTTTTTTTTATTAAGTTATGATTTTAAGGTGTAGTGCGGATATTAGTATTATCCACTTCTCTTTTTCTTATGTTCGGGAATTTATCTCTGTATTACACAAAAAGGTTTCCACCCATAAACCGTTGGTTAATTATCGGAACATCTTGAGAACCGTTAGACTCCATCTACATAATTAATTACATGTATTAATTAAGACATTATAAATTATTGTATCACCAACTTTTTCTAGCCGAACGAATCACTAACATTACTATTACCTCTGATTCTTATCTTTGACATATTTTTTACAATTTAATTTCACGGCAATTATTAGAATTCTAATAAAGCTGTGACAGCAGTTGATTTTTATTACATTTTTAAGAAACGCGAGTATGGATTGAAATATGAAATGGATTCGGCCATCATTATTTTTATTATAACAATTGTAAGCATTTTTACGGCTCTTTTATCATAGTTTTACTATCCACCAGTCTAGTAATATTTATAAAAAACTTAATTGTTGTACATAACTAATGTTCAAAAAACACTAATGTTTATCTTACAAAAGGAGAAAGTTTTTATTTGTGAAGTTATCTATAAAAATAAAAATCAATTGCTGAATTAGAAAAGTTGCCGGGAAAATTGGAAAATACGGAAAAACTGAAAGTGCATTTTGTAAGGGAATATGTCACGTTTTTCGGGTCAGCTCTCAATAAAATAAGATTATGTCTATACCTAATTGAAAGCTGTCAGTGGCGCTAAATATTGGTAATTAGTTACAGATCATATTGTATTGCCATGGAATCAGTTTGAGAGAAGGGAGACGTCATCAGGTAAGTTTGAATACTACGTTTAGTTGCTCGCATAGCACAGACGAATAATCACGACACACACGACTTTTAGGGTTCCGTACCTCAAAAGGAAAAAACGGAACTCTGTCTCGTGTCTATCTGTCTGTCTGTCCGTCTGTCACGGGCAATTTCCTACTAATCTAATAGACCGATTAATTTGAAATTTCGTATACATATGAACTTCTGTGACACAAACACGGACGGGTAAAGTAAATAAATGAATTTTGAATATGGGGTCACTTTTGGGGCCAACTAAAAATATTTAAAAAAAAAGTTTTTTGTATACTATACCGTGTGATACATCAAATGAAAGGACTTACTATGAGGGTCTCAAATATATTTTTTTAATAATTTTAAATAAATTGTTTTAAAGTTATTTAAGAAAATAGACGAAAACTGACCATTGCCCCCCTTATCTCCAAAACTACTGAGCCTCACCTTCTCCTACATCCCATTAGAGGAGCTATTAAAGAGACTATTATTACTATTACTTATTTTATTCTTTACAGACTCACAGGAGACGACATAACAATCCTGGTGATTTTCGGATACCGGTGAGTTTTTAAAGCTGATACGAGTAACAACAACCAACCAACATACAACAACAGCCAAGTAGCTAATACCTACAGAACACCTAAAGGTCTTACCTACTTCTCACATACAACGTTTCTTTTTGCATCCTTGTTAAATTTAAGGGTGTGGTATAGACCATCAAACCGAACAACATTTTCCATGGCACCAACATCGTAATCGCGAAAAAATAATCAGCCGTCCCATACATTTTCTATGGGACAGTTGAAAATTTTTTCGCGATTACAATCAAATGCTGGTCCCACGGGGAAAGTTGTTCGGTTTGATGTTCTGTACCACACTCTGAAATTCGACGAGGATACAAAAGGACACGTTGTAGAGTTTAGATAAGTTTATAACGTCAATAGTTATGGTTATGGTTATGGTGGTGGTTATGGTTTGGTGTAGTTATGGTAGTTATTTTGTGTTTTAGTTTTAGTTCTGTGCGAGTCACAATAAATACTTTTTCTTTCTTTATTTTTTCTTTCTTTTATTTTGGTTGATGCCACTACCTCTTTGGGTCTAGTGTTATTCACAAGCGGTACTACTGAGCATGAGTTCCTGGGTTCGATTTCCTGGTCGGACAAAGTGTTATTGGGGTTTTCCAATGGGAATAACTCACTAACAGCTTGGAGTCTGGATTTGTACCCGGTTGATGGCAACATGCTCGCCCCTAATTATGTGCTTTTATCATTTTTAACGTGTGTCCCATAATATGTTTGGAAATTTACTTCCCAATGGTATCGTGATACCGTTGAAGTCCAGGATAATGACGTCATGTTAGAAACTATAAAAGACCTTATTACATGGGACTTGAGGGTGCTTTTTCACCAGAGATGTGCTATGCTACGTTGCTGTGGATGCGTTTGATATCCACCAATCATATTCATTGGTCCACACTGGTGGAAACGGGTTCAACTAAGCTATGTTTTTTTATATAGAAAGATGCGTGCTATGGATGGGAGCTATGATGGATGACCGAATGGTGCAGCTATGCGCATCTTCATAGCACATCTTACTCGCTCCGCTACACAGCTTAGCATTAGTGGAAATGGTCGCATAGTTTCTGGTGGAAAAGCAGCCTTAAACATATATCTGGCGAAATGTGGGTGTACAGTCAGCAACAGAAGTCGGTTAACACTGCTACTTTTTGACATTATCTAAATTAACACTAAATGATTCTATAACCTGCTTTTTAGTAGGTATTTCATTTATTAGTTAGGAGTTAATTTTCTTCAAAATTTACGTTTGTTCCGATTTTAATGAAGTATTTTTCTCAACGAAGAAGAAAAGACTCGAGAAGGCAGATTACCTTAGCATAGCAGTGACAGAAAAAGAGTCAAAAACGCAATTTAAACGCCAACAGTTTCACCGAGGAAGCTGAACTTGAAGCAACATGGCGGCGTCGTCTTAAAAATAGCCCATCCATAATTATATCACCCGTTTCTCCACTATTCCATTGCTTATTTTTCGGTGCATACTGGAGGCTCTATAATCCTTATCCATATCCTAAGGGCATGTCTTACCGCGCCCCCCGGTCTACTCCTTGATATACAATGGTCTCTGTTGCACCATGTAACTTGAGGCAAACATGGGCTAGTGTGAATCTTTGGGTTCATTCGAGAAATCGAGTCTGGTTAAACCACGCTGGGATTGGTGCATTTCATTCATTCATTCATTCAGAATTAAGATTTAGAAAACTCAAGTGATAATCGAATTTTGTTGCTTGCTGCACTAATAGGTACATACACCTCTGTCTAACCCTTCTGGTATTACAGGCGTGATGTTATTTGTCGATCTTTGTAATTCACTGCTGAACTACCTACTCATTTTACTTTCAATACAAAGCTATCTGTATATAGCTTTATGTATAAAGCATGTACACACCTAGCATAAGCCCCAGAGTTATATTTTGTTTAATTGGTCACGTATTTTTAGAGGAGATCAAATAACTTTTACGCTGGGATGGGGTCGCTATCCCAGCCCAATCCACCACCAGAAAAGGAAAACAAACTTGGAGTTCGTATCTCCAGAATTGGCAATACTATGAGTATTACGTATATAAGCATAAAGTTTTTTTGGTATTATTTAGTCCATCACATCTCATTCCTAGGTTGGCCCATAATACTTATAACTTATTAGGGGGAAGCTAGAAACTCGTATACACCAATTTATATGACTTAATATGTCACAATGTCGTCAATCGATCGTGGTCTGGTCCTATGATGAATTCTGTTCTGCTATTTTTACCCGACTGCGGCGGAGCCCAAAAGGAGGGTTATGTATTTGTTATATCAGCGTTCTCCCGCTCTTATCCTCTTATTTTGTTTGGGGTCGGCGCAACATGTCGCTTACTTCCATACTTCTCTATTTAATCATAATCTCGGTGGTCACCCCCTTTCTAGCCATATCATTTTTGGCACAGCCCATCCATTCATCCATATGCTAATTTTTTAGGGTTCCGTACCTGAAAGGTTCAAGCCCTTTTGCTGTCACTTACGTGTCCGTCTGTCCGTCGTTTGTCACACCAGTTTTACAGCCAAAAGGTTAGTAACTCTAACCTTCTTGTCTTCAAATTTTCCGAGTATAAGCATATTGTTGACCCAAAGTCACACAAATTAAAAAATATTCTTAAATATTTTTAAGAGGGCTTCCATACAGATAAAAAGAGGCTAGAAAAAAAATTTTGACCTACCCCATCGAGTGGGGTATCGTTGTTTATTTTTTGTTTGAAACAATAGTGGAAAACAAAGGAATGAGAAGCCACCAAAGTCAGTCATACAAAATTTTGTTCCGAAGAATTTTTTTACTTCCCATTGACCTTTTTACTTGAAATTTAGTGATAATGTTTAATATACTTAACGTATATTTTACTAATAAAAACCAATATATTGATAAATCAGATTTGGTAGGTAACCTTAAATGTGCGAAGTTCGACACGCACTTGGCCGGTTTTTATAATAGATAATAATTTTCAACTCAGTCATCAGTAGTAATTTTACTTTTTATAATAGATAATAATTTTCAACTCAGTCATCAGTAGTAATTTTACTTTTTATAATAGATAATAATTTTCAACTCAGTCTATCTATCTGCCTATCTGCCTAGCCTTTTCCCAACTATGTTGGGGTCGGCTTCCAGTCTAACCGGATGCAGCTGAATACCAGTATTTTACGTGGAGCGACTGCCTATCTGACCTCCACAACCCAGTTACTGGGTAATACGATACCCCTTGGTAAGACTGGTTGTCAGACTTTCGGGCTTCTGACGACCCGTAACGACTGTCAAAGATCCACGAATGACAGCCGGGACCAACGGCTTAACGTGCTTTCCGAGGCACGGAGGAATCTCGCTATGTAAAGATGGTCACCCATCCACTGACCAACCCCGGCAAGCGTAGCTTAACCTGACGGATCGACCCGTGCGGCTGTTATTACTTAGCCACGAGCTCACTAATAATAACTAGAGCTCACTAATTTTCAACTCAGTCATCAGTAGTAATTTTACTTTCAAGCCAATCTTGTTAGTGGTATGTCTATGTCACAGGTACGGTGAAAACTTGGATAAAACAGAAGAAGAAGATTTTTACCCGGAATACAGACGCGCTATCACGCCACAGGTAACAGGACGTTAAAAGTTCTTTCTATACTAAAAATGTATCGTTATGGCTATCGCGAAACAAAATTCCAGTAAAATATGTTTTATTTCATTTATTGTGATCTCTCATACAGCTATCATTATAGGTTTGTTGTACGCACGGCTACAGATCAAGCTATACATTTCCAGTATAAGCTGATCTCGCATTGTATATGATTTCCTTACAATGAGAGGTCAGTGTAAACTGGAAATGTATAGCTTGATGTGTAGCCGTGTGTACCTAACGCGATAGTGCGGTCTCATTTATATTAATCTATGTATATTAATTTATTAAATATCAAATCTTTAACAGAATTCCAAGCCCATGTAAGTATACATATTTTACACTACCTACAATTTTTTAAGCAAGTCCTAGCTATTTGTGATTTATGCTCATTCATGATTTTCCTATTTTTAGATCAGTTATAGTACTTCTGCGAAAGGAGAAAAGGGTATGTTCGATTAAAAATAATTTGTCATAACAATCAGCATACCTAACAAAAAAAGAAGTTCCACGTACAACAGACGTTGTACGTGGAACTTCTTTTTTTGTTTGTTAAACTTGTAGTTTTTGGATATATTAATGGTAGATTATAGATTTATAATAATTAGTTATTATTATTTTATTAGATACTTCTAACGGGCCTCTGTAAGATGGCTTCGTACGCCTTCTAAAGGATCGGGACCCCAGGGTTCCGAGATACGTCAAACACGTTTTTAATAATAATTACAATAAATACACTTTTGTAGTACGAAGTAATTTTTCGTCGGTGTGCCTGCCAAAACCGTCATGTGCATTTTTTTTCCAGCAAAAAAAAAATTGTAGATGAACAGTACATTTTATCATTTTCTCAGTTCATACATATTTTTTGCCAACGTATACATACTGTACATCTAACTAAGTAGCTTTGCGCAAAAATTATTGCTGGGAAACGACTTTTATTTTTATTATAAAAAAATAAAAAAAATTATTACGCGCAATGTAACGCGCACCCAGGCAAACGGAGTTAAGCCCCGCCCCTTCGCTCTAAGGTGCGCGTAGCTACTTGTCGGAAAAATTTTAGTGATAACACTTGGAATACGTTTTAGGAAAAAAAAAATGCGACTTTGACCTTCAATATCTCCAGATCCAGTGGATTCCCAGTCTAGTGGAAAAATAAGATCCAAATAATGGGTAGAATATGTGGTTTTCAGCTTCGTCAAGTGTCTTTTTACAACCGGTATTAGATCTCATCATCACGCGTTCATATTTCCGAAGATCGACGATGATTCCCTAAGCGCATTCTTTTCTTGGGAAATCTGAATTATTTTTTTTTTATTCAGTAGTTCACATACATTTTATACATATAAGAGTTGATTGTTCAATAGTCAGATAATTTTATCTGGGGATTTTTTTCATATGGCGGTTGGACAGCTTTTGTATAGAAAATATATTAGGTAAAACTGTCATATTTTATTCTTCAGCTAAGAGTTATCTGACTATTAAAAAATCATCCGTAATTTAAAAATCTACGAGTAGGTATATATCTTTTTTTTTCAGTATCACTACGCTTACGTAAACTTAGAGCAACTCGAAAACTTAATTAAAAAGTTCAGGCGTCAAAGGGCAGGACGGCAGGTCGTAACCCTAGAGAAAAAAAACAATCCAAGTCTACATGATGAGCCCGACATCAGTTCCGATGTCGACGATACACCTAAACCGGCCCAAGATAATGTTCAACATGACGCACGCTTCTATGATACTGGGGTAAATATTTGATTCATATTTTGATGTCTTGATTATATTATCTAATTACAAAACAATACCCACGAGCCAACTACCGAACCGACGAACCTACGAGCTAGTTTCTGTATTTCGATCTTTATTCCGATTATGGTAAAGTTATTAATACAAAACTGACAACTAAGTAGTGGAGTTTTGTAAAAAGAACTGTATTTCGATCACAGTTAGGTCCTTATAATAATAAAATAAAATAAAATAGCTTTATTGTTCTTGCACACTTTCCTTATTATCTAACACTAAGTACTTATGCCATAATTGACATTATAAACAAATAAAATATTTAACAGGTTTTTTTTTTTTTTTTCTATACATTTTATAATATTATGTCCTTATGACATCAAAATCAGGCTCGATGATTTAAACCATGTCAAAAGAAAAACCTTGTATTGTAATAATTGCTCAATTGCTCGGTGGGTGTTCAAGTGGCTAGTGCTAGTGCTGTTGTGATGTGAAGTAGACCTACCAGATGTCACGTAAGTTATTGTTATTACGTTGCTATTATTCTGAACTATTATGAGATAACTATAATTTATGGAAATATAAGAAATGTGTTGATAAAATACTGAAATACTGTTTCCGTGGAGTTTCTTGTTCGTTGTTTGACGACACGGTTGGCGCAGTGGTTGAGCTATTGACTGCTGCGCAGTATGTCGCGGGTTCGATTCCCGCACGGAACAAATATTTGTACGACCTACAAGTATTTGTTTCGAGTCTGGGTGTTTTTCTATCTATAATATGTATGTATTTACAAAAAAAATGTATATAAGTAGTTTATCAGCCATCTCGTTACCATAACACAAGCATTAGGTTGCTTAGCTTGGGACTAGATGGCGTTGTGTGAAATGTCCAAGGATATTTATTTATTTATTTATTATTTTTTTAATAAGACTGTTACGGTCTTATTACATATTCCGAAATTCTGACAACCAGTCTTTCCCAGGAGCATCGTATTACCCAGTCACACGGCTGTGGAGCTCAAATAAGCAGTCGTTCCATATAAAATACTGGTATTCAGCTGCATTCGGTTAGATGGGAAGCTGACCCCAACATAGTTGGGAAAAGTCTAGGCAGGTTTTTATAATAATAAGTCACATGAAGTATTGAACTCTTTTTTCCAGGACACATTCAACCATATCAAGATCGACCCAGAAGCTCCAGATATGAAAGACTTCATGCCTAAAGTGGTTTTTGAAGATAATGGCGACAAGTGGTGGTTTTATCATCAGGTGATTATTTTATGTTCTGTCCAGTGAAACGTTACGCCATACGTAACATAAAACGCTTTCTTTGTATCATTCACCTTTGAGCTTTAAATTCATGCCATCCCTTTCATTTTGCATCAAAAAGAAAGTGACAGCATCAATTTAAAGTCTCCGTTAAACTAATGTTGGTTTCCTGCAACTAGGGTTGCCAGATGATAATTTGATAAAGGAGGGCCGATGGGTCTAAAAAGGAGGATTTTCTGTAAAAAGGAGGACATTCACAATAAAATTAAACGAATTTTTTCACATTATTTCACTTTATTTTAATAATATTTGGCTAAGCTGCCAATTTTTGCAAAAAAATTCTTGGTTTTTCAACAAATAATTATGAAAATCTTCACATGTCATGTTTTTGAACTTGTATTGAGTAAGAAAGATTTAACTGACTGCACACTTAGTCTGTTCCTCTCTTTGATCTACTGAGTATTAATCAATGAAAAAACGCATGCACGACACGAAATTTTCAACGATGTTTAGTAAAAAGAGGACTTTCAGTAGGTAATGAGGACGGGAAGACAAAACATGAAAAAGGAGGACATGTCCTCCTTTTGGATACCATCTGGCAACCCTACCTACAACTTATCGAAATACCTATAATTCCCCATTTGCCTGCCGCGTTGGTCTAGTGGTCGCAAGTGCTATTACTGAGTATGACGTCATGGCTTCGATTCCCCGGTCGGGCAAAGTGTTATTGGGTTTTTCTAGCAGGAATTTCTCAGTAGCAGCGCGGAGTCTGGATTTGTGCCCGGTTGATGGCGATAGACTCGCCCGCAGTTACATGGGACTTAAACATAACTGGTGAAATAAAATAAAATAAATATTTTTTTTTGGTGAAATGTGGGTGTAGGTACTATTAGGTATACCTCTGCTTATCCCTTCTGGGATTACATGCGTGATGTTATATTATGTAACTCTCAATTTTTAGGGTTCCGTAGTCAACAAGGAATCCTTATAGTTTCGCTATGTCCGTCCGTCTGTCCGTCCGCAGCTTAGCTCAGAGACTCTTACTAGTACTAGACAGCTATAATTTGGCATGAGCACTAACAAAAATTAGCACTTTAAAGCTTATAATTTGGCATGAGCACTAACAAAAATTAGCACTTTAAAGCTTATAATTTGGCATGAGCACTAACAAAAATTAGCACTTTAAAGCTTATAATTTGGCAACCGTTAAGCAGGCAGCGGGGGGGGGACACTTAACTCTAAAGTCAAGTGTCCCCCCCACTGCCAGCTAAATGGTTAGTTTCGGATGTGCGAAAAAATTCACATAGTAGGGTATATTTATAACTAAATATAGATAGTTAAAAGGAAAACTATCACAGCTAAGTAGGCTTTTCAAGCTTACGAGTAATAGTCAACCAACTACGGAACCCTTCATTGTGCGTGGTCCGACACGCACTTGGCCGGTTTTTGATGTCATAATCTCATTTTCAATTAAGTATAATGGTTTACTACACAAGTTGTAACTTAAATAGCGCACGATCTCTTAAGGGGTGATTGTACTCATCATTATGAACAACTTTTACTATGGGACCAAACCTGAAATCGTAAAAAAAAATCATCTGTTCCCTACATTTTGGCAAGTTATGCGAACATAATAATGTAGTGAAGAGCAGTTTTTTTTTTGCGATTTCTAGTCTGGTCCCACAATAAAAGTTAATCATAATGATGAGTACAATGACTCCTTAAGAGGTTGTGCGTTATTTAAGTTACACCATGTCTAGATAATAAATCTTTTAATAATCTTTAAATAATTTCTTTTAATAATCTTTTAAAAATCCTAATAAATCTTTTAATTCTTTAAAAAAAAAATACTTCCTTGAATCAACGAATGTCTCATGCTTCTTTGTGCATTCGAAACTAACCAGATCTTGCTTTTTTCAGGCTGACTACAGTCCGTTTAGAGATTAAATAATAATGTGGAATAATCAGGAATAAAGTTTTTAATTTTTAATGTTCGTATTTAATTTCTATACCCTTTGTTACGTCGTTTTTTACCTACCGACACTTTGTAACCGACCGTTAGAGTAAGCCTCATACGTATATCCAATCGTATTAATGAGACAAATACGTTAATATAATCCCTTACAAGACAAAATTATAATTGGTTGGAGCGACACACGAGCCAAAAGTACACGAAGGAAATTCTGCGTGTTTACGTTTGCCATGTTTTCCCGACAGAATTTGGGCTTGATACATCATAGATAACTTAAAAAGGAGCTTGTGGCTAACGGTCGATCCTCAGGTTAAGCTACGCTTACTGGGGTTGGTCCGTGGAAAGGTGAGTTAAGCCGTTGGTCCCGGCTGTCATTCGTGGATCTTTGACAGTCGCTACGCGTCGTCAGAAGCCCGAAAGTCTGACAACCAGTCTTACCAAGTTGTATCTTATTACCCAGTTACTGGGTTGTGGAGGTCAGATAGGCATCAGTCGCTCCATGTAAAATATTAGTATTCAGCTACATCCGGTTAGACTGGAAGCCGGCCCCAACTTAGTTGGGAAGAGGCTACGCCGATTGAGGTAACTTAAAAAAAAACCAGACAAGTGCGTGTCGGACCACGCATAATGAAGGGTTCCGTAGTTGAAAAGAATTTATCCGAAAAACAAACTTAACATTGTAATCCCAAAAAAAAAATGTTTTATGTGATAAAATTACAAATTAACAATTGTCGGAATTTTTCCTCTACTTATGCTGTGAGAACTTGCTTCTTGCCAAATTACATGATTCTAGGTCAACGGGAAGTACCCTATAGGTTTTACTTTACCCGATTTACTTGCGAGTATCAAAATATGTCGCTTATATGGCCGTATGTTTTTATTGCGTTGACTTAGAAGCTTGAGTTTTTAGGACTCCGAGGGACCATAGACTTGCGTATTGATACCTTTATGCGTTCCTGAGAAAAAGGGTCTTGACAGACTGACAGACAGACAGACGGACAAACACGTGATCCTATAAGGGTTCCGTTTTTCCTTTTGAGGTACGGAACCCTAAAAATATACAGTCGAACATAGAACCTCCTCCTTTTATGAAATCGGTTAAAAAGGATTGCAGGCACGCTGAACTTGCCGACGTGTATTCGCAGATGTTTCATTAGACTTAGATGGAAACATTCATTAGCACACTCATTCATCATAATTAATGTCCTATTTCATATTATATATACAACTAGCAATCCGCCCCTACTTCGCACGGTTTTTATGACTTGAGAAAACGTCGAGATTAGTTATGATAAATAACTAATTTCGACGTTTTCTCAAGTGAATAGAAAGAAAACTGCATTCAAAGATTTTCAAAAATTCGCTTCAAAAAGATTTAAAAAAAATTAGAATTTAAAATTTCATGGTTTTCCTATCATTTAATTTATCAAGTTTGTTAGAAAGATTTCATCCTTATAATTGAACCTAACGATTAATGCAATAAAAGTACAGGGTGTAATTTTTACAGATGTAAGTCGGTTCGATTCGTGGGTGTGGCAAGTGAATTTTCGAAAATCTTTGAATGCAGTTTTCTTTCTATTCAAAAATAAAGGAATGTTTTCTTTTAGTGAAATTTTTTATCAACAGTATTAAGAGTACATTCCCTTCAGGTGGCATTACAAAATTCCACCATGTACATAAAGAAAGCATTTTTATACTCTGTAGACTGTCATAGGCCACTTTTTAGCTGAGCATAATCAGTCTATAATGTTCCCACTGCTGGGACTCAGGCCTCCTCTCTTCGAGAGGAAGTGGGCTGCCTGCCACGCGGTCCCAGTACGGGTTGGTAGATGTCACATGTCTTCGAATTTTTGGTTAGGACTGGTCATGCCGATTTCCTCACGATTTTGTCCTTTACCGTTTTGAGAGCAGTGGTGGTGAAATTATTTACACAAAGTAAATCGTCTGTCTGGGTTCGATCCCACGACCTACAACTCTTAAGTCGCGGCCGTTACCATTGGACCACCACGGCTCTTATATTATACAAAAATATTCCTCATTTCCGCCACCCTTTTAAGAACCTACCTACCATAAACTATGACGTTCCATCAGAGGCAAAGGGTTCCTTCGTTTTGTTTCGTCAAAGTTCGACGAAAGCACGAAATAACACCTCGGGGAATAGTAGAGGCGTCTTGGAACTTGCCTCATTCACTATTCATGGGCAAACCCTGCCACGTTCTATTTTAGAGTGCCCCGGTCTGAAAATTGAGTGACTTGATAATTATCGACAATTCCTAGTACATATTGTCTGTTCACTAGGTTATTCACTTTTTGACAACTGTCAGTTTTATACTAATGAATATGTTATTCATACATGCGAATTTGATCCTTATTACAACTAGAAATTGTCCAACTGACAGGTGTCAAATAGTGAATAACCTAATTGGACAGAGAATATTGTCTATTTCAAATGTATCAAATGAAAGTGTAAACACAACCTATTCTGGTTAAATTCTTACGCTGGTTGCGTAAGAATTCACTTACCAAGAGAATCAGTAACACATTCATTCTGTATTTAGAAGGTATAATAGGTACTTAGGTAACTTTATAACTCAAAAACAATTATAGTTAGAATGACATTATTAATGTGATAAGTATTAAAAAATCATCGCCAAAAATTGAGGATAAAGAATTAACCTCAATTGTCAAATGAAAAACATGTTTAAGGTCATTTAAAATTAGAATTTCGAATATAAGTATTCCAATAACCAATTCAAAGTACTCAATTTGTAAGTGGCACTACAAATTGGCATCCGCAGGTACATTTTCTCCATTTGTTTACATTTTTATCACATACTTTTGGACGTAACTATAAAATAAAAATTATGTGTTTAAGTTTTATGAAGGCTTGTACAGGGGCCTGAAACATAATTAGCCAAATTTTGGTTCTGCCTACCATTTCAGCCGCTTCAGGGAACATTTTTGATTATTATTGTAAAGAATAAAGCAACGAAAATATCTCGATCCCATAATTTCGTACCATCTGAAGCCGAAAAATGTAAAACTTATATTTATACACCTCCCTACTACATTTGCATATTTAATGAAAAGTAATCATTGAAAATGTTCTATTAGGCTTTCAACTTAAAATATTCTTTATAAGGATAAAATTAAACAATAAAATTCTTAATTATTAGCGTTGGTTCAGCTTTGAATAATTTCGCACCTCACCGCACAGCCTGTAAAAAGGTTCGAAACTTAAAACTTTTCTAGGTAGCTAATTTTATATCGAGACCTCTAAACAATCGACAACCGAACGCTACAGCCGCCTCTCGTCAATTTTTTCTGGATGTATGTTTCTTTTTTATTCCATGTGTTAAAAATGTGGCAGTAACCAGGGTTCACTGTTCGATGGCCGATGGGCCCGAAAGGTTCTGGAGTGGCAACCGCGTACCGGAAGACGTAGCATTGGAACGCCTCCCACAAGGTGGACTGATGACCTTGCGAAGGCCGCAGGAATCCACTGGACGCGAGAAGCACAGTGTGGCGGCATCTACATCGCCACATACGAACTACGCATCACAATGACATGACGTCACGAAATCCTGCATCACGCAATTAGAGTTTACCACGCGACTAGCGACAGTTGATGTCGGGATGTTGTATATATATATATATATACAACATCCCGACATCAACTGTCGGGCAGTAGCCCACCAGACACAACACCCGTCTGGTCGGAGTATCCTCCCTTTTCTATGGAGGATGAGTGAACTTTACACCCTGTTCCTCATGCCTCTAAAACAGAACCGGTCGAAGTGGCGATGCTTGGGAGCGGCCTGTGTACAGTGGATGTCCTTCGACTGAAATGTTGAATGAACTGATTTTGAAAATTGCAGAAAATGGTTCACTGTGTTTCACCAAAACACCGATGGCAAATTTTTCAGTTTACAACCAACGTTTTATTTCGCACTAATATTATAAAAGCGAAAGTTTGTGACTGTGTGTGTGTGTTTGTATGTTTGTTACTTCTTCACGCTCAAACGGCTAGACTGATTTGGATGAAATTTAGAATATAGATAGCTTATACCCTGGATTAACACATAGGATGCTTTTTATCCCGACCTACGCAGGTAAAACCGCGGGGCGCAGCTAGTATACTATATATTTCACAAACAATTCATTCCGCAAATACAAAATACGCGGAAAATGATAATTCAATATAGAAACCAATGTTCATTGGCTCTAAGGTATTTAAAGGAAATAGATATTCCATTATATTTGAATAAATACATATTAAGAATCCCTCACCGATGAAGCTATTGCCCATTGGTTTAAAGAAAACTACGTGCCTTTTTTTTTTTTTTGAGGGTGGGAAATCATCAAATAACTTCTCCCGCTCTGGGTGGAGCGGGAGGGCGTGTCAGACTTTTACTGACTAAAACCCACCCGTGTTCCTTCAGTTGCCTATGCCAGGGCCGCGGTAACCCCTTCGGACAACCCGCGACCCCAGCGGCGTCGGCCCTATTGGGCCCCGTCACTTGCTGACATCTCTTTGAGGCGCGCGTGGAACACAACGCGCCGTCGACTCGGGCCTGGTCCTTACCGGACGGCGAGCTACCCGCTGCTCACCGTCCGCAGGCCCGCGCCTACGGTGGCCGGAAATCGCCCCGCGATTCCCGCCGCCCAGGGCGTCTCCTGCGGCGACTGAGGGCGTGAGGCTGCCTCTCCCTCACGCGTTCCGCCTCCTCCTTCGCGAGCATCACTGCTTCGCAGAAGGAGGTGACGGCCTCCCATGCACTCTCGCTCCGCACCATGGCCTGGACCAACTCGCAGCCAAAGTATTTACGTTAGTTGTTACGAAATTAATAACTTTTATCTATACCCATGCTATAAATCCTCTATAAAAGTTCCTGAAACAGTTAGCTTATTGCCAACATTAAAACAGCCAGTGTCATAGTAACCATAATAGCATCCAAACCGGTATTATAATTTTGGCAACCCACAACCCACATTGACCCACATTCTCCCCCACACACACACACACATTCACCACATTGATTGTGGGGTGGAACCCACATTCGTGTTTTAATACCCCTTATGCAAAAATAACTAATAAATACCCAGGACTTCAAATTCAGGTGAAGGATGGCACCATAAAATTAATCAAATCATTGACAAATTCCACCTGGGCGTATATTTTTTAATCAAAGAATTAATGAAAGAAACTATAAGCAATTCCAACGAGATTGAACAAAAAAAGGCAGGTGCTGCTCCTGAAAAAAAGAAAAAGAAATATAACTCAAAAGATTAACGGATCGCGAGAATATTGCGAAAGAACATTATTCGGAAATAAAGTTATTAAAATCTTTAGCAAGCCATTTGCAATTATAATTATCTGTTACTACTGATGACATATTACTTTTGTTGATTTATTAATTAAAATTACCCATTTGCCTACCTATTTCATTAGTTTCATTTTTAGTTATTTGCATTAGTGCAATATATAGGTAATACGTTTTTATTCCAAACATTGTTTTATGAGATGTTTGTCAAATAATCCATTATTAAAAAAAAAAATATCGGTCAATTATTTTCTTAAGTGAATTGATAGGCAAAGTGTTGTTATATGATGACGAAATGACAAAATAATCATGTTCTTGCCAACCGTTACTTGTTAAGTGAAAATTTGTAAATTAACTATCGGTGAAATGACAGGACACCGCAGAAAAAATACTTAAGTAGTTTTTTGTGTCCAAGTTAACTTAATATTACTAACTTGTCTACAATGATTGATGAAAATTGTAAAGTAAAACATACTCTTTCTTCTTCCGTTTCCATAGGTATTTAGGTAATCGTTTAAGGCGCAGATTTCCTGAAAACGATCAAAAACGTGGTTTTTTAAAGCTGTGTATCTCATAAACCGTAAATAATTTTGACATGTAAAAAAAATATGATATTTTCAAGTCCTTTTCGCATACAGTGATGGAAGCCAAAACATAATTAAACATACTTTTATGCACCAAAAAAATCTTTAAACATACCTCCTAATAATCTTTAAAAGCTGTTTATCCATTCATTAGCAATTATAATTATAATTAAAAATATACTATGAAATGTCAAATTCCAAACTGCATCCAGTGACGGATTACTTTTTATTAAATAGTTAATTTCTAATTTTATACGATTTTATTTGCACTTTTACGACATAATTCCGGTGCGCGTGAGAATCTTCTATCTCGTGCGTCAAACTAGACAGCCATAAAGCCATTTCACTTACACACCGAGCTAAACCAAGCTTGGAACCAGGGCCTTAAGTAAAGGACACTATACGGCCATAGCAGTACTAGCAATAAAAGTTCCATTGTGTGATTGTGTCTCGATTTTGTTAGGGAAATTAATTTTAAGCAAAGTGACTATCAACTAAAATTGTCCGTACATTCATATCACAATAATTCTCATTCTTTTACAGTTGGATGAAATGGCTATAACAATGCAAATTGACGTAGGGTGTAAACTTCTTCAACAATTACTTTCCCTGACTGTACAAAATATGATCGATTAGTAAAATACTGCAGTGAAACAGCATTATTACTGCCGGCCATTTCCTTGAATGACGGGCAGAATAATTGTCGCCATTATTAATTAATGTGAACGGACCCACATTGTCGTGTACTCCCGGGGAAACACCGCCCTGCACAATGACGTAATATCTTGCAATTACTACACTCAATTACCGATGCATGTTCTGATTAGTTATGCAAATTCCTAGCATTTGGACTGATTATGACGTTGTTTAGATGTTAGTGTATTTAGGTACTAAATTAGTACGGTATCTGTAGCTTGATGTTTCTGTTTGACGGACTCATTGATAATTCAAAAGTGCCTGTAAATGCTTTAATTGAAATATATCCTTTGAGTATGAGTTTATCTACGGTCCAGAGATTTGCGATGCGATGGTGGTTTTCTAAGTTTTTTTTTTAATAAACTGCCATCAAATGGTTAAATGACTTTTGATTGGTTAATAATCTGAAAGACTTCGGTTGCAATTCCAGGTCGAGCAATCAGTTGCGTTTTGCTATTCAGAATTCTCCTTCATACCTACATAATTAATTAAATTATTACCCACTCATTTTTGGTCCTTCGAGCCGGATCTCGCGAGTGCACATTACAGTGTAGCAATACCATGAAACTTTACCATAAATTGATGCATTATTAACTATCTATTAAAACTCAGAAATATTCCTAAAGTGTTCCTCCATTTGTGTCCAAGTTATGCACGATGCATCTTTTTCCCGTCGCTCGGTACAACGGCATTATGTTTTAAAAGGTTTCAAAATAAAAACGCGTCGCCGCTTGTTGTCATTCTTATAAAATGGCCGATCTTTGTTAGTTTGGCCTGTTTTGGAGAAACGAGATCTTAAAAAGAATAGTTGTTGCTATATGTTTTTCTTTTCATTCAGTGGTTATGCGGTTTTGTTCATAAATCAAAAATTATAAGACATTGACATCCTTTACCTTGCACTGCGCCTTTTTGATAAATTACGGCCCACTCTCAAAAAGGAGGTCAGTGTCCCAGCAGTACCGTGGGAATATAATAGGCTGATTTGTTGATTATGCTTAGCCATGCGGGTTACTTAGATATTATCGACGTATGACTATGATGAAAAATGAAAGAATTGTATTAATTTGACAGCAAGAGTCAAATTAATACAATTCTTTCATTTTTTATTAACAAATACCCAAGTTATTTGAAATTTTAGAGTACCAGCTTTTGGCCGCGGCTTAGCCCGCGTGGTTATCGAAAAATATCCCACGGGAACGTTCTACCGGGAAATCCTTCCTTATTCCTTGTCTACGTTATAAAGGGAACGTCTGTGCAAAATATCAGCTTTCTAGGTTCAAGGGTTTGAGCTGGTCGTTGATGAGTCAGTAATCTGTCAGGACTTCTCTTTTTATTTATATATATAAGACAATATCTCCGAATTTAACAGGAATTGTAAATTTCAAATAAACAATCGTGTTGCTCTGTAAATCAAAGTTTTATTTTAGTACTCACATACATACACTAATAAGTACACTGATAAACTTAAATCAATGAAACCTACCTGTAAATCAAAGAAACGACATTAAAAGTCTATTAATTAATAACAATTCCTTTTTATAATATTCCAACAATAATAATCACTGTCACGGTGAAAACAGTTGTCAACATTCAACCTGCTTTATTCACCGAGTTGGCTGTCTTGCCAACACGCCATCTATTAAAATACATATGTACTTGATTCACTCTTTACCAACACTGTGGTGCGCTGTATAAATTAATTAAAGAAATTATTATTTCTTTACATCTCCCTCCACAAAGAAGAATTTTTTTAAAGAAAATAAATTCACAACTACATCTACGTTTCACTATATTACAATTAATTAAACAATTTTTTCCTGTCTATCTCTGTTTTTACATTAGTATTGGTATAAGTTTTGTAATATGGAAGAGATTTGACTCTAATTTCCTATGACCTGTATTAATCCTATATATTGAATTTGATATCTTTTCTATAATCTTATATGGACCAATTTTTAGCTCATCTAATTTATTTCTATTTAATTTGTTCCCATTCTCTACATATACTATATCACCTGTATTGAAACTGACTTGAGTTCTATTTTTATCAAATATTAGTTTATTGTAATTATGTGATTTTATTGAATTTTGTAATGCTTTCTTTCTATCTTCAATCCATTCATATTCTGATTTATTTATTTTTAGTTCCTTTGGTAAATACGAAACATCTGTACCATCTAACAAGTACTTTGGTGCAAAGCCAGTAACCGTATGTTCTGTATTATTATATTTTTCTACACAGTTATGAGCAATGGTTGTCCATGCTATTTTGTTTTTCTTTTCATTTATTTTGCATCTGATTTTGTTTACTAGCGTTTGGTTAAGCCTTTCATTTAAGCCGTTTGAAAATGGGGCATTTACTGCTGTGAAAATTATTGGTATTGAGTTTCTATTTAAAAATGTTTTAAATTCTTTCGAGTTGATTCCTGGATATTGATCGGTAAGAATCATTCCGATTGTATCAGTGTCTGTTACGTTGTTGATTAACTTAACAAAATAATTTGCATTTTGTGTTTTTGAGGTAACAATATAGGCATATCTAGTAAAGTGGTCTACTAGAAGGTGTAGATATCTTTTAGTTGATCGGGAGCCTCCAAAACCTCCAATCGTGTCTATTGAGACTATTTCAAAAGGTTTTGTGGCAGGACCCAAATGTGACATTAGACCATACTTCTCCCGTCCTCTCGTTTTATTTTTTATACAGATCTCACAGCCCTTACAATGTTTTTTTATATTTTTTGTCAAGTTTTTTGCTGTATAAATCGTACCTATTTTGTTTTGCATTTGTTTTACACCTAAATGACACATGTTTTCATGTACATCTTTTATGAGTTTTTTACTGTAATCTTCCGTTAAAATATTTTTTTCACGCTTCCTAACCTTTTTATAGTATACATTTTGTCTCGATATTAACTTTGTTTTATTATTTTGTATGTCTGAATTGTTTTCCTGATCTGTAACTATATCAGTCAATTTTATCATGTTTACAATTTTTAGTCGTTCATCTGTATCCTCATTCGCATCCAATACCGGGTTCCTACTTAAACAATCTGCTTCTAAATTATCTTTTCCCGGAGCATATTTAATTTTAAAATCATACTGTGATAAATAATATGTTAAGTCTCCTAATTCGTCATCAGTTCTAGTTTTTATATTTAAATTTTCCAAGGGTTTATGGTCAGAATACACTGTAAACGTCTTACCTATTAGCCAGTACTGCCAGTATCTTATTGCTTCTTTGATAGCTAAACATTCTAAATAAACTGCTTTTTTTTTCTTCTGCACTTGATTTAATTTTTTTGAGAAGTATGCCACAGGCTTATCTTTACCATCTGGTTGCGTTTGTTTTAACACTGCCCCAATACCTTCTAGGGACGCATCAGTGTGAATATTAATTGGTAAATTTTGATCAAATATTTCTAAGATTGGCTGTGTGCACAATAATTGTTTTATGTCTTCAAATGATTTTTGACAATCAGCAGACCATGTAAACTTCTGATTTTTCCTAAGTAAATTATGTAGAGGTTCTAAAAGAACTGCACTTTTTGGTATATACTCATGATAGAAATTAATTTTTCCCAAAAATTGCCTAACATTTTTCTGCGTTTTTGGTATTGGGAATTCTTTTATTGAAATTAAATTATCTCTTATTGGCCGTACTGTATTGTTATGTATTATATGACCAAGATATTTCACTGATTCTGATGCGAATGTACATTTTGTAAACTTTAGTCTGAAACCTTCTTTTTTATAGCTTCTAGCAATTGTGTTAAATGGTTAATGTGCTCTGAAAAAGTCTTAGAAAATATCAAAATGTCATCGATGTAGTTAACTGCAAAATCAGTGAGTTTATGCTTTCGCAAAATGTTACCTAATATCCTTTGAAAAATGGCTGGCGATGTCTTCAAACCAAAAGGTAAGCATGTCCATTGGTAGTGACCTTCCTGCGTCACAAAGGCAGTTTTTTTTCTATCTTCAATTCTTAGTGGTATCGACCAAAAAGCTGAATTGATGTCCAGTGTTGTGTAATATTTTGAGTTTCTTGTCTTAATCACCAGGTCATCGATCAATGGAAATGGTTGAGCTTGAGGTACCACTATTTTGTTGAGATCTCTGAAATCAATACATAATCTTGATTTCTTGTTGTCTTCTTTTTTGAAAGCCAAAGTTACCGGTGCTGCAAACGGACTGTAAGATTCTTCTATAAGGTTTCTGTCCAGTAACTTTGCTATTTGTTCTTCTATCTCCTTTTTGTCTTCAACTGAACATTTATAAGGCCTTTTGCTACAATACTTGTCCATGAGTAGATCAATACGTGCTTCATATTCTCTGACTGTGCCAATATCATATTTGTCCTTTGCAAAGATTGATTTATAAGTATCTATTAATTTGTATATTTCTGACTTTTGTTGAGTATTTAAACTAGTCATACTTATCTTGAAATCTTCCCCTTTTATGTGTTCATTAAAATTAATGGAACACGGGTTTGCTTCATTTTTCACTTCCTTTTTATGATCCTCATTCATAGGTTTTCTTTTCTCTTCTATTTTTACTTCTTCTCTTTTTTGCGTTATCCTCAAATTTTCATCTTGAATCAGTCCAAATTGTTTTATGATATCCAGTCCAATTAAAAAATCGTATTTGAACTCTTCTCCATCAATTATGTAAACTTCTGTCTCTTCTTCAATGTCTAATATTTTTACTTTTACTGTTGTCAAACCAACTGTTTCTTTAACACCATTAATTGTGATTAAATTATCCCTTTTTGAATCTTTCTCTTCTTTTTTTTTTAGTCTTATTAATTTGGAATTAATTATAGAAACATTTGAGCCTGAATCATACAATCCAAATGTTTCTAATTGTTCATTTAAAAGCAGTTTGACTTTAATTAATGGTGTTATTATTCGTTTTTTTTTTCATTATTATTTAGTTCTACATCAATTACTGAATTATTTACAGTTTTATTATTGGTTCTCTTTTGATTATGTTCTTCCGACTGTTTGAACCAGCATTTTTCCTCCGGATGGAATCGAATACCTTTATTTAAATTCTCACATGTTATACATGGTTTTATTTGTTCTCGCTTGCCTTTATAATCATAGGTAGTCTTGTTTTTATTTTTGCTGAAATTATTTTTGCTCGCTACATACTCATGTTTTCCTATTTCATTGTAGAGGCTTGCAGTTGTTTTTACTGTTTCTTTATCAATTTTATTCATTACATAATCTGGTAGTCCCATTACAATAAGATTAATCATTGTTTGGGTGTCGATGTGCCTGTTGACTTCCAATAACAGTCTTTCCTTTTTTGTGGCATATTCCAGCAACAATCCTGCTTGATATTTAAATGTAAATGCATATTTGATTTGGGACCAACCTTTATTTCCATAAGTTTCTCTAAAGTTGTTCTTCCATATTGACCATGCGGATTTCACCGTTAATTTGATTAACATGCTGCTATACCAGTCTATGCATTGTTTTTCAAGAAGATGTTTTAAAATCTCAATTTTCTCTTCATCCTGTTTAATCTCGAATCTTTCACATTCTTCCTCGAATTCAGAAATCCATTGGTTAGCATTAGATGTTTTATTTGAAAATTTTTCCATCAAAAACCTTTCCGCAGTTTTTCCTATGTTTTTTTTCTCTGGTGCTGTGCCACAAGTGTTATCTTGTGGAAGCATTGCCTTTTCTGTTATTTCCTCTAAATACTGACCACCAAACTGTACATTTTCACCTTCGTCTAAATATATTTTCTTTAGCTCTGGGCTTAGCGGGATCCAGACTGAACGTGTTTGGTGTCTTTTTTGTAACGAATTTTTGATCTTCGTATATACGTCCGAAGCCTGTATATTAGTGTGTTTATTCACGGGCTTGAACTCCTCTGGGACTTCAAATACACATCCGTCCGGTGTCTCAATTGAAGTTATGCATGTGACATTTGTTTTTCCATCCGCTGAGCCCAATACTACAAATTTAAACCGTAGTTTGTCCATTTTTCTTGATTTTAACCAGAAATGTCGTTTTATAAGACAATATCTCCGAATTTAACAGGAATTGTAAATTTCAAATAAACAATCGTGTTGCTCTGTAAATCAAAGTTTTATTTTAGTACTCACATACATACACTAATAAGTACACTGATAAACTTAAATCAATGAAACCTACCTGTAAATCAAAGAAACGACATTAAAAGTCTATTAATTAATAACAATTCCTTTTTATAATATTCCAACAATAATAATCACTGTCACGGTGAAAACAGTTGTCAACATTCAACCTGCTTTATTCACCGAGTTGGCTGTCTTGCCAACACGCCATCTATTAAAATACATATGTACTTGATTCACTCTTTACCAACACTGTGGTGCGCTGTATAAATTAATTAAAGAAATTATTATTTCTTTACATATATATAAATTTTAAAAATATCGAATTATATTTGTCTCTATAAACGTCATCATCATCATCAGCCTATAGCAGTCTACTGCTGGACATAGGCCTCTCCTATTGCACGTCATTCAACTCGATCTTCGGCAACTCTCATCCAGCTGCTACTAGCCATCCTGCGAAGATCATTGAAGATACATCTAACCGTAATTTTGTAAAATTCCTAAAGTGGAAAATGTTGCTCGTAACTTTAACAGCTTATATTAGCAATTTCCAAGAAATTATGTTCAATATTGTAATACTTCGTGCATAACCTACTTATTACATAACTAACGCCTGTATTCGCCGAAGAGTTGGGCAGATGTGTACCTATATAGTACACCCACATTTCGCCACACAAATCCAGTCATAGTTGTAACTTTTCAATAATACAAAAAACCGGTCAAGAGCGAGTCGGACTCGCGCACCGAGGGTTACGTTCCGATTTCTAAAAAAGTGTGCTATTTAGAGACATCGTTTTATTTTTCCTGTAAACTTTACATAAACTTCTATCACATAGAATAATTTTAGATTTTTCGCTTTGCAAACTTCGGAGATAAGGGGGGAACGGTATTATTTATTTTTTTTCATCAAAAGTCGATAACTATGCGGCCTAAAAAAAGAAAAAATGTTTGAAAATGTGCAAACAGCGCTCTTTCATATGATACCCCACATGCCCTAGATCCCTACTTTAAATTTTTGAGACCCCCTTTCAGTCCCTGTTGCAAAAAAAATATAAATATTTATATTTCTTTTTTATTTGCAAAATAGTTGGGTAAACGTTATCTAAAACTGTTCCAAATTTCAAGTTGATAGCATTAGTAGTTATTGAGATATCCAGCTGTGACAGACAGACAGACTGAGTCACAACATAAGGGTTCCTTTTTTACCATTTTGGTACGGAACCCTAATGAAGATATACATACTAACTTGTAAGTTTTGCCCGTACGTGGGTCGATGTAAGAAATAACATTACTTAATCAAAAGGAATGGAGTAGGTAATATTAATAAAAGTTTCTCATATAAGCCGATGGTAGTAAAGGGTAGCTAATAAAGTTACCTCATAGCTACCTCATACTAATAAATGAAACAAGGAAAATACACGAGAATGTAAGTACTTGTTCATATTGTTTTCTTTATAGGATTCCGTAGGCAAATAGCAAAAACGGAACCCTTATAACTTCGTCATGTCCGTCTATACATTTATCTGTCCATCCGTCCGGATAACGAACAGCCATTTAACTCAGAGACTCAATCAATCTGCTTAGCCTTTTCCCAACCATGTTGGGGTCAGCTTCCAGTCTAACCGGATGAATACCATGCAGTATTTCATATGGAGCGACTGCCTATCTGAGCTCCACAACATTATCCTAGATGAAAAATATAAATAATATAATTTTTCTCAAGCTTTCATTTCGCATTTCAGAGTTGACTTAAGCTGCGGGGGTTAAATAGCACTCGTTGGGGCGCCGGCGGTCGCTGCTAATTGTCAGAAAATACAGGAAAAGTATTACTGAGATACTAAATATCTTGACTTGCTCGGAGATCAAATCCCTCAAGTGCGCAAAACATAAATATGATCGATTTTATTATAGTCATTGCACGTTTTTAGGAAATTTGACATCTTGCCTGCATTCCTAGAAAGGTTAAGAGCCGATACTACCTCAGTGAGAGCGAGACTGAGTGCGGTGCTGGGCGCCGATAGTTTAGGTTATTGCTTTTTACGGTGAAAGTAATGGTAATTTGAAAAAATTAAAAACATAAGACCTGCTTTAGAGTTCGTTCAGTTACTACGCAAAGTGTCATGATCTAATTTAAAGTATTATTTAAATACCAGCGGTTTATTGTTCGGTTTGGCGGTAACTTTGGAATTATTTTTCAATCGAGAAAATTTTATGGAATCGTGTTTTCGTCAAACATGGTACCTACTTAACATTCATCCTCAACTTTACCATAATATTTATTTCAAAATTAATGCTGCAGTATTTTTGACATCGGAGGATCATGCTAAGCCATTTGAAGTAGGCTCTGCAGAGGTGTATATTATGTAGTTCACCCACATTTCACCAGTTTTGTTTAAATCCGATGTAATAGGGGACGAACCTATTGCCATTAACCGGGCACAAAGCCAGAATCTGGGTTGTAACTGAGAAATTTACATTTTGCCCGAGCTAGGAATCGATCCTTGGACCTCACGCTTAGCAGACGCGTTTTGAAACAGTAGACCAACGAGGCGTTCTGCATAATGTTCAGTGTTTATGTATTGTTCCTCTCAAACGCAGTAATAAACTCTTCAGTATGAGGTTATGTATGGTCGCAAGGGATCCCTAATGATTACTGAAATATTCAGGCCTTTTCAGCAGGGGCAGTTTTGTCTGAGTATACAAATTGAAACCCGTGTTTGCAGGAACCCTAATACAGTTTCTATTTCCCAAACAATAAAGTTTTGTAAAAGTGTCGAAATGGTTTGAGTGTCCTCTACCAACAAACTAAAACTAGGAACGTTTTGGATTTGTATCTTTTTTATCATTTGGCAACTTTTCCGTAATGTAATTGTAATTTTGTCATTGATATTGTAACTTCTTACTAGCTTTCTCTTTCTGTTGTGATCTTACTGTGGTGATTTTGCAAAATAATGTTAATTACTTATAAAAAAATTGTATCAAAAAAAATTGTTTTGATAGTTTCGAAACGACTCCAAGAATAAACCATCGTCAATACAGTCAAGCTTAGTCGTGAAGGCAATCTCTCTAAAAACGAAATAAACGTTGAAGTAATTTGGTCTCTACCAACCCACAAAGTTTTGAATAAACCTTCAATTTCCTGACCACGAGGATTTGCTTCAGAAATCCAATGCATTTGGAGTTCAAACGAATTGTGCTCCCTACCTAGAGAAGCGAAGTTTGCGATAGAAGCACCGTTTGTCAGAAGCACGTCCCGAACGATACCCAACTGAAAGCGTCTGACCTCACCGCTTGGACTTCAAAGGCTGAAATTGTTGGTTGGATCACTGAGAATTTACGGTATAGAATAGATTCGGAAACTATTTCGGTTTACGTAATTTGTTACATTTGTAATAAGTAATACAAAACCGGCACCCTAATTGCGTAACAAACTTTCAATCACAATTTGATTGATTTTGAAAGATATTGCTATCCATTGCTTCATATGTTCAAAAAATTTGTTTGCTCAACAACGTAAATAACGCAATGAGTGTTGTTGAACCTTCAAAACGAAAGCCATTGCTACTGTAACACTTTTCGATCACCGCACCGGGAACAACAGAAAACAGATGACGGCGCCGAAGTAGCGACAGTACAGTCCGCGAGGCTTAGTACTTGTTCACGTAGGAATGCGCGGGCGCGGCAGCGGATGCGGTAGCGGAGACGTGGCGAGTTCGTGTTTACATTGGCCGGCAGGCGTTTGCGCGAGCTACCGTTTCTAGCGACAAGTTCATACTGGTTGAACTTACCTGACGTCGCGAGTGAATCGCGCGCTCCGCCGCTAGTTCGACGTGAACACACATTAACATCTCACGCGTTTGATATTGCCGCGAGCGAGCCGCGCGCGCAAGTCGCTAGCTTGCCCGCTATTTAGACCGCGCGTGCGTTTCGTACGTGAACACTTGGATATTACGCCATATATTTGATATTTCGTGACCGCGCCCGCCACCGCGCCCGCGAGTCAACGTGAACAAGTACTTAAGCTGAGCTTTGCATTTATGTGAGTCATCACCAAAATGGTACGAGAGCCCATGACAAAAATTGTCGTCTTATCGTTTTACGTAAGACAAAACGTTCAATCGTCTTATCGTTTTACGTTTTACAACAATGCGATATGGTTTTGGTCATGGCCTCTTAAACCTCGCGGACTGTACCTACATTTACCATTAGATGCCCAAATAATCTCGTTTCTTGATGACGTCCCGGTCCTGATACGATGGGGAAACAGTCTTAGGCTCACTTGCACGTTTAGTCAGGTTAAGTTAATAAATGTAGAGTTTGTAAACTCGTAGTTAAATAATTAACATTTTAACTCGTATTACGCGTTGCGCCATTGGAAAATAACACCGGGTTTGTAAACCTGACATTGACGTTTTTGAGTTGGGAACATTGCTGTTCAATCGACGAAACATAAAATAGAATTGCAATGTATAAGCTCTGATAATGTAATCCAACCTAAAAATAATTGAACGGAAATTGTGTACTCATCTCTTGACGATTATTAATAAATTACGATTCGTAATATTTTCTTGTCTTTGAATTTTATAAGTTTACAGTTCAATTTAATCGTATTGTAATAAATTCTATGGATATTTAATTTATCGATTGACGAAAACTGATGGAAAAATTTGTTTAAGTTTTTTTATAATGTGTATTTATTTCTAGATAGGTTCATGAACATATTGCCTGGCTAATAGTTACCTATAGCACCGAATTTTCACAACAATTTAAAATACAAAATAAGTTATCAGGTACCTCATAACGTCAATTTATTTTGACAATTCTTACAATAACCTAAGGTTTAGCGACTTATCTCTCCCAGATGTGGGAGAGATAAGTCGCTAAACCTTAGGTTAACCTGAGGTGGTCGTGCGGTCCATGGCCCTTTACGGAGCACCGGTGTGGGCGCGTTCCCTAAGGCTGGGACCAGCCGGCAGGTTGAACGCGTCCCAGAGGGTCATGGCCATCCGGCTAGTCCGGGGATACCGCACGGTCTCCCGGGAGGCGGCGAGCCTCCTTGCCGGATTGACGCCGTGGGATCTGGAGGCAAAGGTCCTCGCGCACGTGTGGGAGTGGCGCGAGGAGGCGAAACGCCGGGGCGTAACTCCGCTGCCGCGAGAAATCACGGTACAGCGGACAGAGCTCCGGCGGGATCTCATGGCGGCATGGAGAGCGCGACTGTCGCAACCCAGCGCTGGGCACGCCACAATAGCGGCGATAAGTCCCCTCTTTGAAGAGTGGCTAGAGAGGCGCCACGGCGTCCTCACCTTCCGCCTGACGCAGGTCCTCACCGGACACGGTTGTTTCGGGAGGTTCCTGTTTCGCATAAGGCGGGAGGAAACGCCCGGGTGTTTCCACTGTGTGGATCGCCCGGAGGACACGGTGGAGCATACAGTGGAGGTCTGCCCGGCTTGGACAGAGCACCGCCGTGTTCTCACGGAGGCGATCGGCGGCGGCGATCTCTCGCGTCCGAGCCTGGTCCAGGCCATGGTGCGGAGCGAGAGTGCATGGGAGGCCGTCACCTCCTTCTGCGAAGCAGTGATGCTCGCGAAGGAGGAGGCGGAACGCGTGAGGGAGAGGCAGCCTCACGCCCTCAGTCGCCGCAGGAGACGCCCTGGGCGGCGGGAATCGCGGGGCGATTTCCGGCCACCGTAGGCGCGGGCCTGCGGACGGTGAGCAGAGGGTAGCTCGCCGTCCGGTAAGGACCAGGCCCGAGTCGACGGCGCGTTGTGTTCCACGCGCGCCTCAAAGAGATGTCAGCAAGTGACGGGGCCCAATAGGGCCGACGCCGCTGGGGTCGCGGGTTGTCTGAAGGGGTTACCGCGGCCCTGGCATAGGCAACTGAAGGAACACGGGTGGGTTTTAGTCAGTAAAAGTCTGACACGCCCTCCCGCTCCACCCAGAGCGGGAGAAGTTATTTGATGATTTCCCACCCTCAAAAAAAAAAAAAAAAAGGTGGGTTAAATATTTAAAAATTTAACTCTAGGTATATCTCTAGGTAACTCTTGGTGGCGCAAGATGAATTATTTGATTAACCCTGAGTTAGCTGTTAACGCCGAGTTATTTAGCTTCACCCACAAACGCGCAAGTGGCCCTAAGCGTGTTACAAAATTATCCCGCTGGAAAAGCATAGAAGCAAAGTCGTAATTGAATCCAAACTTCTCTGTGAACTGTCATGTAGACTTACACACGGATTCTGATGTGAGAATTTTAAGTTGATAACTTCTCAAACTCTTAAGGTGATTCGTTGAATGTAGCCTGCGAAATTCAAATTTATTTGAAAAAAACCGGTCAAGAGCGACTTGGACTCGAGCAACGATTTCTGAAAAAGTGTGCTATTTAGAGACCTCGTTTAATTTTTCCTGTAATCTTTACATAAACTTCTATCACATACAATAATTTCAGATTTTTCTATGAGCAAACTTCGCATATATTCGCATATAAATAACGATATTTTTTTACATTTTTCAACAAAACTCGAAAACTATGCGGCCTAAAAAAAAAATTAATATTTGAGAATGTGCAAACAGCGCTCTTTCATATGCCCTACCCCACATGCCCTAGTAGCCCCACTTTTATTTTTTAAGACCCCCTTTCAGTCCCTGTAGCAAAAAAAAAAAATGTTTTTTCTTATTTGCAAAATAATTGAGCAAACGTAAACGTCAACCAAAACTGTTCCAAATTTCAAGTTCATAGCATTAGTAGTTCTTGAGATATCCAGCTGTGACTGACGGACAGACAGACAAACTGAGTCGCACCATAAGAGTTCCTTTTTACCATTTTGGTACGGAACCCTAAAAACGTATTTACCTAACTAAACGGGGGCTACATTGAAGGAATCACCTTATAGTCGTTGTCGAGAGAATGCGTTCTTGACCATCTGTTTCATACTAACGAATATGTGTTTTACGAATTTGACCCTTATTACTAATAGAAATTGATATAGATTCCCTCGAGCAACGGCTGGGCTGTAAGTAATACTAAAGTAGAGTTTGACAAGTTCTCAATTCGGCCGGGTGTTAGGTAAAGCTTTTGATATACTTTGATTGGCCAAATATGTATTAGTTTTTTAACCGACCCGAATGTATGTATGTTTGTATGTCCACGATTTTCTCAAAAACTAATGAACCAATTTTGATGATTCTTTCACTAACGTGATCCACATACTTTCAGGAAGGTTTATAAAACATCAGGTAACTATTCTTATGTACGAAGTTTAATGCCTAAATTTAATGTAGGTACTGCATCTCCGGCATTTCTAAGCGAATATCAATGATTCTTCATTTCTTTCGTTTTGGGCTTGTAATTGTATATTCAACTAAAAATGGAACAATAAATTTACGTTATAAAAACCGTCTTCAAAACCTAAAAAGAATAAAATAAATTTCATAAAAAACTTAACAGCTTCTGAAGTCGGTGTCTTCAATTTTTCAATGCACCTTAGCTTGGTACGTTAGCACTAACTTCAGAAGCTGTGAAGTTTTTTATGAAATTTATTTTATTCGTTTTAGGTTTTGAAGTCAGTTTTTACTTTTTAAAATAAATTTATATATTCGAAACTTAACTTTCTTTCATTAAGTAACCTTTTCTCAATCAGCAAAAACCGTAAACAATTATTACTAGGTTATCAAATTATAAGTCTTTGTAATGGATCTAACACAATATGGATCACTGTTGTCCGAATTAAATGAAATTTAATTTAATTTAAACTCCTCCATCGTTTATCGATTAGCACAGTTTACATTACCATACATCACTAGCTGTCACCACATGGGGCCGAGGTGCTCCTTGGGGCATCCCTCTGACCGTTCAATTAAAACTTTCCATCTGTAGGAAATTAATAAAACTTTTTTGCAATAACGAAGGTTCGGGTTTATGCTGGATCATCGATTGAAAAAGTTTCGATGGGATTTAGTTTAGATGCGGTTAAACCCTTTAGGTTAAACTTACAGATTTGATGATTAATTATAAATTGTTGATCAACATTTTTGATGGTATTGTTGTATTAACTGTAGCGATTGAAAACTACAGGGCAATTTTTTATCTCTAGCTAAAATTTCACAGAGTGAATATGAACAACTTTCACTGCTGGGACCATTCTCAGTCTGAAATTACGAAAAAAATCTGAGTTGTATTGAACTATGTATTCATGGGTAGAAATTTTCACCCCGTGAAAATTTAGGTAGTGATAAAAAAATGCCCTGTATGGTTATCACACTATCACAGTATTATAAAGGTGAAAGTTTGTGAGTGTGTGTGTGTGTGTGTGTGTTTGTATGTTTGTTACCGGCTGAACTGATTTGGATGAAATTTGATATGTAGATAGCTTATACACTGGATTAACACATAGGCTACTTTTTATCCCGGTCTACGCAGGTGAAACCGCGAGGCCCAGCTAGTATACTATAAAGCAACAATATTGCTGATAAAAAAAAGTTAAAGTACTTTTTCTCGTTCTATTTCAAAATAAATCAAAGGCTCATTTCGCCAAAATAAAATTATTCAAAATAAGCTCTTAGCACATTACTCTGTGAAAATTACCCTGATCCCTTCTAAATACGTTACTCCATCTGAGGTGTTGAATATTTTTCGAAATGAATGGATAATTTTAATGTAGTAGTGGCAACTAGCTATCTCGGTACAAATTACCTAGGAGCTAAAGTAGGGTGACGAGGCTATTTTTAAAGTTAAGGATAAAAAGATGGTCGACCTTTCTTGTGACAGATGACCGATTATATTCAAAGCTTTTAAGCGTAGATATTTTGATCCGGAAAAGCTTTGATAAATCAAGCTTAGGAAAATATTTTTTTATTTTTCTTTTTCGAGATTTGATTACAGAGACCCGGACAGGTGAAAGTAAATAAATGCTTGTAATTAATGATAATTATTATGGATATAAAGATCAAGAGTAGTAATCAACAAAGTGAGATGTAGTTTTGGTCTTTATTTTCAAAATGTCCATTATTGAGAGCAAATAAAAGACGATTAATGGTTTTTAGATTAGACTTTTAATGTGGAATAGGGATGATGTCTAAAAATTTATTTTTTGTCCGTCATAGAGATTATTAAAAAATATTGGACACGTATTTTTTTCTTTTTTTACGTAATCAAAAGATTACAGCGATACATTGAGTTAAAATATGGCATGACGTCACGCGTAGCTAGGTTTTATACGTACAAGTGACGTAGCGAGCCCCCAATCCCCAACTTTAATGCGTGGTAGCTAAGTATTTTTTTATTAATATGATAAAGCAAAAAATACGTGTGTAATATTTTTTTATTATCTGACTGACGGACTAAATAGAATTTCTTTTTTTTTTGCCCAGGCATCATCCCTATTATTATTTGTAAGTAGGTATACTTAATTAACTTTGATGGTGAGACCGTAACGACTTCTCAACAAACGCCATCAGTTGAAGTTTGCTTTACGAGTCCAGTTGCTTTCAAACTCCAACAAGCACCGTAATTGTGTGCTAAAACAAGAAAAAAAAAATCAATTGATACTGTGTCAGCAGTGATAGAGTCTGATAGGGCCGATGCCGCCGGGGTCGCGGGTTGTTCGAAAGAGATACCGTGGCCCTGGCATAGGCAACTAAAGGAACACGGGTGGGTTCTCCACCCAGAGCGGGAGAAGTCATTTGGTGACTTCCCATTCACCAAAAAAAAATCATCACAAATCTGCATATAGGTAATTACTTCTGGGAAGCAGTTTCTTGGTGATTGATACGTCGCAATGCAGACTGGTGGAGGAAAGATAGTTTAGCACATAGGTTCCTAATGAGGTCTAGGGGTGCACTGAGAAAGGATTTTTCAAAATTCACCCCCTGAAGGGCTGAAACGGGGCTCCAAAGTTTGTATGAAAAATCTTATTCCTTGAGTTAATAGACTTGAAACGTCCACGCGGGCAAAGCCGCGGGAGAAAGTATTTCACATTACGAGGCATTTCTGAAAAATGTTACTTACCTATACCTAATACCCGTAGTTCTTTTATAGTGACTACTAAACGATGTGCACTGCTGGAAATAAGCCGACTTATACGACACCGCTCCCAAACGGCAAAATAATGTTCATTGAAATGTGAGCTTCAGGGCGTCCTCTGTAGACATACTTTACATTGACAACACAAATTAGCAGACAGCTCTCTGTAGGCGAGCTTACCGCCATCGTACCACTCGATATCATACATCTTCGTTTAAGGCGGTATTGTGCGGGAGCGGTGTTGGAGCGGGGTCGTGTAAGTGAGCTATGACCTCTTCAAGAAGCCGGTTAAAAGACTGGTTCCATGCAGCAAGCATTCGGTTGATTCCCGCAATGTTCGCCTGGTTGTTGGCACCGCTTATTTTCCTGTGTACCCTTAAGTGTACCCTTGATGGTACAGTGGAATATCAATTTTAACCGCTGTACCCTTGGCCATGAAACCCCACCAAATTAAATTTTCCTGTACCTATTTTAGAAGTGATATTGAACGTCTATAGTGTAACTGTCTCTCTGATTATTCTCAAAGAGAAATCATAATACAGGGATTATCTTGGCAACACTAGCCAAAACAAATGGTCGTCATAAGTTTGGTGGTAATATCCAAAATGGAAATCAACAAATTAGGAAGAGAACAAATAATCTTAGACAATATTTCTAGAAAATGATTAATTAACTGTATCTTTATTTTAAATTACTTTAGGCTAGATTGTAATTTGAATAAAGTATCACAACTATCAAACACTGTCTGATCTACGACGAGCTACCTCAACTGAAGCCACTGCTCCCCTGGGAACCGCAGTGCTGTAGTAGTTCCTGGTGATTGATAGGACGCATTGCGGGCTGACGGTGGAAACTTTAATGCACGTAGCCATACTCGTATTTTACCCACACTACCACAGAATAGATAGGCACAGAAGATCGGTTCCATAAAATTACTCCATATGCCGTAGTCCATCCATGCCCCACAGGGAGTGGCCTTACAGCGTGTAGTCGCTTATACTCCATTTACAATAAGATTAGACATTTAAACAAACCTTTTTTACAGTCCGTTCAACCGATTTTGACTTCTATTCCGTAGGCTTAAGGATGGCATTAAAGGAAAAAAAGTGGTTACATTACCAACTGTTTACTGTAGCTGCCATTTGTTATGCCACCAACGCAATAGAAGTCATAATCGGTTGAACGGGCTGTAAAAAAGGTTTGCTTAAATATCTAATCTTATTGTAAATGGAGTATAGTTTATTTTCATGCCCTGGCTGGAGGCCTTAATTTATTACCTACTATTACTCGATGAACGTAGCCATGTCTATGGCCGCGTCCTAACCAAAGCGACCGTACCACGAAGACGCGACCTTCGCGTTCATTTTGAACGGCGAACCCGTTTGCATAGTCGCACTGACAAGGGTATTTACGGGTTTCCGAACAAAATATGACTTATCCGCCTGGCCAAGTGCCCTTACTGTCAGCTACTGCGCTGTCACCGTCAAATGGTTACCATGGGCATATGCATATATTGCACCTTTCATATTTAAGTACGTATACCTAATATTAACATTGATAGAACTCTGTAAAAAACAAATTACATCAACTTTAAATATTAAGACTTTATAATCCAAGCCACTTTACCCACTGCTCCCGAGAGACGGACACACTCTTGTAGGTATATATACATGTAACCTTTTATAAAACAAAGTCTAAAAAATAATACAAAAACTTTATATTCTTTCACCGATTGCCCCTAAAACCATAATTTACTCTTGTTTTCGCTCGTTGTACGGGATCGGCCTTCTGTACGTATCTATTCTGTACTTCTACGCTCGCTCTGTACACCCGACGTACGCCTGCAACGAATAGATTACCTTATCAGTTTCACTTGGATGTAAAGTGGTGTATTAGGTCGGTGAGAAGTAGCTTCCAACTTGTAGCAGATTTCTCTTTCAAAGTGACTTTGTCGCTATAGTATAACTCGACAACATTTTTTATAGTCTAGACTAAGACTCCATAATTCAAAAAACCCCAGTGCGTATAAAGTGAACTTTTAAATGGAAACAAGATGAACTAATATACTAATATCAATGATACCCCACTTTACATAGTTCGTCGACTTTCCTTTTTTTTTTCTTTTTCACAATATGGCGTCTGGTTGTCGCAATATTCAATTTTGATTACTGTCAACTCTTTAGTGACACTCAAAAGATTAAGTCAAATCGATTGACGTAAGAATCATCAAAATCGGCACACGCGTTTGGTCTCTACAGTACCACAAAGGAACAAACATACATACATACTATTTAGGCTGATAAACACATTACCCTCCTTTGCGTCGCGCAGTTGGCTATAAAGAAAATAAATATTTTTTAAACTAAGCACGTGATGTAAACGCGTTGTCCTAAATTTTTAACAATCATGGCCACACTAAAATGAGGGTACAAATTGCAATTTGTGTAAAGAGCAAAAAAATAAATTGCATAGATTAACTTTCGCAGACCTATTTCTACTTTGTGGAGCTAGATTTTTTCTAAATTATCTTTTAACGTAAATAAATGTCCCTGCGCAAGGGATTCAGTAAACTTTTACATTTCTAGTCATTTAATCTGCCTGCAGGTATCAAATGAAAAGTATAATTTAGTAGTACTTACAACATACATATTTAAGTATCTGGTCTAATAAAAATTTGCAGCGCGTCAAAATGCTTTATTTTTTATGAGTGTTTTTAATCCTAAGATTTATAATAAAATAGATTTTACAATTTTTTTATATTACGCTTGTCATCGCAGCTATAAAGTGGTAATTAAGGTACGATTCGACTCCAATAGATTAAATAATAATAAAAAATCTTTGTTTCTCCATAATCTCATTTACACTTGTTCTAGATCTGCTAGTAGATAGAGAATATTATAAAACACTATCGAAACGGGTCTTATCGCGATATTCTTTTTAACGAGGTAAACAGGTACCTACTTGTTTCCCGACGTTTCGACCGCCTTGCAGCGATCGTGGTCACGGGAGGAATGATGACAGCTCAGCGACGTCTTTGTAAAGTGCGGGTATGTGCATCTACCCTCACTTGGTCTTCACAATTTTTATAAATGTCACTGTCGGTACTTCTACACACAACACTAAGGACGTCTACACACTGGCGGACCTCGTCGGACGACCGGCGTTGCTTGCACTTGCTAATGACTGGATTCCAAGTTGTAGGCAGTCGGTATCCATCCTCTCTGTTGAAATTTCTATATTTCCTGATTTCAACCGCTTCACGTACTATTCTGGAGTAATAGTAACGATCAGTGGAAAGAACCTGTGGCTTGTGTAGTTGAATCCAGTGGTTTGGACCAGCCTCCAGCAAATGCTCAGCTATCGCGGACTTGTTGGTTTGACGGTTTTTTACAGCTGCAATATGTTCTTTGATCCTTTCGGCGATTGTTCGTTTTGTCTGCCCTATATATGAACTACCACAGCTGCAATCCACCTTAAGACCCGTTTCGATAGTGTTTTATAATGTGTACAAATCGCGAAAGTTTAAAAAGTTTGATAGAGAATATTAACAAAATCCTGCTGCGAATGGAAGCCGGGCCTTTTTTTTGTGAATGGGAAATCATCCAATGACTTCTCCCGCTCTGGGTGGAGCGAAAGGGCGTGTCAGACTTTTACTGACTAAAACCCACCCGGCGTGTTCCTTTAGTTGCCTGTGGGCCACGGTATCTCTTTCAAAAAACCCGCGGCCCCGGCGGCATCGGCCCTATCAGACCCCATCATTGCTGACATCTCTTTGAGGCGCGCGTGGAACACAACACACCGTCGTCCCGGGCATGCCGGTCGATTCTGTAAAAATCTCACCGTGAAAACTTCCGTGAAGTGAGTTTGTTTTTGCTAGGAATTGACACTATTGATAGATAGCTCACTCCACGCTCACTTCACCTAAGTTTTCACGATGAGATGGTTACAGAATCGCACTGCTGGTCCTTACCGGACGGTGAACTACCCATTACTGGTTGTCCGCAAGCCAGCGCCTACGATAGCCGGATCGCCTCCGCGAGAACACGGCGGTGAAGGAAGGGAGGCCTGCGTTCAGCAGAAGACTACAATATCCTAAGTAGAATGTCATCTATACAAGGTGGCAGGGACGCACAACCTGTTGTCATGGATTCAGTATGAGTATGATTCTGGACCCCAAGCGTTGAAATTTTTCCTCGGTTATCAAAAGAAAAATCAGCTGTGTCCCACAAAAGTACAATAGGTACAGCCAGCAACGTCGATTAACACTTCAGTTTTCTTTAAAACAATTTTTGTAGGTACAAGCGAATTAAAAATATGGACAGTTGTTAAATTCCGATGATAAAAATCTCTCAATAATTAATCTATTAATAATTTAGGGTCTATTAATTTCACATGTAAAATTAATAGTAATAATCTACTTCTGTTGCTGACCGTACCTACGCGGTCAAAATTTATGGAACAGCAAATTTTTTGCGTCGATGTCCGATGATGCTGTATATGCGAAATTAGATCTGTATTACTGTCAGGACAATTTCCTACCTCCACCCAGATGCAGCCGCGGGAAAAACTAGTACGTAGATAAAGAACTCACCGACAATCACATATTGATTTAAGATAAGTTTGCAGCTGAAAGTCGAGCGAACATAAATTTAACATAAGTATTCCACTTTGTAAGCTTAGAACAGCTCAGGGGACCAAGAAATGTTACCTAAACGTGTCTTATGCTAAACTTGGAACTAACTTCATTGGAGATATACCTAAGTCTGAAAGTGGAATATTTTTACATAACCGTTTATATTATGAAGTGGAACCACCACTTCAGACGTTCAATATTATGGCACAATAACACGAATTGTGATAGATAGGCTTCATGTAAAATACTGGTATTCAGTGGCATCCGGTTAGAGTGGAAGCTGACCCCAACAGAGTTAGGAAAGTTAAGATCTTTGTATTTATATACCTATTGTTAAACTACGAGGCTGGCATAATCGCTTAGCGATTAAAGCCTTTTCCAAATAAAGATTTAAAAAAAAGAGTTAGGAAAAGACGAGGTGGATGGTAACAATTATCATGAACTAGCTGCGCCCCGCGGTTTCACCCACGTAGAGCGGGATAAAAAGTAGCCTATGTGTAAATTCAGGGTCTCAGCTACCTCTATACCAAATTTTATCAAAATCGTTCATCGTTTGAGCGTGAAGAAGTAAAAAACATACAAACACACACTCAAAAACTTTAAACACAGTCATTAAACCAATTTGGACCTATGGGGTAGAACTCTGAAAATCTGCTAGCAATTCCAACCTAGAAATACTTCAGCGATTCCAAAATGTTGCATTAAGAACGGTCTCCAGCGCACACTGGTTTGTACGGAACTCTGAAATACATGAATACTTAGAAATGCCAACCATAAGAGAAGAAGTAAACAAATACAGCAAAAAGTACAAAGAACGACTAAACAGCCACAGCAACACATTAGATAGAGAACTACTTCAAGATAAAGACCACATAAAACGCCTTAAAAGATGGCACATACTGGAACTCGACCAAAGGAACTGAAGTGTTCCCATGTAATTGGTGTTGTTCACTGGAATGGCAACCAAACTAAAATCCACCCCAGACCACATCTAATTATGGCTAAACAGCCGATTGTAGATACGAAAGGAGAAAAAAAAAACAAACTTTCGCCTGTATAATATTAGTGTGTGTAAAATGTTTTTAACAGTTTAGGGTTAGTATTGAAGATTGCGCAATGATTCAACAATAGTTTTATTTTTTCGTACAATATTTTTCATTGTGCAGTGTAGGATCAGCATTACCTCATATTTTATTGCAGAGAGGTTTCGCTCACGCAAAGACATTGGAACTTATGGGCAGGCAATGTTATTGCACGAAAATAATTGATTGTTTAAGTGCGAGGGCTGTTTCAATCATACTGCGCTATACTTAATAATATTACGAAAACTTATTGTAGGTAATATTAACCGCCCAACGATAAGACTGTAACTTTCTGCATAGTATAAAATTAAGTAATCACCGCCTTTGTCTGTGCTTATACTGAAACTTTACCATCATTTTGGTAATTTCTAAGCGCCGATCGTGAACAAATAAGAACCGCTGCGGCAAAGCTCCTACGGACCCCGAAGTGAGCCTGCGAGCCGCAAAGCCGAATACACTGGTGTACATCTCCCGCCTACACTACTGAACTAAGGTGGAGGACATCGTGGAATACGTGCGCCAGAAGACGAGGTACACGCTGAGGGTGCAGTTACTGGAGTCGCGCCGCAACGTCAACTTCAAGGCGTTCGTCGTGCGTGTACCGAACTGTTATCTGCCCCTCGTCATGGATGAAGACTTTTGGCCGCAGGACGTGGTGTTCATTCACTTCCGCGGACTAGTAACATAAGACAGCACGAAGTTAAGCTAGTGTACTGCTGTTAGTGGAACTGCAACTAACATAGTCTTATGCCTAGCAAATCCGGCGGTGAATCGATAGTTATTGGTGTAAAGTGGGAAGTACTGCGTCAACCAACAATTATGCTTCGTGATCTCGTCCTCATTGTATACATATGTAGTTTGTACTTCTCATACTCGCTAACCACATTATTTCAAGATGAAAGTCTTCATCATAGAAAAAAATATTAACAAATAAAAATATTTTATCTGTGGTCCGTCCATTGGCGCGTGCTGTCCTGGCATCTGTCAATCATTGTACTTTTTTGTGCCGCGCGCTGATCACATTTTTCGTTAAAAAGTTAAGAAAAATTTTAACGAAATGGAAAAATATCGAAGAATCCGAGACAAGTAAATAGAGGAGCTGAACGAGCGTCTGCGAGTGGAAAAGCGAAAACGGAGTCGTCTTGAAACTCGAGTAAGTTTCTTGATAAACCTAACAATTTGTCTTTATTTTAAATCATTTTCCTAAAATTTATTTACCTTGGGTGCCGAAATATGCACATCAGTCTCTAGAGGTTTCACGAGAGGTTAACCATGAGAATTAACTGTGTACTTACGAAAGAACGACATCACACGAGCCGATGGCCTATACTTTCAGTGTTAAAAACACGTCCCTCCTGGATCCTTAACAGTCTCGTAAGAGTTTTTACGAAAAGTTAACTATGAGAACATTAACTGTTCCGTATACTTAATAAAGAACGACATCACACGAGCTTTCACGAGAGGTTAGCCAATGGTATATACGTTCAGTGTTAAAAACACGCTTCTGTTGGATCCCTAGCAGTCTCTTAAAAGTTTTCACGAGAGGTTAACCATGAGAAAAATATCTGTGCCATATACTTACAAAAGAACGATACTATACGAGCTTTCACGAGAGGTTAGTCGATGGTCTATACGTTCAGTGTTAAAAACACGTCTCTGCTATTAGACCCCTAGGAGTCTCTAAGAGTTTTCACGAGAGGTTAACCATGAGAACATGCTGTATACTTGCAGAAGAACGACACCACAAGAGCTTTCACGAGAGGGTAGCCAATGGTATGATACGTTCAGTGTTAAAAACATGTCCCTGCTCTGTCCCTAGAGCTATCACGAGAGGTTAGCCGTGGATTTAGATTTATGCAGTCTGGAACTGAACTTCAATTGTTCTTTGTAGATGAGTATGAAGCTCGCTTCCGTGGAAGACACTACAGTCGAACACGTTCAAGGAGCTATGTGTCACTTGACCGAATTAGTCGCAGCAGGACTCAATGCCGCCAATTTTAATTATTTTATTTACCAGATAACTTCCAGTTGTTTTTCAAAAATTCCAAAATACTTACAATTCTAGATGTTGTATACAATCTAACTTAAATATGCTATGTTAGTACTTAAATTCTACTACAATACAACTAGAAGGATGCTGTGATTGTAATGGTATCTATACCACAACCATGTAATATCATGTCATTGTAATGTCTTACCTTCAAGTATTGAGAATCTACTCAAGAGAGGAGGGGGCGGCACAGTTAGCTACCTTATCTATGGAACAGTACGGCAGTCTGGCCACATGGTGGTCTGGTGAGCAATTATAGATAGCAATTAAGAAGCAAAACATTTAAAAGAAGTATGAAACACCTGTAATCTAAGTGGCAGAAGCAGTAATTGAAAGAGGAATCAACTGCAGCGGATTATAATGGCTATTGCCATTACGACTTTGCCCACTGGCAAAAACCTTAACAGTTTAATAGTCTCACAAGGGAGTGCATCAAATAGAAACTTTAAGTGACTCAGCTAGACAACTGTGACATTTATCATGATAATTTCATCACACGGAGATCCTTAATGCTACCCAGCCTTAATAAGGAAATGAAAGAATGGTAGGAACAAACAGATATTGATTATCTGATTACCTGCTCGGGCTATAAGCTTCAAGATAAATTCAATGACATCAAACGGTACTGAAACAGAACTGAAACTAGCTCAGGTACACAATGGTAGATTGCAGTATTTTTCTGAAGTATGGAATAGTATTACTACTAATCCAACCATACATGAGTGAATCAAAGACTATAAACTACCTTTCACTGAGTTTCCTTTTGAAACTTCTGAATAAAAACTTCATTCAGAAATAAAGCAATTTTATATCCATACAAATTTTCCTATGTTATCCTATAGATCACTTCACATAATTAAGGATCGGACGTCACTAGGTAAGTTAGTCCGATCTATATAATTATCAATCATATTGTATCGCACTCCACCTACTTGCCCGCCCAGCGTTGTAATTATTACAACTAACCCTTCAATATTACTATTATTACTACCTTATTGTAATATACCTACACTTAGTGGAAGCTACAAATAGAAATCATTAAACTGGCCACTTACTGATCAATATAAGTGCTTATAACACGGAAAGTAGAAGAGTAACTTTATAATTTAGGTACTCTTCTTATAAGAAACCTGTCACGTTTTATCACCTCTCTCGCTCACACGGGACCAAATTTTTAAGAATGTTAAATAATAAGATGTTTTTTTTAAAAAGTAATCTATTATTATTGCTAATAAATTTTAATATGTAATTATTAAAAAGACATTTATATTGTGTTAGCTAATAAACTTAGCTCAAAAACAGATCATAATACTTATTGAGCTGAATTGAAAATATTAGTGTTGGTGTCAACAAATTGTGCAGTATAGCTGCTCCATTAGTTAGCATGGTATTTATAGTTTTAGGCATGTGGTATTTTCAGTTTGTAGAAAAATACCATGCAACTTTAAGTCCAACAGATGCTAGAGATTCCCACGGCGCCCGAAATGTTTGGTTATTGTTTTGCTTATCGCCGGGCGTTTTCGCAGTAAAATTCATTGTTTTATATTCTAAAAGGTTTACTAGCGGCACTGTTAAAGGAACTCATTATTGTCGGCATCTATTGAGACCTTTTGTGGAATAGGTAACAGTTGTGCGTAAATTGTAATCCGCACAAAATATCTTTCTTAGTTTTAGGAAACGAATTTATTGTTGTCGGTGTCTATTGACGTAAAATATGCATTTCTTTAGACATTTGTAATAGTTCCAAGTAAGTTTTTGTTTATGTGTTTACAATAGTTTTAAATAGCGTAGCCAGTACTTTATTAGACCCAAAGCGTGGGAAATAGTAGGGATAGAACTAACGCCACTGGGGCATATAAAAGGCCTTACTTGTAAAACTAGAATCACATTCGACGCTCGGCACTCGACGCGTGCGGTCGTGCGCTCTCGCTGCTCCCGCTGCGCTCGCTGTCCAGAGTCTCCCTTCGCTGCGCTGCTCTCCGTGGCGTCCTCGTAGTCACCCGACTACTCCCGATCGTCGAATAATTAATTATTTATTTAATTAATTATTTCGACATACGATCAGACCAAGTGCCTTTATCAAGGCAAAATATTTCTCTTTCGGACTAAACGTCTTTCGCGCTCCTTTTGGCCCCTTCTGGGTAAAATCCACTGTTTCGTGGTCCTCGGAGGAAACCTCACGGTGCCAACGAATCCGAGTGGGGTGTAGACCCAACACACCCGCCGAACCCCTTCAGGGAGAGGCAGTCAGCTGGACGGGTCCCAGTGTTAACCGGCCTTGGGGGGTCTCCTAGTCGGCACTGGATGACAGTTTTGCTTCCACAGCTTGCACCTAGTGTCTTTAGGGTGTGTCTACACCCTTCGCGCTAGTTCTTAGTCAGGGCCCCGTTGCACATTAAGACTGGCACGGATGACACAAGCGTAGGTCGTTCACGATAGGTACACACCTCCCTGTCATCACCCGACAGGGAGGGTTAGGGCCCCCGGGCAATCCCACCCGGGGAGATAGGTGTTAGGGCTTCATAGGTTTTTGTGTATGCTCCTCCTCTAGGATGCCCGCGTCCGCATCAGCGAAGGAGCTGTACCTTAAGGATATCCTTAAGGATCCAGACTCCTTCATTGAAGCGCTACTCAAAAGCCCCGATTTTCGCGCGAAAATCGCGGCTAAACTCGCTGAGTCTCAGCATGCCCCTGCCTCAGACATCGCTACTTTTAGCGATGCTCTCGAGCCCACCCAATCCTTACCTACGGTCCATTACGTAGACTGCCCGACAGTGTCCATGGACACTGAAGGCCCTACCTCACCTTACTCTTCCGACATCGAGGCCGAGCACTCTGCCCAGCCCGTTCTTTCGTCTCCTTCCCCTTCTTCTTCCGACGACGACGACGGCTTCCAGGTCGTCGAGGGTCGGAAGAATAAGAAAAGGAAGGCGACGAAAGCCGCGAAAACCAAGGCGAAGAAGGGGAAGAACACAGACTCTCCCCCTCCTCCACCTAAACCCTCTGACCTGCCCTTGGCCCCACCCGCCCTTACCATTCCATCCTCCTTGCAGGATGCCCCCTCTAAATCATCCTCCTTGCAGGATACCCCCATTCCCCCTTTTAAGTCGCCCGCCACGCCTCCCGTCTATATTCAAGACAAGGCAAAGTGGACCGACGTTTCCAAGTGGTGTACCGATCTCGGGATCGGTTTCACCAGCGCCCGCTCTACCCAACAGGGTATTAAGGTATCAGTACCGACGTCGAAAGACTACAGGGAACTTACCAAACTTTTAAAATCGAGAGTTGTGTCTTTCCACACATACTCTCTACCCGAGGATCGCCAGACTCGCGTGGTGATCCGTAGGATCCCTAAAGAAATTCCGACTCAGGAAATCAAAGCCGACCTTGAGTCGCAACAGATTCCTGTAGACGAGGTTCATCGGATGCACCGCTCCAGGGGAGGGGAAGCTTACGATATGGTCCTCGTAGTCTGCCCCCCCTCTGAGGGGTACCATCCGATTTTTAAAATCAGATCGATTTGTAACTTGGTAGGCTTCGAGATAGAGAAGCCCCGTAAAAATGGCCTCGTTGGCCAGTGCCACCGCTGCCAGCTTTACGGGCATTCTCAAAGGAACTGCCATGCGAGACCCAGGTGCGTCAAGTGCCTGGGTGACCATGGCACTTCTGAGTGCTCTCGGCCGAAAGACCGCACCTTGTGCACCGAGCTTCCGAGCTGTGTGCTCTGCGGTGAAGCTGGTCACCCAGCTAATTACCGTGGCTGCCCTAAAGCCCCAAAAAATAATAATTCCTCTAAGCTGAACAAACGTTCGGACGTTCGTCAGCAAAGAGAATGCCCTTACTCTTTTAAGGTACCCGACATGCCCCCGCGGCTTAGTCCCCAAAGACCGAACCCTTGGTTCGCAGGCCTCCACCAGCAGGCTTTTCCTGCGTTGAGGTCCTCGCAACCACCTCCTTTACCCATGCCGGCTCTAGTGGATCCTTGCATCCCAAAGCCACCCCTTACCCAACCCACTAAACTCACGGCTGCGCCTAAAAACGTAGCCGCCACTACCGCTAACATTACCGGTACCGTGACCCCGAACACTATTGGGGCCGGTACCAGCACTATTGACCCGTTCAACGTAATTACCGGTACGTTCCTTACATTTATGTCGCCCCGTGCGATGCAAATGGCTAACGAGCTAGTCGTCGCCAGAAGCGCTGGCGACTTGCGCAAAATTCACGACATTTATAATGCCTACCCGGAGATCACGCAAGCCCTGGTCTCCTTCTCCAATAAATCTAACCAATAATGGATAGACAAATTATTGCGAGAACCAAACCCCGATCCCTTAAACTAGGTTTTTTCAATGCCAATGGCATTAAAAACCAACGCGATGAAATCTGCACTTTCCTTCGCGACCACCAGTTAGATATCCTCCTTGTACAGGAGACCTTTCTAAAACCCAACCACCGTAACCCATCAATTGCCAACTACCGTATAGTGCGCAATGATAGGACGCGATGCCACGCGGGTGGTACCCTAATTTACTATAAATCCACCCTTTATTGCATCCCCATTGACCCTCCTCCTCTTTCACGTTTGGAAGTGTCTGTCTGCCGCCTTGGCATGACAGGCCACCAGCCGATCACTTTAGTATCGGCTTACATTCCACCCCGTACCGTCCCAGAGAATTACCAGAATTTATCTGACGACTTTAACATCTTATGCGGCTTGAGTGACTCCGTCATTATAGCGGGCGATCTCAACGCCAAGCATACCGCCTGGAATAGCTCCTTGATCACCACCAGAGGTAGACACTTGTTCGACCTCTGTTCCATTTTAAACTTTGACGTCATTGCACCAATGACTCCTACACATTTTCCCCACGACCATAACCATACCCCTGACGTACTTGATGTAGCGCTTCTAAAGAATATCAACCTTCGGTTGGACTCTATAGAAGCGATACATGAACTGGACTCTGACCATCGACCGGTTGTCGTAAGTCTAGTCCCCCGTTTAGGGCTCCGTGACCCCTCAGTACCACCTCGCACCCAAAAAGTGACGGATTGGACGAAAGTAAGCGATTGCCTGAAATCCTCCTCTTCCCCTCACTTAGACGCTATACCCGATCATTTTGACTCTATCGCTGACACGACGGCCGCGATCGACTCACTCACAGAACACGTACAATCTGTCCTGAACGATTGTTCAAGGGAAATTCCAGTGGCGGAAGACCGTCGCTGGAAGTTGCCGGACGATGTACGTGAGCTGCTGACTGAGAAGAACGCGGCGGTCCGTGCCTACAGCAACTTTCCCTGTCGCGCGAACAAAGTCCACATGCGTTACTTACAGAAATCTGTAAGGACACGTATGGAGGAACTGCGTAACGCCGGCTGGGATAAGATGCTGAGCGAACTAGAGCCAAACCACCTTGCCTTCTGGGAACTCCAGAGGAAACTTAGATCCCCGGGGATAGCTTCTATGCCACCCTTAGTCCGCCCTGACAAAACCATTGCCTTCGAGGATGTCGACAAGGCGGAATGCCTTGCCGACAGCCTCGAGGCGCAATGTACACCCAGCTCTCTACCGGTTGACCAAGCTCACCTCTCTGAGGTCGACGCGGAAGTCGAACGTAGAGCCTCCCTTCCTCCCGTCGAAGACCCTGATTGTCCCCTGCCCCCCGTCACTCCGGATGAGGTGCATGAGATAATCAAGGGTCTGAGACCCCGCAAAGCCCCTGGCTCAGATGGTATCACCAATAGGGTGGTCCAACTGTTCCCTGCCCGTTTGATAATGCTCTTGACCATCATCTTCAATGGTGCCTTGAGCAATAACATATTTCCGCAAGCCTGGAAACAGGCCACCGTTATCGGTATAAATAAGCCCGGTAAGCCCAAGAGCGAGCCCTCTAGCTACCGCCCCATTAGCCTGCTCAGTGTCCTCGGCAAAGTCTATGAGAGACTTATTTATAAGCGCCTCAGAGACTATGCCGAGACAAAGGGCCTCATACCTAACGAACAGTTCGGGTTCCGTACCCAACATTCTTGTGTACATCAGGTCCACCGCATCATCGAACACATAGGCGCTGGCTTTCAGCGCGGTTCGATGACGGGAGCGGTATTTTTCGATATAGCGAAAGCTTTTGACAAAGTCTGGCACAATGGCTTAATTTATAAGCTTTACAAACTCGGAGTGCCAGACCGTCTCGTGCTCATTTTACGTGACTTTTTGTCAAACCGCACCTTTCGATACCGTATCGAAGGAGCGCTATCTTCTCCCCACCCTATCCGCGCAGGCGTACCACAGGGCTCTGTAATTTCACCCCTTATCTTTACTCTATTTACCAGCGATATCCCGAAAAGTAGAAAGGCTCAGTTGGCTCTGTTCGCAGACGATACGGCCATCTACTACACGGGAAAAAGCCCAGACGCGATATCTCGTACTCTGCAAACCTCAGTCGATAACCTCGCCCGGTGGTTTCGTAGGTGGAGAATCGAAGTCAACCCAGATAAAAGTCAAGCGGTTCTCTTTCTGAAACCGTACCACACACGTCCTTTACCCCGACCAATCACGATGTTTGACAAGCCGATTCCTTGGGAGAAGCGAGCCAAATATCTCGGTGTCACGCTCGATGAGCACTTAAGCTTCTCCGAGCACATAAAGCTCGCTCGTTCACGGGCCGCTTTTGCCCTCGGTAGACTCCATTCCGTCCTGAATGCACGTAGCAAATTGTCACTTAAGTGCAAGTTGCGCATTTATACAGCCGTCATTCGGCCCATCATGACCTATGCGGGCTCGGTATTTGCTCACGCCAAGCCCCATCACATACATAGAATGCAGACACTGCAAAACCGTTTTCTCCGAAAGATAACGGGTGCCCCCTGGTTCGTTCGGAACGAAAACCTCCACCTTGACCTCAAAATCCCAACGATCCGACAATTCCTGAAACGCAATTCCGTGCGTTTCTTTGAAACCGCCGCGAAACATCGCAACCCTTTGGTTGTCGAATCCGCCAACTATGTTCCCTCCCGGATTAGTAGGACCCGCCGTCCTAAACATGTTCTCTCCGAACCTGATGACCCTATAACCCTCCTACAGGAGAGTAATAAGGCCACCAGTACGCTCCGCAAACGCAAATTGGGATCTACGTTCCGACCCCGCCGTCGAGGTCGGAAACGTAATTGCCCACCTTCCCCTTGCCCTCTACCCGGCGAGGCTGCGCCAGCCGGTAGCGCAGCCGAGCCTGTAGCCTCTAACCCGCCACTAAGCTCCCCTTGCCCACCGATCATTCTCGTACCTAGTAGTACCTTGGATGTTATCGCGTCACGACCCAGCCTGAACCCTCTGGCTGACCTCCCTACCCTTACCGCAGCGACGTGCAGAGTCGCTCAAAACCCCTAGTTGTAAGTCTTAGTTTTAAGCCTGGCCGGAGGCTTTAAGCTTTCGCTTAAAGCAGCCACAGGAAAGTCCGGTTTAACAGTCTCGACCCCTCGTGGTCAACTGTGAGAAGCCATTCAAAAAAAAAAAAAAAAAAAAAAAAAAAAAAAAAAAAAAAAAAAAAAAAAAAAAAAAAAAAAAAAAAAACTAGAATCACTTCGAATTTATATTTTCTACAGTCTTCAGTCCCAGCATTCAGAGAGAACACTCCTAACTTACAAGAAGTCTAACCGCTCCTCATTAGTTTCTTGCCTTCGTTTGCCTCCAAAACAATTCCTGCAAGTGTTTTGTTCTACGAGGTTCGAACTATGCCCAACAAAAATTTTATGAACAAACAAACTAATATTTCAGAACAGCTACACAAAAATATACTCCACTGACAACAAGAAACGAGAATATTATGAACACCAAAACGTTCGGATGGGCCGAAATTATCCCATAAAATTTTATCATGCCCCAACGAATGGACGTCCATTATCGTCAAAAATCATCTCCTACCCTAATATCCGCCATTTTGGGGCAAAACAGTGGACCAATAAAAGATTGAGAGTCAATAAAAGGTCAGCGCCATCTATCGGTGGTTAGAGCATGGTTTATGGTTTTGTTAGAGCCCTGTCTTTAGTAGCTTGAAAATAAATTAGGTAGATGAAGGATTTTTATTTCAGATCGTCCAAAAATACCTGCTTCAAGCCGTAGACGTATCTACTCGACTTAGAACAATGATATACCTACCTTAATCACATTACAATAGAAGACGTGACGTAATCAAGTATAATAGGACAATAATGACACTATCAAAGCTAAAATATGTCTAGATAGTCAGTCAAAGCTGTGAACTCGTCCAAAAAATAGCGTCTAACTGTTCACCGCAATTTTCACGCACAATGCAAGCACAATAACTGGCGCGAGTGTAAGATGTCAGCTGTCACACACACCAGAATAACAAAATTGACCTGTTTCTTTTAATTCTTTTGCAGCGCGACACTCCGTCTAGACATATTATATAATTAAACGATATTATTAAACTATTATTTCATTATTAAACTCAGTACCGAGCCAAATAAAAAAAATACCACCAACCTACCCTTAAAATCATGTAAAACTATAATGACAGCAGTTGGAACATTATCTTCGTGCCTAAACAATGGAAGCCAACAGCCAAATGAGCTACCTTGAATTTTAATTATCTCATTACCGTCATACGAGCCTCCTTGCTGTTTTGCCTACAAATAACATCGTCAGCGAGATAATCTGCGGACAAAACGTGCAGAATTTAAGCTCATCAACCAGTAATGGAGTACCTACCTACCTATATACCAACTTTATTTTTTCTTCGTCAAAAAGTAATAATGGGCATTTTTGGGAATTTTGCCTGAAGTGTGATTGCTTTTGACAAACCTGATATGCTCTAACGGTATTCAAATAACTTTCAAGTCAGAAGATACTCGAGTAATTACAACTTATTATGAAATCTCTAGATCTATCTATAAAAAGAGAAGTCCTGACTGACTGACTGACTCATCAACGCCCAGCCCAAACCCTTGTACCTAGAAAGCTGAAATTTTTCACAGAGTTTCGAGTATTTAAATCACTTTCAAGTCAGCAGTGCTATTCTGTACAAATCTCACCATGAAAACATAGGTGAAGTGAGTTGTCATTCTACCAGCAGTGCGATTCTGTAACCATCTCACCGTGAAAACTTAGGTGAAGTGAGCGTGGAGTGAGCTGTCAATAGTGTCAATTCCTAGCAAAAACAAACTCACTTCACCTAAGTTTTCACGGTGAGATGTTTACAGAATCGACCGGCTGATTCTAGGGTTTGACACTATGACAGCTCACTCCACGCTCACTTCACCTAAGTTTTCACGGTGAGATTTGTACAGAATAGCACTGCAGAAGATACTCTAGTAGTTACAATTTAAAAATGTCTTCATGTTATTATAAATTAAAGTCTTTTCGTGTCTGTCTGTGTGACCGCGTTGTTCTTCTACACTACGCAATGAATTTGATGCGGTTTTCACCATCATTTAGCGAATTTATTCCGAAAAATACGTTTTATACGTACAAAACTCACATAAAGATATTATTAAAGAAATCTCGATGTTTTGTCAAATCGCAGAAAACAATTTGGTTACAAAAAACCAGAAGGTAAAAATGTTGATAAATATATTAGAAAATATTATTCAAGTGTCTGCAAAATCAGATAGATCTAACCCGAGAATGTAAAAGCAATAAGCTACAGCATGTGTCGGTATTTGTATCGTGTATTGGTGAACGTTCTCCATTCGCCAATATTCGCCCGAGTTCCAGTATTCATTCGGAATCAATTCGTTTTGTGGCCCCGCCATATTCGTGTCTGTTGTCAGTTTAGGTTACCGATGTAAGCTTTTATGGCTTAAAGGCTGGATTACCTGACGGACGGAATTTTCGTGAGGTATTTTATGTAGAATATCTCTCAATTCTTAAACATTACCTACTAACTCTACTAGGAGCTCGTGGCTAAGTAATAACAGCCGCACGGGTCGATCCGTCAGGTTAAGCTATGCTTGCCGTGGTTGGTCCCTGAATGGGTGATCAACTTTACATACCGAGACTCCTCCGTGCCTCGGAAAGCACGTAAAGCCGTTGGCCCTGGCTGTCATTCGCGACTGTCAGTCGTTACGGGTCGTCAGAAGCCCGAAAGTCTGACAACCAGTCTTACCAAGGGGTATCGTATTACCTAGTTACTAGGTTGTGGAGGTCAGATAGGCAGTCGCTAGATGTAAAATACTGGTATTCAGCTGCATCCGGTTAGACTGGGAGCCCCAACATAGTTGGGAAAAGGCTAGGCTACTAAGTAGGTACTGTAGAGGTTTATGTTAAGTCAAGCCTTAGCATAGATATTACTGGCTGACATTTCGATCGTTGAATCATGGAATTATTCATAAAGAAAAGTGATGCTCGCTTTTCTTTATGGATTGACAGATAGTTTTTAGCTAGGGCTCCGCGTAGGGCCCAGGCCCAGGCATTGTGTAAATTATAATTTATTTCTGATTATTTAATATAGCGGGCTACAGCCCCATTACTCCTGTGCACTACTGTGTTTTTATTCCGTAGCTAGCCACTCACTGTGAGGCTCGAGCACAGGGTGGCAAATGCTATACATTTTAATTTCTTACTATTCAGCGCCGTCTATCTACGAGAACATAAATTAAAAATGAACAGTGTTGCCAGCGTACATCCATGAAGCAGTTTTTAGTACATTATAGTAGAAGTGTACGCGTATAATGTTTAATTTTGATGTTTTTGAGTTAGTTATTATTTTTCGTATTTTTTTTTGCATTTGTAAAAGGTCTCCGATCATAGTATTGTATTAATGTTTTGCTCTTATTGATCAAAAAAGAAACTATTAGTAGAATTTACAAATATGAAATGACTATACAGCCACAGGGTGACAGGCTGATGTTGACATTTCATTGCAAAAAATTTCTGCGGTTGCGTTGCGAATATTTTTGTAAATATTTCGTTTGCTTGCCAATTTTCAGTGTAATTTACGTCGTAAATATTTCGTTTGCTTGCCAATTTTCAGTGTAATTTACGTCAAGTTTAGTTCGTTGCTCCTAATTTAGTAAAAATCTTGGAAGACAAACGTTCCCATCGAATGTCTACTTTCTAAATCACCACGACTTGAGCCCCCCGTGCTCCTCGGTGATTTAAATGCTTAGGCCCTCCAAGTGCTCTGTGGGCCCTCCGTAAATAGGAGTTTGGACCATATTATTTAAGTGTTTAACTCCGCCCCAAAGACGACCACTGACCAAGTGTGTGTTTATACTTAAATAACCATGTCTCGAAACAATGTTGTGTACCTATTGCCTACCTGGCTGCCAAGTCATCAAAGATGACGGTAAATATGATGTTCTTTTTCTATCTACACAATGTATTGCTGGTTTGAGTTTGAGTGTAATGTTTTGTTTTACATAATAAATATGAACATGCAAAATTGGTGTTTATTTTATTATCCTCGAAACAACAAGTTTAGTGTCGAATTAGCGTTACCGAGTTGAATAATGTAGAATGGTTGAAAATTCTGTTGTAGTAAAACTAAACCTAAAAATTTAAAATCCAGTTTATAGAATTTTCAACCATTCTCCATTAGACAACTCGGTAAAGCTAATTCTCTTAGATTATGAAATGTCCAGATTCCGTGTTCAGTACAAAACGTAACATAAAACGTGAAGCCAATTTTTATACGTGTGTGAGTGAGCACCGTGTACTACATAACGCATTTGCGTATGTGTGCAACATGCGAGTAATACCAGCGCATAGAGATTACCCTAAAATAGTGGGAAAATTTAAATATAAAAGGAACATTGAAAAGGAACTTAAAAAATAAAAGAAAAAAGTGTGAATTTGGTCAAAATTAAAATCCAAGATGGCGGCTTCGAAAATTTTCAAATTTTTCGTCATGGGTGTCGTTTTCATGCTTTTCTAGGGTGTGAAAGCCGACGATAACGAAAAATTTGAAAATGATTGCAGCCGCCATCTGGGATTAACATTTTAACGTCACTATCGGCTTTAACACTCTCGAAACCCATGAAAACAACCCCACCGATATACTTAACCATGTCCGGGGGCTTAACGTCCGAGGCACGGAGAAGACCCGGTATGTAAAGATGTTCAACCATCCACGGATCAAAATTAATAAAACCACATAATATAAGAAGTCGTTTCCATACCATGTATCTGATTAATTGTGCATTCCCGCATTTTCTGGAATCCCGGGATTTATATTAAGAAAAAAAATACTAAGAAGCTGCTTCCACAGTTTGTTAGCCAAATATTAACTTAAGGTATATATGCATACGGTTATCCGATCTCTAATCATCATTAATTCCCAAACACTAATCATCATCATCTTCCTGCCCTTATCCCATGTTACGTGGGGTCGGCGCAACACGTTTTCTTCTTCCATTCTCCCCTGTCAACCGTCACGCTATCATTCACTTCCTTCTCTTTCATATAATTCCTCACACAATCCATCCATCTTTTATTTGGCCTTCCTCTCCATCCATCAACATATATATTCATCACTCTTTTAGTCACATGCGTTTCGTCTCTCCTCATCACATGCCCATACCAACCCAAACGATTTCCTTTTAACTTTTCTGTCACTGGCGCCACTTTCAAACTTCCTCTTATATACCTACTCATTTCTTACTTTATCCATGCTCGTCACTCCACACATCCATCTCAAAATTCTCATCTCCGCTGCATGCAATCTTTTTTCATCCGTCTTCTTCAATGCCCAGCATTTCGATCCATAACGTGCGACAGGCCTTATCACGGACTTGTAAATTGTTCCCTTTAACTTGAGGGGCATCCGTGGGTCGCAAGTTGTTCCTGTAACCTGTCGCCATTTCATCCATCCTGAGTTGATCCGGTGCGTTACGTCTCGGTCTACTTCGCCATCCCCTTGGACAAGCGACCCGAGGTACCGAAAAGCGGAGCAGATCGGTAAGGGCGTTTCGGCAAGAGACATGGGCACAGGACCCGAAATCACAAAACAGATACTCCGTTTTGGTCCGACTTACTCCCATTTCATCCAATTCCCAAACACTAAAAGCCTACCTAAAAATGTATACTGGGCATTCTGTAGCAAACTATCAGAAAGTGCCTATCAAAAATAAAATCCACAATAAATAATTGTCCAATAAATTAAAATAATTTTGAAGAGCGAGCGCATTCCAAATTTAAATTCAATTATAGAAACAACTCAGCGTGAAATTCAATAAATGAGGTACCAGTGGCAATAGGTCCTGTCAGTTGACTTGGTTTTAATATAATATCCTAAAAAATTGGTTGCCTGTAAAGTCGGTATACGGGCGAAAGTTTTACGTGACAACGACTTTGAGTGGTAAAATAATTTTAATGTGAATATTCATTCGTATAGTAGGAAGAAGGATTCGAAAGGGACGCGTGCCTTTCACTTTTTATGTCTGTCTCTCTCGCTCTTAGGCGGGCTAACCATGCCCGAGTGGAAGGGACGCGTGCCTCTCACTCGCTCTCATTGTGAGCGCATAACGTGAGCGGAGCGTAACGCAGTTTCTTGAAGTGTCACCCGGCAAACCAATTTATAAGACGTTGTCACGTCAAAAGGTTAAACTTGCAATAGAAAAGTGTAAATTGCTATTTAAAAAAAACAATGCTTATTACATTTTAAAGGATAAAACAATTTTATTTCAATTTCTAAGTATCGATTTCTGACATTTGTCTTATTAAGTACTCGAGTACCTATGTGTGTGATATTTGTAAAAACTAAAAATGTTAAAACACACTATTATCGCATTTACAGACTTGGATTTTATAGAGGTAAATTAATAAACTTGTGTGCTAAAGACAGATTCAATGCAGTTAAGAAATGAGTTTTTAAGCAACTCTCTTAATTAACCCACGTTAAAAAGATTTGATGGGTACATTTTACATAATCAATTTAGGGTGTCGTATGTCGACTCCACTAATGAGTTGACGGAGGTTCGTGTGTTTGGGTCCAATTGGGAGCGCCTCCGAACTATACGGTTGAAGAAACAAACTAACACTCACAAAAAAAATCATCGTCCATGTTAATGAAACTCCTTAGTTTTTTTCGTGAGGTGTTGAAAATTTGGGTAAATTTTTTCATGCCCTAGGCAACACTTAACAGTTATTGTGTCAAATTCAATGTCACATTCTTATTTTTTCGTTTTCGAAATTAACTATGAAATACACGGTGAAATTGAATAGTTACGTATGAAATGAGATATTAGTGCGCTTTTCTTTTTTTGTAGTGTAATTTTTGCACGATTTCACAGCACAGACTGACATTTTTAAAAAAATTAAAACACCCGGCTCGTGACGTTTGCGGGGCGAACGTTCCTTGACGTCTGGCGCGGGGATCGAACTAGTCACTAATATTGGTTACTAAAATTTGGAATCAATTTACGGTAGCCTACTAGGAATCTGGACATTTCATAATCTAAGCTAATTCTACTTGGTACAATATTATTTATGTAGCTATGGTAACGTACCACGTGACATTGAATAGTGTATGTCCCCGTAACTAGATGGCGTTGCCTAAGAAAAGCCTAAGTTGCCAGTCTATCTCAGTATATATAATAGTCACAATAATAGTAGTCTATGGGCTCGAGCCCTTACTGTAGGTACCTACGTATTAATAAGGAAAAAGATTTTCAAGTGTTTAAAGAATGTAAGAAAAACAGTAAGTAAACGGAAGAACGGATGGATTGATTGGAAAATGAGACGTGGCAAGGAAAGAAATGAACACTTATATGGCAGCTAAATGAAGAAATAGACGTACAGCGCTGGCCCCAAATATGACGGGATTAAGACAGAGATTTTTTTTTTAGGGACATTTATTTTGTTATAATAACTTTTCAATAGAACATGGGAAGTCAAACAAAATGAATCAAACCCAAACTCAAAGCAGTTATTTCAACTAATCCATTTACAGACACTTTTGCACTGTCAAGGAGTCTGTCAGTCAGAAAGATGAAGCTGCCCACAGTCCACAGCGTAGTAAGCAAAAAGTCCTTTAAAATCTAAAATACCTAATGGTTACATAAACAGAAGCAGCAAAAACATAAGTGTAAAATAACATAACTTATACTCACGACGATGTTGTCACGAGTTCGCAGCAATCCAATAGAATGTATATTATAGAAGCGTCGTACACGACCTGAAGCGGTTCTCTTCGGAGCATACATCGGAAGGTATCCGAGAGCCACTGTCTAGAAGCTAGGTCGCAGTGACAACGGGAGTAACAAGCAAACAGATGGAAAACCAAGTAAGATAAGGAGAGATAAGGTAGTATTGGTTATAAGAAAAACCAGCTCAAAGATGGAGAACATTGGTGGAAAACTTGGGACCATGGAGAATGACAGGTAGGAAATGAGGCTCTTAATCAGAAGGGGTTGGTATCAGAATGACTGGATCGCAAATTGACCACGTCGCGGTTAGTCCAAATCTCAAAATGTCTAAATCTCAAAATACCTAAATCGCAAAATGACTACATCGCTTTTAGTCCACATCTCATAATGTCTAAATCTCAAAATACCTAACTCGCAAAATGACTACATCGCAAAAAGTCCGAACAGTTGTGTAGGCACCTATACATTAATTTCTTTGGTTCTTAATGTGACTTTTTTTCTTACTTTCCCTAGACTATGTGCTTCCCCAAAATTCACTCTTTACACCAAACTTGAACCAAATCGGTTCATTTTGATGTTTGAATAAACAGACAAACCTAAAAACAGACAAAAATGTTAAAATCACCTATTTTCGGTAATATAATTATGTTTCTAATAATATAACTTTAAAAACAAATTAAAGGGCTTGTGGCTAAGTAACAGCCGGACGGGTCAATGGATCAGGTTAAGCTACGCTTGCCGGGGTTGGTCTGTGGATGGGTGACCATCTTTAAATACCAAGACCCCTCCGTGCTTCGGAAAGCATATTAAGCCGTTGGTCCCGGCTGTCATTCGTGGATCTTTGACAGTCGTTACGGGTCGTCAGAAGCCCGTAAGTCTGACAACCAGTCTTACCAAGGGGTATCGTGTCTCCCAGTAACTGGGTTCTGGAGGTTAGATAGGCAGTCGCTCCGTGTAGAATACTGGTATTCAGCTGCATCCGGTTGGACTAGAAGCCGACCCCAACATAGCTGGGAAAAGGTACCATCCTGATATCAACCCTGTATAGGTGCCTACACAACTGTTCGGACTTTTTGCGATGTAGTCATTTTGCGAGTTAGGTATTTTGAGATTTAGACATTATGAGATGTGGACTAAAAGCGATGTAGTCATTTTGCGACTTAGGTATTTTGACATTTAGACATTTTGAGATTTGGACTAACAGCGACGTGGTCAATTTGCGATCCAGTCATTCTGATACCAACCCATCAGAAGTGGTAAAATGATGATGATGAATAGGCAGCATAATAAAGATACACGTTAAGCCTTAACAAATATCTAGAACCACCTTGCACTTGCATAAAGTCGATAATAGGCCCTATATATATTTATTCGTTTTGTGTTTCACGAACTGTGTCCAAATAAACGTTTTTCTTTCTTTCTTTATATTTTTCAGTAGCAGTCTTACCCCTTGTACAGTACAGTACTATTGTTTGTTTATTACCCAACAAAGACTACACATATACTACATGTAATCAATATTAGCCAAACTGCAAAACAGTTTCGGTAATGATTTCTCATACATAACTTAGGGCCGTATGAACTTGGAGCCGCGTACTGAACTGAAGTAGACTTGTGAGTGGTTGCTTCGCGCATGGTAGATATTTAAACATAGTAATTATTTTAACAATTTTATCACGACAATTTCAGTGATTTGTGCTAAACAATCTTACTACCTCTTCATTTATACAGGGCTATTTTTAAATGACTAGCTAAATTTTCACAGGGTGTTCTACCCATGAATATGAACAACTTTCACTATGGGAGCAACCTTGAAATCGCAAAAAAATATCAGCTGTTTCATACATTTTGATCGAGTAGGTAGGTATTGAACTTTTGTAGGAAACCGCTGGTTTTTTTTTCGTGATTTCAAAGTTGGTCCCATAGTGAAAGTTGTTCATATTCATGGGTAGAACACCCTGTGAAAATTTAGCTAGTCATTTAAAAATAGCCCTGTATAATAGGTAAATAAGAAAGAAACATCTGGTTTGTAGCTATGAGATTGATTAAACAGTACGAAAAGGGTAACTTTGGGATTTTTTTCTATCCAGAAAAGTCTGATCTGATCGTGTTATTAAAAGTGATTGGCTATCCGCCAGATCCTTAAATAAGATATATCTTTTTTCAGAATTTTGTAACACTGCTTTTTGTGTTTCCCATGAATTCAAAAAACTAGTAAGCACGGTCTCTGTCGGGCGCCTTAATATTAGCTTCTGTGTGTAGTTAACACTAACGTTTTTTTTATGCCTAGGCCGCACACATCGCGATAACCCGAAGATTCGCGTAATTGCGATGTATGTAGCCAAGTATTCGCGTATACTTCGGAGCTTCGTGCGCAGTCGCAAGGACTTCGCTCCGCTGTCGGTAAACTCTCGCAGATTAAAGCGTTTTATCGCGATGAACTTCGCTTGCGCGGCCACACTTCAGTCGGCCCCCACCCTTGCGTGCGTAGTGGACGTGTTAAGTTAAACTACAGTGCATAATATAGCTGAAGCAGTCTTGATTCGTGAATAGTTATCATCCACTTCCTCCTTTTTCTTGCTTTTAATTTGTTTTTTACATGACGTAAATGTAAAAAATAATTATTTGCTGCCATAAAATACAGAGCAACCGCGGCGTCCATTTTGTTTTTTGCGTTTGTACAGACGCCAGCACATCAAGCTACTACAATCTGTCAAATTTCTTTAATTGATTTTCATCTTTATCACTAAAGCTTTGGGTTCAAGGTTGATTGGGAAAATTTGACAGTTTCGGGTAGCTTGACCTGAGGGGCAATTCTCGTATTTTTAACAACGTTCGCAATATCATCTCAAGACTCAATCTGACAGAAATTGTATAGCGTTTACCTTCATTTTTGACATTTTGATTGACGCTGGCATGAGATTGTGAACGTTTTTAGGTACGAGAATTGCCCCTCTGCTGGCGTCTGTACATCGCTCGTACATCACGATAAACTTGACAACACGCACTATGTGGCCGCGCAGCTTCGCTGTAGAACGAAGACGAGGTTTATCGCCCGAATGTCATCGCGATGTGTGCGGCCTAGGCATTACTAAAGTAATAATATTTAATAGTTTTACAAAACCTGAGGGACTCGTAGCTATATAATAACAGCCACTCGGGCCGATAGAAGGTTAAGCTACGCTTGTCTACGGTGACCGCCCATTACATATACCGAGGCGCCCCTGTGCCTAGGAAAGCGTTAGTCCCGGCTGTCTGACAGTCGGTAGGGGTACTAAGGGGTAGTATTACCCAGTAACGGGGTTGTGGTTATGAAGATCAGATAGGCAGTCATTCCATGTAAAATACCGGTATTCAGCTGTATCAATTTAGACTGGATGCCGATCCCAACACAACAACAACAACAGCGACAATTTTATTATAAAGTCAGTGTCCAAAAGTCGACTCGCTAATCGTATCACCCCGCTAACACCGTCACCTAACAGCATTCCCGCTACTCGGCGACGACTGCATAAACTCCATGCATAACATTATTCGGGACAGGGAAGGGGCTACACGTGCGTGGATCGGAAATCCGTTTTAGAAAATGTTTTTCACCTTACAGACTGGATAGCATGAAGGCGGCTTTATTTTTAGAAGAGAAGTCACAGAAAGTCAATGTATGAGTTTATTTTTACCCGACTACAGCAAAGCAAAAAGGAGCGTTATGATTTTGACCGGTATGTATGTTCATCTTTTCCCTCATTGGAAGCGTCTTGATTGTCCGCGGGTTATAGGCTATGTGACGTCACATAAAATTGAATATGGCGCCCTCTAGAGGACATAAATTTATGAACTGAAAAAAAACTATGATGCCGTGTTGGGTATCAAATGAAAGGGCTTAATTAAATATTCTTATCAATCAATCTGCCTAACCTTTTCCCAACTATGTTGGGGTCGGCTTCCAGTCTAACCGGATGCAGCTGAATACCAGTATTTTACATGGAGCGACTGCCTATCCTCCACAAACCAAACCAAAACCTCCACAAACCAGTAACTGGGTAATACGATACCCCTTGGTAAGACTGGTTGTCAGACTTTCGGGCTTCTGACGACCCGTAACGACTGCCAAAGATCCACGAATGACAGCCGGGACCAACGGCTTAACGTGCTTTTCGAGGCACGGAGGAGTCTCGGTATGTAAAGATAGTCACCCATCACGGACCAACACCGGAAAGCGTATTAAATATTAAATACTCTTATATTAATCTTCTTTTTTTATTTTTTTTTTTGTTTAATTCATAAGTCTGGTAGTATGAATGACGTAACTAACTATAGACCAATCTCCATTATATCTCAATTTGCAAAGATGTTTGAGGGTCTCATATACAATGTAGTTTATTCTCACCTCCGTCATATTATTAGTTGGAGGCAACATGGTTTTGTGTCTAACCGTTCTACTATGTCTAACTTACTTATTTACACTACTTTCATTAGTAACACCTTTGAAGCTAGGGGTCAGGTTGACGCTGTTTACACAGATTTCGCAAAAGCCTTCGATCGCGTTGATCACTCAATTCAATCAATCAATCTGCCTAGCCTTTTCCCAACTATGTTGGGGTCGGCTTCCAGTCTAACCGGATGCAGCTGAATACCAGTATTTTACATGGAGCGACTGCCTGTCTGACCTCCACAACCCAGTAACTGGGTAATACGATACCCCTTGGTAAGACTGGTTGTCAGACTTTCGGGCTTCTGACGACCCGTAACGACTGTCAAAGATCCACGAATGACAGCCGGGACCAACGGCTTAACGTGCTTTCCGAGGCACGGAGGAGTCTCGGTATGTAAAGATGGTCACCCATCCACTGACCAACCCCGGCAAGCGTAGCTTAACCTGATGGATCGACCCGTGCGGCAGTTATTACTTAGCCACGAGCTCCTCTTCCTCACTGATCACTCAATTCTTACTATGAAATTGAATTGTGCTGGTATTCATGGCTCTCTGTTGCGGTGGTTTGAGAGTTATTTAATCAATCGTTCTCAGATAGTTGCCTTGGCGGGTTATGAATCTGTACCTTTTTCTCCTGGCTCTGGTGTTCCTCAGGGCTCGAAGTTGGGCCCTTTGCTTTTTTTGGTATTTTTGAATGATCTTTTAGGTTTAATAAATTGCAATTGTTTAGCATATGCTGATGACTTAAAAATATACTGTAGGATATCGGACCTAAGTGACTGTATGAAGCTTCAAGGAGATCTTGATATCCTTCAACAATGGTGTTTGAACAACAGAATGGCGCTCAATGTTAAAAAATGCCAGACTATTACATTCACAAATAAAGTGAATTATATTAAATTTGATTATCAAATTGATGGGTCAGTACTGAGCAGAGTGTCGGTCATCCGTGACCTAGGGGTACTCTTCGATACATCCCTATCTTTCCGCAATCATATAGATAACATAGTGACTAAGGCTAAAAGAATGCTTGGCTTTATAATCCGTATGTCTAAACCTTTTCGTAATTGTAGTAGCATTATTTTACTTTACAATGCACTAGTAAGGAGCTCCTTAGATTATTGTTCCACTATTTGGTCTCCCTATTATTCAACTTTTACTAATAGTGTTGAATCTGTTCAGGCCCGTTTTGTTAGGTATTTATGTATGAAGAATGGGATCCGAAAAGCTATACCTGATTACAATGACAGGTTGAAGCACTTCAAGATGATTAGCTTAAAAGAACGACGTAACCATTCTGACTTACTTATACTTCATAAAATAATTAATGGTTCCATAGATGCAGAATTGGTAAACTATTTCAACTTCAGGTCTAGCCAACGTAGTAAGCGTCATCATCGTATTTTTGAATTGCCTACATCCACCTTAAATACCACATTTAATAGCCCACTAACACGTATGGCAAGGCAATATAACGAAAGGTCCAACTTAACAGATTATCCTATTGATGTTTTCTCCATGAGTTTTGCTTCATACAGACGTTCACTATTTAAACAGTGCGAAGAGTGCACGTCAATATAGTTTCAAGATTGTTGTTTAAATTTAATTCTACTAGACAAACTTTTTATTGTTCTCCATTGTCTCTAATTTTTTTTTGTATGTGAAAGTCATGCATACCTGTTATTTGCATGGTTACTAAAATGCCATTTTTATTTGTTATTGTAATAAGAATTGTAAGTGACCGTGCTGTTGGTGTGCTTATTATAAATAAATAAATAAATAAAACTTATGTACAGACGCCAGCAGGTCAAACCACCCCAAACTGTAAAATTTTCCCAATCAACCTTGAGCGATAAAGATGAAAATCTACTAAAGAATTTTTACAGATTGTAGTAGCTTGATGTGCTGTCGTCTGTACAATCACAAACGCAATAAAATAGTTACAACACAATAGGTCTGATTGACATCTACTAGATGTGAATCTACATTAAAAAAAAAGTTAAACATAATTTAGAAATTGTGAAATTTTTCACATCTTTTCTTTTCTTTTCAAATCATCTTTTTCTAAGTGAAACTACTGTATGTTTCTGTACTGTTGTTTGATGTTAATTTTAATGTGGGAATTGCGTGATACGTTAACTCTTCCAAATGTGTCAAGTTTATTTTTGTTTCGCGCCCCTTTAATTTGGGGTTGGGAACAGAACGACGTTGTCCGTTTGTACCGCCATGAATTATTTTTACATATCACGGTACAAACATTAAGATTTTGAAGCGGTTCTTAATGTATGTACTTAGCTTCAACGAAACGACTCGCATGTTATCTACCCAAATACCATAATGTTATCTCTAGAATAACTTAGAGAAGAGCACTCTATTATGCATCCATACTATACAGGTGCTTAGTAACTTATTATTCGTACTTAAGAAGGCCGTTGCATTTTGACACCTCTCTCACTCACACGGGAAGAAATTTTCAAGAAAGTTAAATGAAAAGATGCTTTTTTGAAAAATGTAATCAGTTACCGAACTAGTAAATAATATTAATTTATTAGGTAATTAATAAAAATACAATAATACTTTTTGAGCTGAGTTTATGATTATATATCACAATAGAAATGTTTTTTTTTTAAATTAGGTACCTATTAAATTAACATTATTTACTAGTTCGCTAATTAATTACATTTTTCAAAAAAAAAAAACTTTTAATTTAACAATCTTAATAATTTGGTCCTATGTGAGCGAGAGAGGTGATAAAATGCGACAGTTGCGAAAGTAACTACATAAGTATGTCTGTCCATTCCACGCATTAAAGGCTAAATCGGATTTGGATGAAATTTGGCACACTGATAGACAATGACCTATATTAAGACATAGAATACTTTTTGTCTTGGAAGTACGATCCTGTGGGATAATTTCCTCCATGCGAGCGAAACCGCGGGCAAAAGTAATTACCAAATAAATGAAAAAAACAAATCTAATAATAAAATTCATCCATCAAGTAGCTGACGCGTGGAATTCCCCTTTTCCTTGACCATTAAAGAAAACGGTAACACCTACCTAGAGAGAGTATTGAGTTTGAAGCGATATATTTTGCTGGACCTACGTAAGTAGGGCGTAACAAACTGCTGTTTAGCACGAGACGAGACCAAAGGCTATACATCATCGGAATTGACTACTCGGACCATGAGTTAGGGAGTATAGAGATGAAATATGTCTGCTGGTATCATAGCTATACTGTTTTTAGGATTCCGTACCTTAAAAGGAAGAAACCGAACCCATAAAGGATCACTTCGTTGTCCGTCTGTGTGTCTGGCTATTTGTCTGTCAGTCTGTCAAGGTATAAAGTTGAAATTAATATTAAATACGTATGTCTATGATCCCTAAGGAATTCTAAATAATCAAGCTTGTAAATCAACGCAATAACAAAATACGGCCATTTATGCGACATAGTTTGATGCTCGCAAGTAAATTAAAACCTAAGGATACCTACTTATCGTTGACCGAGAATCATGAAAAGCGAGAAGCACGGTCTCACAGCACAAGTAAATGAAAAAGTCCGAAAATAGTTCATTTGTAATTTTATTCCAAAAACAAACTTAATATTCTAGTTGAAAAACATACATACATTGATATACGTCACGGGCAATTCTAAGTTTGTAATCCGAAAAATTTATTTTTCGGATGCAAGGTGACTTGCAATAATTATAACAATTTTTTCACTGTTTCAGACTGTAAAACCATGTACGAAATTGTTGAGTGTAAGTGGCGCCCCCGTGGCAGTTTTAAGAATTAATCATCAGGTCAGAGTTGTCTTTTTTCTAACTAGATGGCGTTGGGATCGAGTTAGATCTCGCTATGGTTTCGTTACCGCAATTTGGTTGGGTTGGCCGGACGAACTTCAAAAATTAACTTTGCGCAGAGGCAATATCGTAACCAATGAGGTTAATCCGAGGTGCGATTATTGCTAGTTGAAAACTTTACCAATACCCCGCCGTGTGGACGTGAAATACCGTCCGCGTTGGCAATTTTTGAATGGCCGTAATTGGCCTGATTACATAATGATTCCAAAGATCATTAAATAGTACATTTTTAAGTGCGCCATGGAGGCATTGGTAAGTAACGTGATGGCGCTGGAGCTGTTTGAAATGAAAAGGGAAGAATTTAATTGACATCCAGTGACTGCATTTCTTGATAGTCCTCTAGTCTACTAAATCTACACAAACTCCCTCACACACACACCCCAACATCACAACATCATCATCATAAATTCTTCCGTGTTCCCATATGGTAAAACGGGACCCTATTACTAAGACTGCTGTCCGCCCGTCTGTCTGTCACCAGACTGTATCTAATCAACCGTGATAGTTAGATAGTTGTTTTCTAGCGGCAACAAAAATACATCTTATTTTTGTTGCCGCTAGAAAACAGAATAAAATAAATATTTAAGAGGGCTCCCATACAACAAACGTGATTTTTTTTGCTCGTTTTTGCTCGATATTGATAACGGCAACACGTAGACGCTTGAAATATTAAGTTATATTATTCACTTTAAAAATAAATAATTAAATTAAAATAAAACAAATATTAAGGGGGGGCTCCCATATAACAAACGCGATAATTTTGCCGTTTTTATAGATAATGGTACGGAACCCTTCGTGCGCGAGTCCGAATCGCTCTTGGCCAGTTTTTTTTTTGCATTTTTTTATGATAACGATTTTTTTCTTTGTTGATGGTAAATATTTTTGTTGTTTTTGCTTTATGCATATAACACACATAATTCAAAATAGCCTGAGAAATAATGTTTCTGTGTTTTTTCAGTAATTAAAGTTTACCTCTTGAACATGTGTCTAATGAATGTCCCAGAAATAGGACAAATGATGGTTGCCTCCCGTTCAACAGATACAGAGCACCGGCTGAGATTTATCACGACACGTTCTAACGTGGCGCCGAATAGGTACTACATATCGTTCACAATTTATTTCATCCAAAAGACCCTTGTTTTTCTATATAGAAAATAAAAAGGTCTTATTATTGTTCTTAGTATTAGGGTTCCGTACCAAAATGGTAAAAAAGGAACCCTTATGGTGTGACTAAGTCTGTCTGTCTATCTGTCTGTCTGTCTGTCTGTCTGTCTGTCTGTCTGTCTGTCTGTCTGTCTGTCACAGCTGGATATCTCGAGAACTACTAATGCTATCAACTTGAAATTTGGAACAGTTTTAGATGACATTTACCCAACTATTTTGCAAATAAGAAAGAAATAAAAATATTCATAATTTTTTTTGCAACAGGGACCGAAAGGGGGTCTTAAAAATTCAAAGTGGAGCTACTATGGCATGTGGAGTATCATATGAAAGAACGCTATTTGCACATTCTCAAACATTTTTTTATTTTTTTTAGGCCCCATAGTTTTCGACTTTTGATGAAAAATGTAAAAAAAAATACCGTTCCCCCCCCCCCCTTATCTCCGATGTTTGCAAAGAGAAAAATCTGAAATTATTCTATGTGATAGAAGTTTATATAAAGATTACAGGAAAAATAAAACGATGTCTCTAAATAGCACACTTTTTCAGAAATCGGAACGGAACCCTCGGTGCGCGAGTCCGACTCGCTCTTGACCGGTTTTTTTTCTTGATGACAGCCTGGAAATCAAACAAAATCCCGCTAATTGTAAACTGTATAGGCACACATACAAACAACTTTAAACAACTTAGCGTCAATACTACGTACTTTAAAAATACAAAAGAATCTGCAAATGGACCATGAAGAACATGAATGGTGAGGAAAATGGTACAAAACACAAAATAATATTTTTAATGAACCGTGGTTTTCACGGGGCATCTGCCCCTAATTAGGGACGATCCGATTAAAGAGCAAAAAGTTAAGATGTATGTCCCTCATGATTATTACTCGTGGCTAATTAGAGTCCTAAGTCCGCTTTCGTGAAAATTTGACCAGTCTTGTATAGAAGAAATAAACTCGTCACATTTCACTATAGTTTACACTCAAACTCAAAGCATTTATTTCAAATAAACAAATTACAGGTACTTTTGCATTGTAAAGGTTTCGGTCAGTCAGAAAGATAAAGCTTGTCGCCCATTTCAAAGCGTAGTAGGTTTCTGTGGGGAAAAACGACCAAGAAACTCCATGGATACTCTTTTATATCAAAATATGGTTACAAAATATTGGTTTCATCTTTCATGTTGAAATTATACATGTGAGAACGATGCAGAACGTTAATAGCGTCCGTAATAAAAATATAAAAAAAACAATTCAAAAATTAAATTAAAATAAGCCGTGGCAGCTAAGATACGACCAGTCTCCACTGACAGCACTCGTTAACGAAAATAACGCATGGATATTATAAGTGTTATGCCCCGGCTGGAGGCCTTAATTTAGTAAGGCATTCAGGATAGTCTGGTTTAGCAGCCGACAACCTCCCAGGTTGAGGTTGAAAAAAAAAAAAAAACCGGTCAAGAGCGAGTCGGACTCGCGCACTGAGGGTTCCGTTCCGATTTCTGAAAAAGTGTGCTATTTAGAGACATTGTTTTATTTTTCCTGTAATCTTTACATAAACTTCTATCACATAGAATAATTTCAGATTTTTCTCATTGCAAACTTCGGAGATAAGGGGGGGGAGAACGGTATTTTTTTTTACTTTTTTCATCAAAAGTCGACAACTAGGCGCCCTAAAAAAAATTTTAAAAAAATGTTCGAGAATGTGCAAACAGCGCTCTTTCATATGATACCCCACATGCCCTAGTAGCCCCACTTTGAACTTTTAAGACCCCCTTTCAGTCCCTGTTGCAAAAAATAGATAAATATTTTTATTACTTTCTTATTTGCAAAATTGTTGGGTAAACGTCATCTAAAACTGTTCCAAATTTCAAGTTGATAGCATTAGTAGTTCTTGAGATATCCAGCTGTGACAGACAGACAGACAGACAGACAGACTGAGTCACACCATAAGGGTTCCTTTTTTACTATTTTGGTACGGAACCCTAAAAACAAATGTAATGAATGATACAAAACCCTTTTTAAAATACTATCTTTATCACTCGTTTGTCCCCTTTTTCGTCTCGCAACTGGATTATAGAAAGCCAAATTAAGGCATTTTTTTTTCCAGATTTTTTTCTTGCAACGAAATGAATTACGACGTTTCAGCTAAAGAATTTGGTACGAAAATAAAGAAAAAGTCACGTCCGAACGAGTACCTAATTTCTTTTTCGAATAGCCTTGTTCTTGGTTTGTGTTGGATAGGGTGGTAGAAAAAATATTTTATTAAAGTTATTTTTTCTGTTATAAAAGTCGGAGAACACGTGCACATTTATTAAGTACTTTACTTATTTCAGTTTATTTTAGAACACGATGTGTTCTATTAACCAACCATTAAAAATGAAGTGCTTTAAACTCACCAAAGTTTTGTGCTTATTACCTACTCCAGTTTGTTTTGTCCCTCCCACGTCCATCGATGGACATCTATGAACACACACCTAACACATAAATCTGTAGGTACCTAATTAAATAAAAAAAATAAAAAACCGGCCAAGAGCGAGTCGGACTCGCGCACCGAGGGTTCCGTTCCGATTTCTGAAAAACTGTGCTATTTATATAAACTTCTATCACATAGAATAATTTCAGATTTTTCTCTTTCATATGATACCCCACATGCCCTAGTACCCCCACTTTTAATTTTTAAGACCTCCTTTCAATCACTGTTGCAAAAAAAAAAAATTTTTATTTCTTTGTTATTTTCAAAACAGTTGGTTAAACGTCATCTAAAACTGTTTCAAATTTCAAGTTGATAACATTAGTAGTTCTTGAGATATCCAGCTGTGACAGACAGACAGACAGACTGAGTGACACTTATAAGGGAAAAAAAAATCCATAAATATCATTTTTAGGGTTCCGTAACAAAATGGTAAAAAACTCCTTTTTTACCATTTTAGTACGGAACCCTAAAAATGATTGTTAATTGTCCACTTCTAAACGTGGACTGCGTGATCGAAGGTCGAGACACTTCTGACATACACAACGGTGTTGAAACATACTTACCTTTTAACAACACGCTTTCAGCGACGAGTCACAGAATTGTGATAATATTATAGAATCGACATCATAATCAATCAATCTGCCTAGCCTTTTCCCAACTATGTTGGGGTCGGCTTCCAGTCTAACCGGATGCAGCTGAATACCAGTATTTCACATGGAGCCACTGCTTACCTGACCTCCACAACCCAGTGACTAGGTAATACAATACCCCTTGGTAAGACTGGTTGTCAGACTTTCGGGCTTCTGACGACCCGTAACGACTGTCAAAGATCCACGAATGACAGCCGGGACCAACGGCTTAACGTGCTTTCCGAGGCACGGAGGAGTCTCGGTATGTAAAGATGTTCACCCATCCACGGACCAACCCCGGCAAGCGTAGCTTAACCGGATGGATCGACCCGAGCGGCTGTTATTACTTAGCCGCGAGCTCCTCGTTTCTCCTCCTTATCGACATCATAAGTTAGTAATAAACCAGACAACTGATTACGTTGGTTCAACAGATTACAGATATGTTTATCAAAATTTGGTATTAGGTACAGATTTTGCCTAAACATTAGGTACCAACTTTGCTCTCGCCCACTCACCACTAACTCATACAAGAGGTACCTCGTCAATGTTGATGTTTATAAAGCCAAATATTACTGGAATACATTTGTGGCACGTGCCTAAAGCATGTGGGAGAGTTATTCAACAACTCTGACTTTTATGCCAGACTAGGTCAGGAGGTCAAAAATGATCCTTCGGGAACGTTCTACCGGGATAAAAGTACCTATACTACATCTGAAATTCTGAACCCAAAGTCATTGTCTATCCGTGCGCTAAATTTTGTCAAAATTGGTTCAGCTGCTAAGTCCTGAAGAGACACAAAATTGTAAATGGATCAAAATCATATTCCTTCCTTTTTTTACATAATCTAAGGTTTTTGTTTGTAAACCTATAATAAATTGAATAAACCCGAAATTCACTTACAGCCGATACAATAAATAATAAAGCAAAACATACGGAATCCTGATAAGAACAGCATGTTCCCAGTGAAGCGCCTACGTGCTTGTATTTGCATATAAAATACAGTATTTTCAGTCGACGAGACGTGTAGACTATTCAGAGGTACGTATGTAGATGTAGAAGATACAATCTTTACCAGTCTTGTAACAGTCTCAATAATGGGCAATGGGTTCTTCATATTCAAGAGCGAGTCTGACTCGCCCACCGAGGGCCGGTCCGATTTTTGAAAAAGTGTGCTATTTAGAGACATCGTTTTATTTTTCCCGAAATCTTTACATAAACTTCTATCACAAAGAATAATTTCAGATTTTTCTCTATGCAAACTTCGAAGATAAGTGGGGGACGGTTTTTTTTAGGGTTCCGTACCAAAATGGTAAAAAAAGAACCCTTATGGTGTCACTCAGTCTGTCTGTCTGTCTGTCTGTCTGTCTGTCCGTCTGTCTGTCTGTCTGTCTGTCACAGCTGGATATCTCAAAAACTACTAATGCTATCAACTTGAAATTTAGAACAGTTTTAGATGACGTTGACCCAACTATTTTACAAATAAGAAAGAAACAAAAATACATACGTTTTTTTGCAACAGGGGCTGAAAGGGATCTTAAAAATGCGCTGTTTGCACATTGTCAAACTTTTTTTTTTCTTTTTTTAGGCCGCACAGTTTCCGACTTTTCATGAAAAATGTTAAAAAAAAACTACTATTATCTCCGAAGTTTGCATAGACAAAAATCATATTTTGCAAATAAGAAAGAAATTAAAATATTTATATTTTTTTTTTGCAACAGGGACTTAAAAAATCAAAGTGGGGCTACTAGGGCATGTGGGGTATCATAATTATGAAAGAACGCTGTTTGCACATTCTCGATCATTTTTTTTCTTTTTTTTAAGCCGCACAGTTTTCGACTTCTGATGAAAAATATAAAAAAAAATACCGTCCCCCCCCCCCCATTATCTCCGAAGTTTGCAAAGAGAAAAATCTGAAATTATTCTATGTTATAGAACTTTATGTAAAGATTACAGGAAAAATAAAAGGATGTCTCTAAATAGCACACTTTTTAAGAAATCGGAACGGAACCCTCGGTGCGCGAGTCCGACTCGCTCTTGACCAGTTTTTTTACATTTTTCATCAAAAGTCGATAACTATGCGGCCAAAAAAAAACCCGCCAAGTGCGTGTCGGCCTACGCACAATGAAGGGTTCCGTAGTTGGGATGAAATTATCCCAAGAACAAACTTAACATTGTAGTTGAAAAACATGTTCACCCATACATTCTAACAAAAAAAAAAAAAAAAAATAAAAAAATTAAAAAAAATAAAAAAAAAAATATAAGTAGTTTATAAGCCATCTCGTTACCATAACACAAGCATTAGGTTGCTTAGCTTGGGACTAGATGGCGTTGTGTGAAATGTCCAAGGATATTTATTTATTATTTATTATTCAATTATTCAGTAAATGTAAGTTTGTACTCACAATATTGAGAGATTTACCATGTTATGTTAAGACCACAAACTTCTTATAGGTTTTCCTGTAATTTACAGGTATAGAACTACTACATACTACTTGGCAACACTGGTGACAGGTCATGAAAAAACGACCTCGTATTTAAATTATAATTATTAATTAATCTCTTGAGCATTGACTGCACATACCATTACATTTATAAGTAATAGGAAATAATATTATTATATTTTATCCAGCTTTTGCCCGCGGTTTCGCCCGCGTGGATGTTGGAAAATATCTCATGTCAACGTACTACCGGGTTTAAAAGTACCCCATGTTAATCCAGCCGTCGAAGACGTCTGGACGGAGGACCCGACGACGCCAGGGCGTCTGTCACCCGGCAACGGTTGCCAGGGCTGCGTCGAAATGCATCGTCGGCGCGGCGCCCTAGGCCGCCAGTGCGACTGCGCCGCTTCGGTCATCACTGTCATCAGTGACAGTTTCAAAGCGTCAAATAGACTTAAGTGTTTTTTTTATTCATTTAGTTTGTTTTGTTATAGTTATTATTTTTGTTAAGGCATAAGTTAATAAGTATAAATATATTTTAATAAATGCTCAGTGGCAACAGCAGTGTGGTGGGTGATAGTGGTAGTGCCTGTCAACCTTCATCATCGCAGAGCATCCTGGAGAGATGTCCGCTGTGTACCCAAGCACGGTTTTTTAAAGGTAATCGGGGTCTGAATGTGCATATTGGAAAGATACACAGACCACAAAATGCACTCACCTCAGACCCTGTCTCAACATCTACACCCGAAACACCGACTACATCTACTTCTGACCCGTTTTGGAAAACACTTTCAAAATTAAAAAACTCTGTTCCTGTTTTGAAGCGAGTTCCCCGCGGCGCTAGACCTCTAGTGGCACAACACCTAGCAGGTTGCGTTCATCTTGCCGCCCGGGAGAACTCGCAAAGTGCTTGGGAACAGCTTCTCACCTTCCCTTACAGAATTCTACATGTACAAAAGAATTTGGCAACCAAAAAGACTTTAACTGCCCAAATTAAAGAAAACTGTAATATTTCGACTCATAATTTAGATTCCAAATTACAGACACAGACATATACCTCTTCAAGAGGTATATCTCATTTGGTAGAATCTAAGTTAGGGGAAGGTGACATTAGCGGAGCAGCCAGGATTCTTTTTAGCAGTGATGTGGTGGCACCGTGTTCTCCAGAAACGCTCGCAGCTCTGGAGAGCAAACACCCTGCCCCAGCGGATGGCCTTTCTTTTCCCGACCCCCCTGATCCGGATAATCACTCCCTCACCATTACAGGTCGAGAGTTGGTCACAGCCGTTTGCTCCTTCAGGAGCGGCTCCGCTGGTGGCCTCGACGGCCTGAGTCCTCAACACCTTAAGGACCTTATCTGTCCAGGCGCCGCCGGGGCAGCTGGTGAGTTGCTCTTGAAGGAGCTTACGGCTCTGATTAATCTCATGCTCTCCGGCAAGGTGAACGAGACCGTCATCGACGTTCTATACGGGGCCAACCTATGCGCCCTGCGTAAGAAGGATGGCGGCATTCGTCCCATTGCCGTGGGAACTACTTACCGTCGTATGGCAGCCAAGATTTGTTGTAAATTTTTTGGTGAGGTGGTTTCGGAAAAATTGCAGCCCCTGCAGCTAGGTTACGGCTCCAAAGGGGGCTGTGAGGCTGCCGTACACGCCTTATCGACCTCCCTAAATTCTGGCAAAGGTGAGGTCATCCTGAAGGTTGACATAAAGAATGCCTTCAATTCTGTTAATAGGGACACCTTGCTGGCAGAAACTAGAAAAGAAATACCCCAAATTTATAGTTTCCTTTGGCAATGTTACAGACACCCTTCTAAATTACTGTATCGGGACAACCTTCTGGAATCTGCTGTTGGCTGTCAACAAGGTGACCCCCTCGGGCCAGTGATTTTTAGTTTAGCCATTCACCCAATTATTCGACATCTAAATTCCAAATTTAACGTTTGGTATCTTGATGATGGAACCTTGGGAGGCGATGTAGAAACTGTTTTAAACGATCTTCAATTTTTAAAAAATGAACTTCATTCCATTGGCCTTGATCTCAACCTTTCGAAATGTGAACTATTTTTAGCGGACAGTACTGACAGACAACTAACCCTTCCTAAATTTAATGCAATAGCCCCAGAAATCAAAATTATCGAAAAAAACTCTCTTCGTCTCCTCGGGTCTCCAATCTATGAAAATTCTTTTCCTCTTTTTATTGAAGAAAAAATTCAAAATTTCAATGACGTTTCGGAAAGATTATTCCAAATTAACATGCATTCGGCCATAACATTAATTCGTTACTGCTGTTTTGGCCCTAAATTAACATATTTCCTTCGCGCTTCCCATTTATGGAAGCACACTCACCTTTTAGACGAAATGGACAAAATTATCCGGCATACTTTAACTTTGATCTTAAATGTGGCCTTGGACGACCGTGCTTGGGCACAAGGTACTCTTCCCATCCGTATGGGAGGCCTCGGCGTCCGCAAAATTTCTAGTATTAGTTTACCGGCGTTCATATCCTCGGTCCACGGCGCAGAGAAATTAATCAGGAAAATCCTAGCCTCCACACTGGTTAATTTTGATGTGCCTTGTTTCACCGAGGCTATGGATGCCTGGAAACTCGCTTGCCCGAATTCAGACCCACCCGAAAATCCATCTTCCCAGAGACGGTGGGATGAGCCGCTCTGCAGAGTAGTACAGAACAATTTACTTGACACGTCTGCTACTACTGCGGAGCGTGCGCGCCTGCTTGCTGTGGGCAAGTGGGAGTCGGGTCTGTGGCTTCATGCGCTACCGTCGTCGAACATAGGCACTTTGTTCGACGACACTACTTTCCGCCTCGCTGCTTCCCTGCGACTTGGAGCTCCTTCGTGTTCTCCTCATCGCTGTCACTGTGGCGAAGTTGTCAGCAGCCTCGGACACCACGGCCTGTCTTGCAGCCGAAGTGCGGGTCGCTTAGCGCGGCACGCTAACATCAATGACATCATCCGACGAGCCCTTGTCACCGTCGGCGTTCCAGCTGTATTAGAACCCAATGGCTTGGCACGCGACGATGGCAAGAGACCGGACGGCATGTCATTATTTCCATGGAAGGTGGGAAGGCCTTTAGTGTGGGACGCAACTTGTGTCGATACTCTTGCGCCATCCCATCTTCCTGGCTCGGCGTGCTGAGCTGGCACTGCTGCTGCGGCTGCGGAAAACCTCAAGCGGCGGAAGTATAATAACCTTATCGGTAATTATATTTTTGAGCCGTTTGGGGTTGAAACCCTTGGGCCGTGGGGTCCGAGTGCTCATATTTTGTTTAAGGAAATCTCCAAACGGCTTGTTGACACTTCCCGTGACCCCAGGGCTGGCTTTTACCTTGGCCAGAGGATTAGCATTGCCATACAACGTGGCAATGCCGCCAGTCTCTTGGGTACTTTACCAGTCGACAGCGATGCGGAGGAATTTTTCGACGCCATATTTTAGTTTTTTATTAGTTTTAGTTTATGATATTATATTTTTAAGTTATTTTAGCTTATTTTTAAGTATATAGAACTATTTTCTGTATTTTTTTCAAAATTTTAGGCTCAGTAGTTTCGGAGATGGGGGAATGGTAAATTTTCGTCTATTTTCTTAAATAACTTTAAAACTATTTACTTTAAAATTATAAATAAAATATATTTGAAACTCTCATAGTTAAGCCCTTTGATTTGATATGTCACACGGTACAGTTTGCAATTATTTTTTTTTAATTTTCTTATTTGCCCCGTAAAAGTGACCCCCATATTCAACATTCATTTATTTACTTTAGCCGTACGTATTTGGGTCACAAAAATCCATATGTGTACCAAATTTCAACTTAATCGGTCCATTAGATTCGGAGCAAACTGGCTGTGACAAACAGACAGACAGACAGACAGACACACGAGTGATCCTATAAGGGTTCCGTTTTTTCCGTTTGAGGTACGGAACCCTAAAAAAAAAATGTTTAAGATTGTGCAAACAGCGCTCTTTCATTATGATACCCGACATGTCCTAGTAGCCCCACTTTGAATTTTTAAGACCCACTTTCAGTCCCTGTTGCAAAAAAAAGTCTCTTAAAGTCTCTTCAAGTCTTGTGTATTTTTACACCTGTTATACCTTCGTTCTAAGTTTAACATGGACCTGATTGGTGTGAATCAAAGAAATATAAAAAAAACTTCTTTCTTGTGTTCTTCTTCTTTTTTATTTGAAATTAAGGAATTATTCTTCTTTATTCTTCTATAAGTCTATGGTCTGAATCCACCAACCTCAGCAAGCCTTTTTTTTCTGTCGAGGTGGAAATCCTCATGGATGTCCTCCGCCCTGAGATGGGCAAAGGGGTCTGTCAAATTCTCACTGACTAAAACCACCCCGGTATTCCTTCGTACACCTACGTTGGGGGCTGCGGGTGCAAATGCGGCTTCTACTGCCCCGGAGTCCTACGTCTTAGAGAAGAGCTCGTGAGCTCGTGTACACGCCACCATCTCGGCACCAACCACAAGCCTGCCTCAACATGTTTTTCTTCAGACAGTTATTACCTATGACACTTACTCAATTCAAGCCCACATCTTCATGCTCAAATCAATATTAAATACGAAGAAATCATACCAAATCAATAAAGCCAAATCAACTCGCAAATCCCAACTCGAAACCAACGCAAATATTATTACAATCGATTCATAATAATCGCTTACCCTTCTCGATTATTATTCGGAATACGTTTCTCGCACGACTCGATTGGCCTCAATAGTTCATTACTCATGTCGATTGGTGATCGGTAATGGTCGGGTATGTTCGGCTCTCTTCGGGAATTGCGAATATTCCACACACGTCGTGATGTGGATGTCGGGAACCCGATTTAATATAGGTCCTATGTAATAAGAGTTTGGCAAACGTGAAGGGCTTTTGAGAACTCTGCTGATGGATGAGAATATTTTTTTATTAGATGGATTCGGATGGTTAGTAGATCGTAACCAGATTGCCGGCTCAAAACCTGACAGTGTGTGTGGGACTTTCTCAATGCCATTCAACGCAGTTTTTTTAGTAAGGGCCTATGCACACAACGCGTTGCGGCACCGCAAAGATTTCGACGCATTGGCGGTCACATGAGCGTTCGGCGCTGTGCCCGTAACGTTGTCAAACAACTGTGGACTTAGCGCCTGTTTCGCCACCTACGATTAAGTTCCTATTAAGTACTTAACTTACTTGGCATATAATTTCATACAAATTCTGTTCCATTTTTGAATTTATTCGGTAAGTAGTGGCTATTTGGACATCGTGAAATAGGCCCTTCGTGTCGACTAGTAGGCTAGACTTTTCAACTCAATCAATATTAGTTCTAAGCATCCCAGACATAGACCAAGATCTATTTTAAGGGATATTTGGATGAATAAATAAAAATAAATAAATAAACACTTAGCTATGTTCCCGTCTCTATCTTGCACTTGTAGTTTGCCAGTAGGGCGTCTTTGGCAGGTATAACTTCACATCACTTAACCTAAGTACGTGCTAAGTAATTCTTGTACAGGGTTATTTACTCAAAAATTGTATACAAAAGTGGTAAAAAGTGATTTATACATTGTATAGACAACTTTCACAAGAATACATTGTAATTTTTAAAAGGTAGATGTCAAAACTATTCTTAATACTTATTCTAAACCTCTTACACCAAAAAATCACAAAACATTCGCCCGTTTAGGTCGATTAATCAAAATTAAATCATAATAATAAAAAAGTAACTCTTACACTAGATAATAATTTAAATGATCTTTCATGTTGTGCATTAAAACTTATAGAAATACAGTATTATAACTGTAAAATCACGTAAATCAGCGAAATCGGCAAAATTTCGTGCACGGCCTCTTTTTAGGGTTCCGTACCTCAAAAGGAAAAAACGGAACCCTTATAGGATCACTCGTGTGTCTGTCTGTCTGTGCGTCTGTCCGTCTGTCACAGCCTATTTGCTCCGAATCAAATGAACCGATTAAGTTGAAACTTGGTACACATATGTATTTTGGTAACCCAAACACGGACATGTAACCTAAATAAATGAATTTTGAATATGGGGTGGGATTTTGTGGGAAAATAAGTACAATTAAAAAAAAAGTTTTGCAAACTGTACCGTGTGACATATTAAATGAAAGGTCTTACTGTGAGAGTCTCAAATATATTTTTTTATAATTTTTAAATAAATAGTTTTGAAGTTATTTAAGAAAATAGACGAAAATTGACCATTCCCCCCCCCTTATCTCCGAAACTAATGACCCTAAAATTTTGAAAAAAATACAGAAAATAGTTCTTTACCTATAGATTACAGAAAAACCTATCAGAAGTTTGTGGTCTTGTAAATCTATATATAAAATATTAAAAGTCCTGACTGACTCATTGACTGATTATAATCAACGCACAGTACAAACCACTGGACCTAGAGACATGAAATTTTGCACATAATACCTTATATAGTGTAAACATCCATTAAGGAAGAATTTTTGAATTTTCCATCCCTAAGGGAATAAAATAGGGGATGAAAGTTTGTATGAAAAAATCTTATTTCTTGAGTTATTAGACTTGAAACTTAGGACGAATATTCATCTAAGTTAATTATAAAATTAATCATTTTTAGTTTTCCTGAACCACCCCCTTTTTTGTGGAAGGGATATCATCAAATGACTTCTCCCGTTCTGGGTGGAGCGGAAGGGCGTGTCATACTTTTACTGACTAAAACCCACCCGTGTTTCTTCAGTTGCCTATGGCAGGGCCACGGTATCTCTTTCGAACAACCCGCGACCCCAGAAGACGGGATTGGTGGATGGTGGGGATGTCAAAGTTTGTATGGAGGAATTTTAACACGCGGTCCGATTTACTGAAAACTCAGTTTTTGTACTTGATACCAAAAATAGAGACTAACTAACGAGTATCAGGGTTTTCCAAAAATCTACCCCTAAGGGCTGAAAAGGGGTAGCAAATTTTACAGCGGAGGATTTTATTGGGGATTGATTAACTCGAAAATTGGTGTAAATAATGTTTGACCCAAGTTATGGAAACATCCCAGACGATTTTTGAAATTCTACCCCTGTGGGGGTAAAAACGGGGATACAGTTTATATGAAAAATCTTATTGTTTTGATTAATGAACTTGAAACTTAGCACAAATACTTGCTTATGTAAGTAATAAAGTTTGTCATTATTAGTTTTTCAAAACTACCCCTCAAAGGGGATTTAGGGATGTTAAAGTTTGTACGGAAGATTTTTAAAACGCAGTCCGATTAACTTGAAACTCAGTATTCAGTATTCAGTATTTTAAACTTTTGATGAAAAATAATCCATACTAATATTATAAATTCGAAAGTAACTCTGTCTGTCTGTCTGTCTGTCTGTCTGTCTGTCTGTCTGTTACCTTTTCACGCTTAAACCACTGAACGGATTTCGATAAAATTTGGCAAGGCTATAGATGGTATCCTGGGGACGGTCATAGGCTACTTTTTTTTTCAAAAATAATCCTACAGGGGGTGATATAGGGGATGATAGTTTGTATGGGAAACTCAGTATTTCTTAAGTTAGGGATGTGAAAATTAAAATGTATGCTTTTGATAGGAAATAAAGAAATATGCGGTTCAGCGTTTTTTAAAAATCATCCCCTAAGGGGGTAAAATAGGGGTTGATTTTAAAATTTACAAAACTGCACTGATTTCGACAAAATTTGGCTAGGCTTTATATAGCATCCTGGGGAAGGACATAGGATACTATTTTTTTCAAAAATAATACTTCAGGCGGTGATATAGGGGATGAAAGTTTGTAAGGGAAACCCAGTATTTCTTAAGTTAGGGATAAAAAATTCATGCTATTGGTAGGAAATTAAGAAATATGCGGTTCAGCGTTTTTGAAAAATCATCCCCTAAGGGAGTAAAATAGGGGTTGATTTTAAAATTTACAAAACTGCACGGATTTTGATAAAATTTGGCAAGGCTTTATATAGCATCCTGGGGAAGGACATAGGCTACTTTCAAAAACTACAGGGGGTGATATAGGGGACGAAAGTTTGTAAGGGAAACCCAGTATTTCTTAAGTTAGTGATAACAAATTTATGCTATTGATAGGAAATAAAGAAATATGCGGTTCCGCGTTTTTTAAAAATCATCCCCTAAGTGGGTAAAACAGGGGGTGATATAGGGGACGAAAGTTTGTAAGGGAAACCCAGTATTTCTTAAGTTAGTGATAACAAATTTATGCTATTGATAGGAAATAAAGAAATATGCGGTTCCGCGTTTTTTAAAAATCATCCCCTAAGTGGGTAAAATAGGGGTTTATTTTAAAATTTACAAAACTGCACGGATTTCGATAAAATTTGGCAAGGCTATAGATAGCATCCTGGAAAAGGACATGGGCTACCTTTCGTCTTAAAACATAATCCTACAAGGGGTGATATAAGGGATGAAAGTTTGTATGGGAAACCCAGCATTTCTTAAGTTAGGGATATGAAAATTCAAATTTATGCTTTTGGTAGGAAATAAAGAAATATATGGTACAGCGTTTTTGAAAAATCGTCCCCTAAGGGGATGACAAATGTTTTGTGTACCTACCTCTTTTTAAGAGATTTAAGGGTTTGGAAATGTAGTCATAGTTCGAATCTTGAGGTAACATTTAGTCTTTATTTCATTCGACGTTTTTACGAGGAAATTATTTGAACGAGTGGACACTCGGACAAAAGTTATTTGTTATTAGAGCGTGACTGGCATAATAAATTTTATGTAATTAACAAAATCCCCCCGCCGCGTAAGTCTGTCTGTTTGAATGCGATAATGTCAAAAAGTACCGAACGGATTTTCATACGGTTTTATCCAATGAACGGAGTGATTCATTGTAATTCATTATGGTTTTGTGTAAATTGGCTGAAATATGACGACGACTGTTGAAGATGTCGGAAAAAATCATGCCGACTGGTAGCTTTATGCCTACTATACACAGTAACGATATATCGTAGTGATTTGAGTTTGCACAGTTATATCGGACGGCCCTATGTTTTCCACAGGAACGTTCCCATGGTATATTTTCCGACATCCACGCGGGCGAAGCCGCGGGCAAAAGCTAGTCAATAATAAGAAAATTAAAACCCATGAAATCAGACATCCACGCCGGGCAAAGCCACGGGCAGTCTAGCTAGTATCTCAATATTGTGCGTACAAACTTACTAAGCCTCCGCTGTCCGTCCCTCCGTCCGTCCGTCTGTCACAGGGCTGTATCTCATGAACCTTAATAGGTAGAGAGTTGAAATTTTCACAGATTGTGTATTTCTATTAAGACTATAACAACAAATAATAAAAATAAAGTAAAGTTAAAATTAAAGGGGCCGCCCCCTTTAATTTTAACTTTACTTTTTTTTTCCCATACAGAAAAGTTTTCATTTTGAAAAAAAAAATAACCTGTGTGTGGGGATGTTATTGTGTAGAACTCGTCGAGTAGAGTACAAAGATATTTTTATTTTTTTTATCTTCTAAAATGAAGAAATAGGGGGTCGTAAAAGTTGTTAATTTTATACCATTTTTGTACGAGCTCTATTATATAATGTACCTTATAATGTACTTAATCAAGAAATACTAAAAACGGCGATTCGTGAGGTATTTTGTTTAAATATGGGCGATTTTCTGCAACTGCCAAAAATAACCTTGTAATTCACAGTATCATTATGAAATACAAAGTTATCTTTGCGATTGTTAAACATATAATATGGTACGGAACCCTTTGAGTGCGAGTCCGTCTCGCACTTGGCCGGTTTTTTTAAGTCATTAAGGCGGAGATTTCTTGAAAACGGTCAAAAAGGTGGTTTTTTAAAGCTGTGCATCTCATAGACCGTAAATAATTTTGACAAATGAAAAAAATATGATATTTTCAAGTCCTTTTCGCATACAGTCATGGAACTCAAAACAAATTAAACATATTTTAATGCACTAAATCTTCAAACATACCTCTTAATAATCTTTAAAAGCTGTTTATCCCTTCATTAGCAATTATAATTATAGTTAAAAATATACCATAAAATGTAAAATTCCAAACTGCATCCAGTGATGGATTATTTTTTATTCAATAGTTAATTTCTAATTTTATACAATTTTATTTGCACTTTTACGACATAATTTCGGTGCGCTTGAGAGTCTTCTATCTCGTGCGTCAAACTAGATAGCCATAACGCCATTTCACTTACACACCGAGCTAAACCACGCTTGGATGCAGGGCCTTAAACGATATTATTTCATATTCTCAGCAATATACTCAGAAAATCTACTACAAAAAAGAAAAAGTCAACCCCAGTAAGGATAATACACCCGTATTTTGTCCCAAACCACATCACGTACCTGCAGAATAATATTCGCCATTGATAAGCAAAATTGAAAACGTACATAAATAGGGCTAGGGCTAACCCTAATTATTATTTCGGGCACACGGCTTCGATGTTGAGTAACTGACGGTCCCGTCGGGCACACTTTTTGTCAAAGACTACATTTGCATGCTTAAACTAACGGGTGTCACTTTAAGTGAGTTTTCGGGTTGTTTTTTGTGATACTTGTGGAGTTTCAGTCAACGGGCAAAAAGTATTATCCTATTAAGTACACATAACAACATCAGTCTACCAATATAATACCAACTTATACAATCATACAAGGTTATGAATTATATAATACTAATTTGATGTACGGCAAAAACGCTGTAGAGTAATGCAAAGGTATGGTTCTCTAACTTACTAGTAACTTTAAGTGATCCATTTCTCCGTTTCAACTTCTTAACATACCTGTACCTTCTAATGAAGGATGTAAAGGCAGAGTCAGGGAAATTAATTGTTAAGCAAATTGACTACCAACCTCAGACCAACAAAAAAAGGAAGACGGCGCGTCGCCGTCAAACATCAAAAGTGAAGCCACAAAATCGTGCTCCTACTAGTAAATATACATGCTCACGCGCACACATACACTAAAACCATGCTCACCACTCTTAGTACGTGACGATTCGGCGTCTAGTTAACCTAAATAAAAAAAATAGAATTATGCTTTCCTATTTATTGAAAGCTTGTAAAAACAATAGCAAATCACATAAAAAGTCTCACAGAATCACTAAGGTAAGTACTTGAAATAATATTGTTTTTTTTTGTTATTTATACTATGAATTTTAGATTATTTGGAACAAAAAACCCAACGAACGAACGCAAGGACATAAAGTGCGAGAGTTGCCTAAAATGATTTCAAATATCCCCATTTGATTAAACTTTAAATATTACATTTTATCCCTACAACATTATTCCATAAATTTAGGGAAAAAATTTAACAAACGGCAACCCTTCGACGCGCACACAAGTAAAAACATTACACTCCTTTTTGGATAGTCGTGTAAAATGTGGCTTCACTTTTGATGTGCGCGGCGCACCGTCTTCTTTTTTTTGTTGGTCTTGGGGCTTACTATGAGCTCTTGTAGCAGGGCAGAAGTTGAACGTTTCCAGTGAGAGAGAGTGACGGTGCTTTAGGTCGTATAGCTCCGTCACTCTCTCTCACTGGAAACGTTCAACTACTGCCCTGCTATAAGAGCTCATAGTAAGGCCCTGACCCTGAGCTACTATAGTCAAATCATAGCTGTCATTTTATTTAATTTTCCTTACAATATTTTTTTTGACTTGAAATTTCTGTACCTCTGTAAAATTAAAAAGTTAAGGTTCAATACCAAACTGCCCATCAATCTTTCTAAAATCTGTACTAAAAGCTGCGACATAATAAATAGTCGAATCAGCTGGAGAGTCGATAAACTCCGATTCAATTAGTGTCGATATTGCTCAGGAAAACGAAAATTTTGTATAATTTAGACCGTCGTCGCCATTTTTATTGCCTCTCCTTAGGTTACTTACGAACTTAGGTCACGTAGGGGATCGAAGGACTGTATCCAATGGATTAACGACAGCTGTGCCGAAGGACTTAAAAAGGCAAAGATAAAGAAACGCCTGGGGTGGTCATAACTCTTCTGTTGTTGTGTTTCAATAGATTATTCTAGGCAAAACTGTTTCGGGGTTCAAAAACAAGTATATTTATATATGTAAGTAAAAGGATTCCTATTTCTGCTTCCAAGGTGGTGTGTTTCGGATAACAGTAAATGAGAAGATGGTTAGCATCGAAGAAGAAGAAGAAGGATCACAGTATGCCCGAGAAATAATAAGCTAATGACTTTTTAATGGGCTGCTCCTCTGTTTAAAGCATAATCAGCCTATAACGTTGAAACTGTAGAGACAATAAACCGTAAAGGCCAGCTAGGCAGTGAATTCGAAAAAATTTGGAAAATCCAAAAGTGAACGCCTCACAGACAGAAACATGTTGACCAAACCAAACGAGCCCAAACTCGATAGGGTTGTGTCCTTTTACTACTGAGTGGTCACCTTCCGGCTTCATCATCAGATCAGCTCTATGTCATAATAATATTGCATTGTCATCCAATTTACTTAAACATGTAAAATTGCAGATCAATCGGAAACCGGGAAGTGGCTTAAATTTAGCTTGTAAGATTAGATCACAGACAGACACCGGGACAGGTGAAACTAAGTAAAAGCTTGTAGTCAAAATCTAAGAAAATTCATAGATTTTTGTTAATAGCTGTTATGATTTTGATAACGAAAATGAATAGGGCTCTTCCGAAAGATGAAAGAAAACTTAAAGAAGAAAATTTAGATTGATCCATTGTGTGTGACGACGTGAATCGTGACGACAAACATACACACTTCCCAACGGAAAACACTACCTACACGTAATTTTGATTACATTGTTTGTTATACAGGGTGTAAGGGACAGCCCTCCGCAAACTGATAGGGTGAATTCAGTATGTCATACTAAGATGACCGGTACATGAAATTTTTTCAGGAACTTTAATTGACTCCAATAAACCTGATTTGTTTGTGTTTTTGTGCACAAATCGGAGCGTCTATTACTGGTTGGGACGGGTAGGTAATAGGTATACGGTGAGTTCGATGAACTCTGTAACTAGACAGAAAGTGAACAGCTGAATTCACGCGTCGTTGGTTAGAGTATTTCAAAATCCATTACTGGTTTTTTTTTTGCTGTTTTTTTGTACAGTTTTTTTTACATAAATGGAGTGCTGCGAACACATAATGCAATTTTACATTGAAATAATGAAAATGTAACTGAAAAAAAATGAAAAAATGAAAATTCTCCTGAGAAAATTTCCGGTGGAATATGATTCAGAATGAGGAGCTGTCCCTTACACCCTGTATATATATCAAGGTATATCTAACTAAAAATATAATAATCTTTAAATTTCATGTTTCTAGTTTTTAAAACTTCCCTGCTAATATAAATTCCATGTATAATTGAGAGTATAGAAACGATTTTATGTTGGAACATTTTGACAAGACGATAAATCGAGAGTAGAGCACTCTCACACGCTGACGCGTTGTGAGTCGTGCGTTAGGTTCTATTAGAACGTGCTTTACGACATTCTAAAAGAACCTAATAGCGCCTCTCCACAATTGGCGATCATAGACGATTACCTGATAAACTAAATTAAACCACTGAACAGATTTCGATAAAAATTTGGTATGGCGATGGATGGCATCCTGGGGAACGACGTAGGCTACTTTTTGTCTCAAGAATACTCGTAAAGGGGGTGATAAAGGGGATGAAAGTTTATGATCGCCGATTGTGAAGAGGCGCCATTATTATTTTCTAAATTTTCAATGACAAAAACCACTCATTGTGACGAGGTCTTCTGTGTGACGCACATAGTCCTCTCATCCTCCGTGCCAATGCCCCGTCTAAGAATTCCAGACGATTGTAAACCTGGCCTAACCTACGTCACTGAGTAGACGTAGAAAATAAATTGCATTCGGAATAATACAATTTTCGCCAATAAATTCATTACTAACCTTAACGCCTACAATTTATTATCTTCTAAAACCAGACAATGAAGTCTAAAATTAGACTCCTATTTAAAGGTTATTCTCGACACATCTCAGGGGGCGATAATGTGCCAATCCTACCTACTTTATATTCCCAAAGGATTCGGGTCAAAATTAAGCGGATTTCAATATAATCGGGAATCGATTCGGATATCATTTATCACTCGTCGACCTCGACTTGCTCGGAATAGGAGCTTTGGGATTGTTAACTCGAGTATCTCGTAATTTGGTTTAGTCGTAATCATATTTGGTTACTAGCTTTTGCCCGCGGCTTCGCCCGCGTGGATGTCGGTAAATATCCCACGGGTACACCGGGAAAACCTTCCTTATTCCTTGTCTACATTATAAAGGGAACCTCTGTGCAAAATTTAAGCTTTCTTGGTTCAAGGGTTTGGGCTGGGCGTTGATGAGTCAGTCAGTCAGGACTTCTCTTTTTATTTATATAGATACTTAGATAGATAGATTTCATTATATTTATAACAGTTATACTTAGGTTAGGTTAGTTTTAACTAGTGATGAAACGGATAGCAGTTTAGCCGGATACCGGAAATTCGGCCAACCTTGTAGCTGGTTAGCCGGATATTCGGCCGCCGAATATCCGGCGGAACATTGCCGTTTGTTTTTTTTTTAATCCAGTATTCGGCCGGATAGTATTTAGGCCGCCGGATACCGGATAGTTACTGGATATCCGTTTCATCTCTAGTTTTAACCACATTACTGTTAAAGACTATAATTAGTCCTACAGCATTTGCCGTGTTACATATAACAATACGTCTGTCTCCCCGAAGAGTGAGGCATATCTTAAGGTTATATTACACCTACAGTTCGGCATGCTCAGCGCCAAGCCCTTTAAGCCAATACCATATTTTCCTTCCGTGAACTAAACCAAAAAACCCGTAAACTTAAATCTTTCCGTTATAATTTCTAAACAAATTGTCAAATCCCAACCCCAAAAACACGAGGACAATTCCCTGGGCCAGGGCAACATTTTTGCAATACAAAATATATGAAAAGTGTGCGCGTTAGCGATACACGGCGCTTAAACTGCAATGGTGCTCGTGTATCGAAAAAGATACGCAAGTATTTAGACAAGACAGTGTGTATCGCAAACGATTCACATAGCGCTGAGCGTGTTAAGTCCTATGTAAGATGGGATGAGCCTATTACCATCAACCAGGCACAACTCCAGACTTCAGGCTGCTACTGAGAAACTCCTGACTAAAGAAATATTAAAATTAAAATTTCTGGCATGCGTGGTAGATTGCCTACCTCTCATAGAGGAAACCTGTCTCTCAAATAATGCCTACTAGCATACAGTTGCTACTCACCCTTCCTCGATTACGAAGCTAAATTATTAAGTATCAATTCCCAATCGATAGTCCTCCAATTCCCATCGCAGTGCGAACGAGATTGGTAATTAGATTGGGACTCTGCATAGCTGTGGCGCCGACCCTAATGCTCTCATAATATTAACATACGTCGGAATTACTCGGAATGTACGGCGTATGTGTTATTGTTAGAGACGTCTTCGATTATTAAGGCTATATATGTACGTAATACGGTATTTTACTCTATAGGAGAAAAAATCTAAAAATATATTATTAGATAGCTTAGGCAAAAAACAGTCGGAAAATGTTAGTTTTAGTTAATAAAATAACAATATAAATTTTAAAATTCAATCCAAAGTTTTCAATTCAAAATCAATCTGCCTAGCCTTTTCCCAACTATGTTGGGGTCGGCTTCGTTTTCAATTATTTTAATCTATTTTCTAATACCATGAAAGTAGCCGCCATGTTATTACGTCATACCGCTATGTAAATTAAAAAGTGTCAATGTCAACTGTCAACTGATCAGCGTATAGAAAGTGTTTGTTTACACTGCCAACTGACGTCATGAACACACAGCAATATGGCGTTCACTGCGTCAAGCGTTTTCGCAAGAAAATTTGAAAATGTAAAATTTAAGTGCATTTATCGATTGAATAAAAATTTCGTGTTTTTTTTTTGTGGCTTATTAGTACTATAGAATCTAATTGAGACACTTTTCAAAAATGCGTAGGTATGGTATACACGAATGGTATGTTTTAAATTCTGTCCGTCTAGCAATTTCGAAAATAAAGTCTTTACAGTCAGTTTCTTCATCAACAACCACAGTAATCAGTTAAAGTATTGACTTTTACTTGACCTTTACTGACACTACGGTAAAATGTGTTTCTTCATTCAATTTACAGCTAAAGTAAAAGTCAAAAGAGTTACCATTACATAAATTATTCAATAATTAATTAATAATTTTAATAATTTCGTCGTAATTTCCCCAAAAAAGCGTGGGGAGCTTTTTTACACATGGCAGCACCACAATTTCACTGTCAAGGGGTGCCAAAATGTCAAAGTGAAAGTTCTTCCTTGAGTTCCTTCGCAGAGTTGTTCCTTCCTTGAGTTCTTTGGTTGTTACTTTTGATGAAGAAACTGGTCGTTAGTAACTAAAATTCATTGTTGCCGTGGCGTTCGCATTTGAGGCTTAATATTAGTTTCAAGTGATAATAAATTTATTTTCCACGACCTTCACATAAGATATAATTGTGATGCTAACTGTAGGCAAATAAAAGGCAAAACTTGAAAGATCATCAATGGCCAAAACTACCAAATTTTACGCATTCCACGATACTAATATAATATCGGTATGCGTTAAGGCCCCGGTTCCAAGCTTGGTTTAGCTCGGTGTGTAAGTGATGGCTTTATGGCTGTCTAGTTTGACGCACGAGATAGAAGATTCTCACGCGCACCGGAATTATGTCGTAAAAGTGCAAATAAAATCGTATAAAATTAGAAATTAACTATTTAATAAAAAGTAATCCATCACTGGATGCAGTTTGGAATTTGACATTTCATGGTATATTTTTAATTATAATTATAATTGCTAATGAAAGGATAAACAGCTTTTAAAGATTATTAGGAGGTATGTTTAAAGATTTTTTTAGTGCATTAAAGTATGTTTAATTATGTTTTGGCTTCCATCAGTGTATGCGAAAAGGACTTGAAAATATCATATTTTTTTTACATGTCAAAATTATTTACGGTTTATGAGATACACAGCTTTAAAAAACCACCTTTTTGATCGTTTTCAGGAAATCGACTACACTACACAAAACCCTTCCTTCCGTGACGGTGGTCTAGCACGAACGGCATGGGGAGTAAACGTGACGCAGCGTAGGTCCCGCTCCGACCGAGCGGGAGAAGTCATTTGATGATTTCCCATCCACAAAAAAAAAAAAAAAAGCGTAGGTAAATTCGAACGAATTATAAATACTCGTTTCGTATTTCTTATTGCTGCTGCAGCTTATGGTATGCCACAGGCAGTTATATGCCACCTTGTAAATCAGGCTACAAAATCCACTGTCAATTTCATTTAGATTCTAAAAACCAAAACCCTATAAACAAGATTGTGGTGCACAACACTAAAATGATAAATGATAAATGATAAATGATTTATTTTCTGTAAGTAGGTTTGTACAAACACTTTTACACGTCAAACATATTTTTTTAAAACTAGATGAGTTCGACGTTTCCTATCTGACTACTCTGAGAAGAAACGCCGAAACAAACTCAGAGGTCACAGTTTCTTTTAAAGTCCAGACATAATCTTGGTCAGATCATGTGAAGACCATGTAGATTGCAGTCAGAAATGGTCTTTTGATGAAAGAACCACACAGATTGAGTGGACCTGTCCAGTCAGTGCACGCATTTGTCAGTAATCGTGCAGCTCAACTCAAAACTTAAGGAGCTTAACGATTCGACGAACAATACCAAAGAAAAGACATTTGGGTAGGCCGCATAAATTACTCAAACTGTCAGACTATAACTAAAACTGAGAAAAGGATAAAATAAATAAAAAACAATGATCCACGTAGTCTTCACATTCACAATAATTAAAAATAGTATAACAAACAAAATATTCATGTCATTGTATAGAATATGTAAAAAGGTATTTAAATCAACATTAATAGTGTAAATTTATTGGAGCAGCTCAATCCCAAGCCTTTTTGTCCTCAATATAGTCTTTGACAGTATAAAAGGCTTTCTGACAAAGTTTCCGCTTTATACAATTTTTGAATTTATTAAGGCTTAGTTCTTGAATGTGGCTAGGTAGTTTATTATAAAAACGTATACATTGGCAACTAAACGAACCACTTATTTTCTTCAGACTGGTTGTAGGAACAACAAATTTGTGTTTGTTTCTAGTATTCACATTATGGACGTCACTGTATTTTTTAAACAAATTGATATTTTTATGAGCATACAAAAGATTTTCATAGATATACTGAGAAGGCACAGTCATTATATTAATTTCTTTAAATTTATCTCTGAGGGAGTGTCTGGGACTTAATTTGTAAATTGAACGAATAGCCCTTTTTTGTAAAACAAAAATTGTCTGAATATCGGCGGCATTTCCCCACAACAGAATACCGTACGACATCACACTATGAAAATAACTAAAGTAAACTAAACGGGCTGTCTCTAAACAAGTTAAATCACGAATTTTCCTAACGGCGTATGCTGCAGCGCTAAGCTTTTTCGACAATTTATCTATATGGGGGCCCCATTGAAGTTTGGCATCCAAAGTTATGCCCAAGAACACTGTGGTATCTTCGGGAATCAACTCTTCACCCTTTATGAGAACACTAGTTTTTACTTGTCTAACATGAGGTATAGTGAACTTAATACACTTAGTTTTTTTCTCGTTAAGAAGTAGGTTATTAACATTAAACCAGTTAACTACTTTTGCGAGGGTGCTATTTACATTGTCAGTAACCAGCTGCTGACGATTGAGTTTAAATAAAAGTGAAGTGTCATCTGCAAACAACACTATATCATGATTATCCTTTACTCAAAGTCTACCTAGCAATTTTGACCAAAATCTTCGTCAAATTAACCACATATGTAGGTACGCATTTGATTCCACACCGGTCGATAGGTACATGTTCTGTGGCAGATATCCCAAGCTTGTGTACGTAGGAATGTCAACAAGTTTGCGAGACTGCTAATACAATTAGCTACTATAATGCGGATAACATGTGGCTTGGCCTAAGTTACACGTCTGAACTTTGGTCAACATGCTTAGAAGACAGTTCTGTGCTGTATGTTTAAAGATTTATGTAGAACTAGCTGTGCCCGCGACTTCGTTCGCGTGCATGTCGGAAAACAATACATAATGTGTCGCTTAGATATGGTGTAGGTATCACTTCTCCAATAAAAATGAAGAATCTGGCGATCTTGCCTGGTCGGAACCGCTACCTGGGGTTCTCTACCACAGCCCTGCAGTTACTGCGGTTTATGATAGCGGGGTTTAACACGTATTCGGACTGCTGGTAACACAACGCGCCATTCCAAACTATCGTTTCGGAAAGAATGAATAGCGGGGTTTACACGTACCTACAGTTTGGACCTCGGATCTGTGGACTGCGTTCCAAACCGCACAGGTTTGGACTGCGCATCACACTGTCTTTCGTTTAAACCGTGAACGACGACTGGCGTTTCCTCCTTTTTTTTTGTGTCACTCTTCTGCGGAAAATCTTGACACCGCGATTCTATCTATACAACATCTATCGGATACAGTGGTTAACTGGAAGCTCGCTCTGCGTACAATAAATAAACTTACAAAGGGAAACCCAGTTTGATTTTTAAAAAAGTGTGTGTGTCAGCTCTGGCGACGACTGGCGTTTCCTCCTCTATTTTTGTGCCGTTCTGACTTTCAATTTTTCGGTCATTTCTGTCGGGGGGTCTTCAATGAATCCAGTGCACAAAAAGCAACATTAAGGTGTTAAGGCGCTCGTCCCCCCCCTCTCACCCAACCTCTCAACCCTCCTCCTCTAACTCTCCTCTCAACCACATCTTACCATACCCCTCCCCCGACCCCCTGTCACCCTCCCCTCTAATCCCCTTCACCGCATCCCCTTCCCTCTACCTCCCCTTCACACCTCCTTACTGCTTCTCCCTCCCCCTCACCGCGTCCCCCTGCACCTCCTTTTCCATGGATGGTGGATTATTATCTGACATTGCATTATTTTTCACTCAAAACACCACATCAGCTATTAGTATTAACTATCATCTTACAATTATATCCCCATTTTTAGGGTTCCATACTTCAAAAAGAAAAAACCGGTCAAGAGCGAGTCGGACTCGCGCACCGAGGGTTCCGTTCCGATTTCTGAAAAAGTGTGCTATTTAGAGACATCGTTTTATTTTTCCTGTAATCTTTACATAAACTTCTATGACATAGAATAATTTCAGATTTTTCTCTTTGCAAACTTCGGAGATAAGGTACTTTTTACATTTTTCATCAAAAGTCAAAAAATTATGCGGCCTAAAAAAGATAAAAAAAAATTGAGAATGTGCACACAGCGCTCTTTCATATGATACCCCACATGCCCTAGAAGCCCCACTTTGAATTTTTAAGACCACCTTTCAGTCCATGTTGCAATAAAAATAAAAATATTTTTATTTCTTTCTTATTTGCAAAATAGTTGGGTAAATGTCATCTAAAACTGTTCCAAATTTAAAGTTGATAGCATTAATAGTTTTTGAGATATCCAGCTGTGACAGACAGACAGACAGACAGACTGAGTCACACCATAAGGGTTCCTTTTATACCATTTTGGTACGGTAGCTTAAAAACGGAATCCTTAAAGGATCACTCGTGTGTCTGTCTGTCTGTCCATCTGTCACAGCTAATTTGCTCCGAATCTATTGGACCCATTAAGTTAAAATTTGGTACACATAATTACGAATTCCTATGATCCAAACGCGGACAGGTAAAGTAAATAACTGGATTTTGAATACGGGGGTCACTTTTGTGGGGCAAAGGCAAGTTTTGCAAACTGTACCGTGTGACATATCAGATGAAAGGGCCTAATTAATATGAGGGTCTCAAATAGGTATACATATTTATTTTTTTATAATTTTAAAATAATTAAAAAAAAAACGTTATTTAAGAAAATAGATGAAAATTTACCAATATATCCCCTAATATCCGAAACTACTGATCCTAAAATTTTCAAATAATACAGAAAATAGTTCTATACTTACAAGTATAGAACTATTTTCTGTATTATTTGAAAATTTACAGAAAAAATTATAAGAAGTTTGTGGTCCTAAAATAACATGGTAAATCTCTCAGTATTGTGAGTACAAACTTACATTTACAGTTGGAATGTATGGGAGAATATGTTTTCCAACTACAATGTTAAGTTTGTTCTTGCGATAAATTCATCCCAACTACGGATTCATTGTGCGTGGTCCAACACGCACTTGGCCGGTTTTTTTTATATTTGAAATTCTTTTAACGTTGCTAATCAACCACCAATAGAATCAATCTACCTAGGCTTTTCCCAACTATGTTGGGGTCGGCTTCCGGTCTAACCGGATGCAGCTGAATACCTATATTTTACATGGAGCAACTGCCTATCTGACCTCCACAACCCAGTTACTGGGTAATACGATACCCCTTGGTAAGACTGGTTGTCAGACTTTCGGGCTTCTGACGAACCGTAACGACTGTCAAAGATCCACGAATGACAGCCGGGACCAACGGCTTAAAGTGCTTTCCGAGGCACGGAGAGTCTCGGTATGTAAAGACGGTCACCCATCCACTGACCAACCCGGCAAGCGTAGCTTAACCTGCTGGATCGACCCATCTGGTTAACCACCATTATAAAGCGATTTTTATTGTTAGTACCATTTGGTATCAATAGATGTCGTTACGTGTATGAAGATACCGTAATGAAAAGTTCTTCTTGAACACTTTAAATTTATATATCTTTTGATAGACTGAAGCGATTGCGATGAAACAAAAACTAAGTAAAACTCTGAGTTACACACAATATTTGAGTATAAAATTTAACCACATTGGTTTTGTACTTTTGACGTGATACTTGCACAAAAATTTATGAACTCTCACAGACAAACAGATAAACAGACAAACAGACAAACAGACAAAAATGACAAAAATGGTAGAAATGGCATCTGTTGGTGATTCTTTAACACCCCAACTATTTTTTTTTTAATATTTGTAATGTACAGAAACGCCTCGTCTACAGATTTATTATATGTATATAGATGCTCTTTAGAGTTACATTGTTAGAAAGCTACATAAATAAACATGTGTTAATGGGGAGTTTTAGAGTAAAGTACCTGTACTCTTTGCAAACCATTGATATTAAAAAGATCTTCTGAGGGAAATTCACCTGACTCTTTTTTGATGTGTAACATCTTTAGTCTCGCTTTCCTGCAATCTGTGGGAGTGATTTGGGACGGAAAAGTGACACACTTCAGTCCCTTTTCAAACTTGGAATCGCGCGCTATTTGATTTGACCAATGAGCGCGGTGTTAGAGTTGGCCATCAGATTTACCAAGAAGTTGGTACTGTCAGCTATCAGCTGTGCGCTTCATCTGATCATAAGTTGATTAAAAACATTGGTACTTATCGTAAGCTTATTTAATGCTTCTACATAATATAAAAAAAACCGGCCAAGTGCATGTCGGACCACGCACAATGAAAGGTTCCGTAGTAGACAAAAATGTATCCCGAAAACAAACTTAACAATGTAACTGAAAAACATGTTTTCCCATACATTGGCATACGTCACGGTCAATTCTCCAACTGCAAAAAGTTTGAAGTCCCAAAATTTTTTTTTTATGTGACAAAATTACAAATTAACGGTTTTCGGACTTCTTCCTTTGCTTGTGCTGTGAGACCTTGCTTCTTGCCAAATCTCATGATTCTAGGAAAACGGGAAGTATCCTAAAGTTTTTGATTTACTTGCGAGTATCAAAATATGTCACATAAATGACCGTATTTCTTTATTGCGTTTACCACAATGAGCTTGATTTTTTTAACGCTCAAAGGAACCATAGATTCATTGATTATTATAAAGGTGAGATGTCAGATGTTACCACGGGATGTTACAATGCGATTCAACTAAGAATAGGAACGTCAATGACCTCGAACTGTCAACTGAAACTTGAAATATACGGCTTACAAAGTTTTGTAGTATGAATTAGTATTGTGTCGCATGCGATTCGCGTAGCATGTCGCGCCTATTTGTAGGAGCCTTAACACTAATTCAGTTCCTAAATGCCAGTGTATAATTAACCATTACGTAATACAAACTAAACAGAAACTGGACCAAAGTTTACGCATTTCTCTATCTTAGACTACAAACTATTCAACGTTTTAGTAATAAACCTTTACAAGTTTCGGTTTAATTGTCCTAAGTAACATAATCTGTATTTTATAGATAGACCCAGCACCCGGTTTGCTACACAATTTCAACCCAGACTTGGTCTTCGTAAAATCAAAATAGTCTTTATGATTTAAGTACAGTCAGCAACAAAAATCGACTATCACTTGAGTTTTCTAAGTCTCAATTATTTAGAAAAATACTTCATTAAAATCGGAACAGATGTAAATTTTAAAGAAAATTTACTATAATCTAATAAATGAAATGCTAAAAAGAATCATTATCGAATCATTTTGTGTTAATTTAGATGATTTCGAAAACAGCAGTGTTAACTGACTTCTGTTGCTGACCGTAAAACCGTCCATAAATGTGTCTAAATGTGAATGACAAAAAAAAAATCCGTAAGAATACGTTTTATTTTTCTTCATACTTTACTGTGGGACAAAGTTTAGGGTCATTCTCCGTCAAGTGTGTGAAAAATCACTTTTTCTAAGTACTTATTTGACAAGTAAGTTAAGTGAGTAAGTTTGATGATTCCCTAACGTGATCTACTTATTTTCAGCAAAGTATAAAACATACATTACACAAACGTACACGTACATTTTAAAAGTAGCCTATTTCATCCAGATCCGTTCAGTCGTTCTGGCGTTATTGAGTAACAGTAGAATTGACATTACAAAGTTAAGTAATCACACTAATATTATAAAGGCGAAAGTTTCTGAGTGTGTGTATGTATATTATGTTTGTTACTTCTTCACGCTCAAACGGCTATACCGATTTGGACGAAATTTTGTATGTAGATAGCTTATACCCTGAATTAACACATAGGCTACTTTTTATCCTGGTCTTCGCGGCTGAAACCGCGGGGCGCAGCTAGTTAGTTATAAATGCGATAGTAACTCGGCCTGTTACCTTTCACGCCTTACCGGCTATAAAAATAACTCGATTATGTCTGTGTCTCAGAATGGATGCAGGAATGGGTCCCGTGGTACTAAAGACCTGCTCCTTATAGATATGACCATAAGCCAACAGGTTCGTAGATCCCGAAGGGATCTGTCGACATGTTGGATAGATTACAAGAAGGCCTATGACTCGGTGCCACATACATGGCTCATTAGGGTGCTGGAGTTGTACAAAATAGACGCAACTCTACGCACCTTCCTGATGTCGTGTATGGGGCAGTGGAAGACGGTCCTTTTCTGTCCAGGATATCAACGGATCCCAGGGATCGATGAACCAATCAGGATTGAGCGGGGAATATTTCAGGGCGATAGTTTGAGTCCGCTTTGGTTTTGCTTAGCCCTGAATCCTCTAAGCACACTGCTGGAGGATTCAGGTCTAGGCTATCGGTTGAGAAGAGGTGGTCAGGTAATATTTCACCTCCTTTACATGGATGACTTGAAACTTTTTGCCCCCAACAATTTGCGACTGATGGAGTTACCTTCATAACAGAAAACTTCAGTAGCGCCATCAGGATGGAATTTGGTGTGGACAAATGTGCAGTCATGCATGTAAAGCGAGGGGAAATTATGGAATCCGTGGGAACCCAACTCTCGGATTCCATACACCTTAGATCCCTCTCCTCAACCGAAACCTACAAGTACTTGGGTATGTCGGAAGCGTTGGGCATCAATGTTGCTGACATGAAGCAATCGTTGAAGGAGCGCTTCTTTGGCCGCCTGAAGAAAGTATTTAATAGTCTTCTATCAGGTGGAAACAAGCTGCGCGCCTTCAACGGTTGGGTCATGCCGGTTTTGATGTACTCTTTTGGCGTACTCAAATGGACTCAGACCGAACTCGACGCCCTGGATAGGAAGGGTCCGTACGCTGCTGACTGCGTATCGAATGCATCACCCACGGTCATCGGTAATGAGACTGTATATCCCGCGAAAGTGTGGAGGTCGAGGCTTTTTAAATGCTAAGACCCTCCACAATCGCGAGATATGCAGTCTCAGGGAATATTTCCTACAAGCCGACGTGGGGATGCATCGAGATGTGGTCGCGGTGGACAAGGGCCTCACCCCAATCTCCTTGGCGAAAGAGAACTGGCACAAACCTGCAGCACTTGATACTAACGATCGTAGGGAAGTATGGCAAGGCAAAGAGCTTCACGGACGCTTTTTCCGGGCCCTCCATGGGCCTGATGTAGACTTTTTGGCGTCTGTATCCTGGCTACGTTTCGGCGACCTCTTCGGGGAAACCGAAGGTTTTGTGTGTGCAATTATGGATAAAGTTATCATGACGAATAATTATCGAAAATACATTGTCAAGGACGGTACGGTTGACATCTGTCGGGCATGCCACCGTCCCGGTGAATCAATCCGACATATTTTTCCGGTTGTTCTCGTCTTACTAACGGCGAATACTTGCACAGACACAATCTAGTGGCTAGGATTATCCACCAGCAACTTGCCTTGCAGTACAACCTTGTGGAGTCCGAAGTGCCATATTACAGGTATGTGCCCGACCCAGTTCTCGAGAATGGCCAAGCCACATTGTACTGGGATCGATCTATCATCACAGACAGGACTATTGTAGCCAATAAGCCTGATATTGTGGTGATAGATCGACGAAAGCGCCGTGCAATTATTGTTGATATCGCTGTCCCTCATGACGAGAATCTCGTGAAAGCTGAGAAAGATAAAAAAATCAAGTATCTTGACTTAGCACACGAGGTTGTCGACATGTGGGACGTAGACTCTGCAATCATTGTACCGATAATCGTTACGGTTAATGGCCTAATAGCACAGAGCCTCGATTAACACCTCAGGAGGCTCTCATTGCGCGGCTGGATCAAGGCCTTGATTCAGAGAGCAGTACTCCTGGACACGGCACGCATAGTGAGGAGGTTCCTCTCTCTAGAGCCCTGACCACCGGTAGCTTGGACCCTGTTCCCGGTATCGGTGCGCTACTATTTTTATATTTTTAAATGTTTTTTTTTTATTTTTGTTTTTATAAAAATATTTAAAAATGTAAATGATATGTACATAAATGAAATAAAAAAAGAATAATATAAATAATGTTCACGTCTAGATTTAATAAAAAGAAGAAATAACCTTCATAGAGAAAATTTTTCATGCCAGATATACGAATCAAAAGAAACAGGCAATTCATTACTAAACAAAATAAGAAAAGAGATTGAAATAACTAATTAGACAACATTTTTATGATTCGGGTCAGGCTTTAGAAGAAGCGGATTGCAATTATTAAATCTCAAAACTCTCTTTATTTGAGGTTCAATTAAATTATACTTGCCAAATAACTTTACCTTCGACCTCCAACTAAAACTGACCTTGAAAAAAAAACCCCAGGACATCAGATAATCATCAGCCAAGACGGCCTCTTAAAAATAATGAGGCAAACCTTAACACTTCACCACTCTTCTTATAGACAAATCAAGTGGGTCCACACAACCCCTCGATCGCTCCTCCACAAAAGAGGCGCACCCTTATTTTTACACTCAAAGACACTTTATTAAGACGAGTCCAAGATTAATTAGAGTCTGCAAATATTTTAAAAGATACCTCAAAAGGTTTATTTTTAGAAGGAATTGTGAGACGGGGATGAATGCTTTGGATTTGTGAAAAAATTTGCTAAAGACACGGCAGGTGGTGAACAAAGGAAAAAGATTTTGAATTACTTAATGATTTTTTGCGAATTTTGGTAGCAAAGGTCCTTTTTAAATTTCCCAGGAAGAATTACAGTCAGCAACAAAAGTCGATTAACACTTCAGTTTTCTTTAAAACAATGTTTGTAGCTACAAGCGAATTGAAAATATTGAAATATATAATATAATATATTAAAATTAGCAGTAAAATTCCGATGGTAAAAACTCTTAGCTATTACATATAATACTGAAAAGTAGTGTACTAATAATTTAGGGTCTATTAATTTCACATGTAAAATTAATAGTGATAATCTACTTCTGTTGCTGACCGTACCTACACAATAGGTATCTATTTGGACTTTTCAGTACTGACTTTTCATTTTAGGGTTCCGTACCCGATGGTTACACAAACGGAGCCCAATTGCTGTCACTCACGTGTCCGTTCTTCTCATCTGTTCGTCGTCTGACACGCAGGTTTTAGCCAAACGGTTGGAGCTATAGTCTTCAAATATTCACAGTATAAGCATCTTGTTGACCCAAAGCCATACAAATTGCCAAAAAATATTTTTTAATGTGAATGAATGGGGGCGCGAAAAAAAAATTGAACTACCCAATCTAATGGGCTATCGTTGTTTAGAACTCGTAGAGCAGATAAATACTATATTTTTGGTTTTATAAAATATCGGAAAACCAAGGGATGAAGAGTCACCAAAATCAGATTTTTTTTTTATTTTTTTTATTTGTTCCGTAATTTTTTTTAACTTCCCCTGACCTATGAACTCGAAATTTGGTGATAATGTTTATTATTACATAGGTTTTACTAACAAATACCAATATATTGATAAATCAGATTTGGTACGGAACCCTAAATGTGCGAAGTCGGACACGCACTTAGCTGGTTTTTTTTTTTTGCCTTCAGTCATTAACTATAGTCACTGACTACTTTCCATTACGTTGAACTTCTAACAGTTTAGCTTCGCTTTCTAAGTTATGGAAAAGATTACCATTCAACCGAAACATTTAACGATAAAAGCAAGTCTGGAACATGTCTAGAAATTATAATATCTACTCATCCCCAAAATATTTAATCAAAACTACTCCAAACTTTGCAAACAATATTATTTATTCAAGTAAGTGCCTCAATTTAAACAAAATGCATTAGCTAAGTCCATAAAAATATAGAACTTGTAACCAAACATTAGTGTATTAGATAGGTACTCCGTATAATTAGTTCTTTGGTACTTTAGCTGCATCCAATTACATAGATGCTTTTGGTCATACATTTTAGATGAGACTCGCTGAGTTTATTGCACTTTTTAGGGTTCCGTACACGAAGGGTGCCAAATGGAATCCTATTACTAAGCCTCCCCTGTTCATTCGTCCGTTTGTCTATCAGCGAGCTGTATCTTATGAACCATAATAGGTAGACAGTTGAAATTATTACAGATTGTGTATTTCTATTGTCGCTGTAACAAAAAAAACCGGTCAAGAGCGAGTCGGACTCGCGAACCGAGGGTTCCGTACCATCACTTATATGTAATTTTTGTTGATGATTTCTGAAAAACTGTGCTATTTAGAGACATCATTTTATTTTTCCTGTAATCTTTACATAAACTTCTATCACATAGAATAATTTCAGATTTTTCGCTTGGCAAACTTCGGAGATAAGGGGGGGGAACGGTATTTTTTTTACATTTTTATTAAAAGTCGAAAACTATGCGGGCTAAAAAAAAGAAAAGAAATGTTTGAGAATGTGCAAACAGCGTTCTTTCATATGATACCCCACATGCCCTAGTAGCCCCACTTTGAATTTTTAAGACCCCCTTTCAGTCCCTGTTGCAAAAAAATATAAATATTTTTATTTCTTTCTTATTTGCAAAATAGTTGGGTAAACGTCATCTAAAACTGTTCCAAATTTCAAGTTGATAGCATTAGTAGTTCTTGAGATATCCAGCTGTGGCAGACAGACTTATTACTTTACTTTCGCATTTATAATATTAGTTAGGATGCTATAAATAAGTGTAGGTACATGGTGAACATGAAGACATGATAAGTATGCTTAATTGGGCAGAAAAAATACCTAATAATAAATAAATAATAGTACCTAACAATGGAATTGAATACGATTAACTTACCATTAATAAATTTTAGATCTTAGTTAACTTTTTCTGTTTTTTGGTTGTTTTTTTTTTTGTAAATATTGTAAAATAAAAAAGGCAAACCAAAGTCTTAGCTGTATTTGTTTTGAGTGCTTGATTGTACTTCGGCTATTTTGAGAATATAATATTTAGCGAATCTAATATTTTGAGAATCTGCTATTTTGAGAATATAATATGCGAATAAAGGGTAAAAACAGTAGGTTGTACTGAAATACTTGGAAAAATCACTCTCTTCATTGTCAAAGCTAAAAATAGAAATTAATTTAAACGCTGCATCTTGCCGACCTTTATACGTAGATGAATAGAGCATATTATGTTTATTACAGTATTCTTTAAGACTTTCTTTGTCAAGTTCACAAGAGCAGGCTTCCAAGGATGAAAGTTCAGATATTACTTGCCAATATGTGGTAAGAACTATGTTGATTCTTGTACTGATCCACAGATTTACAATTTACAAAACTTTATCACCTTTTTAGTGTTAGAGAAACCAGGCTAGTAAGTTTAGGAACCACCATGTTCAATAAAAAAAAATCACTAGGTACACTTAACAAAATTCAAAAGCGATTTTCTCGCAGAGTATTATCGATCAATTTTTGAAATGCTACATGAATTTACAGTTCACAAAAAAGATGCTAATACACAAAACCTCATAATTTCAATCAAAAAATTATAAGAAAATCGTTGTTGAATTTCTCAGTAAGTATATGAACTTCGTTAGTTTATAATCTATCTCGGGAGATTGTAAACTATCGGAAAATTGTGAACTGCAACATACCATTTACAATTTAACGCATTATTTTTCGATAGTTTATAATCTATCAAATTGTTAACTGGTATCAAACTTGCTTGCGACGAACGCACCTTAATTGCGCTAATACTAAATAGCCAAGCAAATGCGACCAACTTGGAAGAAGTGCTTGCCGGCCGATACCGCGGCACCGCTCGCTTCGCTCTGTCGCCTCACACACGGTTTGTCACAGTTCTAATCTAACTTAACCCATCTCGTCGGGGTACCCTGGCTTAGTTACTGCGACCATTTCACTACCGCCAAGACCAACCAATCAAGAACGGTTCCTTATTTTTGTGAACCCTGTCGGTAAGTGCAGGTTCGTTCACAATTTGACGGTTTGACATGGACAGGTTATAAAAATTGAAAATTATTCCTTAATATTGTAAGCAGTTTTGGTACAGTTCACAATTTATCGACAGCTTACAATCTCGCGAGATAGATTGTTCAGAATCATACGGTGACATATACATTATTTTTGCCCTTTACTGTACATGAGACGTCCAATCAAAAACAATGCATATTTGCATGTACTCTATCGTGAATTGAATCAGTAAACAACAGCCATACAGAAAGAAACAATATGGCGGAGAATATCGAATCTATATTGGACGTAACCACCGAACGTGCCTAGAGTGGCATCGCCACTACCCGGTCGTGAATTGTCTGGTACGCACGGCTACAGATCAAGCTATACTTTTCCAGTATAAGCTGATCTCGCACTGTATATGATTTCCTTACGATGAGAGGTCAGTGTAAACTGAAAATGTATAGCCTGATGTGTAACCGTGTGTACACCGGCAGACAGCAAGGGGCACGTCCTCTATAATATATTGTCAACTAGTTAACACCTACTTTGCTAAGTAAGCAAAACAGTCTTTTGATAATCATTTCGTTATTCGGTATAATTATTATTTTCCTCAGTCTGTTTTGTTCAACAATCAAAAATCAATCAATTTTGAATTTTGAATTTTTTTTTGGTTTGTTTTTTTGACATGTGATTGGGCGTTTCAACCGCCGTCATTATTCTCAACCAAAAGTTGGTGATATTTCAGCAATTCTCAGACTCTGCTACTTTAGCAGATTCTGGGAATTGCTGAAATATTTCATTAAATATTATTATCTTTCATCAACTTTTGGGGGAAGATAATGACGGCGGTTGAAACGCTCGAAGATTTACCCATTAAGTAAGACCTTTTCATTCCTCATCTATACCAATAAAAGTATACCTACAATAAACAAAAGTTAACACAAAAAAATATTCCTTCACCTACGCAAAAGTTGAATAAAATCCCAAATACAGAAAGAAATAAAATATGATTATTAAAAATGTTGCCAACATCCGTCAGCAATAATTCTGCTGAGACGTTTTTCTAAATTAAATTCGGTGAAGCAAACTGAATTTTAAAAGGAAACTGAGGAAAATTTCATAAATTCACTCGCGCAAAGAATTTTACATTTCATATTTTCTAGTTTAGCTTCATCCGGTTTTATTCGTTATTATTTTGGCGCGAAAATTGTAGTTTTGTTTGGGTCAGTAATAAGACAGTTTTTTTTGTAATTGCAAATTTTTGAGGAGGCCTGATTTTGTCATAAAACTGCGACATGTCCAAATACAAACAAACAGTTGCAGATATTTTATTTTTTTTATAATAATATTTTTTGCTAACGTTAGGTACACTCCCGCGCTTGTGTTGCTAATTTTCATGAAAAAAGAATATGATTTATTAATTTAGTTGTTGAATAAAAAGGTTTGATGGCTAATTTTGAGGCTGTAATTTGATTTTATTAGCAGACAGTTGTTGAATCTCTAAAAAAATATATAAAGTAGCCCAGTTACAACATTATTCGCTGAGTTATTAATTCAGAAGTAAATATATTTATCGGTAGCTCTGAGTCATATTAATTTACGTTCGTTAATTGACGCTGGTTTTTTGATATTCTGTTGGAATAGTAAAAATGACGAATTGATATAATAGAAACTGTTCTATTTACTCGTTGCTTACTTACAAAAAATACGTTAGGTTGCAGGAAGAAAACTTTTGTTGCTGCACTTATAATTTCCCTTATATTATACGTAACTTGGCCATTTTTAGGGTTCCGTACCAAAATGGAAAAAAAAGGAACCCTTATGGTGTGACTCAGTCTGTCTGTCTGTCTGTCACAGCTTGATATCTCAAGAACTACTAATGCTATCAACTTGAAATTTGGAACAGTTTTAGATGACGTTTACCCAACTATTTTACAAATAAGAAAGAAATAAAAATATTTTTATTTTTATTGCAACAGGGACTGAAAGGGGGTCTTAAAAATTCAAAGTGGGGCTACTAGGGCATGTGGGGTATCATATGAAAGAACGCTGTTAGCACATTCTCAAACATTTTTTTATTTTTTTTAGGCAGCATAGTTTTCGACTTTTGACGAAAAATGTAAAAAAAAATACCATTCCCCCTTATCTCCGAAGTTTTCAAAGAGAAAAATCTGAAATTATTTAATGTGATAGAAGTTTATGTAAATATTACAGGAAAAATAAAACGATGTCTCTAAATAGCACACTTTTTCAGAAATCGGAACGGAACCCTCGGTGCACGAGTCCGACTCGCTCTTGACCGGTTTTTTTTTCATGACACTCGAATGTAACGGTGTCTTCACAACAGTAGAATAAAAATTTCGAGTATAATTTTTGTAACCTATGAAATTGCCGTTTTGTATGAAAAAATTTAAACGAATTTTTTTCATGTATTTTTTATTTGTATTAATCGAAGTAATCACCCATGCAATCAATGCATCTTTGCCAACGCAGTGGCAGTTTATTGATGCCCTTCTTAAAGAAATCAGCTGGTCGGGAGGCAACAAATTCTTCAAAGGCATTTTGTACTGCCTCTCGAGTATTGAATTTTTTTCCCGCCAAGAAGTTATCCAAATTCTGGAAAAAGTAGTAGTCTGTAGGCGCAAGGTCTGGTGAGTAGGGCGGATGACGGAGAGCTTCCAACCCTCTTGCAACTTGGAGACCGTCTGCTGTGCAGTATGAGGTCGCGCGTTGTCGTGCAGGAGCAGCGGAGACGAGCGATTGACCAATGCTGGTTGGAGATGTGCCAGCTTCTCCATCATTGTGTTCAGTTCTTCACAGTACACATCTGCAGTAATGCTCACCCCGTTTGGTAAGAAGCTGTGATGAATCACACCGGCGCTAGACCACCAAACAGTGACCATCACTTTTCTAGGGGTAGGGGACGGTCGGGCAAGAAGGTGACGGTAGGCAAAAAGGGTACTTCTTCTAACTCTGTTTTAATGCAAGAGCGAGACAATAATGTTACGTATAGCGCTAGCGCATTCCCCCCCCTGGCAAATCAGTACGCACAGTGGGCTGAAAATCGGCTTTCATAGACTTAGGGATTTCTATCTGCAAGTGCCGGATTTTTTCCTGGATATTGCTTCTATTAGTTGTTACTATATTCAAAAATGACACCGGAGTTAATTCTGGACAAAAACGAAGGAATTATAATTTTTTTACGAAAAATTTGTATGAAGCTAGTATAAAAAAGTTAATTATCTCGCAAACAGCAAGGAAAACCGTAATATCCTTACAGGTGGTTATAGTACTAATTATTTATGTTTTTTTGACATATGTCATATAACGGTTTTCGCTGATAATTTTTTTTTAAAAAATCGTCAAAATATTTTTACTTATTTTTACGTATGAAACGGTTCCTTTTAGTGACTTAATTAAGAACATTGTTAATTATAAATAATTTTATTAACCCAAATATTAAGACTATATAAAACAAGAAAAATATTAAAAAAAATAGAAAAAATGAAATCAAATATTAAACATTTTCCTTATCAGTTATCACTGTCGTTGTCGGACTCCAATTCTGAGTCAGAATCCAGATTGGATATATCTAAAAACTCGAACTCACTTTCCTGAAACTGAATTAATTCGAGAGTTTCAGCAAAAAAGCTCTGCTTTCTTTTGGCATCTAACTTAGGCCTTTGTGCACTTAGGAAAGGATCCGAAGAAACAATAAGCATATTTAAGATATCTTGATTACAATCTTGCCTGCTTCTTTTCCGCGAATGATGTTCACGGAACCTCCTAAAATCTTTGTTTCGAGACTCTGAGGCTTCTTCCGAAAATTCCGAAAAAGAAAAATGATATTGTGCCGATTGGGACTCTCTGTCCCAATCGGCACAATATCATTTTTCTCGATTATGTCAGCCCCGTGTATTAGTAATTTATGTACGGTTGACGACATGTAGTACCAGTCGTACAATTCCACGTACTTTTCTGCTGTTTTGCGGGCAAAATCTTTAAATTTTATTACGTCGATCTTCTCGCCAGATGTTATCGCTTGCAAAATCACAGCAAATCTTTTAATAAGATCTTCGTCCAACCCGGTAATAGCTGCAGTTTTATTGGGAAACTCGAAAAACTTTCTTGCGGTATTCCCGTCATTGGTAGTTCCCGAGCCTTGTTTTACAATATCAATCAACAGATTGAGCTGATCTTTGAATTTATTTTGAATAGATTGTTTTCTGTTCTGCAACATTTCTTTGTCCTCATTACTTCTCGCTGCCCACCGTTTGAAGTCGAGCCTGTACGCAATATGTAACAGACATTCCATACAATTAATACGTGCGTGTAGGGATGACAAGCCAAATTCGTATATGTCAGCACACACAGTCTTTGATGTTACAACATCTAAGCGGTTCATTTCCGTAGGTTTTGCTAAGCACAGGTAGCACGATGCATTTGATCTGGCCTCAGAAAGGTACGTGCAGACTTTGGCGTCGATCATTGTCATCATTAGTTGATGAGTCACCATGTTATTATTAATGCACTCTGTGGGGTTAAGGTCCTCAATTTCATCATCCATTTGTCTTTTGAAACCAATGACAACTGCTTCGCTCTCCTTTACAAAAGTAAACTGAACTGGACGACAATACAAAGTTGAGCATGGTTTTGGGTTCGTCCATACAGTATTATCACCATCTGTCAGTTTTAGTGGCACCAAGGAGGTCATGAAAATGCTTGCATCATCTTGCTCACCCTCCATTTTCTGCTTGTATCGGCTTTGGTTGGAAGCACCATCAAATCCCCACTTGGATATCAGCTTTAGCTGCTTATTTTGCACATCTGCATAGTCAGAAAGACTTTGAAGGATCCTCGTCACCGTGATGTCAAGTAAAGCTTGAAGTATAATCCTAGCCGAGGAATCCGTAACAGACACTGATTGCTTCGGAGGGTAGCAATCAAGCTTAGTTTGTTGCACTTTATAGTAGGATGGATAAATATCCTTAGCACCTTCCCGAATGGCAGCCTCTCGCAAAGTAATATATTGCCACTTTGACAGTTTTAGTGAAAGAAGCAATCCAAGCGCTTTCTCTGGTGTAAATATGACTTTTTTCACTGGTTTCTTAAGCGTTTCTTTAATTTTAACGGCTGCTTCAGGATTTTTCATTATGTATTCGATCACAGATGCCATATCCTCATGCCCTTCTTCTTTTAAACGCGCTGCAGCTGCATATGCCAATTCACTGGAGTCTTCGCCTGTATGATCATCAGATCTTCCCTTTTTCTGTTTACTTCCCAAATCTTCGAATGGTTTTCGGGACCTTTTTGTCATTGTTCCAACGGACAATGATGCCGACGACGAAGGTTCTTGAGAGTCTGATTGTGCTCTTGGTATCTCATCAACAGTTGGTTCTTGATTAACTAAAGCTTGCACACAACTTGGCCAATCAATATTTGCTTGCAGCCAATTTCCGTACAGTCTTCTGAAGTGATCAAGGAATCGGTTGGATTTCTGCCATCTCTGTAAAGCAGCTCGCGTGAATTTCCGACAAAATTCTTTGAGAGTTACTCGATCTTCGGCAGAAAGGCAATCGCCTATGCAGGATACAACTGCACCAAACAATACTTCATGATTAAATGAAGTACTTTCACTTTTTAGAAGAACAAACAAGTCTAAATTGGTGATTAAACTTTCCATTTTAAGATTTTATAGTCGCAGGGCAAAAATTTAGTGTTAGCAGTTACACCGTTGTGAACAATCTAAATTATAAAGCAAAATTTTAGCCCTTTTATTGCAAAACGTCGATAATTAGTTAACTACCCTCATTAGAGTTTTAAAAGATGTGCTAATGAAAATTTATAATCGTCCAAAACATTTCTTAGAACTCTTAGCACAACTAATCAACAAATTAGCTTACTTATCAGAAATCATTAACAATAATTTAATCACCTATTCAGACTTATTAGAAGACTAAACAATTTGTTATTTGGTATTTTGAATGTATGTAAAGTTTTAAAACTCATTTTGTATTGATAAATATCTAATTCAAACATAGTTGGCTAAGTGTGGATGTACTATAAACCTCTGACTACTCCTTCGGGAATATAGGGGTGATGCTATTTTATGTTACGTGTTGTTAAAAGTCTGTGTTCCTCAACCTAAACATCAAAAGGAACATTTTCATGTGTAAAAATAAATAAAAATATTTTGACGATTTTTAAAAAAAAAATAGCAGCGATAACCGTTATATGACATATGTCAAAAAATCATAAATAATTAGTAGTATAACCACCTGTAAGGATATTACGGTTTTCCTTGCTGTTTGCGAGATAATTAACTTTTTCATACTAGCTTCATACAAATTTTTCGTAAAAAAATTATAATTCCTTCGTTTTTGTGCAGAATTACCTCGGGTGTCATTTTTGAATACAGTAACAACTAATAGAAGCGATATCCGGCAAAAAATCAGGCACTTGCAGATAGAAATCCCTAAGTCTATGAAAGCTGATTTTCAGCCCACCGTGCGCCGCGGCGAGCGGCATGAGCCATTCGAGTGCACCGGAGTCTGTACAAGTTTTCGCGCCAAAAAATAAAAAAAACAAAAGGTGAGTACGCTGTATATATTATGATTTATGTGAAATTTACTGTGCATCAATGCTGCTCACGATAAAGCTTAGTCTTTAATATATCTGATGTGAGTACATTTAGCTAACAAAATACTTAATTTTGTGTGTAATTTTTAACGTCAGCTCAGACTTTGGGGTGGAGGGCAAAACGGGGGCGGGCAAGACGGGTAGTACCCAAAGCCATCAAAACCTGGACAGGTGAAAGTTACCGATCCAAAGCTGTCATCATATGGGCAAAAAAAAACGTAAGAAGGAAACGACTAACACGGATAAAGAAAATGGCGACTTTTATTGTATAATATGCAAGGAAAAATACGTAGCCCCCTCTGAGGACTGGATTCAATGCTCACAATGTCGAGAGTGGACTCATGACTCATGCTCTTCCTATAGTGGCCATGGATCTTACTTCTGTGATCTCTGTTTTGATTAGAATATAAGCTGGATATTGTACTCTTTTTGACCACCTGGGATACCCGTTTTACCAACCCCCTAAGGGCAAAACGGGTTTTTTACAATTTATAAAAAAAGTTGTTGTTGGTCAAAAATGTTGATTATTTTTTTCATTAATTATGTTGATTATGATAGCCAAAGAGGTTGTGTTCAAGAATGTTTATTTTGATCATTAAATATCTTTTAATTTATATGGATTTTAATTGATCAACCTTAAGGGGCCCGTCTTGCCCGACCGTCCCCTAAGTTTTCGTTTAGGGCATTGTTTAGGTGCTGAACCAGGATCCAACCAACTTGCTGAGCGCTTGCGGTTATCAAACAGAATCCATTTTTCATCGCAGGTAACAATGCGGTTCAAAATTCCTTCATTTGTGTGTCTGTTGAGCAGTGCAAGGCACGTCTCAACGCGTACTTCGCGCTGGCGATCATTGAGTTCGTGGGGCACCCATTTGTCAAGCTTTTTTACCTTGCCAATTTGACGCAAATGGACCAATATTGTTTTGACGCTAACGTCGAAAGCTGCTGCTAATTCAGCCGTAGATTGTGTATCATCAGCTTCCACAATCGCCTTTAATTCGTAATTGTGGACCAAAGTCTTCGGACGACCGCGAGGTTCATTTTTCAGGTCGAAATTTCCAGAACGGAAGCGAGCAAACCAATAACAGGTGGTGCGTTGGTTTGTAGTGTTAGCTCCGTAAACGTCGTTGATGTTGCGTGCCGCTTGTGCCGCGTTGCTGCCACGACGGTACTCATATTCCATAATTACTCGAATTTTTAACGTATCCATGATGACGAAAAAGATTGAAATGCGATGAAAATGTAACACTAATCAATAAACAAATGACTACTTTTGGAAAAAAAAATCCATGTTTTTAAAATAAAATTAATTTGAAATTAGAATTCTTAGCCAAACAAAAATTATTTTGATTTGAAATGGCCAGTACTGCAGAACGGCAATTTCATAGGTAAAGACCTAATATTATCAGTTTACCGAAACATTGAAGATACGAGAACTCCAACATGTAACTTTAACGTTAAGTTTGAAGCTCGTTAACTTGAGTTTAATACGGCAAAGTTAATGGCCTGTACGTCTTCATAACTAAATTTGTTGATTAATGATGTACTCATAGAATGAAGGGTATAAGCAATACATAAAAATCTAAATGGTAGCTTTAAAGGCTTACCTATACAGAAGAAAACAAAGTTAATTATGAAGTAATTCCAATTATTTAAGAATTTTGTCTTTAGACAAAATTATTAACCTAAATAACCCTTCTGAGAGACATAGGTTAGAACAAGAATATGATTTTAAAAAAAATATTGTGTTGTCTTAAGCACATTTAAATATTAAACGTTCTGCTAATGATCAGTTAGAATATATTTCTATTTTAAAAATCTTTTATTTAAAAGATCTTTGACATTTGATACACTTGAACTTTAAACGATTTCTTTGATAAAAGAGACTAAATTAAAAACAAAACACTCCAACTTTTTCTAAAAAAATATGCATTTATGTAGAAAAATTTCATTAAAGCCGGTTTAATGTTTCTGAGAAACCTCTTCACAGACAAACAGACTTTAATAAATTAGTTTTTGTCAAAAGTTTTTTAGAAAGAATTGTAAATAAGACTTGAATTGGCATAGCTTTCACAAAATAGAGTTCAATTATGTATTTATATGAATATCTTGAGACTATCTTAGAGGGGTCATTGTCCTTTTTCAAATACACATTATCAAAATTATTGCACTAGTGTTTAATCTATACTATTATAAAGAGGTAGAATTTGTATGTTTTTCCTTTGGGAAATGATACAGATTAGAATTAATTAAATATAAACACATGGGTACAATAATGTTAACAAAAATACATAAAGAATCACATCTCAAACCATATTCAGCACACATCATACTTATATGTCACAAGTAAACCAATTTAAAATGGAAACATAATTTTAATTTTTGATTTACAATTTTTAAGGAATGTTTATAAATGAATAAAATTCAGTAGGTATGTTTAAACTTTTTCGTACAATAATGTTGAACATTAAAAACTTTTATACATAATGTAATTTTAACGATCCACGTCGAGGTTTGAACTCAGGCAGTCTTGTTATTATAAAGTTTTATATGTTCATTGTATAAGTATTCAAAATTATAATTTTAACCTATTGTTGTTTTAGGAAAGTTCAATGCATAGAAAAGCAAATTCAAATATATTTTTATTTGTATTTTTTTCGGTGAAGTTTATATATTTTCAAATGTTATATTGATAACATTTGAAAAGTCAACAGATTTTTAACCCCTCAAGTGTCGAATGCACCCCATGTGTGCATAAGAAAAACCCTTTTTTTGTTAAGTATATAAGCTTATATCACATATATATAAATGTAAAAAAACATCATCCGATGGAAAACCAATCATCATCATTAGTTGTGAACCTATGGAGTTCGTAGATAACCCGCCCTTCCCCCCCCCCCCCCCGCGTGTCAAATGCACCCAAAGTATGCAAAAGGACAAAACTTTACATAATAGGTATATAAGCTTAGATCACATATATATAAACGTAAAAAAAACATCATTCGATGGAAAACATATCATCATCAGTAGTTGTGAACCTATGGGGTTTGCAACTAACCCCCAACCCTCCCCACTCGCTGTGGTTTTGGGTCTAAAATTAGCCAAACTCAGACACTTGAGGGGTTAACTAGGTCATCATCAGATGCCTAGCCTTTTCCCAACAATCTTGGGGTCGGCTTCCAGTCTAACCGACACCCTAATTGCGTAACACATTATCAATCGGAGTTGGTTTCATTTTGACAGTTCAACAACATTCATTGCGTTATTTACGTTGTAATTTTTCGAACTTAAGAACCAATGGATTAGCAATTTGTTTCAAAATAATTCAAACTCCGATTGATAATGTGTAACCAATTAGGGTGCTGATGCAGCTGAATACCAGTATTTTACATGGAGCGACTGTCTATCTAATAATTTGACGACACGGTTGGCGCAGTGGTCGAGCATGTCGCGGGATCGATTCCCGCACGGAACAAATATTTGTACGACCTACAAGTATTTGTTCCGAGTCTGGGTGTTTTTCTACCTATAATATGTATGTATTTACAAAAAAAAAATGTATATTAGTAGTTTATCAGCCATCTCGTTACCATAACACAAGCATTAGGTTGCTTAGCTTGGGACTAGATGGCGTTGTGTGAAATGTCCAAGGATATTTATTTATTATTTTATCTAACCTCCACAACACAGTTACTGGGTAATACGTGGATCTTCGACAATCATTAAGTACGTGTCGTCAGAAGCACGAAAGTCTGACAACCAGCCTTGCCAAGGGGAATCGTGTTACCCATTTACTGGGTTGTGGAGGTGGATAGGCCAAATTTCGTTTTAAATAACCGGTCACAACCATTGCAATGGAGTTGATACAATAAATACATAAGTACATAAAGCACCCCAACCCCAAGCCTATACCTATGCACAGTAACCTACACAAGTTGTGTAGTAAAGAGGCTTGTTTGGTGGCCGGCGGTCGAACCCATTAACGTAATTAATTGTTCGATACATCAAACAGCGGTGTCTCGTTAGATGAACGCAGGTTACTGGGCCTGCAGGTGCTTACCATGAAATCGAATCAATGTTAAGGCACCACTGCTGGCGATTAACGAGAAGAGGGTAGAGATAATAGCAACTAAAAACGAGTTGGCGAGCAACGAGAAGCGAGTGCGCGATGGCGACGAGAGATTACTCGCCGATATGTATGTCGCAGATGAATTTTCGAATCCGCTGTTTTACATAACCGCTAGTCGTTTTACAGAACAGCTTCGACATGTTTTTTTTTTCTGATTCGGTCGCCATTAGTGTTAGGATACACAACGCCACGTGCGATCAAAATTTAAAACTAAAATATACAATCTGACGTTTCATTTCACGCTGTTTTACATAATCTCTAATCGTTGACCCGCTGCATCGATAAATGCAAAACTTTTATGCAATTCTGCGTGTTCAAGTTCAGTATATAATTATGGAAAATCTAAACGTCGCCGACGTTCAGTTGTTTTACATAATGGAGCTGTGTTGTAAAACAGCTGTTTTGTAAAACAGCTAGCAATTATTTAAAACAGCGCATTCGACAATCCATCCACGAAATGCGTCTGTACCAAGCGTGAGTCTCTCAGCGAGTGTTCTGCCCGCCAAGCGAGCGTCGCTGAGCAAGTACTCTATAGCTCTTGTCCCTGTGACAAACGTGTACTCGCCGGTGGCGGTGTGAACAGTCAGTGATCAACTATTAATATGTATCTCTTTTACTTACACGGGACCTACAATCTTTTGTACGTTTCTTGAGCGAGAAAATCGTTGATAGCCAATCGCTTCCTCGTCGGCGGTGGGACAGGTGCGTATGCCGATCCAATCTGCCAGCCGATTAAGAAAATCGATAACACATTATTATCACCATAGCAACATACCTGCTCATGTTTTACCGTCACAATCTACCTAGCCTTTTCCCAAGTACTCGTACGTTGGGGTCGGCTTCCAGGCAGCTGGATACCAGTATTTTACATAGATCGACTGCCTATCTGACCTCCACAACCCATTAACTGGGTAATACGATACCCCTTGGTAAGACTAGTTGTCAGACTTTCGGTCTTCTGACGACCCTTAAAGACTGTCAAAGATCCACGAATAACAGCCGGGACCAACGGCTTAACGTGCTTTTCGAGGCACGGAGGAGTCTCATAATGTAAAGTTGGTAACCCATCCACAGACCACCCCGGGAAGCGTAGCTTAACCTGATGGATCGACCCGTGCGGCTGTTATTACTTAGCCACGAGCTCCTCAGTCTTAGTTTTACCGTCTCATCATCATTTATCCAAAAATCTGTGAGCACCTACGCATAAGACCAACTGGGTTTTGTAATTAGTTAGTTTAGGTTCAAGTACCTCGTTGGGCTAATGGTTGCAAGCGCTACTGCTAAGTATGACGTCCTGGGTCCGATTCCTGGGTCGCACAAAGTGTTATTGAGTTTTTGCTGCATCTGGAAAGTCTCAGGAGTCTGGATTTGTGCCTGCTTGATAGCAATAGGCAATTCGTTGTGTGAAATGTCCAAGGTAAAAAAAAAATAGGCTCGCTACCTATTACATGGGACGTAAACACATTCATTGAACCATATTAGCGTAACTATATCCAACATTAAATATAAATAAGTACATATAAAAAACAAAACGGTCTTCTAGTTTGGCTCCAGAAACCTAAAGACATCCTTAAAATCAAAAATAATTAGAGCAAATCAGAAGGCCAATTCTCGTACCTAAAAACGTTCAAATTGAAGTCGCAATCTCATGCCAGTGACAATCAAACGTCAAAAATGTAAGTAAATGCCGTAGACTTATAAAACAAACAAGCCTCCTTCTGTGGTGTAAAAAGGAGGACTCAGAGCCACGCATATCGAAAGTGAAGCACAGTAAGTACGCCGGACCGTTTGTACAAACACGCCTCACGCACACATTTACATCATAGTATGCCGACCGGCCGTCATTACGCGACACGAGCGACAGCGTCTTTGCAGGTACTCAAATCACGCACACATAGATCGGTACGGTGCTTCACTTTCGATATGCGTGGCGCGGAGTCCTCCTTTTTGTATACCTACATCTATGATAAATGCTATACAATTTTTGACAGATTGAGACTGAGAGACAGTGGAAATTCCCGTATTTTTAACAACGTTCGCAATCTGAACGTTGTTAAAAATACGGGAATTGCCTCTGTGGAATCGAACTTAGAGATGAGATGTTATATCAAAAAACATAACATAACATAATCAGCTTATAATGTTTCCACTGCTGGAGTGCTGGGCACAGGCCTCCTCTCGGTGAGAGGCTGCGGTGCCAGTGTGGGTTGGTAGATGATTGTCACGAAATTTTTGTCTTCAAATTTTTTGGTTCTAGGACATGCCCGTTTTCCTCACGACGTTTTCCTTCACCGTTTCGAGCAGTGATGATGAAATAATTTACACAAAGTAAAGCGCGTGTCTCTCCCACTGCCCGGTAACGGCCCTGACTTACGAATTGTAGGCCGTGGGTTCGAACCCAGGTAGGTGCTTTACTTGAGTAAATAATTTCATCACCGCTCTCAAAACGGTGCAGGAAAACATGGTGAGGAAGCAAAAATTCGAAGACATGTGACATCTACCAACACGCACTGGACCAGCGTGGTAGATTACAGCCCACTCCCTTTCGACGAGAGAAGGCCTGTGTCCCAGCAGTGGGAACATTACAGGCTGATTATGCATTATGCAAGCTCGTGTCAGGGTTCGAACCTACGACCCGACCGACCCGATTCGTAAGTCGCGGCCGTTACCACACGGCCATCACTGCAACTGTTATTAACACTTTCAGCTGAGCATCTGGGTATTCAAATGTTTGTTGCGCGGCACACTATTTTCTCATACAAAATATATGACGATTAGTGACGTTCTGGGTTTTTCATACAAGCAAAGATAATATGAAATGTGACACAACCGTTACTACACGTCGACGTTGCGAATGTATGCGTAATTAGAATGTATGTGTTTGAGTAGCCTTAAAAAGTGTACAACAAAACTAACGTGGAGTGGCGCTAGCAGTCCGAAAATTTAAAGTGATACGGTGCGATGACGTAGCTTGAAGGAATTGGTATAGGCCGCAGCCGTTTATACACGTTCTTTAAAGAAAGACATATTTTTTGCTGACGTGATTAAACGTTGTGTCAAATAGCGTTTATCAAATTTTACGTATTATAACGTCGCTCCGCTCAAAGTGTTAAGGATGATGCGCAGGGGTAGCCCGCGAAATTCAATTTTTTTTTTTGAGTTTTTTGCAATTTGCAGGTCCGTGTCGGGTTGTATCTTGATCAAAGCATGATACGCGGCAATAAAATATGTGTATTTATATAACTTTAATCATACAAATCATCAATACATCTCTCTAAGTTAGATTTCGTGCAGAGTCGTTAGATTTCGTTCGTTTGACGAATTTGCACAAAATCTAACTTAGAGAGATGTATTGATGATTTTTATGGTTAAAATTATGTAAATACATATGTTTTATTGCCGGGTATCATACTTTGATCAAGATACAAGCTTACATGGACCTGCAAATTGCAAAAAACCCAAAAAAATTGAATTTCGCGGGCTACACAGCGCAATCACCTTAAATAGATTAACATAATTGGATGACAATCCGATGGTGACCACAGATTGTCGGTAAGCCGTAATAACGCTACAATAACCGCTAATTAGATGCAGTTGCAAATGTGTGGTTGGTCCCTAATGGCAGGAATTTAATTTGTGTGTTGGCTTACGCGGTCCACCGCGGTAACTTGCCTAGTATAGTATGGGCGTAGACATCAATCTGCCCAGCCTTTTCCCAACTATTTTAGGGTCGGCTTCCAGTCTAACCGGATGCAGCTGAATACCAGTATTTTATATGGAGTGACTGCCTATCTGACCTCCACAAACTAATTACTGGATAACACGATACCCCTTGGTAAGACTGGTTGTAAGACTTTCGGGCTTCTGACCTTCGCGCGCCGGCCAGGGCGCATGTTAGTTCGATACTCACTCACGCGCCGCCGCTGCTTCGTAAAAGAAGACAACCATAACGAGTCAAAAGGTACCTATAAGAGTTACGCGATAGAGAGGCAACTTCTAGGTGAATATAACTGTGGGTATTAATTTATTGTGTCGAAGCAAGAGTCGCTATTTATTTAAATGATTTTGCGGAGTAAATCTTCTGTAGGTACTTGCACTATTATGTATTATGTACCAATAGATAAAACTATAGATAATATTATAGTCATACATAATAACTGAGTTGAATTGATCACTATTAGTTGACACTAAACTGACATTATATTAATTGACACTAAACTTACATTATATTAATTGACACTAAACTGACATTATTTTCTGCTGCTGTATTAATTCGTCGTTGTAATCTAATTTTTATTATTATTTATAGACATGGGCATTATTGCTATTTTATAAAATCTATTGTATAATAAGGAGACGAGTGTGTGTAGCCACAATTGAATTGTAAGGAAATTAACCATATGAGCGTTTTGGATGGTATATCTGTTAGCTCGTAAGACCAATTGAAATAAATAAATAAATAAATAAAATACACAAATAATACTTCCACGGAAACGCCGTTAAACGACGTGAAAGTGTCCTGTCCTGATGATAAGTCATAATGCTACTTGATTGTTTGCAGTAAGCCGGACTCCACTACCACATGCCAATTTCTACCTTATTGCTACCATCAATGTTTTCCCTCGTTCCCTTGTTAATTTGGTTCGTAATTCGGGTCTATTGGTAGTGGTCACATCACACAGTACCTATACAAACATTGTATCGATACCTCTGATCTGGCAAACAATGAAGATGTGCGAAACAGTTGCGATGTGCTTTATTGTGTCAACTCAGCTTGGATTTTATGTTGCTGTTAGTTACAATAATATTAAATTTGAGGCAAGAGAAAATTAATTAAGACCCAAAAAGCATTCGCCTATTCGAATCGTGATAGAAATACATTAATTTATCACATTAATATTATAAAGGCGAAATTTTGTGTTTTTGTATTTTTGTTACTTCTTCAAGCTCAAACGGCTGGATCAATTTTGATAAAATTTGGTATGGAGGTAGCTGAAACCCTGGATTAACACATAGGCTACTTTTTATCCTGGTCTACGCGGGTGAAACCGCGGGGCGCATCTAGTTTATAAGTAATTACTTACTAAGTGAACTTTTTGATTCATTCAAAATCGAGTACCTACTGAACGTGTCTACTTTGTTTTCGTTGTTCGGTACTCGATACGATAATTATTGTTCGCTTAATTAGTTCAACCCGCAAATGTACGGTAGATGCAAACGGCACCGGTGACATGTGCACTATTTTTGCATATAGTTCTTTTTCATGTCTACCTTACGCTCAATATTGAGAGATTTACCATGTTATTATAAGACCATAGACATCTTATAGGTTTTCCTGTAATCTATAGGTATAGATATAAAACTGTTTTCTGTATCTTTTTCAAATTTTTAGGCACAGGTTGTTTGGGTTTTTTGTGTTTTTCTTTTTTTTGTTTGTGTTTGGTTTTTCGTGTTTTGTATGTGATTGTTTTTGGTACCTTAACCAAAGAACACCAGTCACCACTGCTAAGTTAACGTTTCAAAATTTATTGGACATATGTAGGTATCGCGATAAAATTGAAACATGCATGGGCACTTTTCTCAGACGTACACAAGGAAATTATTATATGGACGGGGCTTCCAAAATGCGATTTTAAAAAGGAGAGGTTCCCACCTTTTAACGGAAAGTAAACCGGCGCTCAAAAAAGTTGCAGGTGTTAGCAACAAAAACAAAATTTCATAGCAACAGCTTCTATGCAATGGCTCAAAAACTATATAATAAGTTACCAGGACAAGTTATCTTATGTATTATATTAAACAATTTAAAAGAAATCTGTTCGAATTGTTAAATAACAAGGTGTATTATTCTGTTGACGAATATTTAAATGACAAATTTTAATTATAATCATAACTGTTTTCATGATATTATGTGACACACTCATTGATATAATATATAAGTCAATGGACACACTAAATAATTTTGTTAAATTTGATTACTGTTGTATTAATGAATTAGTGACATAATTTTTTATTTTTTTGGTTCTTTTTACTTTATTTAATTGGACATTTTTGAAACCGACTTTTGATTTGATATTTTGTATGCCTTTTGGCGGGACACAGCTCGGATCCTATGTATTATAACACCTTCTGTATATGTACCCTGTGTTCACGAAATAAATGAATTTGAATTTGAATTTGAACATCGAGACAGCGATGTAATTGCCATCTTCATTACTAACTCAAACGAAACAGAGCAAAAAGCAGTACAATGAATAAGCTCTCTAATTAACTCTTTCTACAAGGGACTTATTTCAATGCAAATCAAAATCATTAAACTACAAAGAAACTCGTCCGTTTTCCACTGTGTCCGACTCTGATTCATTATTGTGCAACAGACGGCAGCAAATCGAATTAACCCCTCAAGTGTCTGAGTTTGGCTAATTTTAGACCCAAAACCCCAGCGAGTGGGGAGGGTTGGGGGTTAGTTGCGAACCCCATAGGTTCACAACTACTGATGATGATATGGTTTCCATCGAATGATGTTTTTTTACGTTTATATGTGATCTAAGCTTATATACCTATTATGTAAAGTTTTGTCCTTTTGCACACTCGGGGTGCATTTGACACGCGGGGGGGAGGGGGAGTTGGCTGCGAACTCCATATGTTCACAACTAATGATGATTATTGGTTTTCCATCGGATGATGTTTTTTTATATTTATATATATGACGGCGCGGAACGTGGGCGCAGAGATAGGTGGTTCATCTCTCCGACCCTGTGGTAAGGGTTCCATTGCGTGGGTTACTCAGGCAAACCAATATGATGCTGTGGCAAGACTATTACTGAAGAGTATACAGAAGTAATGACTAGGTATAGGTACTGTGAACTTGATAGGTTCGATGGTAGCGTGTGCCTCTTTCGAGCTCTCGATCCAGTCTCTCCACAGAGAATGCTCGCACACCCCCCAAAGGCCCCGTCCACGTGCGGCGACCGAACGATTCTGGCGCCACACGGCGTTCACCGTACGTACTAAACGAACAACCAATCAGAGCTAAGCTTGACTTGTACTAAGAAATCAACTGAGTGACGTACTATCGCTAAACTATCGTTCGCGACGACACGGCCAGAACTGACAGTCACAAGTCCTCGTGTGTACTTGTAACAAAATAAGGCTACTGTATACTACAAGCTCGGCCTCTCCTGACTATAGCCAGGTTAATTACAGACAGGATTAGAACAGATGCCTCAAAGTCAAGATAACCAGACCATAGTATAGTAAACACAATTAACTTCACACACACGCACAACATGGCCCAGCTGCTCGGCAGCGTATTCAACATTAATTGCAGCATTGCAAAGTAGTCTCCACGAGACCCAGGCCTCAACCCTACACCTTCAGCCGCGCATCGCGCCCTGAACGACCCACCAGTGAATCGCAGTTACGACTACGACTGAAGCGTGCAGTGCGGCCGAATACGTAGCCATGGCGTGTGTGTCTAGCGTGCCTTCACCAGCGCTTTCTACATCAGACTCGGTCACAAATAAGGTCAGATGGTACCTTGCTCTGAGACATCCCCCCAATTCGATCATGAGCGTATTTATAGTACGCTTCTTAACTAGAGATTTCAAAACATAACGATCGCCATCTAACACTTCAAAAATTTGAAATGGCCTTACAGACAACACTAATATGATCCGGCTGCTCGGCAGCGTAGTCTCATTGAGACCCAAACAGTAGTCTTATTCAGACCCAAACAATAGACTTACAGACCCGAACAGTAGTCTCACAGAGAACCATTGGTAGTCTAATTCAGACCCAAACAATAGTCTTACAGACCCAAACAGTAGTCTCACAGAGACCCATTAGTAGTCTTATTCAGACCCAAACAATAGTCTTACAGACCCAAACAGTAGTCTCACAGAGACCCATTAGTAGTCTTATTCAGACCCAAACAATAGTCTTACAGACCCAAACAGTAGTCTCACAGAGACCCAGCCACCATACATCTAGCCGCGCATTGCACCCTGAACGACTCATAGAATCGCAGTTACAACTACGACCAGACTGTACAGTTTGATTATAGTCTCACAGAGACCCATTAGTAGTCTTATTCAGACCCAAACAATAGTCTTACAGACCCGAACAGTAGTCTCACAGAGACCCAGCCACCATACATCTAGCCGCGCGTTGCACCCTGAACGACTCATAGAATCGCAGTTACAACTACGACCAGACTGCACAGTTTGATTATAGTCTCACAGAGACCCATTAGTAGTCTTATTCAGACCCAAACAATAGTCTTACAGACCCGAACAGTAGTCTCACAGAGACCCAGCCACCATACATCTAGCCGCGCATTGCACCCTGAACGACTCATAGAATCGCAGTTACAACTACGACCAGACTGTACAGTTTGATTAAAAAAAACTTCATCATCACCATCATCATCATCATCATCATCATCATCATCATCATCATCATCATCATCATCATCATCATCATCATCATCATCATCATCATCATCATCATCATCATCATCATCATCATCATCATCATCATCATCATCATCATCATCATCATCATCATCATCATCATCATCATCATCATCATCATCATCATCATCATCATCATCATCATCATCATCATCATCATCATCATCATCATCATCATCATCATCATCATCATCATCATCATCATCATCATCATCATCATCATCATCATCATCATCATGACACCACACTGTTCAATGCGAAATAGAAATGAAAATATCTGGCTTGCTTTCTATAAGAGAGAGAGAGAGACAGACAGAGAAACATGCGCACGCCGCACGGCTTACAATAGCTTACTATAGCAAAAAGTGTCGTGACAACTTTTCGTGAGAATTTTTTTTTTTTTTTTTTTTTTTTTCGTCTAGCCCCCTTTCACAACGCGCGATAAGGAACTTCGTTCCAAAAGGTGTCGTGAAAAGATGGTGTGTGTCATGTCGTCATTGTTGATAAATGAAGTGGATGTGCTACCTTACCTAACAACAGTTCTAATGGACTCAGCGGTAACGGATAACGATCTGGCACTGTATTATTATTATTAAGCTTTCTATAATCTATGCACATACGATCTGATCCATCATACCTAAAAGGTCCGGACTAAGAAAAGGCGAACTACAGGGTTTAATTATCTTAGCTTGCAACAATTCGTTAACCGTATCGCGCATGATTCGACGTTCGTACGGAGACAGTTTGTAAGGATGTCTTTGCACTGTATGATTAGGGTCGATCAATCTTATCTCCAACTCACCAGTGTTAACACACGTTATAGGAAAACCGTTAATCAAAAAGTCAAGACTATAATTATTCTAAGATGTTTACAAGGTCACGTCTTGTATCAAGTGGTAAAATTGAGAATAATCGAAAATACAACAATCACTACAGTGGGCCATGTACCATAGTCGTTCGAATCAACCTTTAAAACTCTACTGCAACCAAAACTGCCAAGCTTACAGAAACCTCGAGTAAAACCTCTAACGCCACGGCTCTCCAGCCGACTAGCAATCGCATTGCTCTCACACATCCAGCGCATGGATAAAAACATCTGTGTGCATATCCATCAAGTGGATCGCCCGTGTGCATCACCCACTGACTACACACTATGGTCTCTCTAGACCTCAACCTCCGTCAGAACTACTGGTACGGTCGCACACACTACGGCCGAAAGAAACCCGTACTCGATTTTCTACCACAACTTAAGCTTGCTACATCACCACTGTAATCACTAGGTATCTACTTGAACTGGTACATGACCTACTGGCACTATCATTACACTAAATAAGATTTGTTCTGTACTGAATACACGTGTTTGACCAATAGCAGTCCGTCGGCAGAGTGACCCATACGCAGAGGCTATAACCATCTCAGCTGCGTAAGTACTACCCCTCGCAAAGAGCATGCTGCACATAAAAAGCAGCCCACATGTACATCTTACATGCTCCGGCGCAACTACATATGGACACAATAAAAATGTGAAGAAAAAGGAACCCCACAATCTACTGACTATCAATACCACCGAAGACCATTTTAATCTTAAAATAAAAACATGTTTCAGAAACAACAGAATCCCAATGAACTGAGTCTCGTTTAATCTAACTGTAGTAGAAATTCAATAGTCAGGGATGACATGCAGTAATAACTTGCAACGGAGACCCTTGCATCAGAGAACTGTAGACAGAATTTAAAAATTGCATTGTAAACGAGGTTAGGCTATACCTAACATTGTAACAGTTCTTGCTGTTATTTACCAGGTAACCTACTAGCTATACTTCCCATGATCAGAGGGCACTCAGTACCTGAGTCCAAACAAATTGAAAACGACTCACCAGATTCGCCACAGATGAAACAGGTCACCGGCGTCGATGCTTTCTCCAACATACTGTCCTTGGCTGGTTGCGATACACTATTTCCTTAATGAGGGTAGCCGCAAAAGTTTCGACGCACACGAACTTGACCATCATGATCGCGCATCGGAATCGGGTTTATTGTAACTACTTAGTTTGTAAAAAACAAAGTAACCGCCACTGATTTTACTGTCACTATCACCGCGTGTGATCTCATTAGCACGATATGATAACAGTTCATCGTCATCGGTTAAATCCGGATTGAATTCAGGCAACGTAATTGCAGCACTTGTTTTTGACGGTACTTGCATAGCCTGAATCAGTTGTTCCATGTTCTGGTTCTGCTGTTCCAGTAGCTTACGCCAATATGCATCAGACGTAGATGGTGCCTGAGCTGATCCCAGTTCTGATGACGGCGCGGAACGTGGGCGCAGAGATAGGTGGTTCATCTCTCCGACCCTGTGGTAAGGGTTCCATTGCGTGGGTTACTCAGGCAAACCAATATGATGCTGTGGCAAGACTATTACTGAAGAGTATACAGAAGTAATGACTAGGTATAGGTACTGTGAACTTGATAGGTTCGATGGTAGCGTGTGCCTCTTTCGAGCTCTCGATCCAGTCTCTCCACAGAGAATGCTCGCACACCCCCCAAAGGCCCCGTCCACGTGCGGCGACCGAACGATTCTGGCGCCACACGGCGTTCACCGTACGTACTAAACGAACAACCAATCAGAGCTAAGCTTGACTTGTACTAAGAAATCAACTGAGTGACGTACTATCGCTAAACTATCGTTCGCGACGACATATATATGTGATATAAGCTTATATACCTAACAAAAAAAGGGTTTTTCTTATGCACACATGGGGTGCATTCGACACTTGAGGGGTTAAGGCTCCTACGGACAGAGGCGATATCGCGAGCGATATTGCGATATTATCGCGTCGACACCGCTACGCGACACGTCGCGACGCGATATTGCCTCTGTCTGTAAGAGCCTTTAAACGGGCTCATGAAGACTATTAGAGCGATGGGTCTACTTAAGCACTTTTTTCGTCGCAGTGTCGGGTGGAGTGGATAAGCGCGTTTTTTTTTTTAATTTCGGTAAAATATGCTTTGTCATGCTTATTTAGTTAGGTACTCCATTGGTATATAAGTCTCTTTTTAGGGTTCCGTGCCAAAATGGTAAAAAGGAACCCTTATGGTGCGACTCGAGTCTGTCTGTCTGTCACAGCTGGATATCTCAAGAACTACTAATGCTATAACCTTGAAATTTGGAACAGTTTTAGATGACGTTTACCCAACAATTTTTCAAATAAGAAAGAAATAATAATATGTAGTTTTTAGGGTTCCGTACCAAAATGGTAAAAAAGGAACCCTTATGGTGTGACTTAGTCTGTCAGTCTGTCCGTCCGTCTGTCGGTTCGTCTGTCTGTCTGTCTGTCTGCCTGTCTGTCTGTCTGTCTGTCACAGCTGGATATCTCAAGAACTACTAATGCTATCAACTTGAAACTTGGAATAGTTTTAGATGACATTTACCCAACTATTTTGCAAATATGAAAGAAGTAAAAATATTTATATTTTTTTTTGTAAAAGGGGTACACTGAAAGGGGGTCTTAAAAATTCAAAGTGGGGCTACTAGGGCATGTGGGTATCATATAAAAGAACGTTGTTTGCACATTCTCAAACATTTTTTTATTTTTTTTTAGGCCGCATGGTTTTCGACTTTTGATGAAAAATGTGAAAAAAAAATACCGTTCCACCCCTTATCTCCGAAGTTTGCAAAGATAGAAATCTGAAATTATTCTACGTGATAGAACTCTATGTAAAGATTACAGGAAAAATTAAACGATGTCTCTAAATAGCACATTTTTTCAGAAATCGGAACGGAACCCTCGGTGCGCGAGTTCGTCTCGCTCTTGACCGGTTTTTTTTTTCTTTTTGCAACAGAGATTGAAAGAGGTCTTAAAAATTCAAAGTGGGGCTACTAGGGCATGTGGGGTATCATATAAAAGAACGCTGTTTACACATTCTCTAACATTTTTTTTTAGTCTTCGACTTTTGATGAAAAATGTAAAAAAAAAATACCGTAAGTTTGCATAGAGAAAAATCTGAAATTATTCTTTGTGATAGAAGTTTATGTAAGTACTTATATATTACAGGAAAAATAAAACGACGTCTCTAAAATAGCACACTTTTTCAGAAATCGGAACGGAACCCTCGGTGCGCGAGTCCGACTCGCTCTTGACCGGTTTTTTTTAATAAAAGTTGGTAGTATGGTACGTAGGTTTTAATCCGTGTTGGCAATCCAACACTATAAAACCAGATGTTTATGGGTAAATCGATTGTATTTTTCATTTGTTATTTGACTATATTGTCTACAGTTGTACTAAAACCGAAACATGATTGAAACTTTATTGTTAGAAACAAGAATAAAGTTTAAAAAACTGTAACCGGAAAATAAAATTGATCTAAAAAGTTCGAAATATTTATTTACTTAAACAATACTGACATAGGTATACCTATATCTATATTTGTAATGTGCTCGTCAACACCTTTCTTTTAATACCAAACGTGTCATGATTATCTCAATTTAATTTTTTTCGAGGTCAGAAATTCCACCATATTAAATTTAGGGAGAATTTATATAGCCTATGTCACCCGGACCATTATTTTGAATCTACTAATACCTCATTGATCAAAATCGGTTCAGTAATTTAGACGCTACGGTGGAACACACGTAAATACATACTTATATATATACAAGTAGACTGCTAAAATCATAACCCTTCCTTTTGGCTTTGCCGTAGTCGGGTAAAAAATCCAAAGTAGCACCGTACATTTTCTTATATACTTACTTATTACCTTATTGTGCAGTAAAATTTACTTTAAATCGAACTTATTTAAATATGTTAAGAACTAAGCTATTTATTTAAGTATACCATTTTGTCATAAATCTACATTTAAACGTTCCGGTGCGCGTAAGTCTTCTATCTCGCGCGCCAAACAAGACAGCCATAACGCCATTTCACTTACACACCGAGCTAAACCACGCTTTGATGTATCCTCTTAACTAAATGCATCTCCACATTATTTTCTAGTCGCGTAAAGGTGCTCTGTTCTGACATGCCGCGACCACATTAACGGAATATGCCGTTGACTATCGCGTTGAACGGCGTGAGCCGTAGGTGTAGCACTTACCGCGATAATTTGACCGAATCTTGACCGAATTTAACTACCGCGATGTTTATGGCGTTTATGGGCATTGACGTTGACGTTAAGGCCCTGATTCCAAGCGTGGTTTAGCTCGGTGTGTAAGTGAAATGGCGTTATGGCTGTCTAGTTTGACGCGCGAGATAGATACTCTCACGCGCACCGAAATTATGTCGTGAAAGTGCATATAAAATTTGAAATTAACTGTTTAATAATAAACATTTGATCACTGGATGCAGTTAGACATTTGACATTTTATGGTATATTTTTAATTGTATTTATAATTGTTAATGAAGCTATAAACAGCATTTAAAGATTATTAAGAGGTATGTTTGAAAATTTTTTTGGTGCATTACAATATGATTAATTATGTTTTGAGTTCCATCACTGTATGCGAAAAGGACTTGAAAATATCATATTTTTTTATTTGTCAAAATTATTTACGGTATGAAATACATAGCTTTAAAAAACCAACTTTTTGACCGTTTTCAAGAAATCTCCGCCTTAATGTGGCCCGGGCCGGGCAGCAGAACGCCTTATCTCAACAACACGGCGCACAGTGGGCCCATACTGAAAATTAGTGGACTTAGGCAACAAAGTTCCTATATCGATGCGATTTTTTTTTATATGACGTGTTATATTATTCCTGACAACTTTTATTCTTATAAAATTTCTTCTAAAGTTGATAGTTTGTCTTGAAAACAATTAATTAGATTTTTTTGTATGGAGCGAATCACGTTTAATTTTTTTTCTTCAATTGTACTAATATGTTGAGTGTGTGGCGTGAGTATATGATAGCTAGGGTCATTCTCTATCCATGAAAAAAAAATCAGCGCCGGCCATCTGCGGCAGCGCGAGTAATCATTCGGTAAAAAAAAAATGATTTGGAAGAATTTTTTTGTCATTTAAAATAAATTCAAAGCATATTTTTTGTCTCATTTGGCTGTTTTCACCTTCTTTTTAGTTAAATAAATAGTTTTAATAGCGCATACGTACTTATAACTAGTAATTCTGGTAGAGATTTAGTTATTATTGCATGTTATCGGTAGCACCTGCATTGTGATTGATGACTCATTTGTTTGTGCACTCGGCTAAGCGCATAACTAATGAGTCATCGAAAAATGCTCGTCTCTGATTGGCTGAATAATTTTCACTCACTGTTATGTCCACTACTTGAGTAATTAACACTAACTATAAATATAAAGACATTCATTAAGTCCATCTAGTTTCGCTCTTGTCGCTTGTTTGTGAACACAGTGAAATACTTGTATTTTTATATTAACATTAGAACTATGGCTGGATTTTGTACCAACCTAGATCTTTTTGTGAAATTAAGAAGTGGCGGTGATCTGAAAAATCATATGTTTCTGTATGAAAGTATCATTTCTGTCTTGACTACCGAAGTTTCTGAAGAAAACAAGAACCGAATCAAGGAGTTCTGTCGACTTTTTTGTGTAAATTTAAATAAAAAGTGGATAGAGTCAAGTAGAAATCAAAAAACTTTTATGAATCGTGTAATTAATCGCAAGTGGTTGGAAAAAAACATCAACTGGCCTGTTTGTGACAGTGTTGATCTGAGAAGTGTGATGGGCTTTTCGGACGCAGCCTTATCTGAGCTTGTGGATATAGATTGCCATGTTCCTACTCTTGCAGTATGTACTGCGGAAGCGGGAACATCTACAGAAAAGGAGCACAGAAAACCGTTCGAAGAGTTAAGTAATAAGCAAAAGAAAAGACGTTCTACTTCCATAGTAGAAGAAAATTCCGAGGAAGAGTTGCAGCACTGGTACATAACAAAATTGAAAGACAACGGCAAAACGAATCTGGCAAAAGTGGTCGAATACCTTTCCAGTAATCCAGATGCGCTATCCGAAGTAGAAGAGATACTATTCAAAAAGCAGAGCTTAAGTACTGTCTCTGAAGATAAGTGTTTAGCTCTTTATACATCAGTTGCGCTCTCGAAATGGAAGTACTTAGCTCTTCGACAATTTCTGAAAGAAGAAAACTGTGCTGCCTTTCCATCTTATCTAAAGCTTGTAAATGCCAAGAAAAGATGTTACCCACCACAAGAGAGTATGGAGATTACCGAAAACGGAGCTCACATTAAATTGCAAGCGCTATTGGACCACACTGTGGAGAGGATATTACTTGATATAAATACTGTTGATAGGTCTCAAAATGAAGAACTCAAGTTGACCTGGAAATGGGGACTTGATGGTTCTTCGTCGCAGAGTAACTATAAACAGAAAACGTCAAACACAGCTACAGAGTTCGATGATTCATCAGTAGTCATGATAAGCATCGTCCCTCTTCGGCTAGTGTCTACTAGGCCATCATCTGGGAATGAAAATCTAGTTTGGGAGAACCCCACACCTTGCTCAACTCTGTACTGTCGACCAGTGAAGTTCACTTTCACTTCGGAGACAGCTGACTTTATAAAGTCTGAAGAGTCTGAGATGAAAAAACAAATTGATGAACGAATATCTACACAGTGTGGAAATATTATTGTATCACATGAATTGCATATGACCATGATTGATGGAAAAGTGGCCAATATTATTGCTGGAGTACCATCATATGCAACGTGTCCCATTTGCTTAGCAAAACCGAGTGAGATGAATAATTTAGACGCTTTGACTTCTAAACCACTTCGTGAAGAAATTTACAAACAAGGAATTTCTTCACTGCATATGAAGATTCGGTGTATGGAATGTCTTCTCCATATATCTTATAATCTGGATTTTCAACGACGGACTGCTCGCGGCGAACATAAGGCTTTGAAACAAGCTAAAAAAAATACCACACAGCAAGAGTTTCGTGAGCAAACTGGAATGCTGATTGATATAGTCAAACAGGTATGTATTTAATTTTCGCTCTCTTTATGTTGTTTGTGAATTATATCTCTATGTATTGTATATTACAGTATTGTTTTCCCATTTTAGGGTTTTGGAACTACAAACGACGGGAATACAGCGAGGCGCTTTTTCCAAGATTACAAAAGATCTTCCAGAATAACATGAATTGACGAAAATCTGATTTTCAGATTTTCCGTTATTCTACAAGCCATATCATCAGGCAAAAACATTGACTGTGAAAAATTTAGAAGATACTGTAGAGAAACAGCTGATGTGTACGTGCAACACTATTCGTGGTACTACATGCCAGTTAGTGTACATAAACTTCTAATGCACGGTGCAGACATCTGTAACCACTTTGGTGTTTTGCCAATCGGTAAGTATAAAATAAATATAGTTTGATGTATTATTTGACTCGATTGCGTTTTGAAATTAAAATGTATGTACTTATTCGTTTTAGGTACCTTATCTGAAGAAGCTTCGGAAGCCCGTAATAAGGACTTCAGAAACGTCAGGGAGAGGCACACTCGGAAAACGGGGAGAATAGCAACAAACGAAGACATCCTCCATGGACTTCTAATAAGCTCTGATCCGCACATATCCTACATAAGGCCTAAAATAATGAAACAGGTTCATAATGAGTTGTTGCCTGAAGCAACTCAGTTGTTACAGACTACTGAGCCTCCCTGTGACAGTGAAATTATGGAGGAAGAAGAATGCCTCATAGCAGAGTCCGAAAATTTGCCGGACCCACTAGCACTTCTGAAACAAGAAATAATGTGATCCGGCTCTAAATTATTCCCACAAATGCCCATCAGGGTTAGGAATATGACAAACAGCCCTTTTCAGGGCTACAATTACTTCACAGTTTCATATTGATCATACGTACGATAACTTATACTATAATAATATACATACAGTTGATTATGTAGATAATTATCAACGACTTGCCCGTACAAATTTAAATTATTTCACCTATCATTAACAAAATTAGTATAACCTGAAACATTACGATATATTTATTCAACAATAGATAACGTGCAGTTAAAAAATAACACAGCCAATCAGAGACGAGCATTTTTCGATGACTCATTAGTTATGCGCACACAAACAAATGAGTCATCAATCACAATGCAGAGCACCTGCATTGTGATTGATGACTCATTTGTACCGATAACATGCAATAATAACTAAATCTCTACCAGAATTACTAGTTATAAGTACGTACCTATGCGCTATTAAAACTATTTATTTAACTAAAAAGAAGGTGAAAACAGCCAAATGAGACAAAAAATATGCTTTGAATTTATTTTAAATGACAAAAAAATTCTTCCAAATCATTTTTTTTTTACCGAATGATTACTCGTGCTGCCGCAGATGGCCGGCGCTGATTTTTTTTTCATGGATAGAGAATGACCCTAGCTATCATATACTCACGCCACACACTCAACATATTAGTACAATTGAAGAAAAAAAATTAAACGTGTTTCGCTCCATACAAAAAAATCTAATTAATTTTTTTCAAGACAAACTATCAACTTTAGAAGAAATTTTATAAGAATAAAAGTTGTCAGGAATAATATAACACGTCATATAAAAAAAAATCGCATCGATATAGGAACTTTGTTGCCTAAGTCCACTAATTTTCAGTATGGGCCCACTGTGCGGCGGCCGGCGCGGCGGCGGCCGGCGGCGGCGGCTCGCAGCCCTCAGTAATGAGACCCGATACTCAATTTACAAGTTGCACAACTAACTAGAAATGAGCTTTGAATAATAAATAATAAACAAGCTTGTTTTGAAATATTGAAGTCAGATTTGGCGAAGTATAAAGACATTTTGAAGCAATCTTGACCAGTTTTATTCTTCGCTCAAACATGCAGTTTTTGTATGAAACAACTTTGACCTTTTATGGTACTACCGTAACTCAAAAGAAAAAAGGGAACCCTTATAGGATCACTTCGTTGTCCGTCCGTCTTTCTGTCAGTATGTCAAGATCCTTTTTCTCAGGAACGCGGAGGTATCAAGTTGAAATTAATATCAAATACGTAGGTCTATGGTTCCTAAGAGTTCTCGCCCATTTATTTATGCGACATTTTTTGAAACTCGCAAGTAAATCAAAATCTATAGGATACTTCCCGTTGACCTAGAATCATGAAGGTAAAAAGCAAGCTCTCACAGTAGAAAGTCCGAAGAATGTTAATTTGTAATTTTATCACTTTATCACACAATATTTTTTTTTGGAATTACCACATTATGCTAGTTTTTGGGATAAATTCTTTTCAATTGTCAATGCGTTCCTGACACCTGTGCGTTGGTCAATTTCTAGTAGGAATATTAAGGATCAAATTCGCAAAACACATATTCATTATATAGTATAGTAGTCATAGTCTGGCAGTTTGAGTAATTTATGCTGCCTACCCAAATGTCTTTTCTTTGGTATTGTTCGTCGAATCGTTGAACTCCTTAAGTTATGAGTTGAGCTGCACGATTACTGAAACATGCGTGCACTGACTTGAGAGGTCCACTCAATCTGTGTGGTGCTTTCCTCAAAAGGCAATTTCAGACAGCAATCTACATGGTCTTCACATGATCTGACCAAGATTATGTCTGGACTTTAAAAGAAACTGTGACCTCTGAGTTTGTTTCGGCCTTTCTTCTCAGAGTAGTCAGATAGGAAAGGCCGACCTCATCTATTTTTTAAAAGTATGATTGACGTGTAAAAGTGTACTACTTACAGAAAATAAATCATTTAAGTATCATTTATATTCTGAAACTGAATATTACTTTGTGTAAGCTGTCTAAGGCGTCATTGTACTTATCATTATGAACAACTTTTACTATGGGACCAAACCTGAAATCGCGAAAAAAAAGATTGGATATATTATTTAACATTTATTTATTCGATCGGCTCAGAATTCCACCAATGGGCCAAACTGACTACCCAATGGATCTTTCTTAAGTCAAGCGACACGCGGCAGGAACAGACGGAGCTGGTGGGATGAACTGTTTTCTTTCGTTATGAACCGCTACATATGTTACATAAAAGATCTCGTGGCTAAGTAATAACAGCCGCACGGACCGATCCATCAGGTTAAGCTACGCTTGCCGGGGTTGGTCCGTAGATGGGTGACTATCTTTACATACCGAGACTCCTCCATGCCTCGGAAAGCACGTTAAGCCGTTGGTCCCGGCTCTCATTCGTGGATCTTTGACAGTCGTTACGGGTTGTCAGAAGCCCAAAAGTCTGACAACCAGTCTTACCAAGGGGTATCGTATTACCCAGTTACTGGGTTGTGGAGGTCAGATAGGCAGTCTCTCCATGTAAAATACTGGTATTCAGCTGCATCCGGTTAGACTGGAAGCCGACCCCAGCATAGTTGGGAAAAGGCTAGGCAGATTGACATAAAAGTTTTGAATACAGAGAAGTGAAAATAGAGTAGAGAGACACCACAGCCTTTCAATAATAATAATCCTGCAGGGCAGCGTGTGGCGAGCTGTTGGGTAGTAGCGACCCCACCGTACCCAATCTCCCGGCGCGGGACTAATTTTGTTTCTCATTTCTGGCTTGCCTTTACTGATTGGACTGGAGTAAATACTGATGACAACCTACTTATAATACGGTATTTATTTAAGTCAAATGTGATGGTGGTGAGCCATCAACCGGGCACAAATCCAGACTCCAGGCTGCAGAACTAGCCAGGGTGTCACCATTGTGTGGATCGCCCTTAGGATACGGTGGAGCATACAGTGGAGGTCTGCCTGGTCCAGGCCATGGTGCGAAGCGAGAGTGCATGGGAGGCCGTCACCTCCTTGTGCGAAGCAGTAATGCTCGCGATGGAGGAGGTGGAACGCGTGAGGGAGAGATAACCTCACGCCCTCAGTCACCGCAGGAGACGCCCTGGGCGGCGGGAATCGAGAGCCGATTTCCGGCCACCGTAGGCGCGGGCTTGCGGACAGCGAGTAATGGGTAACTCGCCGTCCGGTAAGGACCCACCAGGCCCGGGTCGACGGCGCATTGTGTTCCACGCGCGCCTCAAAGAGATGTCAGCAAAAGATGGGGTCCAATAGGGCCGATGCCGCCGGGGTCGCGGGTTGTTCGAAAGGGATACCGTTGCCCTGGCATAGGCAACTGAAGGAACACGGGTGGGTTTTAGTCAGTAACAGTCTGACACGCCCTCCACTCCACCCAGAGCGGGAAAAGTCATTTGGTGATTTCCCATCCACACAAAAAAAAAAAGCTGCAGAACTAGGTAGGTGGTACTTCTCTAAATGGCTCCTAGACAAAGAAGAGCTCTTCTTGAAACTAGCCTAGAAAATTCAAGAACAAAACCTAGGTACGTTCTATCTAGTACTTAGAACACAAATTAGAAACAACATTAGTCCTAGGACAGACTTCGGAGAACAAAGCCAACCTGTTCGAAATACTTACTGCCAACGTCTTGTGAACTAACTTCGGTTTCCGAAGTCACATTAATGTTTATTAAAGGAACTCCTGGAACTGAAGGTTTTGTGGTGCAACTTGGAGAGTTAAGTCCAGTTGTGGACTGCGGTGGAAAGAGTTGACCGAAAGTAACTAAATACAGGGTGTAAGGGACAGCCCTCCGCAAACTAACAGGGTGCATTCAGCTCCTCATTTTGAATCATATTCCACCGGAAATTTTCTCAGGAAAATTTTAATTTTTTTAAAAAAAAATTCAGTTACATTTTCATTATTTCAATGTAAAATTGCATTGTGTGTTCGCAGCATTCCATTTATGTAAAAAAAACTGCAAAAAAAACCAGCAAAAAATTAAAACCAGCAATGGATGTTGAAATACTCTAACCAACGACGCGAGTAATCAGCTGTTCACTTTCTGTCTAGCTACAGAGTTCATCGAACTCACCGCATACCTATTACCTACGCCTCCCAACCAGTAATAGACGTTCCGATTTGTGCACAAAAACACAAACAAATCAGGTTTATTGGATTCCCTTAACGTTCCTGAAAAAAATTCATGTACCAGTCATCTTAGTATGACATACTGAATTCACCCTATCAGTTTGCGGAGGGCTGTCCCTTACACCCTGTATAATACAGATTGAGTGGGACATTCACGCGCAAACAGTTACCATGAATTCAGTACGTACATGATTCTAGACCCACCCGAGTTAAAATTATTCGTCGGTTATTTTAAACCGGCCAAGTGAGATTCGGACTCGCACACGAAGGGTTCCGTACAATTATCTATACAAACGGTAAAAAAATCACGTTTGTTGAATGGGAGCCCCCCTTAAATATTTGTTTTATTTTAATTTAATTATATAGGGTGACTGGTAATTAGTGACCGATACCTAAACACATGATTGTGCTCATGATAACAAACAACTTTTACTATGGGACCAAACCTGAAATCGCGAAAAAAAAAATCAGCTGTTCCCTACACAACTGGTCAAAATGTGTCGTGGAGCAGCAAATTTATTTTTAAATACATGATTGTACTCATGATAACAAACAACTTTCCCAAAGAAACAATTTTTTTTAAATTTAGACATTACCCCAAACATTCCAATAAGATATTGACTAACAAGAATATGCGCGCCGTCAGCTGTTAGTCGCTTGACGCCTTTATTCTGTCTTGTCGTGTTACATGAAAGTAACGGCAGAGCACCCACACACTTCCATCCGGGTAAGATAGTGTAACTACATATTCAGGTTGTTGCTAAGAGAACAAAAAATTAAACTTACCAAAATGCTGTGTTTAACAGTACTCCACTTTCAAGATGCACTGTATCAAGGCTCTTACAGACAGAGGCGATATCGCGTCGCGACGCGATATGTCTGTAAGAGCCTTAACTGGCACTACACACCTGTACACAAACGTGCTTAATTCTAGTACCGATTAGTAGTAGCAGTTTTAACGAATAATAATAATTAACGAAATGACAAAATCACTGTCTACGGTATCACACTATTAAAACTCTCGCGATTTATCGTGCCGTACGCAGTGTATGTAATTTTTCACTTCAAATCAAATCACTTTCGATAAATGTTAGTTCTATGGTCTGTCCTTGTCGGCAGCTTCAATATCACTAAAAGTAATTACAAACGATTCGTCAGAGTTCCCACAAAACGACGACGTATTACTTCTGGGAAAATCACTATTTAAATAACAACCTTTAGAAATTAGCAGATGTTTTACGAGTCTCGTACCTATTGCACTTGCTTATCGCCGAGCTTCGCAGTAAAATCTATTGTCTAAAATTTGTAAATGGTTTGCTCGATTGTATAAGCGAAGATTGTTGTCTACATCCATTATACAAAATGTGCATTTCTTTAGGAATACATTATTTAGTTCGCAGTAAAGATGTGTTTTCAAAATAGTTTTAAATAAACAATAGAGCGAGTGTAAAAGGAGTAGCTCTTTGAGGCCGCCGCCTCCCGTGTTTACTCCGTTTGCAAATCCGCACCGCACCACTAATTACCTTAGTAATTCTCGTGCTGCCAACAGGGATAGACCATAGATGAGTGAAAAGTGACATACATTGCGTACGTAAATGGCTCCTCCGCGGACGAAGCGCGTCAGAGTGGTTATTATTATTCGTTAAACCTGCTAATACTAACGGGACTAGTATTAAGCACGTGTGTGTACAGGTATGTAGTGCCACTGATAGTGTCTAGATATTTCGTAGTGATGCGGCCATATGTTGCATTGCATTGCATCTTAAAAGTGGAGTACTGTTAAACACAGCGTTTTTGTAAGTTTAACTTTTTGTTATCTTAGCAACAACCTGAGTACACACCCACACACACACTACCTTACATGGATGTGAAGTGTCTCTGCCTTATACCGTACCCGGTACCTTCCTGTAACACGAGACAGAATAACGGGATCAAGCGACTAACAGCTGATAACGCGCGTCTCGCGTATTCTCGTTAGGTACTCAATATCTTACTGGAATGATTGTCATGCGCTTAGTAAATTTAAAAAATCATTTCTTTGGAAAAGTTGTTTGTTATCATGAGTACAATCATGTGTTTAAAAATAAATTAGCTGCTACACGACACATTTTGACAATTTATGTAGGGAACAGCTAATTTTTTTTTCGCGATTTCAGGTTTGGTCCCATAATAAAAGTTGTTTGTTATCATGAGTACAATCATGTGTTTAAGTATCGGTCACTAATTACCAGTCACCCTGTATATTTTTAAAGTGAATATATAACTAAAAATTCTGTGAATATTTCAAGCGTCTACCTGTTGCCGTTATCAATATCGAGCAAAAACGAGCAAAAAAAATCACGTTTGTTGTATGGGAGCCCTCTTAAATATTTATTTTATTGTTTTTTAGTATTTTTTGTTATAGAGCCAACAGAAATACATCATCTGTGAAAATTTCAACTGTCTAACTATCACGGTTCATGAGATATATCCTGGTGACAGACTGACAGATGGACGACAGCGGAGTCTTAGTAATAGGGTCCAGTTTTACCCTTTGGGTACGGAGCCCTAAAAAGGCGGACAACGAAGTGATTCGTACGGAACCCTAAAAGTGGATTTATTTTTCACAGAAACAAGTAACACAGGTCAATCCGATACAATTTTGACTTTTCCATCATCGTTATCTCTCTAGTCACTCTGTCGAGGCCGTCCGTCCGTCCGAACTAGGAGTTAAAGCCTAAAGGACCTCTTGAACTGCCACTTCGCATCAAATATGCTCACCATTTAATTCAATAAAAAATTTGAAAGATATAATCTGCTTTTGTGTTGTCTCCTTCGAATAACAGATTTCCATTAAATACGTTTATTTAAAAACTAGCTTCTGCCCGCGACTTCGTCCGCGTTAAATTTCTTGTACCCCCACCCACCAACCCCGACGTATCGCATCGCAATGCCTGCCCGTGCTATAACTTCACGCTCGGCTCCTAAGGGCCCTAGCGTGATGTTTAATAGACTATATCCTTCCGCATCGCCTGCATGCGCTATTACTTCGCGCTCGGCTCCTAAGGGCCCTAGCGTGATGTTAAATAGACTATATCCTTCCGCATCGCCTGCATGCGCTATTACTTCGCGCTCGGCTCCTAAGGGCCCTAGCGTGATGTTAAATATCCTATATCCTTCCGCATCGCCTGCCCGCGCTATTACTTCGCGCTCGGCTCCTAAGGGACCTAGCGTGATGTCAAATAGCCTATATCCTTCTCCATCGCCTGCCCGCGCTATTACTTCGCGCTCGGCTCCTAAGGGCCCTAGCGTGATGTTAAATAGCCTATATCCTTCCACATCGCCTGCCCACGCTATTACTTCGCGCTCGGCTCCTAAGGGTCTTAGCGTGATGTTAAATAGCCTATATCCTTCCGCATCGCCTGCCCGCGCTATTACTTCGCGCTCGGCTCCTAAGGGCCCTAGCGTGATGTTAAATAGCCTATATCCTTCCGCATCGCCTGCCCGCGCTATTACTTCGCGCTCGGCTCCTAAGGGGCCTAGCGTGATGTTAAATAGTCTATATCCTTCCGCATCGCCTGCCCGCGCTATTACTTCGCGCTCGGCTCCTAAGGGCCCTAGCGTGATGTTAAATAGCCTATAGCCCTCCTCAAGAACTGGGTTATAAAATGCAAAAAGATTTTTTCAAATCCGACTGGGGTAGTTCCAGAGATTCGCGTTCAAACAAACTAACAAAAAAAAACCGGTCAAGAGCGAGTCAGACTCACGCACCGAGGGTTCCGTTCCGATTTCTGAAAAAGTGTGCTATTTAGAGACATCGTTTTTTTTTCCTGTTATTTTTACATAAACTTGCATCACATAGAATAATTTCAGATTTTTCTCTTTGCAAACTTCGGAGATAAGGGAAGGAAGGGGGGATAAGGAGAATAGATAGATAAGGAGATAAGGGGGGGAACGGTATTTTTTTTTACATTTTTCATCAAAAGTCGAACACTGTGCGGCCTAAAAAAAAATAAAAATATTTTTGAGAATGCGCAAACAGCGCTCTTTCATATGATACCCCACATGACCTAGTAGCCCAACTTTGAATTTTTAAGACCCCCTTTCAGCCCATGTTGCAAAAAAAATACATATCGTTTTATTTCTTTCTTATTTGCAAAATAGTTGGGTAAATATTATCTAAAACTGTTCCAAATTTCAAATTGATAGCATTAGTAGTTCTTGAGATATCCAGCTGTGACAGACAGACAGACAGACTGAGTCACACCATAAGGGTTCCTTTTTTACCATTTTGGTACGGAACCCTAAAAACAAACTCTTCCGCTGTATTCCGCCGAAATTTTGCACAACGCCATCTATGGGTAAATTGATAAAATGTCCGCTCTAAACATGTTTGCTCAAGAGGAACCGGTATGAATTAAAGTTATTTTGCGTTTTAGTAATTTTATATTATCTCCGAAACTGTATGACCAATTGCCATACTGTAAAGGCCAAATCTTATCTCCATGATGTCCTTGTGATCATAAAATATCTTATTTTGATAAGGATTAATGTTTTGTTGTTTAAATAATCGCCCAAACGTAAGTATGTCTAAAAAATACTTTTTTAAAACAATAAAAGATGTATAAAAGATAAAATATAAAAGATAGAAATATGGTGTCGCGGACTTTTTTGTAGAATTATTTAAGACGGACCAGACTGCCATACATTGTTATCAATTATAAACAACCGTTTAGGCAGCGCATGCAAAAAAGTCTGTTTAAAGAGGTATTTCTTTCCGACTTGTTAGACAAAACTTGTGATAGCTCGGCTAATATGCATGATATAAATATAATTTATAGCCTATAGCACTCAGGAATAATGTAGCTTTCTACCAGTGAAAAAATTTTTAGAATTGGATCATTAGTTCCGGAGATTACCCCCTACATACAAACTTACAAACTTACAAACTTACAAACTTACAAACTTACATACAAATTTTACCTCTTTATAATATTAGTATAGATGTTGCACTGTATTTTCGGTTTGCGTGGCCAATGGCACAGTGTGTAGTTTTTGACAGTAGTACAACTTACATTTTATAGTTAGGTTCAAAGGGTTCAAAAGCTTTATCGACATTCAAGGCCACACACCTCTGCTGCCAAACTGCGAAACCTCACCACTCGAACGCTCATATAGTACCTACCTACCATATAGTACCATATAGTAGGCACGCCAAACGTCATTTTTAGGGTTCCGTACCAAAATGGTAAAAAAGGAACCCTTATGGTGTGACTAAGTCTGTCTGTCTGTCTGTCTGTCACAGCTGGATATCTCAAGAACTAATAATGCTATCAACTTGAGATTTGGAGTAGTTTTAGATGACATTTACCCAACTATTTTGCAAATAAGAAAGAAATAAAAATATTTATGTTTTTTTTGCAACAGGTACTGAAAGGGGGTCTTAAAAATTAAAAGTGGGGCTACTAGAGCATGTGGGGTATCTTATGAAAGAACGCTGTTTGCACATTCTCAAACATTTTTTTTCTTATTTTTAGGCCGCATTTCGACTTTTGATGAAAAATGTAAAAAAAAAATACCTTATCTCCGAAGTTTGCAAAGAGAAAAATCTGAAATTATTCTATCTGATACCTAGAAGTTTTTGTAAAGATTACAGGAAAAATAAAACGACGTCTCCAAATAGCACATGCACTTTTTCAGAAATCGGAACGGAACCCTCGGTGCGCGAGTCCGACTCGCTCTTGACCGGTTTTTTTTTATGAATCAATCGATCAAACAATCATTATTAAATCATGATCATCATTCAATCATCAATTATTTTTAACACACCATTGTCTCGTATAATATTTAGACGTGTTCTAAAGTAAACAAGGTACAAACACGTCTTAAATTGGAAGTGACATTTGGGCCACTTTAGTCGCCTGAACTTGACAACTAAAGATGCCTGCCTCAACGCACCAGTGGTTATGTTCCGCTACTCCAGTGGCGGAACTTCATGCGAGTCAGTTAAATTGAACTACTGCGGTTTCGCTGCAATGGTTTCGCGGAGGAGATGTGCTAAGGGCATTAAAGTTCGATTCGCTTTGACACTCGTTTAAAGCAAGATTCATAGACGGCACTTTGACTTTGCTTTGCTAAGTAAAATAAGTAATATGAACCTTATTTGTATGCCAATAATATTCATATTCGTGTAAGCAAATGTAAGCAGAAGCAGAAGAACTATATTCCCGTTCTACTATCAGACTGATGATCCCATACAACTTGTACTACTGATATGTCCACCACACTGCGCCACCACGTTGAGTTCAATACAATTTTATCGCCGGTCCCCACAGGACGCCGACAGGACAACATTGATAGCGCACGTTACGGTAATTGGATTCCACCATTTGTAATTTAAATTGTAATTTTTATTCCAAAACGTTTATTTCCCTGAGCTGGGAAAAACAGGTGTAAATATTTAGATTGCGATTTGTGGGAATTAGTGGAATCGATAATTGTGTATTTGTAGGTATATTACCTTTTCAAAGATTTTACTAATTAATAACGTCAAAAGACCATTTCAGACACCAACCTACGTAAATGGTCCTCACAAATATGATCCTCTCAAGTGTCATTCAAGTGTCGAAGATACACCATTGAAAAAACCTGTACAGTACATAATATGTATACCTACAGGGTTATTGGTAAAACACCAGTAACCTCTTAAGGGGTCATTATACTCATCATTATGAACAACTTTTACTAGCTAGCAAAAATCAGCTGTTCAGTACATTTATCTATATCAAACTCGTCAAAAATGTAGGGCGCAGCTGATTTTTGTTTCGCGATTTCAGCTTTGACGTTTGGTTCAATAGTAAAATTTGTTCATAATGATGAGTACAATGACTTAAGAGGTTGCTGTTGTTTTACCAATAACCCTGTATAAACGTATATCACATATCGTCGCTAATCTAAGTGACGTAACTGATTTGAAGAAAATTTTACAGGGCAAGCTATTTTTCTTTTTTAGGGTTCCGTAACAAAATGGTAAAAAAGGAACCATTATGGTGTGACTCTGTCTGTCTGTCTGTCACAGCTGGATATCTCAAGAACTACTAATGCTATCAACTTGAAATTTGGAACAGTTTTAGATGACGTTTACTCAACTATTTTGCATATGAGAAAGAAATAAAAATATTTTTATTTCTTTTGCAACAGGGACTGAAAGGGGGTCTTAAAAATTCAAAGTGGGGCTACTAGGGCATGTGGGGTATCATATGAAAGAGCGCTTTTTGCACATTCTCAAACATTTTTTTTTATTTTTTTTAGGTCGCATAGTTTTTGACTTTTGATGAAAAATGTAAAAAAAAATACCGTTCCCCCCCCTTTATCTCCGAAGTTTGCAAAGCGAAAAATCTGAAATTATTCTATGTCCTAGAAGTTTATGTAAAGATTACAGGAAAAATAAAACGATGTCTCTAAATAACACAGTTTTTCAGAAATCATCAACAAAAATTACATATAAATGATGGTACGGAACCCTCGGTGCGCGAGTCCGACTCGCTCTTGACCGGTTTTTTTTTGTAAACTGTAGATATATCGGTCTCGATTTTTGCATTATCATGGAGACTCTAAGGCATAGGTACAGATACGCCGATTAGACAGATCGATTCGACTTGGAAAATGTATCAAATTACTATAGTTAGGTCGGCTATCGGCTGAGTCCAAAATGTCAGATTACAGTTAGTTACATTAGCGACGATATGTATAAACGTAAAATACCATCATCCAATGGCAACCGTGGGCTTACAGTAGGTAGTTGTGAACCTATGGGTTTCGGTTGGCATTCGAGCACACATTGACATGAACCACTTGACCGTGAGCTCTAAGTATGTTTTGGCCTTTTCTTCTCAGAGTAGTCGCATAGGAAACTCCGACCACATCTAGTTTTAGGGTTCCGTACCAAAATGGTAACAAAGGAACCCTTATGGTGTGACTCAGTCTGTCTATCTGTCTGGTTGTCTGTCTGTCTGTCTGTCACAGCTGGATATCTCAAGAACTACTAATGCTATCAACTTGAAATTTGTAACAGTTTTAGATGACGTTTACGCAATTATTTTGGAAATAAGAAAGTAATAAAAATATTTATATTTTTTTTGCAACAGGGACTGAAAGGGGTCTTAAAAAATCAAAGTGGGGCTACTAGGGCATGTGGGGTATCATATGAAAGAACGCTGTTTTCACATTCTCAAACATTTTTTTTTTTTTTTAGGCCGCATAGTTTTCGAGTTTTGATGAAAAATGTAAAGAAAAATACCGTTCCCCCCACCCCCCCTATCTCCGAAGTTTGCAAAGAGAAAAATCTGAAATTATTCTATGTGATAGAAGTTTATGTAAAGATTACAGGAAAAATAAAACGATGTCTCTAAATAACAAACTTTTTCAGAAATCGGAACGGAACCCTCGGTGCGCGAGTCCGACTCGCTCTTGACCGGTTTATTTTTTAAATATGATTGACGTGTATTGTTACAAACCTACAGAAATAAAATAATTTATCATTACTGCATTCGGTATGAAAGTTCAATGTCTCAAAATTGCTTAGTGGTTATTTTCCCTGACTATAAATCACGATCTTCCGTAGCTTACGTGACGAAACGTCGCTACGCGCTCATAACTATTTTTTTCTAAAGAAATATGCCCGGCGTCGCTTTAGCTCCAAACACAGTCTATCTTTTAAATCCAATCCTCTAACCCACAAGTACAAAATAAAACGTATTTACCGAGCTCAGATAAAAGTGTCGGATTTAAATTGATAATCCGCCACGCCATTCTCGGACGGACGCTTGTGCCGAGGCGGATCCTCAGCAATTATAAAATGTTCACAACAACCCCGCTATGCCGGGAGCGTGGAACAAAAAGACTGCACGGAAAACTTAGCGGACGATTTGTTTTTTTTTTTTTATTTGCAACGCTCTGCCTGCGATAGCATTTTTCTCTTTTTGTAAAGTTTGAAACGATTCTAAAGTGATTTTTAGGGTTCCCCGTACCAAAATGGTAAAAAGGAACCCTTATGGTGCGACTCAGAGGAGCTCGTGGCTAAGTAATAGCCGCACGGGTCAATCCATCAGGTTAAGCTACGCTTGCCGGGGTTGGTCAGTGAATGAGTGACCATCTTTACATACCGAGACTCCTCCGTGCCTCGGAAAGCACGTTAAGCCGTTGGTCCCGACTGTCATTTGTAGATCTTCGACAGTCGTTACGGGTCGTCAGAAGCCCGAAAGTCTGACAACCAGTCTTACCAAGGGGTATCATATTTCCCAGTTACTGGTTTGTGGAGGTAAAATAGGCAGTCGCTCCATGTAAAATACTGGTATTCAGCTGCATCGGCTTGGACTGAGAAAGAGAAAGAAGAAAGAAAAATCGTTTGTTCTGCACAAATAAAACGCACATTAGAAAATAAAAAATAACAAAGTACACACATTATGCAAAGTAAGCAAAAGCCTCGTATCCAAGTTGTCTTTTATTATCAGACCAAAGACAACAATTTAAAACAGTAATTCTACAATACTACTTAGTCTATGAACTCTACATTGCCTCTGCTCTGTGTTGTGACACTAGGAAATGTCGACAAACATGCAGCAAACAAAACAAAAACAAATCCGAATTGCAGAGTGGAAAAATAATACTTTTATAACAAAAATAACAAGAACAAATTAATCCGTGCGTCGTATCTGTGCAAGAAAGGTCGTTGCTCAGCAAAATGCCGTGACGTCGGACGAGCCTATCATCAGTGGCGCTGATTTTCAGCAACTACCTATCGAATGACGTAATGACGTCCCCCCTGTGTGACCTAATAACTCGGGTGGACTCGACTGGAAGCCGACCCCAACATAGTTGGGAAAAGGCTAGACAGATTTATTGATGGTGCGGCTCAGTATGTCTGTCTGTCCGTCTGTCACAGCTGGATATCTCAAGAACTACTAATTTAAATTTGGAACCGGACGACGATAAGACGTTTGCCCAACTATTTTGTAAATAAGAAATAAATATTTTTGTTTTTGCAACAGGGACTGAAAGGGGGTCTTAAAAATTCGAAGAAGGGCTACTATTAGGGCATGTGTATTATATGAAAAAGCGCTACTGTTTGCACATTCTCAAACATTTTTTTTTCTTTTTTTAAGGCCGCATAGTTTCGACTTTTGATGAAATATGAAAAAAAAAATACCGTAATTCAGATTTTTCTATGTGATAGAAGTTTTATGTAATTGTAAAGATTAAAGGAAAAATAAAACGATGTCGCTAAATAGCACGCTTTTCAGAAATCAACAACAAAAAAAAAAATTATATATGATGGTGCGGAACCCTCGGAACGCTCTTGACCGGTTTTTGAATCAGTTTCTGTACTGGTTAGTGTAGTGTTATGAACCGGAGTTATCGGCATAGCTTGCAGACTAAGCAAGCTGAAGTGGCAGTGGTCTGACCGATGACCGATGGGTAGTGTGGGACGCAGCTAGATGGACCGACGACCTTAAGAAGGTGGCTGGGTCAGACTGGATGCAGAAGGCGGCGGACAGGGTGTTGTCACGCAACCTTGGAGAGACCTATGGCGAGCAATGGACTGGGATAGGTAGGATATTTTTTTTTTCACTAAAATTCATTGTAAAGCCTCCTCTACACTACTCGCGAAGTTGGTCGAAGTTAGGCGAATACGGTAGTGTGGACGGCCACTTCGCTTCGCTTCGTGCAACCTCGGCTCGCCTCGCGCGACTTCCGATCGTTGTCGGTTTTTGCGCCCGAGTCAAAGGGCCCGAAGTGCACCGACGAAGCGTCTGACTACACTACTCGACTCACTTCAAATTGTCGCGTGATAAATTCGCACGTAATTATAATAAGCGAGAGTGCACCTTGCAACGGCAGCTGCCACTTCAACATTATCCATGGTGCAAAGAATACTACTTAGTCTGTGGTGCAAAGCGCGCGGGTGCCATAGGGCAACTGACCTCCTCGCGAAGTTGCACGAGTGTGTAGTCACGTACTTCTGACTTCGGTCAACTTCGACGAGTACTTCGTCGAAGCAACTTCGCGAGTAGTGTAGTGGAGGCTTTACTTTCTCACGGCTCCCGGTTTATTGGACGTTGGTAAAAACAAATGAAAATTAAACAATAAAGAGAAAATGTGCGCATCGCGTGGTTAGAACAAAACCATAGACTAGACCGATACTCTTTTGTTTCAACACGAAATCAACAACGTTGAGTTGCACGAGACCAACATTAGTTTAACAGATACTTTAAATTCATGCCATCCCTTAAATTTTGTATCTTAGATGATAAATGATTTATTTTCTGTAAGTAAGTTTGTCCAAACATTTTTCCACGTCAATCATATTTTTAAAAACTAGATGAGGTCAGCGTTCCCTATCTGAGTACTCTGAGAAGAATGGCCGAAACAAACTCAGAGGTCACAGTCTCTTTTAAAGTCCAGACATAATCTTGGTCAGATCAGAAGACCATGAAGATTGCTGTCTGAAATGGTTTTTTGAGGAAAGAACCACACAGATTGAGTGGACCTGTCCAGTCAGCGCACGTTATAAAAAAGGAAAAGCAAGCATATCAAAAAGAAAGTGACAGCATCAATTTAAAGTCTCCTAACTAATGTTGCTTTCGTGCAACTCACCGTTAACATCATAAGATAACATGACGCCTGAATTCCCCGAAGGGTTAGGCAGAGATGCACCTAATAGTACATACACCCTTTCGCTTGTTATGTTTTAAGTCCCATGTAGTAGGGGGCGAGTCTATTGCCAGCAACCGTGAAGAAATCCAGACGCCGGGCTGCTACTGAGAAATGCCTTGATGGAAAAACTCTATGACGCTTCTGCCCGACCTCGAAATCGAACCCTGTGCATGCCCAGCGTTTGCAGCACTAGACCAGCGAGGCATATATTGAGTAATGATAACAAATAGACCAAATGTGACAGAAATAATAATATTAGCCTGTACAGCCGTCCTATTAAGGCTACTCGCCTTAATAGGAGCTGCCAACTAGCCCGGTCTCCTATCCCTCGCACACTCACTGCGCTCAACGCTCTCTTAGGGCGAGCGCGCACTGCGGTGCGTTTTTCTAACGCATAATCCGCGAAGTATGGAATGTCTTTGAAGTGCGCGCACTGCGATCATGCGTTTTGTTACTGTAGGCCCCGCCCAGTGCGGCAGAACTAACGGAAACGCACCGCAGTGCGCGCTCGCGCTTAGACGCTAAGCCTGATTGTGATGTGTTCGTGGATGAATGGAAGAAGATCTGTCAGTATGTCTGGAGTATTGCGAGAAGAGCGTATGACTGTCGAGTAGTTGTATACGTTTTTTATTGTACTTAAATAATGTGTTTGTGTCTTAACTAATGTAACTGGCCTTGGCCGTTTTATGTTAAAAAAATAAAAAATTAAATTAAATAAATAATAGCGCCATTGAGAATTTTTTTTATTTTTTTATTTTCTAATATTGTTTTTTATTTTATTGTATATTTATATTCCGTATTATTCAGATAGCGCACGGGGCGTTAACTGTTAAGGCTTCGAGGCTAGGAGGTTTAGTGTTGATTTTTTGACCTCACCTGACCTAGCTAAAAATGCTGACTAAAAATGTGAACATAGGAAATTTCAAAATGTTGCATTATCTCCTAGACTTATGATTTGTTTCTCAATGGGGGCGCTAGTTGGCGGCACTACTCGCCTAAAGGCGCAGTGTTAGCTCAATATACACAAATATTGGTTTCTTGGATTGTCCAGTATGACGCAATGCAATGAAACTAGCAAACGCAAAAAATACAGTAGACACAGAAGGGTTTAAAGAAAAACTTAAACCGAATAGAATGATAAAAAATAGTTTAATATTCCCAATAAAAAATTTGGAAGTTGCTCCACAAAAATAAACTTTGGCGTCGAACATCTCTGTATTTGCAGCGATAACGACATTCTTTTTTTTAAGAATTTAATAGAATTAGCATTTTTTTTAAATATAACCGGGCAATTATTTAATTTATTTTGTATATTCTAAATACTGTAAAGAAAACCGGGAAAATAAATGCACATTCGCAGCTTAGTCACATCTCGGCAGCACAAATATTATTTTCAACCTTATTTCAAGCCACCTAATGGTGACAATAGAATACGCGGTTGTGTGACGTTTAAAATCATAGTCAGTCAGAGCCTTAAGCACTAAACTGCTGTTGGCTAATAAAACGATACGTTTCTAATATGGGAACCGCCCGCTGGGGACATTATAAATGTACAGGCTCAATATAACAGAAAAATCTTCAATATCCTATTCACAAAAAAATACTCATATGAAATCCTAAGAAGCCATAGAAAGTCTTATTTCTGATATTCTTCTGTAAAAGATTTTTCCACTATATCGTATTATTTATTTAGGACCGGATATAGAGGATTCCGCCCTTTATCCCTGGCCGAAATATGGGTTGGCTTACAGTGTATTGTTATTTTATGTCTAAATAAAAATATTTATTCGAAGGCAATCCAATGGCTAGAATTTATGAATAATTATGTTTATTGCAGTAACAGTTTACTATTTTCAGTAAGTCGACATTCGCACGGACGTAAAAATATCGTGGCGGGATTTTATTGCGCACTGGATTTTCAACTCTCAGTGTTGTGTTGTGTAATGTAGCAGTAATGTGTTGGATTCTCAGCCGAGCTTTGAGAATCCATCTTAAGGCTTGTCCGTCGTAAAAAGCGCGGTCACTGTCGGACTGCATAGAAAAGAAACAGAACCGCGATGACACAACGCTTGCAAAATATGAAGTAATTATCGATTTACAAAAAATCTGTTGATTAAACTAAAAAAGTAATGACAAGAAATCATTCCTTAATAGTTTGTAAAGAACTGTATAAATTTATGAACACTTTTAATGAAAACTGTAGGAGAAATATGGTAACAACTCCAAAAATATAGACCGAAATAGACCTGGATTTGGGTTTTTAGTGGTCCGTACATCAAAAGGAAAAAACGGAACCCTTATAGGATCACTTGTTTGTCCGTCTGTCTGGCTGTCTGTCTGTCAGTCTGTCAAGACCGTTTTTCACAGGGACACGTAGAGGTATCAAGTTGAAATTAATATCAAATACGTAGGTCTGTGGTCACTTGAATTCCTAAAAAACTCAAGCTTCTAAGTCAATGCAATAAAAACATACGGCCATTTATGCGACATATTTTGATACTCGCAAGTAAATCAAAACCTATAGGATACTTCCCGTTGTTCTATAATCATGAAATTTGGTAAGAAGCAAAGCAAGATCATACAACACAATTATAGGAAAAAGTCCGAAAATTGTTTATTTGTAATTCTATCACATAAAAAAAATGTTGAAGTCTGTCAGTGTGTCAAGACACTTTTTCTCAAGGACGCGTGAAGATATCAAATTGAAATTAATGATAAATACGTAAGTCTATTTTCCCATAAAGTTCTAGAAAAATCAAGCGTCTAAGTCAACGCAATAATAAAACACGGCCATTTTGCGACACATTTTGATACTCGCAACTGTCGCAAGTAAATCAAAACCTATACCTAGGGTATTTCACGTTGACCTACAATAATGAAATTTGGCAAGAAGAAAGGTCTCCCAGCACAAATAAAGGAAATTTTTTTTTGGGATAAATTCTTTTCAACTACGGAACACTTCATTCTGCGTGGTCCGACACGCACTTGGCCGGTTTTTTTTTCCCTTAGTTCTACAAACTAAAATAGATTTCGGGACACAAATAAATAAATAAATCACTTTTCATGTAGGTATTGTAGATTACTGTGCATTTTTTTCTATCAGAAAGATGCTACAGTTACTGTAAAAGATGGTTACAAAGTTACTTAGTTTCGTCGTATTTTAGGAAGGAGCAGCCTTAACAACAACAGAGTGCATTCTAGCGCGTCGAAAAAATACACTGTTGGATTTTCAACTCTCGGCGCTAAGCAGAGCGATGAAAATCCAGTGCGCGAAACAAAATCGCTGCGATATTTTTACGTCCGTGCGAACGTTGGCTTAGTCTGTAAGGTATTTATTTAGTTTAGTTGTTGACCGTACTCGCCGGTGACTGAGCAACTAATGACCAATTATGCACTTCTTTGCATGCATGTGAGCGTAACCGCTGTGGAGGGGCGTTCATTTTTAGAATGTTTTAGCACCTCTGCCCAACCCTTCCGGGATTACAGACGTTTGCAGACATACAGGGTGTTTCTTTTAAGGTGTCAAGCCAGTGGGAGCTGATAGCAGAGTACCACACCTATCGATTTAACCCCCATGTATGTTCTACGATTGAGGAGCTCGTGTCTAAGTAATTACAGACTCACGGGTCGATCCATCGGGTTAAGCTACGCTTGCCGGGGTTGGTCAGTGGATGGGTGACCATCTTTACATACCGAGACTCCTCCGTGCCTCGGAAAGCATGTTAAGCCGTTTGGTCCCGGCTGTCATTCGTGGATCTTTGACAGTCGTTACGGGTCGTCAGAAGCCGGAAAGTCTGACAACCAGTCTTACCAATGGGTATCGTATTACCCAGTTACTGGGTTGTGGAGGTCAGACAGGCAGTCGCTCCATGTAAAATATTGGTATTGAGCTGCATCCGGTTAGACTGGAAGCCGACCCCAACATAGTTGGGAAAAGGCTGGGCAGATTGATTTTGTATGTTCTACGATTGTTTGTAGTTTTCGAGTTATTATTTTTTTCTCGATATTTTTCCTGATTCAACGAGATGAGGTTTTAAAAAATTATATCTTTTTTTTGGGGCAACTTTGAACAAGAATGTACTAAATAGGGCATTATTTGCTGAAATTGATCGTTGAAAGTGGTGTTAGTATCTGAAATCTTGTGATTTTCATATTTTATTATTATCTTTGCATATTTCTGTCAATCCTGATATTTACTATTCTTCTACGTATAAACAGAGCTCAGTTGACAATAACAACATACATTTTATACCTACTAACCTTAACCACCACCATTGATATGAAATGAGCTATCCAAAATAACTCGAAAACTACAAAAAACATGACATGGGGGTTAAATCGATAGTTACTCTGCTATCAGCTCACACACTTGCTTGACACCTTAAAAGAAACACCCTGTATATGTGTATTCAAATCAAATTCTGTAAATTATCAATTCAAATCCGCTTCCATCCGCGTTTTGAGTATTGTAAATTAATAATGAGGCATGTTAATGTGATCAACGTTTGCAACAATGCATAATTTAGTGACATCTATGTATTCACATTGATAAGGACTATTGACAGATGACGATCTAATTGGCAGAATGATGAGAGCAATGCAGTATTATCGCAATTATATCGGAGTAGCTTTTGTCCGCGGCTTCGCCCGCGTGGATGTCAGAAAATATCCCACGGGAACATGCTACCGGAAATTCCTTTCTTATTCCTTGTCTACATTATACAGGGAACAATCAATCTGCCTAGCCTTTTCCCAACTATGTTGGGGTCGGCTTCCAGTCTAACCGGATGCAGCTGAATACCAGTATTTTACATGGAGCGACTGCCTATCTGATCTCCACAACCCAGTAATTGGGTAATACGATACCCCTTGGTAAGACTAGTTGTCAGACTTTCGGGCTTCTCACGACCCGTAACGATTGTCAAAGATCTACGAATGACAGCCGAGACCAACGGCTTAACGTGCTTTCCGAGGCACGGAAGAGTCTCGGTATGTAAAGATGGTCACCCATCCACGGACCAACCCCGGCAAGCGTAGTTTAACCTGATGGATCGACCCGTGCGGCTGTTATTACTTAGCCACGAGCTCCTCATTATACAGGGAACGTCTGTGCAAAATTTCAGCTTTCTAGGTTCAAGGGTTTTGGGCTGGGCGTTGATAAATCAGTCAGTCAATCAAGACTTCTGCTTTTATTATGAGTATGTAAGGATTGTAGCAGGTGGCATGGCGTTCCTGTAGTTCCTGCCTACCCCGTGAGAAGAAGGCGTGAATTTATAAATGTATGTAAAACGAAAATTAATAAAATTAGGTTTATATCATTTATTCTCATAAAAGACAAAAACGCCACTTACATGAGAACAGACAAGAAACATTCAGTAAACTTATTTTAGGTAACCGTCACCAATATAATGTAGGTATAGTATTATAATTTAAAAAATTAATTATTTAATTAATTTAAAAAAAAAAAAAAATGTATATAAGTAGTTTATCAGCCATCTCGTTACCATAACACAAGCATTAGGTTGCTTAGCTTGGGACTAGATGGCGTTGTGTGAAATGTCCAAGGATATTTTTTTTTTTTTTTTTTTTTTTTTATTATATATTATTCTATTCTCATTCAGCAGGTCAACTCTCAACCATTAAAGAACATTGGAGGACTTTTAGTCAAGACAGTTTTCAGTTATGTGTTTGGATAGTCGAGATTTAAAACTGCTGAGAGAGCTAACACTTTTTATATAAGTGGGTAAATTATTAAATAGTTGTGCTCCTTCATATGTTATATTCTTTCTAGCGTAGTAAATGGAATATTGACACAATAAAAAGTTTCAGCCAATGCAATATTTTATTAACTTTGTAAAATACTTTTTGCTTGCGCAGAAAGCAAAACTTTTACCAACTACGAGGTACATAAATTGAAATAAAAACCCACGAGCGAAACTTTAGCCATTCCATTTGCTTTCCATTTTAATTTTATTGCTTTTAAAGTAATACGGTAAGTTGGATCGCTAACAACTTGGCTTTTGTTACAGTTGAAACTTTATGCTGAAACAATATGTACCTACCTACTTAGTTTTAAAGGAACGTTTTTTGGTGAGAGGCGTTCTTTTAGGTCACGTTTTGAATGGAAACTTTTGCAATGCCTCTGAGCTCCGGTAAAGAGAAAAGACTTGAAGTTTTTCAGTACTCGTAGGGCTCAGGAATTGATACCTCCTTACTGCTTACTTAATCTAAACAAGATAAAATAAAAAGCAAAGATTTAATATTATTTTTTGGGAGGTCAACGACCGCTGTTAGTGTTGTTAGGTACTTGAAGTATGAAATGAGAAAAACTGTTTTATCGTATATACCCATCACGTCTGTGACATGACTGATCATGCAGCTCAACTCAGAACTTAAGGAGCTCAACGATTCAACGAACAACACCAAATAATAGTACACTGTGATACAAGGGTGTAAAGTTGCCTACACACTCGTGTATCATACGACGTTTTTCAATACAGTTGTGGGAAACAGTAAAAAACAAATCAAATAATTTATTTTGAGCGTAGTTTTCAACATTGAATAAATTGACCACAATGTATACAAGGTGTAAAATAAATAACCCACAACCTCTTAAGGGGTCATTGTACTCATTATTATGAACAACCTTTACTATGGGACCAAACCTGAAATCGCGAAAAAAAAATCAGCTGTTCAGTACATTTTGACGAATTATGCGAACATAAATGTATTGAACAGCTGATTTTTTTTTCGCGATTCCATTCAATTTTTTTTTTGTAATGTGTTTGTTTTTCGATGTCGAGTATGTGGACGAAGTTCTTGCAGTTAATTTTTTTACACCTAATATAGATGGTTTATATTTGCCACTCAATTCTTGAAAATCAGCTAACAAAACATGTTCTGAAAATCAATGACGTATATAAATATTATAATACAGCATTGCTGAAAATGGTTTAGTTTTCTTTTATTTTTCCATAAAATAAAATGATCGTAAGTCGCCTTACTATCGAGATTTTGGGGGTAAAATTTCATCTTGCGCAGTTTTCATCTCAGATAAAATATCGGGTGGAGTTAATTCCATTTCATCACTCGTACTTGATCATAATCAATTTATCACACAAAAAAATAAAATTTTCAGAAAATGGCGCGTTTTTGCAACTGGACATTTTTTTTTACAACGAAAACTATACGTAAATAAACGTATTTTCTTTCTTTCTTTCTTTCCATACAGCCTATTCGATTTTTGACAAATATTGATGTGAAAATAATTAAATTCAAACTGGTAATTAAATATAATATATTAAACAACAATTTAAAAGACTTTTGAGAATTCAATGCTAAGACGTACGGACTCATTCATTTTTCCTCGTATAAAATTTATTCTATGTATGAAAACTCCTTGCTACTAAACTTTTTAAATTGACTTATAAATTTAAAACTAAACTGCAAAACTAATGATCAAGCTCGTAAACAAAAGATGCCTGTGCAAAAGATTTAATTTACGAATCATAATTATAGCCTCTGAAAGTACGCCATGTTTAACAACTGTATTGAAAAGGACATTTGCGTAGGCCGCATAAATTACTCAGAACATGATTAAGTATAACCACTGAGAGAAAAAAACGACCCATCGCAGGGCAAATCTAACGATTTAAATCTTTGAGTATATATAACTTTATCATTTTCCCTACAACTTATATGTATGTATAGTTATACGAGAAAATCTCATGGCGAAAATAAAGATAAGCCAGGCACCGGAGATGCGAAGCACTTAAGGATCGCTTTAAGGCTGACAGTTTTATCATAAAAAAAAATTATATTTTTAATATTTTCAGCATACATTAGGACGGATCATCATAAAGTTTTCATTGTTGCACTGCAAGAAACTGCAGTGCAACAATGAAACTTTATGGAGGCATTGTACTCTTTATGCATGGTCATACTCTGCATCAATTTGAATGCAAAGCAACGTCCTCTTTAAACTAAAGTTCTATTAACTTTAAACTAAAGTTGTAGCAAAATATGACTAAATAAGGTATACAAAGTGTAACTGAATTAATGCACATTATGAAATTGATTATGATTAATGATTATGATGAGGAGCTCGTGGCTAAGTAAAAACGGCTCGTAATTAAGTTACGCTTGCCGGGTTTGGTCCGTGGATGGGTGACCATCTATACATGCCGAGACTCCTCCGTGCCTCGGAAAGCACGTTAAGCCGTTGGTCCCGGCTGTCATTCGTGGATCTTTGACAGTCGTTACGGGTCGTCAGAAGACCGAAAGTCTGACAACCAGTCTTACCAAGAGGTATCGCATTACCCAGTTACTGGGTTGTGCAGGTCAGATAGGCAGTTGCTCCATTTAAAATACTGGTATTCAGCTGCATCCGGTTAGGCTGGAAGACGACCCCAATATAGTTGGGAAAAGGCTAGGCAGATTGATTGATTAATGATTATGATATATATGTATGGCGGAGATGCAGAGGGATTTAAATCCGAAATATAATCGGTGAACGCCATGTTGCACGTGGTTGAGCAGAATCAGTACGCACACTCGCCGCGGGCGAGCTCTGGATGTCAATGGGGTTGGCTACTGTCAAAGTGGCGCTAGCATAGCTTTAACCAAAATTATATTCATTTGTATGAAGTATTTATTTGTTTAAGATTTTACAAAATGCCTAAGAAATATGAAGTGCCTTGTTGCAAAGAAATAGGTGCACACCAATTTCCGATAGCTGTAGAATTTTAAAAAAGTGGTTAAAAAAAGTAATAAAAAAAAGTGGTCTTATTCGGCTTTTTGTAGTAATGTATAATTGGCGAAAAGTATTATGAAATGTATACTTCCTACAAACAAAACTACTTCATAAATAAAATAGCTTGATGTATAATTTTAAGAGTATACCTTTCATTAACCCAGATGTTACTGAAACTATTTTTGACCTCCGATAACCGTGATTTTTGGATATGTTTCTTTAAATGACTCATTATAACTAGGAAAAATTATGAAAAAAAATCAACTTTTCCGGAAAAGCCAGAAAAAGGTGGCCTTTTAAAAGGCCCGTCGTAATATGGGGGTCGTATACATGTATAGGGTCTAGTAATGAAACAAAGTATTATAGAATCGGTATTTAATCAATTTAGATTGTAAAAAACACATAATTACGGTTACATTATAAAAATAGTAATACACACAACATGCAAGTACGCTCGTTACTGAGTTTGACTGTGATATGCCATTTGTAACAGTTCTTGGGGTACCTATAAATGAATTTAGCTTTTTACTTTGCAAACTTTGCATGTTAGGTGTGGCGCACTATATTGAACCAAGTGATCAACCCCATCATATCAAGATGATTCTCGATGAGACCTAGGTGTAGGACAGGGTCCTCTCTTATCGCTCTTTTTGGAGGTTTCGAGCAAACCCTTTGCCAATGATCTGCGAAAAGTAAGGTGATCATATTCTCCGACATTTCGCTTGCATAGCTGCCACGCATAATGTACTGCCTGAAAACTTCTATTTGTGGCAAGAAATGGTAATTTTCTAATTACCATTTCTTGCCACAAATAGAAGTTCGATACAAACCTATGTTCTGATCCGACCGATCTACCCCTCCCATATTTTCATTACATTTTTTTGTAACAAAGGGTTGATCAACATGCACATATTTCTTATGATCTTGTGAAAACCTAGACTTTATGTAAAGCCTCCACAGTCTCAGCATTTGAGCCAACAGTAACGACACTGTTGTCATTCCATTTGCAAACTAGAATGTGCTCTGGTAAACTAGATTTGTAGGTACTCAAATGAACCTGTATCAGTCTTTTTTTATCACCTTAGCAGGATCTCTTAGCTGAGAGCCTACAAGAAAATAACATACATATTGTTATAATATAAAGGAGGTAACATACCTAATCATGGGTTCATTGAAATGTAAATGAAATAAATTCATAATCACTTTACCTGGAAGATTTTGTAATGTTACGAACTCTTCATCTCCAGAGTCTTCGTCAGTAACATCCGCGTTGGCATTCTCAGGTGGGAAAATGGTTATTTGGTTCGGCAACAAAGTGTCTTCGACAGCTCGCTCTACCTAATCAACAATTTCGATGAGATTGAGCGCTTTTACTAATCGCGTGCTAAAATATAAATAATCATATAATAAACTCCTATATTACGACGGGGCTTTTAAAAGGCCATCGATTTCAATCGCTAAAAAAGTGCATTTATTTTGCTTTTCGAACCAAACAAATGCGGTTATATTTTGATGAAATAAACAACTTATAAATATCAAATCGAGCTTCTATCAGATTCCGAATATAAATAACATATAAGCTTACCTTTGTGCAGCCATTGTAAAAAAAAACTCCAAGATCTTGAAAAACACTAAATATACATGAAAATGTGTGTCCAATTGTAAACGTAACTGCATCAAATAAAATGTTGATAGGTATTAAGTAAGTTGCCAATATGAATATGTATATCAATTAATTGAAACATCATTAAAAATGCAGCTAGATTTAGTTATATTTTTGGGCCTTTTAAAAGTCCCGTCGCAGTATCTGGGTTAAGGTCTGCTTTTCTTCCTTGTAAAGAAGCACCTCGTTTTTTTCAGTTCAGCCTTTGGCTCACTTATTCTCCATGTTGAGTACATGTTTACCTTATCATCCATCCTGGTATTTTGATGAAAAAATTTACAAAACCGAACACACAAATAGAGTAAACAAATGAGACAGGTGAAAGCTATGCTAGCGTCATCTGCCAAAAGTTTTAAGGAGCCAACCCCATTGTGTCGTATCGCTGTCTAGTCTCACCTTGGCATCTGAGAGATGTCAAACGCCACACGCGACAGTTCATTGACAACCCCGACTCGAACTACTGACTCAATGACAGCTGTTATCGATTTGATTAATCGACTAAGGTATCTCAAACGCTAATAGATGGCGCTTTAGTAGGTAAATAAGCCTTTTACTTCACTACTCCGACATGTATATGGTACGCCACTGACTACCTACAGTATTGTTTCTCCTTCTCCCCTTAATACATCCAAAAATTTGTCTGTAAAAGATCGGTTACAGCGATAAGATCGCCCATTGTGTCACCCTTTGTAAAATTTCATCATTTGTATCTGTAATTTTTATGGTGTGCATATTAAAGAGTATTCTATCTATTTACGAAAGTAGTTTGTTCAGAATCATTTACAGAATCGATGTCGTTTTTAATATACTTACGTAATTTTATTTTGTATAGCAAAAATAATTATAGCTACGTAAATTACAGTCACTCTTCCACTGTACAGTCAAAATAAACAAAAATTTGTTACAGTCAGTAAAAATCAGTTACAGTCTAAATAAACAGAAGTACTTCCTGCGCTAGACTGCGCAGTAAGTACAAACGTTTGCGATTGCGTGCGTGCGAAGATTTATTGTAATGTGGCCACAATTTTCTCCTTCAGTCAGTTTAAAGAATTTAATAAATAAACAATGTTTTATACTTACATAATAATAAAAATTCAGTGTAGGTATACAGGGTGTAAGGGACAGCCCTCCGCAAACTCATTCAGCATTCACATTCAGTTCCTCATTTTGAATCATATTCCACCGGAAATTTTCTTAGGATTTTTTTTTTTTTCAATTAAGTACATTTTCTTTACTTCAATGTCAAATTACATTGTGTGTTCGCAGCACTCCATTTATGTAAAAAAACAGCAAAAAAAAAACAAAAAAAAACCAGCAATGGATGTTGAAATACTCTAACGAACGACGCGTGAAATCAGCTGTTCACTTTCTGTCTAGCTACAGAGTTCATCGAGCTCACCACATACCAATTACCTACCCCTCCCAACCAGTAACAGACGCTGTGATTTGTGCACAAAAACACAAACAAATCAGGTTTATTTGATTCCCACAACGTTCCTGAAATAATTTCAAGTACCGGTCATCCTAGTATGATAAAATGAACTCACCCTATCAGTTTGCGGAGGGCTGTCCCTTACACCCTGTATATTATGATTATAACATGATATCCTAATTGGGGTGTTTGGTGGTGTGCGTTAATTCTGGGACATGTTGTATACAAAGTTTGCTGTGAATCGTGCCTCGGAGCACCAAACGGCTGGAAAATATTGGCTGCAGAACTTCACAATGCTTGCTCAAACGGAGGGGCTCGTGGCCTCACGAGTTAATTGATTAAGGCGGGGTGAAAGCAAGCGCCGTAGGTATTAAATGCTTACCGCAGCCCCCGCAAGGAGTAGCGATACGTAATAAATTACGATGCGCGGGAAACGCGCGCCAAGCGCACCGCTCATGAGTTCATGAACTCGAGTAGGTACTATGTTGCGTCACAGAATAGAGCAATGCAGTAGATAAACTTGAACTGATTAGTATACAAGTTTATTTTGTTTTATTTTTCTAGTAAGTATTTTTGAAAGTTGTAGACAGATTAGACATTTTAGACAGATTTTAGACATTTTAGACACATTTTAGACATTTTAGACAGATCCAAGATGGCGGCTGCGAAAATTCCCTAACTGTTCGTCATGGGTGTCATTTTCGTGATATTTTAGGTCGCTGAAAACGATAGTGGGGTCAAAATGAAAATCCAAGATGGCGGCTGCGAAAATTTCCTAATTTTTCGTCATGGGTGTCATTTTCGTGATATTTTAGGTCGCTGAAAACGATAGTGGAGTCAAAATGAAAATCCAAGATGGCGGCTGCGAAAATTTCCTAATTTTTCGTCATGGGTATCATTTTCGTGACATTTTAGGTCGCTGAAAACGATAGTGGGGTCAAAATGAAAATCCAAGATGGCGGCTGCGAAAATTTCCTAATTTTTCGTCATGGGTGTCATTTTCGTGATATTTTAGGTCGCTGAAAACGATAGTGGGGTCAAAATGAAAATCCAAGATGGCGGCTGCGAAAATTTCCTAATTTATCGTCATGGGTGTCATTTTTGTGACATTTTAGGTCGCTGAAAACGATAGTGGGGTCAAAATGAAAATCCAAGATGGCGGCTGCGAAAATTTCCAAATTTTTCGACATGGGTGTCATTTTCGTGATATTTGAGGTCGCTGAAAACGATAGTGGGGTCAAAATGAAAATCCAAGATGGCGGCTGCGAAAATTTCCTAACTTTTCGTCATGGGTGTCATTTTCGTGATATTTTAGGTCGCTGAAAACGATAGTGGGGTCAAAATGAAAATCCAAGATGGCGGCTGCGAAAATTTCCTAATTTTTCGTCATGGGTGTCATTTTTGTGACATTTTAGGTCGCTGAAAACGATAGTGGGGTCAAAATGAAAATCCAAGATGGCGGCTGCGAAAATTTCCTAATTTTTCGTCATGGGTGTCATTTTCGTGATATTTTAGGTCGCTGAAAACGATAGTGGGGTCAAAATGAAAATCCAAGATGGCGGCTGCGAAAATTTCCAAATTTTTCGACATGGGTGTCATTTTCGTGATATTTGAGGTCGCTGAAAACGATAGTGGGGTCAAAATGAAAATCCAAGATGGCGGCTGCGAAAATTTCCTAATTTTTCGTCATGGGTGTCATTTTCGTGATATTTTAGGTCGCTGAAAACGATAGTGGGGTCAAAATGAAAATCCAAGATGGCGGCTGCGAAAATTTCCTAACTTTTCGTCATGGGTGTCATTTTCGTGATATTTTAGGTCGCTGAAAACGATAGTCGGGTAAAAAGGAAAATCCAAGATGGCGGCTGCGAAAATTTCCTAATTTTTCGTCATGGGTGTCATTTTCGTGATATTTTAGGTCGCTGAAAACGATAGTGGGGTCAAAATGAAAATCCAAGATGGCGGCTGCGAAAATTCCCTAACTTTTCGTCATGGGTGTCATTTTCGTGATATTTTAGGTCGCTGAAAACGATAGTCGGGTAAAAAGGAAAATCCAAGATGGCGGCTGCGAAAATTTCCTAATTTTTCGTCATGGGTGTCATTTTCGTGATATTTTAGGTCGCTGAAAACGATAGTGGGGTCAAAATGAAAATCCAAGATGGCGGCTGCGAAAATTCCCTAACTTTTCGTCATGGGTGTCATTTTCGTGATATTTTAGGTCGCAGAAAACGATTGTGGGGTCAAAATGAAAATCCAAGATAGCGGCTACGAAAATTTCCAAATTTTTCGTCATGGGTGTCATTTTCGTGTTATTTTAGGTCGCTGAAAACGATAGTGGGGTCAAAATGAAAATCCAAGATGGCGGCTATGAAAATTTCCTAACTTTTCGTCATGGGTGTCATTTTCGTGATATTTTAGGTCGCTGAAAACGATAGTCATTCATTTTGACCCCACTATCGTTTGCAGCGACCTCAAATATCACGAAAATGACACCCATGTCAAAAAATTTGAAAATTTTCGCAGCCGCCATCTTGGATTTTCATTTTGATCCCACTATCGTTTTCAGCGACCTCAAATATCACGAAAATGACACCCATGACGAAAAATTTGGAAATTTTCACAGCCGCCATCTTGGATTTTCATTTTGACCCCGCAATCGTTTTCAGCGACCTAAAATATCACGAAAATGACACCCATGACGAAAAATTTGAAAATTTTTGCAGCCGCCATCTTGGATTTTCATTTTGACCCCACTATCGTTTTCAGCGACCTAAAATATCACGAAAATGACACCCATGACGAAAAATTAGGAAATTTTCGCAGCCGCCATCTTGGATTTTCATTTTGACCCCACTATCGTTTTCAGCGACCTAAAATATCACGAAAACGACACCCATGACGAAAAATTAGGAAATTTTTGCAGCCGCCATCTTGGATTTTCATTTTGACCCCACTATCGTTTTCAGCGACCTAAAATATCACGAAAATGACACCCATGACGAAAAATTTGGAAATTTTCGCAGCCGCCATCTTGGATTTTCATTTTGACCCCACTATCGGTTTCAGCGACCTCAAATATCACGAAAATGACACCCATGTCGAAAAATTTGAAAATTTTCGCAGCCGCCATCTTGGATTTTCATTTTGACCCCACTATCGTTTTCAGCGACCTAAAATATTACGAAAATGACACCCATGACGAAAAATTAGGAAATTTTCGCAGCCGCCATCTTGGATTTTCATTTTGACCCCACTATCGTTTTCAGCGACCTTAAATATCACGAAAACGACACCCATGACGAAAAATTAGGAAATTTTTGCAGCCGCCATCTTGGATTTTCATTTTGACCCCACTATCGTTTTCAGCGACCTAAAATATTACGAAAATGACACCCATGACGAAAAATTAGGAAATTTTCGCAGCCGCTATCTTGGATTTTCATTTTGACCCCACTATCGTTTTCAGCGACCTTAAATATCACGAAAACGACACCCATGACGAAAAATTAGGAAATTTTTGCAGCCGCCATCTTGGATTTTCATTTTGACCCCACTATCGTTTTTAGCGACCTAAAATATCACGAAAATGACACCCATGACGAAAAATTTGGAAATTTTCGCAGCCGCCATCTTGGATTTTCATTTTGACCCCACTATCGGTTTCAGCGACCTCAAATATCACGAAAATGACACCCATGTCGAAAAATTTGGAAATTTTCGCAGCCGCCATCTTGGATTTTCATTTTGACCCCACTATCGTTTTCAGCGACCTAAAATATCACGAAAACGACACCCATGACGAAAAAATTAGGAAATTTTTGCAGCCGCCATCTTGGATTTTCATTTTGACCCCACTATCGTTTTTAGCGACCTAAAATATCACGAAAATGACACCCATGACGAAAAATTTGGAAATTTTCGCAGCCGCCATCTTGGATTTTCATTTTGACCCCACTATCGGTTTCAGCGACCTCAAATATCACGAAAATGACACCCATGTCGAAAAATTTGGAAATTTTCGCAGCCGCCATCTTGGATTTTCATTTTGACCCCACTATCGTTTTCAGCGACCTAAAATATCACGAAAATGACACCCATGACGAAAAATTAGGAAATTTTCGCAGCCGCCATCTTGGATTTTCATTTTGACCCCACTATCGTTTTCAGCGACCTAAAATATCACGAAAATGACACCCATGACGAAAAATTAGGAAATTTTCGCAGCCGCCATCTTGGATTTTCATTTTGACCCCACTATCGGTTTCAGCGACCTCAAATATCACGAAAATGACACCCATGTCGAAAAATTTGGAAATTTTCGCAGCCGCCATCTTGGATTTTCATTTTGATCCCACTATCGTTTTCAGCGACCTAAAATATCACGAAAATGACACCCATGACGAAAAATTAGGAAATTTTCGCAGCCGCCATCTTGGATTTTCATTTTGACCCCACTATCGTTTTCAGCGACCTAAAATATCACGAAAATGACACCCATGACGAAAAATTAGGAAATTTTCGCAGCCGCCATCTTGGATTTTCATTTTGACCCCACTATCATTTTCAGCGACCTAAAATATCACGAAAACGACACCCATGACGAAAAATTGGAAATTTTTGCAGCCGCCATCTTGGATTTTCATTTTGACCTTGAAATACAAAAAAAATAAGAAGATACCTAATTAGAAAAAAAACTTAATTTAAAAAAAAAATCTTATTTATGTAGGTATACAGAAAAATACATTTGAGGGCCTACTTATTTTCTGAACATCCCTGCCCAACCCTTTGAAAGAATTCAGGCGTGATGTTATGAAGAAATCTCATTTCCTATCCGATATTCATTATAAAACCACCCGTACTAACTTTATTCTGTGGCACCTACCTATTTGAGATTTGAAAATAGTGAACCAAAAATTTGCGCGTCAGGCGGCTTTATAAGCTCCAGTGTAGGGTTCAAATTCAACTGTTTTACACACTTGATGCGATTGGTAAACATAGGCCGTGATAAAAATAAATACCAATAAAGCTTTTGCGCGCGTGACGTCTTTATTTACATAGGCATAGCGTTCAAATTCAACTGTTTTCAACACATGCTAATTTGTGCCGGTCGCAGCCGGTGACAGAAGTTAGCGGGGGTGGCGGGTTCGAAAAATTGGCACACGTCCGACCTCCGTCACGTTCCGCTCGGGACTAAACGGCTCAGGGCGAGCGTTTGCGAAGCTGAAAACACTTGACATTGGAATTAGTGATATAAATATTTTGATATTTCAAATTATGATAGCCGTTATAAATTACATTTTTTACGACCTTTATTATGGCATAAGTTTTATTGTTCAAAGCCTAATATAAATCAAATGAAATAAGATATAGATCATAATTTAGACTTGTCTTTGCGATTTAATTGGATGCAGTAAAGTGCAAGTAATCGTGTATCGGACGGCCGAAATTTGTAGATGGAAGTCTGAACTAAGTAATATATTTTTTTCAAAATTTAAATCCGTGTTATCTACGAATAAAACACTAAACTAAACGACGTTTTTACGGCTCTCACCGCCTTAAGGTAGTGAAGCATGCGTAAAACTACACCTCCTCTGTGCATACATGCTCACACGCACACATTTACAACAAACTACAATGAAACCTCATTACGTGCATACATTTATTTATTTATTAGGTATTTATTTATTAAACATGTTTACAAAGCCCGAAACGTGCGGCCTCACAATCACTGTTGGCAGCGCTACGTCTCGGTTTTTTATTAGGTAAGTCTGAGGTTGCTCCATGTAAAATATTGTTATTCAGCTGCATCTGGTTAAACTGAAAGCTGACCAACATAGTTGGGAAAAGGCCGCTAGGCACATGATAATAATAATGCTTGCTCAAACGCAGTGAGTCGGTGTAATACTCGTATTTAACTTCTCCAAAGTGTTAAAAGTGAACTTTACACGACAGCACTAGTCCAACAATTTATGTTAATCGCGACCACGATATCTACACTAATAATTAAAATAATTTCGCTGTTCAAACAAAAAGCTAAGCATTAGCAATTCAATTGTCCCCGGTATCAGAACGAGCCTCGGGCTGAACGATTTAAGGGTGTCACACACTGGATGCAGATGCAGTACATGTGGAATTGTGCAGGAACTACACAGTGTAGAAGCAAATCGAAGCTATCTCGTTCTGTCTGCTAGACTCTGTGCAAGTATGAGCACGATAGATGCAGTTTTAAAAGAGAAGTCAATACTATGACACTGACAAATCGAGCCGCTTTGGCTTTCGCCACAGATTCCGGATGACAGATGAGCCGCTCGGGCTCGCGACACAGATAAGAGAAATGTTTGACAAGTCCGATCACAGATGAAGGAATACTGAATGTAAGTTTTACCATATAAGTGGAAATGTGAAATGTTTTTTTACCACCACTGTCGTAGGAATCCAAAGCACAGCACAGTCATACATCGTCCGACGAGAGCCCGAACTGCTTATTTAGTTAGCCGAACGACTTCGTCGGACGACTGTATGATGGCTGACTGTGGCTTTAGTAACATTTGAACTACAAGAACCAGTCAAATTGTAACCATGGTGCAATTAAAGTGTTGCTACCAGATTGTGGCAGCACAAACGCATTCCGTGTGCTCCAGCCATTTCCTGCACCCAACGCTTGCAAATTATACAGTTAGATTGCTAATGCGTGTATTAAAATAGTGTGAGCGCAAAGTGCTCTAATTATGCAATTTTGAATAGTACCGCTTGTATTAGCGGGTTTACTTGGGGTTATTTACTGGTTAGTTGGACTAGGAGTGGTTTTGAACAACGTTTCATTACTTTACTAGCGATTCGACCCTGATTACTTTTTACCCAACTGCGCTATGCAAAGGAGGCCAGTGTGTTTATCAGCCTACAATGTATGTATGTTCCTTTGTGGCACTCTAGAGACCAAACGCGTGGGCCGATTTTGATGATTTGTCTTAATCTTGTGAGTGTCACTAAAGACATGACAGTAATCATTGAGTTATATAATATAACTAGAGAAGCAAACCTCATTAAAATGTGTAAAAAAACTATAACCACTATTTAAATGCGACGACGTAGCTTTGAAACCACTAAACATTTAAAAGTAAACATATATCTGTCTCACTTACACAAGTCGCAAGAACAATACTGTCGCTTAGATTAGACAAAGACCGCAATATAAACATGCAATGGCGGGATGGGGTTGCCTACCCATTCGAAATTTTACCCAACTTTTTAAACGTTAAAAAAAAACGTAACGTTTAAACGGTAAAAGTTAAATTATTTTTTAAGTATGTGAATTATGTATTTCTTATTAGATGTGTATTAGAAGGTTATATGTAATGAAAATAATCAAGGCATTTTCTTTTTGAACATTTTTTATTTCCTTTAGTTAATTTTCATACATTTAATTTACATTTTTAAATATTAAAATATAAAAACATTAAAAAATATTAAAAATAGTAGCCCACCGGTATCGGGAACAGGGTCCAAGGTACCAGTGGTCAGGGCTGCTTAGAGAGGAACCTCCTAACGATACGTGCGGTGTCCAGAAGTATCGCTTTCTGTAGCAATCTTCCTTAATCCAGCTGCCTAACGAGAGCCTCTTCAGGTGTTGATCGAGGCTCTTGGCTATTATGCCATTAGCCGTCACGACTATCGGCACAACGATTGCTGTATCACATCCCACATGTCGACAACCTCGCGAGCCAGGTCAAGATACTTAATCTGCTTATCTTTTTCAGCTTTCACGAGGTTCTCGTCATGCGGGACCGCTATATCAATAATCATTGTGCACCGCTCTAATCGGTCTATCACCACTATGTCTGTCTTATTGGTAACAATAGTCCTGTCAGTGATGATAGATCGATCCCAATACAACGTAATATTGCCATTTTCGAGAACTGGGTCGGGCACATACCTACAGTACGGTACTTCCAATTCCACAAGACTGTATTTCAGAGCAAGTTGCTGGTGGATAATCCTGGCTACAAGTTTGTGCCTATGCAAGTAGTCTCCGTTAGCCAGACGAGACCAGTCAGAAATAATGTGACGGATTGATTCCCCCGGACGGTGGAATGCCCGACAGATGTCAACCGTGCCGTCCTTCACAATATATTTCCGGTAGTTGTTCGTCATAATAACTTCGTCCATAATCGCAAAGACAAAACCTTCGGTTTCCCAAAGAGTCAGTTTTCTATAAGTCCTTTCCTTTTTGAAGGTTTTTTTAATTCTTCCATGAATTGCACTGTTTCATCATTTACATTTAGCTGCATTTCGTCTTCTTCGCTCAACATACGTTTTTTTTTTCAGTTCCTCTATCGTTTATTTTTTTTATTTCTAGTCTTTTATTTTTTGTGATATATTTTTTTCCTTTTCTTAGTCTTCTAGCCGATAAATTTTTCAAACGGTGAATTATTTTCCTCATTTTGGGCTTTCGGGGCGTTTCAGTTATTTCGACTATCTCTTCGTCGGTTTCCACAGCATCCACATCCATATTTTCTTCTTCTGAAAGCTCCACCTGCTCTTTAGAATAACGGTTGTCCTGAAAAATATACAATTTATTGTAGGCAAAACAGCTCTTTACAATCTAAAAACTAAGTTGAAAAAAACATTCAGTGCACAATGTAGTTTGAGTCGATATAAACTAATTTGTTGCTGTGGTAGTTCAATGAGAAGGCATTTTTTGTTGGCATTACCTATAATTTTATAATATTAATTGCCGCATAAAATCATTACTTACAATAAGCATTACAATTGCTTGATTGGACAAATAAACACGGCCACATTCGCTTTTTGGGCCTATTTTATCTTGATCACGGAAGTGCTTCAAACAAACGACATTAGATTTAGTAGGTAGCCAGTCAGTCTCTTTTCTCAGCAATCGGATTATTGATTGAGAAAATTGATTGCATATTTAGGTACTCTGGAACATTGTTAATTATTATTAAAAAATATTTAAAATCGCTTATTCCATAAATTAAAAACTCCCACAAATGTGGGAAACTAAAACATAGTTTTTAGTTATAACACTGATCATGATTAAAAAAAAATCTATATTTTATTTATTTTACTGCGTTTTTACGATGATATAAACACAGAAACAATAAACTTACGTGTGAAAAGTAATTCCGGTAGTTTTTGTGATCTAGAATCGCATTCTTTCATTACGCATTTACCCGTTTTGGCGATATTTTTTGTCGCGTGTCACTCGTTTCACTTCGGCTGCCGTCATACAGAGCACTGAACTGACGTTAGCTACGCATACGGCCGTGGCCGTATGTCCAGTGGCAACGCCTTGGCGCGGTAATTGCTAATCTAGTGTATACATTGACTTAGAATTCTATAGACTGCTGGTTATCTTCCCTTGCATTCACACTAGAAAAAGAAGAATATATTAACGTCACTAGCATACAAAAGAGACAGAGTAAAAATATTTCTGTCCTTTATCGCGTGCCGGCTATGACCGTCGACGTGCGCAACAAGTTTGACGTTTTTGGCGATTGCAGATTGAAATCCAATTATTTATTAATAATTACATCGAAATTTTACACAAAATACGTGCTGTTTCGTGCTCAATTCTTTAATACCATCTGTGCAACTGTGCAAAATGGTTAGGTGCAGTGTATTATATACATTGTAAAAGTGATAGTTTGATGAAGATTGCCGGATTGTCCTTTCACACGTAAGTATTCCACCTTTTTATGTATTTTATCGCTGTGTGTGCTGCTATTTCTAATCAAATAGTCGCAGTAATGTACAAACTAATTTGTATTTGTGTTAAATCTCAAAAAATCGTGATTTGCGCAATATTTTTATTTTCTTACCTGAACATTCAGTGTTGCCACTTTTTGACGGGGAATTTACCCTTTAATAAGGGTAAAACTGATTTTTTAAAGCAATGTCTATAAAAAAATATTTTATTTCAGACCTCATCCATTAATATTAGTAGTACACACTTCTCATAAGATATTTTAGTAACACACGTAATAAAAGAGTTTAATTCATATATCTGCACTCACCTGATGCCCCGCATTGGGTACATGTTGTACTCACGGCTACAGATCAAGCTATACATTTCCAGTTTAAGCTGATCTCGCAATGTATATCCTATACATTGCGAGATCAGCTTAAACTTCCTTACAGTGTAAACTGGAAGTGTATAGCTTGATGTGTAGCCGTGTGTACATGTACATAATGCGTCATAATGGTGCAGCACGGCTGTTTACTGATGACTTTAATGTCTTTGACGCTCCCACGTACTCTGCGCATCATGGAAGCATTCTTTTTACTCAAGATGGTATTAAAACCATCAGTATGTACTTCGGCAAACATTCCTGATGCACTGCAGTAACGTGGAAGCCTCAACCACATCCTGAAAGTATTGATATACTGAACTCTGAAGACGTCGTATGCCGTCTGCGTCTATCGATCCCACAGAGTGCACATGTACAAAGATTGGCAAAACGCATTATCGAGTTATTTTTACTTCTGGTATACAACGTGCAAACCTGTGGGCTAACATATTGCATGCTATATAGCTACTACTATACTATAAATATATAAGTAAAAAAATCATGGAAAGCAAGATCACTGGTTAAAATGAAAGGTAATGAAAAAATCTACCCGATTTATTATTATTCTAGATTTCCAAATAAACCCGAAATAGGAAACATGTGGATTGCTGCTACTAATAGGCCTAATTGGGCTCCAAAAACCAATTCCAGGATTTGCAGTCAACACTTTGATAGTAATCTTTTAATAAAGAAAGCATGCAAAACTTACTTATACACCGATGCTGTTCCAAATACGGTAACAAATATGGATGTACCTAACATGTGATTGAATTTTATTACAATGGTTATAAAATTTTAACATTTAATTCCATTAGGTTGCAGGAAATAGAGGAAGCGCTATGATGATTAAGAGCAGTGAAGCCACATCCACTGAAACATTAGAAGGGAGCTCAAAAACAGTTAAATCTGTAAGTCTATAGGATTCATATTTTAACAGCTTAATAACGAGCCGAGAGTTGTATGTACTGACGCCAGCAGGTCAAACTACCCGAAACTGTCAGATTTTCCCAATCAACCTTGAACCTAATACTCTAGCGATAAAGATGAAAATCTATTAAAGAAATTTGACAGATTGTAGTAGCTTGATGTGCTGGCGTCTGTACATAATGTTGTTTCAATAATAAGTGCGTAATATAAAACATTTTCCTTATTTATTTTAGTATTCGTCACCTGAGTTTTCGCCCAGAACTTGATAACGCCATGCTTTCCCTTTTGCAAATGGCTGCCATGCCATCGCAAATATCCCATGACATGATGACATTTTTGGATCAATCTGAAGTCATATTATTTCACTCTAAAAGTATTCGTATGGTTTCGTAATTATTGTAATTTACTAACTAAAATAGCATAGAGGCACACCACACTAAAATGTATATGTAAGGAATTAATTAGTATATTTTTTGTTTATATTTTTTTACTAATATGGTCTTCATTCTATGTATTTCATTTTTTTATTTGGAAAAGTTAAGCTTTTACACAGACAATAAGTGTATTCTTGTTCTTGTTTTTGTTTATTTCTTTTTATTTATATTAGTATAATAAGTTCAGCTAGACTCGCACGTATGTATTTCTGTGAATAAAACTTACCTGAGTTATTAGGTCACACAGGGGGGACGTCTTTACGTCTTTCGATAGGTAGTTGCTGAAAATCAGCGCCGATAGGCTCGATAGGCTCGCGCGATAGGCTCGTCCGACGTCATGGCATTTAGCTGAGCAACGACCTTTTCTTGCGCAGATACGACGCACGGATCAATATGTTTGTGTTATTCTTGTTAAAAAAGTATGATTTTTCCACTTTTGAAAAAATTTGATTGTTTGTGTTCTCATTGTTTGTTTTGATTTACTAGTATCACAAGTACACAGCACCACTCAGAGCAGAGGCAATGTAGACGTGTAAATTGTCTTTGGTCTCATACCAACCAATAAAAAAAAATATTTGCGAACTTAAATATGAGGCTTTTGCTCATATTGCTTTTTGAGTGTGCTGTCTTCTTGTTTTATTATTATTCTTTGTCTATGTGCGTTTTATTTGTGCAGAATAAACAAGTTTTCTTTCTTTTCTTTCTTTCTAACATTGAAACGAAAATGGCAGAAAGACCAAGAAATATCAAAACAACGTTTGAAAAAGCTAAAAGCACTTCGAGAAAAATCTAGGAGGTTGACCAAAAAGGTGGCAGATTCCTACATTGTTCTCATATGTAGGTATATTTTCAACATGAACGATGTAACCAATATTTTGTAATTTTTTTTTTTATGTGGAGTTTCTTGCCCATTCTTCTCCATAGGGGACAACGGTTTGTAATGGGCAACTAGCTTCATCTTTCTGACTGACCGATCCCTTGACAATTCAAACGTACGTATGATTAGTTTATTTTGAAATATTTTTTTTTTTTATTTTGCTTTGAGTTTGAGTTTGAATAAAACATTGCAGTCGCATCATTACTCATATTTTTTTATTTTTCCTGAAATACAAACTTCATTAAAAAAATCTTATTTTTTGAAGAATATTGGGTAAAATGAACAGCACTTGGTAACCCTAAACAAAAGATGTACTTTTTTTCTGTCCCTTTCGACGGCACGGATTCCATGAGTCTATAGAATTCTAAGTCAATGAGTGTATATATATCAATGACAGTAATCAAAATTCAATATGGCGACAACCAGACGCCCAGGCGCCATATTGTGAGAAAGAAAAAAATTAAAGTCTATGAACTATTTCAAGTGGTATATCATTGAATAATTAATAATTGTTTTTTGAAAATCATGTTAAGCTATAAATAATCATTTATCATTTTCAATGACTATTTAGGATCTATAACGATTTAAAGTTGGTTAGTAACCATTCTCACTATTTCTTAAAATCGAGTGACAAACCCAGAATTTTACTGCTTTCAAAGATAATTTTATCGACCGTTACTTATAGCGTTACTTACGTATACAGTGGGAAAAAAATAATCCTACCTAAAAATTGTAAAATTAAAAAGTAAATTAAAAAATCACTTTAATTTTAGAGAAATTCTTTTGAACATTTTGACTTTCAGCGTTTGCAATTAGTCAACCCTAGAGCACAATGAACGCAGGATCCGGGCACAAGCGGGAAGTAGTAAAAAGACTGGACGCTAAAATTGAATTTTTCCATTTCAGGGTTGACAAAGTTTTGCACTTATGGAGAAATAGAGCAATGTCTTTTATTTCATAATAGTACATTATGATATAAGTGCGGTAAGTTGAAAATTACAACCGAGGCGATATTGCTAGCCCGAGCCGTAGGCGAGGGCTACAAGAAAGCAGAGGCTGTAATTATCAAAGCGCACGTATGTCATACGACGTTTTATAACATATTTGCGAGGAAATAAATAAAACTCGGACTTTCTTAAACGAATAAATCTTTAAAAACACACTTTCTGAAAATGAATTTGGATCTTTGCTTGTTTTCCATAAGATGAAATTTTGATACGTTTGTATCTATCGGTCGATTGTTCGCAAGAGGCTTAGAGTAACCTTTTTCGCTGCCTCTGAGACTTCTGGCGGTATCGAATTAATAAATTCATCATTACTTGACGACATTTTCAAATAAAAACAATACAGCGAAAAGAAAAAGCGCGCGGAATAATTTTTACTTCTTCACAAATTAGCGATGCGCGCGCATCAGGGCTTTTTTTTTTAAAGCAATGGCACAAAAACAGCCAGTATTACTAATAAAGTAAATTAATATTTTTTTGTTTTTGTTTGTTGTTGTTGCAATTTATTGTCAAAATTAATTAAATTAAAGAATTAATTAAATTAAAGAATTAATTAAATTAAAGAATTAATTCTTTAATTTAATTAATGTTTATTTTTTATATTTTATCTCCCGTTAAGTTAATTTAAGTTAATTTTATTCATAAAATGTTGACCACTTTTCTGACATAAAAACTCTTTGCTAAGATTTAAAAAGTACCGTTCGTTTTAGACGGAGCATCTTTATAAACCTTACGTTTTACCTTATTAAAAAGAAACCCGTGCGTTTTACATTACAATTACGCACAAGTACGTAATGACATGCATTACGATTTTGAAATTCGTGAAATAAGAGACCCTTTACGAGCAAATGTGTTATAAATGACATTACCTAATGGTACAGCTCGCTAGCCGTAAGTTGAGCTTTGCATTTGTGTGAGTGATCACCAAAATGCTACGAGAGCCTGTGACCAAAATGTTTGCATTATTATCGTTTTACGTAAGACGAAATCTTCAATCGTCTTATCGTTTTACGTTTTACAACGATGCGACATGGTTTTAGTCATGGCCTCTCGTACTAAAAAAACAAAAGCCGATTGCCAAAAAGCCGTATAAGCCGGTTTCAAGGTACTGACACACGTGCTCATAAAAAGCATGCCTATAAGCACGCTTAGTCGAAAACATACTAATCAAATCAAATCAAATCAAATCAAATCAAATTTATTCAAAAATATATAAGGACTAACGATAAATACAGTTTTCCTTAAATCTATGGCAAGTTCACCCATGACTTGTGCCTGAACTAGGTAATCCTGTGTTTCAGGCGATTGGAGGTAACATTAATTGATAAATAATCATACTTATCTTATTGTTGTTGTAAATGTAAAAAGGTGTATAAAAAAATATAAAATTATATAGTACTACTTAACAATATTTACTTAAGCACAAATAATAACTTCTCTGTATCTTCATAGGACATAGATTGAAGAGCTTCCATAAGGAATTTCTTGCAGTTACTATTATTTAAGGAGTAGATGTTTCCTTTTTCATTTAGCCTATTGTAGAGTAGTGGTCCGAGGTACATGTAAAATTTAGCTGTGAAAGCATGCTCATTACTAGTTACACATGCTACTAATGAGCACTTGCTCAATAAAAGCATGCTTTCGTGCTAATAATGAGCACGTCTGTCAGTAGCTTTAAACCCAGCAAAGGACAAATCGCGCTCAATGCCGGACGTCACACCTACACTATCTATGTCCACTCACACAAATGCAAAGCTCAGCTTAAACCTCACGGACTGTAGGTACTGTAAAGATTTTATTTACACAAAAGGCAATCTTATGCCATTCAGGCTTGCATTTGATCTAGCAAGTGTCGAATTCCGTTTGAATCTGAAGGGTTAACGTTTTGTTCGGAAGAAAAGGGAGACTTCGTCGTCAGTTAGACGGTGACGAACCGACTCAGCTAGATATGAGTTTAAATATAATTAGAGTTTTTCCATAATTGCGTTTTAATTAAGATTCCAGAAAGTGAGGGTCCTTCCAATCCTCAAAGTACCTGTTTTTTATGACATTTAAAGAAAAAACTGACTCTGAATGTGGTACCATGGCTAGATAGAATACTTGACTTAAGTTGCAGATATAATATAATTGTCGTAATTGGGTTTTGGGGGTCAGCTCCATGTAAAATACTGATATTCAGATAGACCTGGTTTAATTGGAAGCCAACCCTAACATAATCTTTAAAAGGCCAGGAAAGTGATGAGGCACGAGCTATTCCTACTGTTTGATGATTTATTTTATACGGTTCCTGACCCTAATATATCCTATTGTTCTAGCCTGTCGGCTAGAATCAAGTGGCGATGCATGAATGAGGAGTCTTATACCTTAGAAGACTTCTGATTGTGACGACAGTATTATTCTTTCATGACAAACCAACACTGCGCGCCAAAACCAAGATCACGGACGTTTTGTACCCAGAAAGCCGCTACGCTCAAGTGGGCCGGACATGTCTGCCACATGTCAGATGACAAATACGCTAAAAGAACCACCGATTGAATCCCACTAATCGCACGACGACATCGTGGCAGGCCGAGACGAAGATGGCGGGACGAGCTTGACTTGAAAGGACTTTAAATCTTTTAATACGCTTTCAAATAATGCAAGAAAGTTTAAAAAAAAAATGTATGTTAAACTAGAACGCGTACCTACACATCCGTTCTAAAATGTGAATATTTAAGTATTGTACTGTGTGAAATTTTATTTCCTTACAAAACACCAAAATTCTTATTACAAAAGACGCATTGACGCATTGAATTACCAAGTGGCATTGAAAACTAACTTCGCCACCTCGACTCGACTTTCAAGAACTTTATTCACACAGTGGCTAAATGTAGGTAAAGTAGAATTAGCGGAGATTCAATTAAGCCAACACTACTAGCTTCAAGTAGACTTGAGCGGTGTAAGTTTAAGTTAGAAAGTAAGTAATATAGTTGGCCGACGAATAGAAACTGTGAGGCACAAAGTGATTACGTCATTACCGCAAGGCGCTGTGAGTAGGGGCATGTGCGATTGAGATTAGAAGAATAGTATCAGCATAGTTAATTCACAGCCAGAGAGGAGCTCGTGGCTAAGTAATAGCAGCCGTACGGGTCTATCCATAATGTTAAGCTACGCTTACCGGGGTTGGTCAGTGGATGGGTGACCATCTTTATATTGAGACTTCTCCGTGCCTCGGAAAGCACGTTAATCCGTTGGTCCCGGCTGTCATTCGTGGATCTTTGACAGTCGTTACGGGTCGTCAGAAGCCCAAAAGTCTGACAACCAGTCTTACCAAGGGGTATCGTATTACTCAGTAAGTGGGTTTTGGAGGTCAGATAGGCAGTCGCTCCATGTAAAATACTGGTATTCAGCTGCATCCGGTTACACTGGAAGCCGACCCCAACATAGTTGGAAAAAGGCTAGGCAGATTGATTGAGTTAATTGACAGCCAAAAAAATATTAGTCGTCCCATACATTTGAGTCGAGTACCTATAGGTATTGGGTTTTGTATGGGAAGGAAGACTGTTTTTGTAGAGAAAAATCTGAAATTATTCTATGTGATATAAGTTTATGTAAAGATTACAGGAAAAATAAAACGATGTCTCTAAATAGCACACTTTTTCAGAAATGGGAACGGAACCCTCGGTGCGCGAGTCCCACTCGCTCTTGACCGGTTTTTTTTTTTCATGATTACGATGTTGATCCCATGGAAAAAGTTGGGGTCTGTACCACACCCTTAATTTTCACCACACCTTTCTGACACTCATTCTTAATAGGTATTCTTAATAGGTAACCTATGAAATTGCCACCAAAAACGCACCGTGAAAACGCACTTTGGTATCACCACAGCTCGCGGTTCTTTTTTTTTTTTAACTGCTGAACATAAACTGCTCCCGGGCACCACAACACAACACCGCCTACCGCATCCAGTCTGTCCCAGCCACCTTTTTAAGGTCATGTAGGTACAGTAACAGCCAGAAGTCGACTAGCAATCTCACAAAACCATAGCATAGCAATATTAGTTTACTTATGACCTTCTTCGGCGCCGCAGCCCGTATAGGTATAAGCGCCGCAGCCCGTATAGCTAATAAGGGCCTCAAGTCTGCTATTACAATAGTGTCAGAATGGTCTATCATTGATTTCATTATTGTTGATTTTGACAAGTTTGGTAATCTACTAATATAATGGCGTCATAATGGCGTCATTATGACTTTCCAATGGTCAACCACTAACACTCCATTGTATGAAATTATGAATTTAGCAGATTACGAACTTTTAGCAAAATAACAATGCAGTGACAATGGGATCGTGTTGGAATGTAAAAAATAGCAGACTTGGGGCCCAGGCGATATTGGTCATTGTGGTGTAAGTGGACTTCTGGCCGTTGACTGTACATCTAGCTGGGGGGCGTCCCACACTACGCTTGCCGATACGTGGTTTCCACTCCAGGACTCGTCTACTCCACCGTTCATTGGTCCTTCAACAAACATGGCCAACCCAGTGCCACTTCAGCTCGCTTAGTCAACAAAAAAATAATAATAACTAAAACTCAAATTCAACAAAAGGCATCCATTCCCCTTGACTTTCTCCCCATAACTGGGCCCATAATGAAAATTTTACTATAGCTATGAACCCAGACACCCGTTAATTTTACACTTTACGATGTAATGTATCAAAATCCTAATATTGTGTTGCGTTTTATGTTGGTTTAACAGCTGAATTTTATAGTACTGAGCGCGAAAATCGTTCACATTATTTCGAATTACCGACCGACAGTGGTGTCTCAGATAGTAAAGACACGACATACGCTTTTCAGGTCGTGGGTTTGAATTTAAGCGGGCATGCACTTTAACCATCTTTATTTAATCACCACTTTCTCTGAAACGCTGACGGAAAACATTATGTGGAAACGGAAAGTAGGTATCTCACTTACGTAGGTACTTTAGTGTTAGGTAAGTATAATTATGTAGTCTATGTTAATTTTTTGAAGGACCATCTTCATTCTCTTGCTTCTCTTTCAATAAAATTTATTTGCAGTCGGCGCATGAATTTTGATTTACCAATTCTAAAGGTCTTAAATAAGCTGTTGCATTAGAAATTGATGTTTATGTTCACTTCTGAGATTCTAAATTTAAATATAAAACCAAAAATACACGTGACATTCCATCGAACCGTACTTCCTTGTTTTCAGTATGTTTACAGTGCTGCCATCTAGTATGAAACGCAAACACATTTTGCGAAACAAATGAGAGCACAGCGCTCGACTTTCAACTTAATTTGCATAGATGTCTCTTAGTCAAAAGAATTACTGGGTTTTGTTACATATTATATTTTTTATTATGTAGAAGATTAAAAGGTACTTACACAAATTACTTTTTGCTAATAAAATTGATGGTCTGGGTTTACATTATTTTACATACACATTATTTTTATTAATCTCTTATATTCATGAATATATAAACATTTTTACTATAATAGGTCCTGTGTATTTCTTGATAGGGCGTCAGTTATCCGAGGATATCAGACAAGTTCAAATCAGCTAATATCTCGTTTCCAACCTCCTGCACGGTATCACTCAAAATTGTAGTAATTTCGTCCTGAAATTAAAAAGAGAAAAATAAAGCGTGTCTTCAATAAACCAAAATTAAAACCAAAATCATAAATTGTAAAACAAAAAAAATATCGGCCAAGTGCGTCTTGAACCACCCATAATGAAGAGTTCCGTAGTTGAAAGGAATTTATCCCAAAAACAAACTTGTAATCCCAACAAAAAATATTTTTTATGTGATCAAATTCCGAGACTCTTTCCTTTTTAGGGTTCCGAACCAAAATGGTAAAAAAGGAACCCTTATGCTGTGACTCAGTCTGTCTGTCTGTCTGTCACAGCTGGATATCTCAAGAACTACTAATGCTATCAACTTGAAATTTGGAACAGTTTTAGATGACGTTTACCCAACTATTTTGCAAATAAGAAAAAAATAAAATTATTTATATTTTTTTTGCAACAGGGTCTGAAAGGGGCTCTTAAAAATTCAAAGTGGGGCTACTAGGGCATGTGGGGTATCATATGAAAGAACGCTGTTTGCACATTCTCAAACATATTTTTATTAATATTTTAGGCCGCACAGTGTTCGACTTTTGATAAAAAATGTAAAAAAAATACCGGTCCCCCCCCCCCCCCCCCTATCTCCGAAGTTTGCAAAGCGAAAAATCTGAAATTATTCTATGTGATAGAAGTTTATGTAAAGATTACAGGAAAAATAAAACGTCTCTAAATAGCACAGTTTTTCAGAAATCATCAACAAAAATTAGATATAAATGATGGTACGGAACCCTCGGTGCGCGAGTCCGACTTGCTCTTGACCGGTTTTTTCATTATTCTAGGTCAACGGGAGTACAAATAGGTTTTGATTTACTTGCGAGTATCAAAATATGTCGCATACATAGCCGTATTTTTCAATTGTATTGAGCTTAATTTTTGCTTAATTAAGCTTGATTTTTGTAGAACTCCGAGGGACCATAGAATAGACCTACGTATTTGATATTAATTTCAACTTGATACCTCCGCCGTTCCTGAGAAAAAGGGTCTTGACAGACAGACACACAGACGGACAACGAAGTGATCCTTTATGGGTTCCGTTTTTTCCTTTTGAGGTACGGAACCCTATAGTCATTATCATCATCATACATATATATTATAACATGTTTACATATCAGTCACGTCTTTTCTAATGAGGGCAGGCTGAAACTATAGAACGTTACCTTCTACGATCCTTACATACTCCTATTTAAATAAAATAAATAAATAAATAAATAAATATGCTTGGACATTTCACACAACGCCATCTAGTTCCAAGCTAAGCAACCTAATGCTTGTGTTATGGTAACGAGATGGCTGATAAACTACATTTTTTTTTTGTAAATACATACATATTAAAGATAGAAAAACACCCAGACTCGGAACAAATACTTGTAGGTCGTACAAATATTTGTTCCGTGCGGGAATCGAACCCGCGACATGCTGCGCAGCAGTCAATCGCTCAACCACTGCGTCAACTGTGTTTGCTTCGTTTACGTTCTAATGGTTAGAGGTACAAGCCGGATTGCAATTACTAAGCACCTGAACTGTCTGAAGAACATCACCATGTATGTTTTTCTAGGGCTTCCCCTCTCGGGCTTTCCACTCACATCCGACCATCATCATTTTGCTAAAAAATAACCACATCTGGATATGCCTCCCATAAGCATTGTCACAACTGGTCCTGTGCTTCGTGCATCCAATTGACACTTGAATCGCCCGGGGCATCAATTAATCAATTCAGCCTATTGCCTATTCATGTCAGGGCCTTTCAATGTGAAGATGGAGCAGGAATACTTCAGTGGCAGCCTGATCTCGTAAACCAAAAAACCCACATAATATATGTTTTTTATATTTTTATACATATAATTATGTGTGTACGTAACTATGTGTTGATTCTTATTCTAAATAAATTATTACCTAATTTAGCCTATTGCAAGTCCACTGCTGGAAATAGGCTCCCAAACTTACCCATGCCGACTTAGATAAAAATAATACTATGTGACCATACCTCATGCACCTCCAGGAACTCTGGCACGAAATGCTTCAAGAATGTGTTTATGAAATCTGACATTGCGGGGTCATTCATCAGGCCATTGATTTGAGACTGTAAAGTAGAAGAGATAATATCACTAAGCGCATATCGTCCGTGTACTTCTGATACCTCCTATCTAACATTTTTTACAAAACTTGTTTTTAACGCCATCTTTTGGCTTAAATTGGGACCCGTTGAAAGCATTAACCTTCCAATTTTGTAAAAAATGTTAGATAGGAGGTATCAGAAGTACACGGCCGATATGTTAGTATTGATAGATCACTATTTAGGAAAGCCTATGGAGAAAGGCTTTTAAAAATAGTTTTGGATCACCGTAAATGGACCAAAATAAGCCTTAACCCGAGACATACAGATCTCAGGTTAAGGCTTATTTTAAATTTTTTTTTTTTTTTTTAATATTGTTGTTAAGTTTATGATTTTTGTAACATAATTATGTAACCAATTTTTGATTTAAAGAGTGTCCGTGAAGTTTCTTTCCCGTTCTTCTCCATAGAAACCTACTACGTTTTGGAATGGGCAACTAGCTTCATCTTTCTGACTGACTGGCTCCTTTACAATACAAAAAGTTCCTGTAGTTGGATTATTTAAAATAATCATAATAATCATAATAATCTTTATTGCATTAATGAGACAACCATACAGTAACTGAATAATAAACAAAAATAAACAGAAATAGTTATTTTGATATTCATGCAGATCTACAGTTGGAGAGTGTGAAGTGGTCTTACTGTTAAAAATATATAAGATAAGATGAAATAACATAAAGAGATTAATTTCTCACCACAATATAAATCTACATTTTCAAAATATGATCAAGAACACATAAAAACATTTTTAATTATACTGTGGGAGACTGGTGCCTAAGCTAGGCGTAAGGCCTGTATTTCAGGACACCAGGTCTCCACCCCTTCGGAGGACATTTAAATAGAATTATAATGTATAACACTGCTTGATATACCAACTACCCACTCTCCCAATGAAAGAAAGAAACTCAAAATATTCTTACCTCAAAATCTTTCAAAGATACTTGAACATTGCTGCTCGTAATTTGTAGGAATAAGCCGGATCCAATAGTAATTCTTGGGCCTACCACTAAGGAACCCTTCACTCTTGGCTCGATTAAATCGATTCTGGAAAATAAGAATGGCAATGATAACAGGCAGTAAAGTTTCTCTAAAGCCCAACGTCCAGTAGGTACTCAGAATGTCACAGCACTAGTATTTGAAGGGCAATCTGTACACGATGCAACCAATCACAATTCACAAACGTGTTAGTAAGGGAAGATTTATGCTTGACAGTCATGGGCGCGAGCCAAGTCCGTGTCTGCTCAATTTGTAGGGACCAAGTCTCGGACGGCTCACGGACGCTGCACGCTGCAAGAACTGCTTGCTATAAAATGTTCGTGAAGTTTGGCATGACTCGCGCCGCGTTCAGCAGTGCGATTCTGTAAACATCTCACCGTGAAAACTTAGGTGATGTGAGCGTGGAGTGTGCTGTCAATAGTGTCAATTCCTAGCAAAAACAAACTCACTTCACCTAAGTTTTCACGGTTAGATTTTTACAGAATCGACAGGCAGATGACAAAATTTTGACGCGCGTTTTCGAATCGTATAGTTACAAATAAAAATGAATAGTTGTGGCTCAAAATATTCAGCATTTCGAGACGAAAAAGTATTTTTGCGATTTTTTTTTTTCAAGATTCTAGATCGTTTCTATAAGATTTTTTTTAGCTTGTATTATGTAGCAATACGGCTAACTGTGCGACGAAAAAGTGGACGTTTTACGGTGACCCGGTTAGGGCAGCGCCTTAATCATCCAGTCGCGTCATAAATACAAACCGCTGTTGACATACAGTGCTGTGAAATTCTGACTGCTCTTATTTATTTGAGTTTGTAACACGTCCCGTTTGATTAAAATCGTGAACGATAGGCCTAACTGATAAAACTAATTATTGGGACTTACTTTGCATTCCCGTTTCCGAATATATTGGTACCAGCTGCAGCAGCCAAGAGATCGTAGTTAGCTGGAATAAGAATTGAGTACTTATTGAACACTTTAAAAAAATAACATACTAAAGTGTATTAGTTATATAATACTGAAAATAACTTGGACGCTCCGAAATCCATTTTTTCTTTTTCTATGTTTTTATCATGCTATACAGGGTTACTGGTCCTGGGTTACTGGTAACTCGACCACTTCCGCAAGGAAGTGGTCGAGTTACCAGTAACCCAGGACGTCATAGTAGGGTTCAAATGCAACAAATTAAGCCACCAAATGTTCTACCGAAATTCAGTATTTTTTCGTAATTTTTATTTTTATCAGACAAAAATTATAAAAAATAAAATGTGTAATTAGTGATTTTTCTCAAAGTTTTAGGCATTTTCAAACTTTTAATTATTAGCGAAGATCTACTACTGCATCAGCTATATTACTAACTTTTAAATTCTAGTATAGTTCCGCCGTAAATAATTTTTAAATTGGATTTTTCAATAAAAACTAAAAATCGAAGTAACTCAAAAACTACTGAATTTCGGCAGAACATTTGGTGGCTTAATTTGATGCATTTGAACCCTACTATGATGTCCTGCAAGGAAGTGGTCGAGTTACCAGTAACCCTGTATAGTTTCTGTAATTAATTATCTTCCTGTGTGCGACTAACGAGTTGTAGGTCAATAGGTTCGAACTCTGACAGGTGGTTTACTTTGTGTAAATTATTTCAATATCACTGCTCTCAAAACGGTGAAGCAAAACATCGTAAAGAAACCGGCATGTCCTAAAACCAAAAATTGGAAGACATTTTGATATCTACCAATCAGTACTGAGCCCGCGTGGTGGATTAAGACCCACTCCCTCTGAGAGAGAAGGTATGTGCCCCAGCAGTGGGAACATTATAGGCTGGTTATGCTGTGCGAGTACTTTTTCTTTCTTTCTCTTTCCTTTTCTTTTGCTGTCTTTCTGTCCAGCATTTAATAATACCATCCTGTTACTGTCCCACCTCAGGGCGAAAACTCATACAGAGAAGGCATGAATTTTGATCACCACGCTAACTCAAAAGCGTCAATACTCGTGCCTTCTTCGTTGGGTTGGCGATTTCGACCTCACGATGTTTTCCGTCACCGATGTCAGCGATGTCCAAGATAACCTCAGTAAGATTGTGGGTGCAAATCCGGACAAGTATACCAAGTTGACTTTTTCCTACCAATCAATCTGCCTAGTCTTTTCCCAACTAACCGGATGCATCTGAATACCAGTATTTTACATGGAGCGACTGCCTATCTGACCTCCACAACCCAGTAACTGGGTAATACGATAACCCTTGGTAAGACTGGTTGTCAGACTTTCGGGCTTCTGACGACCCGTAATGACTGTCAAAGATCCACGTATGACAGCCGGGACCAACGGCTTAACGTGCTTTCCGAGGCACGGAGGAGTCTCGGTATGTATAGATGGTCACCCATCCATGGACCAACCCTGGCAAGCGTAGCTGAACCTGACGGATCGACCCGTGAGGCTGTTATTACTTAGCCACGAGCTCCTTTTTCATGTACATATAAAAAATAATAACCAGCTGCAATCTCCAGGACAGGAACGTGGATGTCGAAGTCAAGGCGATATCTAACAGGGAACAATGATGCACTGTTGATGGTCAGTTTGTCAACCACGAATGTGCTTAGCTTGGTGACTTTCAAGTCTTTGATATCCAGGTGGGAACTGGAAGAAAAGGTGAACACAGTTAGACAAGAATAATAGAACACATACGGCCTATTACAAACCAAAGGTAAAGCATGGAGTCATTTTTAAATTTCGAACTTAATTCCGACAAAGGTAACGGTGGGTTGCACCAAGGGCTAGGTAAGTTATAGTTTCCGTCACAGTTAATGGTTCAAAACGCTGATCGGGCTAGTGGTAATCACAAAAATTATAATAAGATCAAATAATTCGTAAAAAAAATAAAAAATATTTCAAACCAACTAAATAATAAAATAATAACCAAAATTATGATCACTCTATGCAAAAGACTCATTCATGAAGCTACTGTTCTATGCCATCTGATAAAAGGTCGTTTGTCTATTGTTCTGACCTGTTAAGTAGCTTCATGGAAAAAAAACTCGAGTTACGTGGCCTTTTTTTTCTCGTTTGTTTCAATTTTATCTTTATGAAATGATAACGCGGAACCGTATACGCGTTTTGAATTAATGTCCCAATTGCAGCTGCACGTTGTAGAAACCTTAACTAATCTCTTACCCGGGTAGTGTCAGAAGTTTTTCATCCAGATACAAGTGTTCAATTTCCAGGGGATCCAGAACTGGTACATCATCAGAACCCGTCAGCATAGTATGTCTTAAATCTTCAAGAAGACCGAGAACCACATTCTCCAGGGCACTGTTCCTTGCCAATATATTATTATCTGTAATTAGTTTAGTTGTTATTGCTTAATTATATCGTAGGTCTTGAGCAAATGCAGCTGCTGTGATCGTACGGTCCCATGAAGTTGCCAAATCAAACAGTTCTACATGGTTTTTCTGGTCAGAAATTGTCTAAAAATCCTAGCGTTTTCCCAACTCTTTGGGGTCGGTTTCCAGTCTAACGGGATGCCAGCCTATCTGACCTCCACAACCCAGTTACTGGGTAACACGATTTCCCTTATTGGTTGTCAGACTTTTGGCCATCGGACTAACAGTAACGACCGTCAAAGACCTACGAATGACAGCCGGGACCAACGGCTTAACGTGCTTTCCGAGGCAAGGAGAAGGCTCGATGTGACGGATGGTCACCCATCCACGAACCAACCGCGGCAAGCTTAGCTTAACCTTCGGTCGATCCGTGTGGCTGTAATTAATTAGGTCCCACAATCAGTTTAGGGATTATAGAAACAATCATAATAAAAACAGCGAGGTGAGAGGAATAGTTGATATTTTATAAAATGTGACGCTGTCTAAACCTGCTGTCTAAAACTCGACTTAGTAAATATCTATACTGGATGTACCTAAGTATGAACAACTTTCTCTATGGGAACAACATCGTAATCGATAAAAAATTATCAGCCGTCCCATACATTTCGGTCGACTAAGTAGAAGTTTTGTACATGACAGCTGATAATTTTTTCTCGATTACGATATCGGTCCCATGGAAAAAGTTGTTCAGTTTATTGATCTCTACCACACCTTTCTGATACACCCTGTACATAAGTAACTGTTGCAATTGCAATAAACTTACCTTTCCTCAAGAAGGCTTCACTGATTTTGGTGAGGTCCAACGGAGTAGCCACCGCTAAGCCGAGCATTGACAGCAATACTAAAGGTAACTGCATTATAAGGCCTGCAACCAAATCAAAATTATTATTAACTAGCTTTTGCCCGCGGCTTCCCCCGCGTTTATTTTACATAAAAACCCTCCTCTTGAATCACTCTATCTATTCAAACAAACCGCATCAAAATCTGTAGCGTATTTTTAAAGATCTAAGCATACATAGGGACAGACAGACAGCGGGAAGCGACTTTGTTTTATATTATGTAGGTAGTGACTAGCTTTTGCTAGTTTTTTTGAAGGATTTGGTTGAAAAAATCCTTCGGGAATAGTACTTTTCTTCTGGATGAACCAAAATGATGGTGTCCTTTTCTGTATCCCTGGCCTGGTGTATGACAAAATTTCATGATGATCGGCTGTGCAATTAAGATGTGAAAGCGTAACAAACACACTTTTGCAATTATAACATTACTATAGCTGTGCCCCGCGATTTCACCCGCATAAGTCTTGATCCCCTAGGAATATCGGGATAAAAAGTATCCTATGTCCTAACCTTGGTCATGGTCTACTTACGAGTCAAATTTAATCTAAATCCGTTCAGCCGTTTTAGCGTAAAAGTGTAAAAAAAAACTTACTTTCGCATTTTTAATGTATTAGTTAGGGAGTTAGGTTTCGACCATTCTCCATTTTACAAATATACTTTATTTGAAATACATTGAATTTTTGTGCATCAGCCGTTAGTTCAGGCTGTCATTCGTAAATCTTTGACAGTCATTACTTAGTCAGAAGCCAAAAAGTCTAACAACCACTCTTAACCCAGAAACATCGATTGCCTATCTGACCTCCACAACTGTGGAGGTCAGATAGGCAATCGCTACATTAGACTGGAAGCCGATCCCACATAGTTGGGAAAAGGCTTGGCAGATTGATAGAATTGTCAATGAGTCAGTCAGTTAGTCATAAGTTGAACTAAATGTTGTAACATAGATTCCTATGGAGACTGCCCGTTTTAAAGCAGTTTGTGGCTAACTAATAAAAAACCGGTCAAGAGTGAGTCGGACTCGCGCACCGAGGGATCCGTTCCGATTTCTGAAAAAGTGTGCTATTTAGAGACATCGTTTTATTTTTCCTGTAATCTTTACATAAACTTCTATCACATAGAATAATTTCAGATTTCTAGCTTAATAAACTTCGGGGATCCCCTATCCCCGAAGTTTATTAAGCTAGAAATCGTGAACGTTTTTTTTTTTTCATTTTTCATAAAGACTCAATCAATCTGCCTAGCCTTTTCCCAACTATCTTGGGGTTGGCTTCCAGTCTAACCGGATGCAGCTGAATACCAGTATTTCACATGGAGCGACTGCCTGTCTGACCTCCACAACCCAGTAACTGGGTAATACGATACCCCTTTGGTAAGACTGGTTGTCAGACTTTCGGGCTTCTGACGACCCGTAACGACTGTCAAAGATCCACGAATGACAGCCGGGACCAACGGCTTAACGTGCTTTCCAAGGCACGGAGGAGTCTCGGTATCTAAAGATGGTCACCCATCCACTGACCAACCCCGGCAAGCGTAGCTTAACCTGATGGATCGACCCGTGCGGCTGTTATTACTTAGCCACGAGCTCCTCATTTTTTTTTTTTTTTTTTAAAGACTTCATTTCATAAAGACTATGCGGCCTAAAAAAAAATAAAAAAATGTTTGAGAATGTGCAAACAGCGTTCTTTCATAAGATACCCCACATGCCCTAGCAGTTCCACTTTGAATTTTTAAGACCCCCTTTCAGTCCCTGTTGAAAAAAAAATATATATATTTCTTTCTTATTTGCAAAATGGTTGGGTAAACGTCATCTAAAACTGTTCCAAATTTCAAATAGATAGCATTAGTAGTTCTTGAGATATCCAGCTGTGACAGACAGACAGACAGACAGACTGAGTCGCACCATGAGGTTTCCTTTTTACCATTTTGTTACGGATTACCCTAAAAACGTAGAAGGCGGATAGGCAACAATATCACGATAGTACCAAAGTATTTTTAATTATTATCATAATAATTAAATGTTTCATAAACATACCTGTGTTCCACGGTCTGTACACTGAACTGCTAATGAGAATGCCTTGTCTATAGATAAATACTAAATCTAGTATTGACTTAAAAGATAATGATATTTAATCTGAGAAAAAATGGATAATAGCCAGATTGCAGTATTTGTTTCGTCATTGACAGACATTGACATTCCTCTTTTGTTATTATTATAAAATCATTCTTAATAATAACAAAAGAGGAATGTTCTGTTTGTTTCAATTTTCTTGTGTTCATATGGTGCAGCGCAGACGACACACTTTTTGTGCGATCGAGTCTGTGGCGCACAAAATGTCTGCATGGCTTGCAAAAAAGTCCGTCGCGGATTTTACGCAGACTCAACGCACACGACGCACATCTTCTATTATTGCCGAACTGTAGGGACGTAGAATGCTATGTCCTCCATTTAAGGCCGAACTATACGCTAATGACCTTGAGTGGTTAGCTTGCGCATTCTGGCCTGAGCTCACGCAACGCGTCGTACGTCCAGCCAGTAATAGGACTCGCCCATCAAGGAGCGCTGTCCCAAATTAGACGCATTTTTAATTTATTATAATAAAAAATATACATGTTTTTAAAAAGTAACAAAACCAAATCATTTTCGTTGGTATTGCAAAGTAGTAGATATGTTCTTTATATTCTTTTGATAAAAAATGAAGGAGTAAAATGGTTTCATCTTAACGATTTGGAGGTGATTTGGGGTTTTTTTTTCTTATCATGTGATACCGATAGAAAAATTATGGCTAAACCAAATTACGATTCATATCATTTAGATTACTAAAAATTTTTTTCAGATGTAATTTCTCTGTAGGTTCCGGCGAAAAACTGCTTCATCTGCACGCTGTTTTTAAGCTTCTTTCGAAAGAGTAGCCTTAAGGTGCAGCGCAGACAACAGACTTTTTGTGCGATACTAAAAGTGTGCGCTGTCTGCGTTAGCGCGTGTTGAAGCAAACGTTCTATTTTTTTTTCGCGCGGCGCGGCGCGATCTGCTAGTATGACACGGATTTTTTGTGCGATGCACGTCGTATGCGTTACTGCATATAACTAATTGCTTTATATTTGTAATATGCTTGTCAGGACCTTTCTTTTGATACCAAACATGTCATGATTATCTCAATTTAATTTTTTTCGAAATCAGAAATTTACGTGTAAAGTCCACCATATTTTTAGGAAAAATTTATATAAGTAGCCTATGTCACCCGGACCATTATTACGAATATATTGACAGCTCATACATCAAAATCAGTTCAGTAATTTAGGACCTACGGTGGAACACACGTAAATACATACATACATAGACTGCTAAAATCATAACCCTTCCCTTCTTTTGGCTTTGCCGTAATCGGGTAAAAAGTGCGTCACGGATAGTCTGTCGTCTGTGCTGCACCTAAAAAGGCTTGTATCCCTTTTCTTTTCATCACTCTCCAGAATGCCCTCAAAGTCTCATATTATCAGCAAGCGATAGTATCGATTTCTATTGTAGTATGTACCAAATCGCGTTTTCACACAAGGAATATTGTACAGACAACAGCAGATCAGGTTATACCAAACTGTCAAATTTCTCCAAATGATTTTAAACCTTAAAATTTTAATGGTTAAGTTCAAAATCGAATGAGAAAATTTGACAGTTTGTAGTAACTTGACCTGCTGTTGTGTTTAACAGCGTGTATCAGAAAGTTGTGGTCTTTAAGGGTGCGGTACAGACCATCAAACTGTACAACTTTTTACATGGGACTAACATCGTAATGGCGAAAATATTATCAAGTGCCCCCACTGCTGGGACACAAGCCTCCTCGCTTCGAGAGAGAGAGGGCCATAATCCACCACGCGGGCGCAGTGCGGGGTGGTAAATGTCACATGTCTTCGAATTTTTTATTCTAGGACATGCCGGTTTCCTCACGATGTTTTCCTTCACCGTTTTGAGAGCGGTGGTTATGAAATAATTTACACAAAGTAAAGCGTCTGTCGAGTCACAGCGATTTTATTTCGCGCACTGGATTTTAAACGCTCTGCTTAGCGCCGAGAGTTGAAAATCCAACAGTGTGTTTTTTCGACTCGCTAGAATGCACTCTGTTGTCGTTAATTTGGATTCTCAATGCTCGGCTCAACAACGAGAGTTGAAAATCAAGTGTGCGATAAAATCCCGCGCCGTGTTAATTTACGTCCATGCGAACGTCGGCCTTACCAACTCCAAGAAAGGCAAATGTACAGCGATTTCTTCTAGTTTTCGGGACTGAAGAGGAACCCTACGAATGAGTGAATGAATGAGGGTTTTCATTCAAATTCACGCTACCAGTCGGCACTTGACAAGAGGTCTTCCTTTTCGACAATGAATGTGATGATGTTTATCATTCGTTTTATTCATTCATTCATTGAGTGTCATTCAATCACGACTAAAGAACTCAACATAGGCGCTTTGACACTTGACAGGTGTCATCTCAGTGCTGCCACCTAGTGAACGTCATTTCAGAAAACCCTCATTGGTCCCACGAAAAATTTACATTCTTTTGTTTTGTTCCCATTATTAGTATCTATAAACATATCCACGCGTTTACTAGTAGCTATAATCCTCGAGTATGAGATCTTATCGTTAGCCAAGTAATCTTAAACAGATGGTCAATGGGTTCGCAAATAAGAGACACAATGAATCGATACCCTACTTGCTATAAAGTGGGTGAAATAAGGTCATAATAATATTTATTATTATGATTATCTTTGGAATCACTTTCATTTAGTCTGACTACCTGGTTGGTAATAATAGATAAACGTGCCTGTCCTGGCTGGGTCGGACCCCCAGGTTGGTCAGTGTTATTGGGTTTTTCCAATAACACTGCCCAACCCCAGGTACTTGACGACAGTCTGTTGTTTCTTGTGCAACCATTGCCTTTTATTTTCTTAACAACAATCTATTTATCTTTTTAAACAATAAGTAAGTAAGTGATTTTATTATTATTTGCTGCACATAATCTATTTTCTACAGGGTGCATCAGAAAGGTACAGACCATCAAACTGACCAACTTTCTCCATGGGACCAACATAGTAATCGAGAAAAAATTACCAGCTGTCTCGTACGCTCAGCAACAGAAGTCGGTTAACACTGCTACTTTTTGACATCATCTGAATTAACACAAAATGATTCGATAACCTGCTTTTTAGCAGTTCATTTAATAGATAAGAGTTAATTTTTTTTTAAATTTTCATCTGTTCCGATTTTAATGAAGTATTTTTCTCAATAATTAAGATTTAGAAAACTCAAGTGTTAATCGACTTTTGTTGCTGACTGTACAAAACGGCTGATAATTTTTAAGGCGATACCAAACCAACAATTTATTTCACTATTGCAGCATGTACGGATTTATTTTTTAGATATTACGTTTATTGACTATTTGATTAATACTCTGACTGAAGGAAAGCACAATTGGGTTAAACCTCGATAGAAAAAGGCAATGGTTGCAAAAGAAACAACAGACGGTCGTCAAAAAAGTAGGTAGTACCGGTGCTTCCAAGGGGGGTACCCACATCGTGACGCTGACTGTACCTGAGGTTGGGCAGTGTTATTGGAAAAACCCAATAACACTGACCAACCTGGGGTTCCGACCCAGCCAGGACAGGCACGCTTATCAGTGGACTATTATACTCGTAGGTACCAACCAGGTAGTCGCACTAAATGAAAGTGATTCCAAAGATAATAAAAAAGCAATGGCAATAGCAATTTGCTTCAAAATGCTTCAGATTCCATTGATAGTGTGTTACGCAATTAGGGTGCTGGTTTACTATCAAGTACTATAAAAACTTTTTTACAAAAAATAAAACCGACTTCCAAAAAAACACTACAAAGTGAAAAATAACTTAAATTTCGGAAGTCGGTGTCTTTGGATCTGTATTTTAGGTTTTTGCCCCCGACTTCCGAAATTAAAGTTATTTTTCACTGTGTTTTTTTGGAAGTCGGTTTTGTTTTTTGTAAAAAAGTTTTTATTTTTCACTTTTTAGTGGGTCAGTTTGTAATTTATCTAAGTTACAATAACCCATTGTCAACTGCTCATCACGTTTTACAAAATATTGCTTTTCCCGATGCAGGGACGTTAATTGTTGAGGAGTTCTCCTAGTAAGAACCAGGAGAACTGGAGCTCATGGTGAAGTCACCATCACCATTATGCATTTTGACGAGCATAAACCATATTAAAGTAATCGCATCGCAACCTGTGATATACTTAGATATAATTGAGTATTTCCGATGGCTATCTGTACTCTTCATCATCAGTTCCAGTTCACCAAATGGTACTTTCCGAGAGCAAATGCACGAGTTACTATAAAAAATACCGAAATCGATATAAGTGTGCCCATAAAATTTGAGGGTTTCCCTCGATTTCCATGGGATCCCATCATCAGATCCTGATTTGATGATCATGGGACCACTTGGGAAGTATACCCTTTCTTTTTTTTTTTAAATAGTGGGAAGACAAAAAATACTATAATAACAAGTTTTCCAATACTTATTTAATAAAGTTTTGTTTTAGCAATAAATACATTGTATGAGCATTAAATGAACATTATTATAGATCGATGTTTTCGTTGATGACATCCAAAAGAATAATTTCGATGAGTTCGTTGAGTTCAGACTGAAAAAAAATACATAGATTTTAATTGGGTAGGTTAGATGTTATTTGTAAATATTTCATGGAGAACCCCAACATAAATATTTACATAATAATTGATTTAAAACTTATTGTCCTTCTATTGATGCACATTTTTTTAAATTAATGATCCTCTAAAAACATTTTGGACTTCTAATGATGTAAGTACCTACACTTTTTCTTTTCTTAATGAGCCTGTAAAAACTGTTTTGGCAACTAATAATAATTCGACAGTTGGTCTTCTAATATTAATTAACAACAATTAATGTGGAATTATTTGAGGCTCACAAAAACAGGCACATTAATTAATTATATTTGAGTGTCCAAAAAATTTTTAGGAAATCAAAGTGGTAATTATTTGGGGTATCAATACATGCCCAAAATGTGTAGGGAACGACTATTTAAAAACAACCTTAATTTTTACACAATATTACATCCCTGTTATTCCTGAAGGGAATATTAATTATTGATTATGTACGTAAACTAATATCTTTCAAACAATAATCTGCCTAGCCTTTTCAGGGTCGGCTTCCAGTCTAACTGGACGCAGCTGAATACCATTATTTTACATGGAGCTACTGCCTATCTGACCTCCACAATACTGCACTGGATAACACGATACCCCTTGGGTTAGACTGGCTGTCAGACTTTTGGGCTTCTGACGAACCGTAACGACTGTCAAAGATCTATGAATGACAGCCGAGACCAACAGCTTAACATGCTTTCCAAGGCACGGAGGGGTCTCGATATAAGTATAATGCACGGACACCCATCCACGAACCGACCGTGGCAATCAACCCGTAATATCTTTCAAACAATAACTTGCCTTATATTCTTGCAGAGTAGCTGGGACCGTCTGGCTGATCAAATTGTTTATTTCCTGAGAATAGTTGTCACCTTGGATTGCTAGCCTGATGTTTGACTGTGAAAGAAAAGCATTTAAAAATATTTAATATCAACCGGTTTCTGATTTGAGAATTTGAAATTTTTCAAATCAAATCAATCAAATCAAATCAAATCAAATCATTTATTACTTTGCAAACATGGGTATTATTGGTACATAAGATGTTCTTTTATAATAAGGTTCTCCATATTTTACCGACACACGGGCATGCAAATACATAGTAGGAACATATAATCTTGTTCTAAATTTAAATTATGTAGCATGTCATTCGAATTACATTAAATAACAAAAAATAAAAAAAATATTAACAAAAAAATGTCAGCCTTGTCATAGTAATAAAAAAAAAATATATAAATAAAAAAAAAATAAAAAAAATATCTATCAGTAATGTCAAACGAAATGAAATTATGCCAACTAGAATAACAAAATGTAAATTATGTATCAGTAGGTATATCAATCATTCAGCGAATTATCATGAAGAAAATCGTCAATTTTGTAATAACTTTTCATAATTAAAATTTTGTTTAGCGCCCTTTTAAATTTTAATATAGTCAATTTTTTTATAACACTAGGTACTCTATTATATATACGTGGGGCAATACCAAAAAAACTTTTTTGCATTAATGCGGTTTTACATTTAACTTGACATAACTGATTGACGTATTGAGTCCGTATTGGATTTTTTCTGACCTCTGATATTTTTTTAAATAGATGCGGATTGCATTTCACAAACAAAGCCGTTTCTAATATAAATAAAGAAGGAAAAGTTAAAAATTTTAATGATTTAAAATAGGGAACACAGCTATCTTCGGTCTTAAGACCACACATAGACCTGATGCATCGCTTCTGCAATCTGAATACCAGTTCTCTATCAGTAGACTGTCCCCAGAAGATAATGCCATACCGCAACGCAGAGGCAACCATTCCGTGGTAAGCCGTTAAAAGAGACTGACTGTTAACTTTTTTTGAGAGTTGAAATAGAGCATATGCGGATTTACTAAATTTTTTACATAATTCTTCTACATGAGGCTTCCATGTAAGTTGGTTATCGATTATAATTCCCAAGAACTTAGCCTTATCAACTTCTTCAATATCACAGCCATTGTATGAGATTCCTACGTTTGGTTTTTTGCATCGTTGATAAAAATGCATGACTTTTGTTTTAGTTAGGTTTACAACCAAATTATTATTCAAATCTACTTTAGCTTTTATTTCCTTACTTTAGGTTCCGTACCTCAAAATGAAAAAACGGAACCCGTATAGGATCACTTCGTTCCTTTTTCTCAGGGAGACGTGGAGGTATCAAGTTGAAATTAATATCAAATACGTAGGGCTATGGTCCCTTGGAGCTATAAAAAATCAAGCTTCTAAGTCAAACATAAATATGGCCATTTATGCGACATAATTTGATACTCGCAAGTAAATCAAAACATACAAGGTAAGTACTTCCCGTTGATCTAGGATCATGAAATTTGGCAAGAAGAGGTCTCACAGCACAAGTAAAAACAACGCTGTCACTTTTTTTAAATAAACAAAAATATTAGATATTTATTATATTTTAAAATGTCATTGAAATATCTCGGGACCCTGGGGTCCCGGACCTTTGGATAGGTACGAGGGGCCGAAACCAACTTGCATAGGCCAATTCTCCAACTGCAAATTTAAGTTTTTAATCGTAAAAAATATTTTGTTTATGATTTTCGGACTTTTTTTGCTTTACATCTGCTGTGACACCTTGCCATGATTCTAGGTCAATGGGAGGTACCCTCCGGGTGTTGTTTTATTTGCGATTATCAATATATGTCGCATAAATGGGCGTATTTTTGTATTGCATTGACTTAGAAGCTTGATTTTTTTTGAGCTTCAAGGGGCTATAGATCTACGTATTTGATATTAATTTCAACTTGATACCTCCCCGTATTCCTGAGAACAGACTGACAACTCACACAGACACACACTTGACAGACTGACAGACAGACTGACAACGAATTGATCATCTAGGGGTTTTGAAGTACCCTAACAAGTAACTTTACTTTAGAAATAAATCTAGGTATATACAGTCAGGGGAATTAACTGTTTTTCAAATTGACACCCAACATCAATTTACCGTGATAGAGACATTTCAAAAAACTGTCAAAGAATGCTCAGTTGTGATTTGATTATAACGACAATTTAAGTTCGTAATCTCAATTTGCCAAACAATTAATTTCCCTACTAAGAAACTTACGGCAATTGATCCAAGACTGAAGTCAACGGTGACACTGCTGATTGAGATGCCAGAGATGATGCCTAAGCTAACTCGTACCTCACCTACGATGATCGTGCGGCGGACATCAACTCTGGAAGCAGGAAGGTACACGTGTTTTACTTGTGTTTACCAAGTGTACAAACACGCTGTGAATGTGTGTGTAAGCGCAGGAGCTCTCTCTCTCCGTCCGAGACACGGGTGAACTCGGGAGTGTGTGTGTGTGTGTGCTATATGCTGACGCTACTCATCTTCACGCTCACATCTACAGCGTGTTAGTACACTAATTGGTTACCTACCACAAGTAGTAAAAATATTGTACAGTCAACTATTTTCTTAATGTCCCTCGGCAAACTTCGTGTTTCGTCAGTCGTCGGATTGCACTTGGTGCAGACCGGACGCTCTCAATCGACTTGGAAGTATAAGTATAGAGTTACTAATACTCTTTTAACTTAATGTAATTTATTTTAAAAATGGGAGGAAAGCTGCATAAGTCAATGATTGCCGAAGGACGAAGGAAATCAACTATTTTCTTAACGTCCTTCGGCAATCATCGACAGTACAACTACTGTAAGTATTGTTTATTACCAATATGTTGAATGAACAAGAAAGAGATGAAGAAAATCTGAAGACGAATTCCCGTAGGTAACTCCCGTTCAAAATCTATCCACGATCATATCTCAGAAAACTGGTCAATAGTATTTAGAGATAAAATAGAGGTATTTTTGGTAAAACTGAATGAGACTGATGTTGATATTGACTGACACTGCGAACGTTTTTTATAATACGGGAATTGCCCCTCGGAACTGTTGCTTTCAAGAAGCATGTAGGTAGCATTTGTTTTGGTCAATTGTCAAGCCAATTAATTAAAACATTAAAACCTTGAGGATCACTCGAGCTGATATCATAATAAATATTATCAGTATTTACGTTGAAATCAGAGTAATCTGGTCCGATATTTTAATCAGTTGTTAATCGCATATTATATTGAAACAACATCAATTCAGCTTCGCAATAATAAGATAACATAACATAGGGGTTTTATGTGGTAAACTACTGTTTATTGTTAGTAACTATGTAATATAGACTTATATAAACGAGACGGACTCACACACAAAGGGTTCCGTACCATATTATATGTTTAACAATTGCAAAGATAACTTTGTATTTCATAATGATACTGTGAATTACAAGGTTATTTTTTGCAGTTGCAGAAAATCGCCCATATTTAAAGAAAATAGCTTATGAATCGCCGTTTTTAGTATTTCTTGATTAAGTACAGTATAAGGTACATTATATAATAGAGCTCGTACAAATGGTATAAAATTGTCAACTTTAACGGCCCCCTATTTCTCCATTTTAGAAGATAAAAAATAAATATCTTTGTATAAAATAAATATCTTTCTATAAAAATCTCACCGTGAAAACTTAGGTGAAGTGAGTTTGAAGTGAGCTGTCAAAGGTGCAGGAATTGGATTTGAGAAAGAGTATATGAGGGTATGTTTGAGTGTGTGTAATCCTAGAAAAAGTTAAACATTTGGAAGTTTATGCGTGTGTCCTGTGTGAATTTTGGAAGTATCAATCAAACAAGTTGTGTTATAAGCAGTAGAAGTTCAGTCTCTTCATAATTTAGTTTTTGTATTGAGCCGAGTATTGAGAATTCAACTGAACGCATCCTAGCACTGTTGGATTTTTAACTCTAAGCGCTAAGCAGAGCGTTGAAAATCCAGTGTACGAAAACAAATCGCCGCGATAAAGATACGCCCGAGTGCTGAACTTTACTAAATCCACGTTGGATTTAGTAAAGTTCAGCTTTGTAAAGCGTCATCTCTGTCACTCATACTTGAGTGACAGTCTCTTTCTAAAGGTCGATGTGTGTGTGAGGATGAGTGTGTGTATTTACGCCGTTGTTTATATATAATAGTTGCACAGTCTACATCATAGGTAGGTAATACGGCCTGGTATCCGCAACTCCACGTCAATGCGCGTATTTTGCGTATGGTAGTCTACATGATACAGACGTCCAACGAAGCCCGAGCTGCTGACGAAGTTCGCCGAACTTTGTCGGACGACTGTATGATGACTGTGGTAGTTGTCTTCGGTATGTTACCTGCCATCAGCTTCAACAGTCAGCGTATTCCCGAACAAGGTAACTTCTCCTTTAGCAGCGCCTGAAACATTACAATAAAAAAATCAGTTTCAACCAACACCTAGAGAAACTGACGCTGAACAGCTGGAACAGGAGTCAGATGCAGAAGGCACTGGTCTTTGGCACGGCACGCATTGTGAAAAGGTTTCGATTTTATCGGGAAAATGCCTCGAATTCCGCGTTCCTTTTTATTTTCCTCTATAATAAACTAAAGTAAAAAAAAATACATGAAAAATAAAATCTCGGAGCTCGTGGCTAAGTAATAACAGCCGCACGGATCGATCGATCGGGTTAAGCTATGCTTACCGGGGTCCGTGGATGGGTGACCATCTTTACATACCGAGACTCCTCCGTGCCTCGGAAAGCACGTTAAGCCGTTGGTCCCGGCTGTCATTCGTGGATCTTTGACAGTCGTTACGGGTCGTCAGAAGCCCGAAAGTTTGACAACCAGTCTTACCAAGGGGTATCGTATTACCCAGTTACTAGGCTGTGGAGGTCAGATAGGTAGTCGCTCCATGTAAAATACAAGTATTCAGCTGCATCCTCATTACGGGGTTGTGGAGGTCAGACAGGTAGTCGTTCCATAAACAACTGGTATATTCAGCTGCAACCGGTTAGACTGGAAGCCGACCCCAAACATAGTTGGGAAAAGGCTAGGCAGATTGATTGACATAAAAAATAAGGGTGCACTTTATTTTGAAAATGCCCATTTTTTTTTTGTTATTACCTACATGTGAATATTGAATTTTTTATTCTTGCACAGAAAGTTTTTTTTTATTATTATTATTATTGAATGTTTGGTTTGATAAACTTACGGGCTGAAAAATGGATGTGAGGCAGTTCGAGAATGAAGTTAAGACGAGAAAACAACAGGCTGTAGTTCATGTATTCGACCACGATGTCACTCACACCGGTGCTGTGCACCTGTTCCAGGTCAGCAGCGGCGTTGAAGATCCTGGGAATGATGGAAAAAGTATTAAAATGCTGACCGTGGGTAACGTCGCAACGATCTCTTTTAAACTTTCAGAAATTAAGAGGAAATGGGGGCGAAAAATTAGGTATTTTAAAAAGGTATTGCTGTCGCTCTGCGAGCGCTCCACCCTCGAATTCGTGCGATAAGGACAACTGCAGATTCGACTAAATAGCCTGTGTAAAAAGTCACATTTCGAGGTTTGGCTCTCGCCTATTTCCTCCTCCAATATTGGACCAATTTAAAAGATATTTCATAAACTGAATAAGAAGGATATAAAATATACTATGCCCCTATGTTTTTCTTTTTTCGTTATTAGTTGTCAAATTGGTACACTAGGCGTCTGTTTTCAGCGGTCTGAATAGGCAATTTTGAGCATTTTTTGAGGGTTCTAGTTCTTATAAAAATAATATATCATCAAAAAGGAAAACATAGGGGCATACAAGTAGCTGATATTTATATTTCTGTAAAAAATCATTGCTTTATGGTCATTAACCAGAAAGAAAACAGGCGAGAGCGTTTGTATCTTTTTGTATGGAAAAAAGAGCACCCACGTTTCCTCTTAATAACAAAACAGAGAGCACAAAAAACTTTTACGAAGCCATAATGGGCCTGTCTCAGCATAAATAGGTAGGTACGTAGTGGAACTTTTGACTACCCTGTCATGGGAGGCCAGTCTATTACCATTTTTGAACCACATAAGATTTTGAGAGAATAAGAATTCCCTGAAGGAAAAACCAACATGATAATACTAGCTGTTTCCCGCGACTTTGTCTGCATGTTGTTAATATGTTCTCTGATTATTATGTTCTTTCCACGTAGACTCACAAACACACCTTTTTTCGCATTTATAACATTAGTATACAGGGTGGGTCCAAAATCGTGGATCAAACGAAACAGGGCGATAGTTATTTGGATTAAAAAATATCTCTGTGGCAGAGCCCTAACTTGATCTCCTTAAAAGTTATGAGTAAAATAGGTAGGTACCTATTTTAAATGTAATCGTAAATGTGCAAGGATATTTATTTTATTATTTACAGTTGGTACCATGATTCATGAGTATTGCCACTTTTTTCAATATATTTTTATTGTTACCTATTAAATTTTTTTTTAATTTTTTTTTATTTTTTTTTTTTATTAGCAAATAACGCCAACTATCGCCATGTTTCGTTTGATCCACGATTTTCGACCCACCTGTAGATTGACGATTAAAAAATCACTTTCACAGACCAACCAACCAACTCCTTGCTGACATCACTGAATTAGTGCGAAGACTAAAAAGGGTGAAACCTTTTCCATCTTATTACAAAACAAGATTCATCTTCAACCCCAGATTTAAACCATGGACATTTTTTTTACTTTAGAACTTTATTCCGCCACATTAAGATGTCAGTTTTGTATAAAGAACTGTATTTCTATCACAGCTAGGTTCTTATTACAAAAACTGTCTCGATGGTTTAAACCGTGACAGAAGAAAAACCTCGTTTTGTAATAAGTCCGTTTGAGTTAGTTTAGTGCAGTGTGAGTGAACCTAAACTGTAGTGAAATTGCTGTCTAAAGAACACATGAATTAAGTGTCTTCCCCTTAACTTAAAGTGAATAAGAAAGAGGTTACTGGACGATTTCTTAATTTTATAGTTACTTAGCAGTTTAAGTTATATTTAAATTACTTAAATATAACTTAAAGTTATATTTAAATTACTTAAATATAACTTAAAGTTATATTTAAATTACTTAAATATAACTTAAACTAGCGAATAGGTTAGATTTTAATGTGAATAAAGTATCACTACCCGTGATAATTTATAAAAGAAAGAAAAAACTTACACTGGCACAGGAAGCTCATATGCATAATTCTCCTTCTCGATGTAGAAGGGATCTAGTCCAGCATCTCTGAGTGTTTGGCTTATCTCTTCAATACCTTCTATGACCTGATTCTCGATCGGCCCGGTGATGAATCTGGAATCCCGTGTCGCTACTGTACCTAAAATTTCATTGAATAGTTACAAAGTAAAGTTTATTGGGGTAATTACGATAGTGATTATTCCGGATTGATTATAATTTCTACCAATCACAGCGGCATTTTACATTTTTTTTCTTTTTAGGGTTCCGTACCAAAATAGTAAAAAAGGAACCCTTATGGTGTGACTATGTCTGTCTGTCTGTCTGTCTGTCTGTCTGTCTGTCTGTCACAGCTGGATATCTCAAGAACTACTAATGCTATCAACTTGAAATTTAGAATACTTTTAGATGACGTTGACCCAACTATTTTTCAAATAAGAAAGAAATTAAAATATTAATATTTTTTTTGCAACAGGGACTGAAAGGGAGTCTTAAAAAATCAAAGTGGGGCTACTAGGGCATGTGGGGTATCATATGAAAGAACGCTGTTTGCACATTCTCAAACATTTTTTTTTCTTTTTTTTAGGCCGCATAGTTTTCGACTTCTGATGAAAAATGTAAAAAAAAATACCGTCCCCCCCCTTATCTCCGAAGTTTGCAAAGAGAAAAATCTGAAATTATTCTATGTGATAGAAGTTTATGTAAAGATTACAGGAAAAATAAAACGATGTCTCTAAATAGCACACTTTTTCAGAAATCGGAACGGAACCCTCGGTACGCGAGTCCGACTCGCTCTTGACCGGTTTTTTTTTTTGCAACATACAGACAGAGTTACTTTCGCATTGATAATATTAGTAAGTACCTAAGTATCGATACAGGCTAGCAGGTTTATTAGTCATAGACACTGAACAGCTTTAAATATTTAATCCGTACTTATTCAATTCATGACATAAAAACATTGTTTCTATTTACGGTGTAAAATGGGGTTACTTTGATACTAGGGGTTTACTTTTAAAGAATTTTAAAGAATTTATTATATTGCTAGCTTGTTTCACAAAAAGTTCAGCAATACTAATACCAAAAACTAGCCTATATTTAGGCTAGTTTTACCTAAGTTTTCACGGTGAGATGTTTACAGAATCGCACTGCAGGCCCGAGTCGACGCGGACGGCGCGTTGTGTTCCACGCGCGGCTCAAAGAGATGTCAGCAAGTGACGGGGCCCAATAGGGCCGACGCCGCTGGGGTCGCGGGTTGTCTGAAGGGGTTACCGCGGCCCTGGCATAGGCAAATGAAGGAACACGGGTGGGTTTTAGTCAGTAAAAGTCTGACACGCCCTCCCGCTCCACCCAGAGCGGGAGAAGTTATTTGATGATTTCCCACCCTCAAAAAAAAAAAAAAAAAAAAAAAAAAAAAAAAGCACTAGAACTAGGCAAAATCTTTGTCGTATGAAAACATCTATAGGAACCCTCGGTAGGTCACCTTTGTATAGATTTTTGGGGAGGCATCAAAAGATTTTCTTACCTTAAAAATGCTCAGGGCCGGCAGTCTCGACATTCGTTACGTTGCGAAATCGCTCCGTAAGTCCTAAAAACATGTTCTGTGGTCTGATTTTTAAGGAACGGGCTCGAAGATGTGTCTGTGTTATCTGTGTGTCTTTAATAAAACCGAACTATTATCATTTGCCCGTCTAGGGGAGCCAGTTATAACCACAGAGCATGTAATTAGGATTTAACGAATATCGTAACGACGTAACGAATGTCGAGACTGCCCTGTAATCGGTACACAAACAAAATCTTATTCACACACCGAATAAAATTATTTCTTCATAAGTCAAAAGTTGTTATCAAAGTAAACTCGTAATATCAAAGTAGCCCCATTTGACGGTAGGTGTCATGTAACATGACTTTGTCTGTCTACTTTTCATATGAAGTTTATAAGTTTTTTTTTTCATGGATCAGGTTAACATTTTATAAGGAAAGTTAGCCAGTACGACAGCTGAAATTTTAACTACTTATATGGGAGAAGATTTCTTTATTGTCGGTGGTACTTTGGCAATTATATAACAAGCCTTCGGTGAAGATACGCACGTGTCATTTATTAACGGAGTGTACAGTAAACCGCACGTTACTTGAATGTAACACTTGAATAACAAATAAAACTAGTAAGGCCCTATTACAAAACAAGGTTTTTCTTGGTTTAAGCCATCGAGCCCGTTTGCATAATAAAAACTAAGAACGTTTATACAAAACTACGTACAAAACTAGCTACTTAGTCTGGTACTAAGTTGTGTGTTTTGTATTAAGAACTTTACCGCAGTCCGAACAAAATTCCAAATTCAAAAATGGCTCCATAGTTTAAACCTGGGTCTGAAGATAAACCTTGTTTTGTAATACTTAAAACGTGTAGGTACAGTCTTATTACAAAACGAGGTTTTTCTTCTGTCATGGTTTAAACCATCGAGCCAGTTTTTGTAATAAGAACCTAGCTGTGATAGAAAGACAGTTCTTTATACAAAACTGACAACATAGTCCGGAACTAAGTTATCAGTCAGTTTTGTAAAACTGACAACTTAAGGTTGATGCGCCAGGGTAGCCCGCGAAATTCAAAATTTCTTACGTTTTTTGCAAATTGTAGGTCAGTGTGAGCTTGTATGTTGATTAAAATATGATTCGCGGCCGTAGCTAATATGACTTTACAGAATTATAATCATTAGAATCAGCAATACAACTCCATAAGTTAGCATTTACCTCAAACCTCATGATTTCATGAAATCGCTAGATTTGAGGTAAATGCTAACTTATATAGTTGTATTGCTGATTCTAATGATTATAATTCTGTAAAGCCATATTAGCTACGGCCGCGAATCATATTTTAATCAACATACAATTGCAAAAAACGTAAGAAATTTTGAATTTCGCGGGCTACTCTGGCGCTTTCGCCTTAATGTGTCAGAACAAAGTTCGAAATTCAAATAAGGGTCCATGGTTTAAACCTGGGTTAGAAGATGCACCTTGTTTTGTAATAAGACGAGTAAAGTCTATTGCTTCGAAATACAGCTGCAGATGTTGTCGAACAAACGTGCGGTTTTACTGTCAAGAAATCAAGTTCAAAGCATGACTAACCTGGTTCGAACGATGGTTCGGGAACTACGGAAGCATAGATGCCCGCAACGAGGAGAGTTAAAGCAAGTACGAATCTCATTTTGATTTATTTGCTGAAAAAGAAGAATAAGGAACTGAGAAAAAGTGTTGGTGTAAAGCTTCCTATACACGATGCGATTTCATTGCCTTTAGCATAACAAAAGTTGCAGCAACAATACACGTGGCAGAGACGTCGACGCGTAAACTGTAACCACGAATTCAGCACTTGATCCTAGACCACCCCTAGCTTAGAAATTTTTCGTCGGTTATCAAAAAAAAAACTGGTGTTTCATATAAAAGTGCAATACTTACAGTCAAAATGAGGAGCTGGTGGCTAAGTAATAACTGCCGCACGGGACGATCCATCAGGTTAAGCTACGCTTAACGGGGTTGGTCAGTGGATGGGTGACCATCTTTACACACCGAGACTCCTCCGTGCCTCGGAAAGCACGTTAAGCCGTTGGTCCCGGCTGTCATTCGTGGATCTTTGACAGTCGTTACGGGTCGTCAGAAGCCCGAAAGTCTGACAACCAGTCTTACCAAGGGGTATCGTATTACCCAGTTACTGGGTTGTGGAGGTCAGACAGGCAGTCGCTCCATGTAAAATACTGGTATTCAGCTGCATCCGGTTAGACTGGAAGCCGACCCCAACATAGTTGGGAAAAGGCTAGGCAGATTGATTGACTTACAGTCAAAATGTATGAAACGGTATTTTTTTTTAATAACCGACGAAAAATTTCTGCGTATGAGCGTCCAGAATCATGTACCTACTGAATCCCTGGTAAACAGGTTGCGCATCGATTTCCCTGCCATCCAAAGTTGAAGTTGAAGTTGCACCACGATACAAGTAATTTTTTGTTTCAATGTTATTGTCTACCACAGGCAAGAAGCTTGCTACTAACAGGGCTTTTAGTCTACAGCTAAGAAAATGATCCAATTTTGAAACGTTTAGGTACAATACTTCAATGCAGCTTCGGATAAGCTATGTATTAAATTAATGCAGGGTTGGTTAAATCTACACATGCAGAAACGACAGAAACTCAATGGTCACGTCGGTATGCGAGAATATAACAACATTCTCCATCGTGCGATTAGTGGCATGTAATTGAAGCAACAGTAAAAGTTGCATTTGTTGTATTCAATTTGTCAAGTCATCTCTCCAACACCCAGTTGGTTGACTGGTAGAGAAATCCTTAGGCATTAAATCCACCGTGTTATGTGGCATAAAGTTTAATAAATAAATATGCCATAGGCAAGAACTTGGATCGTGTATACGGGGCTTAGCGGAAAAACGTAAAAATATGAAGTCTTGTAAGTACCACAATTTGTCTTCTAAGACCACACTTCACTTTTTCTAGAAAATGTTTTAACGCACTGAAACTGGCTTACCTTTCAGTCGATCAAGTAATACTATTACAAAAACTATCCATAATCATAATTATGATATTTTAAACATTAATCATTTAGAAGTACTTATGATAAAAGTATCTAGATAGTCAAATAAGTAGTTAATCCTTAGTAAATAATCAGTTTAAATTGCATACGTACTGATTGGGAAGGATTAATTAATTAATCTCTAAATTGTTTACATTTTTCTTCAGTTATCACTATTACAAAAAATCACGTAGGTGACCAATCAAAAGATTGTCAAATATGGAAAATTATTAGGTATGATCATAAATACTGGAAATTAGAATCTGTGTGAAATAATAAAGACCAAACAATAAGTGTAAATACATTATTTTATTCGATAAAAGCTGTATTCCCCAATTTTTTGCTTTGGGTACCTAAAAATCTAATTCTGATGTGCCTTCAAATACTCATTCATGTAGTCCATCAGCGTGAGTCCCAATAGCTCGTTGATTTCAGACTGAAAGAGAAACAGAAAGTTTAATTATTGAAAAGATATAATTTTTCAAGTTGCCATCAACGAATACGCTCCTTAAATCCTGAGTTGAAATACAGGATTGTTGACAAATGCTTGCACTGACTGGACCGGTCCACTTAGTATGGTTCTTTCCTCAAAAGACCATTTCAGACATGGATCTACATGGTCCTCACAAAGATCTGACCAAGATTATGTCGGGTCTTTAAAAGAGACTTTGACTTCTGATTTTATTTCGCCATGTCTTCTCAGGCTTCTCAGGAATTGACTCCATGTAGCTTATTTAATGTGACGTGTAAAAGTGATTCCGATAAACAAATTCAATAACAAATCCTTATCAATATCTACAGATTTATATTTATGTTAGGCTTAAAAAGCCGTTTGCTGCTTTGTTTCAAGGGTTACGGGTAATTTTATCTATGTATATAAAATTCAAAGTCCTGACTGACTGACTGATTGATTGACTGACTGATATATCAACGCACAGCCCAAACCGCTGGACCTAGAGACTTGAAATTTTGCATATAGATACCTTATATAGTGTAGGCATCCACTAAGGAAGGATTTTTGGAAATTCCATTCCTAAGGGGGACAAATAGGGGATGAAAGTTTGTATGAAAAATCTTATTCCTTGAGTTAATAGACTTAAAACTTGGCATGAATATTTATCTAAGTAAATTATAATGTTTGTCATTTTTAGTTTTCCTAAACTACCCCCTCAGGAGGGATTGGGGTGTCAAAGTTTTGTATGGAGGAATTTTAACGCGCGTTCCGATTAACTCGAAACTCAGTATTTATACTTGAGACCAAAAATGAAAAATAACTTGTCTCAGGGTTTTCGAAAATCTACCCCTAATGGGGTGAAAAGGGGTAGTCAATTTTACAGGACAGGTTTTATTGCGGGGCTTGATTAACTCGAAAATTGGTGTAAATAATCTTTCAGTCAAGTTACTGAAATATCCCAAAACGATTTTTTAAAATTCCACCCCTGTGTGGGTGAAAACAGGGAATATATATTATATGAAAAATCTTAATCATTTTGGTAAATTAACTTGAAACTTGGCACAAATACTTGCCTTACCAATAAAGTTTGTCATTAATAGTTTTCCCCCAGAGGGAAGGGTAGAGGGGGAGGGGAAGGCGAGGGTGTGGCGAGGAGGGAAAGGGGGACGGGGAGGGTGTGGTGAGAGGGCGGGGAGGGGTGGTGAGGAGGGAGAGGTGGAGAATAATGGAGGGAGCGGGAGAGGGATAGGAGGGTGTAGTGACTAGTGACGGGGAGGGTGTGAAGAAGGAAAGAGGGCGAGGGGAGGAGTCAGTGAGGGTATAGAGTGAGCGGAAAGTGGTGAAGGGGGTGTGAGCGGGTGTGAGAGGGGGAGTGGAGGTTAGCGGGAAGTTGATGTGGTAAGGGGGTGAGAGGGAGAAGGATTGGGGAGGTTGAAAGGGTGAGAGGGGGCAGTGAGGGGGAGGATAGAGGAGGGCGAGATGGGAGGCCGAGAGGGGTGGGAAGGGGAGGTGGTGAGAGGGAGGTTAGAGTGAGAGGAGGAGGGGCAAGAGGGAGAGGGGGACGAGTGTCTTTACACCTTCAAGTTGCTATTTGGCAGTACTTCATTGAAGAATCCCAGCCCGAAAGAAATGCAGACCGAAAATAGGAAGTCGGAAACTCAGAACGGCACAAAAACAGGAATAAACTCAAGTCGTGCGTCGGAGCTGACACACACTTTTTTTGTTTTTTTGAACGCGCTAATCTCTGGAACTACCAGTCGGACTGTAATAATTATTTTTGCATTTGATAAGCCCAATTGTTAAGGAAGGATGTACTTAAGCATATACATCACTCTAGGACTCTTAGGTTCCCAGCAAAAAGAAAAAAGTCAGAAAGAACGCTAATCGAAAACAAAGTAATAGCGCGGGCAGGCAATGCGATGCGACGGGGTGGGTCGGGTAACAAGAAATTTCACGCGGACGAAGTCGTGAGCAGAAGCTATCTCAATAGGTATAATAAAAAGAAAAGTCCTGACTGACTGACTGGCTCATCAACGCCCCGCCAAAACCCTTGGACCTATAAAGCTGAACTTTTGCACAGAGGTTTATTTTTTTTTTCGTTGTGTGAAATGTCCAAGGATATTATTATTATATTATATTATATTATGATTTTTGTTCCCGTGGGATATTTTCCGACATCCACGCGGGTGACGCCGCGGGCAGAAGCTAGTAACTGTATATAATAAAATGGGATATGTGATCACATTTATTTGATCACAGTTTTTTGGGTGGAGATTATCGTTAAGGGTTTACCTCACATAACGCATATAGAATAGCATCACTGGACCTTTCAAGTAGGCGACAATGTTAACTTACGCTGTACTCTTTAAAAGTCGCTGGCACTGTTGAACTAAGGAACTCGTTCAGTTTGTCAGAATAATCCTGATCCTGGGTGACCAGCCTCACGTCAGACTGAAATCAGAAAACAGAAGAATAAATTGTATTAATTGTCCATGAATTTGTCCCAGAAGTCCAGAGGGGCTTGTGGCTAATTAATAACAGCCGCACGGGTCGATCGATCAGGTTAAGCTACGCTTGCCGCGGTTGGTCTGTGGATTACATACCAAGACCCCTCCGTGCCCCGGAAAGCATGTTAAGCCGTTGGTCCCGGCTGTCATTCGTGGATCTTTGACAGTCGTTACGGGTCCTCAGAAGCCCGAAAGTCTGACAACCAGTCTTACCAAGGGGTATCGTATTACCCCGTAACTAGGCTGTGGAGGTCAGATAGGTAGTCACTCCATGTAAAATACAGGTATTCAGCTGCATCCGGTTAGACTAGAAGCCGACCCCAACATAGTTGAGAAAAGGCTACCCAGATGATGATGATGAATTTATTTAGAACGAACTGGAATTCAGAAGCATGCAAATGGCGTGGCCATTCAAGCAGTGGGCGATATATTCTGATGATGATGCTGACCTTAGTTTTATCGAATTCAAGTGACAACTATGCAGGAGTTACCTTACAGACAAACAATAAGCAACTGAAAATTAATTATATTTGTCTCATAGCTGGATTGCCGAGCGATGCCCTTTTGGTATTGCCCATATTTGGAAAAACAGCTGGGACTGTATGTGAAAGGCGGAGAACCAGACTATCTATTGTGTAAAACTTTAACAGTGAAAACTTAAGTGAAGTGAGTTTGAAATAATTCGACCAATCCATCAACGAATGTCGGTCGATTCTGTAAAAATGTCACTGTGAAAATTTCGGTGATCTGAGTTGTCACTTGTCAATAGTGTGAATCCCTTGGAATCCCCGGTTTGATACTTTTGACAGCTCACTTCAAGCTCACTTCACCTACGCTTTCACGGTGAGATTTTTAAGATCGGCACAGCTTGGGAGAGGCCTATGACTGGCAGTAGAATAGAATATAGTTCATTATTGATTGTTTGAGCCAACACGAGAGTTGAAAAATAATATGATTAGGTATCTGAAAACTTACTTCAATTCCTCCCATAGTAAAAGTGACATTTGTGCTCCTGACCGTAATTCCGGTGATGAGGCTAATATTGATGCGGATCTGTCCCACGAAGCGCATGCGTTGAATCTCAACCCTGGAAAGAAGAAGGCTTCTTATTAGAACTTGTTTTTGATACAGGGTATATGGAACAGCCCTCCGCAAACTAACAGGGTACATTCAGCTCCTTATTTTGAATCATATTACCTACCCCTCCCAACCAGTAACAGACGCTCCAATTTGTGCACAAATACACAAACAAATCAGGTTTATTGGATTCCCATAACGTTCCTGAAATAATTTTATGTACCGGTCATCTTAATAGTATGTTAAACTGAATTCATCAGTCTGCGGAGGGCTGTCCCTTACAGCCTGTATATTATTCTACTTTGACAACATTATTTTAGAGCAAGGTAGGTACTTACTTTCCAGAAGAATTAATTTTAAAAGTTTTTCCAAATACAGTTGTCTCTGTTGAAGCAGCACCTGCACACAGTTAAAAAGATGGACGGTTAGAATTTATGAACTAGCAATATTACGCGATTAAACCAAATATGTAGATTAACTTAGATCAGAGAAAATTACAGATAGAGGAAATTACATACGGTATAGTCGATATTCAATGATTCACTTTGAAGTACAAACGATTCAAATTATTTTCTATATTATAAAATTGAAAGGTGTAAGTGAAGTATTTATCATGAAGAAGAATATTTAGGAGTCTGAAAATTGATGTCACCATCACTGGATTTTGTTACATTTTCAACTTCCCATTTACCATTAACAAATATCTACTCAGAAGCTCGAATACAACTTAAGTTTGTTTACCAACACTGCCGTCAATTAGAGGCAGTTCGATGTCAAAGTTAAGTCGGGATGAGATGATGCTGTAGCTTGCGCTATTCACAACAATGTTGCTCATGCCATTGCTCAACAACTCTTCAATGAAGTAGGCGCTGTTGAAGATCCTGATGGAAAATTACGTGAGTATAATTATTAAAGGCTTGGTCCAGAATGTCCAATTAACAGACTCAAAACTGAATCAGAACTTGTATGAAAGAAAAGAAAGAAAGAAAGAAAAACTGTTTATTCACGTGAAAGTGACGCATTATTATTATGAAGATATCTGCCAGAGTTTACCGAAACTCGTCTGCGCTAAATCTAAAATATGTTTGGTAATTCAACAAATTCACAGATTCTATTTCTCTCGAGCGTACGAGCTTTACGTAAATATCTCAAGTTGTGGTAGAAAGAGTCAATAGCAGGACTGTTTCCATAAATTCATAGACTTTCTTCAAAATTAGCATTATTGTTGGTATTTAAATAATACTCACACAGGTACAGGCAGTGTGTAATTACGTTCTTTATTCTCAATATACAGGGGATCCATACCAGCATCCTTGATTGACTGGCTCACATCCTGCATCCTGTTTTCGATGTAGCTGCTTACCGAACGTTCATTTTTGAAATCAACTGAAAACAAATAAGTTGCAGTGTCAAAAATCAATCTGCCTAGCTTTTTCCCAACCATGTTGGGGTCAGCTTCCAGTCTAGCTGGATGCAGCTGAATACCACTAAAAATACTACATGGAGCGACTACCACAACTACTATCTGACCTCCACAAGCCAGATACTGGGTAACACGATACCCTTTGACTGGTGGTCTTTGGAACTTTTTTGTGCTTCTGACTGCGTGTAACGAATGTCAAAGATCTACGAATGGCAGCACCCATACACAAATCTACCGTGGCAAGCGTAGCTTAACACTTCGATCGAATGTTACGGCTGTTATCAAATGATAACAGCCGCAAGGTTAGCTAAATAGCCACGAGATCTTTTTAAAGGCACTCCTGATGTTTTAAAATGTAGTGGTCTTTAACAGAGATCATGACTGTCTTGTTAATATTGTGGTCGCCAGCATGACTGCTGGGCCAGGTTGTTTACGATCGCCAGATCGAGAAAAAAGGTTTTGGGTTTCTCTGTTTGGAAATTTCTGAGAAGCAATCTTGAGACTGGATTTGTCAATAGGCTTGCTAACACTAGGTACATACGATTTGTCAAGTTACATACTTATTATACTCTCCTGCCAACTCGTTAGAGGAATACAGGCGTGATGTTATGACGTTGATGACGACATTAAATATTCGGTTTTTTCTATATTATACTAAAAATAATCAAATCGATGAACTTACTTTCACTCGCATCAAAATGGCGCAGAGCATTAACGCTCATGATGAAAAAGGTGAGGCCAATGATGAATTTCATTTTGAACTTGGAATTCTGCAAAGCTAAAATATACGATTTATAACAATCAGAAATAATATTTATATTATTACAGTAACAGACCAAGTTTCAATTCCAAGTCAGAGAAAGAATAAGAAAATGACATTATATCCCGAAATCCAAAATATGCTATACCTAACTCATCTAACAAAACTCTACAGTTGCAATGAACTGTATACCAAATTCGCCTAGTTTATATATCAATCTGAATTAATTAGTGGCTAATTGATTGCTAATGTTGACACATGGTGGTAGCAACCATTGACATACATAGGTATCTAAATTGAGGATTTTTGACTAACGAATCAATGTCCGTATTGGTAGAAAAAAGTAGACCAATAAACCCATTATGGAAAAGTCACTGCTAACTAACAGTTTTGGGCAGTATTTGTCCAACGAAAGGGAATTATATAGTTTGGCCTTGTTTTTGATCAGCTGTTTATGTTACACTGTCAATAGTTGACAGTTAATTTATTGGTCTATTTTATGATCGGTCGTGTAGGAACCAATAGACTCAACGAATGTTATCGACTGTTACTTTGATCTTGATTTTGCAAACCATTGCAAATCAACCTCTGCACTTAGGTATCTAAAGCAAATACACGTTAACGACGTTACGTTATGAACAAAAAGCTTGCGACGGGAGGATAAAAGCTAAATGAAGATATTAAAAATATAATTATTACGATACAAAATTGTTTATTCACATAAAAACCTAAATCTAGGCTTATTACACTATGAGCATATTTATCCCTTATCATCATTGACTGTTAATAACTTTACAAATTAGCTTCGATGAGTTCCAGTAGAACGATCTCCAGAAGCTCGTTGATTTCTTTCTGTAATGGAAATAATATACAAATTTTAATTTATTCTAGACACAAACAGTTTCGTTACTAACTGACTGACGCGATGCCTAACCAAAACTTCAAAAAGGAATATAAAATTCAAGCCAACAACACATACATGTTGTATGAAACCAATTTCGCGAGCAACAGTTGGTTATTAATTTTTCAGAAAGTGGTCGAATTCCATGGTTTAATTGTATTGTTTATCAGGGTACTTAATTCTTAGTTTCCAAGGATAAATAAATAAATAAATATCCTTGGACATTTCACACAACGACATCTAGTCCCAAGCTAAGCAACCTAATGCTTGTGTTATGGTAACGAGATGGCTGATAAACTACTTATAAACATTTTTTTTTGGAAATACATACAAGGAAGGATAACTTCTTTAAAGCAAGTTTTAATAAAACAAAAGAACGCCAATTCCTAAATTAAAAACAAACTGTATGTACTACTTACATAATGTGCCTTGATGGTGTCCGGAACAAATTTTCCGACGAAATCGTTGACATCATCGGAGTAGTCCTTGCCCATGACAACCAATTTGGCGTCAGACTGTAAGAAAAGGTAATACAATAAAATTAATCATCTACAATTACCTACCCATTATTATATAACTTTTGAAATGTGGGTACACCTCTGCCTCACCCTTCGGGGATTAAAAGCGTGGGTTTATATGTACTATAATACCACACAACAACTTGTGACATTCAAGAAAACGATAAGTAAGATCTTCCACCCGAAAGAACAACAAAGTAAATGAAAAGATTAAATATAAGAATAAAGCTTACGTTAATATTTCCCAGTGTGAAGTCGATAGAGATACTACGGATAGAAATGCCGGAGATGATACCGACGCTGACGCGGATAACGCCAGTCACGCGGATACTCACGACTTCGATTCTGGAAAGAAGAAACAAGATAATTATTTTATTTGGCTTAATAAACATTGCAAGAAATTAAACATATCTTATACTAGTTGTTTCTCGCAACTTTGCCTGGGCATCACATTTAAATAAAAATATCCAGGATGAAAAGTAGCCTAGCCTAATAGGCTAACTATCTGTCAAATTTCATAACGATCTATTTAGTGGCTTAGGCGTTACTTACTTTCCAGAGGCATCAAAGTCAAGTTTGTTGCTGAATAGAACTCCATCAGCCTTAGCAGACGCTGAAACAATTAAATACATTATGAGATAGAAGCAAACCGGTGAACTTTTTTCAATTAAATATATGTAGTATCCCTTCTACCAAAAAAGGTTCTTAGACGACAAAACTTTTTATGTGAAGTAATCAGAAGTAATTAAAAGAAGCAAACATTTTTTAATTAATTGTGGTTAATATAGTAGTCAGAGTTAGCTTACCAAGAGAAAAGTGAATAAGAGGCAGCTCAATGTCAAAGCTGAGGCGGGAAGTGATAACGCTATAGCTAACTCTGTGAGTCTTGATATTGCTGAGCCCAGTGCTCAGTATGTCCTCAACTATGGCTTCATAGTTAAAGATACTGGAAATAAAATATTAAATTAAGTTACCATTGAAATAACAACACATGACAGTTTATGATAGTTTCGTAGTTTCATGATAGTTTGAGTGTGGATTTGTGTAATAGTTATTAACAAATATAAATATTATCAACATTATTATGCAAGGATAGAACTTCGTAATTTCTCAAAACTATAACATGGTTATTTGTTAATTCTGAGCTTTATGGAAAATAAACTAGCAAACTCGAATAACCTATTTTTGTTATTGGTGATCTTTCTAGTTAGGAACATAAAGTGGTATACATGGATGATTTACTAGTTACTTACACGGGCACTGGTAGCTCGTAGCTGGAGCTTTCTTTCTTGATGTGGAAGGGGTCTAGTCCAGCATCTTTGATGGCTTGGCTTGCATCTTCAATGGCACTTTCTATTTGTCCGCTAATTAAACGCTCGTTCGAAAAGTCAACTGAAATAATTTAAAAAATATTATTTAATTGTTCCGAGCCTGTGTTATTGTAGCTGAACGTCAACCTCTCCACTCTATGTACTTTTATTTTTTTGAAATCTTCTGTTATTTGGTTTTTTTTACTAAAGTTTAATTAAATTATAGGGTTGTCATTCTTCAACTTCGCGAATGTTTAAAAAAACAATGTTCAATTTAAAAGGTCTTTCGGGTTTCGATAATTGAACGTATTTAATAAAGAAGTGGATTGTTTGGAAAATTAACTTATACTTACATAGGGTTTTCCTTTCCCGCACTGGTATTGATGTGGCACTGATGCCTGCGATGAGGAAAGCGAAAGCAAGGATGACTTTCATTTTAATTTATTTTTCTTTTCTGCTGGAAAAAAAAAATTTCAGTAAGTTTTTAACGACGGGTAATTTTAACGAAACCATAAAATCGGTTGTGGAACTAGACATAAAACTGAAAGTTTTATACGGCCTTTTTACCGACAAAAATAAGAATCCTAGACTACTCGTGTTTTCTTGATCAGGATTTTATTTTACACGTAAACGAAAAAAACATAATGATGCATAATCTTCTTCAGTTATATGTCTTACCTTGTGATACTTCTAAAGTTGAATAACGTACAATGATAAAAAATAATCGTATTTATATGATTCGAAAGCAATTTGATCCTTAATCGATGCCTTATCAAATTGTCTCATCTTTTAGATAATATCTTCTAATTGTTATTTGAGGCGTATGTTTACAATAATTATACGGAGATCGTGCATTAAAGGGACTGTTGAGAGAATACCAATAGACTCTACTGCAGGGTAGACATAATAATATAAACTATGTGAACTTATGATTGCCACTCACATTATCATCATCACATCTTTTTCTTCCGTTATCTTTTAGGCGTCATCTCAGCCCCTTATAGTGTCACTCACAAATTCACAATGGATGATTAATGTTTTTGGTTTTTTCTGCTGGTATGCCTATTTACATGCAATACTTACCATTTTTTGGTCTGAATATTATAATTTGATGGTGCTGGAAACTAAAGTCCCATAAAATATTATATTAATTACTAGCTTCTGCCCCTTTTTTTTTTTTTTTTTTTTTTTTTGAGGGTGGGAAATCATCAAATAACTTCTCCCGCTCTGGGTGGAGCGGGAGGGCGTGTCAGACTTTTACTGACTAAAACCCACCCGTGTTCCTTCAGTTGCCTATGCCAGGGCCGCGGTAACCCTTTCAGACAACCCGCGACCCCAGCGGCGTCGGCCCTATTGGGCCCCGTCACTTGCTGACATCTCTTTGAGGCGCGCGTGGAACACGACGCGCCGTCGACTCGGGCCTGGTCCTTACCGGACGGCGAGCTACCCGCTGCTCACCGTCCGCAGGCCCGCGCCTACGGTGGCCGGAAATCGCCCCGCGATTCCCGCCGCCCAGGGCGTCTCCTGCGGCGACTGAGGGCGTGAAGCTGCCTCTCCCTCACGCGTTCCGCCTCCTCCTTCGCGAGCATCACTGCTTCGCAGAAGGAGGTGACGGCCTCCCATGCACTCTCGCTCCGCACCATGGCCTGGACCAGGCTCGGACGCGAGAGATCGCCGCCGCCGATCGCCTCCGTGAGAACACGGCGGTGCTCTGCCCAAGCCGGGCAGACCTCCACTGTATGCTCCACCGTGTCCTCCGGGCGATCTACACAATGGAAACACCCGGGCGTTTCCTCCCGCCTTATGCGAAACAGGAACCTCCCGAAACAACCGTGTCCAGTGAGGACCTGCGTCAGGCGGAAGGTGAGGACGCCGTGGCGCCTCTCTAACCACTCCTCAAAGAGGGGACTTATCGCCGCTATTGTGGCGTGCCCAGCGCTGGGTTGCGACAGTCGCGCTCTCCATGCCGCCATGAGATCCCGCCGGAGCTCTGTCCGCTGTACCGTGATTTCTCGCGGCAGCGGAGTTACGCCCCGGCGCTTCGCCTCCTCGCGCCACTCCCACACGTGCCCCTGAGATTTTTTTTGTTCTCTCGACCCACCCCGTCGGTCGCATCCGCATGGGCTGCCCGCGCAATTATTCGCTATTATTCGGTTAAAAGAAAAATGCGATTATCGAATATTTGGACACCATAATTTAATGGTAGAAGGTAAAGGGGCCAGATCGTAAAACTATAAAGTTTTAAGATAGATCTACTTATATTGTAAACGTACATTCTAAGCTAATAAATGAATTTGAAGTTGAATTTGCTTAGCGTTCTTTCTGGCCCTTTTTTTTTAGTTCGGCTCTTAACGGTTCTAGCGTGATCGGCCCTTAACGGTTCTAGCGTGATATTTAATAGCTTTCCTCAACATCAAATTCAAAAAGAATATTTCAAATTCGCCTGGTAGTTCCAGAGATTAGCGCATTCAAATTCAAATAAACTTGAGCATGTATGCACTATCCTAATTTGCCAGTAATCAGAAAACAATTAAAAGTGATACAAATCTTATCAATTTTGCATTCCGTACGGATATGGCTTAGAAGACCTACTTTTAACTAAAGATAAACTAGATATAACGTTATTATTGTCTGTCACAAAGAAAATGCATCTAACACATTTGTAAACGAGATTAGCTACATAAGTATGGATGTTTGTTCATTGTAAGTTATACGGCATGTATAAAAAACTGACCAAGGAGGAGAGTAAAAGGAAGAAGAGCCGGCTATAGATGCTCTTTGAAATCTCTTTTACATACTTTTATATCCTTCTAGATATACAGCGTGTATCAGAAAGGTGTGGCCAAATTTAAGGGTGTGGTACAGACCATCAAACTGAACAACTTTCTCAATGGGACCAACATCTTAAACGGTAAAATCCAAAACTGCATGCCTCAAAGGCAGAGAAACATGTTGAAAAAAATTCATCGACTTTTGTGTAACAATGTCTTTTGATCGGTTATGAGTTTGATAACGAAAATCAATAGAGCTCTTCCGAAGGATAAAAAAAAACTTAAAGAAGAAGATTTAAATTAATCCCTTGTGTGTGACGAAGTGAATCGTGACGACAAACAGAAACACTTTCCAACGGTAAGCGCTACACGTAATTTCTCCACGAAAATGTGGTTCTTCGTCCTTTTACCCTCTTCAATGTTGTTTTTCAGTATTTTATTCCCAAAACAATAAAGGACAACTTTCCCTCTAACTCCACATATACTAGTCACGAATACAAACCTCATCTATAAGCCATATTATTAGGTCAAGGCAGTAAGTGATGGGGTTGTATCTTAAAATATTTTCTTAACAGAAAGGCAAACCAATTATATATAAATAAATGTGATATTATATATAGATAAAATAGTCCCTTTTGTGTTTTTATTTGTTGTTTATAATAATATTCCAAATAGCAGCTATTTGGAATATTATTGTAAACAACAAACAAAAACACAAAAGGGACTATTTTATCTTCAGGATCTCAAGCCAATGGCGCTGCAATTTGATGGGAACAAACAATTGATATAAATACCGTTCCAATGTAGTCACTATATGTTATTGTAAACTAAGAAATCAACAAATAAACAAGCACTTTAAAATAATAAAAGAAAAAAAAAATCTTCTTCGAAAGTGAAAATATCCTTGAAGCATAGCAAGGCTTAATAATTTCTCTACAGTCAATAAAATTAAATCAAAATGAATTCCGTCGTGTTTTTCGCTTTTCTCGTTGCTGACATCAGTGCTCTAATCATTCCTGGGACAATCTCAAACACTGGTAAGTAAACAAATTTTTATAAATCTCTCTCAACATTTACTCATCAAATATTTTTTATGAATATATTGTTATATTATCTCAATTTAAAGATTTCAAAAAAAATCTTATATTGGTTTATTGCTACTTAAATATCTTGGTACTTTGCTTACCTACATCTGCATCACATGAGACCTCAACCAGGCCACCGATAACAGAAATTGGCGGAGCCACCTACTGAACTAAATTGATTTTGTGGCATACCACCTTAATGATAATAAGAAGAACAAGTAGCTCCTTGCTATCTCGTTAAGCAATAAAGCATAATACTATGCTAATTCCGTATTAGAGAATAGTAGAGCAGGTGGACTCCACACAAAAAGCCTCAACATACGCAAACATAGATATGCTTCACGTACAGCGATAGTAAGTGCACTCGTTCGTCTATGTGTGCGTATGCCTGTTTTCGGTCGTTGTATTTGGCCGACGTCTTTAATATTACAGGTGGCAGTCTGAGATGCCAATACGTAGGTATAGTAATCAGTAAACTACGTTGTTGCAGTTGACCTAACAGAGCAGCGAGTATTCAGCAATTCCATAGTAAAGAGCGTCGAAGCCGCGACTCAATCCATCAAGGATGCTGGTCTTGATCCTCTCTACATCAATAACAGTTATGTTTCAAAGTCTCTGCCAGTAGTAGCGTGAGTAAATCAGATATATTATTATTTTTCTCGTTAGTTTTATTCAATTACCTTCATTTAAGTTACATAATTAGCTTTAAGAACTCTCTGATCACTCTCAGATTCAACTGTGAAGCCTTTGTCGAAGACTTCTTAAGCACTGGTCTGAGCTACATTGTCATCCACAAAATCAACTACAGCCTCATCACCTCCCGTTTCAACTTCGACATTGAACTTCCTCTCGTCGACGTCTCTGTTGGTAAGAACACAATCAGCTTAATGACTACTGAATATAAGCTTTTCTAATTGTTTGATGTTCATAACATTTCAACACCACGAAAAGTGAGTATTCGAGTAAAACCTTCCATTTCTACTATCCTCACGTGAGAGTCTTCTATAGGCACCTTTAATAGTACATTTTGATACAAGTGGAGAACGTTTATTATTGCATTCGTGGCGGAATTAACACCCAAGCCGTAGGCGAGGTAGTTTTTGAGCCGAGAACTGTAATAACAAATGTCCACGAGTATCAAACGACGTTTTTCAATACACTTTTGAAGAAATAAAATAAAATAACGGAAAATATTTTTGTCATGAATTATTAGAAAACTATGATTTAAATTTTCTTTTCTTTTTCGCGCTTTGCTTTCGCCAGGTTGAAGGAGAAGCAAAGGTATAAAGCTGATAAACAGCCTAATGTGAAAAATAGAAAATTCTAATATTTTCGAGTTTAGAACACAAATAAATGTTAATTTGTTCATAAACGTTTTTTTTTATAGTAATAATCATAGTTTTTGATGATATTCTATTATAAACATTATTTAAATATTCAAAAAATATTAACGCCGTAAAGACGTATACCTCTTTGCCGAGATTAAAAAAAAACATTCACCTCCGAATAGAGAGTTGAGAATAGAGAGAGGCATTGAACAATTTGGACTAAGTATCTGTTATATAAGTTATCTGTGGCAATTTTTATTCCCGAAAATGAAAAATCGCACGCGTGCGACATACATTGCATTGTGAACCTAATCGTAGTGCGATATGAACCAGTTTTCGAGGAAGTGTATTGAAAAGATATATTGATTTCCGACTCCTAAGTCACAGGTTGTGTGTGTTTGTGCGCCTTTAATTATTGTGATCATTAGGTAGATATTAGGCATATTGTAAGGATTTGTATCAATAAATTATATAATTTTTATTGCTTAGTAATATCATTAAATTGTTAATAATTACTCTAAATTGTAATCTGTGGAGAACGTAGTGGGTAGCATAATTGTTAAAATGTAATATTTAAGATTATTTGAATTGTTTCCTATTGTGCTACTGTTTGTTTTTCCTTAAATAAATAAAATAAAAATTAAGGTGCCTGTAAATTACAAGTGACAAAGAATTTACTCAAACTAGTTGTCTCACTAATTCAAAGTAATGAGGTCTTTTAAGGTTATCAAAATTCTTCAGGTGCAAATCTTTCTCACTTTTTCAGGTGCTGCGTCATTCCATGCAATGCTATTTAGCAGTTCATTAGATGTAAAGGCATCAGGAAAGTAAGTAATTACCTAAAAAAAGCACACTGAAACACATTTGTTTTAAAATTGTTACTAAACATTTTATCTTTCCCTTTGTTTGTCCAGGGTGGAGATTCGAAATGTCCGCATAGTTGGTGAAGTCCACTTTAACTTTGGCGTCTTCCCCGGAATATCTGTCCACCGTGTTATTATCAATTTCACTTTAGGAGACATTTCTGTAAGTTGATTTTTCAACAATAAGCAGTTCGTGCCTCGGAAAATATGTTGTCATTAGTAGATCTTTTGCTGTCGTTACGGGAAGTCAGAAGCCAGAAACCCTGACAACCAGTAGAACCAAGAGGTTTTGTAGCTGTAAACAGTAACTGGGTTGTGGAGATCAGGTAGGCAGTCACTCCATGTAAAATACTGGTATTCAGCTGCATGTTAGACAGAAAGCTGACCCCTACATAGTTGGGAAAATGCTAGACTGATCTTGAAGAAGAAAGCTTTTATTTTTTAGGCCCAAATGGTACTTCTCATATTCTCATTTCCCATTTATGTCTTCAGGGAAATAAATATGAATTACTGTTTTTTGCAGTCTGACATCAAGTTGGTCATCCAAGGCAAGGACTACTCCGTTAAAGTGAACAACTTCATCGGTTCAACTGTACCCGAAAATATCAAAGCCCACAATGTGAGTGGAATATCAATCTGGACGGAATCTATTTGATCGTGCTCTAAAGTACTGACATTATTAAAACAATCATAATGCTTGTCTTCCAGGCCGAAGTCAACGATCTTCTGGAGATCATTCTGATGGACTTCATCACTGCAAATCTACCATAGTTAAGTTATTATTCATGCTTAATATAGGTTTTTTGTAAATATTTGTTTCCGTAGTAAGTTCCAGTTATGGTAATAATTATTAGTAGGAGTCTGTAAAAATTAGTGTTCCATATTAAACCATGTTAAACTTATTTTTAATTTATCTAAAAAACAATGAAGCAATGGATATCTTCATTGTATTTTAATTGTGTCAAGTATAAATTATTGTGTAAAATATGGTAAATAAAAAATAATTTATATACAAGCATTTATTTTTATAATTAAACACAAACGTTGCAAACATTCAATAATGCAATCATAGCACTAATGTTATTTAACTTACTTGAATCGCTATTAGAATTGAAAAAAGATAACTTTTGAATGTAAAATAACAATACGGAAAATTCTCGTAGGCCTCAAAGTCGTACCTTCTACAGTTTTAGGCCATTCGTAATACATTGATTATTTTATTTTACATTTAACATTATAGCCAAGCGGAGTCCCAAGCGAAGTATCGGTGTATGAAGAGCAACGGAATATTTTACATTTATTTTTGAATTTTACAAAATACAAAGGAAGGCTTCAACTTTTTATAAAAATTATTCTTGAAAATAATTTAACGTAAGAGAATAATGAAGATGTGAACAAAAACGAAGATAATACAAATTTAAGACAAAGGGAAAATAATAACTTGATATTTTAAAAAAGAGATACATTCTTGTATCTCTTGTTTGTAGAGAATAGAGAAAGTATAATTATATAAAAACTTCAAGGTTGAAATTTTGTTGTGAACTTAACGAACAAATTAGCTTTACCTAAATTTAAAATTATAAAACATTAACTTACAAAGAGAATATTGAATTTTGGTCTAAAATGTGACTCACTTGTATTTTGTAAAAATCCCTGCATATATTAAGGATAATCTAAGATCAGTTAGGAAAAGGATTAGAATATTACAAATTTTATCGTAAAAAATAATTATGCGTAAAGTATTTTATTGTCATAGCAATATTGTGTAGTATCTTCAAAAATATTGTGATGTTTTGGGGTTACATTGTGAGAAACATTTCATAAACTTTGAGGGTAATCTCAACGCTTTTCCACAATGCCTGAATTTTTACATTTGTTACAAGCTACCTATGATTGTTTGGTTTAGTTGAGTGCAGTGGGAAGTTGTAAACTGCATCACAAGTGTCATCCATCTGTGTTGCAGTAAACTTATTACTTGCAAACACTGACAAACCAACTCAATAATAAATAGAAACTCATATTCACACTACAACCCCAAAACAACTTCCGCCAAATTGAAAAGCATTAATTTTGAAGAAATCATAATCTTGTAATCATTCGTAACGAATGATTGAAATATACATTTCTTATGTCAAAAGCATATTTATATCTGTATCGCAAAATTCAAACCTATATACCCTTTTCAGATTTCTCAATCTCATTTGGCACTACGCGTCTGTCTTGAACAAGTAATATAAAAACAATTAAACAGTGCATCGAGAAATAACGCGAACTACATCTACCAGTATCACCTATGTATCAATATATATAAAAGTGAATAAGAGGCACTCTATAGGTTTATATACGCAGATCTAAAATAAGCGTAATCCGTGAAACATCGAACGTGGAACTAGAACATGAATTGTTACTATACATTAACTAACGTAGCGAATAAAGATACCGTCCATCCAAATGTACGATCACGTAGCCTATGAAAATAATACAACAGAAGCTCAAATACTACGTAAAAATTACATTTAGCTTCTATATCTCATAGGTATCGTCCTTCACAACAGGTTAATATTTTTTCGATATATACGAAATAGGCACCCGTCTGATCTGCCCTTTAAAAAAAGAACTAAGGGCGTCACGAGTTCCTACATAATACTAACACTCATTTATTTACATCAATGAAGTATTCGGTTGTCTAGTCGGCTGTCGCGAGAAAACTTACAGTATTGTACTAGTAATATTTGTTATCTTAAATCTCGAATTGTAAAGATTCATCTATCGTTCACCAATATTTGAAAGCTGAACCGCTGGCACTACGATCTCTAAACTAGATGTATCGACCCTAAACGTAATGTACTAAGTTTTGTATTCTCTAATACATTCAGTATACTACTTTCTGTACATCTTTCATTCTTTTGGATTTCGTCACGTCTTTTTCTTTAGCTTCCATTAGTTTATAATATTGTAACATTATTATGAATTTTAGTCTTATTCAATTTTGTATCTATAGTTTCATTGGTTTTGTCATAAATATCATAAGTGTTGCGTTGATTCGTTTTAAATGATTCTGTTTGACGATCCTCTTTATTCCCACCGATTGATTTACATCGAACCATTATAACACGTACAACTTTCTAATATTGGTCCGCTACAGAGTAGTGAAATGATCTAGCTTATATTAAACTTACTATCTAAGGCTATAATGAACTTAAATTTTTCTATGCCTTGCGTGATATGTATTGCGTTAGAGGCGATTTAAAGCTAACATTTTTAATCATTTTTCTCATATCTACGCCTTCCTAGAACTCCGAAACACACCGCAGACTCAATTTCAATAACTTGCCCCTTAGCATTATGAAGACAAAGTTGACGACGACGTCACACCACATGGCAGAAGTTCTTTAACCTACAGAAGATATGTAGATAGGTACTTATACTATGACGAAATTACGACTACCAGTAATCTATAATTTGTTATTAACAAGTGATATGTAGTTGGAGAAATCACTCCTTTTAAAATGTAACATTAAAATTTAAACAATACGTTACATCGCTTACATTAACTATTGAACTTAACAGATATCTAGACGAATATTAATGGACTCAGCAATTCAACACTCGAGGTGGCTTACAACTAAAATACTCTACATTATAAAAATAAGTTGATAAGAAAATATTCCAGAGATTCTTTGGCGGCAACACATAATATTATACACAAATTAATTACTTCTTCACTAATAAGATTCTGATTAGTAAATAAAAGATGGGAGAAAGTAACTTCCGCAAAAATCTAAGTCGATTGATTGGCTCCAAGTCACTTGAAGTCTAACCAAATGTCTGAACAGTAAATCTGCCGACAAAACACATAAGCAACAGTGATTAGCTGACCGAAATATCATTTAATTTATTAACAATTAATAAAATTGAAATAAGATTTGAGATATAACTTTCCAACTTTAGATAATAAATTTCCATTGCCTTTTTCGTTTAATGTTTAATAATTCCTTTGCATTAAAAATGTTTGACCGGTACGATCACAATGTACCAACAATCCCATATTCAAACATTTAGAATCTTTTTAGTAAAGAAGTTGTAGACGAAGCAAATAAATTGAAGAGGCTCGGAGACCACACAACAAACTCATATGTACACCATGTACTTAAAGAACGAGGTCTGAGCCAGGCCAGTGGCGATGATCACGCTGACTCCGAAGATTTCGTACGAGACCTTCACCGGGGCTGCGCTGTTTGTACAGTTCTTCGGGGGTTCTGGCTTATCTGTAATAATATACACAAAATCATTATAATAAAAACACATACTGACTTACTGATTACAAATAAGAGACTTAACATTCACAATGCACAAAAAAAAATATCCACAGAAGTACCAATTATTGAAAAAATGGTAAAACTCTTCCAGATTTCCTTTCCTAAATAATATCATTGAATACACCGAAGTTATCTAAGAAACGATATCTAAACATGTGATAGATGAAGATTGCCATAGAAACATAAACGAGGACTTTGAACTGATGGATTTAAATTGATGATAAAGCCAATGTGTCTGATTGTTACACTATCACTATTATTCCAATTGGCACACTACGCTATCAAGAATACAGGAATTTACTCTAAATAACATTTCCAAAAAGCAACAGCTACTTTTAAAATTATATAAAAAACGAAGCAAAAGAGATGATAAGTATAATGTTTGAAAATCTGTACATAAAACATGTGAGTTCTCGCTTTAAGCCCAGTCATAATTGACACAAAAAATGCAAATATCGCAAACGCGCATGTAACTACGATTATTTTATATGTTGTTAGATCCCCTGAGAGTAGTCCATACTCAAGTTTGCAACACTGAAAACTGCTTTTTTTTTTTTTTTTTTTTTTTGAGGGTGGGAAATCATCAAATTTCTTCTCCCGCTCTGGGTGGAGCGGAAGGGCGTGTCAGACTTTTACTGACTAAAACCCACCCGTGTTCCTTCAGTTGCCTATGCCAGGGCCGCGGTATCTTCTTCAAACAACCCGCGACCCCAGCGGCGTCAGCCCTATTGGACCCCATCACTTGCTGACATCTCTTTGAGGCGCGCGTGGAACACAACGCGCCGTCGACTCGGGCCTGGTCCTTAACGGACACCGAGCTACCCGCTACTCACCGTCCGCAGGCCCGCGCCTACGGTGGCCGGAAATCGCCTCGCGATTCCCGCCGCCCAGGGCGTCTCCTGCGGCGACTGAGGGCGTGAGGCTGCCTCTCCCTCACGCGTTCCGCCTCCTCCTTCGCGAGCATCACTGCTTCGCAGAAGGAGGTGACGGCCTCCCATGCACTCTCGCTCCGCACCATGGCCTGAACCAGGCTCGGATGCGAGAGATCGCCGCCGCCGATCGCCTCCGTGAGAACACGGCGGTGCTCTGCCCAAGCCGGGCAGACCACCCGGCCCCTACCCGGTGTATGCTCCACCGTGTCCTCCGGGCGATCCACACAATGGTAACACCCGGGCGTTTCCTCCCGCCTTATGCGAAACAGGAACCTCCCGAAACAGTCGTGTCCGGTGAGGACCTGCGTCAGGCGGAAGCCCATGGCATGGCATGGCATGGCATGGCATGGCATGGGCGCCCATGGGCGGAGTTTCTCCCGCACCATCTTATAGGGGCGCCCCCATGGCCATGGCCATGGCTGTTCAGAGTCTCCAGAGACTCCTCGCGGCCCAGATCCCTGGACCGCAAGATCTCCGCTCGGAGGGCGGTCTTCGCCGCTCTGTACCCCTCATACAGCTCCGCCTGAATGGCTTCCGTATCCGGAGGGCGGATACGGAGCCTGCGGTGCCTGGTGTACAGGTGCCGCGCGGCAACACACGCCTCGCGCAGAGCCGTCAGCTCCGGCGACCACCAATACACCTGGCGAAAGGCGCTACTCCCATGGTGCTCGAAGAACTGCGAAATTCTGGCATTGTTTCAGTTTTTTTGAAAAATACACATTAAGGACGCGTTTTAAGAATATTTATTGTATGTTTTTATGATGCAACCTAAATTTAGTAAAATTTGGGCCCAACATGTACAAAAAAAAACAAATAAAAAACTCAAAACTCAAAACTCAAAGCATTTATTTCAATTAAACCAATTACAGGCACTTTTGAATTGTCAAAGAGTCGGTCAGTAGGTAAGTCAGAAAGTTGAAGCTAGTTGCCCATTCCAAAACGTAGATCTATGGAGAAGAACGGGCAAGAAACTCCACGGACACTCTTTTAAATCAAAATATGGTTACAAAATATTGGTTACATCATTCATATTGAAATTATACATGTGAGAACGATGAACGTTAAAAGCGTCCGGAATAAAAAAATAAAAAAACAATTCAAAATTAAAATAAGCCGTGGCAGCTAAGGTATGACCAGCCTCCACCAACAGCGCCCGTTCACGAACCTGACGTATGGATTCGTTAAATGATCCAACACACGCGCCACCATCAGCGAGGCATTAGAGTGAGCATGACACACTCTCAGCCGCCAGGGCACATCCAAGTCAAATAAAGACGTACCCAGTAAATGGTAGCTTTAGAGTAGGTACATAGTACTCACACATGTGCTAAGCAATTATACAATACAAGGTGATTGAGTCTACACAATGCAAAGCTATTCTTACAATCTTCAGCAGTTCCAACAGTATCTTCAAATGTTAATTAATTAGTTGAGGTTGTGGAGCAGGACCAGCATGGAGCCAAGCATTTTTATCATTTATGTAATCCCCCAATTTATAATATGCCTGCCTGCATAGTGTGCGTTTTATACAAGTTTTAAATTTCGTCTCATTTAGTTGAAGTATGTGTGGAGGTATTTTATTGTAACATTTTAAACAGTCAAATCAAATCGAAAAAAAATCAAATCAAATCTTTGGGCTCAAATTGTACTAAATTTAGTAGTTTATAGTTTTCTACAGTACTTACTCTAGGTCTATTAGTTGCGAAGATACAGCTAGTCAAAGATGGGCACTTTTTTCCAAAAAGTGAAAAATTATCGATGGGGTTGGTTGGTTTAGGTTGAGTTTGGCCGTTGCTGCCGATTTTATAACTGCTGAGTATCGCAGGGTGCTTGCCTTACCAGAAAAGAGCAGAGGTGGTGCCACACCCACTGGCATACACAAACAAAACCACCCCCCGTGGGACCACCTTTATTTTTGAAAAAACTAGAAGCCTAGAGGCACCATTATGGAGCCCAAGATAAACGCTGTGCCTAGTTTGGGACCAACAATACCTCCATATTGTTTCAACTTTCGAATGTTGAATTATACGACTTTATTTATTACCGCTTTGGAAATTAATTAATCGATACTTTGTCACTTTTGGAAAAAGTACCCAATCTTCGCAACCAATGGACCTCTAGTACTTGAGTTGGGCTCAAATTGTTCCAAAAATAGTTTGCTTCACCAAAATACAGAACAAAGATACTTAAAAACGCGTCCTTAAGAATTTCGCAGTTTTTCGAGAGCACCGTGGGAGTAACACAAGGTTTTCAGTGTTGCAAACTTGGGTATAGACTACTCTTAGGGACCTAACAACATAATAAAAATAAAACTCAATAGTTACAGCGCGTTTGCGATGTTTGGTATTGTTATTGACAGGGCTTCCCATAAATAGCAAAGCTTTTTCTTTCATTATATTATATTATTATGGCCCTTGTATTTGGATGCATCATCAGTTTCGATTTACATATTCTGTGGGCCCTAGTTTGTTACTATGTCCATCAAATTATAAAACTAAAAGGAAGGTAATCAAGGAAATCATACTTACTGGTAGCAGCCATCAACTGTGGCAAGTACTTTTGCCAGAAGGCGCACTCCTTGACGCGCAGCCCGCGACCAATGGAACTAGAGTTCACTGCTAGGGACAAATACTCTCTTCCATTCGCTGAGTGGACCGGCCAGTGGACCTTCGTTGATTCCCCACTCGGATTTATAGATGGGTTTCTGAAATTAGAGAGGTGCGTAGTTTGAAATTTTGTTATCAATATTTAGATGGCGATTACGTTTTATGTGCGTTGTGATTTCAGTTACTGATTAAATTTTGAATAAAATGATTGATTAAAAAGAAGATTATAATAAATAAACATTAAGCCTTATCAGACATAGACTGGATGATAATGAAAAGATAAATTCTTACCCGCTTCTCGCAAAGTTCGCCCAATATCTCATCAAACGTTTACTAAACTCCACTTCTTCCGGAGAATAATTCTTCCCTGGATTCAAGGGCTCCCCAAACACGTAATTAATTTCATCGGCATGCATCACTCCTGTCCAAGATGGCCAGGGGTTATTCTTACTACGGTGCTTGTAATAATATGTGAAGACATTGTTTCCAGTTTCTGCATAACGATGCGCAAATTCATTCACTCCACACGTAAAGTGATAATCTCCTACCATTTTGTCTAAAGCATTACGGTTTCTTATAGGATCTTCTGGATTTAACCAATCAGTGTACTCGAACACAATAGCCTGGCGTCCAGCGTCATTTACATAGGGGTTCAACTCTCTTACTGCCTGCAAATACTGTTCCCTACTTATCCCAACATTCTCCTCCTTAGGGAACAATTCAGTCAGGTAGTAAAGTATAAAGTAGTAACCTTCCTCCGTGTTCGATCCCATCAAAAGGTTCGTCTTCTTAAAGTTCTGGTGGACTAACGATCGAACAGGTAACTCGTCAAGGAAGGAGCCATCTATGATCGGGACGAAAGGGAATTCGCAAATGCCGAGAGTACCCCACTCGTTATTGACTAGTTCATCAGGGCTCTTCTTCCGTAGACACTCAATCATTGGCCCCACATCAGTTCTAGAGTGTGGACAGTGGACAGCTTCTGCTAAACGAATGCCTCTCAAAATGCTTTCTTCTCTCGATATAATCGCCCAAGGTGCGGTCGCTGCTCCTGACTGCATTATCGCTTGAGAGAACAAGTTTCTCGACAAAGGGGACAGTAAATGTAAAGACACTGATACAGCCCCAGCTGACTCTCCAAATAAAGTTATATTGTGAGGATTTCCTCCGAAATAAGCTATGTTGTCTTTCACCCATTGCAATGCCATGAGTTGATCAAAAAGACCAGCATTGCCTGGGACATCGGGAGTATCGAAGAACAGAAAACCGAGGGATGCGACTCTATACTGCATGGAAACATAAACAACTTTCTCTTCCGAAACTAGTATTTTTGGATCGTAAACATCTAGAGTAGCTGTTCCTGAGTAAAACCCGCCACCAAAGACCCAGAGCATGACAGCTGCGTTTTTGGGTCGCGGTCTTGGCGTCACTATGTTTATAAAGAGACAGTCTTCCTGCATGTCTGTGTTGGGATTCCACATCATCGCTCCGGGAAAATCTCCGAACACAGTATCTATTATTTGGACGCATGAGTGTGGCAGTGTCGTAGTGTTCAGTATTTCATCACCCCAGCTCTCCGTCGGTCTGGGGTGTCTGAACCTCAAGTCACCTACAGGTTTTTGAGCGTAAGGTATGCCGAACCACGCGTCGACCTTCTTGCCGGTTGCGGCAGTCAGTGTGATGCCCCGGACCCTTCCCTTCCTGGTGCGTACAACGAGCGGGTCCTCGTCCTCTGGCCCGAGCTGTGGCTCATCAGCCATCATTTCCTCGTCGGCCCGCTCATGGTTCGAGTATAACCTCTCATCATACTTCGCTCTTTTGGAAGAGGTTTCCGCGTCTTCGAACTTGGCGCGTTTTGATGAAGTTTCATGATCTTCAAGTCGGGGTAGAATTGTGTCTAGTTCGGGGTTGTATCGGACGGCTTCGCCGTGTCCGCGGTAGGGCTGCGGCGGGGCCGGCGCGGGGAAGTGCGGGGCGTGGTCGGGCGCGTGGTGGCGCGCGCGGTGCTCGTGCGGCCCGGCGAGCGCGCGCGCCGCCAGCGCCGTCAGCGCAGCCAACACCACGCGCATACCGCCGCTGCTCCCGCTCCCTCTGACACCACCTGCAATTCAAATAGGCGTATTAGCATACAAAATAGTTTAAAACTACAGCATATTTAAAAACCATCTATAAATTGACAGTATATGCCTAATATTATGTAGATCATTACAATAAGTACCGCTTAGGAACAATGTTAGATTATTTATTTTTAGTATTTTATGGCTATAGAGAATTATTATTGACAAATTAAATAAAGAAAAAGAAAAGAAAAGAAAGAAATACGTTTATTTGCGGTATACATGACGCAAAGCACAACAAAATAAAAATAACAACGCAAAAAAAAACAACGCAAAAATCAACGCAAGTCTCGAAACATATTTCACAAATCCCATTCACTCTCTCCACTCCACCGTCAAATACCGAAGGAAACATTCAGTATTGTAGAGAGCGTCAAAGGATTCCGGGACCGACACCCTATGACAAATTAGTTCTCGCACAATATCTCGACATTGTAGGTAAAGGTACGAATAAATACAAAACAAACCCGTCATTCATCAAACGAATATAAAAGGACAACCTTTAGTGTTTTCAACGAGAAAATATTTGGGGTCTGAAAACGGTGGAAATTGAAATTTTAAATGTGGCGCTGCTGTGCTGTTAAGATTTCGGTGGCAGATAAAACTAAAACACAGAACATAAAAATACATTTTGTAACTGACATAAGTAGTCATAACCTGACATAGCCTACCGTTTTCATATTAGCCCACTAGAAATCGACATTATAAGAAGCTAGAATCGCAAAGCATGATGTAGTTCTTATTTATTGGTATGTTGTATGGACCAGTTAATCCAAATTTGCAACTTAAAAAAACTTGTACTCGCGTCGCACCACGTGAAAAACTGCAAAATTTTGGGACTTTCCACTTTTTGCTCTAAAAGTCATAAAGTACGCGTTTTTGACGACAAAGTTCCGTACTTTTTGCAACAATTTTTGCCCAACCGCAGCTCTATAAATACTATATGGACCATATATATTCCTTCGGTTCCATATAGAAATCGAAATCACCTATTGCAGTATGGAAGTATGAACTGAAATAGCAGAATCGATTGATATAACGTTCTAATATAGCCTGCGTCTGCTCCAGTATGGAGTGCTGAAAATAACTGAACTTCATTAATTCCCTTGAATAGACTTAACTAGATTTCGAAACCTTTACTTGACGTAGTTTTCCGTGATTTTTATTTCATACAGCAACATGGTGCTTTGCATGTTACTTTTGTCCAATATAAACTTCTTAATTCTACCAATAAAATTAAATTATAGAGATGAAAAGAGTATGCATAGATGGTTTGGTCATGTTGAGAGGAAGAATGAAATAAGGCAGTGAGTGGAAACGCCGGGAGGGGACGCCCTAGGACGACTTAAAGTGACCTTATTGGTAATCTTCTTCAGAAAAGTCAGGTGCGTAGTACTCGCAGCCGGCGTGAGTGTATGATCAGATTTAAGAACGTAAACGAGGCAAAAAGATTATGTAAGGATCGTAGCAGGTGGCGATGAGAAGAAGGCGTGATTTTATGTATGTGTAAAATTGTTTGTTCAGATACTACCGATTACTAAAAATAGTTTACTGATAGAAACCAGCAATATTTCCGAGTTTATAGTTAAACGGTGAAGCACAACCTCGTGAGGAAACTAGTGTTCTAGAACCAAAAGTTCAAAGAAATGTGACATCTACCAACCCTCATTGGGCCCACGTGGTGGATTAAGGCCCACTCCCTTTCACAGAGAGGAGCCTTCGGCCTGCATCCCAGCACTGAGAACATTATATTCTGATTATGACGTTATAGTTGACTACAACGCGGACGGAAATCGTGGGCGGAAGATAGTAATGAATAATCCTGGAGTATAGTTTTGCTTAACTAACACCTCAAGAAATGTATAAGTTAGTTCCTTTGAAGTCCTGAAGATTAAAGACAAATTACAACATTAGTATGTAACTGTCCCACTTCAGGGTACAGGTCAATGAACCAGTAACTCAGTAGGTACCAAGCACTGAGTTACAAAGTTCAAATATCTTGGATAGTTTCTTACCGATGACCTCAGTGACCATGGTGACATTGAAAGGGAGCGTAGGCTCTGGCGGTCAGAGGTAATTTATGCTGGCATGAAGATTTGCTCGGTGTACTGATTAAGCTTATTGTCAGAGTTTTTACACCGGTAATCTTTGGGTCAACTACTCGAAAAGGTGGCTGGACAAACCGATTAAGCTTATTGTCAGAGTTTTTACACCGGTAATCTTTGGGTCAACTACTCGAAAAGGTGGCTGGACAAACCGATTAAGCTTATTGTCAGAGTTTTTACACCGGTAATCTTTGGGTCAACTACTCGAAAAGGTGGCTGGACAAACCGATTAAGCTTATTGTCAGAGTTTTTACACCGGTAATCTTTGGGTCAACTACTCGAAAAGGTGGCTGGACAAACCGATTAAGCTTATTGTCAGAGTTTTTACACCGGTAATCTTTAAGTCAACTACTCGAAAAGGTGGCTGGACAAACCGATTAAGCTTATTGTCACAGTTTTTACACCGGTAATCTTTGGGTCAACTACTCGAAAAGGTGGCTGGACAAACCGATTAAGCTTATTGTCAGAGTTTTTACACCGGTAATCTTTGGGTCAACTACTCGAAAAGGTGGCTGGTTAAACCGTTAGTGACTTGTGGAGGTCACATAGGCAGTGGTTCCATGTAAAATACAGGTATTCAGCTGCATCTGGTCAGACTGAAAGCCGACCCCAACGTATTTGGGAATAGGCTAGGCAGATTGATTGATGTATGTGTAGAATCCTGTCTCACGCGGCAAAACGTTTCTTTTTTTGATTGCATCAAGAATGTGGTAGCGGCTTCCTTATAGTCCTTAGCTTATCAACTTTTTAGTAAGTACGACGATGATAACAATTCATTTGAAGATACACATCATCTCATGTTTGCGCAATCAATTTGTACCTAAGCATATTTTTTCAATTTTGATTGATTGCTGAAATTGAGATAAAAATCACGGCATGTAACTGATAAACTATTTTTTTTTAATCATGATGAAAACTTTTTTTTGTCACTAAACAAAGAAATACTGGACATCATGCTAAATTAGCAATACAATACGTGATAAAATATCTTAATCAAGATTAGATATTGTGGGGTTCCCGGGGTGAAGGTTTTGACCCTCAAAAAGAAGTTGACCTCATTTCTTTATAAGTATATTTTCTTGTGCTCGGCGTGGGTAATATGCATGCTATTTAGTTACTTTATTTATTTATTTATTTAACATGTATTTATTTATTTAGTTTTAATGTATTTAGTGAAATAGACATGATTTATAACGAAAACGAGCGCATAAAATTTCATGAACAGACCTTTGGGCGTTTAGATATTATGAAAAAACTACAGGATGTATTAATTTAAAGTAAAGTTATTTGCATTCTTCAATAAATTATCTATGCCTGTACGGTAACAATTTTGCTATTTTCAGACTCCGGGAGCTAATTATTTACGCCCAAAGATACGTTAAAATTAGTGTTGAAATGTGGAAGTTTCGATGCTCATAACTTCCAAACCAATTTTTTTTACCGATTCTGCTTCCATACAGGCCTAGATAATGACGACAAAAATTGAAGTACTTAATTTCTAGTTTTGAACGTACACTAAACTACATTTGTATGGAAGAATGAGCGAATAGTGTTGTAGGCTTGTCCTCCCTAAAATACGGCGAAAATAAGTAACTTTCTTTCCATTTTTTACAGTAACTATAGCACCTTTTTGATAGAAAAAAATACACAATACTCTAGAATACATAATAAGTAATATCTTGTGTCCTGAAATCTATTTTAGTTTGTAGAAGTAAAGAAAAAAAAAAGGCTAAACCCAGGTCTATTTCTGTCTATTTTTTCGAGTTTTTACAGTTTTCAATAAAAGTTCATAAATTTATACAGTTATTTACAAAATAATAAGGAATGATTTCATGTGATTACTTCTAAAGTCCAATCCCTAGATTTTTTGTAAATCGTTAATTACTTCATATTTTGCAAGCGTTGTGTCATCGCGCTTCTCTTTCTTTTCTATGCAGTCCGACATGGCGACAGTGACCGCGCTTTTTACGGCGGACAAGCCTTAAGAGGGTGCCTTGTATTCATGGCAAACGAAAGTTGAGCAACAGTTGCTAGACATTATTTTGCAACTACAGCAACAGCAAAAGTTGCTTGAAACAGTGTTAACAATCAATCTTGGAGGATTGACCGCAAACGATTTAGCAGTGCCATCAACACAAAAAAACCGGTCAAGAGCGAGTCGGACTCGCGCACCGAGGGTTCCGTTCCGATTTCTGAAAAAGTGTGCTACTTAGAGACATCGTTTTATTTTTCCTGTAATCTTTACATAAACTTCTATCTCATAGAATATTTTCAGATTTTTCACTTTGCAAACTTCGGAGAACGGTATTTTTTTTTACATTTTACATCAGAAGTCGAAAACTATACGGCCTAAAAAAAAATAAAAAATATTTTGAGAATGTACAAACAGCGTTCTTTCATATGATACCCCACATGCCCTAGTAGCCCTACTTTAAATTTTTAAGACCCCCTTTCAGTCCCAGTTGCAAAAAAAATATAATTATTTTTATTTCTTTCTTATTTGAAAAATAGTTGGGTAAAAGTCATCTAAAACTATTTTAAATTTCAAGTTGATAGCATTAGTAGTTCTTGAGATATCCAGCTGTGACAGACAGACAGACAGACAGACTGAGTCACACCATAAGGCTTCCTTTTTTACCATTTTGGTACGGAACCCTAATACTTGTTTTTGTGTTGATGGTAACCGAAACCAGCACAAAATCAAGTGATTTTATTATTTTCTTAGCTTTTTAAGTTGTATGCACTGGCCGGAGGCCTTAATTTATGAAGGCATCACAGTATAGCCCGATTAAGGAGCTCATATGTTGACCTACGACCTACATTCATAAAAAAAACCTTACCTAAAATAATTGAATTCTCAGTTGATAAACTTCCTCACAACAAAGCCTTCAATAGCTTCCCAACATCCTAATATTATAAATGCGAAAGTTTGTTTGTTTGTATCTTACGCTTTAACGCTAAAACGGCTGAACGGATGAATGAAATTTGGCACATGGGTAGACCATGACCTGGATTAAGACATAGAATACTTTTTATTCCGGTTGTACGTTCCCGTGGAATAATTTCCGATCCCAATGCTGGTTTAAAATAAATAAAATTTGGCCTCAACTTTGAAATTAAAATACTCCATCAAATTTTAGCGAAGTACAAATATTTGTGTGTGGGCTACAGAGCAATAATCCGGGAGTATTTGTATTGCTCTGTCAATACAAACAATCGAACATCCGCTGGCCGGTATGGGACCATTGGGGGATATGGGAGTCAATATTGGGGTAAACGTAGCACTAGAGCTCACTGGATTACTATCCCGAGTAGCTACACCAGCTACTAGGTACTGTGTTTTTAAGTCTTTTTGAATTTTGAGTTTTGATCGTGGCTTGTTTTTTTTTTCTTCTTTCGCCTATCTTTTTGTTAATCAGAGATAGATAGCCCTGCATCTGGAAGAAAACAGTGTCAATAATGGATAAGTTGTGTGGAAGCTCCAATATCATCCTAAAAACATTATTTGACAAAGTGGAAATCCCTATGTCATGTTTTTGGGGTTGTTTGGCTTCCGCAATTAGTCCTTCAAGTGGACCATTAAATGCATGAGCCATGGCGGCCGTCCGTAAGTTATTCCAACCAGCCCACCATCAAGAAGTTGATTTCATCTCCTGGTCTGTTGAGAACATCTGCAAAAGATCTGGTTGACCGTTTCTGTTCTAATCTGGGTGACGCCTCACATTGCAACAATGCACATGCGCAACGGTTTCCTCAGCCTCCATGCAGGCCCTGCACAGAGGACTGTCCGTTATTCCTATTGTGTGGTAGTGTTTGTTTAGTGAGTAGTGTCCTGTGATGGTCCCCGTCACCAGGCGGAAGCCGTTCCTGTCTAGGCGTAGTAAGGACCTAGTTAGCTTACCATCCAAGGATGGCATGGCTTCCTTGGACTGCCTGCAGCCTGGTGTTGAGGTCCACCAGCTCTCCGCTTGTATGTGGGTAAACTCTTGTAGCCATATGCGTAGTTGATTGAAGGGGATGTGCACGATAGGTTCGGGGGAAACCCCTATATCAGGCACTGGGTACGAAGACACGTGACACAACACACACGTGACACGTGAAGACATGGTGTTGGACCACAGTCTTATTAGTTTATGATAAATCATTTTTATTTTGTAAGAGTTTTCTAACATAGTTTTGAATCGTTTTTACACCAATACTATGAGAGAAGAGCTCGTGGTTAAGTAATAACAGCCGCACGGGTCGATCCAACAGGTTAAGCTACGCTTGCCGGGGTTGTTCAGTAGATGGGTCTCTCAATCTTTACATACCGAGACTCCTCCGTGCCTCGGAAAGCACGTTAAGCCGTTAGTCCCGATTGTCATTCATGGATCTTTGATAGTCGTTACGGGTCGTCAGAAGCCCGAAAGTCTGACAACCATCTTACGAAGGGGTATCGTATTACCCGATTACTGGGTTGTGGAGGTCAGATAGGCAGTCGCTCCACGTAAAATACGAGTATTCAGCTGCATCCAGTTAGACTGGAAGCCGACCCCAACATAGTTGGGAAAAGGCTAGGCAGACTGATTGACTATGAGAATTGTGTATACTTGTTTGTGTGATCCGAAATAAAGATTTTATTAAGTATAATAACCTCCAAGGGAAAAGATATCCAAAGTACATCCTTCCGCCAAGATTGGCTTATCATTCCAACGAGAACACTATGTGGAAGCAAAACTATTTCATTATTACAGGGTGTAAGGGACAGCCCTCCGCAAACTAACAGGGTGCATTCAACTCCTCATTCTGAACCATATTCCACCGGAAATTTTCTCAGGAAAATTTTCATTTTTTCAAAAAAAAAAAAATCTGTTACTGTTTCATTATTTCAATGTAAAATTGCATTGTGTGTTCGCAGCACTCCATTTATGTAAAAAAAACAGCAAAAAAAAAAAAACCAGCAATGGATGTTGAAATACTCTAACCAACGACGCGTGAAATCAGCTGTTCACTTTCTGTCTAGCTACAGAGTTCATCGAACTCACCGCATACCTATTACCTACCCCTCCCAACCAGTAATAGACGCTCCGATTTGTGCACAAAAACGCAAACAAATCAGGTTGGAGTCCCTTAACGTTCCTGAAAAAATTTCATGTACCGGTCATCTTAGTATGACATACTGAATTCACCCTATCAGTTTGCGGCGGGCTTTCCCTTACACCCTGTATACATGAAACCATATTACTGCTACACTGTGAGTACAATACAAGACAAATACGCTGTTTGAGTAATATTGTAACTCCAATCAGCTACAAGTTTCCGCAGCGCTCATTTGTTTTTAACAATGGTCTCCCGGAACCCCATTCACTGGCAGAAAGCGCGTTACGGCAAAATACAGGGCTGTGACGATATAGAGTTTCAAGCGGGGTATGTTTTACATGAAAATATATAATGTTCAATGAAAACCCTCTCATTTCAGCGCTTCTCTTTCGAGGCGAACAACAGCTGTGGTGCCGGAATAAGCGTCTCTAATAGTGGTAGAACGTAGCTCGACATCTACTAGTATCAAGCGTCATTCAAGTGGCGTATTCTTAGCAGTGACTGACTTAGTCGACGTTCGCACGGACGTAAAAATATCGCGGCAATTTTATTTCGCGTACTGGATTTTCAACTCTCTGCCTAGCGCCAAGAGTTGAAAATCCAACAGTGTGTTTTTTCGACGCGCTAGAATGCACTCTGTTGTTGTTCTCAACGCTCGGCTCAACAACGAGAGTTGAAAATCCAGTGCGCGATAAAATCCCGCCACGATATTTTTACGTCTGTGTTTATACATCAAATAACTTTGCAACACTCGTCCTTTTAGTTTTTTACTTCATTAACCCAATAACCTACTGTCAGAAAAAGACAGATCGCTAGTGATGATAGACAATATAATTCTATCTGCCCTTACGTTCGTTTGTGTTCTTCTGTTTTATCTGTCTTAGATTATAGGGACAGTAAAACCATAGATAGATAGGTTTTTCTATCTCCAGTATGTTAAAACTGGTGATAGATAGGTTGGGTTCGGCCGTAAAGCGTTACCAACCATGAGTGTACTGCCTAGAAAGGCAGGAGTTGGAAATACGCGATCGAATGAGGAGAATGGAAGTTACCTTGTTGGTCGGATGTCAGTCGTTCTGAAGCAAACGTCACCTTTAATTCCTTTTGTTCTTGATAAATTATGTGGACAATTTGGTTTTTTTTAGGGTTCCGTACCTCAAAAGGAAAACCGGAACCCTTGTAGAATCACTTCGTTGCCCGTCTGTCTGTCAGTCTGTCAAGACCTTTTTTCTCAGGAACTCGTGGAGGTATCAAGTTGAAATTAATATCAAACACGTAGGTCTATGGTCCCTTGGAGTTCTAAAAAAAACCGGTCAAGAGCGAGTCGGACTCGTGCACCGAGGGTTCCGTTCCGATTTCTGAAAAAGTGTGCTATTTAGAGACATCGTTTTATTTTTCCTGTAATCTTTACATAAACTTCTATCACATAGAATAATTTCAGATGTCTTTCTTTGCAAACTTCGGAGATAAGGGGGGGGGGGGGGGGGGGACGGTATTTTTTTTTACATTTTTCGTCAAAAGTCGAACACTGTGCGGCCTAAAAAAAAATAAAAAAAACGTTTGAGAATGTGCAAATAGCGTTCTTTCATATGATACCCCACATGCTCTAGTAGCCCCACTTTGAATTTTTAAGACCCCCTTTCAGTCCCTGTTGCAAAAGAAAATACATATATTTTTATTTCTTTCATATTTTCAAAATAGTTGGGTAAACGTCATCTAACATTGTTTCAAATTTCAAGTTGATAGCATTAGTAGTTCTTGAGATATCCAGCTGTGACAGACAGACAGACAGACAGAGTCACACCATAAGGGTTCCTTTTTTACCATTTTGGTACGGAACCCTAAAAATCAAGCTTCTAAGCCCACGCAATAAAAAAAAAATACGGTAATTTATACGACATAATTATTTTGACATTCGCAAGTAAATCAAAACCTATAAAGTACTTCCCGTTGACCTCGAATAATGAAATTTGGCAAGAAGCAAGGTCTCACAGCGCAAATTAAGGAAAAAGTCTTTGTAATAAAACATTTTTTTTTTGGGATTGCAATGTTAAGTTTGTTTTTGAGATAAATTCTTTCCAACCGGAACCCTCATTGTGTGTGGTCCGTGGCCGGTTTTTTTCTAACTTTACGTACATTTTTAGATAACCTACAATTAACAACTAAGCTTTTTATTACATTTCTGCCAAAAAAGCTAGCTGGCTCATTAAAGTGTGCGCCGAGAATTTCTTCCGGTGACTACTTATTTCTGTAGTCAATAATAATATAGTCAAGCCAATCGCTAAAATAATACTGACACAAATACAGCACCCAAAAATGCTTTTGCAATCTACATAAAGATCTAGGTCAAAAATGAAGGAAATCTAGATATTTTAATTTTACTATAAAAAATACCAACCACCTAATCCTAGCAGCATAATAAAAAAAAATCACTTTTCTTGAAAGATTTTCCGTTTAGAGCATTGATGTATGAAATAAGAAAGATATGGTTCGCGCTCCTCAACGTGGACCGAATAAATTGTGCTCACGGGTCTAATTTACCTTAGTCACATTTAAACTGGTATTTGTGAAGCACATGTGTAGCAGGTTAAGTAAAATTACCCTTATCGTCTAAATAAGCAGCAACAATGCCTTCCTGTGTTTTCAAAATCTGCACAAATAGTTCAAAAATTAAAAACATGTCCACTCGTAAGTACAGTTAAAAAATGTTAATTTAAAATTATATTAATATTCAATGTTTGCTTCGCCATGTCTGTGAGAGCAATATAGACCAGTAATGTCATTCATAATCGTAAACATTCGGCCAATATTGGGCGGCTAACGTGAGTTCACTTGCACGATAGTGTCGGCTCTTATCTCTGTCCTTGTCTATCGGTAACTGTAGGTTAGCGACTGTGACACAGATGTGTGAGTTTAGGCGTGCGCGCCGAGCCCAAGTTTAGTGATTACGATGTTAGCGCGTAACATATCTTCCTCTAATATATCAATGGTTAATATAACTTTCAGTCTGATAACGCTATTGTTAAGAATCAAAAGTTCCAACCATAGATATAAGAAAGAAGTTTGTTGTAATGTAAATTGTTTTAATTTTCCTCCCACCATACATCTGTCATTTCTTTGGTCTTCCCCTTCTCTAAGCCATCCACATTCATACTCATAACTTTCCTCACGACTTGCATCCCAAACCATGACAACTGTTTTCAACATAACTCCTTGGTAAAAACGACACTCTATCAAACTTCAATTTTAGAATCAAATTCTTTTATAAATATATGTATTTTGGCTGGGTTTTGTAGCCACGGAGATCCCTATTTAAAGTCCACACTGTACGAAAATAACGGCTGTATCCATATCCGAACTCGACCGAGCCGCTTATGCAAATGGCCACAGTATTAATTTATTTATGCTATTTTTCTTCAGTAATTGTATTAACATAATACGCAGATGATGATTTGCTTCAATTTGCACGTTTCGCTTTCCACTTGTTTTATTAATTTCTTTTTGCTATATTGTACTGAAAATCACACTAATATAAAGGCGAAAGTTTGTGAGTGTGTGTGTTTGTATGTTTGTTATTTCTTCACGATAAAACGGCTGGACCGATTTGTATGAAATTTAGTATATAGATAGCTTATACCCTGGATTATACATAGGCTACTTTTTATTCCAATCTACGCGGATGAAACCGCGGGACGCAGCTAGTTAATAATAAAACGAACAGTGTTATCTTCGAAAATATCGAAGAATACTTCATAGTCATTTCATAGCTCACAAATATGACCTTTCATGATTTGGTAAAGTTTATGTCAATATTTGGGTTGAATTGTCTCAGTTTTATTATCTCATTGATAAAATGTTGAAGTAAGTAAGAAAACCAGTCTTACCTGGGGTATCGTATTACCCAGTTACTGGGTTGTGGAGGTGAGATAGGCAGCCGCTCCATGTAAAATACTAGTATTCAGCTGCATCTGGTTAGACCGACCCCAACATGTTGGGAAAAGGCTTATAGGCAGAATGAATAAATAAAAAAATAAAAAAAATATTAATATTTTTTTTTTTATATTTTTATTAATATTTATGTTGACTTTGACATATCTCGGGACCCTGTGGTCCCGGACCTTTGGAAGGCATACGAGGGGCCGAAGCCAACTCGCAGAGACCCCTTAGACAACTTTTAAATGTCGAGAAGGCACCAGCCGGAGATTATACCTGTATGCACTATGCAAGTGCACCCAATGATAACCCCCGGTTTGTGCAGGACTTTTTTATTTATTTATTTATTTATTACAGCATGGAAGACTTACAGCTAAAAAAAAACTTAACAACAAAAAGGGAAACGATAGTCAACAGAAAGCCAATTACAAGTCTTCGCGTTTAGACTTCTACTAGTATTTATGTTGTGAGCACACAAGCAGAAACATATTACATAAATTATAATAATTAAAACTATTTAGATAACCGTTTGGTTTGACACTAATAAAAAGGAAAAAAAAATATTAATAGGAAAACATAGATTAATCTGCTGTTATTTGAAAAATTTGAGGCTTAAGCACCTTCTGGCTGAGGGCACACTAGTTGTAAACAGATCCAGATTATGTCGCTTACATATTTCATTACAAATTTTGCTTGCACGCACAATATAACTGTTCTGCCTATAATTCGTAGATGTATGAGGTACACGTAAGGGTGGATTAAATCGAAATGTTTTACTTGGAACATTAAAATAAAATTTTGATAATAGCTCGGGGCTGTCAATACTATTGTTAAATATTTTTAATAGAAATAAATAGTCAGCAATATGCAGAACATGGAAACAAAACATATTGGGCTATGGGCTTGGGTGGCTATGGTGGATTAGGTACCTTAAACTATGGTAGAACCATGTCCCCTGCCTGACCAATGTTATTTATTATACACAGATAAAATGGCAGGGGGTGACTTGCACACTCAATAATGGGCCCCCGGAAACAGTCGCTAGCATATAGTGACGTAGCAACAAGGGGGCAACATGTCCTGAGGTGCTTGAGGAGTGGAGAGGTATTCCACGGTTTTCAGAACAATCCCAGAGCCCGGAAGATGGTCAAGATCCCTACAAACACTTACTGGAATACTTCTTTCCTCCGAGCATGTTTGCTCTTCTGCCGTCCGCTTACTAAAAGGCCGTTAAGTGATTAAACCTGATTTTGAGTTACGGCCTAAAACGTGGGAAATACTGTCCCTTGAATTTGATTAGACATACAGCTATGTTTAATAGACCAAAATATTTGATAGCTGTTAAGCTTTCATTGTATGGGTTTTAATGCGTGCTAAGTGACATAATATTGTTTTAAATTAAGGTTTTGTGTTTTTGTCATGTTTATCTATTCCATGATGGGACCTCTTACAATACTAAAAAACGGCTGGCTGTTATACAGCCGTCTTATAGAGTTGTAATGGAATTGTAACCGCCATACATTTACTTTGTACAAAGCTAAATAACAGTTAAATCACTTAACCTTCTTTTTAAATTGTAAATCAATTGAAACTCAATGAACTGCACTTGTGAAAAAACGTTATTAGACTTTAACTGTCTATTTTATTGTTTAGATATACTAATAATATCCAGATATATGATCTAAAATACAGTTTCTGAATAACATGTGCACAAAAACTGTCTTTTAGTGTAGGAATTACTGGCTAAAACATAATGCTCTAAAGTCAAATGGACAACTATGTGTAAGATTTTGGCCTAGTTTTTTGTGCCTTTAAATTTGAGTTTTTGAATTTGTGTGCATGTAAAGTGTGACTGATAAGGTAGGTAATTAAAATAAAATATAAACAACCTTCTAGCGGATTTCGCCAAGGGAAAATCCTTTCTTTGCAGGGGGGGGGGGTACTGTAGCATAATTAGTCGATTACTAAAGGCGACTATTATCCATGGTAGATACCTCTTAGAGCATTTAACCTAGGTACCTGTATCAAATTATCTCATTCATCATAATTCTCCTGCCCTTATCCCAATTCCTTTATTCTTTTTTTTTCATACTTCTCTATTAGTCGTCATCTCGGTATTCACCCCCTTTTAGCCATGTCATCTTTCACACAACAGTCCATCCATCGTTTATTTGGTCTTCCCCTACTCTTATAGCCATCGACATTCATACTCAAAACTTTCTTCCGCATCACATGCCCATACCATGACAACCGATTTCCGCACAACTTTTCAGTTACTGCTGCCACTTTCAAACTTCCTCATACTCGAATGTACTCATTTCTTATTCTAACCATTCGTGTAACATCACACATCCCTCTTAGAATTCTCATCTCAGCTGAATGCAATTGCTTTTCATTCATCCCCTTTGTGGCCCAGCATTCTGATCCATACAAGACAGCAGGTCTAACCATTGTTTTATATATCTTCCCTTTAAGTTTAAGGGGAATGCGGGAGTCGCAGATTGCTCCCGTGACCTGCCACCATTTCATCCATCCAGTGTTAATCCTGTATTTAACCGTCCGATCTACTTCGCCATCGCTTTGCACGAGTGAACCGAGATATCGAAAGTTGAAGCAGACTGGGAGAAGCGCGCCATCAAGCGCTATGGCTCCAGCACTGGAGATACCGCTGAAATCGTAGAACATATATTCGGTTTTGGTTCTGCTGATTTTCAAGCCAACATTCTCCAGCTTCTGTTGCCATTTCTCCAATCTGCTTCGAATCACAGGTACATCTTCACCGACAGTAACAATGTTATCGGCAAACAGCATGCACCAGGGTGAGGCCGCCTGGTGCATGCTGTAAATTCCTGTAGATTCGACGTCAGAGCATCCATAATCAACAGGAAGAGGTAAGGACTTAATGCCGACCCTTGGTGCAAGCCAACAGCCACATTAAACTTGTCGATATTGCCAGCAGCCGACTGGACGTAGGTACGAGATTGACTGTACATAGCACGAATTAACTCTACATACTTCCCGGGCAAACCTTTCTCTTTCAAGGCCCACCACAACACATCCCGAAGTATATCATAGGCTTTCTCCAGATCAATGAACACCATGTGCAAGTTCTTGTGTGCCCGTCTGTATCAAATTATCTATGACATGTAATCTGTCACTTTACTACGGCGTCCCAAATGGCTATATAAGCCACGGTTGAATCATGGCCTGCCCTTTTCTCGGCAGCGCCAACCTAATTATGTTGAACCCCTATGTTTAGGGGTTCTACGACACGTCGTCCTGACCCCCAACCTTGGGCACGACTGCCTAAACACTCGCGCCGCCGCTTTGACGGAGCCTGAGCTGGAATGGCGGGAACAAAGGCGTTCCTGACCCCGAACTACAGCCTTGAGCCACGTGGCCGCTACCTATCCTCTACCGGCCGCTTAGCTACCTGGCGCGCCGCACTGCTTGATTTGACGGAGCCTGGCCAAGCGTTGCGGTGAACAGGACGCAGTGTCTACTCTGTGGCCCTGTGCCACCTGACCACTGCCATCTGCTGCCGTAGCCTGACGGCTGTGCCGCTACCTGTCGTCTTCCTGTGCCTGGTCTGTTACGGAGCCTGCGTAACTTGATGAAACATAAAAGTTGCACTACTGCAACGGTGTTTATACGAAGCAAGCCATAGTTACTTCAATGTTATTGTATGCCACTGGCAAGAAACTTGCGTCGTGTAAATGGGGCTTTACAGACAGCAATGCAGATTGCTAAGGGGAAACTCCAGGTAGCCCGCGAAATTCATATTTTCTTACGTTTTTTGCAGTTTGCAAGTATGTTTATTAAAGTATGTTTTTCGACCATAAAATATAATTATGTATTTACAAAATTATAATCATTAAAATCAAAAAGTAAGTTTAATATAATACTAAATATCAAGATTTCATGATTCATTAGGATTATGAACTTAGAAAATTGTATTGATGATTTTAATGATTATAATTAAAAAATACAGATTTGTTACGGTCGCGAATCATAATCAGATCAACACAGTCCTCCCGGTCGTGTCCATTTTTGGCGGGAATTCACACAATCACTCACAGACACGTCACTCCTCTGCGGAGTTACGGATAACCTGGAGTGTGCGAGGTGCGGGGCGGGTACACCGAGAATGTACATAGACGTCTTTTAGCGTTGGAATGTCACTTAACCGTTTTTTGTATTGTATTCGTTTACATATTATTTGAAAAAATCACAACTAAATAACGGTCACTGTCTTTTAGAATTGTATATGCTCCAAAGTCACATTGGCTTACCAACGACTAGCCAGCTAAGTGTGAGTAACGGTTTTGTAGAGTGGTAATTGAAGAAAACTGTCTTTTAGATGTCGTAAATGCCAATGGGCCTTGTATTACTATAAATCATTAAAATGCTTCTAAAGTGATGTAACGGTCTAATACTATTGTAGTTTCATGTAACCGTTTTTTACGATTGTTTAATGGATTAATATCAATTTTCAATATACGGTTACGAGCGGTTAGCCGTATTATAGTGTTACAAAGTGACATAACCGCATTTAAGTGTTGAACGATCTCAAAAATGATGTAGTTAGCCGTGTGAGTACTCTCCATATCTTTAGCGTAAATAAAGATAGAAAAATATGACCCAGACTGATTGATAGAGAAAAAGTTGCTCTTTTACGTAGTATTTAAAACTCAAATTTGACAAAATGTCACTTAACGGCCTTTTAGTAATCGGACGGCAGTCTTGCCAATCTCCACTCAAGCCGGCCAATAAAGGCAAGAATGAGGTGGGAGCTCTGTTCCTCATCAGTGTTCACTCCAGCCGGTCAATAAAGGCAAGCCAGAGGTGAGGAACGAGACTTCTCCCGGGAGATAGGGTCCGTGGGGTCGCTACTGCCCAACAGCTCGCCACATGCTGCCCTGCAGGTTTCTTTATCTCTCTTGGTCTGGCTCCTCACCCTAGACCTTCGGCAAAGTAAACCCTACCGGCACAGACCTAGAGTTTGGAGCGCGCAAGCCCCACCACGACGTCAACGTAGAGATACGGAGGTGGGGTTATTAATATTTATTATTATTATTTATTTATTGTTTTATTAGTGACTAGCTTTTGCCCGCGACTTCGTCCGCGTTTCCGTCGTTTTTCGTAAAAAAGTACCATATGTCCTTCCTCACGGTTCAGTGATTTTGATGTAACAGAGAGATTAACTTTCGTATTTTAGTAGGGAAATATACTAAGTCAATCCACAATACTGTTGAAAAATATCGCAATAAGGAACCGCAGAATATTATTATTAATAGCTAAGCATTTAAGGCTGCACACGCGACGGAAGCTTAAAAAAATGGAGCAACTTCTCCCGTTTTCCCAACATTTCCCTTCACTGCTCGTCTCCTATTGATTGTAGCGTGATGAAAAGTATACTATAACCTTCCCAGGAGTATGAAGAATAATTGTACCAAGTTTCGTTAAAATCCGTCGAGTAGTTTTTGTTTCTATAAGGAACATACAGACAGACAGACAGACAGACAGACAGACAGACAGACAGACAGACAAAAATTTTACTGATTGCATTTTTGGCATCAGTATCGATCACTAATTACCCCCTGATAGTTATTTTGAAAATATATATCTTGTACAGAATTGACCTCTCTACAGATTTATTATAAGTATAGATAAAATGTCGAAATATTGCAGACCTCTGTACGACATTTTGCCTCGCAGTTGGCTACCTAACCTACTATCCGATCATGCTGTGCTACACTACTGGGATCTGCTCATTCGATTTGGCGGATTTATCGGCACCCGAACCATTGTAAAGCATCCCTTTATCATTTTCCTGCCAAGTTATTTGGGGTCGGCGCAAAATTTCCTTTTCTTCTATATTTCTTTTTTTTTTGTTCTAAGTAACATATATACTTTCATATGCATTTATAATAAAAAGTAGCTATTTTGACATTACAAACAAACACTGCAATTTTATTTATTTTTATTGATTAGTCGTCATTTCGGTAGTCAACCCCTTTCTAGCCATATAATCTTTCACACTGTCCATCCATCGTTGCTTTGGTCTTCCCCTATTATAATTATAGCATCCCCTAACATAAGGAAACACTAACCCAGGCAAGGAGTTCCACTACTTTGCGGTAGGTACTTTAAATAAACGTACTACCTAAATACACTTGCAAACGTACTAAGAAAACAATTGAAAAGCGAAAACAATCGGTAAGTAAAATCAGAGCAGGGGTGTGGTTTAAAAAAAGAATCCTACCACCTTAAAGAAGTGCCAAGGTGACACCCAATCACAATTACGGCACCAATTAAACCTCTCCAAGGCCATAGACGAAAGCGACTGATAGCAAGAGCTGTCGCATAGCCACCACTCACCTTCTGCTTTTGAATTGCAAATCGTCTGTATCTGCACTGCCGACCTTCAGTCACGCGAGCGCGCGATATCGCGAGGCTCGCTGTAATTTTGAAGAGAACTTCAGTATTTTTTTTTTTTACCTTTTTTCTTGTAAGACGTGTTGGACTGTTGCTATGCTTTGTTGACACCTAATTTGGATGTAGGTGAAGATTAAAACGCCTTTTTTACCGACGAAAAGAAGGAGGAAGTCGAGGCGTATATTATTATTTTTTTATGTTTGAACGCGCATAACTTTTTACAGAACTGTCCGATTTGAAAGATTCTTGTTTTATTTGCCAGGGTAAACCTCGAAGTTGGTCACATGTAAAAATTATTAACTTTGCTTGGAAAGTTTTTGAGTTAACTTCAATAATAGGTATTTTTCCCACTTAGTCTATGTGGATGATGTTCTAATTTATTTTGCCGGTAGCGGTATAAAAAAAGACTACAAAGTGAAAAATTAGTTTAATTTCGGAAGTCGTCAAAAAACGAAAATGCAAAACCAAAGATGACGACTGGAAGTCGGTTATTTTTTTTTTTTTTTGTAAAAAATTGTAGGTACATTTCTCTGATTAAAATCTCTGTTTCGTCCTTCAATTAGCCATTTGTAGGTTGGTTAAAATAGTTTCACTAATTACCCTTATTGCCTGATTTTTCTACAACGGCAAGACCTATTCTCATAAAACTCCCTGAGAGAAAATACCTATTTTATTTCCAATATTGTTAATCTAAAGTAGACCATAAGATCCAAGACTCATCAATCACTATCCACCATCCTATATTTCAGCCATTATTTATCACCTGTCAAATCAACTTACAGAATACCCTCGCAAGTATATGTTCAATTTGATTACGACACTCGTCTCATTTGAGCAGTATATTGTGAGAATGTAGGGGAATATTCGGCACGTTACACCACCGATATCGTCGTCTTCAACAGCGAGAAGCTCAAAACGAAATTTATAGGCGATTTTATACCCCAAGGGAGCCTATTACATAGCGACCGGCCAGAGTAACATGAACTCTTGAAGTGGGTTCTCCATGTATTTGGGTCAGCCCGAGGATAAATTTAAATGTTGGTTTTTCATTTTAATATTTTAGTTCAGCTGTTAGAATTGTAGATTTTGCGGGAGCGATAATGTTTCAGTTTAAAGGTAAAAGGTAGTGTTTTGATAGAAGTTATAGGTATGTGTGATTTTATGAAAGACTAAATTGAATCACTGTTTTCCTGGTATATAACTGCAACGGTGTAAAATCGGCGTGCGATTGGAGACACCTATGTTTAGCAGTGAACTCTTATTATATGTTGCAATGATGATAACACTGTGACGTTTAATTAATAAATTAGCTAAGCATGCTATGGTGGGGGTTGCGCGGTAGAGGGGATTGTGGGCCGATGCGCCGCCGCACTCAGTCTGCTACGAGCAGCCGTAGCGACAGCACGCCTAACGTACTAATATTAGAAACAGTGTTTAATTGTACATTATCTAACCTAACCTAAACCAAGACACCACAGACACAATCATACTAAAACACATTGAAGCTCTGATATCGTAAGGATACACCTAAAACTTTCTTTATGCAAGAGGCAGTATTTAAACCTGCGCTTAGAATTCTAACAGCAATTGTTGACGACAACAATTGCTGGAGATAGTACTACTAGTAATATTGTTTATCTAAAGACGAATAAGGGCCAATTTTTCACTGCACTGCAAAAGCGAGGCAACCCTAAAAGCATCCTAAAACCATTATTGTACAGGACCCGTAGGGCATTGAAAGATCTACGCGTATAACGGACCCACAGGCTGCAAGTGTAAAATGACTGGCAGTATGCCTTAAAAAGAGCAATTTTGACATCCTCTGTGCACCTTGCAAACCTGCGCGCCAGCATATTGCATCTCACTGCCAATGCCCTACGTTCCCGCTCAATGTCTAAATCATCTGAGAGGTCCTCTGTGACCCAGTGCCCCAGGTACTTAAATCTGGTGACCCTACTTGTAGGCTTTCCTCTTAGTCTGACGGGAGGTACGGTTTTCGGACTCTTATTACCTGCCTTGAATATAAGTAGTTCACTCTTCTTACAGTTGTACCTGAGGCTATATGACTCAGCGTACCTCTCACAGATCCCTATGAGGATGTTCAAGGCTCTGACAGATGGGCTCAGCAGCACCATGTCGTCGGCATAACTGATGTTATTCATACATACACCATCCACCGAACAGCCAACACCGGCCCCACTGAGCTTACCTATCAGACCATTAACATACAGGTTGAAGAGTCGTGGTGAAGTCAAGCCTCCCTGTCTCACACCACACTCCAACCTATATTCTGACGAACATGAGCCCGCCCACCTAACAGTATTGGTTTGATTGCCAATAACTGTACCAATAACTTAATATATTTATCATATACCTAGGTGTGCTGGTTTCCCCCCTGAGCTTATCCCACAATACGTTATAAGACACAAGGTCAAATGCCCTCGACAGGTCCAAAAAACAACCATAAACAGGCGTTTTTCTCGTAACATAGTACTGGATAGTATGCTTGAGTCGCAGTATAGCCGTTTCAGTCGATTGCCCAGCCCTGAAACCAAACTGGGCCACATGCAGATCTATATGCTTACTTAGGTGACTATCAAGCAAACCATCCAGCACTTTGGCAATCACCGTAGCCAATTATATAGGTCTGTAGTTGTTTCCGTCGGAGGCATCACCCGTCTTATCTTTAAGTATCGGTATAACCGTGGTCTTCACAAGCTCCTTGGGTAAATATGAATGGCTAATACACAAATTAAACAACAGGACCAACACCCTAGGTAAATGAACACCTGCGGACTGCAAGTGCTCGATGCTAAGATCATCATGTCCTGGCGACATACCCCTTGTCATGTTTTTGATAATATGGGCGACTTCTTTCGCCTTAAATCTAAACCGCTCACAATCTGCAACCTCAGCATCGCGCACCTGCTGCACACATCCTAGAGGAGACACTACCCTAAACTGATCCTTAAATAATTCGGCTATTTGGCGTGGCTCATTCCTACACTCAACACTCACAGGTACACACGACCCAGCTTCCAATTTCTTGGTATGCTTCCAAAACCGCTTAAAATCCTTGTCTTTGTGGTGTGTTGCTAAGGTATCCATTTTAATTTTATCCTCGTTGTCCTGACACCATTTCAACTTAGACCTAAAACGCTTACGAGTTTCACGCATTGTATTGTAAATATCACCAGACTCGGGTTTGCCAAGAAACAACCAAGACTGAAAGCTGTTTCGTGCTTCTACTTACGTACAACTAACGCGCGTGCGTTTAACTTACGTACATGCCTGTTCCACCCAATAACATATTTATGCTTTCTATTTTTCCCTAAACTATGACTCCTTCGCGAAGCTTCCGTCAAACAACTAACAATACTGTAATACAACTTATCAATAATTACATGATGAGAAATTTTAAACCACGCAATTTTTCCTCCTTCATAACTGACCTCACGATACTTAAGCGAGAAAATACGTAGTAAACATTCATATGACCATATAGTCACCCTACAGTCCGCTCGGTATCTTAGTAGAGAATCCCGCCAAAGGCTAGGAGCTTGTCGTATATTTTCTGAGGACGAATTTACTGGCGGGTGATGAGAGGCAGTCGGTGGCTTCATAAATTTATAAAATGGCACCTTCACGGAACCAGCGAATTACGGCCGCGGAATATTTACTGCCGATTACATAGTTTAACGACGGTTTACTTGAAGTTCAAATGCATACCGTTAATAAGAGAAAATCGGTTTAAGGGTGATAATAATTTTTGTTTCTAGACGTGTGGCTAAGCACTATTCCCAATTATTTTTGAGTGAGTTTCCTGACGAAATGCAACAGAATAACGGTATTTTGCAACTCAATAAATGAATAGTGCGGATTTTCGGAACGTCGTCGTAGATAGACCACGGTGACCGACACCAACCAATAATACAAATGTGCATTATAGTTATTATGAACATACCTATTTATCATTATTGAGAATCAGTTCCAGAAACAGGAGCTCGTGGCTAAGTAATAACAGCTGCATCGGTCGATCAATCAGGTTAAGCTACGCTTGCCGCGGTTGGTCCATGGATGGGTGACCATCTTTACATACCGAATTTCCTCCGTGCCTCGGAAAGCACGTTATCCTGTTGGTCCCGGCTGTCATTTGTGGATCTTTGACAGTCGTTACGGGTCGTCAAAAACCCGAAAGGCTGACAACCAGTCTTACCAACGAGAATCGTGTTACCCAGTTACTGGGTTGTGGAGGTCAGATAGGCAGTGGCTCCATGTAAAATACTGATATTCAGCTGCATCCGGTTAGACTGGAAGCCAACCATAGATGGGAAAAGGCTATGGAGATCCAGAAACAGTTCAAAAGGCTATCGACAAAATAGTATACAAATTCTAAAAACTTACGATTATTATGTTATTGTAAAAATGGCACGTGTAGGTAATAATAGCTCTTAAAAAAATATTTGTTTGCGATAAAGATCATCAACTTATCAATCATCATAATTATCATCATCATAATTATTCTGCGTCACAACTCAGGTGTGGGTATGATGCAACCTACTCGTCTAACTATCCGACTGGACGACGCTTCACGCAATCAGAGGGCTGGCTCGTGCTTTGGCCAAAGAATTAGCATTGCCATTCAACGTGGCAATGCTGAAAGTCTTCTGGGCACATTTCCGGATGACAGCGATGCGGACGAGTATTTCGACGCCTAAGGGCCTATTTCACGATGTCCAGCCACTATTCACCGAATAAATTCAAAAATGGAACAGAATTTGTACGAAATTAACTGCCATGTAAGTTAATATGAACTTAATCGTAGGTGGTGAAACAGGCCAGTGTCTTTCTGTTTTTATATTTATTTGTACAGTTATATATTTTATATAAACATTTTCTTTATAATATGTAAATTTTGCTTGACAATTTTAAAAAATCTGACTATTATCACAACATGGTATTCCCCATTCATGAAGGGCATCACGATTTTAAAATAAACAAATCCACGTTTAAAGAAATTTTCACTAAAACGCACTGTCAACTGTCATCAATATTTTGATACCAAACAGTTTCCATGGAGTTTCTTGCTCGTTCTTCTGCATAGAAACCTATTACGCTTTGGAATGGGTAACTAGCTTCATATTTCTGACTGAACGGACTCCTCGATAATTCAAAAGTACATGAAATTGGTTTAATTGAAATACATGCTTCGAGTTTGAATTCCACTGTCAAAACTAAGGCCGATCTCCACAATTCCAGCAATGTCGCGATCATATCAAGAAAATAGGTTAAACTCAGTTTAAAGTCCCAGTTAATGGAGCGCGGTGTAATCCGGCTCTAATAACCGCACTAATGAGTTTTCATTCTTTCCTCATTTCCGTGGTTGAGAGTATTTCCGAGTCCCCGAGCATCTAGGATAAACTGTAGAAATTGCTCTTCGGGTGAAAGAGATGGCGTTATTCTTGGAAACATTTTGCACAAGGAGTAAGTGAGACAGCAAAAGGTTGCCGGGATCGCTGAGATTCCTCAAATTCAAATGTCTTTTCCTAGAATGTGCTGTCTCGGAGTGTTTGTTAAATGGAATATTTCATGTCGTTCATTCTTAATGTAGTTTCTTGATAGTGTTTGGACTCGCTTCTTAAGCACGATCTTGTAGTTAAACCTTGCATGTGACCCTTAAAATGTACATTGAATATTATACATAAAATGTACAGTGGGCTGCATCAATTGGGTACCCCAGTTGTATTGTAATTTTAATACAACTGGGGTACCCAATTGATGCAGCCCACTGTACATACATAATGTTACTTTTTGAGATAAGTTAAGTTGTTGTATAAAGACGGTATTGTTGTTTTTAGGGTTCTGTACCTCAAAAGGAAAAAATGGAACCCTTATAGGATCACTTCGTTGTTCGTCTGTCTGTCAGTCTGTCAAGACCCTTTTTCTCAGGAACGGGTGGAGGCATCAAGTTGAAATTAATATCTAATCTGTGGTCCCTTGGAGCTCTAAAAAAATCAAGCTTCTAACAACGCAAGAAAAAAATACGGTCATTTAAGCGAAATTTTTAAACTCACAAATAAATCAAAACCGGGTACTTCCCGTTGACCTACAATCATGAAATGTGGCAGGAAGCAAGGTCTCACAGCATAAGTAAAATTATAATTAGCATTTTGTAGTTAAATCACATAAAGCAATCGTTTTTTGTGATTACAAACTTACATATTTTTCAACTATTACAATGGTAAGTTTGTTTTTGGGATATTTTTTTCTCAACTACGGAACCCTTCATTGTGCGTGGTCTTACACGCACTTGGCCGGTTTTTTTTAAATATTGTCAGCCGTTAATCCACACTTACATGGAATTGGTTATTGTTCCTATTGTGTACAGGCAATTGGTTATTGTTCCTATTGTGTACAGGCAATTGGTTATTGTTCCTATTGTGTACAGGCAATTGGTTATTGTTCCTATTGTGTACAGGCAATTGGTTATTGTTCCTATTGTGTACAGGCAATTGGTTATTGTTCCTATTGTGTACAGGCAATTGGTTATTGTTCCTATTGTGTACAGGCAATTGGTTATTGTTCCTATTGTGTACAGGCAATTGGTTATTGTTCCTATTGTGTACAGGCAATTGGTTATTGTTTCTATTGTGTACAGGCAATTGCCTGAAATTGTGCCAACTCTATGAACTATACTCAACTATACTCCATTTATTATATAGAAAATAGTAGCGTTTGGATGTCGGAAATTATCCCAAGGGAACCGTACATTTTTCCGGGATAAAAATCCTATGTGCTATTCCAGACTTTAATCTATATATGTGACAAATTTCATCCAGATCAATTCAGCCGTTCTGGCGTGATTGAGTAACAAGCATCCATGCATCCAAACTTTCGCATTTATAACAGTAGTAAGATTAGACAAATACTCGTAACGGCTAAATAACAACTGTGTATTAATGTTGAAATTACTGCACCTTAAAGTTATTTTTTAACTTCTCAAACTTCGGACGTGTAAATGGTAAATACAAAGATTACATTGCTTTATATTTATCGTGAAATAACGTACCTATACATCGTCATTATACGTTTATATCGAAATAACGAAAGGGTGGTAACCGTTATTTGTCTAATGTTATACTTATAACGTATAATAAATGGAGTATAGTGGAATGGAGTATAGTATACTCGTAAATGGAGTGGGTATAAAAACTTCATTGCTTATTCTAGACCTTCTCAACAAGAACAGTAATGAGTTCACATTTCCCAACAATGCCAAAAACGTTGACTTAAAACATTAGGAATATTAGCAATAATATTCCTAGAACTAAGACAACAATGTGGACAATGGTGTGGGTTACATGTTTGTTAAATCTTAGTTTAAGTATTTTCTTGTATTTTGCAGCATGTAACTGTTTTTTGTCCCTAATAAATAAAATAAAATAAAATAAAAATAAGACCACTAATAAAAAACCAATAATATTCCTAAGACTGGAAATATTTCGTCACGAGTTTCCGTGATTATATGAGGACACATAGCAGCCAAGTTGTTATTAAAAACTTAGCTAGCGCTTTTTAAACATGAGACATGCCAAGCTGAGATAACGTAGCGTGAGCAAGAGCATCATCAGTAGTGTTGGGGAGAAATATCGATGTTTCTAAAAGTTTGTTTTTAGATTATTTTTTTTTTTTTGTGAAAACAGAATTTATGTATTGTTTATGGTACCTATGTTTTACCTTTTTAAGGTGACGATAAGTGCTGGTGACCTTGTGCGATTAGGCGGTGCGCTTTCGCCGCATTCCCTTCGGCTTCATAGGGAATATAATTTTTAGCAACGAAAATATGAATTTTTGAAAAAAAGGTCACAGATTTTGTAATTAAATATACTTAAAGTACCCGTCACGAGAAGCTATAAATTATGTAAACAAACATCTTTTACTAAGTAAACATTTTATACTGAGAGATAATAATAAATTGACCATATTCAATCGACATGAAATATAGACGGGTTATATGAAAGTAACAACCTATTTAATTTAGTCGGATCATATTTTAACGACGCAAAGCGCTATCGTTTGTGTTTCTTGGTACCGGAACGCGTCCGTCGCAGGGATTGTAAACTATCGGGACGCCATTTTGAAATAAACGCGTCATTCGAGTTTCGAATGCTTCGTGATACATGTCACTGATTCTGACACAGAAATGGAAACATCTGAATCTGACGAATAATTATTCTTAAATAATATATGTTAATTAATATTTGTTACTTAATAATTTATTAAATCTTAAACAAAATCATTTTTTTTGTTGGTCCAAATGTTGTGAACTCCTGAACACTTGTTTACAAAATTTATAGCTTCTCATGACGGGTACTTTATATAATAAAATAGTATGTTCGAAAAAAAAACAAGATTATGTCCTAAGTAAAGTAATATCGTTTTTATATTTTGGGTAGATATTAATTTCCTGAATTTATTTCATAAAGTAGTTTACTACAATACTTAAATATTCACTTATAGAATTATTGTGTACGCGTTCTAGTTTAACATACCTACATTTTTTGCATAACTTACTTGCTTTATTTGAAGGCGTAAAAACAGATTTAAAAGTCATTAAAATCATACATTTGCGTTTTATCGTTAATTTCATCAACAACTAGGAGCAACTGAACATCAAAATCGGCACCGTACCCATATACTTCAAAATGTAGGCACAGTAGATCAATATTTGACAAAAGAACAGAGACTTAAATTTTTTTATGGTATTTTACTTTTTACGAGGAGCTCTTGACTAAGTAATAACAGCCGCACGGGTCGATCCAGCAGGTTAAGCTACGCTTGCCGGGGTTGGTCTGTGGATGGTTGACAATATTTACATACCGAGACTCCTCCGTGCTTCGGAAAGCACGCTAAGCCGTTGGGTTCCGGCTGTCATTTATGGATCTTCGACAGTCGTTACCGTTAGTCTTACCAAGGAGTATCTTATTATCCAGTTACTGGGTTGTGGAGGTCAAATAGGCAGTCGCTCTAAGTAAAATACTGGTATTCAGTTGCATCCGGTTAGACTGGAAACCGACCCCAACTAGATACTTCAGAACAAAGATATTTGGGATAAGGCTAGGCCGATTGATTGACCTTTTTCTTTCGGTATCCTACAGTTTCCTAAAAATAAACCTACGGGTACCGAGTTTCAAAATGTATCGACGACATGATTGTCACATCACTACGGTGAACTCCATAAAGTCCCAGCACGCTTGCCTCCGTGCCGGCACATACGAACGACTTAATTATATTTTTCTCTGCCCATCCCGCACGACAAACATCATGTTTACCCTAATATATCATAAAAGTTATCTACAAAATATAATACCGCATTGGTATCATAATTTTCGGGAATTGTTACATGGTCCCGATATTTTACCGATACCGATCAGTATTTGGAAGGCTAGTACTGTCAATCTTTTTGTGTTGCGATAGAATTGTGCAATAATGTCCCTACGGTATGTGAAATAACATCTGCCGAAAGTTTATTACGCGATGGAAATTCGGCATGCATTGATTTTTATGAAAATCACGCTACGTAATTTTACCGAGTTGTGTCATTGATAAATTAAAACATGCCGCATTTTCCAACGCATAATTTCGGCAAATCCATCTGCCGAAATTACGCGGCGCCAATACAATGCAATGCTAATCTTTTATCGTGTGACTTCTGGTAAACAATACGCCCTAGCTTTGTCCCGTAGATACAGCAGTTTCTTGCTGCTTGCCTTCAGTTTTTATGATGCGTTTTCACATCCTACTCTTTTACTCACACTGACAGCTAAGATAGGTATGATGGCGTCACCTGGGACTATCTCAGGGTCGTCATGACCGCTGCTAGAGGCGGGAGTGCAGTGTGCGTAACACCACTTCACATCATATTGCAATACTCAACATTTAATGACAGCTATGATAGTTGTGATCACGGCACCTGGCACTATCTCCGGGTAGCCATGACCGCTGCTAGCGGCGCGTGTGCAGCGTGCGTAACACCACTTCACATCATATTTCAATACTCAACATTTAATGACAGCTATGATAGTTGTGATCACGGCACCTGTCACTATCTCCGGGTCGCCATGACCGCTGCTAGCGGCGCGTGTGCAGTGTGCGTAACACCACTTCACATCATATTGCAATACTCAACATTTAATGACAGCTATGATAGCTGTGATCACGGCACCTGTCACTATCTCCGGGTAGCCATGACCGCTGCTAGCGGCGCGTGTGCAGTGTGCGTAACACCACTTCACATCATATTGCAATACTCAACATTTAATGACAGCTATGATAGCTGTGATCACGGCACCTGTCACTATCTCCGGGTAGCCATGACCGCTGCTAGCGGCGCGTGTGCAGCGTGCCTAACATCACTTCACATCATATTTCAATACTCAACATTTAATGACAGCTATGATGGTTGTGATCACGGCACCTGTCACTATCTCCGGGTCGCCATGACCGCTGCTAGCGGCGCGTGTGCAGTGTGCGTAACACCACTTCACATCATATTGCAATACTCAACATTTAATGACAGCTATGATAGCTGTGATCACGGCACCTGTCACTATCTCCGGGTAGCCATGGCCGCTGCTAGCGGCGCGTGTGCAGTGTGCGTAACACCACTTCACATCATATTGCAATACTCAACATTTAATGACAGCTATGATAGCTGTGATCACGGCACCTGTCACTATCTCCGGGTAGCCATGACCGCTGCTAGCGGTGCGTGTGCAGCGTGCGTAACATCACTTCACATCATATTTCAATACTCAACATTTAATGACAGCTATGATAGTTGTGATCACGGCACCTGTCACTATCTCCGGGTCGCCATGACCGCTACTATAGCGGCGCGTGTGCAGCGTGCGTAACACCACTTCACATCATATTTCAATACTCAACATTTAATGACAGCTATGATAGTTGTGATCACGGCACCTGTCACTATCTCCGGGTCGCCATGACCGCTACTATAGCGGCGCGTGTGCAGCGTGCGTAACACCACTTCACATCATATTTCAATACTCAACATTTAATGACAGCTATGATAGTTGTGATCACGGCACCTGTCACTATCTCCGGACCGCCATGACCTAGCGGCGCATGTGCAGCGTGCGTAACACCACTTCACATCATATTTCAATACTCAACATTTAATGACAGCTATGATAGTTGTGATCACGGCACCTGTCACTATCTCCGGACCGCCATGACCTAGCGGCGCATGTGCAGCGTGCGTAACACCACTTCACATCATATTTCAATACTCAACATTTAATGACAGCTATGATAGTTGTGATCACGGCACCTGTCACTATCTCCGGACCGCCATGACCTAGCGGCGCATGTGCAGCGTGCGTAACACCACTTCACATCATATTTCAATACTCAACATTTAATTATAGCTATGATAGTTGTGATTACGGCACCTGTCACTATCTCCGGGTCGCCATGACCGCTGCTAGCGGCGCGTGTGCAGCGTGCGTAACACCACTTCACATCCTATTCGTCGCCACCTGGAACAATCGTGAACAAATTGAATAAATGTTACTGTGTGCTTAAAAATATTTGTTTACAGTAAATTTATGCAGGTTACATTTTTTTTCATCAAAGATTTTTTTTTATTCTTGGGTTTAATTCGATATCGTGACCGTTTTCGTATGGCAATCGATAAATCTTGTGCATACTCGTAAATAATCAGGATTAGCTAACATTACGAAACTTTTTTAGTATAAGTAGCATTAAGTTTTACTTTGCCTTTTTGACGAGATTTACTAAACCTACATTACCCAGCAGATTAATTTACGTATTGCGTACTTATTTACACTGAAATAACTGTTATAATAAACTATCCTAATAAACTAGAACAAAATGACCTACAAAAACGGATATATCCAGTGTCAAATCACGACATACCTGATTACCTAACCCTACCTACCTCTGGGAATACTATAGAAACCTGTTACTATACTATATTTGTACCGGCTCACCCCGTACACCGTATTCCATAGTAACAAGTACCTACAATACCGGCCTCAATCTTGTACCACTTAACTGATTGCTTGCTGGACGCGACTGTACCTGTCCCGAACAAAATAATGTATGCTCGTTGTGTATCATTGTACTTTTTGCTGTTGATTTATTTTCTTGGCTCTTCTTTTGTTTTTATGGGATTGGTATTGCGGGTTTTAGTCGATTGCTTACGTTTTCTATGATAATTAAAATGTTTATTACAGGTACCAAAAAAATGTTAGATCATCTCCTGAATATAGGTTGTACCGGAAAGGTGTGTTCAAACTGAACAACTTTCTCCATGGGACCAACATCGTAATCGCGAAAAAATAACCAGCCGTTGTAACAAATCTACTGGCCTAGAGAAATGAAAGCGGAAGAAAAAATAGATTTGAACATACATATATTGGAAGAAAGATAAAAAATACAGACCGATTAAAAAAAAAAACAGACCCTACATAAAAACGCACAGATAGGATGATAGAGCTTGACAGCCTGACATAAATGTCATAACACCGTCCCATAAATTTGGTTCGAGTAAATTTTGAAGTTTTGTATGGGACAGTTTATATCTTTTTCGTCAAAGAAAAAAAAAGATCAAAAATCATACACATTAATTAAAAGGGAAGAGATAAGACAACGGAAACCAACCCAAACACCGATAAAACTAATTAACACCAAAATTATCATAATCTCCTTGACACACTAATTAAGACAGCAGCAACGCCATCTATCGTGTTACCTCAAAATTAACATGAACAAAATCCATTATCCAAAATTCAACCCTAAAATGGAACGGAAATAAATTCGTCATCTCAAACTCGACATCGATTGTACAAACTCCATGCTCTTTGAACACTTAAACGCTGAAAGCATTGTAAAGAGCTCTCTTCTGTAGTGTCACTTGACTCTAAAACGCCAGAAAAGCTTTTAAACAAGAAAACCTAGAGTTGTTGTTGTTGTTGTTGTTGTCTTGTGTTTAGTAGCGGTGATGATGTGGACGTTATTGGCTTCAGAAGAAATTCGGGAAATGAAAAAATATATTTTTCAATACACTTCCTCGAAAACTGGTTCATATCGCACTACGATTAGGTTCACAATGCAATGTATGTCGCACACGTGCGATTTTTTATTTTCCCGCACGTGTGCGGGAATGCCACAGATAACTTATACCTATACTTAGTCCAAATTGGTTCAATGCCTATACTCGCAACTCTCTATTCGGAACTGAATGTTTTTTTTTAATCTCGGCAAAGAGATATGCGTCTATAGGGCGTTAATATTTTTTAAATATTTAAATAATGTTTCTATATAGAATATTATCAAAAACCATGATTATTACAATAAAAAAAACGTTTATGAACAAATTAACATTTATTTGTGTTCTAAACTCAAAAATATTTCAATTTTCTATTTTCACATTAGGCTGTTTATCGGCTTTATACCTTTGCTTCTCTTTCAACCTGGCGAAAGCAAAGCGCGGAAAAAAAAGAAAATTTAAATCATAGTTCCCTATTAATTCATGACAAAATTATTTTCCGTTATTTTATGTGTTTTTTATTTTATTTCTTCAAAAGTGTATTTAAAAACGTCGTTTGATACTCGTGGACATTTGTTATTGCAGTTCTCGGCTCAAAAACAACCTCGCCTACGGCTCGGGTGTTTTAATTCCGCCTCGAACGCAATAACAAGCGTTCTCCACTTGTATCAAAATGTACTATTTATTTTAATAGTTTGTTATTTGACTTATGTCAAAACAGATTGAATTACTTACTACCTAAAGAAATAAACATTTGTAGAGATGGATGTCAATACCTCAACTTAATAATACCTAAAGGTACATCCTTATCTATCTGCCTAGCCTATTCCCAACTATGTTGGGGTCGGCTTCCAGTCTAACCGGATGCAGCTGAATACCAGTATTTTACGTGGAGCGACTGCCTATCTACCTCCACAACCCAGTTACTGGGTAATACGATACCCCTTGGTAAGACTGGTTGTCAGACTTTCGGGCTTCTGACGACCCGTAACGACTGTCAAAGATCCAGGAATGACAGCCGGGACCAACGGTTTAACGTGCTTTCCGAGGCACGGAGGAATCTCGCTATGTAAAGATGGTCACCCATCCACTGACCAACCCCGGCAGGCGTAGCTTAACCTGACGGATCGACCCGTGCGGCTGTTATTACTTAGCCACGAGCTCCTCCTAAAGTTACATCATTATTTGCATACAACTCACATAAGCAATTTAGTAGGTAAAGGAATTATCCCAACATTGTCTTCCGCTATACTATAAAAAAATACCATGCAACGCCTTTTATTCCCCAAATAAATAAAAATAGTAAATAAAAAAACATGATGTCTGAATTTCCGGCGAAGAGGGAAATATAACACTTAAACCCGTGGAGAGTCAGCATAGCATTTGAAATTTAGACGGACGAATGCGGAAAATGGGGCTTACTGTAAAAACATACGGGGCCGTATCCCGAGCGGGCCCGTGAGGTTTAGAATAAATAGCCGGTTCAGTATACATAAAATCATAGAGGTATGAAGAACAGAGCGGAATGTTCATCATCTTCCACAAAAAAGGGAGCATCCTTCTACCAGGCGCTTGTTGCGTCTGGTGGGCTACCCAGGGCTAGTCGGGGCATAAAACTACGAGAACTTATAAACTAAGCGATTGCATGCTAAGGGCTTTCCCTGTGGGATACGAACCTCGGCTTAGGGCGTCGCTGGGGGGAGGCCAGCAAGGAGGGACAGGCTGGATCATATCTGGATAATTATTATTAACTGGGGAATTTAAAGCTACAGGCTCAGCTACGCCTCATGTGGCAATGCCGCCACAAGTAAAACGAAGCCTGCAAATTATGTTGCCAGTCGTTTAACTACCAGTGATTTTTGTAACCTATTAAATTACTACCTATTACCACAGTATAAAAACATACAGTAGGAAGACGCCTTTGATCTCGTGGTAAATGCAAACAACGTCTAGACATTGTCGCCACAGCAAGGGTTGCCCCACGTAAACTATATTAATATTTTCATTTGAGATGAACATCGTCATCAACATTATTATTAATATAAACGACATTTGAGTGCCTGCTTATTTCTTAAGTTTTTTTTTCTAATTATTTTATTATTTAAGTTAATTTTTTCGACATGGATGTCATTCTCATGGTTTTTGAGGTCGGTGATGACGATAACGAGGTTAAAATCAAAATTCAAGATGGCGGCTGCGAAAAGGAGATCGGCGAGTCATGGCCCCGATAGACAAAGTATTAGACCATTCGAAAAAATATTTAAATAATTATAAGACCTACTTTAATTTATCATTTCCTAAAAAACGTAGGAAAAAGGAATTAAAAAAAAAGAAAAGTCAGTTGTATTCCTCGCGTTGCAGTTGTTTTAATAACAACTGATTTTGCCATATTAAAAAAAATGTTTTTCCCATCAAAAGATTATTATTATAATTTTTTATTTATATTTCTTTTCACTTAAAAAAGTATTTTATGAGTTTATTGCGAAACAATTATTAAAAATACAGTATTTTTTTGTTGTTGTTATGTTATTTTAATGATTTTATAGAAAAATCGATTTGCATTTTTGCGAACTGCAACACTCGATACGGCTGTCACTTGTCAATCAATCGGTTGTCAACAACAGATTGCCGGATAGCGTCATAACGTTTCTCGCTCGTGTTGTGGACTTACGTTATATGTTTATTTTGTGTGCTACCTTTAATTACCGACCCTTGCTGTGTTTTTGGACAATTGTAACTGCCTTTGTGACCGACCCTAAGATAAGAGTAGGCTGCTGTGCACATATTTTAAGTATAATATGGTACCTAGGCCACCCTAAGTACCATATCATACATAGGTATGTACCAAGAAAATGTGGTACCTCAGCCCAGCATCTCGATAATATATTGATCACCTATGATGATGTGGAAAACAATGAATAAAATATTTTAAATTAACTTGAATTCGTTTTTTTTCTTTAAAATCCCTGATCATGTGCAGCTAAGGAATATAAATTCAACATTCTGTAAGTAACTTTCACTTCATGTTAAAATCACTCAAACTCATAACCTAAAGATAGAGCGGGAACAAATGTTAATGGGATTTATTGACTACTGTCTGAAGTAATTTTTTTTTTAAATATCCATATCCCATGTTATATCAAAAAACTAATTACACAGGGCTATAGACTAGTATTATTCCTTGAAAACCCAAATTATTTAATTTTTGTTTATTGAGGCCTAATTTGTTAGGGCTGTTTGCGGATCCCCTTTACTAATTTTTCGTCATGGGTATCGTTTCTATGGTTTTCTAGGACGGTAAAGCCGATAGTGAAGTCAAAATGAAAATCCAACATGGCGGCTGCGAAAATTTTCAAATTTTTCTTCATGACCTCATTATCGTTTTTAGCGACCTCAAAAACAATGAAAATGACACCCATGACGGAAAATTAGAAAAATTTGTCATCTTGGATTTAAAAACCATGAAAATGACACCCATGTTATTATTATTATTTCATTTATTTGAGTTTATACTTAAATAAGTTACATTTTTAAATATCACACTAATATTATAAAGGCGAAAGTTTGTGAGTGTGTGTGTGTGTTTGTTTGTAACTTCTTCACGCTCAAACGACAGGACCGATTTGGATGAAATTATGTATGTAGATAGCTTATACCCTGGATTAACACATAAGCTACTTTTTATCACGCTCTACGCGGTTGAAACCGCGGGGCACAGCTAGTTAGAATATAAAAACAAAACACACAAGGTTCGTGACGGAATTTCGTGACGGAAAAATCTTGATTTTTTTTTCGTCTAGCCTCATCCGTCAAGTTCGTACCGTCCGTTCCAAAAAAACTTAAGGAATAAGCAAACAGGTACTCAAATGTTACTGTGTCGTATCTCTGTATTTTTCTGTATAGGTACACTCTGCAACAGAGATAAGTAACCAGTGTTGTAGTGTGCGTGACACTACAAAACTGTATCTACTGTTAAAACGACTCATTACGTACAGCACACAATGCCCTCACGCACACATCGCGTTCATGTGCGAGTGAGTGCGCTAATGTCTTCTCAATTATAGTATAACATAATTTCGCGTTGAAAACTTAAGCGTTCGTAGCTCAACGAATAAGGCATCATACTTCTGAGTACTACTGTGTGAGTTCAAATCTCTGAAGTGATGATTCTTTTTGCGATTTATTATTTTAAGCTAAAGCAATTAGAACAATTTTTGTTAAGAAAATGTTTTATTTATTTAAAATTGCTTAAATAAATAAAACCATTTTTAATAAATATCTTTATTTAAAAAAAAGAACATCAAAAGTGAACATGTTTTATTATAAATACAACAATATGTTTAGAACATGCTATTACATCTTTTTATACCATTATATAATATGTATACAACAATGGGCGGAGTGAATAAACATGTCACATAGATAACAAATATAATCTGATCCAGTAACAATAACATCACTCACACACTCCTACCTACACAGTACCGCCGACTTAATTTATTATGGCTAAATATGCTGTGAAAGTATTAAGTATTTCGTTCAGGTATCTATTATAAAATAAAGTCGCTTTTCATGTCTGTCTGTGTAGCCGCGTTGTTCTTCTAACGCCACAGATTTTGATGCGGTTTTCACTATCATGATAAATAATAGGTCTTTACCTATGAAATTGCCGTTTTGTATGAAAAAATTTAAACGAATTTTTTTCATGTATTTTTTATTTGTATTAATAGAAGTAACCACCCATGCAATCAGTGCATCTTTGCCAACGCAGTGGCAGTTTATTGATGCCGTTCTTAAAGAAATCAGCTGGTCGGGAGGCAACAAATTCTTCAAAGGCATTTTGTACTGCCTCTCGGGTATTGATTTTTTTTCCCGCCAAGAAGTTATCCAAATTCTGGAAAAAGTAGTAGTCTGTAGGCGCAAGGTCTGGTGAGTAGGGCGGATGACGGAGAGCTTCCAACCCCAGTTCTTGCAACTTGGAGACCGTCTGCTGTGCAGTATGAGGTCGCGCGTTGTCGTGCAGGAGCAGCGGAGACGAGCGATTGACCAATGCTGGTTGGAGATGTGCCAGCTTCTCCATCATTGTGTTTAGTTCTTCACAGTGTACATCTGCAGTAATGCTCACCCCGTTTGGTAAGAAGCTGTGATGAATCACACCGGCGCTAGACCACCAAACAGTGACCATCACTTTTCTAGGAGTAAGTTTTCGTTTAGGGCATTGTTTAGGTGCTGAACCAGGATCCAACCAACTTGCTGAGCGCTTGCGGTTATCGAACAGAATCCATTTTTCATCGCAGGTAACAATGCGGTTCAAAATTCCTTCATTTGTGTGTCTGTTGAGCAGTGCAAGGCACGTCTCGACGCGTACTTCGCGCTGGCGATCATTGAGTTCGTGGGGCACCCATTTGTCAAGCTTTTTTACCTTGCCAATTTGACGCAAATGGACCAAGATTGTTTTGACGCTAACGTCGAAAGCTGCTGCTAATTCAGCCGTAGATTGTGTATCATCAGCTTCCACAATCGCCTTTAATTCGTAATTGTCGACCAAAGTCTTCGGACGACAGCGAGGTTCATTTTGCAGGTCTAAATTTCCAGAACGGAAGCGAGCAAACCAATAACAGGTGGTGCGTTGGTTTGTAGTGTTAGCTCCGTAAACGTCGTTGATGTTGCGTGCCGCTTGTGCCGCGTTGCTGCCACGACGGTACTCATATTCCATAATTACTCAAATTTTTAACGTATCCATGATGACGAAAAAGATTGAAATGCGATGAAAATGTAACACTAATCAATAAACAAATGACTACTTTTGGAAAAAAAAATCCATGTTTTTAAAATAAAATTAATTTGAAATTAGAATTCTTAGCCAAACAAAAATTATTTTGATTTGAAATGGCCAGTACTGCAGAACGGCAATTTCATAGGTAAAGACCTAATATTTAACTTATATATTATAGCAACCTTCATGTTTTAACAAGTCGTAAAAACCGTGCGAATCAGGGCCGGGTCGCTAGTTCAGTTATATACAGATATGAATTACCTACATTTTTGAAAATTAAAATTAAAATAAAAACATTTACCACCTGTATCGGGAACAGTAGGTATTATAATTATTACCAACCATTATTAATTATTTCTAGGAAAATAATAGATTTAAAAACGTTAAAATGTCTGAAATTTAAAGGTAGTATATAATATGTATGTTACGATAAGTCGGTGGTGATTTTCGACGAAGACATTTTTCATCAGTAATTATGACGACATTGTTTTGTCAATCGAAGTGCCGATATTCCGCGATTTTGACGGTGCACGGTTTATAACAAAATTTTACGCGTCGGTTTGCAACATGTCAAACCGTCTGCTTGCAGGTGGTTCCGTACAGTTTGCATAATGACGTTGTGTGCTGCTGCTGTTATGCTGGTCTAAGCGAATGGATCTGATGTATGGGTGGCAACAATCTCACGCACGATGCCGAGGCGAAACATTTGTGTAAGCCAATGGTGTCGGTCCAGGCAGGCGACGGTTTATTTCGCTTGTCTCAGTGACAATGCACCCACAGTCAAACGGTTTTTCTCTACAAAAAAAAAAGTGAAAATATTAGGTCTAAACATACACCTCCCAAATTATAAATTAAGAAATAAAAGTTACACAATATAAATACAATGCAGAGAATATATATTTATATACTTAAATACAATTGATATATAAGGCTAGTGGTCAGTAATAATAAAAATTATAATACGATAAAATAGAAATAAAAAGGCAGGGCGAGTGACCTAGGAAATACATAATATCATACTTATAAAAAATAAAAAATAATATAATATAATAATGACACTTATTATTTACTTTATTCATTAGTGCACATATAAAATGTATTTTTTTTATTTTTTCTAAAAAGTATTAAACAATATTATTATACTTTATTTAGAATAGAAATCCTTTGTTTAATTACCATACATGCAATTTACATTTTTAAATATTTTAGAAAAAAAATGAAATCTTTTAAAGTTGTATTTTATTATTATTATCTAATCATTTACAAACATATTCATTATTTTTGAATATTTTATTACAAAACACAGATAAAAAACTATTACTATAATACTGTGTAAACCAATAATGGAAATGATTAAATAATTACCTATAGATATAATGAGTGGCTATGCAGTTAACAAAAATGTATTTATTTGTTAACTGCATAGCCACTCATTATACTAAATTCAACTATTCCGGTGTCATTTCCTATTAGATTCAACTATTCATATCCACAATTCGTTAAATGAGATACAACAGACAATCATAATAAAACTACTGGGTGGGATCACGGTGACATAATAAATTAATACATTCTAATAATAATTTCACTCACCGATAGCATTGGGCGCCTTGCGATTTCACTAATAGAAATATTTTTTTTCTCATGCAAAACAATAATCTGAGCTTTTTGAAATCTTGTTAAATGATGCATGGTCTAAATTAATCAATATATCACAATCACAAACTTCAAGTGCAAAAGAAAGAGTATAATGTGTAGTTGCTAATGCAGACTGACTACATAAGTTCACAATTAAAGGCAGGAATATATTTTTAAAGCGGGTAGTTAGCTTCTAAACTGGGAAATAATTTTAAGTAGGCGAGAAACTTGTGGTAGATTCTCAAACTGGTCAGAATATCGCTTTATTCAGTTAGTATATTCATTTTAAATTACAAAATCTCAAAAATAATATTTTAGTAAACTCGCGGCTCGAACTCAGATCATTCTGTCACTGTAGGTTGAATGCTTACCTGTTGCGCCACGAGAGCAACTATCCTACATTGCGAAATTATGTTACACTATCATTTAAAAGACGTCAGCGCACTCACTCTATGAATGGGATGTGTGCGAGGCTGTCATTGTGAGCAGTACGTACAGTAGGATATAGTTTTGTAGTGTGCGTGTCTGGTTACTTAACTCCTTTGGCCTGTGTACATAAATTAAATAATAATAATAAATTAAAACAATAATTAAATCAACACGATAGCCCTGAAAATTGTGTCCCGAGCTACTAACATAGTGGAAGTATGCAGCTCGGGCTCACGCCTCCCGCGTCTCACCCCTCACGCCCCGCACGATTGCCCTGTCTAAACGGCTTCGTCGGACGACTGTATGATGTATAGACTGTGCTATTACTCTCGAAAAAGCAACTGTTCAAAACAAAAGTCAGTTTCTTGCTAACTGGGACTGAAACCCTACACATTATTTTGAACAAACAACTCCGATGAAATGGATTACTTGCAAGATCCCTTCTACAAACAATCCCTTGCGATAGACTAGCACAGCTATTCACAACGATTCGAGACGCTTCCGTGCTGAATCGAACATCAATCAATGTTATCAAAGGAGTCCTATAAAAAACCTGTTCAAAAATCCGAAAGCCGAACATTTTGACAGTGTTAAATAAAAATAAGGACCACTATTCTTCTGACAGCTATTCGCAGCCTCCCGAGCAAGACAAAATCATACAGTCAAAAATCGTCATTATAGACACGGTAGCTTGTCGATCGGTTGTGAAGCTATGATCTATCTAACAATGCAACATGTTTGTCAAAAAATTACTGCTGCTGTTACATTGCTGCTTAATAGAGCACGAAACTAGAAAAAAAAACTTTTTGTCGCATGTCGTCTGACGGTTTTATTAGATGATAACAGATTCTCGGATTGTCGCATGTCGTCTGACGGTTTTATTAGATAATAACAGATTGTCGGATTGTCGCATGTCGTCTGACGGTTTTATTAGATAATAACAGATTGTCGGATTATCGCATGTCGTTTGACCGTTTTATTAGATAATGGGAAATTATTAATCGCACACCATAAATATATTGTTACATCAAATACTTTACATCTAATACTACATGTACACCAAATCAATGATTGCACTACTAATTAACTAATTGAATATCATTTGTACAAATAATAATCAGTATGCATCAATTTTTGTCCAAAGTCACAACAAAAATATTAATTATAATTATATCAAAAATACTAACTGTTCTTCAAAAATAACAAGAGAGTTTAATGCAGCTTGGTATTTTTAATGTTTAGATTTTTAAGTACCTTCGACGTAAGTTGATTTTTCAATTAATTTGTGTGTGTGTTTGCAAACCACTATTGTATTGGGGTCATCCTGTAAAGATATTGTGTGTATGTTTAAATTCATAAATAAATAACAAATGCGCATCTAATAAATAAATTGATTTGATTTGATTTAATAAACTTAACTTATTGAATATCAAAACTTGTACAAATTATAATTATTGGGCACGACGAGGTAAACTTGGTCAGGTTCCTTTAAACCCTACAGACAGAAATAGGAGCCCCACGTCGATTTAGACATGCAAATTTTGATATGCAAACAGTATTTTCGATGTAAATATTCTGTTGGGAAAAATTGGTAATTTTTTATGTGCGTTTAAAAAATTAGATCAACGAGAACAAACGAACCGCAGCGTCTTCGCCCCAATTTTCTGCCCGAAGGTCTTTACCCACTAGAGTGCAATTTGTCCAAGCCAGCCGGTCGAGTACCCTTGCCGTTGAAACTAAACTGAACTAGTAGTTTTGTGAACGAACCGACTCCGGTTATTTTTTGCAAACTTTTTTTTAACTAACTCGAAAGTACTCGGGTGATGAAAATATTCAGCCGCCTTTTTACAGACGTGGAAATGGGCGCGGGATTTTTTACGAAAATATAAAAATATTTTTAGCACAAATGTTTTTTATATTTTTTTTTGGGTTGCATCACTACTTAACTACAAGCAACATTTTTAAATGCTATATTTTTAAAGATATTTCTAAAGATTAAAAAAAAACAAAAACGTAGTAGGTAAGTATTTTTTGTTTAGTTAGAAATTGTGCACAACGTGTCTTGAGTGGAAATACTATCTTGCATTCATGCAGTCCTAGTACTTTTGTTAGGTTACAGCGGAAAAAAATTCTGCTATTCCCTACATTTATGTTGGCATAACTCGTAAAAATGTAGGTACAGCTGATTTTTTTTCGCGATTTCAGGATTAGTCCCGAGACGACACTTGACTCTAACAAAAATTAGCACTTTAAAGCTTAATTTTTTTGAAAGACCCATCTAACAACACCTCACACTATGAGGTAGACATAAAAAAAAGACCACTTTACGTGTATTTACATAAGGTACCCTAAAAAATTTTTTAACATGATTTAATGTTACCACTTTGTCGGCGTGATGAATATGTATATCCATGCCAAATAATAGCTTTCTAGTACTAAGAGCCTCTGAGCTAAGCTCCGGACGTACAGACGGACATAGCGAAACTATAAGGGTTCCTTGTTGACTACGGAACCCTACAAAAATAAATATCTCACAATCTTCTTCAACATAATTCTCAACCTCAACAAAACATTAGCTGCCTCGCACCACGGAGTTCGCAGCCTTGTACTCGTTCAAGGACCAACCGGGCCTCGCTCAAGGACGCGCTTTGTTCGTGACCACACACTATCGCGAATGTTTGCGTTCTTCGAATGTGTACGCAGTCTACTCAATACTTTATAGAGGCTTACTGTAGGCACTTATGTGTGGCCGTTGTTTTTAAGTAATTTTTTTGTAGCAGGATTTCGTTAGTGGCTAAGTAATAACAGCGGCACGGGTCGATCCATCGGGTTAAGCTACGCTTGCCGGGGTTGGTCAGTGGATGGGTGACCATCTTTACATACCGATTCCTCCGTGCCTCAGAAAGCACGTTAAGCCGTTGGTCGCGGCTGTCATTCGTGGATCTTTGACAGTCGTTACGGGTCGTCAGAAGCCCGAAAGTCTGACAACCAGTCTTACCAAGGGGAATCGTATTACCCAGTAAAAGGTTGTGGAGGCTACATGTAAAATACTGGTATTCAGCTGCATCCGGTTAGACTGGAAGCCGACCCCAACATAGTTGGGAAAAGGCTAGGCAGATTGATTGATTTCGTTAGTGGCTTCTTATGACTTAACAACTTAATCATGATTGAATTTAACGATCATATTTCTGGGTTTTCTAAATTTAATATTTATTTAAAATAGGAAAATTGTTGAAGAATATCTAGTTGCATTTTTTCGGCCGAGGAATAGAATTGTGGCGGCATCTACATCGCCATATACGAACAACGCATCAGCGACATGACGTCACGTAATCCTGCATCGCGCAATTACCTACTTAGAGTTTACCACGCGATTAGCATATATACAACGTCCCGACAACACCCGTCTGGTCGGAGGATCCTCCCTTTTCTATGGAGGATGAGTGAACTTTACACCCTGTTCCTCATGCCTCTAAAGAATCTAGGACTTCTTGCCTCGAGTATAATGGCGTTCTTTGACGTTGGCAATTCTTGTTTTTTTGATAGTAGAGAACATTAAACAATCTTATTATTTTACATCATTTGATATCAATGATGACGTGCAGCATAATCTATCGTTCCCACTGCCGGGACACAGGCCTCCTCTCGGTGAGAGGAAGTGGGCAGGTAATCTACCACGCGGGACCAGTGCGGGTTGGTGGATGTCACATGTCTTCGAATTTTTGGTTCTAGGACATGCCGGTTTCCTCACGATGTTTTCCTTCACCGCTTTGAGAGTAGTAGTGATTAAATTATTTACACAAAGTAAAGCGCCTGCCTGGGTTCAAACCCACGACCCCCACGCCATTACAACTAAGCTACCAACTGACCTACGACTTCTGCGGACGGATGACGTGTCTATTTTGTATTTTTCTTTTCGAGTCTATGACAAATGTAGTCTATTTTTGACCGGCGAAAAAAAAGGAGGAGGTTCTCAAATCAACACGTACATTTTTTTTTTTTTTGTATTCCCACGCATAACTTTAAATACAGAGTTGTCCAATTTAAAAGATTCTTATTTTATTCGAGAGGGTACAGGGCGGGACGACTGTACAGTCAGCAACAAAAGTCGATTAACACTTGTGTTTTCTCAAATCTTAATTATTGAGAAAAATACTTCATTGAAATCGGAACAGATGTACACATTTACACATTTTAAAGAAAATTAACTCTTATCTAATACATAAAATGTCATATCATTTTGTGTTAATTTAGATGATGTCAAAAAGTAGCAGTGTTAACCGACTTCTGTTGCTGACCGTACCTCGAAGTTGGCCCCTTGTAAAATTTATTAACTTTGCTTGGGTAGTTTTTGAGCTAGCTTCAATAACAGGATTGTTTTCCTACTTTTTATGTCGATGATGCTCTCTTTTTTTTTTTGCAGGTATTCGAATTTGTGTGGACTACTAACTAAAAGTAAATACTTTTTTACAAAAAAAATACAACCGACTTAAAAATGACAAACAACGAGATAATAATAACTTTCATTTCGGAAGTCGGTGGCAACAAACGAAATTACAAAACGATAGACACCGTCTTCCGAAATTAAAGTTATTTTTCACTTTGTAGTGTTTTTAATAAAAGCCGCTCTTTTTTTTTTTTTTTTTGTAATAAAGTTTTCTATAATAATATCACATATTCATATTCACCCTATCACTTGACTTTACATCTCATAACATAATAAATCATGTTACACCCTGTATAACACGACATGTAAGATGTAACAGCCTGTATAACACGTGCGATCACTTGTCAGCTATTGATTTTGGCCGCGCCCCCGGACGGAACAAATACGGAGTTTTTACTTAACTGCGTAACACAGGTGCGGATGTTGACTGTAACCTTCACGTAAATCTACGTGATCTACCTATACGTACATACGTCTCGTAGATACGTTACGTCACTTTTACCCGGACCGATTTTTCTGAAATTAACTTCTATACCTATTTATTATAAAATAAAGTCACTTTTCGTGTGTTTGTGTGAGCGCGTTGTTCTTCTAAACTCATCATCTGCCTAGCCTTTTCCCAACTATGTTGGGGCCGGCTTCCAGTCTAACCGGATGCAGCTGAATACCAGTATTTTACATGGAGCGACTACCTATTTGACCTTCACAACCCAGTAACTGGGTAATACGGCTTCTGACGACCCGTAACGACTGTCAAAGATCCACGAATGACAGCTGGGACCAACGGCTTAACGTGCTTTCCGAGGCACGGAGGAGTCTCGGTATGTAAAGATGGTCACCCATCCACGGACCAACGCCGGCAAGATCGACCCGTGCAGCTGTTATTACTTAGCCACGAGCTCCTCTAAGTTGTTCTTCTAAACTACGCAACGGATGACTTTGATGCGGTTTTTACTATCATTTAGACAATTCATTCCGGATGGTTTATATGTATAATATATTAATATTTAACTTATATATAATATAGAAACCTTCATGTTTTGTCAAGTTGGAAAAAGTTAAAAACTAAAGACAACTAAATTAAAAACAAGCCGTGGCAGCTAAGAGACGACCAGTCCCAAATGACGGCGCCCGTTCACGAACATGACGCCTACAAACAATTGTCCACCATCCACAACGTGATATTAAAAAGACATGGATCCTCTATCCAGCTCAATCAACACTTTATCCTCTATACTATTCCCCTTAGGACCAAAACTTAGCGTTGCATATCCAGTAGCACGAGTCCCTAAGGACTTTGCAGTTCAACTTTCTCACTCATGTAGAGAAATCGGAAAATCTTTGGAACTTATTCGTTTTTCTTCTTGAAATAAGTTTTATTTTTACTCGGAAAATCTACTTCTTTTCAGAGAACTCGATACAGGTTTGTACATTGCAGTTATAAATCGTTTTCATCATCATTAGCAAAAGACGAAGCGATCTTATTCTACCCACTGCTGAGTGCAGACGTAATCCCGTCTGTGCCAGGCTTCCCTCAATCATACAAAGTATAATAATAGGTCGGGGAAAAAGTTTTTTTCGTATTTTATAGGTATAAAGTTATAGTAAAATCTCTTTGGTTGTCTATCTGTATCTGGCTGGTTTTGATACCATTAAATAGATGACATTTCAAAAAAGAAAAATTATAAGTAAAAACGATATCCCGCCATTTTTCGATTGGTTTTCTGTCTGCCAAAATGACTGGTGCTGTTTCACGACCTACGAATAAGTTCTTATTAACTTCCTTGGCAGATATTTTCATACAAAATTCTGTTCTATTTTGAATTTATTCGGTGAGTAATGGCTATTCGGACATCGTGAAATAGGCCCTGATAAAACATCAAAAAGTATTGAATTTCATCGTTACACTGATGAAATTCAATACTTTTGAAGTTTTATTACAAAAAAGGGAAAATGCAACACAAGCAACTACAAAAAAATTGTGACGTTTATCGACTTAACGCAGTGTCTGTAAGAGTAGTACAAAGTTGATTCAAGCATTTTCAGTCCGGGAATTTTTATCTCAAAGATGCAGCTCGCTCTGGTCGCCTCTGGTCGCCCTGTTCTGGATAAAGTCGATACCACTTTTGAAAAAGTGGAGCAAGATCCGTATATTAGTAGTTACGACATACCTAAAGAGTTAGGGGTTGACCACAAAACAGTTTTGACCCATTTGGCAAATGACTCTTAGATATTACGTATAATCAAATGTAAATAAACTATGAAATAAAAATGTCTTGAATTTGTGTATATGTTAGGTTAGGTTAAGTCCGGCTATACCTAGTTTTAGCCGGCTACACTAGGCAGCAGCTGGTTTAACATACGTCTAGCCTATTAATTCACCGCAGCAGGTCGACAGAGCCCCGCTGAACGGGGCTCCTATTTCTGTCTGCAGAGTTTAAAGGAACCTAACCAAACCAAACCTCGGGGTGCCCTTGACGTCGACACACTGGGTAGACATTGGGTAAACATCCAACCTAACCTACCTTTCAGACTTCACCTAGTTGTAGCCGGCTAAAACTAGGTGTAGCCGCACTTCGGGTTTGGGCTCCTATTTCTGTCTGCAGGGTTTAAAGGAACCTAACCAAACCGAATCTTGAGGTGCCCTTGACGTCGACACACTGGGTAGACATTGGGTAGACACCCAACCTAACCTACCTTTCAGACTTCACCTAGTTGTAGTCGGCTAAAACTAGGTGTAGAGCCGCACTTCGGGTTTTAGCCGTAACATAATATAATACGAAGGAACTTTTTCAGTCAGTGAGAGAATTCAATTAAGTAGATTTTTGCTGACGAAACTCCACCTCAATTGCGTATACACACGTTGAATCACAATCCTAAGGATATTGAAGCAAACTGCTAATCCATTGCTTCTATTAAGAATTTTTTAAATTTGTTGTTGTTTGGCAGATGTGACTGGAAACGCTGGGAGGGAACGCCCTAGGAAGACATATAGTGACCTTATTGGTGATGTTCTTCAGGAAGGTCAGGTGCGTAGTACCCGCAACCGGCGTGCGTGTATGAACGTAAACGAGGCAAAAGTAGTATGTAAGGATCGTATCAGGTGGAGTTCTGTAGTTTCTGCTTACCCCCGTGCGAAGGATGCGTGGGTTTATGTATGTGTAAATATTGGAATCGTTGGGATTACTCGTTCCAGACAGGAGGTTACGGTTGGGTCCGAGGGAGGAACTTTTTAAAGTTCCAGCTACCCGTACAAACTTATTAAAGTTTGCACCGGTGATTCGTGCAGTAAGAATACTCAATAGTGTCTCTCGGCGTTTGGACATATTTTCTTGCTCTTTGTCGGAATTCCAGAGGGTGACACTTAGTATGTTGTCCACTGCGTAACTTGTGCTTCTACCCAGACCCGTTACTTGGGACAATTAGCAATAATTTTATGACTACTTTTGTTAACTTGGGTATTACCTGTTAAAACAAATGTATGTGTTAATGAATAAAAATAAATAAATAAATGTATTATTTTTGAAAAATTCGTCTGCTCGACAACGTAAATGACGCAATGGACTGTCAAAATAAATTAGTTTCTCGAGTCGCATCGTTGCTTTGGCTGGCTGGTTTAAAACATGTTACCGGCCAAACCCGATTTCAGGCCAAACTAGTTTATCCTTCGCGTGATATGTTGATGTTGCAGCCAACTAGCTTAATTAGCCGTTTAGTTAACAGCCTAGCCTTTGGAAGTAATGCTCGCCGGCTGCTCCCGCGGATCCGCTCGGCTCGCGCGCGGCTGGTCACAGTTCTAACCTAACTTAACCCATTTGGTCGGGGTAAACAGTTTTGGCCTAGGACAAACTAGTTTGTCCTGATTTCGGGTTCAGCCGGTAACATGTACATAAAAATACCAACATCAAAATAACATCAATTCCTCATTTAATATTCATTTGAGCACGTTACTCCACACGCTTGCTACAGAATTATGTCACTGACATAAATCCATATTTCCCTCAGAAAACAATAGTTCATCAATTATTAGTGTCGTTTAGAGTCCTAATGATTGATGGCAAGTATAATGATCCTAAGTACTGGTATTATGTAATAGGTGTTCCACTGATAATGGTTTTTTACGTAGTGTGAAGTAGGCTTACAATTAAAGGTTCCATATTAACATAACTTACTAGCTAACCCGACAGACGTTGTCCTGTCCCAATTTCAATATTCCCATTATAAAATCCACTTTCAGTTTTCCAGAATTTTCCAATTTTCCCGGCAACTTTTCCAATTATTCTCATCGTTTAAGCCTTCCCTGGACTACGTCAAACATTTCAAAACCAAAATCAGCTAAATCGGCCCGGCCGTTCTTGAGTTATAAAATTACAACGAAAAGTGGCATTGATTTTTATAGTTATAGATTGTACGAGTAAGGTACAGTCAACGGCCAGAAGTCCACTTACACCGCAATGACCATTATCGCCTGCGCTATACAACAACAACTTTTACTATATGGGACAAAACCAGAAATTGCGAAAAAAAAATCAGCTGTTCTCTACATTTTACCCTACGTTATGCGAACATAAGTGTACTGAACAGCTGATTTTTTTTGTGTTTTCGGGTTTGGTCCCATAGTAAAAGTTTTTCATAATGATGAATTCAATGACCCCTTATAAGATTGCCACTGTTTACACTTATAACCTGTATGAGTTCAACTTGTGTATTGAAAACACTCAAAACTGAAGTGATAACACTGATTTACTATGACTGATTTATGTTTAAGACCTTATGTACCATATTTTATGCAAAATAAATATCTGATAAGTATTCTGTTCTGTTCTAATATCCCTACAAACAAATCATTGCATATCGGTTTTCTTAAAAATAATAAACCAAGCTACCTAAAAAAACCTTCCACCCTAAGAAAAACAGCACCTAGCTCTTCACTAAATCCTGTATTTTCCTCCCGGAGTCCCAGGCTAACGAGAAGAAATATGAAAAATAAAACAAGAGTTATAGCACAGGAAATTAAGGCAACGTCGTCGTTGGCTTTAAGCGATTTCTTAGTTATTTACTGGCTAACACAGCTTACTGGAGTGTTTGCATAAGTTTCCTGATCGAAGGAGGTTGCTTTAGTTAGGGGCAGCAAAGAGGTTTTTAAAATTTTTTGTTTTTTTTTTCTCTTGTTCATTTTTAAATTGCAGCCAGTTCGTGGTAGGGAAAATAGTGGTGGGCTATAATTTGTTTTGTGGAACTGCTTTTTAAGTTAGGAGTACGATTATTTTCCAGTTGGTTGATTATTAACACATAGGAAGACTTTTCTAGATATTGCAAAAATGTAATAGAACATCTCAATGTAATTAACAGTTTTGGAGTTTATAATAATAAGACATTATCTAGGTAAAGTTCTAGCTTTGTGTCCTCGATGAGAAAATGTCTGTTTCAACAAGACTTAACTGACCTCTTAAAGCCAAAAACACATAGTATCTATTCAATACATTTATTTATCAGACTTACTACTCGCTGTCCACCAAAACATAAACAATAACTCGACTACACTCGTATTTACCAAGAAAAACAGCCGACCAATACCCTATTTCCCCAAACCAGACAAATACGAAAGTATACACATGAATATTATTTACCTACAAACCCAATTTTTTGCCTTCAGACGGTAAACTGTGCCGTTTCGTTGCGTCATCGCAAACCTCGCACACTTCATCGGACGGCAAAAAACAAAAGATAAAGCTTTAAGGCTTAATATATTCAGTGGAATACCACCCATGGTCTGCACGCGACCTATTGGGGGTGAAGCGAGGGTTTAGGTGAGCTGGGCGAGGTTTTGGTGGAGCTGAGCGAGCACTTGACAACAGGTAAAAGGTTTCTGAAGTGCTAGGCAAGTTCGGGACAACATTGCCTATAATTAATATGGATCATCTACAAGAGTGCCGATTCTGTTGCACACTAAACTTAATTTAGTAACTCACTATAATAAAACAAGAAAGAGACGGAAAATTTGAACTGTCAAATTTAGTTTGGAGAATCGGCACCATTGCATATCTCCATTATTATAATAGCATAGATCATAATATTATGATATCATAAGTCATTGTGTTTATTTTATATTGTGCTTCTTATTTGTGCAGAACAAACAATTTTTCTTTATTTCTTTCTTATTTATAATAGGTTCTAGATTTGAAATGGTTGACCGATCTTGATTCTGTAGGTACATCGTGAAGCTGACTGTACATGATTTTTAGAATAATACAAAACCTAAGCTTAGTAAGATTATCGACTTTCACACAAACATAAAGGACTGCCAGCCCAGGCATATACCTACTCCGCATTGTACCTAGGTATGAAGTACGCAGCGGGCTCGACTTGTCGGACTAATTCAGTGTGGGCCTACCGCGCACAGTCCGGCTCGCACGGTAGTTCGATACTCACTCACGCGCCGCGTCTTAAAAGAAAACAACCCTAACGAGTCAAAAGGTATAAGAGTTACGCGATAGAAAGAGAGGCAACTTCTAGGTGAATATAACTGTAGGTAATTAACGCTGTGCGACCTGAATTGCACTTTATTGTGTCGTAGCAAGAGTCGCTATTTATTTACCCAAGTAAATGATTTTGTGGAGTGAATCTTCTGTTCTTGTACTGCTATGTTCTGTGGTTGTGCTTACAGTTTACAGGACAAGTGAGATGATGATAAATAATTACTCGAAAACAACTTTACGAAGCTACACCGAAGGAGAGTTTTGGTCCCAAACATAGTGTGTTGAAGAGGCATAACAAATAATATGGCTAGAGAGATATTTGCACGGCCCCGAATGTTTGAGCTACTGAACCATCTGAATAATATATACTATCAACGTCACAGAGAATGCTAAAGGGAAACCCGTATATTTGTAGGTTTCTAATAATCTTTATTTTGCACGAATAATACGGGTAGACTGTAAATGTGAAAGTGAAATTAGCTATTGTGGTATATACAAACGTGTGTGGTGATTAAGATGTAATCATTGCAGTATTCAGGGAAACAAAGGGTTTCACGTATTTTTAGCCTAGCAACTGGGGTAGTTCAGCCGGTCTACGGTGTCCGAAAACTAAGGCCGTCATCTGCCTAACCTTTTCCCGGCTATGTTGGTGTCGGCTTCCAGTCTAACCGGATGCAGCGGAATACCAGTATCTTACATGGAGCGACTGCCTATCTGATCTCCACAACCCAGTTACTGGGTAATACGATACACCTTGGTAAGACTGGTTGTCAGACTTTCGGGCTTCTGACGACCCGTAACGACTGTCAAAGATCCACGAATGACAGCTGGGACCAACGGCTTAACGTGCTTTCCGAGGCACGGAGCAGTCTCGGTATGTAAAGATTGTCACCCATCCACGGACCAACCCCAGCAAGCGTAGCTTAACCTGATGGATCGATCCGTGCGGCTGTTATTACTTAATCACGAGCTTCTCACTTTCAAATACTTACCTATCTTAAGTTGCCTGACTTAAACGAAAACAAAAATAAATAAAATATCAGTTAGAAGTATTTGCAGCGACTCAAGCGGAACTAAGCTAGAAATGAGCTGAAGCTGGCCACACCCCTCGGCGGCAATCGGAAAGTTTTTATAGCGGCAACCGTAGAAAAACATCTTATCAACACGCCCTGAGGTTTTCTGTACTAGCGGTCACACAAGTGTTCAGAGCTGCGAAATGAATTGGGTGCAAATCTTTTACATTGTATTAGTATTTATTGTGAGGTAGTTATAGATATTTAAAGATAGATAGGTACCTACTTGTAAACCATAAAAACTATGCAAGTTTGGTGGCTTGGGTAAAATTTACGAAGCCTTTCGTACAATATATTTATCTATCCATACTAATAATAAAGCTGAAAGGTATGTTTTTTTATTTGTTTGTATGTTTGAACGCGCTAATCTCTGGAATTACCAGTAGCATTTGAAAAAAAAAATTGAGGAAAGCTATCTAAGTAACATCACGCTATAACCCTTAAGAGCCGAGCAAAATAAAAAAAAATGAGAAAGAACAATTAACAAAAACGAAGTGCGGGCAGGCGATGTGATGCGACGGGGTTTTACGCGGACGAAGTCGCAGGCAGAAGCTAGTTTAATTTATAAAACTAAGCGACCTACTTTGCCATGTTGGCATGTTTTGTGTTTGGCAAAGTTCTTCAAATAAAATAATGAACAGAGGTCCTCAACGATGATGATAGGGCCAACTGTAAAGTCACGTCCATTCAATTGTAAGTATCATTGCTGTTCTAGCTGTACCGATTTGAAAGGTTCCCGACTAATCAGTAAATCAGTAATACCCACATCAGTTTTTTCAGTTGACTGGTGTCTGATAAATCTAGTTGAAAGTTGCCCCGTTCCATCCAAAACTGTAGTTTTACCCACATTCACTATATCAAGTTCGGGCCTTGGGGTCCGAGTGCTCATCGAGTTTTTGGGGACATCGCCAAGCGGTTGGTCGACTCTACACGGGACCAGAGGGCAGGCTTATTTTTAGTCCAAAGAATTAGCATTGCCATCCAACGTGGCTGGGCACTTTTCTCATTGACAGCGATGTGGACGAATCTTTTGATGCCCTATGAGCTCTTCCCCTTTTTATTTTTTACTAGCTTCTGTCCGCGACTTCGTCCGCGTAAAATTTCTTGTTCACTAGTTTCACGGCCCACCCCGTCGCATCGCCCACGCTATTACTTAGTTTTAGAATTTTATAGGCAAAATTTTGCTACTTTGCATTACATTATTGCAATTTTCTTAAGGATCTCTAATTTTTTCGAAAATAAATTATAGCCTATGTTACTTCCTGATAATTTCACTTTCTATTGGTGAAAAAATTATTAAAATCGGTCCAGTAGTTTCGGAGCCTATTCGGTACAAACAAACAAACAAACACACAAACAAACAAAAAAATCTTTCCTCTTTATAATATTAGGATAGATATAGATTATACATATACTTCTACATAAATTATATATATTTTAGTGTAAGCTTGTATATTGTAACTAAGATTTGTCTATTAAATAAATTATTATAACAGTTACGAGTATTCCAAACGGGAATGATTTTTGTCGCCGCCTGTACTGCCTAATAAAGTACTCGAGTCGTTTCGAGGTGGCGGTGGTGAGGCCACCTCGTCCAACTAAATATTACACTGACCTGATAACTTGCCACACTTAGCTCAAGTTTTTGTGGGGTTCTATTGGAATAGCAAACTTTATGTTGTAGGTGGTGTAAGTTATATGGGGCAACTGAAGAACTGGCAGGTGATAAAGAATTTGCCGATGAATTTAAATATTCTCCTCTATTACAAGCTTTTATTTAGTTCAACCTGTCCCTGTCTGTGATCTAATCTTGCAAGTTAAATTTGACCCACTTCTCATTATCCGATCGAGCTGAAATTTTAAATGCATACGTAAATCAGATGACAATGCAATATTATTATGATAAGGAGCTGATCCGATGATGGAGAAGGCAGGTGGCCAAGGGAACTCAGTAATAAAAGAACGCAACCCTATCGAGTTTGGGCTCGTTTGATTCGTCTTGACAAGGACTCTGGACCTAGATGATATCCAAACTATCAGATTCCTGAAAAGAATCAATCTGCCAATTTTCCCAGCTATGTTGAGGTCGGCTTCCAGTCTAAGATGATGCAGCTGAATACTATTTTACGTGGAGAGACTGCCTATCTGACCTCCACAACCCAGTTAATGGGTAACACGTATCGTGTTACCCATTAACTGGTAAGACTGGTTGTCAGACTTTTGGGCTTCTAACTACCCGTAATGACTGTCAAATATCTACGAATGACAGCCGGGACCAACAGCTTAACGTGTTTTCCGAGAGACGGAAAGGTCCTGAAAAGAATACCAGGTCCAAATATGGATTCGGTTTATACCTACACTTGAAAAGCACTGCAGACGATCAATACAGCATTTGGTGATGTCAATTTAGTACCTCGGATCGCATGTGGCGAATCAAATATCTTTTTGAATGCCATAATCATATTTTTACGAGCAATGTCTTCCGCATTGCGATATGAATATCTGAACTATACGGTAGACTGTCTCTTAAATTGTTTGCCTGCTTTATTTTATTCAAAGATTTGATATGAAGTAAACAATCATATTGTCATGGCGAAAATCCGTGGTATTGTTTTTGATGGAATTTGTTCTGTTTTGTATTTGGGTATGTTCGTTGATGGTATGTTTTCAGTTAGGTAACGAGTACATTTTTTCTTTGTTCAATGTGGACTCCCGTCTTCTTGCGGCCACTGTTCTTTCTCTTTCTCACTCTCAAAAAGCATTTTATATAATTAATATAATACTCGTATATCCATGAATGTGAATGTGTAAATTTGGTCAAAATGAAAATCCAAGATAGCGGCTGCGAATATTTTCAAATTTTTCATCATTGGTGTCGTTTTCATGGTTTTCGAGGGTATTAAAGCCAATAGTTACGTTAAAATGTAAATCCAAGATGGCGACTGCGAAAACTTTCAAATTGTTCGTCATGGGTTTCGTTTTCATGGTTTTCGTGGGTGTTAAAGACGATAGTGAAGTCAAAATGAAAATCCAAGATGGCGGCTTCCAAAATTGTGTTTTTGTTTTAAATCTTACGTCAGAAAGAACTTCGTTCCTGAGGAGGTCCCGCGACCGCACACGTTCTTTTTTATAGCTGACGAATTATTTTTCTTTGTTGGGTCTAGAATCATATATTGAATTCATAGTAAAAGCTTGCGCATTGATGACCCTTACACCCTGCATACAGGGTGTATCATAAAAGTGTGGTCAAAATTAAGGATGTGGTACAGAACATCAAACTGGCCAACTTTCTCCATGGGACCAGCATCGTAATCGCGAAAAAATAATCAGTGGTCCCATACAAAACTTCATTACCTACTCGACCCAAATGTGTCCAACAGCTGATTATTTTTTCTCGATTACGATGTTGGTCCCATGCAGAAAGTTGGTCATTTTGATGTTTTTTTTTTTTTTTTTTACCACACCCTTAAATTTAACCACACCTTTCTAGTACATCCTGGTAGACAGCCAGTTATCACTCACAATATTTTTTTTTACTAGTCCCAAAACTAGTAGGTACCCAGTTTTGGGACTAGTAAAAAAATGTCTCGTTTGCTATTAAAATACATTATTAGTCCAACCGCAGCGAACATTTTAGACTATAAACTTGGACGTGAGTAGTGCCAAGCTATAAAGATTTGAGCCTCGTTCCAAAATTTTACAATGTGATTAATAAAAATCAAATTAGAGAGGCTGAATTGGGTCAGTTCTGAAAACACGTGGCGGGTTAACTAAGCACGAAACTAACTTCGTTAAAATTCTCTTAAGGCGCGGTGTTAGCTCAACATTCACAAATATTGGTTTCTTGGATTGTGGAGTATGACGCGTAACGCAATGAAACTATCCGACGCAAAAAATACAGTGGCCAGAGAAGGGTTTAAAGAAAAACTTCAACCGATTAGAATTGTAAAAAATAGTTAAATATTCCCAATAAAAAATTTGGAAGTTGCTCCACAAAAATAAACTTTGGCGTCGAACATCTCTGTATTTTCAGGGATAACGACATTCTTTTTTTAAGAATTTAATAGAATTAGCATTTTTTTAAAACTTAACCGGACAAATATTTAATTTATTGTGTATAATCTAAAGAAAACCTGCAAAATAAATGCACATTCGCAGCTTAGTCACATCTCGGCAACACAAATACTATTTTCAATTTTCAACCTTATTTCAAGCCAGGTAATGGTGACAATAGATTACGCGGTTGTGTGACGTTTAAAATCGTAGTCAGTCCGCGCCTTAAGAATGAAGTTTAATATAGACTAGATGTTAGATTATTATAATACTGGGTTACTGGTTATTGTCAAGTATCCTCTTAAGGGGTCACTATACTCATCATTATGAACAACTTTTATTATAGGACCAAAGCTACGCGAAAAAAAATCAGCTACTCCCTACATTTTGACGAGTTTGATGTAGATAAATTAATGTACTGTTGATTTTTTTTTCGCGACTTCAGTAAAACTTTTACTTTGTCCCATAGTAAAATTTGTTCATAATGATAAGTACAGTGACCCCTTAAGAGGATACCGATCAATAACCCTGTATTAACTTACACATACTTCTTAGTATGTGTAAGTATCATCATCTATGAAACAACGGAATAAGGAACCTTCAAAATCCTTCGAATTGTGAAAGAAAGTGAGTTACGCATTGGGGCGCAGGTTGAGCAGGTTCAAAGGTTTTGTCACCGAAACCACGCAAATCACTTTTCGAACATCCATCAATCGCCTACTCAATTCCAAATTCAAAACCAATCAAGCAGCCAACCTAACAGTACATCATTGACAAATAACATGAGAAACCAACATTCGAAGTTTAACTGTTTAAACGTGGTTCCAAGACAATAGCGCTAGTTGCAATAGATACGTCGGACCGTGTCGGCCTCCGGAAATTGCCCCCACAGAGCCTTGCCTTTGCCTCGGTCGCTGCAAAGAGCATTTGTGGCTTGACTTTTGACCCATTGAACTTAAGAGTGGTTTAAAAGGCAAAATGTAAAGTTACTTTCGTATTTTTAGATTCTAACTATTTTAGGTGCCTGCAATCTTTTATGCGCTTTTTCAGTCGCGGTTTGTGATAGTTGTGGCAATATTATTACTAGGCGCTTCAGAATTTAGTTCAGTACTTAAGGCCTGTTTCACCACCTACGATTTAGTTCCTATTAACTTACTTGGCAGATAATTTCATACAAATTCTGTTCCGTTTTTGAGTTTAATCGGTGAGTAGTGGCTATTTGGACATCGTAAAATAGGCCCTTAGCGTATGTTTTACTTTAATAATACTTACTTAAGAATACTTTAGGTACTTCGGGCACTGAGTTGTGTTAACTCAATCCTGCTTCAAATTTCGAAAACATCTCGAGTTTTAAGACGCAGATAAGTGCCAGCGGCCTTGAGTGGTTAGCTTGCGTGTTCTGTGCTGAGCTCAAGCAACGCGCCGTACGTCCACACCACACGTACAAAACGAACGAACGAACGAACGAACCACACGAACAATAAAGCAAAAGTTATTATATTAAAACAGCTATACTAAAAGATAAATAATTAAATTGTCTTTAAAATGGTGAAGGTTACATAAAAATACGCTTGAGAGTTTTGGCGTGATTCTCATTTTTTTAATCCGCATTAGATATAATTATACAAAATAATTACACTATGTAATATAAACATAATCTAAAATATTCACTTATTAAGTTATTTAAAAAATGCTCTAATTTAACGTTTAGTTGTTCCAAATCATTAACACTACTCGTTTAGACGTGATCTTTAGTTTAAAATCATTAAAAGCCGCTTATCGTCGCCTTAAACAATAAGGTACCATTTATAGTTTGGAACAAGCACTACAGTACAAGAAAAACTTATTAAAAGAGCAATCATCGGATATAAAGAAAACAAAACCATACCTGTCAGAAGTCATTAATAACATACGAACTATTAATTATCAAGTCATATCGTAGCAATAAAAAAGCTGTGAATTACTAATATTAACGTGAAAATGTTCATAATTTATAAATCGCAGTTCGCGTGACCTTTCATTTGGACATAACTACCAGTTTGGTAATACCAATTCATATTTTCTATACCCAAACTAATATAAAACCCTATTACTCAAGCAATAAAGTTGTAAATCGATTGGTTGTAACCGCAGATTGTGTAGAAAATATTGTCGTATTAGTAAAACATTGTTTTCAGAGTTTATTGTTTTGTTTCAGTGTTATTAATCGAAAGTTGTAAAAGATTGTAAGCCCTTGCATGTTATGAGAGTATGAATTTTAATTTTCAAACTATCTTTATTAAGCTGTTGTACTTGGGAAGCGGGGAAAGTTTCGTGCTAAGTGGAAACTTGCGCTTCAATAGTTCGATCATGTCTTGCAAGTATTATAGGAATTTATTGATAGATGAGTTAATCTAGTTAGGTTAAAGATGTTATAATAAATACCCCTGATAAATAAAGATACCTACATAATCGAAGACCAGAAATCAACAGAAAAACCTCCCCAAAAATAACAGGAAAAATAAATATCATAGCAACACTCTACCCACCCCACAAACCAGTCATAACTTCCCAAAAAAAACGTAAAAAAAAAGATAAAAGAACATGAAAAGTAATCAAAACATCTCCTAACATCTTATACTTGGGAAAAGTTAGTCAATTTAATATTAATATTCGTGCCGCGTAGAAGGACTTCCACCTTAATTGCTGAACAGTCCGTTGTGGGCTTAGCGCGATGATTTGTGGCTAAGAGCTGCTGAAACGAATACCCTGATAATGAAACACAGTAAATTGTGTTAGGATGTGGATTTGGGCATTATTTTTGAAGACTAGTTGACCTTGAGAACCAATAGCGGAGTTAACATACAGTTTGGCAGATCTGTGGACTGCGTTCCAAACGGTGGATGGATATGTGAGGTTTGGAATGCGGGTCAAACTGTCACTGTCGTACTAATTACAATTAAAATTGTGTCCCCGGTTTGGCACGCGGGTGAATCTTACATGTTGGAAGCATACGGTCTGAACTGTGCGTGTAAATGATTTTTTGAGAGTTTCGACTGCAGACTGGCGCGTGGATCGTGATCTTTTTTAAAAGTTATGCCTTCATAAAAATGGATGTTCACGGTATAAACGAATGAATTCGGTAACGGACTCTGCCATTATTTTGTTTTGCGTTTACAAGTGATCCGCGTACAAAACTCTAGACAGGTGCCTAAGCTACTACACTATTCTTACATAGGCTATGAGACTATTCTCACGTAGGCTACTACACTATTCTCACATAGGCTACTACACTATTCTCTCATAGACTACTAAACTATTCTCACATAGGCTACTACACTATTCTCACATAGACTACTAGACTATACTCACATAGGCTACTATACTATTGACTATTTTATGCCAATACGAGAGAAGAAGATAACTAACCCATCAATAAAAATAAACAAATTAAAAACGTACCTCCCCAGTGCATAACACTGCAGTAGATCAATTCTGTTTGCAAACTATTACGTCAAATGCAACGAGAAGTAATCGGGTCAGTGATTCGAGCTGGCAACACGCCACAGCACCATGCAGTATATTAACATGTGTGTGTGAACATGTTACAAATGTTTTGAAATTCTGATAAAATATCTTGGCAAGGCGTTTCAGTATTTTTGTAAGGGAAGCCAAAAAAAATTTGCAAGAATTCTTACTCTTGTAATTGCCATATTCAGGAAAACCGAAAGAAATCGTGATAATAACTACATCATAAGTATTAGCATACATAGATGATGGCGCAGCAAATGGAGCCCCCACCAGTTTTCTTACAAAGTTACTGGAATCACCGAAGAGGTCGAATAAGGCCGCGTCATAATAGAAAGCGAACGTCGCACGAATACTCGATCGTCACGTTCACTTCACGGTCACGGTCACTTTTTGTTTGGCGAACCGGAATGCGTGGTCGCACCGATAGGGGGCGCTTTTCGGTTTTCCGAACAAAAACTGACTTAGGGTTGCTCTAGTCGGCGGCTCGAACTCCTTGGTGGCGTGGCTAATACACATGCAATTTAGTTTATTTATTTATTTATTTAATTATATTATTTATTTAGTGTAATAGACGATAATTTTATAACGAAAATGAGCGCCTAAAATTTTATGACTTTTGGGCGTATAGATATTACGAAAAAACTACTGAATGTATTTATTCAAAATTAATATATTTGAATTCTCGAATAAATTATCTATCCTAGTACCGTAACAATTTTGCCATTTTCATACTCCGGGAGCCATTTATTTACGGTCAAAGATTCTGAACCAACTTTTTTTTCCGATTTACAAATAATTTTTAGTAATAAACATATAATTTTTAGTTTTGACCATACTACTTTTGTATGGAAGAATAACCGACTAGCGTCGCCTTTTAAGAACGCGACGATCGCGTATTGGGGCGACGTACGCATACGTATCTAATAGGACGCGGGGTTAGAGTGACACTGGCTGATTACTGTCACTATAGCCGAGCGTCGCATCGATGGTTGCGTGGCGGCTGTCTTCTGATGACAGATGATGTCAGGGAGCCGCTGTCGTACCTCAGAACAACGACTAAAGCATAGAAGTAGTGGTAAAATAGCAACTGAACTCAATATATTTGTTTCATTTTGACTTATGGAGCCGCTATGATGTTAAAGAAGGACACGTATACAGAAGACGTTTCGAAATTTTGTAGGTTGTCCATAGACTTATAAAAAAAGATGGACTCCGCGCTGCGCATATCGAAAGTGAAGCACAGTAAGTATGCCGGGTCCGTTTGTACAAACACGCCTCGCGCACACATTTATATCATAGTATGCCGACCGGCCGCCATTACGTGACACGAGCGACGGCGTCTTTGCAGGTACTCAAATCACGCACACATAGATCGGTAGGGTGCTTCACTTTCGATATTCGTGGCGCGGAGTCCATCTTTTTTTATAAGTCTATGAGGTTGTCATTCATTTTATTCCGACTAGTGATGTACCCACTAAATTTCAAAGTCGATAGAATTTACAATAACATTATTTCTTATACTGCCAAGAATAATAACCGTAGGTACACACGGCTACACATCAAGCTATACATTTCCAGTTTACACTGACCGCTCATTGTAAGGAAATCCTATACAATGCGAGATCAGCTTATACTGGAAATGTATAGCTTGATCTGTAGCCGTGTGTACCAAAAATTTTGAAGTAACTAAGCATACTTGTGATCCCAATACTTAATATATTCGTTCAAAATGAAAGAATACTTTAAGTATGAACTAAATAAGTTCGTCATCATCATCACCAAAGTCTTCCTTGGTTCCCGACAGCTCCTCATGTATTAAATCTGACCCGGCTATAGATGGGCAATCCACCCACCCGGGTTTAAACCCAGGTGGGTTTAAACCGGGTGTTTTGGAATAAACACCCGATTTCCACCCAAATTTTGGGTGTAATTGATTTTTATGCATATATGACATTTAGTTTTTAATTATTATTCTTTTATTGAATTATACATAATTAGGTGATACAAAATAATGCAAGAAAAATCTTTTTTCTGGTACTAATCAAAAACAAATCACTATCGGATTCTCCATTATCATTGTTACAGACGACAAAATGTAAAGGCTATCTGGCCTCCCCTGACGTTCAAGGTGTAGGTTCGTTGTAGTCGTCCAGTATTATCGGGTCTGTAGAACTCTCTATTCCGGTTTCATTTTCATCATAGCTCTCATTAAGTTGGTCTATAAAACTCTGACTGAATGTTCTCATTATTAAGTTTATGTTTAAGATTCCAGTTGTAACAAATATATGAAATTTTTGCGGCTCTTTCCGTTGAAAGTCGATTTCTTTTGTTATTATGTATACCTATATCCTTGAATACTGAAGGAACGCTCGGTTGCTGCTGATGTACATGGAGCTGACAGGATGCGTACCGCTACTTTGCTTAGCTCAGTCGAACAACAGATTCCTTTCCACCACACAATGGGCTCAATGCTACGCACTGAATTCCATATAAATTGTCTGGCCCAAAAGTTTTCTTTAGCTTTGTAACAAGTCAGTTCGGCCATTACAATAAGAAAACTTAGTTGCTGGCCTAAATCGTGGATGAACTCCATAGCCTGAAGTTCTTCATCTTGAGTAAGTTCAACACCCTGAGCTGAAGGATCCAGCATATTAGCCAGTACATCTTTAAACGTAATGTATATTTTGTGGATTCCATACTGATCTCCCTCCAAGTCAAATATTAGGAGGAATTTAAGTATATTAAGCCATGCGTGCAACTTTAAGACGAGAGTTGCTATCCACCCAGCTGTCTTCGTCAGATAAGAGGGCCTTAAACCTAAAAATTAGAAAACTGATGCGACACGACCTTCGGTGCTCCAACACCCGCGACATTAAGGTCGCGATTGAGCAGAATCGATGGTTGCAGATGACCACCGAGCCGAATTAACGCACCTACACAGAGGACATCCCGGATGTTGACCTGTGCGAGATTAGGGCGGCTCTCGAGCAGCTGAAGAACAACAAAGCACCTGGTGATGACGGAATAACGACAGAGCTCCTTAAAGCAGGCGGGGCTCCAGTCCTGAGAGAGCTAGCGAGTATCTTCAACTCCGTCATCCAAGAGGGTACAACGCGCGAGGCGTGGAGCAGAGGTGCGGTGGTTCCGTTCTTCAAAAAAGGCGACAAAACCTTGCTGAAAAACTATAGACCCATCTTACGTCTGAGCCACGTCTACAAGCTGTTCTCGAGGGTCGTCACGAACCGTCTCGCCAGAAGACTTGACGAGTTCCAGCCACCAGAACAAGCCGGTTTTCGAAAAGGCTTTAGTGCCGTAGACCACATCCATACTGTTCGGCAAATTGTACAGAAGACCAAAGAGTACCATCAGCCGCTGTGTATGGCATTTGTGGACTACGAGTAACCCTTCGACTCCATCGAAATATGGGCAGTTCTGGCCTCTCTGCAACGATGTCGAATTGACTGGCGCTACATTGAAGTGTTGAGGTGTCTGTGCCACGATGACTATCCAGATTCAAGATCAGAAAACCAGTCCCATCCAACTGCTCAGAGGGATAAGACAGGGAGATGTGACACCTAAAATGCTGTAACATTGCCTTTATAGCTCAACATTGCCTAAATTCAAAAAAGTTAAATTATTCCCGCTACGAAATGTTTTTATTGTCTGTGGTATTAGTAAAAGCAAGTCGGCAATCTGTATAGCAACATTCGATCATACGTCACTCCAAATTTTAGTTAACAAACTGTCAGTGTCAGTTTCATTGTCAGTGCGGATACTCGCTAGGCAAAGTTGTTGCTAATCTGCACAACTTTGCCTAGCATTGTAAAAAAAAATTTCTTGTGCTATTCAAGATTCAGTGAAGTCTGACGTGGAAAAGAACTTCATGGCAATATGGGTGTCAAATCCGTTACCAAAATACCTATTCATTTAAAAAGATATTTATGACAGGCAATGTTGTAGTTTTTACCTCAACTTTGCCTACATTTTCAAAGCAATTTTTTGGTGCTTTATAGGTGTTTTTTTTTACTAGTAGCAAATGTATTCCTATAGCTTAAAGTCCAATATTGGACAGTAATTGAAAAAACATACGACTTTCTTAACGATTAAAGATTTATCGAAGAAAAACGTCAAAATCCGTGCAAAGTTGCAGCATTTTAGTATCCCCTAAACTGTTCACCAATGCGTTGGAGGACGTCTTCAAGACGCTGGACTGGACTGGACAGCCATCAACGTGAACGGCGAGTACATCTCACACCTTCGCTTTGCCGATGACATCGTCATATTAGCAGAGACGCTGGAACAGTTAGACCGGATGCTGCACAGCCTAAATGGAGCCTCTCGGCGGGTTGGCCTCAGTATGAATTTGGACAAGACGAAAGTTATGTACAATTCACTCGTCTTGCTGAGTCCAATCCGCATCGAGGGGTCGCTTCTTGAAGTAGTGAAGGAGTATGTCTACCTAAGGCAAGTCATCCGGCTCGGTAGACACAACTTTGAGAAAGAATCCGACAGAAGGATCCAATTGGGTTGGGCAGCGTTTGGAAAACTTCGTCAAGTCTTGTAGTCACTCATCCCGCAATGTTTGAAAACCAAGGTTTTCAACCAGTGCGTCCTGCCCGTTATGACATACGGTGCTGAAACGTGGACACTGGCAGTCGGGCTGGTCCACAAATTCAAAGTCGCTCAGCGGGCTATAGAGCGGGCTATGCTCGGAGTTTCTTTGAAGGATAAAATCAGGAATGAAGTTATCCGGAAAAGAACCGGAGTAATCGACATAGGTTGCAGAATAAGCAAACTGAAGTGGCAGTGGGCTGGCCACGTTTGTCGAAGGACCGATGGCCGGTGGAGCAGACGAGTCCTGGAGTGGAGACCGCGTATCGGTAAGCGTAGTGTGGGACGCCCCCCAGTTAGATGGACCGACGACCTGAAGAAAGTGGCTGGGACAGACTGTATGCGGAAGGCGGAGGACAGGTTGTTGTGGCGCGGACTGAGAGCGGCCTATGTCCACCAGTGAACTGCGATAGGCTGAGTTGAAGCCATGTGTGCGCACCAAATGCTATGAACAAATCATAAAGTATTTACAGGAAGCTAAGGGTTATCATGTAAATCAACTTACAAATGAAGAATATGACAACTAACACGCTTACGCTCGAGTCTTCAACGCTAATTACACACTACAACATAAAATAAGCTATCCAAAAGTTGAATTAATAGAAAATGTGATTTTTGAAATTTCGTTTTTACTCGTACTATTTTATTTTACCCTCCCTGATCTAACTAATGTTGCCTACAAAGAAATGAAATGAATGAAAATCACTTTTAAACATATTTTTTAACATCACTAATTTAATTTCATCAAATTAAATAAACACCCAATTTTCTGGGTGTTTATGGGTGCTTGCGGGTGTTTATCGGGTTTTTATCAAAGCACCGGGTTTAAACCCGGTGGATTGCCCATCTATAGACCCGGCTAAACCCGAATGTATTTAATTGCCATAATAACTGATGAGTTTATTGAAAAGAAGTGGGAGACATTCGGTTTTGCAAATGTTTTTAGCAACTTACTTTCTCATATTTATTTGAATTTTAGATTACATCATAGTCTACTCAACAAAGTCTAGGGAACAAGGGTATTCAAAGTTCCTAATAATTTTTATTTTACTTAATACTTTTTATATAACACATTATTTTAAATCAGTAGAAGCGTAATTTAATAGAGACTTGAATTATTTGATTAAATAAAATGGTTGTTAGTGAAAAAATAAAATTTATTATGAAAATTCAAAATGGTACCAAAGCGACAAAAACTTTTCGTACATAAAAAAATAAATAACGACCAGATAATATTTTAAATAAAAAAATAAAATGCCTAGCAACTTTAATAATCTGTTACGCGAATTCCAGCCCACACCATAATACGGATGAACTTCCTGAGAATTCTGGAGTCGGCTCTGGCGACCAGGAACTCGCCAAAAGCGCAGTCTTCTTGAATCGGGATGGAATCCAATTATTTCTGAATTTGTTATTGTCATCTGTGTCAAGGATTCCTAAAACGAACAGTTCTCAATTACATTTATGTAAGATTTTTTATCAACATTTTTATTTAGGTAAATAGTTTTATTTGTATGTCTTACCTGACTGATGTGAGATGATTTCACGAGATGTCAATATCAGTGGCGATTCATTAATCTGTACCGATGTACTAGGTCCTGTTTCAACTTCCATTGCTACGGGATCCTACAATTACGTATTTTTTATTAAAAATAAGTAAATAAATTTGCACACGATTATATTTCCGACTGGGATAATTAGAAGAATGATATCACATCAATGATATTTTTAATATAATATCATTGTATCGCATATATCAAGTGAACATATTTCTGAAATGTTATACCTGTCTTCATGTTAGATTGCTGTTGATGGTGAGCGGTTCTTTTAATTTGCAGTACTGCGCTATGTCCTTCTTCGCAGACTTCCATAAGTATTTCCTGTAATGTAATAAATCAAGTTTTAATTTGAACGGGATACTATTTATTGCCAATAAAATACCTTAATTATATCATAATACCTACTGGATGAATTTTTATCATGCACCAAATCGAAATGGGAGATTGTACTCATCATTATGAACAACTTTTACTATGGGAACAAACCTGAAATCGCGAAAAAAAATCAGCTGTTCAGTACATTTATCTACATCAAACTCGTCAAAATGTACTGAACTGCTGATTTTTTTTTCGCGATTTCAGGTTTGGTCCCATAGTAAAAGTTGTTCATAATGATGAGTAAAATCTCCCATTTCAATTTGGTGCATGATAAAAAATTCATCCTGTATATCATACCATTTCATCTGTTCTATCCATAACAAATAATGTAGGAACAGCATGTTCTCTAAGTGACGACTTAAAGAATATGCTACATCCATTTCATAGGTTCATTACCAAATGAATACAAAGTAAAATGCTTGGAGCATATTATGTGGCTGAGTCCAATTTCGTCTACCAATACAATTTATCCATTTTTTTTTCACATCGTCTAGGAAATCTGTAAAAGAAAAATATCGACAACATTATTTACGTCACTATGGCTGATCAAGATAACCCCAAAACAATTTCCGAATATTCGCTAATAACTTCTATTGGAATAAATATTACGACTGGTTTCAGCTACATAGTGACACAGCAATATTTGTTATGTATTTATATTCGTTTAACAGGTCATATGCAACAAGAAATTGAGCAAAAACTTACCGATGGAAGGTCAATATTTATTGTTCATTTTATTTTCGCTATGAATGGGACTGGCAGCCCCCAACCACACAAGAAATTGCTCCACAGCGTCCACACACTCGCTGTTTGTAGTTAAACAAAGAATTCATGCAATCTAACAATAGAAATATTATTAAAACATCGCAAAACCATGGAAGATTACGACAAACACGTAAACAATGAACACGCGAATAAGTCAGGTAGTTCAATGAACGAACTGTCAGACATTGAAACAAAGTACTATCAAATTTGGCCGCGTCATACTATAACTTTTTTAACCAAATGACAATTGATCTTGTGACCATGCCAAGAAAGTAAAACAAAGAGTAAAACATTTATCTCTTTCCCACATCCTTTATCGTACCTTTATCGTACCTAATAATAGAACGGGACTAAAGGTAGTTACAGAATTCTGTTTTTAGCCTTCCTTCTATGCTTTGTTATTGTTCTGTGTGTCGTACCCTTATATAGTGTATTATCTATGGTCGTACCACGTCTACGACAAACTACTATATTCCGGCACAATTCTGATTTTTCAGGCTGTAAGGGACAGCCCTCCGCAAACTAACAGGGTGCATTTAACTCCTTATTTTGAATCATATTCCACCAGAAAATTTCTCAGGAAAATTTTCATTTTTTTTAATCGTGTTTTCAGTTACTTACATAGTTTATTTATTTGTAATGTAAAATTACATTCCTGTATGCAGTACTTCATTTATGTAAATACAACAGCTAAAATAATAAAAACAACAGCAATTAATGTTTAAATACTCTAACGAACGACCCGTGAAATCAGCTGTTCAATTTCTGCCTAGCTACAGAGTTCATCGAACTCACCGCATACCTATTACCTACCCCTCCCAACCAGTAACAGATGCTCCGATTTGTGCACAAAAACACTAACAGTTCAGGTTCATTGGATTTCCATAATGTTCCTGAAATAATTGAATGTACCGGTCATCTAAGTATGATATACTTAATTCATATGCAGTACTTCATTTATGTAAATAAAACAGCTGAAATAATAAAAACAACAGCAATTAATATTGAAATACTCTAACGAACGACCCGTGAAATCAGCTGTTCAATTTCTGCCTAGCTACAGAGTTCATCGAACTCACCGCATACCTATTACCTACCCCTCCCAACCAGTAACAGATGCTCCGATTTGTGCACAAAAACACTAACAGTTCAGGTTCATTGTATTTCCATAATGTTCCTGAAATAATTTAATGTACCGGTCATCTAAGTAGCCTTTCGCCAATTATGTTGGGGTCGGCTTCCAGTCTAACCAGATGCAGGCGAATACCAGTATTTTACTGCCTATCTGACCTCCACAGCCCAGTAACTGGGTAATACGATACCCCTTGGTGAGACTGGTTGTCAGACTTTCGGGCTTCTGACGACTCGTAACGACTGTCAAAGATCCACGCATGACAGCCGGGACCAACGGTTTAACGTGTTTTCCGAGGCACGGAGGAGTCTCGGTATGTAAAGATGGTCACCCATCCACGGACCAACCCCGGCAAGCGTAGCTTAACCTGATAGATCGACCCTTGCGGCTGTTATAACTTAGCCACGAGCTCCTCACATAATGATGTCTTTTAAATACTATTATAATCGACCTACAACTTTTAAAAGTTAAAAATGGCGGTTAAAATTAAACTTTACTGAATACCTCTGCTGCTAGCAGCTATTAATGTGGCCTTAGACGAGGTCGCTATAAAACGTCAAAGTTCACACAATATCCTCCATCAACTTCAAGATTATAATCACTGCAGACGTATAACCTACTCACTTCCATTAGATTTTATAATTTGACCCTGCTTAAGATTTATACTTACCTAAAACTAGCTTGTGTGAAATTTCTTGTGCGGGGACACACCCTGTCGCATCGCATTGCCTGCCCGCGCTATTACTTCGTTTTCGCTTAATGTTCATTGTGCCTTTTTCTTTTTTCTCGGCTCCTAATGGTCCTAGCGTGATGTTTTAAATAGCCTATAGTCTTCCTCAAGAACTGGGCTATCAGATTTTTTCAAATCCGACTGGTAGTTCCAGAGACTAGCGCGTTGAAACATACAAACAAACAAATTCTTCAGCTTTATAATATTAATATACATGGTTATTTTTAAAACACCAGTAACCTCTTAACGGGTCATTGTACTCATCATTATGAACAACTTTTACTATGGGACCAAACCTGAAATCGCGAAAAAAAATCAGCTGTTCAGTACATTTCCACGAGTTTGATGTAGATAAATGTACTGAACAGCTGTTTTTTTTCGCGATTTCAGGTTTGGTCCCATAGTAAAAGTTGTTCATAATGATGAGTACAATGACCCCTTAAGAGGTCACTGGTGTTTTAAAAATAACCCTGTATAGTAAAGTATAGATTGTATTATTTTTTATAAATTGTACGAACACACAAACTAACCCAGAAAGTGTAGTGTATCTGAGTATTTATACCTGACGCATTACACCTAGAGGTCGTAGATCGTTGTTTGTAAGTATGTAGTATTTAGTCTTGATATTATTATAGACTTGTGTTATCGACTTCTTCAATTCTTAAGTACTTTTTAAGTTTATCTTGGACATCACTGACACCGGTGAAGGAAAATATCGTGAGGAAACCTGGACTTATAGTTAATATAAGTCTGAAATCGCCAACCCGTCTTGAGCAAGCATGGTGACTCGTGTCTTCTCTGTATGAGAAGAGGCCTTTGCTCTGCAGTGGTACAATAATAGGCTGGAATTATTATTCTGTATGACTTTTTTTACCGTCTTGAAAGAAATAGGGTACAATAGGTGAACGGAGTAGAAGCCTATGGCATACCTAGTCGGACTTATAATTAGCTGCAGTAAACTGACACTTCTAATGTCATTTTTACTGTCATTTCGCTGTCAAATGGTAACATTTTTTAACGAAATGACAGATAAGAAGTGTCATTTTACTACATCTAATTTTTTAATTAGATGTAGTAAAATTACTACTTTTCATCACTAATGCGAGGAAATTATAAAAAAAAAACCGGTCAAGTGCGAGTCGGACTCGCGCACGAAGGGTTCCGTACCATATTATATGTTTAACAATCGCAAAGATAACTTTTTACTTATTTTATAATGATACTGTGAATTACGAGGTTATTTTTTGCAGTTGCAGAAAATCACCCATGTTTAAACAAAATACCATATGAATCGCCGTTTTCAGTACCGTATTGTTGATTAAATACAGTATTCATGGTACTTACATGGTATAAAGAAGTTTCAAATTCCTAATTTGTTGAATTGTTGCGCTAGAGCTCGTACAAAAATGGTCTAAAATTGACAACTTTTGCGGCCCCCTATTTCTTAATTTTAAAAGATAAAAAAAAATGTTTGTACTCTACTCGATGAGTTCTAGACGATGACACCCCACATACCACATAATCAGCCTATAATGTTCCCACTGCTGGGACACAGGCCTCCTCTCGGTGAGAGGGAGCAGGCCGTAATCCACCACGCGAGCCCAGTGCGGGTTGGTAGATGTCACATGTCTTCGAATTTTTGGTTCTAGGACATGCCAGTTTCCTCACGATGTTTTCCTTCACCGTTTTGAGAGCAGCGGTGATGAAATAATGACATGACACCCATGATTTTTTTTTTTTTTTTCAAAATGAAAAGTTTATTGTATGGGGACCGACCCCTTAAATTTTTAACTTTGCTTTATTTTTATTATTTGTTGTTATAGCCGTAATAGACAGCGGAGGCTTAGTAAGTTTGTACTGGGCTGTACGTGGTTGTCTGATTTCATGGATTTTAATTTTCTTGCGCGGAACCCTAATTATTTTTCTAAAATAAAAATAGCCTAAGTTACTCCTTAAAACATCAGCTATATGCCGTCAAAATCGGTGAAAATTCGTTTGGCAAGTTTCCTAACTTGACTCAAAGTACCATTTTTTTAATCGGACTGGCGCTTTAAAATTCTTCTATACAAACTTTAACATACCTAAACCTCATTTGAGGCATAGTTTTGAAAAACTAATAATGACAAACATTATTACTTACTTATGCAAGTATTTGTGCTAAGTTTCAAGTTCATTAACCAAATTAATAAGATTTTTCATATAAACTGTATCTCTGTTTTCTCGAACACAGATACCTAAAGAATTTCAAAAATCGTCTGGTATGTTTCCATAACTTGACTCAAACATTATTTAAACCAATTTTAGAGTTAATCAAGCCCCCAATAAAATCCTCCGCTATAAAATTAACTTTTCACCCCTTAGGGGTAGATTTTTGGAAAACCCTGATACACGCTTAGTCTTAATTTTTGGTCTCAAGTATAAAAACTGAGTTTTGAGTTAATCGGACCGCGTGTTAAAGTTCCTCCGTACAAACTTTGACACCCCCAATCCCTCCTTAGGGGTAGTTTAGGAAAACTAAAAATGATAAACTTTATAATTTACTTAGATGAATATTCGTGCTAAGTTTCAAGTCTATTAACTCAAGGGATAGGATTTTTCATACAAACTTTCATCCCCTGTTTTACCCCGTTAGGGATGGAATTTCCAAAAATCCTTCCTTAGTGGATGTTTACACTATATAAGGTATCTATGTGCAAAATTTCAAGTCTCTAGGTCCATTGGTTTGGGCTGTGCGTTGGTATATAAGTCAGTGACTCAGTCAGGACTTTGATTTTTTTATATATATAGATTTACCATGTTATTTTAAGACCACAGACTTCTTATAGGTTTTCCTGTAATCTACAGGTACAGAACTAATTTCTATATTTTTTTCAAAATTTTAAGCTCAGTAGTTTCGGAGATAAGGGGGGGGGGAATGGTCAATTTTCGTCTATTTTCTTAAATAACTTTAAAACAATAAATTTTAAAATTATAAAAAAAATATATTTGAGACCCTCATAGTAAGCCCTTTCATTTGATATGTCACTCGATACAGTTTACAAAACTTTTTTTTTTAATTTTCTTATTTTCCCCCTAAAAGTGACTCTCATATTCAAAATTCATATATTTACTTTAGCTGTACGTGTTTGGGTCACAGAAATCCATATGTGTACCAAATTTTAACTTAATCGGTCCATTAGATTCGGAGCAAATTGGCTGTGACAGACGGACAGACAGACAGACACACGAGTGATCCTATAAGGGTTCCGTTTTTTCCTTTTGAGGTACGGAACCCTAAAAAACCGGCCAAGTGCGTGTCGGACTACGCACAATGAAGGGTTCCGCTTCCGTAGTTGGGATGAAATTATCCCAAGAACAAACTTAACATTATAGTTGAAAAACATGTTCAGCCATACATTCCAAAAGTAAATGTAAGTTTGTACTCACAATATTGAGAGTTTTACCATGTTATGTTAAGACCACAAACTTCTTATAGGTTTTCCTGTAATCTAAAGGTATAGAACTATTTTCTGTATTTTTATCAAAATTTTAGGCTCAGTAGTTACGGAGATAGGGGGGGGGAATGGTCAATTTTCGTCTATTTTCTTAAATAACTTTAAAACCATTTATTTTAAAATTATAAAAAAAATATATTTTAGACTCTCATAGTAAGCCCTTTCATTTGATATGTCACACGGTATAGTTTGCAAAACTTTTTTTTTTTTCTTATTTGCCCCCTAAAAGTGACCCCCATATTCAAAATTCATTTATTAACTTTAGCCGTACGTGTTTGGGTCACAGAAATCCATGTGTGTACCAAATTTCAACTTAATCGGTCCATTAGATTCGGAGCAAATTGGCTGTGACAGACGGACAGACAGACAGACAGACACACAAGTGATCCTATAAGGGTTCCGTTTTTTCCTTTTGAGGTGCGGAACCCTAACAAACTTGTATTTTCTTCATAAAACATCGAAAAATAAATATTTCACTTTGAAAAAATTTGGGCTTGTTTGAAACACAAAAACGAACATTTTCACCAATTTTCATAATAACATAATAATATTTGCTATAGTTATAAATTAAAAACCAAAAAAACGGTTTTTTGCGTTTTTCTCAATAATTTCGAGGTTATTGGTAATAGTGTATACAAAAAGTATAAGATTTTTTTATTATCTACCACTTTTACATTTAACTTTTTTCGATAGGATGCATAGTTTACCCGCAAATCGCAAAAAACTAGTACAAACCCCTAAAAAAACGTATATATACCCCCCCCCCCCCCCCTTTTTTTTTTTTTTTTTTTTTTTATTTTTTTTTTTTTTTTTTTTTTTTTTGAGGGTGGGAAATCATCAAATAACTTCTCCCGCTCTGGGTGGAGCGGGAGGGCGTGTCAGACTTTTACTGACTAAAACCCACCCGTGTTCCTTCAGTTGCCTATGCCAGGGCCACGGTAACCCTTTCAGACAACCCGCGACCCCAGCGGCCCCCTTCCAGAACTTTCTCTGAGTCTGGACTATTTTTCCTTCGTTATTTACATCATCAACTAAATTTTCCAACCACTCGTATACTGCTAAGAATTTTTTTTTTTTTACTATATTTTGAGCGGTTTCGCCCTGGTCTAGTGTGCAATACATTAAAATTAAACTCACATCTAATAAAGAAATATCGGTGTTAGACCAGTCCGTGAAAATCGTTTGAAGCAGGGGCGGTCGTTTTCCCTTTTCTCAACTATGTTGCTACTTTTCTCAACTGCGCAGGCGACCGGCGCAAAATCGAATATCAATTATTTCTAATGTCACTGTACGGTGTACCTGTGTGTGTGTGCGTGTACTCCGGTCGCCTGCGCAGGTCGCGTCATTTATTTTCTAGTATCTGTCCTGTCTGAATGGTCGTCGCGTCGCTCGCATCGTATTTCCACGAATGCCACGTAATTCAACACGGTTCTAATTTTAATTCATTTAATAAATTAACATGGCTCTAAGTTTTCCTTTCCAATAACCGATGCTTACACCTCTTCTTTCGCTTCCTTTTCACTGTTTTTATATCTTTTTTCTTCAAAATTAAAGCAAGGCCTAACAATGCCAACGCGTCATCGTCCTCAATCGATGCCATCGCAAAAATAACTGAAGCCCGCTCAGGTAGACCGGAACGTCCCCATACACGCGGGTGGCAAACCTGCACAGGTAACCTCTCCGGTAGATGTCCGGTAGACCGTAGCGTGTATGGCCGGCTCAGCTGAATTCCAGTATTTTACATGGAGCGACTACCTCCACAACTCAGTAACTGGGTAATACGATACCCCTTCGTAAGACTGGTTGTCAGACTTTCGGGCTTCTGACGACCCTTAACGACTGTCAAAGATCCACGAACGACAGCTGGTACAATCGGCTTAACGTGCTTTCCGAGGCACGTAGTGATCTTGGTATGTAAAGATGGTCTCCCATCCACGGACCAACCAGCAAACGTAGCGTTATTACTTAACCACAAGCCCTCCATAACAAGGCCCGTATTACAGAACGACACTCAATACTCAAGCATTACTTAAAACTAGATTCAAGCCATTTGATTAGTTGAAACTAGTTATAAACTAGATTTAAACAAAGATCAGTGCTTGAGTTTCCTTCTGTAATACGGACCTCATGATAAATTACTCAAATCATCATCTTCCTGCCTTTATCCCATGTTACTTGGGGGCGGCGCAACACGTTTTCTCCTTCCATTCTCATCTGTCAACCGTCACGCTCTCATTCACTCCCTTCTCTTTCATATCATTCCTCACACAATCCATCCATCTTTTCTTTGGCCTTCCTCTGCCTCTCCATCCATCAACATGTATATTCATCACTCTTTTAGTCACATGCGTTTCGTCTCTCCTCATCACATGCCCATACCAACCCAAACGATTTCCTTTCAACTTTTCTGTCACTGGCGCCACTTTCAAACTTCCTCTTATATACTCATTTCTTACTTTATCCATTCTCGTCACTCCACACATCCATCTCAACATTCTCATCTCATAAATTACTCAAATGTTGATTAGAATTTTAAAAAACTTTATTCAGAAACGAAAAAAGGTTTAAGTTATACTTAAGTACAGATTAGGACGTTCTCAACTTTAAATTCTCAATTCAGAAACCGGGTATAACATCGCATCGACAACAAAAACTTTCTATAAAATTATCTTCAACAAAGTTGCCACAATAGTTTCAGTATCCAATGCATCACTGACTCCCTGACCTTATGTTTTAAAGTCGGCACGCCAGCCCCGACTGCAGAAAAGCCGGCAAGCCCGAATTCATAGTTTACTGCATTATAACGGGCTAATAAAGTTTAGCTTATACGTTTGACCTCGTAAACTAACTCATTTTCAGTTTTCAGGCATAGATTTTGGGTGCAAGGTTAACTAAGAATAATTTTAAGTAGTTTTAATTGTTTTGCCGCTGCAGTGTGTCTGCGGGTTTATGGATTTGTGTCTTGTTTTAGTCCTGTTTGTTTTTTTATAGTTTTTTCTGGCACAAGGTATTTTTGATGTTCTGCTTTGCGAGTAGACTCGTGTTACTTCTTATGAATGTCCAGTACATTGTCAAATGAGGAAATCAGCTATCCCCTACTCATGTTCACATAACTCGTCAAAATTTAGGGAACAGTTGATTTTTTTTTCGCGATTTCTGGTTTGTTCCCATAGTAAAAGTTGTTTGTTTATGAGTACAGTCATGTGTTAAAGCATCGGACAATACAGGGTGTAAGTGTAAACACCGTTATCCTTTTAAGGGGGAATCCTGCTCATGATTATAAACAACTTTTACTATGGGACCAACCTGATATAGCGAAAAAAATCTGCTGTTTCCTAAATTTTGACGAGTTATGCAAACATAAAAATATAAAGAACAGCTTATTTTTTTTCGCGATTTTAGGTTTGGTCCCATACTAAAGTTGTCCATAATAATGCGTACAATGACCCCGAAATATGAAGGATAACGGTGTTTACACTTGCACACTGAATTATTACCAGTCACCCTATAAGTATATGATATTATTCCACTTCGTTCGGTTCTCAGCTTCTCTCAAGTGGTCGTAACAGAGACTCTAGTAAGGGCGGTTACTTGGTCTGACCCACAGAACCCAGACCCCAGTTGTATTAAAATTTTAATACAACTCGGGTACCCAATTCATGCAGCCCACTGTACCTACCATTAAAGTAACTAAGTAGGTACACTAAAGGTGGTCAATCGACCTACTTTGTATGGTACTTCTTAGTTTATTGCAATAACCGTCATAGAAAACTGCGGTCATAAAGAAGTAAATTTTAACCAACGGATTTTAGTCAAGGCCTGAAAGGGTTTACTACACTGCAATCTGCCTAGCCTTTACCCAACTATGTTGGTGTCGGCTTCCAGTCTAACTGCATGCAGCTGAATACCAGTATTTTACATGGAACGACTGCCTATCTGACCTCTACAACCCAGTAACTGGGTAATACGATACCCCTTAGTAACACTGGTTGTCAGACTTTCGGGCTTCTGACGACCCGTAACGACTGTCAAAGATTCACGAATGACAGCCGGGACCAACGGCTTTTTAACGTGCTTTCCGAGGCACGAAGGAGTCTCGGTATGTAAAGATGGTCACCCATCCACGAACCAACCCCAGCAAGCGTAGTTTAACCTGATGGATTGACTCGTGCAGCTGCCTTTTTCACAATTACTTAGCCACGAGCTCCTCGACGAAGACTGCGGAATACTAGCATATTTATTTCCGACTCTAAATTCTTGCTCGAAGGTAGACATTTTTAAACTGTCACTAGGGTTGGAAACGTATCATCTAACTCCGTGTCTACCCCCAATACAGGAAAAAACCTTTCAATCCAGTATGCCGTAGGCATGAATGAATACAAACCTAAAAAAAATAAACATCTTCAAGAAATGTAGCGAGCCAAATAATATTTTTGTAAAAGTTATTTATAACACATTTGCTCGTAAAGGGTCTCTTATTTCACCAATTTCAATATCGTAATGTATGTCATTACGTACTTGTGCGTTATCGTAAAGTAAAACGCACGAGTTTCTTTTTATTAAGCTAACACGTACTGTTTATCATGATGCTCCGTCTAAAACGAACGGTACTTTTTTAAATCTTAGCAAAGAGTTTTTATGTCAGAAAAGTGGTCTACATTTTATGAATAAAATTAACTTTGGGATAAAATAAAATTAAAAAATTAAATGTTAAACATTTAATTCTTTAATTTAATTAATTTAGATAATAAATTACAACCATTTATCTGTAACAACAACAAAAAAATATTAATTTACTTTAATAATACTGGCTGTTTTTGTGCCTTTGCCTTAAAAAAAACGCTGATGCGTGCGCATCGCTAATTTGTGAACAAGTAAAAACTATTCCGCGCGCTTTTTCTTTTCGATTTATTGTTTTTATTTGAAAATGTCGTCAAGTAATGATGAATTTATTCATTCGACACCGCCAGAAGTATCAGAGGCAGCAAAAAAGCCTAATCTAAGCTTCTTGCCCGAAAAATCGACCGATAGATACTTACAAGCGTATCAAAATTTCATCGTATGGAAAACAAGCAAAGATGCAAATTCATTTTCAGAAAGTGTGTTTTTAAAGATTTATTCGTTTAAGAAAGTCCGAGTTTTATTTATTTCCTCGCAAATATGTTATAAAACGTCGTATGACATACGTGCGCTTTGATAATTACAGCCTCTGCTTTCTTGTAGCCCTCGCCTACGGCTCGGGCTAGCAATATCGCCTCGGCTGTAATTTTCAACTTACCGCACTTATATCATAATGTACTATTACTAGAAGGCAAACATATTGGCAGATGTTTGCAGAATGCATGTGCTGTGGCGTGTTGCCAACGAGAATCACTGACCCGATTACTTCCCGTTGCATTTGACGTAATAACTGGAAAACAGAATTGATCTACTGCAGTGTTGTTTACTGTGGACTTTTTGTTATCTGTGGAAGGTTAAATGGAGGGTATGTAAGAGAAATGTAGGTTAAAAAAAAAAAATATAATAATGGAGGTATGGCAGAGTAAGGAGCTCCGATGTAAATTTGCTAGCGTCCGTAGCCTGGCTGCGTTCCGGTGACCTCTTTGGGGAACCGAAGGTTTTGTCTGTGCAATTTTGGACGAAGTTATCATGACGAACAATTACCGGAGATTTATTGTGAAAGACGGAACGGTTGACATCTGTCGGGCATGCCACCGACCGGGAAAATCAATTCGACACATTATCTCCGGGTGTTCTCGTCTAGCTAACGAAGAGTACTTGCATAGACACAACCTTGTAGCCAGGATAATCCATCAGCAACTTGCTCTGAAATACAGCCTTGTGGAATCGGAAGTGCCGTACCTACTACAGGTATGTGCCCGACCCAGTTCTCGAAAATGGAAATATCACATTGTACTGGGACCGATCCATCATCACTGACAGGACTATTGTTGCCAATAAGCCTGATATAGTGGTGGTGGATCGAACAGAGCGGCGCGCAATGGTTATTGACATAGCGGTCCCGCAAGACGGGAACCTCGTGAAAGCCGAGAAAGATAAACAAATCAAGTATCTTGACTTGGCTCGCGAGGTTGTCGACATGTGGGATGTGGACTCAGCAATCATTGTGCCGATAGTCGTATCAGCCAATGGCTTAATTGCCAAGAGCCTCGACCAACACCTAAGGAGGCTCTCGTTGGGCAGCTGGATCAAGGGCTTGATTCAGAAAGCGGTGCTTCTGGACACGGCCCACATTGTTAGGAGGTTCCTCTCTCTGGAGCCCTGACCGCCGGTAGCTTGGACCCTGTTCCCGATCTCGGTGGGCTACTATTTTTAAATGTTTTTATATTCTTTGTATTCTAATATTTAAAAATGTAAACAATATGTGTAAAATGAAATAAAAGAAATAATAATAAAAAAATAAAAAAAGGTCGTAAACTCGTAAGGTATAAAGGTCGTGGGTTCGAACTCAAGCAGGCACTTTACTTGGTGTAATTTATTTCATCATATTTTTTTTTCGCTAATTAAATACTTTTTTACATAATATAAAGAAAAGAAAGAAAATACGTTTATTTGCGGTAAACATGACGCAAAGAACAATAAAATAAAATAAATTTATAGAAAACAAGTAGGGGAAAATATGCGTCACATCTACGCAAAACGGCTATCGCTCAGCATATTGCCACGACCCCATGCGAGACGGAGCCCCAGCGCTGGTGTCATATGAATATTTACATAATAAAGTATTATATTATTTTTAATTAATGTGAATGTGAAGACTGCGCGTGGGCCATTCTTTTTTTTTAACCTTTTGTCAGTTAGTTTTAATCATAGTCTGGCAGTTTGAGTAATTTATGCGGTCAACCCAAATGTCTTTTCTTTGGTATTGTTCGTCGAATCGTTGAGCTCCTTAAGTTTTGAGTTGAGCTGCACGATTACTGAGACATGGGTGCATTGACTGGACGGGTCCACTCAATCTGTGTGGTTCTTTCTTCAAAAGACCATTTCAGACAGCAATCTACATGGTCTTCACATGATCTGACCAAGATTATGTCTAGACTTTAAAAGAGACTGTGACCTTTGAGTTTGTTTCGGCCTTTCTTCTCAGAGTAGTCAGATAAGAAACGCCTCTAGTTTCTTTTTTAAATATGATTGAGGAAACCGGCATGTCCTAGAGCCAAAAAATAGAAGATATGTGACATCTACCAACCCGCACTGGGACCGCGTGGTAGATTATGGCCCACTCACTCTCACAGAGAGGAGGCCTGTGTCCCAGCAGTGCTGATTATACTATCCCGCTAAACGGCGTTGCTGTGTTCCATTTAGGACGGTATGAATGGGTGCTGGTGTAATTATTTGCACACTAGCTTTTGCCCGCGGCTTGGCCCGCGTGGATGTCGTAGAATATCCCACGGGAACGTACTACTGGGAAGTCCTTCCTTATTCCTTGTCTACAATAAACAGGGAACCTCTGTGCAAAATTTCAGCTTTCTAGGTCCAAGGGTTTGGGCTGGGCGTTGATGAGTCAGTCAATCAGTCAGTCAGGACTTCTGTTTTTATTTATATAGATAAGACATTAATCATCTTTGTCTTGGGGATAATAACCCACCACTCGTCGCTGACCACTTAAAAGGACTTAAAGTCAAGATTGATCATAATACAATATGTAAGATCATACCGGAAAACCCGTCTGCACTGGCAATAATTCAATGTGTCAGACGGAGACGCTTTCACAGAGCAATTTAGATAATAAAGATGTTATCATACTGCGTACGCGTTTCCTTATGATATTAACACAGGATATGACATTAAATGGTTTCAATTGAATTTAATATTATGACATTGCTTTAGAAGATGGATTGCAACAGACAGGACCACGCCTGCTGAAAATTATTAATAAGTATTCTAATTAAAATGTAATCATTATCATTCTCTTGTCCTTATCCCAATTAATTTGGGGTCGGTGCGGCATGTTTTCTTCGTCTATACTTCTCCCACACAAGACCGCCCGTTGTGTCACCCTATGTAAAATTTCAACATTTTTATCTGTAATTTTTATGGTGTGCATAATAAAGAGTATTATATCTATCTATCTATCTATCTTCTCTAGGATCAGTTTTCACTAAAAGAAAAAATCCTCACAGATGCTCGAAAACTTTTTAAATTTCATAGAACAAGTAAAGTATAAAATTCGACGTATACATCATGCTTGATATATGACTGCTGTCTGCGACGAATTTTATACTTAAAGACAATATTGATACAGTTACTTATTCAGTGTAACCTAAAAACTGCTCGAGCATCCGCGAGGATTTTTCCGTATTTTTTAAGAACTTTCGAATTATTCTAATAGAAGTCTCAATCTATTAAAAAAAACCTCAATATACCTAAATTTTGGACAAGTTTTTGACACTGATTGTCGCTGAGATGAGATTGAAACTTCAATTTGAACGTTTTTTATAGAATCGGCCTTCAGTTGTATTACAGCGAATGAAACAAAAACAAAAATGGCCGTCTATCACATCTTGCTTACAAATAACACAATGACAATGCAAATTTTCACCAAATAATTTCCTCAAACTTTCCCGAACCGGAAAACAGTCACCTACTCCAAAACCCAGAAGCAGAATAACCGGTAAAAAGCAGTTGTACCCAGTTCACAATATGATTTAAGTTGCGCGAGTGTTCGGGAGAATTGACATGGCAATCATAGCCCCAACTCGCTGACATCCGTTTACAATTGACATCTTTATGACTGTACATATTACTGCCGAGTGTGACTGTACCAAATGTACCGGAGATATGCCGACTCAAATATGTTTTGACGAATTGTTGCAATGAGAATCATTAGAAAACTTTCGATTTCAATTTGAAAACAAATAATATTAGGCACTTATGTTCCTTTTACAAAATCAGCATAGCGTTCCCACTGCTGGGACACAGGCCTCCTGCCTGTGAGAAGGAGTGGGCTTAACCCCTCAAGTGTCTGAGTTTGGCTAATTATAGACCCAAAACACCAGCGAGTGGGGAGGGTTGGGGGTTAGTTGCGAACCCCGTAGGTTCACAACTACTGATAATGATATTTTTTCCAGCTGATGATGTTTTTTTACGTTTATATATACAGGGTGTAAGGGACAGCCCTCCGCAAACTAACAGGGTGCATTCAGCTCCTCATTCTGAATCATATTCCACCGGAAATTTTCTCAGGAAAATTTTCATTTTTTCAATTTTTTTTTCAGTTACATTTTCATTATTTCAATGTAAAATTGCATTGTGTGTTCGCAGCACTCCATTTATGTAAAAAAAACTGCAAAAAAAAACAGCAAAAAGAAAAACCAGCAATGGATGTTGAAATACTCTAACCAACGACGCGTGAAATTAGCTGTTCACTTTCTGTCTAGCTACAGAGTTCATCGAACTCACCGCATACCTATTACCTACCCCTCCCAAACAGTAATAGACGCTCCGATTTGTGCACAAAAACACAAACAAATCAGGTTTATTGGAGTCCCTTAAAGTTCCTGAAAAAATTTCATGTACCGGTCATCTTAGTATGACATACTGAATTCACCCTATCAGTTTGCGGAGGGCTGTCCCTTACACCCTGTATGTGATCTAAGCTTATATACCTATTATGTAAAGTTTTGTCGTTTTGCACACTTTGGGTGCATTTGACACGGGGGGGGAGGGGGGTTAGCTACGAACTCCATAGGTTCACAACTAATGATGATGATTGGTTTTCCATCGGATGATGTTTTTTTTTTACATTTATATATATGTGATATAAGCTTATATACCTAACAAAAAAAGGGTTTTTCTTATGCACACATGGGGTGCATTGCATTCGACACTTGAGGGGTTAATCCACCACGCGAGTCCAAAGCGGGTTGTTAGATGTCACATGTCTTCGACTTTTTGGTTCTAGGACCTGCCCGTTTCCTCACAATGTTTTCCTTCACCGTTTTGAGAGCAGTGGTGATGAAATTACGTATATAAGCAATGTAAAGCGCCTGCCTGGGTTCGAACTCATGTCCTGCAAGTCGGGGCCGTTACCACTGAGCCACCACTGCTTATCTTATTTTCAAACTCAATTTTTTAGCACCTAAAGCCGGGTCCAGACGAAAAAGCAAAAAAGGAAAATGAAGATGGAAACAGCTTTTGAAATATTTTTGCGTTCACAATTCGCTTTGAGTTCGTGTGCCGTCCACACTGTTGATGCTAAATTACACGTAATCTTACATTACACGTTACACTCGTCTGGACCCGGCTTAAGACATAAGCGACTTTCCGTGATAAGTCCCCGAATACTAAGATTCTGGAGACAACACAATTATAACTTTAAACGCTCCTAAAAGACCCTATGCTAAGCTATGGCTAAGTACGATTCAATAGTTTCGAATACGAGGGAAATCACAATTTCAATCAATTTTTTTTTTTTTTTAATAACAATAAAAATATGACTGATCATCAATTACTTGACTGTATGTAACAAGATTCAATAAACTTAATGAGGACGAAACAGCAATGGTCTTAAGGTGCACTTACACGGGCTATTTTTGAGAAATTATTGTATTATTATGTTGCTCGGCAACACGGGAACAATTTATAGTGTAGCAATCTGCAGAAATTTCCACAAAATGCGTTAATTTGTTTTGGCAATATTGCATGTAATTGCTCCATTAGAAACTTACGTAAAGGTGCTCTTACATGGGTAATTTTTGAGCAATTATTGCTCGGCAACACTGCAGAAATTTCCACAAAATGCGTTAATTGTTTTGGCAATATTGTATCTAATTGCTCCATTAGAAACATTCGTAAAGCTGCTTTTACACGGGCAATTTTTTGAGCATGTATTAAAATATATTATGTATTAGAATAAGTTAACTTAAGAGTTTTTTTTAGATATGTACTACACTATCGCAATAGATGATGACTCTGTAATGATAGATGTAAGTTGGAAAAATAAATAAATAAATAAAATAAATGTAATTTGGAGCAATAGTGGAGAAATCTGCAGTAATTTCAATCAAGTGCGGCAATTGTTTTAGCAATATGGGCTCTAATTGCCAAATTGCTCCATAAAATATATTCCATATTGTTCAATGTCACCGACACGAATTGCCGAATATCGAGTGGGTATGGAAATTTAAGTCAATTCTTTTAGCTATCTCGCTTACACTTATTAATTCTGCAGTCTACGTCTCGCTTCCACGGGGAGTGTGGGAGTTGTGACTGCACGTGGAGTGTATAATTCTTTACGTGCAATTTTCGTAATCAATGGGCCAACTTTATTCAAAAGTAATTCAAAATGACTTCGAGACATTCGAGTAAAGTTTTCGAATAAAATATCGTCTAATTCACAACACAACAAAGATTGCTTCCATCCTACTAAAAACGTTCGGACCCTAATACTTCTTTTCCCTTTTTTTTCTTGCTTTTGACTCATGATAATAAAAGCGATACAAGCCGCCGCCGCTGCAAGAAGAACATCATCCGTAGTTCTTCAACTAAATTGCTCGTGTATGAAAGTATTGCCCAGTTTCTTGGAGTTACTCCATATTGCTCAATATTATCGTTGCAAAACATTTGGCCAAATTGACGCTGTTGCCGTTGCCATAAATTGCTTGATATTTTGTCACGTCACAATCGATCAGTATTCTTCGTAATTGAGAAATTTTCATTGCCCGTGTAAGCGCACCTTAATACTGCCATGTTTGCAAAGCATTTCTCACTAAAGCATTGGTAACCAAACCATACGTGAACGCACCCATTACCGACAGTTTAAGCGGAGTTCAGTCCAAAAAATAAGCACATTCTTAATATGTGGCTTCAATAAAAATAATTTTTCAAGTACTGAAATTATCGATTTTTTTAGTTATGTGTAAGAACAGATAATCAAAGAATTACTTAAAAAAATAAAAATTAAATAAAAGGAAAAAGGGTCATGTCCCTATCACCGACTCAAAATATCGGGTGTGTGCCTAATACCGTTTATGTGACACCTGATACCGACCACTAAATAAATGGAACCGTTAAAGTAAAATAAAAATACTCGTGTATATAGCACTGTTTATATAAATGCTCCAACAGAGTACAGAATGCTATCAACACTTAACAATTATATGTATTCTTATAATAGTATATTCTTAACAGCGTTAAATCAATAAAAAATATCATATTTATACGAATTATGTATAACAAATTACCAAAGGCCAGCATTGATTATAACTACTATAATGGGGGCATTTGGTATTATACAAGAGTAAATGGCATTATAGAATCATAGCCATCAGTGCAGCGTCAAGTTGATTAACTGTATATTGTTTACGTTTTAGTCGGTCCATGTTTCTGAAACAAAATTTATTTACTTAGTCTAGGATATACTATAAACGGATAGCAAATAGTAATTAAAATTACCATATGACTTCCACATATAAATGTTAGCTAAGTATTACTATAATATAATAAAGCTTATGTTATTTTAAATCTGTATGTTTATTATGGAATACTATAATGTCTATTAAATAACTTTATGTTTACTTGAAAATAAATACCAAATAAAAAAACATGTAGTATGGGGTCCGTCGTAAATGTACAAGTAGATCGGTAATAGGTTTTTTTAAAGGAAATCGTATAACCTATTACCGACCCAAGGGAATGTGTATGAATTGTGTAAATACATGTGATTTTTTTACATGTATATGATTTTAAGTGGTGCGGTTGCTAAAAAAATTTAATAATAATGATATTTCAACTATAAAAATACACTATTTAAAAATAATACCTCCTTTATTCATCAAAATATTTACATAAGAACAAAGTTAGTGTATACGGCTGCTAAAGCTCTTGAATATATGGCGTTAATAGCTCAAATATAAGTTAACATACTAAGGAACTGAGTTAGTATAGCCTCCTGCCTATTAATTTATGCATTTCAACAAAAATCATGGCACCCAAAAAATACGATAAGTACTTAGCAGCGACATGGGTCGACAATAGGAATAAAATTGTGATTTTTGTTCCTATTACCGCCTATTTTTAATATTGAATTTTAAGCAAAATAAAATAGTATCTCATTAAAATGAATCATTACTTGTGTTTCTGAAAGTATCAAAAATGCATCAAAAGAACTAGAAGTTACATTAAAATGCTTGACGATATAATCTTCTGCTAAAAAAGAAACAAGAGTACTTACGCCATCGGGAATGCCACACTATGGAAAATGCACTAATTAAATAATAATTGAAATAATAATTGCTCAGTTCGTCCGTGGACCCCGGTCCACGGACGAACTGAGCAATTATTGAACATTTGCAATACAAATACATCTACATTTTTTTAAAAGTAACCAATTGTGTAGCTTTAATACATGACATAAAAATGATAGTTTTCTGAATAGGGCGGTAATGAGCGCGGATTTTAACGGGTCGTTATTAGGTGCGTTTAGTTACCTATGACCAAAGTCCTCTTACATAAAGTGACTTTTCTAGTACTTTTTTTTTACATACTAGCTACTTGCAATACCCAGTCTCATTGTCAAAGCTTGCATATAATATCGTCTTTCATTGAGCACTGATTGCAATTGCTTTGTGTCTTTGATTGGAACCAATGCATTTAGACATAAATTATACAGACGTCCTGTTTTGCTCTGAATTGAACTGTATCGAAATATCTTGTTGTTACCGACATAGCTTGCAGAGTAAACAACCTGGAGTACAGTGGGCTGGCCATGTTTGTCAAAGGACGAGTCCTGTAGTGGAGACCGCGTATCGGCAAGTGTAGGGACACCCCTGAGCTAGATGGACCGACAACCATAAAAAGGTGGCTGGGACAGACTGGATGCGAAAGCTGGAGGACAGGTTATTGCAGCGCAGCCTAGGCGAGGCCTATGTCCAGCAGTGGACAGCGATAGGCATTGTGAGAGGTGATATGGTGGTGGTTATGCTAGCGTAGCGTGTTAGCTCAATTATACCACCAATTCAATTCACACAGCCCCTTTTTTTTTTTTTTTTTTTTGGTGGTGGGAAATCATCAAATAACTTCTCCCGCTCTGAGTGGAGCGGAAGGGCGTGTCAGACTTTTACTGACCAAAACCCACCCGTGTTCCTTCAGTTGCCTATGCCAGGGCCGCGGTATCTTCTTCAAACAACCCGCGACCCCAGCGGCGTCGGCCCTATTGGACCCCGTCACTTGCTGACATCTCTTAGAGGCGCGCGTGGAACACAACGCGCCGTCGACTCGGGCCTGGTCCTTACCGGACGGCGAGCAACCCGCTGCTCACCGTCCGCAGGCCTCACACAGCCCCTTAGTTCTCCTTCAATGCATTGAGATATAATATGGCTTTGTACAATTTGAGATAAAATAGGGATATAGGACCAGCAAGAATTCTCAAGGGCATTATTATTTATTTTGTGTTGTAAAAAGTTTGGCAGTAATTTGTATAAAATATTAACAACTAGCTGATAACAGACGTTATGCTGTCCAAATGTTATCCAAATGTCAATAATTCATACAGAATTCCCAGAACATTCAGTTTTCCCGAATTATCCAATTTTCCCGGCAACTTTCCAATTTTTCTCTTCATAAGAACTTTCCTCGGACTTCAAAAAATATTTGAAAAAAAAAAAATTGCGAATTGGTCTAGCCTTTCTCGAGTTTTGTTGTCATTCTGTCTGTATGTCTGTCTGTCTGTCAGTCTGTCAAGACCCTTTTTCTCAGAAACGCGTGAAGGTATAAATTTGAAATTAATATCAAATACGTAAGTCTATGGTCCCTTGGAGTCCTAAAAAACTCAAGCTTTTAAGTCAACGCAATAAAAAGATACGGCCATTTATGCGACATATTTTGATACTCGCAAGTAAATCAAAACCTAGAGGGTACTTCCCGCTGTCCTAGAATCATGAAATTTGGCAAGAATCAAGGTCTTACAGCATAAATAAAGGAAAAAGTCTGAAAATTGTTAATTTGTCATTCTATCACATAAAAAAAATGTTTTCAAGTCTGTCAGTCTGTCAAGACCCTTATTCTCAGGAACGCGTAAAGGTATCAAATTGAAATTAATATCAAATACGTAGGTCTATGGTCTCTTAGAGTCCTAAAAAAATCAAGATTCTAAGTCAACGCAATAAAAAAATACGGCCATTTAAGCGACATAAGTTTGATACTCGCAAGTAAATCAAAACCTATAGGGTACTTGCCGTTGACTTAGAATAATGAAATTTGGCAAGGAGCAAGGTGTCACAGCATAAGTAAAGGAGAAAGTTCGAAAATTGGTAATTTGTAATTTGATCACATAAAAAAATATATTTTTGGGATTTTAATGTTAAGTTTGTTTTTGGAATAAATTCTTTTCAACTACGGAACCCTTCGTTGTGCGTGATCCGACACGCACTTGTCCGGTTTTTTTTATTTATATACATTAGATTCTACACTAGGAACTATTTTCGTGTGGTCTACAATACAAATGAAAACTAACAGAAATAAAGCTATCCACCTAATACTAGACTTCCCAATGACTAAAAAATACCTGAGTCGAATTTCCACTATGTCACATTTAGGCGAGTCACTGTTTCCACCCGTTCTCCAAGCGTGCTTCTTTCAAATTGGGCTCATTAGTTACTTGTACGTCACATATCCATCACGTTCATATGTACCTATACATTATATACTGTAGGTAGGTGTTTTTTGAATGATGATGCCCATCTTATTTATTTTACTTTCTACTAAAGTACTAACTATTATTACAAATGCGAAAGTGAATTCACACTAAAACGGCTGAACGGATTTGGATGAAATTTGACACATAGGTAGAACATTACCTGCACCCTAATTGCGTAACATAATATCGATCGGAATCTGAATCATTTTGAAGAAAATTACTAATCCATTGGTTCATATGTTCGAAACATTTGTCTGCTCGACAACGTAAATAACGCAATGAATGTTGTTCAACTGTCAAAATGACACTGATTCCGATTGATAGTGTGTTACGCAACTAGCTAGGGTGCTGGATTAGAAAATAGAATACTTTTTATTCCGGTAGTACGTTCCCGTGGGATAATTTCCTACCTCCACGCGGGCGGAGCTCGTGGCTAAGTAATAACAGCCGCACGGGTCGATCCCTCAGGTTAAGCTACGCTTGCCGGGGTTGGTCAGTGGATGGGTGACCATCTTTACATACCGAGACTCCTCCGTGCCTCGGAAAGCACGTTAAGCCGTTGGTCCCGGCTGTCATTCGTGGATCTTTGACAGTCGTTACAGGTCGTCAGAAGCCCGAAAGTCTGACAACCAGTCTTACCAAAGGGGTATCGTATTACCCAGTTACTGGGTTGTGGAGGTCAGACAGGCAGTCGCTTCATGTAAAATACTGGTATTCAGTTGCATCCGGTTAGACTGGAAGCCGACCCCAACATAGTTGGGAAAAGGCTAGGCAGATTGATTGACGCGGGCGAAGCCGCGGGCACAAGCTTGTAATAATCTATATCAATAACAAGAGAAGTCCTGACTGACTGACTGACTCATCAACGCCCAGCCCAAACCCTTGGACCTAGAAAGCTGAAATTTTGCACAGAGGTTCCCTTTATAATGTAGACAAGGAATAAGGAAGGAATTCCCGGTAGTATGTTCCAGTAGGATATTTTGCGAAATCCATGCGGGCGAAGCCACTGGCAAAAGCTACTTAATAATTTATAAGTATATAGAACTATTTTCTGTATTTGTTTCAAAATATTAGTTATGGTTCAGTATAAAGTCGAAGATAAGGAGGGAATTGTCAAATCTTATTTATTTTCTTAAATAACTTTAAAACTATATATTTTAAAATTATAAAAAAAAAAAACAATATCTGAGACCCTCACGGTAAGCTCTTTTATTTGATATGTCACACGATACAGTTTGCAAAACTTTTTTTTTTTAATTTTCTTGTTTGTCTCCCAAAAAGTGACCTCATAATCAAAATTAATTTACTTACGTTACACGTCCGTGTTAGGGTCACAGAAATTCATATGTGTACCAATCCATGATCCATTAGATTCGGAGCAAATTGGCTGTGACAGACAGACAGATAGACAGACACACGAGTGATCCTATAAGGGTTCCGTTTTTCATTCGAATATACTGAACCCTAAAAATACGAAGTTTTCTTATATACACTGGACAGCAAATAAACCGGGCCACCCGCTACCTTGGAACTCTGATTCGATTTTCTCAAAAAGTATATAACTTACAACTATCAAAGTTATACCTACAAAAAGTGCGTTCCATGATTATTCAAATGAAAGAAAACTCATTGGGATTAATCAATTTTTTAAGTGTTTATTAAGGATTTTACAAAAAAAGAGTCGTTTTCCAGTCATGTTAATCGTTAGTAATCACAAACTGAAAAAAAAAATTAAAGCCAGAAACAAAGAAAAAATTAAAAATAAAGTTTTGGTTAGTATTCAGTATTCCTTGCCCTTGCTCGGATAACTGCCAGCATCCTCGTATTCATCGACCTCACGAGCCTGACGATGAAATCTTGAGGAATTACATTCCACTCCTCTTCAATTGCGATTCGCAGCTCTGGAAGCCCTGTTGGAGCAGGTACCCGTGCTCGAACCCGACGTTTCAGCTCATCCCATAAGTGTTCTATCGGATTCAAGTCCGGGCTTCGAGCTGGCCAGTCCATTGAACGAATGCCAACATCGCGTAGATACTGGGTCACCACTTGAGCAACATGAGGCCGTGCATTATCAATTTATCATGCATAAACTGCATATCTTGCCCCATATATCCTGCGTACGGAACCACATGGTCTGCGAGTATTTCAGTAATGTAGCGATGAGAAGTCAATCCACGTGTACGGCCCGTAGGTTCGATGAAAACTAACGCTGTATGTGCAGTTAACGAGATACCGCCCCAGACCATTACAGATCCTCCTCCATAAGCAACAGTTTCCTCGATGCAACACTGAGAATAACGTTCTCCAGGACGACGATACACTCTCTGACGTCGATCACTTCCATGTAGACTCACCCTGATCTCATCAGTGAAGAGTACATTACCCCACTGCTCTAACGTCCAATCTCTATGCTCTCGAGCAAATTCAAGTCGTGCTCGACGGTGGGCTACCGTTAATGCTGGGCCTGTTGCAGCTCTGAGTCAGGTTCCGTTCTGCAAGTCTCCTTCTGACGGTATCTGAACTTATGACCACTTGGCGTACGTCACGCAGACTTTGTTGGACTTGAACTGCGTTGAGGCGGCGATTTCGGAGAACAGTAAGTTGGATATAACGATCATCTGCCGCTGATGTAGCCCTAGGTCCGCCCGTACCTGGACGGCGATCGAATGCTCCAGTCTCTAAGTATCGTCTGTAAACTCGTGGCACCGAAGATCTGCTGATTCGAAGTCTCCGAGTGACCTCACGTTGCGCAACGCCTGCTTGAAGTAGTGCTACAGCTTGAGCTGCTTCCTGAGGTGTCGTATCCATTATTGACCGAAAAAAGTAGCAAAAATACACGCGTCTGAGCAAACGATGGACAAAAACTAAAGAAATGATAAGAAATATCCGACTACCCTCACTGTAGAAAAAATGAACGCTAATCGTGAACTCTAGTCAAAACAGAGCAAATCGTTAGCATTGTGTTTGTTGCTTGATTACAATGTGAGTTGACGGTACTTTAGAATAAATTTATAGTCATTTTAATAATCATGGAACGCACTTTCTGTAGGTATAAATTGATAGTTGTTAATTTTATACTTTTTGAGAAAATCGAATCAGAGTTCCAAGGTAGCGGGTGGCCCGGTTTATTTGCTGTCCAGTGTAGATACAGTTAGAAACATAATACCTACCTAGTGAGTGGGAAAATGTTGACCGCTGAAACGGACAAAAAGAATTCCGACTTGGAGGTATTTTAGTACGGCGAAGGGAATACGTAGCTGAATATTTTATCTTGATGCTGATTCTATCTGAACACTATGAAAGAGACCGGTGGGCAGTGTTTCACTAGTTAGGTTACAGAGGTATGAGTAAAATATTGATATGCATTTGTTAGACTAGGTTCACAAGATCGCCGCTGGGGTCACTGATTGTTTGAAGAAGTTACCGCGGACCTGGCATAGGCAACTGAAGGAACACGGGTGGGTTTTAGTCAGTAAAAGTCTGACACGCCCTTCCGCTCCACCCAGAGCGGGAGAAGTTATTTGATGATTTCCCACCCTCAAAAAAAAAAAAAAAAAAAAAATAAGGTTCACAAGATCATCATCTGTCTAACCTTTGAAAAGGTTGAAAAGGTTAGACTGGAAGCCGACGCCAACATAGTTGGGATTTCCCAACTATGTTGGCGTCGGCTGGTGTTGGCGGTTGGTTGGGTCGGTTGTTGGCGGTCTAACCGAATGCAGCTGAACAACAGTATTTTTTTTATACACAACCCAGTTACTGGGGTAATGCAGGGTCCCCTTGATAGGTCTGGTTATCAGACTTTCGGGCTACTTTCGGGATTGTCAAAGATGTACGAATGACAGCTGGTACCAACGGCTTAACGTGCTTTCCGAATCACGGAGGGGCCTTGGCATGTAAAAATGGTCGCCCATCTACGGACCAACCGTAGCAAGCGTAGCTTAACCTGATCGATCGACCTGTGGGGCTGTTATTACTTAGCCACAAGATTAGGTTCACAAGAAAAGGTACTTAGTATTGGGAAGAAAAGTGTGTTATTTGAGATAGTTTTCAGCAGAAAGTGTTTAAAGATCCTTTTTCAATGGGTAGGTAGGTACGAAGAAACGAAAAAACTATGTTTGATTTTGGGCGAAAATTCAGGGCTTCAAGTATGAAAATCGAAACAATAATATTTATTCAAAGATGATAGAAATAATCGGCTCTTTTACAAAATGTCTAAAATCAACACATATTGATAGATAGATAATATTAAATAAAACATTTATTCGGTGCACACAAAAGACACAGCACAACAAACAAAAGTACATTATAGTACATAGATAGTATAGTATATAGTACACATACAAGGATTCGTATATTTTGGTAAAATGTACATAGTTGCATGGGCAGCAACGTATCCTACACTGAAGTGAATGTACACACAACCCCAAAACTTTTCAAATCAAACTTGAAGCTTAGAATGTTTACTGACAATCCTGCACACTCCCTTTTTCTCACCCACTACGTTCACACACACTCACACACACTCTCGTACAAGTAGTTATGATCTGTCCCAAAAGTGTCTGATGAAAATGTATACAGATAGATTAGAAAACGTAACTATGAATTCCAATTTGTAGTGCCATTTACAAATAGAGTGTTTTGATTTAATTATTAGAATACCCGAAATTCCAATTTCAAGTCACCTGAAATATGTTTTTCATTTGACAATAAATTGGTGTTAATTTTATAACATCAATTTTAATGGCGATGATTTTTTAATTACAATTTAAAAATGTTAGTCATATAATAATGTATGTGTATAGGTATTTCGAATAGCGACGTAGACATGGCTATACCGTCATGGAAAAACTGAAGTTTTCAGTAAAGTTTTCCTTAAAACTCGAACGTCAGACGGTCAGATTCTTATAAAAACATACAAATGTTCTCTTGGGAAAGAATATAAAAGTATAAGAAGTAGTCACGAGTCAAACTGATCAATACTCTGTTAGTTGAGGAACTTTATTGAGTGTCATAGTTTGCTACGATGATATACTTCGTATCGACATTATTTCGGTAAATCTAGAATAACTTCCTTTTGTTCTTGCGCGACGAGTGGCGTTTGTTTATTTTAATTAGTGTAATCAATCTATACATATATGTACATCTAAATCTATAAGTACATATATATGTCTATACAAATAAATAAAATTGAAGTGTATGTTTGTAATGTTACAAAAATAGATCTTTACTGATAAAAAAAAAATTGTCTGTTTGTTCCGGCTAATCTCCGAAACGGCTGGACCGATTTTCAAGAGACTTTCACTGGCAGATAGCTGGTATTAAAAGGCGTAACTTACGCTACTTTTATTTTAGAAAAAGAATTAGTGTTCGGCGCAAAAAAAATTAAAACCCATGAAATTGTGAACAAAATCCGATTCAAATAGGGAAGTGTTGACATCCACGCGAGCGAAGCCGCGGTCAACAGCTAGTTATAAGATTAAGTCACTTTTCGTGGCTGTCTGTGTGATTGCTTAGTTTTTAACTACACAACAGATTTTGATGCGGTTATCACCATCATTTAAAGAATTTATTCCGGAAAGTTCATGTATGCAACTTACCTGGCGCACTTTTCACTTTGAAATAATGTATACCTATGTATACATGTTTTGTTTATTTTCGGCAAGACTTCATTGTAGCGGTCAATCTATCTATTATATTAAGCATTAGGTTGCTTAGCTTGGGACTAGATGGCGTTGTGTGAAATGTCCAAGGATATTTATTTATTTATTTATATTCAAAGACAAGGAGGATGTAATGTATGTACATGTATGGAGTAAACTGTCGTGCCTCGGAGCTGACACACACACTTTTTTGTCAATTTTGTTAGTATTAAATGTTTTCCTGTGCGTGTCCCAAACAAAATACTTCACTTCCTTTTTTTGGATCTGTTTAATGTAACAATATTAGTGCGAGTTCTCCATTATAGATAAACGGCGTTATATTTGAACCGCGCCCGTCCGTTTGCCGAAGCAAAAGGCTGCTTCCGATTATTTATATTGGTAAAGAATGGAATATGCGTATCTAGTGACTGAGTAAAGACATGGAATGGACAGACATACACACAGAAAGTAAAGACCAAAGAAGCAGGGCAAAGGCCACTTTTCACACAAAAAAGGAGCGCATATTAAGGCGATACCAAAATAAATTGGGGGATTTTTCGTAACCATTTATTTCACTATTACAGCGTGGATTTAATTTTTAGATATGTTTATTGACTATTTGATTAATACTCTGACTAAAGGAAAACGCAATTGTGTTTTTCGTCGATAGAATTTAATTCCGAAAAGACCTCTACTTTTTATGTTTTTGTCTGTGATTCTAAAATCCCAAGTAATTTAATTGCAAAATTGCATTTAAAATGTGCTCTGGCTGAAAATATTTTGGATAGATAGCTTAATTTATTTTTAAACAATTTTTATTTGATTTTGCGCTTTTATTTTGGTTCCAGCGCATTGTTGCTCTCTCTTTTTTTCGCATGTGGCTGATTCGCAAATGACTGTCACTTTCTTACTCCCGCCCAGTTCGCTTTTTACATGTTTCCTCGTTTCTTGACACCAAAGATTAAGTTTCAACAGTATTATCTTATAATTGGAAAAGTCACTATGGTCAAAGTCAAGTTTGAGCCTGGAGCCTCGTTTAAAGTTTGCCTCAAAGGACAGCCTCGCAAATGTGTGTGATTTTCTTGGTATCCATGGACAACGGTGACGTTGGTAACATTTTCAATTTTATAATGTGAAAAACAGTGGGCGTCCAAGCAAAAACGGTCCAGTTATCGGCATTTAGTTTCCGAGATAATAAGAAGTTTGTAAAGTTGTGTGAAAAAATTTCATTTCGCGATTTTAATTGATTATTAATAAATGCTCAATTATCTACAATTTCATATAGTAAACGACTTTATACGATTTTTTCAGAATTTCAACTTCAAATGTCTAATAAAAAAGAACATGATTTCTTCAATCCTTACTATCAATTGACTATTCTAGATACTGAATCTAGTCTTAACTCAATACACCACTACTGAACCCTTTTTGCTTGGACGCCCACCTAATTCTTTAATAATGTAATGAAACCCTTTTAATTAACATCGCTCTCAACCTTAAATAAACAAAAAATAAAAATAACCAAAATGCTTTTAAAATGAGGTTGTTATTAATAGCCTTTTAACACGGAAAACTGTTATTAAACCAAAAGAAAACGTTACATCGATAATTTGTCGCCATGATAGCGAAGCTTTATGAGTTAATTAAGTTAAAAATGCTAGGTTTTTTAATGGGACTAGTTTTTGAACATTGTAGTCTGAAATTACGATTAATTGCATTATTTGTGAAGAGGTCTATAACCTGAATAATAAGGGGGAAACTGTATGTCTCACATGACTGTATGTGAGACATACAGTTCCCCCTTATTAACTTCAAGTTAAGTTACACCGGGATAACCACACTATTTTAGAGTTTTATGTTTATTAATTCATCTGCCTAGCCTTTCCCAACTATGTTGGGGTCAGCTTCCAGGCTAACTGGATGCAGCTGAATACTAGTAGGTATTTTACATGGAGCAACTGCCTAACTAACCTCCACAAACTTTCGGGCTCCTGACGACCCGTAACGACTGTCAAAGATTCACGAATGACAGCGGGGACCAACGGCTTAACGTGCTTTTCGATGCATGCAGGGGTCTCGGTATGTGAAGATGGTCACCGATCCACTGACCAACCTTCAAAATAAGGGGGTAAAGTCTGGAATTCAATGTATATATAGGTACGGGAACAATTCCTATACGTGGAATGTATAGAACCTAGTTAAAATTCCCCAAAATTAACAAAATAGAAGGTACCTATGGATTATAAATTTGATGTCATTCTGTCTGTTTGTCTCAGGCGGTTTTCTCTACAACTATTCGCAGTTATTGTTAAACATTTTGCTAGAGTAATCTCTCTCTCTACAGTTGAGTTAATACTCAACTGTTTTCAATTAGGTATTGTCGTGGTAAAATTATGAAAAAATTATGTTAATTTCTGTACTTACGTTGTTTTTTTTCTTTCCTATAGTACCTAATGTTTTTGCATGCGTCATGTGTGCATCTGACACTTAACTTGGCTTGTATGTTAGCTTGTATTAATTGGTTGAATACTGCTTTAACTATTGTACGCACGGCTACAGATCAAGCTATACATTTCCAGTATAAGCTGATCTCGCATTGTATACGATTTCCTTACAATGAGAGGTCAGTGTAAACTGGAAATGTATAGCTTGATGTGTATCCATGTGTACATAAACCAATAAATAAATATTTACATGAGTATAAAACAGTTTTTTTTTTAAATAAAATGCTGAGCAATGGTTTTTCAAAACACGCCTGTGTGTGTTGAAGATTATTAGCAATCGAGGTCGCGGGATGAACATTTACCTAAATAAAACATTATCACACTGAATTTGAATATGGTATACCTACCTTATTTGAAGTAATTAAGACAGTAACAATATAAAGGTGGGGATCCTCGCTAATAAAGTTTAATTAACAATTTAAGCTCAAATACACGAAGTAATAACCATTAACTCTAATTTCATAATCATCTTACTATGTTTATATTGGGCAATAAAGACGTAATTGAAATTATTTTAACCTACATCTTTTAAAATAGAATAGTAGAGGATTAATTGATAAAAACCGCCCAAGTGCGAGTCGGACTCGTGCACGAAGGATTCCGTACCATTATCTATAAAAACTGCAAAAAAATCACGTTTGTTGTATGAGAGCCCCCTTAAATAGTTAATTTTATTCTGTTTTTAGTATTTGTTGATAGCGGCAACAAAAAATACATCATCTGTGAAAATTTCAACTGTCTAACTATCACAGTTCATGAGATCAGTTCTGGTGTCAGACGAACAGGCAGATGGACAGCGGAGTCTTAGTAATAAAAACGGGACCCCCGCTTAACCCTTTGGGTACGGAACCCTAAAAACGGTATTCCTTGTCACCTTCAAGTCTTTCTTCTCTTTTCTGCTTTCATACTCAAAAGTCATCATCATCATACTGGACATAGGTCTTCCACTAGCACCACCACTTCGACCGGTTCTGTGCTTCTCGCATCCAGCGTCTTTCACAAGGTTATTGGCCCACTTTGTGGGAGGCCTGCCAACGCTACGTGTTCCGGTATGCGGTCGCCACTCCAGGGCCCCAAGTCTGCTATTTTTTACATTCCAACACGATCCCATTGTCACTGCATTGTCATTTTGCTAAAAGTTCGTAATCAGCTAAATTCATAATTTCATACAATAGAGTGTCAGTGGTTGACCATTGGAAAGTCATAATGACGCCATTATGACGCCACTAAATTAGTAAATTACCAAACTTGTCAAAATCAACAATTATGAAATCAATGATAGACCATTCTGACACTATTGTAATAGCAGACTTGAGGCCCTGGTCGCCTCGCCGGCTCCATCGGCCATCTGTTCTGCGAGCAATGAGCCTTGCCCACTGCCACTTAAGTTTTTCAATTCCCTACCCAAAAGTAATGACAAGATTATACGAAGATAAGGAAGAGAAGCAGAATAAGAAGGCCTCTGTCCTATCGCAGGTATGCTGGAAGAGATTTCTTTTGAAATAAGCATTACCTTTGTACGTATTTTTCTGTTCCTTTCTGTTTGAAATGGTTAAATAAATAATATCCTAGGACATTTCACACAACGCCATCTAGTCCCAAGCTGAGCAACCTTGTGTTATGGTAACGAGATGGCTGGTAAATTACCAGCAGAGGAGGAGTATTCTATTCTATAGGATTTCTTTTAATAACTTTTGATCATCAAGTCCTGTATTCAATGCCAAGGTCAGGCAGAGTCATCATCTGCCTAGCCTTTTACCAACGATGTTGGGGTCGGCTTCCAGTCTAACCGGATGCAGCTGATACCCGTATTTATGAAGCGACTGCCTATCTGACCTCCACAACCCAGTAGCTGGGTAATACGATACCCCTTGGTAAGACTGGTTGTCAGACTTTCGGGCTTCTTCTGAAGATCTACGAATGACAGCCGGAACGGACGGCTTAACGTGCTTTCCGAGGCATAGAGGAGTCTCCCATCCACGGACCAACACCGGCAAGCATAGCTTAACCTGATGGATCGACCCGTGCGGCTGTTATTACTTAGCCACGAGCTCCTCCAGGTCAGGCAAAGTATTATTCGGTATTTCTGTTAGGAATTTCTCAGCAGCAGCCCGGAGTCTGGAATTGTGCCCGGTTGATGGCGATAGGCTCGCCCCCTATTACATGGGACTTAAACATAATGGTGGATAGTGGATGGTCGTATGTAGCTCCGTCTCTCTCCCACACCAGAACCATGACGGAACCATGATCTTTTTTCGCGTCATAGTAGCCGCCCCAGTTCGTAAATTCGCATCTCAAAGTGCACAATAATACACTCCTTTGAATCCGCAGAGGAACTTGAACAAGTGTCAATTAGGGCATTGAATGCTTGTCTAGAAACTGCGACGTACCGTCTATTCAAGCCTAAAGTACAGTCAACTAGAAAAACTAGAGAAACCAACAGCTAATTTGAATTTATCACGTTATGTATATGGTGGAGCTCGTGTTTAAGTAAACACAGCCGCACGGGTCGATCTATCAGGTTAAGCTACGCTTGCAGGGGTTGATCCGTGGATGTGTGACCATCTTTACATACCGAGACTCCTCCATGCCTCGGAAACACGTTAAGCCGTTGGTCCCGGCTGTCATTCGTAGTTTGACAGTCATTACGGATTGTCAGAAGCTCAAAAATCTGACAACCAGTCTTACCAAGAGGTATCGTAATACCCAGTTACTGGATTGTGGAGATCAGATAGGCATTCGCTTCATGTAAAATACTGGTGTTCAGCGAACGGCTACGCTGATTGATTGCATGTGGTGAACATCCAAGTTTTGACATTAACTTAATGAGTTTTAAGTTATAAAAGTAGGTTATTATTTACTACGCACACAATGACAAGAAATATAAAAAACCGTAGCGGAATGATTTTCTTTCCTTGTTCACTTGAGCTCATTTGTTGACTGAACTACTCGTAAGGTACAGCTACTAACAGCTGTTCGTTTTACGTGTACCTCTTCTATTATGTATGTATGAAGGCTTTTTCATAATGCTTCTAGCCGATTTTTAGTGGTCATATAATGGCGGTAGAATAAAAGACGATCAGGATGGAACAGTATGCTATCTTCAACTTTACTCTTTTCTTAGGACATAGATAGTGCTGGCTGTACTCTCAAAAAAGTCATATTCCATGGCAATCCAAAAATAACGAAACAAAATGTCAAATTCAAATTCCGAATCCATAAAACAAAACATACGTGTCACGTCAAGCATCCATTATTTAATTTCGCGCGCAAAATTGTTAAAAACAAAAAAGTATCGCGTCACTTATTAAATCTAAATTAAAAATTATAAATCCCTTCGGTGTGTCGGGAACGGTCCCGTTTTGTTCAAGGTCGCTGGATCAGTGTGTCAGGGAATAACGTATAGCCCTTAATGTGATAAAACCTTTTTTAAATCGATATCTGGCTGGTGATGCTGCGAATTTTTTGTGTTATGTTTTGGCACTATGTATGTAGGTTATGGTATCGTATGGCAAAATCATGGAATTAGTATGTACAATGTAGGGCAATATTTGGTCAGTGACGAGCATTGTTTTTATTTAGGTTCGAAGTTTTTTAAGAGTGTATATGGCAACATATCTCCTGTATTTTTAACACATGCAAATTACGAGCAGGATTGCTATGCGGTTGTCATTAGTTTATTAAGAACGACTACGAAAAAATTTTTTTGAAAGAATAGGCTTGCATTTTCATTATCTCAAGTTGGTACTACCTAGACATCGTACCTACCGAAACGCTTATCTAATGAAACTTCAGCCCAAAATTCCTGATCATACTATCAAATCTGCTCTTTTCAAAATTTCAAAACATTTACTGCATTATTTTCAAGCTACTTTTCACCTCAAAATAACGCCATAACAGGGCAAAAAATGTTTCAAAATATATATTTTATCTTGATATTCCTTTGGCTCGGGTTGTCCGGACAGATCGGGCCGTGTGTACCGCAGTGCGGCGTTTCTGCGGCACTGAACTGCGGTCGACACAACCCTAGCGAATCAACTGGTTATTTCGCTCATATTTACATCGTTATGGTAGATACTGATATTCGGCTGTATCTTCGAGCTCGGACACCTGTTTTGGAAACCACGAGACGGGACAAACGGGCTGGGTAGCTCGAAATGGGAGAACTAGTACCTGCATTTGACTTTTAGAAATAGCCTCCACGTTTGGTGGTATATAAAAATGTACGTCTGACGCACCCGGGACAGTTATAGCCACGCCAACACCTCGTAGATTTAGAAGTGTATAGTTTTAAAGCAGCATGAGCTATTCTTTCATAGTTAGAGAAGAGAAGATGGAGTTTTGTATGCCTAGTCTAGTTTGTAAGTCTGACCTACCCTAATTCAATCACAATCTGAATTATTTTGAAGGATATTGTTTTACTTATTGCTTCATATGTACCTATAGTATGTATGTTCGAAAAATTTGTTTGCTCAACAAAGTAAATAACGCAATGAGTTTTGTTGAAAATTAAAGAATGACTAACAGCAGACATAGCGCTGCGAACAATACAGTGAAGCATGCGCAAAACTACACCTCGCTTTGTTCATACACGCTCACACGCACACATTTAAACTACGCGTCATTACGTACACACTATGTTTAGGAAACTCGAAACGTGCGGCCTCACGTCACTGTTGACAGCGCTGTCTTGATTTTTTATTTAGTCTGAGGTCTGAGGCACGCAATTACGCCGCAGATAGTCATCTCTTGGGTGATTCTGGTGTACCTCTTTTTAGGGTTCCGAACCCAAATTGTAAAACGGGACCCTATTACTAAGACTCCGCTGTCCGTCCGTCTGTCCGTCTGTGACGCTGTATCTCATGAACCGTATTGACACATGAACCGAACATGACAGTTTAAAATTTCACAGATGATGTATTTCTCTTACCGACCACGACATTGATTGATATCCTATCTTATATGATTGGTTAATAGGATACCTACTTGAATCAATCATACAGTAGGTAGGTACTGCGGTCAAAAAAAGTGGGGTTTTCTGATCTCTGCGATTGTAATTTTTAGGTGTTTGGAATTAGTCCCTGTATTTAGCGAGAGCTTTGCTTCCATGAGGTTTAACGTCGTCACAACAAAAATACCACTCCCGCGGGGCTTTTAGAGCGCTTGGACGCTGCCACTTCATTATTAGTAATCAATCAATGAAACAATCAATGTCAATCATTAATAATCAATTATTTTTAATACACCGTCATCTCGTGTAATTTTTAGAAGTGTTAATAAGTAAGCATGGTACAAACACGTTTTAAAGTGAACATGACAGCTAGGCTGTAGAGCAGCCTGGACGTTTAAGTTTTGGGCGGCTAGGGCCACCTGAACAAACTAAAATAGGTTTAAATGCTCTACAACATTATTTTTTGTTTACACTAAAGCGACAGCGAAGCGTCAGGGACGGGGAAAAATCGGTTACTTCGAATTTGTACGAACTGGTTCACACAGGTCCGTGTCAGGCGTATCCGGATCGTCAGTGTCCCGGAGCACGCTCGGACGCACGGACGCCCTGACAGTGCCATCCGATTTTTATCTAGGTAGGTACCTACGTTGACGACAACTAATAATACGTAGTGATTATATACTCTGTAAATAAACGGACACTGATACCGATTTCCCTGATATGTGAGAACACGGGTGACGTATGGCACGTCCCTGACGGGAACACTGAACACTGAACACGGATAGCACTGACCAGGATATGTGTGGCTAGCGCTTAAACCTCTTAACCCCTCAAGTGTCGAATGCACCCCATGTGTGCATAAGAAAAACCCTTTTTTTATTAGTTATATAAGCTTATATCACATATTATATAAACGTAAAAAAATATCATCCGATGGAAAACATATCATCATCAGTAGTTGTGAACCTACGGAGTTCGCAGCTATTCCCCGCTTCCCCCGCCCGCGTGTCAAATGCACCCCAAGTGTGCAAAAGGACAAAACTTTACATAATAGGTATGTAAGCTTAGAACACATATATATAAACGTAAAAAAATATCATCCGATGGAAAACATATCATCATCAATAGTTGTGAACCTATGGGGTTCGCAACTAACCCCCAACCCTCCCCACTCGCTGGCGTTTCAGGTCTAAAATTAGCCAAAGTCAGACACTTGAGGGGTTAAGTGGTCATTGTACTCATCATTTTGAACAACTAGGTACTATAGGACCAAACCTGAAATCGCGAAAAAAAAATCAGCTGTTCAGTACATTTATCTGCATCAAACTCGTCAAAATGTACTGAACAGCTGATTTTTTTTTCGCGATTTCAGGTTTGGTCCCATAGTAAAAGTTGTTCAAAATGATGAGTACAATGACACCTTAAGAGGTTTAGTATAAACAAAAACTAATGGTGTATAAACCTATTTTAGTTCTAGAAGTGTTTTGTCAATTTCTTTCGAATTATGATTTGAGTTTGAAATAAGAAGACAAAAAACTTCAGTAACTCAAATAGGTGAGTGATTTTGGAGTGAGTAGAGCGTTTTAGTTTTTTATCTACACCCATGCTATAAATCCTCTATAAAAGTTTCTGAAACAGTTAGCTTATTGCCAACATTAAAACAACCAGTGTCATAGTAACCATTATATCATCCAACCGGGTGTTATAATGTTGTACTGAATTTCATAATGCAACTCGTTTTCAAAAAAAGAACATTGTAATGCACGCGCGTTTCACTACAACAGCGCCGTAATTTTAAAAAAGAACTTATTCTAATTCACGTCGTATACTATGACGCCGGCCGCCATGTTCGATACGAGTATTAGTATTGCAAAAAACTGTTTCAGAACCTCTTCATAACATGGATGTATATAAAGTCTTGTATGCAACTGTACATAATTAGGTATTAAAACACTCATGTGATACTATTATCACACTCGGCTTCACTTCGTGTGATAAACCCACATCCGTGTTTTAATACCAAGGGGTGTTATACGTCAGTTGCATAAATAACTATTATAAATAAAGATGTAAGAGTCTACGTTATTCTACGTTAATCTTCATTCCCTTCTAAAAAGTTGTATAAATTGATTATTTTCAAGTCGTTTGTCCTCGAGTATGTGAGGCCATGAGCAATACATCCCTGAAACGTTTCACAGAAGAAGATAATGATAGGTAAGTGATCAATATTGAACGTCACGGTTAACTGTTTCTTTTTTTTACTTATAACATATTCTGACATTGATGCATACTAACTATTACTTATGGAGAAATTGCACCGTTTCTAGCATTCACCTTTCAATAAAAGTGATGTGACTCTATTATTATTATTTTGTCTTTGACATATCTCAGGACCCTGGGGTCCCGGACCTTTGGAAGGCATACGAGGGGCCGAAGCCAACTCGCAGAGGCCCCTTAGACAACTTTTAAATGTCGAGAAGGCACCAGCCGACGATTATCCCTGTATGCACTATGCAAGTGCACAAGGACAACCCCCGGTTTGTGCAGGACTATTGCAGAACATGGAAACAAAACATATTGGGCTATGGGTTTGGGTGGTTATAGTGGATTGGGTACCTTGAACTATGGTAGAACTATGTCCCCTGCCTGACCAATGTTATTTATTATACAAAGATAAATAGCGGGGGGTGACTTGCACACTCAATAATGGGCCCCCGGAAACGGTCGCTAGCACATAGTGACGTAGCGACAAGGGGGCAACATGTCCTGAGGTGCTTGAGGAGTGGAGAGGTATGCCACAGTTCTCAGAACAATCCCAGAGCCCGGAAGATGGTCAAGATCCCTACAAACACTTACTGGAATACTTCCTTCCTCCGAGCATGTTTGCTCTTGCGAATCTCCACTCAATCCGGCCAATAAAGGCAAGAATGAGGTGGGAGCTCTGTTCCTCATCAGTGCTCACTCCAGCCGGCCAATAAAGGCAAGCCAGAGGTGAGGAACAAGACTTCTCCCGGGAGATAGGGTCCGTGGGGTCGCTACTGCCCAACAGCTCGCCACATGCTGCCCTGCGGGTTCTTGTATCTCTCTTGGTCTGGCTCCTCACCCTAGACCTGTTTCGGCAAAGTAAACTCTACCGGCACAGACCTAGAGTTCGGAGCGCGCAAGCCCCACCACGACGTCAACGTAGAGATACGGAGGTGGGGTTATTATTATTATTATTATATATTTATTTAATTTGACAACAACTGGTCCACTGGTTAGTACAAAAAATAAGAAAACAAAGAAACTTATCAAGTAAGGGTTAATAAATTTTTGACAAAGTGTAGGCACATTATTGCTCAGTGGGAAATCATCAAATAACTTCTCCCGCTCTGGGTGGAGCGGAAGGGCGTGTCAGACTTTTACTGACTAAAACCCACCCGTGTTCCTTCAGTTGCCTATGCCAGGGCCGCGGTAACCCTTTCGGACAATCCGCGACGCCCTGCCGCACGAGCAATCGGACAGAGTGTCTGAGTAGCGGTGCATCGTGCTGTTCAGCTAGGGTTTTTAAAATAGGGTTTCTATAATTTATATTTATCCTAAACTAGCTGCGTCCCCTCTCTCGCAGAGAGGAGGCCTGTGTCCCAGCAGTGGGAACATTATAGGCTGATTATCACATCTGATTATCCTACTTAATATGATAAATGTGAAAGTTTGTGAAGATGTTTGGATGTTTGTTACTCAATCACGCAAAAACGGCTGAACGGATTTGTATGAAATTTGGCACACAGATAGTTTATAACCTGGATTAACACATAAGATACTTTTTATCTCGGTAGTAGGTTCCCGTGGGATAATTTCCGACATCCACGCGGGCAACGGCTAGTGTTAAATATTGTACGGTGGTACGGAACCCTTCGAGTGCGAATCCGACTGTAACCTGGCCGGTTTTTTTCTGACTTTTGCCTTGCTTTGGTATTCTATTTTAAACATTGATATTATTTTCTGTCAAAACAAACTGATGACTACTACTTTCACATCGACGCCTTAACAAGATTTTATCAAGATTTTTTCTCAGTTGAAACTGATGATGGCATTATTCGAATCCTTGTAATGGAAAAAGGTAATATTCTGCAAATGAAACGTGATGTTCGGGGATATTAGAGTCTTACGGATAAGCCTATTGTTGGTTACGTAGTGAAAAAAAGTTGCCCTATCTAGGTGAATGAGTTTCGTTACAAGAGATTAACGGATCGTGTCTGGTGGTCGGACAATGTCAATGAGAATGGAGTATTGGGCTCGTGTAGACGGCACCGCGGCCGCCATGTAGACTGAACGCTGAAGCGCCGTCTCCGCTTGATTTTGCTATATCACTGTATATTTTTAGGGTTCCGTACCAAAATGGTAAAAAAGGAACCCTTATGGTGTGACTATGTCTGTCTGTCTGTCTGTCTGTCTGTCACAGCTGGATATCTCAAGAACCACTAATGCTATCAACTTGAAATTTAGAATAGTTTTAGATGACGTTTACCCAACTATTTTGCAAATAAGAAAGTAATAAAAATATTTACATTTTTCTTGCAACAGGGACTGAAAGGGGGTCTTAAAAATTCAAAGTGGGGCTACTAGGGCATGTGGGGTATCATATGAAAGAACGCCGTTTGCACATTCTTAAACATTTTTTTTCTTTTTTTTAGGCCGCATAGTTTTCGAGTTTTGATGAAAAATGTAAAAAAAAATACCGTTCCCCTCCCTTATCTACGAAGTTTGCAAAGAGAAAAATCTGAAATTATTCTATGTGATAGAAGTTTATGTAAAGATTACAGGAAAAATAAAACGATGTCTCTAAATAGCACACTTTTTCAGAAATCGGAACGAAACCCTCGGTGCGCGAGTCCGACTCGCTCTTGACCGGTTTTTTTCAGTAATACATAGCCACAGACATCACACGTGCAGCGACCGGCGATGGAATAACAAAAACAATACCAGCGGTGTGGTGGCGGTTTGGTGACTTACACTGCAAAGAACTTGTCTTACAGAACGTTCCTCAAGTCCAGTTTCATTGTCAATCAGTTGATCACTGTTTAAGTATAGAATCAGTACTTGAGCATAGTTCTTATTCCAGAACGGTAATCAATCTAAACACTGCTGAATCGTTACAGAACGTTTCTCAAGTCCAGTTTCATTGTCAATCAGTTGATCACTGTTTAAGTATAGAATCAGTACTTGAGCATAGTTCTTATTCCAGAACGGTAATCAATCTAAACACTGCTGAATCGTTACAGAACGTTCCTCAAGTCCAGTTTCATTGTCAATCAGTTCATTACTGTTTAAGTATAGAATCAGTACTTGAGCATAGTTCTTATTCCAGAACGGTAATCAATCTAAATACTGCTGAATCGTTACAGAACGTTCCTCAAGTCCAGTTTCATTGTCAATCAGTTGATCACTGTTTAAGTATAGAATCAGTACTTGAGCATAGTTCTTATTCCAGAACGGTAATCAATCTAAACACTGCTGAATCGTTACAGAACGTTCCTCAAGTCCAGTTTCATTGTCAATCAGTTGATCACTGTTTAAGTATAGAATCAGTACTTGAGCATAGTTCTTATTCCAGAACGGTAATCAATCTAAACACTGCTGAATCGTTACAGAACGTTCCTCAAGTCCAGTTTCATTGTCAATCAGTTGATCACTGTTTAAGTATAGAATCAGTACTTGAGCATAGTTCTTATTCCAGAACGGTAATCAATCTAAACACTGCTGAATCGTTACAGAACGTTCCTCAAGTCCAGTTTCATTGTCAATCAGTTGATCACTGTTTAAGTATAGAATCAGTACTTGAGCATAGTTCTTATTCCAGAACGGTAATCAATCTAAACACTCCTGAATCGACTCAAATCGAGCCTCAAGCAGAGATGTTTATTGTCTAGATGTCTATGCATCGCCCTGTTTTCGTTTACGATTTATTTAATTTACCTACTTTGTTCTGTTCTTCTAATCTTCTTACAATTACAAATATTAAAATCCAACCCAATCCAACGACTCGCTCTTGACCGGTTTTTAAATCTTTTTCAAGCGAATTTTTGAGACAGTATTAAGAGTACTTTCCCTTCAGGTGGCATTACAAAATCCACCCTGTGTATAATAGAATGAAATGCCAAAAATGCAGCGTCATTGGGTTTTTCCATCACGATTTTCTCAGTAGCAGCTCTGAGTCTGGATTGGTTCACGGCAATAGGCTCGCCCCCTATTACAGATGTTCTATGTCACGAAGTCTGTTTGGCTATGAATGTTGTCAAGCGTGCACATGCACATTGTTTTTGTGTGCGTAACCTCGAGAGCGCTCAGTGTCGATCGGTTACACACACAAGCGCGCTTGTCGGGATACGTCACTACTACAATCAAAGCCGAACGGACTTCGTGAAATAGAATATCTGTACATGAGACTAAAACATAACTGGCGAGAGCTGGATATACTACAGATACATCATTACCTAATCCTTCAGGGATTACAGAACTAATGTGTTACAAAATCCCAAAAACCTTACAGCCTTACATTTACATTCTCTTTCCTAACACCCAAACAACATTAAAACTGAAGTCAGACCTCGAAATAGTTCAGATACCGCAAGAAAGAAAGAAACGAAACATAATAAATGTTGGCAGGACTATCTAGCCGCCAACAGATGATATATCGTCGCGACTCACGGAATCGGAAGGTCAAGTATACGTAGTTGAGGAAAGAGTGGCCCCTGATCTGCGTGCAAATGGAAGTGGCTTTGAGAATCTGACTATGCTCAGATTTTTAATTAAGAATAAGAATAACATTTATTACACACACAAGATTCGTGATAGGTACACAAGAGCAGATGTACAAAACAACAAAACACGGATATCTACATAAATCGTGTAACCCTGCCTCCTAAACTAGGTAGTACTGTATCTTAGGATACAGTGTTAGGCCATACAGGGCAGTTTATCATTTGTAGGTATAGCTGCAGCCAGAGTGTTTAGCGCGGGGGAGGTTAAGACATACAGTGCGTTCCAAATAAGAATAGGAACGTCAATAACCTCTATCTGTCAAATGATGATTGAAAAGTACGGTTTGCAAAGAAAACTTATTTGCGTATCAATAACGTTTTGTTTTGTCTTAGTTAAATCAAAGTGAAAACAGACATCAAAAAATTATTCATAAGTAATTAGTTTTTTATAAATTATGCTTCTTTCTTTCATATTTTCACTGTTGGTAACAATTTTTTTCATTTTTTTCAAATTCTTCATTCATGATTCGTAAATAAATGTTAACTAAAAAATATCTTGTTTTGCTCACCCTACCCAATTCAGTCGATTTGACAGCTATGACGTCACAACATGGCGCTGAGTCGATCATATTCTTATTTGAAACGCATTGTACATTAAAATTTGTGTGCCGTAATTAACTACAGTAAAATGACACTTCTTATCTCTCATTTCATTAAAAAATGTTCCCATTTGATAGCGAAATGACAGTCAAAATGACATTAGAAGTGTCATTTTATTGCAGCTATTTAATTAACTGCAGTAAAATGACACTTCTTATCTGTCATTTCATTAAAAAATGTTCCCATTTGATAGCGAAATGACAGTCAAAATGACATTAGAAGTGTCATTTTATTGCAGCTATTTAATTAACTGCAGTAAAATGACACTTCTTATCTGTCATTTCATTAAAAAATGTTCCCATTTGATAGCGAAATGACAGTCAAAATGACATTAGAAGTGTCATTTTATTGCAGCTATTTAATTAACTGCAGTAAAATGACACTTCTTATCTGTCATTTCATTAAAAAATGTTCCCATTTGATAGAGAAATGACAGTCAAAATGACATTAGAAGTGTCATTTTATTGCAGCTATTTAAAAGTCCGACTATAGTGACCAAAATCAATCTGCATAACCTTTTCCCAACTATGTTGGTGTCGGCTTCCAGTCTAACCGAATGCAGCTGAATACCAGTATTTTACATGGAGCGACTGCCTGTCTGACCTCCACAACCCAGTAACTGGGTAATACGATACCCCTTGGTAAGACTGGTTGTCAGACTTTCGGGCTTCTGACTAAAACCGTAACGTAATCCGTAACGACTGTCAAAGATCCACGAATGACAGCCGGGACCAACGGCTTAACGTGTTTTCCGAGGTACGGAGGAGTCTCGGTGTGTAAAGATGGTCACGCATCCACTGACCAACCCCGGCAAGCGTAGCTTAACCTGATGGATCGACCCGTGCGGCATTTATTACTTAGCCACGAGCTCCTCTCCGACTATAGTGACCATGGGACATTATTGTCACAGAATTAAAATAAGAAGAGAAAGACTTTTATACAAGGTCAAATTAAATTTAGCTAGTGAAACTTCGCAAACGTGATGAGTATTGACATCTAAATACGACAACATAAAAATTAAAAAAAAGATTTGATGATTTTTTTGGATTCAATGACCGCTACTAGTGTTATTACTTGAAATACGAATTGATAAAATTTGTTTTATCGTATTGAGATGTCTATACAGTAGTACGCAACTAATATGGCTTACCGATCTGCCTGCGCAGAAGATGAGTTTTCAAAGCGCGGGAAATGCTATTGACCAATCGGCACGCTCCACGCTTTTTCCTGTACCGCTATTGGTCGGTAGCTGCCGCCATTTTAGGGCGCGCCACTTGACAGCCGCCATACTTGCGAGTGAAACGGAACTAACAGCTGCAGTGTATTATGAACCTTATAGTAGTGATCTAAGATTGATTGTAAGTTTTAAGCATTCTCGTTAATCTTCGGGGCCATACTTTCTTGACGCGCCTTATCAGTTGGGTACTACTGTACCCACCACGTCTGTGAAGTTTACACAAAAAAAACTTATAACGCAAAGGCTTTTCTAACCGCTCCCGCCTCAATCCACACGCTTCTGGCGGGAACGCCTCTTATACCCGCTCGGCCAATAAGGTCGAGTCGAAGCTTCTAGAAAATTCTAGAAGCTTCCCATAGAAACAATTGACGCACAGTCTTGTCGTTGACTTTTGTGAGAGACGTATGTCAACTGTCAACTAGGCTGTGCACTACTAGGCTGTGTAATATATTTACAAAACTTGATCTTCGCCCCGAACCGTTTGGGTTGTTTTTGTTAAAAATTGTAAACTGTTATTTTAAGTGACTAGTGGTTGATGACCCCAAAAAAAAATATCAAATTAATTTATTTTTTGTTCTATCATGTTTAGATATCGATTCCTATCACGTTTGCGGAGTTTCGCTACCTAATTTAATTTGACCTTATGAAGGTTTTGTTGAAAAATGTAGTATTTCAGCAAGAAAACCCAAAAGATTTTTTTGCAGTGACAGCACTTTCTGAACTAAGGGGTCAAAAAATAATATCTATCTATTTATAAATAAAAAGAGAAGTCCTGACTGACTGGCTGACTGACTCATCAACGCCCAGCCCAAACTCTTGGACCTAGAAAGCTGAAATTTTGCACAGGGGTTCCCTTTATAATGTAGACAAGGAATAAGGAAGGAATTCCCGGTAGTACGTTCCTGAGGGATATTTTCCGACGTCCACGCGGGTGAAGCCGCGGGCAAAAGCTAGCTATAGATAAAGGTATTATCCAAAGAACTTAGAAATAGTTTTACTGCAACTTATGATTAATTTCTTTTTCTAGAAATTTTCGTATAAAATAAAATAATTTTCTTTTGTGTAACTATTTTATGCTTACTCTTCGAATCTCAGCTCACTGACCTTGTAATTCCGCTTCCATAAACTTTACCTCGGCGTCACGTTAGCCGGCAATCAGACGAGTTTTCGTGGAAACAATGTTGAACTCCTTCAATGCCAGGCGATGGTTACAGCGTAGAGTTAAGTGCCGATACTTTACAATACAATACTAGGAAATGGAAGGTCAGTTTCTGCTAAGTGTGGCCGTTCTTGATACAAAAAATAAGTGAGGAAATGTGGAAATGTATAATGCTGGCTTTTGTTGTGCGGCATTGATTTTGCAATTAGAGCTTTTTAATTAAAAAATCAATCGACCTAGTCTTTCCCCTACTATGTTAGGATGCTCGGAATACATAGTACAGTATTTTACATGGAGAAAGAAAAGAAATAATGAAAAACATTTTATTTGGGACATGTACGGAAATACAGTTAAGAAGGAGCATATAAAAGTAACAAAATAAACGTTAAAAACCAAAAAAGTAAAAAAATAAATAAAAATTCAAACTAAAAAAAAAGATCTGTGCGAGCCCAAAAAGGCTCCTATCTCAGAATAAAGCTGCGATATTTAAAAAATAAATACCGCAGAACTGATAGTGACTGTGTGATGCCACGGACACAACCACGGATATCTATAAATTTCAAAGGGAGTGTGGAATCTGGAGCGACTGCCTATCTGACCTCCACAACCCAGTTACTGGGTAACACGATATTCCTTGGTAAGACTGATTGTCAGAAATGTCAGACATGCAATTACATTGAAGTAATGTGTACTTATCTACTATTGTTATGCTTCATAATTTATATTCTAAAGGACACAATAATTTGTATCTAACAGCCGCAAGGGTCGATCGAAGGTTAAGCTACGCTTGCCGCAATCAGTTCGTGGATGGGACATATCGAGACCCCTCCGTGCCTCGGAAAGCAGGTTAAACCTTTGTTCCCATATTGATTGATTTTTTTTTCATAAATATTGTGTTATGAACATCATTGTGAACCACGTTTTCCTAAAAAAAAGCTTGATTCTCTTTCGTCACTTTTATAATAGGTTATATATATATATAAATATATACCTATGAAATTGCCGTTTTGTATGAAAAAATTTAAACGAATTTTTTTCATGTATTTTTTATTTGTATTAATCGAAGTAATCACCCATGCAATCAATGCATCTTTGCCAACACAGTGGCAGTTTATTGATGCCCTTCTTAAAGAAATCAGCTGTTCGGGAGGCAACAAATTCTTCAAAGTCATTTTGTACTGCCTCTCGGGTATTGAATTTTTTTCCCGCCAAGAAGTTATCCAGATTCTGGAAAAAGTAGTAGTCTGTAGGCGTAAGGTCTAGTGAGTAGGACGGATGACGGAGAGCTTCCAACCCCAGTTCTTGCAACTTAGAGACCGTCTGCTGTGCAGTATGAGGTATAGTATCTATTTATTTCACTACATCACTTACTACAATTTCTTACACTGCATCCATTTTTATTTATCTTTTATAAAGATTTACATTGTAACTTGTGAATTGGTCTAAAACAATTCGTTTTCTTTAAATTCTGAAATAAAAACACCTATAGGTATTTTTCATTGTTATGACACTTACGTCAGGCTGTCAAGCTGTCTTTGCTTTTTCTATCTAACTATCTCTCATAGTTTCATAATGGCATAGACTATGAACGTTTCTTTTGATTTATGTAATCTAAATTCTTTTTATCAATATGTTAGGTCAATATTGTATTTTATAGATAATTTTGATTTATTATTGAATGGCTGTATCTTTAATTTTATAAAATTAATCCACACACACTCGGAATTCATCGAAGAGGTTAGAGGTTTTTCAACGTATATTACTGGCAGATTCAAGCATTGACTGTGGCGTTTGGCATTCTGATGACGCAAAGCTTCAAATGTGGAAAGGATCTGAAATTGGAAGACGTTTTTAAAAAACGCTGATGAACCGATGTATGGAAGACTCGGAGACTGATCAGTTCTGCTCCGGAAGCTATAAACGAAACATCTCCTAAAAGTATTCTTCGACCGGGAAAACTAACTCAGTGACTAAAACTTACCCGACTGCGGTCGATCCCTGAAGGAGGGTTATAGAAAATAACCATTAATTTATCGGAGCGAATCAATTCAAAATCTTCTCTTCCAAACTATCCGTGCGTGTTTGCCTAACCTGGACTTACTCAAATTACTACTTCAAGCTATCCTCTACCTTCGCGTTAAATAACTGTGTGTGTTAGGTAGGATGTGTTTTTTTAAAACCGGTCTGTATTTTTTATCCTTTAATATTTAATATATTGTTTCAAGTCATACTTTAGCCCCCTTTTATTTCTGTAGGCTAGTAGATTTGTTACAGTCTCAGAGAAACTATCGGAAACTAAGAAACTCCAAATCATTATTCGTAACATTCGACCTTGTTACTCACCTTATATCGCGAATAATAATATTAATTCTATTCTTGCGCTTATTTCATGTTGTCAAAAATATGAAGAATTCCTAGACAAAGAGAAACGTTTCAGCGAACCTCAAACTTCAAATAATCCTATAGCTGTCGAATTCAACTATAAATCTTCTAATTTTACGTCAAAGCCCTCAACCTCTAACGCGTTTCCTCCTAAAACAAATTTTAATCGTTTTAACAATAAACCTCAAGTTAATGCAATTAATAAATTTAATAATAATGCTTTTTGTGTACGTTGCCGCACTAATGGTCATATACTATCTAATTGCTCGCAACCTCGTACGTTAATTATTTGTTTTAAATGTGGTTTAAAAGATGTTAAATCTACTGATTGCCCTAATTGTAATAAAACTAAAAACTCAAAAAACTAAACAATGACTTGGGTAATAAAAACTTTAATCAATCAGACTGGCTTGATTGGTTACAAACTATAAAAAATTTCTTTCATTGTTACAAAATAACTACAATATATGATAATGAAAAAGATTTTAATCGTCCTTTTATTAATATTTCTATCAATGACAAAATATTTTCCTGCTTACTAGATAGCGGTAGTTCTATTACAATACTTGGTAATAATTCTCATTTAGAAATACTAAAATTAGGCTTCACGTTATCCAAGTCATCTTCAATGACGATTACTACTGCCAGTAATCATAAAAGTGAATCCCTAGGCTCAATTGACATTCCGATTAGATACAATAATCAAACTCATCTAATTCAAGCCTTCGTGTTTCCAAATATTTCTCCTTCAATTATCTTAGGAGTCGACTTTTGGAAAAAGTTTAATCTTATTCCACATATACTTTCTTCGGCTTTTAAAGCCAATACTAAATGTTCAGTGGTTACTGAAACTACTAAACAAGTACTTCCTTATAGTAATCTCTCTTTAGAGCAAAAAACTATCGCTGATGACATGATAAGACGATTTAAATCTATATCTTTCGAAAGTAGAGGAGTGCTGGGCCGCACTCATCTTATTAGTCACCATATCGATACTGGTGATACACATCCTATTAAACAACGTTGTTACCGTCTTTCTCCTGAAAAACAAAAAGCTCTCATTATAGAAGTGGATAAAATGTTAGAATGGGGTGTTATTGAAAAATGTGAAAGTCCTTGGCTTTCTCCGGTTATCATTACACCTAAAAAGAATGGCGAATGGCGTTTCTGTGTCGATAGTCGTAAATTAAACTCAGTTACCCGTAGAGACGCGTACAGCCTTCCATTTGTTAATGAAATTTTAGATAACCTTAAAAACGCTAAATTTCTTTCTAGCATTGATATTGCTAAAGCATTTTGGGAGATTCCTTTGAAAGATGAAGCAGATAAGGATAAAACAGCTTTTTATGTCCCTGGTCGTGGCATGTATCGCTTTGTTATTATGCCCTTTGGTTTAACTAATGCTCCGGCTACTCAGCAAAGACTTATGGACATGCTTTTTACTCCTGAATTTGACAATAAAGTCTTTTGTTATCTTGATGATATCATAATCATTTCTGAATCATTTGAAGAGCATATCTCTTATCTAGTTAAAGTTCTTGAGAAATTAACGTTTGCTAAATTGACTATTAACTTTGATAAAAGTCAATTCTTTAAAAATGAACTAAAATACTTAGGATACATTGTAGATGAAAACGGTTTACGCTCAGATCCGGTTAAAATTAAAGCAATACTCGAATTTCCTACTCCCACTACTCGCAAAGAAGTGAGAAAATTTATTGGAACTTGTAGCTGGTTTCGTCGTTTTATTCCTAACTTCAGTACAATTGCAACTCCACTTAATAAATTAACTTCTAACGGTAAAAACGCCCCTAAATTCATTTGGGATAAAGATGCTACTCTAGCTTTTAATAAACTAAAAGAAGCTCTTGTTACTACTCCTATACTAGCTTGTCCTGACTATGATCTCCCTTTTTCTGTACATTGCGATGCTTCTAATTTTGGCATCGGTGGTATGTTAACACAGTTAAAAGACGATAAAGAAGTAGTTATAGCTTATATGAGCAAATCTTTTAATAAAAACGAGCGCAATTACTCAACTACAGAAAGAGAAACACTTGCGGTAATTTCTGCTTTAGAACATTGGCGTTGTTATATCGATAATGGTAAACAATTTACTGTTTATACAGATCACGCAGCACTTAAATGGTTTCTTAAATTATCCAATCCATCCGGTAGGCTCGCGCGGTGGGCTCTCAGGTTGTCATCTTTTAATTTTATTCTAAAACATAAAAGAGGTAAAGACAATTTAGTCCCTGATTTACTCTCTCGTAATTCTACATCATGCCCACTTGGTGTTAATCCTATCTTACTTAATCCCCAACCCGTATCTCCAGCTTTGGAACACTATAATAAACTACTTTTGGAATGTCGTAACAATCCTGATCAATATCCCAATTACACTATTCGTGAAAATAAATTATTTCGCTATACTCAATCTCCTTACGCGTTAACTGAAGATTTCGCGTGGAAAGAAGTTCCTCATCCTAATCTCCGGGAAACACTTGTCAAAGATTATCATGGATCCTCAGATCAGCCTCATTTAGGAATTTTTAAAACTTATAAAAAATTATCACTTCTATATTACTGGCCAGCTATGTTTAAAGATATTGCTAAAATAATTTCTATCTGTGATAATTGCTTAACTTACAAACACGCAAATCACTCTCCCTTTGGCCTTATGGGTAAACCAAAAATTTGTTCAAGGCCCTTTCAAACAATTTCTTTGGATCTAATGGGTCCTCTACCTATGACTAGACGTAGGAATCAATTTATCTTAGTGGTTAACTGTTGTTTCACTAAATATTCCCTGATATTTCCACTAAAACGAGCTACTAGTGCTAACATCATCTCCAACTTAGAAAATTTTATTTTTCTTGTTCATGGTGTACCTCAGACTATAATTATGGACAACGGATCGCAATTCCAATCCCATGAATTTCGAAACTTTCTGGGCAGATATAACATACCATACATATGTTTCTCTCCTAACTATTGCCCTCAAGTTAATCCCACTGAAAGATACAATCGTACTATAATCACAGCTTTGTCGTCTTTGGTTGGTGAAGATCATAGATCTTGGGACACCCATCTTCCTAAAGTCCAATACGCTATGAATAGTACAACTAATATTACTACTGGTTTCTCCCCTAACTTTTTGCTCTTTGGACGTGAAACAGTTACTTCTGGCTCACTTTATACGCCAACTAGTAATCTTGATGAAATCGTGTTTCTACCTAGGGACATCTATGCTACTAACATAGGTTTATTGTCTGCTACTTTTGATAAAGTTCAGATAGCCCTCCATATTGCTCATGCTCGTAACTCTTCTCGTTACAACGAAAGTCATTCCTTTAAAGAATATAACGTAGGAGATACAGTTTGGCGAAGAAATTATGTAAATAGTCAGGCTGGGACTTATTTTAGCGCAAAATTAGCGCCAAAGTATGTGAAGTCCACTGTGTTGCAGAAACTATCCCCTTTAGTTTATATACTACAGGATACTAATGGCAACCAAGCTAAATGGCATATTAAAGATTTTAAAATATAATGTTTATAAATATGTAAATAATTTCATTCTTCTTATTTTACTCATGACTTATCTCTATCTTCTTTCCCTCTTCTAACTGTAGAGTTCTTTTCTGTTCTCTTTATATCTGTTCTCTTCAGATAACTTTAGGAAAGTGCTTTTAGGAATAAGTTACCTAACCTTTCTTTTTCACTAACTCTTCATGTTAGTATGACTAATTTGTCACCATCAACTACTGAAGTTGATTGGTCCAATTCTAAGTTGATTCGGAGCGGCTAACAACTCCATAAAAATAAGCCCTTGTTAAATTTCAACTAAAGTTGATTCGGAGCGGCTAACAACTCCATAAAAATAAGCCCTTGTTAAATTTCAACTAAAGTTGATTAGGAGCGGTTAACAACTCCATAAAAATAAGCCCTTGTTAAATTTAAATATATTTTATTAATGGTTTTAGACGTGAGCGGATTACAACTCCGAAAATAAGCCTACTGTTATTGATTTATCAGGTTGAGTAGTGATCATTGAATGTGAATCCTACCTGACCTATCTTCGTAAGATGTCGGTGTGATTGAATGAAGTATGTACGTTTTGTGAATGCTGTAATATTTTTAACCTTCAAAATTTTCATTTGAGTTGAAAATTTTCTCGGGGTTGATGGGGAAATATAGTATCTATTTATTTCACTACATCACTTACTACAATTTCTTACACTGCATCCATTTTTATTTATCTTTTATAAAGATTTACATTGTAACTTGTGAATTGGTCTAAAACAATTCGTTTTCTTTAAATTCTGAAATAAAAACACCTATAGGTATTTTTCATTGTTATGACACTTACGTCAGGCTGTCAAGCTGTCTTTGCTTTTTCTATCTAACTATCTCTCATAGTTTCATAATGGCATAGACTATGAACGTTTCTTTTGATTTATGTAATCTAAATTCTTTTTATCAATATGTTAGGTCAATATTGTATTTTATAGATAATTTTGATTTATTATTGAATGGCTGTATCTTTAATTTTATAAAATTAATCCACACACACTCGGAATTCATCGAAGAGGTTAGAGGTTTTTCAACGTATATTACTGGCAGATTCAAGCATTGACTGTGGCGTTTGGCATTCTGATGACGCAAAGCTTCAAATGTGGAAAGGATCTGAAATTGGAAGACGTTTTTGAAAAACGCTGATGAACCGATGTATGGAAGACTCGGAGACTGATCAGTTCTGCTCCGGAAGCTATAAACGAAACATCTCCTAAAAGTATTCTTCGACCGGGAAAACTAACTCAGTGACTAAAACTTACCCGACTGCGGTCGATCCCTGAAGGAGGGTTATAGAAAATAACCATTAATTTATCGGAGCGAATCAATTCAAAATCTTCTCTTCCAAACTATCCGTGCGTGTTTGCCTAACCTGGACTTACTCAAATTACTACTTCAAGCTATCCTCTACCTTCGCGTTAAATAACTGTGTGTGTTAGGTAGGATGTGTTTTTTTAAAACCGGTCTGTATTTTTTATCCTTTAATATTTAATATATTGTTTCAAGTCATACTTTAGCCCCCTTTTATTTCTGTAGGCTAGTAGATTTGTTACAGAGGTCGCGCGTTGTCGTGCAGGAGCAGCGGAGACGAGCGATTGACCAATGCTGGTTGGAGATGTGCCAGCTTCTCCATCATTGTGTTCAGTTCTTCACAGTACACATCTGCAGTAATGCTCACCCCGTTTGGTAAGAAGCTGTGATGAATCACACCGGCGCTAGACCACCAAACAGTGACCATCACTTTTCTAGGGGTAAGTTTTCGTTTAGGGCATTGTTTAGGTGCTGAACCAGGATCCAACCAACTTGCTGAGCGCTTGCGGTTATCAAACAGAATCCATTTTTCATCGCAGGTAACAATGCGGTTCAAAATTCCTTCATTTGTGTGTCTGTTGAGCAGTGCAAGGCACGTCTCGACGCGTACTTCGCGCTGGCGATCATTGAGTTCGTGGGGCACCCATTTGTCAAGCTTTTTTACCTTGCCAATTTGACGCAAATGGACCAATATTGTTTTGACGCTAACGTCGAAAGCTGCTGCTAATTCAGCCGTAGATTGTGTATCATCAGCTTCCACAATCGCCTTTAATTCGTAATTGTCGACCAAAGTCTTCGGACGACCGCGAGGTTCATTTTTCAGGTCGAAATTTCCAGAACGAAAGCGAGCAAACCAATAACAGGTGGTGCGTTGGTTTGTAGTGTTAGCTCCGTAAACGTCGTTGATGTTGCGTGCCGCTTGTGCCGCGTTGCTGCCACGACGGTACTCATATTCCATAATTACTCGAATTTTTAACGTATCCATGATGACGAAAAAGATTGAAATGCGATGAAAATGTAACACTAATCAATAAACAAATTACTACTTTTGGAAAAAAAAATCCATGTTTTTAAAATAAAATTAATTTGAAATTAGAATTCTTAGCCAAACAAAAATTATTTTGATTTGAAATGGCCAGTACTGCAGAACGGCAATTTCATAGGTAAAGACCTAATATTACCTATGTAGAGCTATACATTTTAGCCCTTATATAACTTCCCAAAATGTTTCACCAATGTTACCGTGAGTTGCACAATGGAGACTTTAAATTGATGCTGTCACTTTCTTTTTCATACAGGGTGTAAGGGACAGCCCTCCGCAAACTAACAGAATACAATCAGCTCCTCATTTTGAATCATATTCCACCGGAAAATTTTTCAGGAAAATTTTATTTTTTTTAGTTTTTTCAGCTACATTTTCTTTATTTCAATGTAAAATTACACTGTGTGTAGCACTCCATATATGTAAAAAAAAATAGCAAAAAAAAAAACCAGCAAAGGATGTTGAAATTGAAAACTCTAACGAACGACGCGTGAAATCAGCTGTTCTCTTTCTGTCTATCTACAGAGTTCATCAAACTCACCGCATACCTATTACCTACCTCTCCCAACCAGTAACAGACGCTCCAATTTGTGCACGAAAACACAAACAAATCAGGTTTATTGGATTCCCATAACGTTCCTGAAATAATTAATCATGTACCGGTCATCTTAGTATGATTTATGTACTGAATTCACGCTATCAGTCTGCGGAAGCCTGTCCCTTACACCCTGTATGGAATGGCATGAATTGGGTTTGTGCAACTCAAAGTTAGGGCTCAACAAATGTTAGTCTGTATACATTGAACAAATGCCCATTACAAAGATACATCTAAAGACTACTTACTCCATTTCTCCGAAGCCTTATTTACTAAAGGAAATCTATACAAACGTAAACAAATACGTTTTCATTAGGATGTTCTCAGTTTTCCGTCAGCTCGCTCCCTAATTGGTGTATCAGTTTCAGGCAGATGCGGTGATTGGTCGACGTTGGTTTAATTAGCGAACTACCCTCCGTATGGGGATAAAAAACTGTAACCTGACTAAAAGTCATTTTCTCTGAGGGTTTTTTACACAATATTTATTTACATTCATTATCATTTGTCGGGTCGCCTAAGATGGTATGGACACGTTAAAAGCCGCAATGAAGATCATGCGGTACAAAATGCACTGAACCTGCCGGAACAAAAGAGAGGCAGAGGCTAATGCTAAGTGTGATTTGTATGTGGCATGGAAAAATGATCCTGATGCTTTTAAACTTGATGCTTTTACTTTATCATGGAAACCATATTTCTTTTATGCTTTTCCTCCTTTTGTCTTGATAACAAAAGTCCTGCAAAAGATAATCTCTGAACAATCGGAGGGTATATTGGTAGTACCAGACTGGCCAACTCAGCCTTGGTGCCCGGTATTTCACAGACTCGCCGTTTCTAAACCTATACGCTTTGGCCCCTGTGATAACTTGCTTAAATCTTATTCCAGCAATCTCCAATTTCGTCAACGCCTTATCCTGGTTGCCGTGCGCTTGTCAGGGAAGCGCTTGCAAGACGCGGCGTGTCTGCGGGCCCAATGACTGTCATGCTGGCCTCCTTATCTGAAAATACTTTCAAACAGTACAGTACTTACTTGAAGCAGTGGTATGAATACTGTCTTAAATTTAATTTAGATTACCAACGAACATCAGTGCCACATATTTTGGCATTTTTATCAAAATTATATGACGATGGTGCAGTTTATAGCAGCATAAACTGTTGCAGGTCAGCTTTATCCCTTATTATTGGTTCAAAAATATGCAGTGACGATAGGATCTCCCGTTTCTTGAAAGGAGTATTTAGGCTTCGCCCACCGCATCCCAAGTATGATTACTTGGGATCTATCAACTGTTCTCAGTTATTTAACTCAGAGAGGCGAAAATAACCTTCTATCTCTAGAAGATATTTCTAAAAAATTAATTACCCTTTTAGCAATTGTAACTGCCCATAGAGTCCAAACATTTTCCCTTATTAATATTACAAACATTCAAGTTTTACCTGAAAAAGTACATATTAAAATACCAGATCTTATTAAAACGTTGAGGCCAGGCAGTGTACAGCCAAGTCTGATGTTACCATTTTTTACAAGCAATGCAAAAATTTGTCCTGCCAGTGCCTTACTTAATTATTTAGAACGTACATCATGTTTAAGAGACTGCGACAACCTCTTTATTGCCTATAAAAAACCGCACAAAGCAGTGACGCCTCAGACGCTTAGCCGCTGGATCAAGACTACTTTGGAAAGGAGCGGAATAGACGTGTCGATATTTTCAGCACACAGTACACGACACGCAGCCAGCTCGGCGGCTAAGCGTCTGGGTGTCAGCATCGATACCATTAGAAGAACAGCTGGTTGGAGCAGTTCTTCGACAATATTTGCTCAGTTTTATAAAAGGGAGGTTGTTACTGGTGAAGATTTATCTATTGTTTTAAGTTCGAATGCTTAACTTTATGATTATTTAAACTAAACATATGTAATAAAGATATTTTTATATGCATGTTATAATTATTTTACGACTCTCTAAACATCTACATGTATTATATATCATGAAGAGACTATGCAGTGAAGTACAATTAGAAATTAAACGAACTTACGTAAGTGAAGTTCCATTTTAATTGTACGAACTGCATAGTTTCAAAATGATAACCTATATCCCAACCACCCAAACTTATTTAAAAATAATTTCTACCCTGTAAACAAGGAATCTTTGTCGTAAAATAATGAAAATTAGTAGGTATACATATATATGTACCAGCTGATTCTCTGAACTAAATGACGGATATAGTGTTGTGCCCGTAAAAGTTTTTTTTTTCTAGAGTTGGGGTACTGAGTATTTGAGCTCTAAAAAATCGTGACATAAGGCTAGCGGATGCGACTACTACATGTATTCTATATCATGAAGAGACTATGCAGTTCGTACAATTAAAATGGAACTTCACTTAGGTAAGTTCGTTTAATTTCTAATTATAAAGGGAACCTCTGTGCAATATTTCAGCTTTCTAGGTTCAAGGGTTTGGACTGAGCGTTCATGAGTCAATCAGTCAGGACGCATATCGTCAAAAACTTATAAAAAAAAACAGTATTTGCAGGTTTTATTGTTTGAACTCAGTAGGTGAACATACTTACTCCTAGTATCGGATTTTAGTTCACTCACACGATTGGTTGTCGATTTAAGTTACCTAGATTCTCCGAAACCAGGACTAAAACTACAAAACTCCTTAAATGATAATACGCCATAGTAAGAGGCCACTAGAAAAGTAGGTCAAGCGAATAATAAAGTTTATTATCACGTAACAATCAGCTGGCGATGCGTGGGCGTCCACCAAAATAAAGTCAAAACGTGGGCGGAACGGGTTCAAGGTTCGTCTGCTTGCAAATGTGGCCGAATTACTCATTGTTGATAATAGGAACAAAATTCTGATGAAAATACTTTTGTTTTTATTTCACCGATTTATTCTGAAACTAGTAACCCGGCCCTGCTTCGCACGGTTTTTACGACTTGAGAAAACATGAAGGTTTCTTTATTATACCTAAGTTAAATATTAATGTATTATACATAGTGTGGGCTGGTAGATGTCACATTTCTTCGGATTTTTGATTTTAGGATATGCCGGTTTCCTAACGATGTTTTGAGAGCAGTGGTGATGAAATAATTTACATAAAGCATAAAGCGCCTGTCTGGCTTCAAACCTACGACCGACTCGTAAATCGCGACAGTTACCACCGGGCCACAACTGCACCTAATGAAAATAACAGTGCGCAAACCAAAACCAAAGGATTTGTTAGGATCTCACTATTTAAATTGAGATAGTAGTTCGTCCGACCATTTCCCGTTCATGACTGTCGTAAAAGGTGATTCTGAGGTTAGACAACAGTGTCCATCTGTTCCGGTACCGTTCCTCCTAACAAACTGGGTTCTCCAATCTGTCTATGCGTAATTTTCTTCTTCTAGTTCGCTATATGTCTTGCTTTTTATTTAGTAAACTTCACAGACGTAATGGGTATTGATGTCTGAGTACGATAAAACAGATTTTATTAATTCACACTTCAAGTAACAACACTACCACCCAAAAAAAATCATCAATTTCTTTTTTTTGTTTGTGTTTAGATATCGATACGTCACGTCTGCTGAGTTTGCCTAGCTAATTTAATTTGACCTCTGCCCAACCATTCGAGGAAAACCGGCATGTCATGTTAAAAAACAAACAAAAAACAAAACAAAACATAAAAAACACAAAAAACAAAAAACATATGTGTATAAAAAATATTTTCTCATCATATTTGATTATGTTATTATTGATAGAACAAAACACTCTCCGACTCTGTTTGTTAACACTTTTCGCTCCGTCACCCTAGAAAATATAGTGCACGTCCCACATTGAGGACGCCCTTCAAGAAGGTCGAACATACTACATAGACTACTACGCGCATCGACCAAAGAATGCATGAGAACGGAGAACAGTGGTATGTCAGGATCGGAGCACGTTGTATGTTGTTGGTTCTACGCTTAGATAATATACATCTAGATCGAGCCACCGCGCGGCCGGTCATGAGACAGCAATATTAATAGTGAAAGTACTTTGCTTGGCAACATTTTTAAATTTTGCCATGCAAAGTACTTTGTTTGGCAACATTTTTAAAGCAAAAATACGGCACGCCGTAAGGTACAGAAGATACGATGCTTTGTCTCAATTTTCCTAATTATTTCGTATATATGTGTCTCACTTCCACACTTCACACTGTAATCATGGCAACGTCTAGATGTATAATGTCATTGGTTCTACGAGTATATTGTCATGAAGGAATGACGTGTACGTCTTATAGTTTAGGGAGTTTCATTTAACGGTTTTTCTAATTGTAAGTTCAAAGAAAATAATCAATTATTTAACTGGAGGTTTTTAGGAAGACAATACAGGGTTAAAAATTAGGTGAAGCTCCGGACGGGTATCAATATCTAAACACGACAAAATGAAAAGGTTTGATGATCGTTTTTTCGGGTTGATGACAGCTAGTAGTGTTGTTACTTGAAGTGTGAGTTGATAAAATCTGTTTTATCGTGTTGAGATATCGATACCCATCACTTCTGTGAAGTTTACTAAAAAAACTGATTTTTAAACTGATATTTTAAGTGACTACCCCAAACAAAACATCATCAAATTAATTTCTTATTTGTTTTATTGTGTTTAGTTATCGATACCCATCAACGTAACGTTTAATTTGACTCTGTCTGTCTGTTTGTCTGTGTTTGACATGTTGGATTTAATTTACTTTATCATCTTGTATGCACTTTCTATGCATACACACGCAAGTTTAAGCAAATAAAAGTCTTATCTTATCATAACTGTATACAGGGTGTAAGGAACAGCCCCCCGCAGTCTGATGGGGTAAATTCAGTATATCATACTAAGATGACCGGTACATGAAATTATTTCAGGAACGTCGAAAGTTATCGCCAATAAATCTGATTTGTTTGTGTTTTTGTGCTGCACAAATCGGAGCGTCTGTTACTGGTTAGCAGAGGTAGGTAATAGGTATGCGGTGAGTTCGATGAACTCTGTAGCTAGACAGAAAGTGAACAGCTGATTTCACGCGTCGTTCGTTAGAGTATTTCAACATCCCTTAGTCGCTAGTTTTTTTTTGCTGTTTTTTTTTACATAAATGGAGTGCTGCGAACACACAATGTAATTTTACATTGAAATAAAGAAAAGGTAACTGAAAAAACTATTTAAAAAAATTCAAATTTTCCTGAGAAATTTTCCGGTGGAATATGATTCAAAATGAGGAGCTGAATGCACCCTGTTAGTTTGCAGAGGGCCGTCCCTTACACCCTGTATTATTAAGTATAAATAGCACAACAAAATGGAAAGTCATCAAAAACAACATTCTATAGGTAACTATTTATTTTTATTTGTGAGTTTTGTTTTGGAACTTTGCAATACCTACCAGATAAGGAGTGCATCTACGCAATAACCCCCGATAAGGGTACACCGATTCCTAGCTCACTATCCAATAAAATGTCGGTGTGAAGCCCTAAAATGAATCTCTCATAATATGTAGTTCATGTAAAACAAGACAATAATAAGACTCACTCATTTTCCCTAACAAAGCACGCGGCTACCACAAGCCCTGTCCTTACAGATAAACAAAAAAAATTAAACATAACTCCAGCCAACAACACAGTAATGGCGGTTCATTGCAAATATTTGAACGGGAGCAGCGTCGTTAAACAAATGTCATGGCAAGCGGTAATGAGCCGACCTGGGGATAAAATAACGACTATTATGGTGTTTTCGTGCAATATTGCAAGGCCAACTCCTGACTTAGCATGGAATTATGGATGATTTTAAGTGAAAGCTGTGGAGCATTTAATGAGATGTAGGTGGCAGTAATTGAGAAGAAATGGGATCGTGGCTTAATAGCTGCTGGGTGGATAAATCTGGGGGGTAACGAAATGGTGGCTAATGCTTTTACCCCTCGTTGCTGATAAGGGTCATGTGCCCGAGCTGTTTCGTGGCGCTTAGCAGTGAACTTGCCAGACGTAAGATAGCTTGTATTTGGCGGAAAAGCGCGAGCGTGACAAACTGCGCAAGTCTTCCAATGCCCAGGCAGTTGAAGAACACATGTGGTCAGTCAATAAGACCAATAAGATTCTGTCAAACCCCAATGCCCATCCAGGGCGGAGGATATCCATGACGAATTCCACAAGCAAAAAAAAAGGCTTGCTAGCATTACTTATCGATTCACACAACTATTCTCTCAGGTTTCTTCTAGCGAGTAGTGCTGCCAACTAGTGGCGACCATTGAGAAAAAAATCATAAGTCTGGAGTTAAGGAATATTTTGAAATTTCTTACGCTCACATTTTTAGTCAGACGAGACGAGGTAGAATTTTTTGTAGGTTATCAAAAAAATCAACACTAAGGTTTATGTTTATCCCTCTTATATTATATTTTATATAATATTATACATATAAAATTATTTAATATATTGGTATTTTTTCCCTCATTAAATTCATCATCATAATAATTCATCCGACTAAGAATATGAGTATAGGAAACAAACAAACAAACATGTTCCATGTCACCAGACTTATGATTTTTTCGCTCGTGGCTAAGTAATAACAGCCGCACGGGTTGATCCATCAGGTTAAGCTACGCTTGCCGGGGTTGGTCAGTGGATGGGTGACCATCTTTACATACAGAGATTCCTCCATGCCTCGGAAAGCACGTTAAGCCGTTGGTCCCGGCCTTTATTTGTAGATCTTTGACAGTCGTTACGGGTCGTCAGAAGCCCGAAAGTCTGACAACCAGTCTTACCAAGGGGTATCATATTACCCAGTTACTGGGTTGTGGAGGTCAGATAGGCAGTCGCTCCATGTAAAATACTGGTATTCAGCTGCATCCGGTTGGACTGGAAGCCGACCCCAACATAGTTGGGAAAAGGCTAGGCAGATTGATTGATTGGTGACGCTAGTTCTCAGCACTACTCGCCTTAAGAAGAACCATATAGAGTCTACATCTTATGACTGTTGGTCTTTTGAGGATCTGACTATCTTGCTGCCACTTCTGCTTGCTTAATCCGCTGGATCTGTTATTTCAGCGTTATAATGCCTCACCAGAAAATATCCTATAAGATATTTGTAATCTGAAACATGCATTTTCCTGGTGGAGCATCAGTAAAATGCATGTTTCATAAGAGCAGACGAATCCTTGAGTGGTGACCGTGAACCGACGAACACAGCGTGGGACGCACCCCAGACAGAACGACCAACTGAACGCACGCAATGTACACGTGATACGGAATCAGGTAAAGTGAAGAATTTAAGGAGAGGCCTATGTCCGGACACCACGATGAGTTGATTGATGTGTGATTATTTTTTGTGAAAAAGAAAAAAAATACCGGCCAAGTGCGTTTTTCGGACCACGCACAATGAAGGGTTCCGTAGACGAAAATAATTTATCCCAAAAACAAGCTTTTAGTTGAAAAACTAGAAATCCCAAAAAAAATTTTTTTTATGCGATAAAATTACAAATTAACGATTTTCGAACTTTTTCCTTTACTTCTGCTGTGAGACCTTGCTTCATGACAAATTTCATGATTCTAGGTCAACGGGAAGTACTCTATAGGTTTTGATTTACTTTCGATTACCAAAACATATCGCATAATTGGCCGTAACTTTTTATTGCGTTGACTAAGAAGCTTTAGTTTTTTAGGACTCCAAGGGACCATAGACTTACGTATTGGATATTAATTTAAATTTGATACCTCCACCCGTTCCTGAGAAAAAGGGTCTTGACAGACTGACAGACAGACAGACGGACAACAAAGTGATCCTATAAGGGTTACGTTTTTTCCTTTTAAGGTCGGAACCCTAAAAACAATCAAAGAAAAAGAGAAAAAAGTTTTATAGTAATGTCGATCAGTTCTTACCAGCCAGCTTTCGTCCTACTGGAGAACAAAGATCTTTTTCTTGTACAGAGAAAGAACAAGCATTGCAACATTATACTGCAGTGTCTCGTGAGGTGACTGGATTGCTGGTGTGTGAATCGCTGCTGCAAGTGTTCCACTTCAGTGTTGAGCTTGCAGCAGGGATTCTCATAACTAAAGGACCGTATTAGGATAAGTATGCAGGTTAAGTTTACTAACATACCAACATATTGAGTCCATTGTTACTTGTTAATCAAATATAAATCAATCTGCCTAGCCTTTTCCCAACTATGTTGGGGTCGGCTTCCAGTCTCACCGGATGCAGCTGAATACCAGTATTTTACATGGAGCGACTGCCTATCTGACCTCCACAACCCAGTTACTGGGTAATACGATACCCCTTGGTAAGACTGGTTGTCAGACTTTCGGGCTTCTGACGACCCGTAACGACTGTCAAAGATCCACGAATAACAGCCGGGACCAACGGCTTAACGTGCTTTCCGAGGCACGGAGGTATCTCGGTATGTAAAGATGGTCACCCATCCACTGACCAACCCCGGCAAGCGTAGCTTAACCTGACGGATTGACCCGTGCGGCTGTTATTACTTAGCCACGAGCTTCTCTGTTAATCAAATATAAATAAAAACTTTTTTACAAAAAAAAAACCGACTTCCAAAAAAAACACTACAAAGTGAAAAATAACTTTAATTTCGGAAGTCGGTGTCTTTGAATCTGTATTTTAGTTTTTTGCCACCGACTTCCGAAATTAAAGTTATTTTTCACTTTGTAGTGTTTTTTTTTGGAAGTCGGTGTTTTTTTTTTGTAAAAAAGTTTTTATTTTTCACTTTTTAGTGGGTCTTTTTGGTGGGACCCAATGTACCCAATGTCAACTGCTCATCACGTTTTACAAAATATTGCTTTTCCCGATGCAGGGACGTTAATTGTTGAGGAGTTCTTGTCTCCTAGAACTGGAGGTCATGGTGAAGTCACCATTACCATTATGTATTTTGACGAGCATAAACCATATTAAACCATATTAAAGTAAGTAATCAAATCGCAACCTGTGATATACTTAGATATAATAGAGTATTTCCGATGGCCATCTGTTGGTCTTCATCATCAGTTCCAGTTCACCAAATGGTACTTTCCGAGAGCAAATGCACGAGTCACTATAAAAAATACCGAAATCAATATAGGTATGCCCATAAAATTTGAGGGTTTCCCTCGATTTCCATGGGATCCCATCATCAGATCTTGACTTGATGGGACTACTTGGGAAGTATACCCTTTCGAACAAAAAAAGAAAAATCCAAATCGGTCCAGCCATTTTCGAGTAATCGGGGAACATACATAAAAAAAAAATTAAAAAAAGTTTCCGACGAATTGAGAACCTCCTCCTTTTTGAAGTCGGTTAATAAATAAGTAATTGATCAACATTGCCTCGGGAATCACGTTAAGCCGTTGGTCCCGGCTGTCCTTTATAGATCTGACAATCGCTACAGGTCGTCAGAAGTCAAAAAAAAGTGTGACGGCTAAAATACTGCTAAAATAAAATAAATAAAATACTGCATAAATAAAAAATTAAAAAAAATACTAAAATACTGCATCGGGTTAAACTGGAAGCTGACCCCAACAGTTGAGACAAGGATGGGTAAATGATGACCGTGAAAGTCCAATTACTTCACAAAGATTTCTTTCGCCTTAAGCTCAGAATACATAATAGTACAAGTACAGAAGATTCACTCCGCAAAATGATTTAAATAAATAGCGACTCTAGCTACGACACAATAAAGTGCAATTCAGGTCGCACAGCATTATTTACCTACAGTTATATTCACCTAGAAGCTGCCTCTCTTTCTATCGCGTAACTCTTATACCTTCTGAGTCGTTAGGGTTGTCTTCTTTTACGACGCGGTGCGTGAGCGAGTATCGAACTAACGTGCGAGCCGGCCGGCGCGCGACAGCCCACACTGGATTAGTTCGACAAGTCGAGCCCGCCGTGCTTGTAGCTTCATACCTAAAATGAGGAGTGCGTCTGGCCTACCATAAGACAGTACCTAGTTAGTATATTATCAACGAATGGCTATATCTCTGTCTGTAGTGTCTAAAATTAAGGCTTGTCCTCCCTAAAATACGGCGAAAATAAGTAACTTTGTTTCCATTTTTTACAGTATCTATAGCACCTTTTTCATAGAAAAAATACACAATAATCTAGAATACATAACAAGTGATTTTATGTGTTCTGAAAACTAATTTAGTTTGTAGAACTAAAGAAAAAAAAGGCTAAACCCAGGTCTATTTCTGTCTATTTTTTCGAGTTTTTACCATATTAGGTACTCCTACTTTTATGAACACTTTTAATGAAAACTGTAGGAGTACCTACAGTTTTCATTAAAAGTGTTCATAAATTTATACAGTTCTTTACAAAATAATAAGGAATGATTTTATGAGATTACTTTTTTAGTCCAATCCCTAGATTTTTTGTAAATCGGTAATTACTTCATATTTTACAAGCGTTGTGTCATCGCGCTTCTCTTTCTTTTCTATGCAGTCCGACAGTGACCGCGCTTTTTACGGCGGACAAGCCTTAAATAAATAAGTCCAGTATCGAATAAAAAACACACATGAAGTAGAAGTTATCAAGTTATAAACGTACACTGGTGCTTCTGTTTAAGAGCGTTGACTCGGTACGGCATTTCATACAAACTTTCAAGTCCTTTTTTATCGAAATGAATGAACCGATTTTAATGAAACTTCATACGCATAAGTAGGATACATAGGTCTAAAAAGTTAGTAAAGAACATTTTCGAAAAACAGTGTTGCAGCTAAATTAGACCGATTTTAAATATTCCTTAGAAGCAGAGATTTCCATTTATCTTTTTTTAAATAAGACATTTAGAAAATGTTCTTTACTAACTTTTTATACCTATGTATCCTACTTATGCGTATGAAGTTTCATTAAAATCGGTTCATTCATTTCGATAAAAAAGGACTTGAAAGTTTGTATGAAATGCCGTACCGAGTCAACGCTCTTAACTTTAAAAACCTCTGTGCCAAGTGGTGCCAAGAGGTCGATAGTCAATCACGAAGTATATTTTAAACAATCAACCGGAGTGCTGTTCGAGCAGCCGCTTCACGCAGTTGTAGCAATAACGGTAATCAATCAAAAATATTGCTCCCGATGATTGATTGGCAATCAATCAAAAATCAATTTTACTGGAATGAGTTTAAAAAATATTACTTATTTATTTATACACCCATATACATTTATTTATACAGGTCCAAAGAGTTTGAACAATAACTGATTCAACAATGGCCCATATCTACTTAAAGCCAATTGCAACGGATAATTGATTATCCACATTTAATCCCAGTAGGCCATTATGATGCATAATCGTTAAACTTAATGCTAACAAATCGTGTGAATTTTAAATCGGAATATTTGCATTACAAGCATTTATTTCAAACTTGCTTTTGCCCGCGGCTTCACCTGCGTGAATGACGGAAAATATAGTAATGTACAGTCAGCATCAAAAGTCGATGACCACATCCAAATTATCGGGATAACCGGATTAACCGGGATATCCTTCCTTATTCCTTGTCTACATTATAAAGGGAACCTCTCTGCAAAATTTCAGCTTCCTAGGTCCAAGGGTTTGGGCTGGGCGTTGATGAGTCAGTCAGTCAGAACTTCTCTTTTTATTTATGTAGCAGATAAACTAATTACAGGCACTTTTGAACTGTCAAGGGGTCGGTCAGTCAGATAGATGAAGCTAGTAGCCCATTCCAAAGCGTACAAAAGTATAAAGCCACGTACAGACACCGCGAATGGTTTGCCAGAGGCTAAACGAATCACCAGACGAACAAAGGACATAAAAAATGTCACCGATGTCGTCATTGACTTGGCCACTTAGTGGGTCCAAGTTATTTGACAAGACGTACTATAGATACGAAAGAGGAAGCCAATCAAATTCTCCGCAGCAACGGAGGCTCAAAGTGAGCATCTCGTCCAAGAAGCCTGTGTTTAGTGCAAGCAAGAGTCTTGTCATTAAGAAGATGAGAAGACTTCTAACACTATCCCTTGTGTCATAACAGACAATTAAAACTAAGACTCCAAGACAATAGGACCATCTCCAACCAATACAATAAACACTACATTAACTTAAGAACCCGGAAAATCCTAAACAAGTATTCCGTGCCCCTATTCCAAATACCGGCAGTATTTCGGTCACGTACCGGACAAGCAACCCGCGAACGGAGTCTTAGTTTGCTGAGCCTTTTAATGCAAACGGAATTTTGCTAAAAATCTACCGGAAAGTAACAGAAAAATACTGGCTAGATTTTGTTGTAGAATATTGAAGTTGGTTTTGCGAATAGAAGAAGTGTAGGCATTACAATATACAAGGATCTTTTGGCACTCAAGTGACGTTGACGGGGGGGCGCTGTTTGTAAACATTTTTGTGAAATGTATTGAAAAAGCAAGGTGGCAGCATTAGTTCCAATTGTGACCACGTGCCTAAGGAACCTTGTAGCGCTTTAAACTATAGTTACGGTTTCCTAGAAGAGCGGTGGCCGCACTTAACGGTCGTAGTGACGACTGTCAAAAATTATGACAGCAGCAAAGATTTCAATCGTTAGATTCGCCCTACCGCGTCAAAAAATAGTCGCACTTGTTTCTTTTTAACCCCTTTGACACGCAGTGACGCAGTTACTTCAGTTGATTTTATCAAGGAAACGCTGTTTAATAATGTGTGAGATCACTCTTCTCAATATAGATACTTTTCTTGTTACGAAGTAGGGCAAATCTAGCGATTTAAATCTTTATTTGACTACATGTCAAATATTGGTTAAAATGACAGATTTCCATGACGGCCATTACGGCCGCTTTCTAGCAAACCAAAGCTTTAGCTACATTGTCTATGGGTAGAATCACAGAACAGATAAAAGAGGTGTTCTGGGGTCTGGGGTAGGATGGAACCTTGTCAATACTAGGGATGTAAAAATAAGTGTGAAGCGCAGGTCGCACTGAAAACGAAGCGAAACGAAACGAACGTCGTTTAGCGTCGTTGATCTAGTTCGCAGTGTGAACCGAGGTATGAAGATGTATGTACCTGTGAACTGTGTGACTGTGAAGTGTGAACCTAAGTGAAAATAAGTGGTAGCTACATGAGCGAAGCTAAACGAACGCTTCGTTCCCAGTGTGGCCTGCGCTTTAGTGTGAAGGGTTACATGCTACAGGGGAAACATGACCGGTTTAGAACCGGCACGACGGTTCCAAGCGAACGGTTTCCAGATCATATACCACGTTTGAACCCGTTTCAGCTAAGTTAAGTTGGGGTAGAAGAATATCGGATATGAGAGTCAATTGCTTAGAAGTGAGTAGTTCAATTATTCACGTGAAAATTGCGTGTGATAATATAGGGCAGACTTCTCATCAACCCGGGGGAAATAATGAACACTTCTGGACTTTAAAACAGACTGTGACTTCCGAGTTTGTTTAGGTATTTCTTATCTAATTTTAAAATATTATTATTTCTTTCTGATGCATCAAAGTGTTTTCAAACTAGTTTACAGAAATAAAAGGATAATAATTTTCCAGGCGACTAACAACTTAAAGAGCGATTAACTATTTGCTACTAAAAAATAACTTGGCAGCGATTAAATATTTAACCAATAATTATATTTGATGAGCTTCAAAAGCTTTTTTGTATTAACTTTTATTATTCCTTTACAGGTTAGGTTAGAAGGGGATGGCAGGGTCGAGAGAGCGAGCGAATTGAACGAAGAGACCCCGCCTTATTTTTACTTTTTTAAACTCTTGAGCCCCGCGAAGCGAGGCTCCCTCGACTGGGGGGCTCCGTCGATTACGACCTTTAAATTAAAACAAAAGTAACAACTGATTATTAAGCTGCTACTTTCTACCTTCGCTGTAGCTGTTAACCTACTATTTTTGCTACTGGCTTTAATTGTTTTTTAATCTTAAATTCAGCTTAATTTGTCGCCGCGTTATATACATGCCGAAATAAAATATAATTTAGTACATAAAACATCTCAAAAAATCTATCGAAAGTTTGCTGATTTGCTCACATAATCTTTATGCAAAGTCACCAGCTCCCGGAGCAGTCGCCAAATCACGATTTTGTCAAAGGTTGGTACAGTAGTACCCAACTGATATGGCTTACTGATGTACCTGCGCAGAAGATGAATTTTCAGCGCGCGACCAATTGGCACGCTCCACGCACAGCGATTCTTTTCCTATACAGCTATTGGTCGGCAGCTGCCGCCATGTTAGCGCGCACCGCGTGGCATGTTATTCAGCCGCCATACTTGCGAATGAGACGGAACTAACAGCTGCAGTGTAATATGAACCTTATATTAGTGATCTAAGGTTGATTGTAAGTTGTGTGTGGCTTTCTTTTCTGTGCGAACGAAGATTCACGACGCGCCTTATCAGTTGGGTATCACTGTAACAGTAGTGTTCACTTCCAAAACCAATTGGTTGTGATTTGCTTGTATTCATTAAACACACCACAGCATCTTATTCCATGTCTCCATGTCTGCCGGTTGCCAGCGAATATCGTGTCGTCAATACGGCAACTTACGGTTCTGCTATGAGAATTAAGCTATATTGGGATCGGCTTCCAGTCTAACCTCTGACCTCCAGACTCCAGAGTCCAGACGTCAGACAGACTTTCGGGCTTCTGAAGACCCGTAACGACTGTCAAAGATCCACAAATGATAGCCGGAACCAACGGCTTAACGTGCTTTCCGAGGCAAGGAGTGGTCTTGGTATGTAAAGATGGTCATCCATCCACGGACCAAGAGTAGCTTAACCTGATCGATCGACCCATGCCGCTGTTTATTACTTAACCACGAGTCCCTCTGAGACACACTCAACTAAACCTATTAAATGGTTCGTTGCCCTCTTTACTCTGCGTAACTTAAGATAGCCTACAGCTAGTTCCGATAGCTTACTAATTACTGCCTCAATCGTTAAAGAGACCGATGTGTTTATAAATGTTTAGTGTATTTTATCAAGAAAGCTGCCACGCCGCATATAAAATAGCAAATAAATAACGTTATTTATTAATAACAATGTTATCGGTTTTACGGTCTACATTACTGTTAGAATTAAATTTTCCTCAATTGTAATTAATTTAAATCTTACTTTTACTTTATACTTCAATATTTTTTTTTTTATCGGTTTTAACAACACCTTATTAAATGGCTCATTTGTCAAACAACAACATAAAATAACTTCACGCTTGTAATCACCGAAGTGTTAGGCAGAGGTGTACTAATAGTACACTCAATAGGGATGATGATTAATTTTTTTTATCCATCTTGTAGATTATTAAAAAATATTGGACACGTATTTTTTCTTTTTTTTTAAAGAATTTAAATTGTATTTTTACAAATTAGAAGTAAAAGTAATCATAGGAAAAATAATCAAAACAACACGTCAAATAACCCGCCCCTAACTGTTCCTGGCGCAAAGGTGCCCATAACACTTGCAGCATTGTCACGTTGGATGGCAGATAACCTTTGCACAAAGAACGAGCCGAAGCGGGAGTCACCCGTTTTCTCACGGAGTTTATGACCTGTCTTACCAATGAATTTCTTGGCCTCAGTTCCCCAACAACCCATGGTCTCAACTGCAATGGGCACAAAATGGTAACGGGTCGCCAGCGGAGCGCACTTCACCCTCTTCGTTACAGCGGCGTCTTCCGCTGCTGCCGACGGCGACAGGACCGTGCGACCAAGGTGGCTGGCGGCAACAGTACTGACGCAAGTTGCGTCCCAAATTAGGCACTTGACGTTCCTCCAAGGCACCAGGGTCTACCCATTTTTTTAAGTAATCAAAAGATTACGGCGATACATTGAGTTAAAATGTGGCATGACGTCACTCCTTGCTAGATTTTATACGTAGTTTGTTATAATTGTGACGTAGCGATCGGTCACCAACTTTAATGCGTTTTATCTAAGTCATTTTTTATTAATATGACAAAGCAAAAAATACGTGTCTAATATTTTTTATTATGTGACTGACGGACTAAATAGTATTTCTTTTTTTTTTACCCAGGACAATATCATCCCTATTGCCTTTATTATCTTAGATATTGTCAATACACCTGACAGTAAGTCGACATTCGCACGGACGTAAAAATATCGCGGCGATTTTGTTTCACGCACTAGATTTTCAATGCTAGAACGCCGAGAGTTGAAAATCCAACAGTGTGTTTTTTCGACGCGCTATAATGCACTCTGTTGTTGATAAGTTGGATTCTGAATGCTCGGCTCAACAACGAGAGTTGAAAATCCAGTGCGCGATAAAATCCCGCTGCGATATTTTTACGTCCGTGCGGAGGGGTCACCAGCATGGCAGGTGCGTTTCCATCGCATCTCCACAGTGCCTGTAACGAGGGTTTTCATGAAAATTCACGCTACCAGATGGCGCCACTTTCACAAGAGTACTTCCATTTCGACAATTTTTTCAATCTGCCTAGCCTTTTCTCAACTATGTTGGGGTTGGCTTCCAGTTTAACCGGATGTAGCTGAATACCAGTATTTCACATGGAGCGACTGCCTATCTGACCTCCACGACCCAGTAGCTGGGTCATACCCCTTGGTAAGACTGGTTGTCAGGCTTTCGAGCTTCGGACGACCCATAACGACGGTCAAAGATCCACGAATGACAGCCGGTACCAACGGCTTAACGTGCTTTCCGAGGCACGGACGAGTCTCGGTATGTTAAGATGGTCACCTATCCACGGACCAACCCTGATGATGTTGATGGATCGACCCGTGCGGCTGTTATTACTTAGCCACGAGCTCCTCTACTACTTTCTACGTCTAACCAGATATTGCTTTTCTTGATTTCTGTCTACATATTTCTAGGTATATTGTTTGAATGACGGGTCGAGGCCACATATCCTTGAGAAGCCGATATTTCAATAACCTGACCGCTGCTCAGCTCAGTGACTGATTGAAAGGAAACTTGACTCATATTATTTTATGTGAGGGTATCGTGAAAATTTATGTACACACGGCTACATATCAAGCTATACATTTCCAGTTTACACTGACCTCTCGTTGTAAGGAAATCCAATACAATGCGAGATCAGCTTACACTGGATATGTATAACTTGATCTGTAGCCGTGCGTACTTACTTTTTTTATTTTACTATTATTTATGATATATTTTGGAGAGTATGGAGAGTACAAAAATGTATTTTATGAAGTAATATGTTTTATTTCGATATCCAATAATGTTTAAAAAAAATGTATTGATAGATGATAAGTTTTAAATTATTACTTTATAAAATCATTAAATGAAATTATGTATGTAATAATTCAATCGTTATTATTTCATCAAATATATATTTTTATACCATTGAAATCACGCTTTATTTCTTTTGAATCTGGCCAACAATCTTTAAAAAAAACTGAAACTGTAGTTACCAAGCGCGTGGTAACAACAGTTTCAGGTTTTTTTGGTTCATGATTTGGTCCAAATAAACAGTTGTAGCATGTTTGCCAAACGGTTGGCTAACTGGTACAACGGTAACCCTTCCCCTTCTGCGACTGTTACGACCGTGACGATTGAAAATCAGCTGATATTAATCCTAATTGGTTTCTTCCAGTATAGTATATAAATTCGGCTTTAATTAATCGTTATTGATACAACGCTCAGCTAACTTTTACCATTATTTTATTAAATAAAAGAACTAAATAATATACGAACAATAACATCAAAATTCTGACTCACAAAAGATAACTTTTATAGACCAGACATATCTACAAAACAAAAAAATATATAAAGAACAGAAACAAGAAACCAATTGTACGCAATATAAAAACAGTCTGCGGAAACAAAGAACTCATGGTGCGCTTACGGAACAAGGTCGAGGCTTTCAGGACAATTATGGGAAAATGACAGCGCTCGTACAAACCCGACCGTGGGATAAACGCGCATTGTGACACCCATTTGATCCCATACAACATACAACTACAAAGTCCTTGGCTTGACCGTGAAAAAATATAATATGTCCAACAACGATACAAGCAAAGAAAGCTACCATTTCTCTCGCAACAATACCACTTCCGCGAGATTAAACTCCGTAGCAAATTCGCAGGATCTCAAACGCATTGTTTTCTACGCCAGTGCTACGCGCTACGGAACGTGTAGCCGCGTAGCGACTAATTACAATTTTTCGACAGTTACCGTGGTTCAGCCCGAATAGGATGTCGATACAATCTCGTCGGTAATTAGTTAATATTATATAACTTTCATCTCGATATCACTAGAGTTCCGTGGAAAATCCGGAAAAAATTCGGAACGGATCCTTTTTGAAAAAAAAAACCTTACCTGATATAGATGTCTCGTTCCCACGGATTGAAGGTCGGAGTGTCAGTGTTTGTAGTGTAAGGGTATGATGCACTCGCGGACGCGTGCGGCTGCTGCGAGCGCTGGCAACTCACTGACTGGGCCCGGCCGGGAGCCCCGTCGCCCGCGCCCCGTGTCGCACCCCCGCGCCCTAGCGGATAAACAACGTGCATTGTGGGCCCGATCTGTGGGCCTACCCTGCTTCACACACACATGCACAACTCTCGCGAGATGTTCTCCGAGTGACCTCTCCATTGCGCGCTCTCCGAACAATACACTCACATCCCACCTACCCAAAGAAGCAATGTATAAGACATACGGAACTAAGCGATGCTATCAAACTGAAGCATAATGGTTATCAAATAAATTTTCCGCCCAGATAGTAAGTCTAGCGTTATAGATTTTGGATTTAAGTTCCATGATTGCACAGATCGGGGACAATGATAGGTACAAGTACGTTATTGGGGCTTAGGTGGACGGTATTGGGGACACCTCAGGGTTTTGTGTCTTCAGAATGGACAGTAGGTACTGACGTAGCTACAGTATTGGTAATCAATTAAAATGCATGATAGTGCAGAATGTATTGTTCATACTATAGGTTTGTACAAAGAGGGTGTGTCTCAGTATGGAGATACGCATTTGTGTACGATAAGGCTGGTACACAGCTATAAGCGAAAGCGGATACTACAACAATATTATTGTAACTATTGGATGTTGTAAATCGTTGAGCTCCTTAAGCTCTGAGTTGAGCTGCACGATAATTGACATTTTTTTCTTTTTCTTTGAGTTTGTTTTGACCTTTCTTCTTAGAGTAGTCAGATAGGAAACGCCGACCTCATCTAGTTTTTTAATTTAAAATATGATTGACGTGTAAAAGTGTTCGTACAAACTTACTTACAGAAATAAAATCGTTTATGAAACATGTAAGTCTATTTTATTTATCCCTGTACTTGCTTTAAGTACCAAGGTATTTTATCATTTAAACAACAGATCGTGCATTTGCAGTAAAAGTATCACAAGTTTCTTCAACAATGATTCAAAAATTTGGTTTCCTGGGAAAGCTGCATGCGGCAGTAACAGCCGTCATGAAAATCTGTCATTTTCACCAGTATTTGACATTAAGTCAAATCCCGCCCCCCCAAAGATTTTAATCGCTAGATGTGCCCTCACTGTACTCAGACATAAAAAGTGCCCATACTGAGAAGAGTGAGCTCACACATTATTAAACAGCGTTTCCATGATGATCTAGTAAATTCACTGCGTCATTGCGTGTCAGAGGTGTCAAAACGAAACAGAAATGAGACTATCTTTTCAGGCGGTAGGGCGAATCTTAACGATTTAAATCTTTGCCGCTTTCATCATTTTCATGACAGCCGTCACTGGCGGCCACCGCTGTTCTAGGAAACCGTAGCTTTACTCTGCAAGATGAAAGAAACGATTACAGGAAAAATATATTAAAATGTTTATTTAGATGAAAACCGAAATGATGCAACCTAACAATGCCATATTTAATGTTATCTATTTAACTGACATTTTTCAAGCACATCTCATGTTAAAACAAGATAAGAAAGAAAATTGCAGATACCATTCCATCAACGATTGAATCATCATACAAATCCATGAATTGACCTATTTCCAGCTAGCCTTTTACCAGTCCAATACAACCAAGGACATTTTATTTAAAAACATGGCCTCGCATAAATTAGTTAAATATATAAAGGTAGCCTTATCTGTGCCGATATTTATTCGGGCATTAAGGTAAAGGTAAAAAAAGACACGCGAAGGGAGATGGGAGATCACGGTAGACCCCGGCTACGGTGGCTTGTACACGAATATCGGAAGACTGCTTTTACACAATGGGGAATTGGTTTTGTATACAATATGATTGCCATTTATTGGTACAAATTGGTGATATCTTGATTACTTTGGCAGTGTGTTTGTAGGGTTCCATACCCGAAAAGTGCCAAACGGAACCCTATTACTAAGCCTCCGCTGTCTGTCTGTCTGTCTGTAAGCGGGCTGCATCTCATAAATAATAGGAAATTTTCAAAGGTTGTGGATTGTGTAAATTGTGTAATTGCCGCTATAACAATTAAAATAAAATAAAGGTAATAATTAAAGGGGGTTCCCATAAAATAAACATTTGTTTATGAAAAAAAATCTTATGCGTGTGGCATGTGGGGTATTATTGTTTAGAACTCATCGAGTAGAGTACAAATATAATTTTAATTTATCTTCAAAAATGAAGGAATTGGATGTCGTAAAAAATGTCAGGTTTAGACCATTTTTGTACGAGCTCCGACACGTACACACTCACAAACTTTCGCCTGTATAATATTACGAGAATATTACTGTGACAAAATTAGGATTGACGCTCTATGGTCGGACTTCTAATTAGCTGCAGTATAAAAACTTTTTAACAAAAAAAAAAAACCGACTTCCAAAAATCACTACAAAGTGAAAAATAACTTTGATTTCGGAAGTCGGTGTCTTTCGTTTTTTATTTACTTTCTTTTTTTTTGCCACCGACTTCCGAAATCAAAGTTATTTTTCACTTTGTAGTGATTTTTGCAAGTCGGTTTTTTTTTTTGTTAAAAAGTTTTTATTTCTCGCTTTTTAGTGGGTCTGTTTATAATTTGTATAAGTTACAATAGTCTAATGTCAATTGCTCATCACATGTTACAAAATATTGCTTTTCCCGATGCTGGGACGTTAATTGTTGAGGAGTTCTGCTGGTAAGAACCAGGAGAACTCCTCAACAACCACTCACCACACGCATTGTGTGACGGGCGGAAATTGCTTAGCAACCATATTAAAGTAATCGAATCGCAACCCGAGAAATATTTATCATTGAGTAGTTCCGGTAGCCATCTGTGGTCTTCATCATCAGTTCCACTTCACCAAGTGGTGCTTTCCGAGAGCAAATGCACAAGCTACTATAAAAAATACCCAAATCGCTATAGGTGTGCCTATAATATTTGAAGAGTTCCTTCGATTTCTCCAGGATCCCATCATCAGAACTGGATTTTGACAAAAATGGGACCATTTGGAAAGTATACCCTTTCTAACAAAAAAATAATTTTTCAAATCGGTTGGTAAGCGACGGAGTTATGCGCGAACAAACATAAAAAAAAAAAAAAAAAAAAAAAAAAAAAAATACAAACATCCGAATTGAGAACCTCCTCCTTTTTTAGAAGTCGGTTAAAAATGACACTTCTAATGTATTTTTTCCTGTCATTTCGCTATCAAATGGGAACATTTTTAATCGAAATGAGATAAGAAGTGTCATTTTACTGCATCTAATTAAAAGTCCGAGCATAATTCCGTCACACCTTATTGGTCCAGTCACATTTATTTCGGCAAAGTTCGGTTTTTCCGAAAATAAACGATGGAACCTTTGAACGCTGCAGTACTGTACCATCATCAGCCGAAAGACGTCTACTCTTGGAAAAAGACTCTCCCAAATCACCAAGCATAGTATAAATAAATCATAATTACACTCACACCACTTAACTTTGTAATGACTTGCTCATAATCACAGGCTCAACACCTGAATTAGAGACAAGGAGTAATATGAAGCTCAATTACGTTTCAATTGGGCGGTCAGGTAATGTGGCACATGCATAATTTGCTGGCGCTGGGGGCTAGCCGCATCACAATGAGATGAGAATATAAGCTATATGCTGGGGTAACGATTTTTTAGACTATGTTGAAGTAAGATTAATACCTGCAAATAAAAACGTTGCAAATGGATATAATGTTTAAAAAAAGTAACAATTGAATTATACATAGTATACCAGAAACCAGAAAGGTGTGTTCAAATTTAAGGGTACAGACCATCAAACTGAACAACTTTCTCCATAGAACCAACATCGTAAAGGCGAAAAAATAATCAGTCCTCCCCATTCAACCAATCAATCAATTCATTTATTCAATAACCATTTTTACATCATTTCTGAATTTTATGCATGCAAAACGTACATATTTAAATCATTACAATAATCCAAATTACATTAATAAATCAAAGTAATAATAAGAATAATACAAAAAAAAGATTTAAAAATATAAAAATTAATGTCATACATGTCATTATTATTATAGGAAGATATGTAACGCGCTAACATCGCAATCACTGAAACTGGACTCGGCGCGTGCACCAAAACTCGCACATCTGTGATCATAGTCGCAAACCTACAGTTACTGATAGACAAGGACAGAGATAGGAGCCAGGGCTGTCGTGCAAGCGAAATCGCGTCAGCCGCCGAATGTTTACAATTATGAATGACATTGCATGTCTATCTCGCTCTCACAAACTTGGCGAAGCAAACATTAAATATTATTATAATTTTCAACAAATTAACATTTTTGGCTGTACGTAAGTACGAGTGATAAGTAACCCCGTGGAACTTGTTTTTGGTTTTTGCATTTGTGCACATTTTGAAAACACAGGAAGGCATTGTTGCTGCTTATTAAGACGATTACGGTAATTTTACTTAACGTGCTTAACAAACGCCAGTTCGATTATGACTAAGGTCAACTGTGTTTGTTTAACACAATTTATGCGGTCCACGTCGAGGAGCGCGAATCATATCTTCCTAATTTATACATCAAAATGGTCCTCCCATGAATTTACCTTGAGTAGTATTAAAGTTTTGTATGGGAGACACCAATCTACATGGTCCTCAAGATTGTCTGGACTTTAAAAGAGACTGTGACCAGTATTGATATTATTTTCGCGATTACGATGTTGGTTCCATGGAGAAAGTTGTTCATTTTAAAGTTTGTCAAATATAAGGGTGTGGTACAGACCATTAAACTGAACAACTTTACAAAAAAAACACACGAAACACAAACAACACACAAACTTCTTTAATTATAGGAAAAAAGTTACCAAGTAATCTTGGTAACTTTTTTTCTATAATTAAAGTAGTTTTGTAAATGAACTATTGTACTTTTATTATGCTTGTATATTAACTAGAGGTTTAAGACTTACTTACGTTGGACAATTAAAAATGAAAAAAAATTCAACTAAGTATGAGTGAAATAATTTTACTGATCAAAGTCAAATCATTTATTTCAAGTAGATTATTAAAAGGCGGCTTTGATTCTAAATAACCAATCAAGTATCTTATTAAACAAAGTGACACAAACAATCCTTACTTGGAACTAGAATCGTGATGATTAAATCTTAGAAAACCACAAGTAGGCCGTCGTATCTCACTATAATATACCTACACGAGTCCCTCTCAAAGCATTTATTTCAAGTAGATTATTAAAAGGCGGCTTTGATTCTAAATAACCAATCAAGTATCTTATTAAACAAAGTGACACAAACAATCCTTACTTGGAACTAGAATCACGATGATTAAATCTTAGAAAACCACAAGTAGGCCGTCGTATCTCACTATAATATACGACACGAGTCCCTACTCAAAGCATTTATTTCAAACTAGCTGACCCGCCGGACGTTGTCTTGTCAATATTTCAATTTAATTGTTTTTAGGGTTCCGTACCTCAAAAGGAAAAAACGGAACCCTTATAGGATCACTCGTGTGTCTGTCTGTCTGTCTGTCCGTCTGTCACAGCCAATTTGCTGCGAATCTAATGAACCGATTAAGTTGAAATTTGGTACACATATGGATTTTTGTGACCCAAACACGTACGGATAAAGTAAATAAATTAATTTTGAATATGGGGGTCACCTTTTGGGAGGCAAATATGAAAATAAAAAAAAAGTTTTGCAAACTGTACCGTGTGGCATAACAAATCAAAGGGAGAGAGATCTATGAGGGAGGGGGATCTATGAGAGTCTCAAATATATATTTTTTATAATTTTAAAATAATTTAAATTAGTTTTAAAGTTATTTAAGAAAATAGACGAAAATTGACCATTCTCCCCCCCCTTATCTCCGAAACTACTGAGCCTAAAATTAAAAAAAAAATACAGAAAATAGTTCTATACCTGTAGATTACAGGAAAACCTAACTATAAGAAGTTTGTGGTCTTTAAATAACATGGTAAATCTCTCAATATTGTGAGTACAAACTTACATTTACTTACAGATGGAATGTATGAGAGGTCATGTTTTTCAACTACAATGTTAAGTTTGTTCTTGGGATGAATTGATGCCAACTACGGAACCCTTCGGTGTGCGTGGTCCGACACACACTTGGCCGATTTTTTTAAACCTGGGATGGTTTAAAATAGAAAAAAAAATTGAAGTAAAAGTAAAGAGAAGGATAAAACAACAAAACAAAATTCAAATCGGTCAAGCCGTTTTTGAGTTTTAGCTAGGCAAACGGACAGCAATTGATTTTTATACCCGTCAGACGGTGCCCTGTAAAATTTTAATTTATTTTTTTACATTTTTTTTCTTTTAAACTACCTCTATAACAGAGCAAACAAAATGTTTAAAAAAATCTAATCGACAAGCCGTTTTTGAGTTTTAGTCAGACCAACGAACAGCAATAGATTTTTATTTAGAAGATAAACCAATTACAGGCACTTTCAAAATGGCAAGGGGTCGGTCAGTCAGAAAGATGAAGCTCCAGCCCATTCCAAACAGTCGTAGAGGTTCCTATAAAGAAGAACTTGCAAGAAACTCCATGGACACTCTTTCAACATAATACAAACCCATACTTTTACAGCCATAATATACAGCCGAGACAACTGCCTCGCCTTGGCAGTACATCCAGCACTTACTAACAGAAGAATTGCCAGCTGATAAATATATAATTCTTAGAACTAGTGGCAGGGACACGGTGTTGCGGTGTTCGTGTGCGGAGGAACTTTTGTTTCATTGTTAGTATTGAAGAAACAGAATATATACGGATAATGCAGATAGAGAAATAGTGGTTTGGTGTGAATTGGGAAATATACAAGGTTATACAAAGTTTAATCTTCACGGCCAAGTGCGTGTCGGACCACACACAATGAAGGGTTCCTTAGTTGGGATGAATTTATCTCAAAAACAAACTTAACATTGTAGTTGAAAAATATGTTCTCATACATAAATATACGTCACGGTCAATTCTCCAACTACAAGTAATAAGTTCAAAAAAAATATATTTATGTGATAAAACTACAAACTAACATTTTCGGATTTTTTCATTTACTTGTGCTGTGAGACCAGAGTGCTTCTTGCCAAATTTCATGATTCTAGGTCAACGGTAAGTACCCTATAAGTATTGATTAATTTGCGAGTATCAAAATATGTCGCATAACTGACCGTATTTTTTTATTTCGTTGACTTAGAAGCTTGATTTTTTTAGAGCTCCAAGGAATTGTTAAGACCTACATTTGATATTAATTTCAACCTCCACGCGTTCCTGAAAAAGTGTCTTGACAGACTGACAGACACACAGACGGACATCGAAGTTATTCTATAAGGGTTCCGATTTTTGTTTTGATGTACGGAAAAATAAAGAATTTAATAACTTTTTAAAATATCTTAAGTACTTATTGTTTATTTTTTAATTATTCACTACTCTTTACTGCACACTCTATTTCATTTAAAGCCTCACCACGAAAAAGGCATAATACTAAAATACCGTTGCCCGAATCGTGTGCCGTATAAAAAGAAAGCGGTCAGCGGTTTTCATGGAATGTATTTTTCAGTGGAGCACTAGTGGCTTCAAGTTTACCTTCCCTGAAATGGTAAGAGCAAGATTATTGTAGGTTATTAGTAGTTAGAAGAAACATCGTTTAAATCATCATCATCTGCCTAGCCTTTTCCCAACTATTTTGGGATCAGCTTCCAGTCTAACGGATGCAACTGAATACCAGTATTTTACATGGAGCGACTGCCTATTGTTGAGGAGTACGGTAACCTTTGTTAGGTACGTTTTCTATATTACGTTGTTAAGTTTTGGCTACAGCTTAGTATATACCTACTTAAAAAGTGAGTACATAAACTATACCAAACTAACCTATTACTTCTCTTTGGAAATAGGTTATGAATGACGCAAACAACTACTTCAGATTCACACACACACATTGGTGCCAATTCTTTCTACGTCACAGTCAAAAAACCACACAGATACCATAGACTACGTTCAATAGCGTAACGTGAACGTCACGTGAACGTCGCGTGAGCTTAACGTTGTACGTGAAAGTTTAACGGACTGCAGTGCGCCGCAACACGGCGAATTAACAAGATAGCTTCAAACTTTGTGTGTGTGGGGGGTGAGTAGGGCAATTAGGTACTATATGTATTGTTCAATGTTCAAGGACAAGGATTTATACAGAGTAGGGAGGGAGGTAAATACGACAGTAAATTGAACTTTTGATATATGTGAGCGTCCAAGCAAAAACGGTCCAGTAGTGGGGGTGGGGTGGAGTTAAAACTAGATTCGGTATCTAGAATAGTCAATAAAATTGATAGTAAGGATTGAACAAATATTCAAAACTGGCACATATTTTTTTATTCAGACATTTGAAGTTAAAATTCTGAAAAAATCGTATAAAAGAAAGAAAGAAAGAAAATACATTTATTTAGCACAGACTAAAAGGCATACAACATAATAGGTATAATAATAGGTACATAATAGAACAAATAAATATAAAAAAAACAACTTGTTCCACAACAATAACGGAGCGATGAATGTGTGCCCGACGGCTGCGCCAAAAAGGTATAAAGTCATTTACTATATTAAATTGTAGATAATTGAGCATCTAATAATAATCAATTAAAATCGCGAAATGCAATTTTTTCCACACAACTTTACAAAACTTCTTGGGCCTTTTTGCTTGACATATTACTAATGTTGTCAATAAACAAAAATCAAATCAAATACATAATATCCAATTAATAGTCCAGTATTAGCCGTAGAACAGATGATCGTTGGGGTAGACGAGTTCTTGAATGAAGACCGCGAATCGAATAACATAAGGTAGGATGCTCTCAGGCTAGGTGGAGCGACCTTCGCAGGGTGGCTGGTCGCAGCTAGATGAGAGTTGCCGAAGATTGAGCTGAATGGCGTAGGAGAGGCGTATGTCCAGCAGTGAACTGCTAAAGGCTGATGATGATGATGATGATAGGCCACCCATCACTACTTTTAGATTGCTAGATTTTTTGTATGTCCTTTTTTTGTAAGTTCTCTGCGAGGCTACACTTACAGGATACCTGAGGACAATGGATCAGGATCGTCACTCAGTGGGTTCTTGAAGACGGGTGTCGTCGCCGAGGTGGGCAAGGAAACGATGGCGTGACGATCTGGACTCGTTCTGACGAGATTGTTAAGCGAAGCATAAAGATAACTAAAAATGTGAAAAAATATGGGGAGGAGACTTTTGCTCAGTAGAGCAGTGGTGGCCCAGTGGTAACGACCCCGACTTAGAAGTCGTCGTGAGTTCCAACCCAGGTACCAGGCAGGCGCTTTACTTTGTGTGAATAATTTCATCACCACTGCTCTCAAAACAGTGAAGGAAAACATCGTGAGGAAACCGGCATGTCCTAGAACCAAAAATTTAAAGATATGTGACATCTACTAACCCGCACGGGGGCCGTGTGGTAGATTACGGCCCACTCCCTCTAAACGATAGGAGGCCTGTATCCCAGCAGTGGGAAAATTATAGGCTGATTAAGCTTTGCTCAGCAGTGGGATAAATAAGTCAAGTAAAAAAAAAAATATGTTTGGATTTTGGTATATGATGGTTTCAAAATACTCCTATGCAATTATTGTATTGCCTGCAGTGTTTTCATTTATTATCGTATTGTCATCCCCACAAGGACCCTAGGGTCCCTATTATTCATAAACATCATCAATTTATTAGAGAAAAACTTTTCCCCGCGACAAACAAACTTCAACCCACGTTTATCTCGTTCAGCGGATGAATTTAAAATAAATGATTGAACGGTATGTATGAGCTAAAGAGCATTTTTGTCAGTATTACTTTTAGTCAAATAACATTTCTTCAATATGATGATACCAGGAAATGATGCTAGCATACTAAATGGCCCAAATATCCCTAAAGGTTGCATATTAAATCAATAAACTCCTTCAGTATTGTATACCATTTGCGGTTTTTATCGCAGAACTCTTTATCCAGTGGACATTTACGGGCCACCACGGTGATATTTCACAAACAAATTACTAACAAAACTACGAGAAATTCACTTTAACATGTTCAAAATAGCGGCATTTAATAACATTTCACATAAAAATCTGGGTAATAAAGTCTGTTTATGACTGCACTATGCTACGTCGTAGCTCGTAGCGCTACGGCGTAGCATATACGTAGCACTTTGCTACGACAGACGGTTCAACTGTTTTTATCAGAGTGTTACGTTTTGTCTACAAATTGTGTTTTGTGTAAATATATGGAAATAATGGTTTTGTGTTGTGAAGAGGCCTATATTCTTTTGTTTTGTATACTTTTGTTTAAGGTAAAAAAAAACTTTTCCTTTACTTTTACTGCGAGACCTTGCTTCTTGTCAAATTTTATGATTCTAGGTGTTGGAAAATGGGTCGCAGGAGGAAAGAAAAAAACGTGTGCACTGTTCGACGGTCCGATTTAATGTAACAGAAAACATTTGAATAACCAACATCAACGAATGATCGAATGAGTGAATTGAGTGAATAATCGAATTGAGTGATTGAGTCGAGTAGTATTTTAATCTGACAACACTGGGATTTTTGTAATATTCCAACAGTCCCCCTCAAAAATACAAGTATACAGAAAAATAAAATTAATTTCAATCACTTAACAAAAAAAAAAACTGTTTCTGTATCTACTAATCTAATTTATACAACGTGTAACGTTAAATGCGCAAAACCTCTTAAGGGGTCATTGTACTCATCATTATAAACAACTTTTACTATGGGATCAAACCTGAAATCGCGAAAAAAAAATCAGCTGTTCAGTACATTAATTGACGAATTACGCGAACAGAAATGTACTGAACAGCTGATTTTTTTTTCGCGATTTTAGGTTTGGTCCCATAGTAAAAGTTGTTCATAATGATGAGTACAATGACCCCTTAAGAGGTTTTGCGCATTTAACGTTACACGTTGTATAATACCTAATTATTATTATAACTATCAAAATGTTGCTTTATGATAACGATTAATCTCATTATAATAGTCACTTCAAAATCAGATGAAATAAATCTTACTGATTAAAGTTTAATTTAAATTTAAATTGTATTTAAAATCTAGAAACCTCTTGGATGGAACCGCTTTCGTAAACAAGTCAGCTAGTTGATTTTATGTGGACATAGATTCTAGCTTTATTATTTTATTAGCGATTTGTTCCCTAATAAAATGGTATTTAATGTCTATATGTTTTGATTTTTATGGTGTGTAGGATTATTTGCTATGCAAATGCAACTATTGTTGTCTTCATATATATAGGCTCTTTTATTTGAATTGAAATGCTATTTAGTAGTGATTTAATCCAGACTGCTTCTCTTACAGCCTCAAATAAAGCCATATACTCAGCTTCCGTTGAAGAGACGGCGACAGTATTTTGTTTTCGTGTATTCCACGAAATTGTACAATTATCAAAAGCTTTGAATATATAGCCTGTTGTACTTTTTCTGTCGTTTTCATCGCCTCCCAAATCAGAATCTGCATAGCCCGTTATTAATTGCTTATAATCACTTTTATGATAAGTCAATTTTATACCGACTGTACCTTTTATATATCGCAAAAGATGTTTTAAGCATTTCCATAATTCTTCATTATTTTTAGATTGGTATCTACTCAATATACTTATAGGAGCACAAATATCAGGCCGTGTACAAAGCATTGCATACATAAGACAACCAATTGCATTTCTACAGGGTGCTTCATAGTATGTGTCAGAATTTAAAGTCAAATAATTTAATTTACAAGGTAAAGGTGATTTAGAAGGGTTGCAATCACTCATAGAAAATCTATTTAAAACATTTTGTAGGTATGTAGATTGGTCTAAAGAGATAGTATTATTTGACCTTTCGATTCTGATATCAAGGAATAATTTTATTTCTTTTAAATCAGTCATTTCAAATGTTTGCATAAGACTGTTCTTATGAACTTGTAATGTATCAATATTTTTAGTGGAGATTATTAAATCATCGACATACAATACTATATAAACATTTTTATCTATAACAATTTTATCTAACACATATAGACAAGGATCTACTTCCGAGTTTTTAAAACCCATAGCTTTAACACGTTAGCTGCGGCACCAATTTTTGCAAACTTTCCGTTCCTCCGGCACGAGGTATTATCGGCCCGCACCGTGACCAGACGTTAGGGCGACACGCGGTCTATTAGACCCCACCTCCTTTAACAGACTAAAATCCATTTTCTGGCGCGAAATCAAAGATAAATGAAAAATTTTGGTCCTTATCGATATAGACAGTGAATTGATGAACCCTAATCTACCGTCGCCCCGGGATCTGATAGCTAGTTTAGAAATTATTGGCAAAACAAAAAATGGGATCTTATACACCTCGTAACGCACTGAAATAGGGTAAATTTACGCTAAGATTAGTGATGGGAAAAATAATATTGACGCAACGACGTTTATCTATTTTTGTGTGAAAATCTTAATGCGGTTCACAGAATAGAAAAAAAAGAAACTATCCTATGTATTCTGCCTCGAGCTTTAAAAATACACTTATTTGAACTTGAATTAACATAAAAAAATCAGTAACAATATACTTTTTTATAAAAAATCGCAATACATACAGTTTTGGTTCTGTTTCTGTATTTTTTAAAATTAACTTCTTCCTACATCGTTCAGACATGTTCGGCGATGTAAAAGGACGTGCTCTCCAATCGACGTGATGCACAACACTAGTCGCGGGAAGCTCGCGTTGGGTGCGGTACGAGGTCCAGGGGGATATGGGACGTTTTAGCCTCGTTCCGCACTGCATTAAAATTATATTAATTCAGTGCGGTACGAGGCCTAAGACATCCGGTACCAAGGTAGGTATACCACCGAGTCCGGGACCATTAGCGCGTCTCAAATATACATTTATCTCTTTTCTATACTGGACCAAACCAAAGCTATGCCCTTCGCACGACAGAGATGTTCACGTTTTTCCTTGCCGCACCACAAGGAAGTTGCATGAGGGGTGATTTAGGCCTCGTTTCGCACTTAACGTGCTTTAAGAACGAGATCCAAACGTTCGAACCAACATCTGAAAGACTGCTTTAGACCATACAATGCTTTGTTTAGTTTACAGACGTGATTATCTTTAGCTAAAATGCCTTCTGGTACCTCCATATAAATATTTTCTTTTAGTATTCCACTAAGGAATGCCGTTTTAACATCCACATGGTGCACGTGTAAATCAAATTGATTAGCTAAAGCTAAAATGAATCTAAATGTAGTTATCCGAGCTACTGGTGCGAAAGTTTTGTTATAATCGTGAAAGTACTCTTGAGTAAAACCTCGAGCAACCAAGCGAGCCTTATAACGTACTGGTTCGAATAATTCATTGTTTTTAATAGTAAATACCCATTTGCAACTTATGATATTAACATCTTTAGGTTTTTCTAGTAAAGTCCACGTTTGGTTGTTTCGAAGGGACTCAATTTCACTCTGTACAGCTTTTAACCATTTGTCAGAATCATTTCTATCAAATATATTCTTAAATGACGATTGCAATGATTGCACAGTAATCAACGATAAAAATAAATCAGGATCATGCATCTGTTGATAATTTTTCGGGGGTAAATTGACAATTCTTTCACTTCGCCTTAATGTATTAGGTTGACTCTCTAATGACGAATTTTCGGTCATAGAATCTTGAGGTTGACTTTCTATTAGTTTTGGCGAATCTTTGTCGGGCTTGCTAATTTTTGATGGTATCACAATGTTGTCACTAGTGCTACGTGTTGGACGCGATTGTGTAAAATTTAACTCATCGAATATGACATCACGAGCTATGAATACTTCATTATTTTCTACATTAAATAATCTATAACCATGCATCGTAGCCAACTAATATTGACTTAAAAGATTTTTCATCAAATTTAGTTTTTCTAGTTTTATTAAGAACGTATGCAGTAGATCCAAACATTTTTAAATTATTTATTTTCGGTTTTTTACCATGCCACATTTCGTATGGTGTTTTATTTATCAGAGTTTTAGTGCGTAAAATATTAGTCAAATAAGTAGCTGTTAAAACAGCTTCACCCCAATATATTTTATCTAATTTCGCACTTGTAACCAATGTTCACGTCATTTCGGTTAACGTACGATTCATCCTCTCTGATACACCATTTTTCTGTGGAGTGTAAGGTACCGTTAAATGATACATTATCCCCTTTTCAACACAAATTTCTTTGAACTCGTTAGAAAGATATTCTCGGCCATTATCGCAGTATAGATTAACAACCTTAGAATTAAATAAGTGTTCACTCTTAGCCACAAAATCCTTAAAACATTTAAATAGCTCTGACTTAGAATGCATTAAATATGTGACTATATAATGAGTAAAATCATCAATGAAAGTAGTAAAATAATTTTTATCGTCAAATGTGGGTGGTGTTATAGGACCGCAAACATCAGAATGAACAATAAAAAGTGGTCTGTTGTTATTGGTTTTCTCTTTTGACTTAGCAAAGAGTAGTCGTGATTGTTTACCAAGTATACAAGACTCACTCTCTCTTCACTCATCACTAGGAATTACATCATTGATAATATGATTATCCTGAATTAGGTTTTATAAAAATATTAAATTTTTGTTTATTCAAATGACCGAGGCGTTTGTGCCATAAATCATAAGGTTTAGAAGTCTCAGATAAATTTAAATTACATTGAGATCGCAGTACTTTAAAATTTAACTTAAAAAGGTTATTACTACTTACACGAGACACTAAGCATTTGTTGTTCTTGTAAATATGAACTTCGTTATTATTAAAAATAACCGACATACCTGCTTCTTGAATACGATTTACCGATAATAAATTATATGGCACATCTGGTGAATATAGAATATTATCGATTGGTCCTTGAAAACCTACATTACTAGTAACGTTTATTTGTCCTTTACCAAAAGCGAGAATGTTAGTGCTGTTCTTAGCTACCCCAATTTTCAGCGGAGTGGGTAACTCTAAGTATGAAGAGAAAAAATCCTTTGTATTAACAATGTGGTCAGTTGCGCCCGAATCTAAAATAAAAGTAATTGTATCATTACTAGAATTAAGATGCAAATTAAATGACTTACATGTTGTAAACATAAAAGCGAAACGGTCCTCATCATTGCTGGAAATCTGCATTGTATTTGCAGATGGTGTCTGGTTACTACTGCTGCTTTCTTGCTTAATTTTCTTATAGAAATGGCAATCCTTCTTGACATGATTTCGTCGACCGCAATGATCGCATTATAACTTCGAAATCTTATGCATTGTGTTTCCAGGATGTGGCTTCTTATATCGAGTACTATCACGGAACTTTTTCCAATCAAATCCAGATCTTGACGTAGGAAATTTCTTTGCAGATGCATGTAATACTTTCAGTTCGGTAGTAGTATCAGGTTTTAATTTCACTTCGTGATCTAACAGACGTGTCTTAACAAACGCTAAATTTAATTGTTCTTCTACTAATGTTTCTACTGCCGTTATAACGCCGTCGTAGGAAGTAGGTAAGGTTAACAATAAATGTGATACTTTGTCCATCTCATCTAATTTTGCACCAGCTGAAATTAGTTCCGTAATTATATTGTCGAAATTAGTGAAGTGCTGGAATAACGTTACATCCGGTTGCAATTTTAAATTAAGTAATTGTTTTCGCAGTGCTAAGCTCCTCCTTTCGTAAATTTTATCCAAATCATCCATCACGGATTTTGCCATAGCAGAACCTTTTGCAAAATTCAAAAATGCATCACCTAAATATTCCACTATCGTACCTTTTGCCAGCATATTTTTTTTTTCCATTCTTCATCTGGGTTAGATGGCGGTAGTTCACCAATCACACTCAACACTTGCATTTCTCCTAAAAGGGATCTAACGCGAAATTTCCACGTGCTATATCGTTCACCGTTAAATTGTGTAATGTTTCTTTTACTTCGCGACTCCATGTTAAAATTATTTTTTAACGAACTAACAGTTGATTATTTTTGAACACTAATATAATCTTAACACTGTATCACTACGTAGCCTGGGCCCATAACCTGTTGGAAAATGTAGGAAAGAAAAAAACGTGTGCACTGTTCGATGGTCCGATTTAATGTAACAGAAAACATTTGAATAACCAACATCAACGAATGATCGAATGAGTGAATTGAGTGAATAATCGAATTGAGTGGTTGAGTCGAGTATTACTTAATCTGACAACACTGGGATTTTCGTAATATTCCAACACTAGGTCAACGGTAAGATAGGTTTTGATTTATTTGCGAGTATCAAAATTGTCGCATAAATGGCCTTATTTTTATAGCGTTGACTTAGAAGCTTGATTTTTGGGACTACAGACCTACGTATTTGATATTAATTTCAACTTGATACCTCCACTCGTTCCTAAGAGAAAGTACGGACAACGAAGTGATCCGTTTAAGGCTTCTGTTTTTTCCTTTTGAGGTACGGAACCCTAAAAACAAACTAAAACATTTTTTCTACAGCATGCAATGCAATAGTTTACAAACACACATAGCTTAAATCCCCTAAATCAAATAGGATAGTGCTATAACAAAGAGAATTCACGACAATATTCGTCTGCATTCCACCTGAACTATTCCTTTGTCCCCGCACTCGCACAGAGCAATGAAATTAATTAATAAACATGATATTTCTGAGCTGCACAAATGCGCATATTAATAGGAATTCAATGAAAACCAGTACAAAAGGCACAAAGCAACGGTGAACACAAATAGCAATCCAATCTGCTCTTTACCAGATTCAAAAGGATCTAGTGATGCGTCATGGTCATTGGTATCGGTATCGGAACTGGAAAGTTTTGGTTTCGGTATCGCTGTGGGTTCTCTATATGAAAATACCATTTTATCGTATGACTAACATGTGTTTATATTTTTACTAACACACACGAGTTTGAGTCTCAAAGTTGTTTGGATTAAATATTTTTTGATTATTTCCTTTATTTCATTAAATAATAACATATAAATTACATTTTTAAATATTAGAATATAAAAGATATAAAAACATTTAAAAATATAAAAAAAATAGTAAGTAGCCCACCGGTATCGGGAACAGGGTCCAAGCTACCGGCGGTCAGGGCTGCAGAGAGAGGAACCTCCTAACGATACGCGCCGTGTCCAGCAGTACCGCTTTCTGGATCAAGCTCTTGATCCAGCCGCCTAACGAGAGCCTCCTCAGGTGTTGATCGAGTTTCTTGGCTATTACCTATGCCATTGGCATTTTTATTATTATGAGTGGTGATAATAATAACAGCCGCACCGGTTGATCGAAGGTTAAGCAACGTTTGCCACAGTCGGTTCGTGGATGGGTGACCATCAATTACTTATCCATTACCCCTCCTCGGAAAGCACGTTAAGCCCGGCTGTCATTGGTAAATCTATGACAGTCGTTACGGGTGTTGCCCAAATGCAAGAACAAGACGAGACTTAGCCAGTCTTGGTCTTGGTCTTGCGCCAATACACCTGGTCTTGGTCTTGGTCTTGGTCTTGCAGCAAGAGTCTTGCAAGTCTTGCAATTACCTATTAGTCTATTACTATTTATTAAAGTTTACTTTAAATCTTAGAAAAACGTATTAGAATTGGAACATTGTGAGCTTGAATTAACATAGCCATAGTAAAGATCAAGCAGATTAATAAATAACTGAAGATTTGATAAGAAATTCGAAAAATCAACTGACCTATATGTCGTTTTCCATGGAAGTAACTGTTTCTTAATAAACATTTATGATTTATAAGCTTACATTTGCTAAAACATGTAAAAAAACAAATTAATTACAATAACTTGACTGTATTTTAAAGAACAATACTTATCTGTCTAGAAAGAGATTGAACCCTCAACTTATAAGAAATTTAATAAAAGAGTTTTACGATTTATCATTTATTTGAATAAAAAATAAAATACAACACAAATCAACAGCTTTATCATTAGGTTATGATACTTTATATCAATTTTTTGACCAAGAATTAATACAAAGTAACCATCTGGCTGACTCATCACTTAACCTATTTCTATGTTTTCTAATTACTAATGATGCTTTAGAAAATAACCTCTCAGCAGGTACTGAAGTTGCAGGTATTGAGAGAAAATCACGGGCCATTTTCGATAAAATCGGATACTCTGTCTCATGCGTCCTCCACCAATCTAAAATGTCTTCCGAGCTGGCAGTTCTTGGTTTTCTCAGGTACTCCTCCAACTCGTCTATCACTAAGCCTTGAAGACAAGATCCAGATGACGTCGAGGGACATTCATAGAGTTTATCAAAGTCTATTACGTCTTCATCTTCATCACATACTTTATTTTCTTTTTCTGGTAATTCCAGAGATTTGTTCAGTGAGTGTAGACTTTTATATTCTTCATAAAGTTCATTGAACTTGCGCAGACTTTCTGTTTTAAGTTGCTTCCCCCACATTGTCAGGTCAAAAGTCTGAGCCTTATGCCTTGGGTCTAAAATTAAAGAAGTACAATAAATCCAGTTGCTCTTCTTGTAATGTTTAAGCATTTTGTCTCGAGCTGCTTGGAAAGCTAGAATGAGCCTTTCATCCACTTCAGATCGATTAGGTTTCTCATCTAACTGTTTTACCATGGATTCAATTTTATCTAGCAAGAGATTGAATGATACAATGACTAGCGGTAATGTAACATATTTGTCTCCACCAAGTTTTGTACTTAAAAGTTTAACGTTTATTAGAAATTTATGTAATTTTTCGAGTACCTGCCATTCATTAGCTGTGATTTGAAAATCATTTAATTCGGTGACAGAACTGCACAATATGTCAATGCCCGCTCTCACTTTTAAACCAAATCCAATCATATCATGTGTGGAATTCCATCTCGTTGGACAGTCAAGAATGGCATTTAGATTTGATGGCACGCCAGCTGCTTCACAAGCAGACTGAAACTTCTTCTTCACTATCTCACTTCTTTTTATTTTACTGGAAATACTGCGTAACTTTGTTACAGATGTACGCGAGTCAGCAATATTTGGTGCAGATTCTTCATCTTCCTCATCCTCAGTTTCGTCTGCATAGTCTTCGTACTGCTGATCTTGCGCGTTAGTGTCAGACTCACAGTGTAATGCTAAGGTCTTTAATAAATCTTGTACACCAAGGTTTAAAATGTGAGCAAAGCACCGGAAATGTTGATTGTCTGAATCAAAGTGTGGCGGCAGCTGTTTGCCCAGTTCATACATAAATTTGGTATTTGCAGTTGCGTTGTCGACCGTGATACCTTGTATTTTATCAATTATGCCATATTCCAATAAACATTCATGGAAAATCGTTGCAATATCTTCCCCAGTATGTCGACCGCGTGATGGTATAAAATCAAGAACTACAGATTGATACTTCCATTCGTTGTCTATATAATGAATAGTAACCCCGTAGTAACTCCTACCAGCAATTGACGTCCACCCATCAATGGTAAAAGACATTTTAGATGATAATTGTTGAAGTCGTTCCTTGAGATTCAATTGGAGCTCTTCAAATCGCTCTTTGACTTTCCTTCTAAGTGTAGACCTTTTAGGAAACACCATATTAGGGCAAATACGTCGAAAATATACTTGTGTAGCTTCGTCATCGAAAAATGAGAAGGGAAGATATTTTTTCACCACCCAATCAACTGTAGCTGTCGTGATGTTGTCACTGCTGTTTTCCGACTGAAACAAAACAATAAATCTTGTGTTATTATTTAAAACATACTAGGTTTGAGCGTATAAGAGGAGGAGGTTTGTTGTTGTTAAATCGAGAAAATCGTTAAATTGATATTTGTTATATTAAGGTTGCACTGTACTGTAATTTACCAAAATAAAGTACTTAGTTGTTACTGGCCGATTAAATGAAAATATGGGTGTTTATAAAAAATATTTAAGACGATAATTACATACTTAATATGTCGCACCCCTAGATGAAAACACCACTAACTCAAAAATACTTACGTAAGTTAATGGCGTTTTTGAAAGTATCGCATGAATAACTACGCGGAGTTAAAATTCTTTTAACTGTTAAAAAAATATTCTTACCTGTCCACTTCTTCCAGCGGTTACTAAAAAGCTTGTGATATCTCCACTTAATTTTGGTTTAACAGGAAGAAATATTTCTGATTCCTTTTTGTGGAAAGATATTAGATGTTTCCTTAAGCCTGAAGTGTTTCTGTTTTTCATTTTTATTTCAATCTTTTTATGTTGACACAATTTACAGAAGGCAGTTTGGGATGCATGAATTATTTCCAAAAACTCCTCAAATTTGCTTTTGGGTCTTTTAGATCTGTGACTCAAACTCTCGTTACTCGGACTAGAATAATTTGAATCTTCGTCACTCATATTAAATTGTACACGTGATACGTTTTTAGAAAACAACGAGAATTAGTAAAAACAATTATTAAGTTAGACTCGAAGCACAGCTCAATTGGAAATGACTGGAATTAAAATAATTCCTTTATTTATAGTACGTTTCCTTGCTTTCTACCGCGCCGCCTCGCCACGTGCCGGCTCTATGAAAAGGATGCCGCCGCAAATCAAACAATGCCGCGTGCGGCGTACAAACACACACTAAATATTACCTACTTGTACAGACGCGACGCGTGAATAAAATAGAATTAGTGCCAATCACTATTCTTTACATATAAGTGAATGTTTTGGCGTACATCTATACTAATATTATAAAGCTGAAGAGTTCGTTTGTATGTTTGATGACAGAAGTTTTAAAATAAATAAATAAGTCCTGAACGTCACTATACCTCCAAAGTTACTATTCCTCGTGGACGAAGTCGCGGGCACAGATAATAAATACTTACTCTCATCATCTCTCTCAGAGATATTCGGGCTGGTAAGTAATACAAAACTCTTATCGCAGGCTTTTTATTTTATTAGTAGGTAAGTACCTACGCTTTTTATATTATTTTATTAGTTTTGTAGAATTTTTTTACACGTTTCAAGTATATTTAAAAGTGGCTACAATATTTATTAAACGGGTGATATTTGAACACTTTTTTGCTATTTTTTCTTGTAAAAACTTAAGAAATATAATGACTAAATGTACAATAATAGTACCTAAGTAATTAGTTTAAAACCATATAAGTAATCAATATTATAATATATACTTACTAGAATGAATTAATATGACATCTACTACCTATCCTTACCATTTTATCCTAATCATAATACTACTTGCGTGATCAGTATAATGTATTCATTTTCATTCTAAGCACTCTGAAACTTATTTATTCTATGGAACACCTGTAGGTACTCTTAAAAAAATTCGAAATTATTTTGCATGAGTATACCTACGCCCTATGGCGGCAATCAAATAGTGTCACAAATGTTATGATTTCGGCGTGGCGGCAACGATTGTTTTAGATTTCAAAAGAAGCCGCCGGCGCGTGTATCATAACCATGTACTTCCGAAAAGCGGCAAATTTCTTTGAGAAGTAAGTACAAAACCTTTGATGCCGCATTATCAAAGTGCCGATGGTTAAAACATAAATGATAAATGATAAATGATTTATTTTCTGTAAGTAGGTTTGTACAAACACTTTTACACGTCAAACATATTTTTTTTTAAACTAGATGAGTTCGACGTTTCCTATCTGACTACTCTGAGAAGAAACGCCGAAACAAACTCAGAGGTCACAGTCTCTTTTAAAGTCCAGACATAATCTTGGTCAGATCATGTGAAGACCATGTAGATTGCAGTCAGAAATGGTCTTTTGATGAAAGAACCACACAGATTGAGTGGACCTGTCCAGTCAGTGCACGCATTTGTCAGTAATCGTGCAGCTCAACTCAAAACTTAAGGAGCTTAACGATTCGACGAACAATACCAAAGAAAAGACATTTGGGTAGGCCGCATAAATTACTCAAACTGTCAGACTATAACTAAAACTGAGAAAAGGATAAAATAAATAAAAAACAATGATCCACGTAGTCTTCACATTCACAATAATTAAAAATAGTATAACAAACAAAATATTCATGTCATTGTATAGAATATGTAAAAAGGTATTTAAATCAACATTAATAGTGTAAATTTATTGGAGCAGCTCAAACCCAAGCCTTTTTGTCCTCAATATAGTCTTTGACAGTATAAAAGGCTTTCTGACAAAGTTTTCGCTTTATACAATTTTTGAATTTATTAAGGCTTAGTTCTTGAATGTGGCTAGGTAGTTTATTATAAAAACGTATACATTGGCAACTAAACGAACCACTTATTTTCTTCAGCCTGGTTGTAGGAACAACAAATTTGTGTTTGTTTCTAGTATTCACATTATGGACGTCACTGTATTTTTTAAACAAATTGATATTTTTATGAGCATACAAAAGATTTTCATAGATATACTGAGAAGGCACAGTCATTATATTAATTTCTTTAAATTTATCTCTGAGGGAGTGTCTGGGACTTAATTTGTAAATTGAACGAATAGCCCTTTTTTGTAAAACAAAAATTGTCTGAATATCGGCGGCATTTCCCCACAACAGAATACCGTACGACATCACACTATGAAAATAACTAAAGTAAACTAAACGGGCTGTCTCTAAACAAGTTAAATCACGAATTTTCCTAACGGCGTATGCTGCAGCGCTAAGCTTTTTCGACAATTTATCTATATGGGGGCCCCATTGAAGTTTGGCATCCAAAGTTATGCCCAAGAACACTGTGGTATCTTCGGGAATCAACTCTTCACCCTTTATGAGAACACTAGTTTTTACTTGTCTAACATGAGGTATAGTGAACTTAATACACATAACTATGCATGCACTCAGTTTGATTTTAATAGATATTTTTTTATTCGCTATGTTTATGGTATTAGTCGTAATGCGCATAGGTCCAGTTTTTCATATTCTTTGATACAGTTTTTTGCGTCTCATAGAATTCCTAAGCGTACCTACCTATACACCGAACTGTTACACCTAACTACTCAGTGAAATAGCGCTAAGTCCTAGCTGCAAGACGCAAGAGTCTTGCAGGCTATGTCTTGTTCTTGCTCAAGTCTTGCACGGTCAGTCTTGGTCTTGGTCTTGCTAAAAATACGCGGTCTTGTTCTTGGTCTTGGTCTTGCAAAAACGCAAGAACAAGACCAAGACTGCAAGACCAAGACTGAATTTGGGCAACACTAGTTACGGGTCGTCAGAAGCCCAAAAGTCTGACAAGCAGTCTTACCAAAGGTATCATGTAAGTGGGTTGTGGAGATCAGATAGGCAGGCTCTCCATGTAAAATACTGGTATTCAGCTGCATCCATTTAGACTGGAAGCTGAACCGAACATAGTTGGGAAAAGGTTAGGCAGATTGAATAAGCGCTGATTTAGATAGGTCACTGGGGAACCAAGGAGAATAAAAAGTGCAGTGCAGTTTTTGTATGGACAAACTGTCAAAAATTCAAAATTTATACGAATATCACGATGTCCGAGTAGATAAATTCAAAAATGGAACAGATTTTGTATGAAATTATCTGCCAAGTAAGATAATAGGAACTTAATTGTAGGTGGTGAAACAAGCCCTAAGACTTATACTGGATATAAAAGTTTGGTCCAATTCACCCGTAGTAGTAAAAAATACCGTTGAAAAAGATACTAAAAGTAACTAAAGTTCAAAGTAGAACTAGGTTACCAAAATTTAATTAGACTGCGATCTTTAGGGTATAGAGTTCAAACATCTGCAGCCAAACCGGTACGTCCGCAATGCCTAAATAAACTAGTGACTAACTTTAAACCTTCATAAATATAAATTATTTATTCAGTAGACAACATTAAAAATATTTTGATTTTTTTTTCATTTCCACACTAAATATATCATCACGCAATCGGTGAAGGGTTAGGCAGAGGTGTATCTATAGTGTACACCCACATTTCGTCAGTTATATTTAAATCCCATGTAATAGGAGCCTATTGTCATCAACCGGGCACTAATCCTGACTCCGGACTGCTACTGAGAAATTCCAGATAGAAAAATCCAATAATATTTTGTCTGAACTGGGAATCAAACCCATGATCAGCTCAGCAGTACCGCTTGCGTCCATTAGACCAACGAGGCAGTTTTTCCACACTTTCAAGTTAAGAGCCTAAACTACCTATAGTAGTAGTATTTTTAACCGACTTCTAAAAAAGGAGGAGGTTCTCAATTCTGATGTTTGTATTTTTTTTTTAATGTTTGTTCGCGCATAACTCCGTCGCTTGCCAACCGATTTGAAAAATTCTTTTCTTGTTGGAAAGGGTATACTTTCCAAATGGTCCCATTTTTATCAAAATCCAGTTCTGATGATGGGATCCTGGAGAAATCGAAGGAACTCTTCAAATATTACAGGCACACCTATAGCGATTTGGGTATTTTTTATAGTAGCTCGTGCATTTGCTCTCGGAAAGCACCACTTGGTGAAGTGGAACTGATGATGAAGACCACAGATGGCTACCGGAACTACTCAATGATAAATAGTTCACGGGTTGCGATTCGATTACTTTAATATGGTTGCTAAGCAATTTCCGCTCGTCACACAATGCGTGTGGTGAGTGGTTGTTGAGGAGTTCTCCTGGTTCTTACCAGCAGAACTCCTCAACAATTAACGTCCCAGCATCGGGAAAAGCAATATTTTGTAACATGTGATGAGCAATTGACATTAGACTATTGTAACTTATACAAATTATAAACAGACCCACTAAAAAGCGAGAAATAAAAACTTTAAAAAAAAAAACAACTGACTTCCAAAAAAAAACACTACATAGTGAAAAATAACTTTAATTTTGGAAGTCGGTGGCAAAAAACTAAAACACGGATCCAAAGACACCGCCTTCCAAAATTAAAGTTATTTTTCACTTTGTAGTATTTTTTTTGGAAGTCGGTTGTTTTTTTTTTTAAGTTTTTATTGATGTACGTATTCTGTTGGGAAAAGTTGGTAATTTTTGATATGCGTGTAAATACTACCCTTACAATATTCACAGTGTACACTATTATTACTGATTAATTGAAATGTCACCCTTGCCTGCACATTGCTGATAGCGATACGTCAGGTGGAGATAATTAATTAGTATATCTTGTCTTAGTTAATTGGAAGTGATTAACACTGCAAGATGAGCGATGAAGATGTCAATTACAAAAGTTATCGAACTTTTCTAATTTTGTACGATGAAACGTTTTATATAAATAGAATTTCTTACAATAAATTAATTATTTTGTTTTCCAAGTTTATTTTGGTCTGTTTTGGTCTGCCTACACGTTTAGCCTACAACAGATTACAGGATAAGTCAAGGATATAATGAAAGGAAATGAGTGTTAAAACTAGATATTTTAATTTCGTTTTATGATAACAATGATTTAATAAGAGTCTTCCTAGATAAAATACTAGAAAGTTTTGACTAGCGTTTGGGAGGTCTCTTTTATAACTTCTGATGTTCAAATTACCAGCTTAATTTGAATAAAGGATTTGAAATCGACATATGTATAATCATTGCCATCACTACAATTAATTTACGTGGTATCCATCGATAACATAACCACATCACTGCTGGTACGTTTAATTAAAAAACACTCCATGCAAAACTATACGGTGGAGCGAAATGAAAATATTTAATATTCTTTACTCCCGCCGAGTTCCCAGAGCAATTCATTATCTCTTTCATTTGAATTAAACTACACCTGTGCATATGTATGGGGTTTTATCATACAGATATGTAGCAGATTTTGTAGTTATATATGACCATCGCAAGTACAATGCATTTCAACTAAGAATAGGAATGACCTTGCGTCATATTGTGAAGATTTAGCAAAACAACACCTCGTTTACACATTTGAAAAGTCAGTGACATATTTTAACAACAACAAATTCCAAAAACAGAACTAAAATGGATAAGGTTAACACTAGAAAACTTTGCAAGCCGTATATTTCTAGTTTCAGTTGACAGTTAGAGGTCATTGACGTTCCTATTCTTAGTTGAATCGCATTGTATAATAATGATCTTCGTATAAGTAAGATAAGATAAATGTCACCACAATATTATTGAAAATACACAATACACCATGAATACATTATTTGAATATTGTGGGAGACTGGTGCCTGAGCTAAGCTCTAGGCCTGTATTTCAGGACACTAGGTCTCCGCCCTTTTACAAAATAAAACTTTTTATGTATGTACTTGTACACTAACAAAAATTTAAAAGACGTGACCATAATAAGATGTACAACGACCATCCCCTTATATATTTTTGCTGATAAAGCTTAAATTGTTATAGAGGGGCTCGTGCCTAAGTAATAACAGCCGCATGGGTCGATCGATCAGGTTGGTCCGTGGATGGGTGACGTGTAACTATCTTTACATACCGAGACCCCTCTGAGCCTCGGAAAACACGCTAAGCCGTTGGTCCCGGCTGTCATCTTTGACAGTCGTTATGGGTCGTCAGAAGCCCGAAAGTCTGACCACCGTTCTTACCATGGGGTACCGTGTTACCCAGTAACTGGGTTGTTGAAGTCAAATAGGCAGTCGCTCTATGTAAAATACTGATATTCAGCTGAATCCGGTTAGACTAGAAGCCGACCCCAAAAATAGTTGGGAAAAGGCATATGAGACAGATGATGAAGCTTTATTCTAAACTCCTTTGCAAAAAAAACGGGCACCTTACAGTCATTGGCTTTTCTATGGATAATGTTAATATTTTTAGTATGTCATTAGCATAAATGACTAGAAATTTCTTATTATCATTGAGAATATAGGTTTTAAACCCTTAAATCCTGGAATCGGTGTTTTAGTCAATGTAAACAGAGAGTCGTGTTAAAATGAAAATTTTTAGGGTACAATTAAATTAACACTACGAGTATTTTTATGGTATTTCATTAAAAAAAAGACATAAAAAAATAAAAATTAATAACGAGTATGACCTCCCCTTGCAGCGATTACGGCATGTAATCGTCTTGGCATGCTTTCCACCTTTTCATTTGAGGTCTATGTAACTGCATTTGCGGTTCCTCAGCGCCTGAGTCACTAAAAACCGGTCGTCTCGTGGTTGTGTGCAACGTTTTCTCCCAGACCCTTGCCTTCTTTGAACGGAACCTGTCTCTTGGTATCGAGTCTGGGTTCTTTGGACGGTGGAACGACTCACGTTTAACCGCTGTGAGCCGTAACATTGGCTACACCCCACTTTCAGCAGCGCTATAATTTTACTAGCTCTTATTGCTTTTTCTGCCATTACAATCGACACAAAGATATTCTGTTTTAAGTCATAATAAAGCAGGATTATGCCACAAACATAAATTATTCTAATAAAAATAACGAGAAGTTAGTTTTAGTTGTATAATAACCTTTTAACCACAAACCCGCAAGTAGTAAGTAAAGTCATAAACTGAGAAAGGGCCTTTTATTTTTAAAAACAACAGTTTCGAATTTGAAGTTAACTTTTTTTCATACTCAGACTCTTTATTAAGTGCCAGTAACATAGTTTGGCTATTCAAACCTCTTTAGAAATAAATGATTACCAATAATGTAGAAAAATCCAAACCGCCCGTTTTTTTTGGAAAGGAGTGTATATATATAAAATTCAAAGTCCTGACTGACTGATTGACTGACTGATATATCAACGCACAGCCCAAACCGCTGGACCTAGAGACTTGAAATTTTGCACATAGATACTTAATACAGTGTAGGCATCCACTAAGGATTTTTGGAAATTCCATCACTAAGGGGGACAAATAGAGAATGAAAGTTTGTATGAAAAATCTTATTCCTTGAGTTAATAGACTTGAAACTTGGCACGAATACTTATCTAAGTAAATTACAAAGTTTTTCATTTTTAGTTTTTCTAAACTACCCCCTCAGGAGGGATTAGGGGGTGTCAAAGTTTGTATGGAGGAATTTTAACGCGCGTTCCGATTAACTCAGTATTTATACTTGAGACCAAAAATTAAGAATAACGTGTATCACTGTTTTTCGAAAATCTACCACTACAAGTGTTAAAAGGGGTAGTCAATTTTACAGGGCAGGTTTTACTGCGGGTCTTGATTAACTTGAAAATTGGTGTAAATAATCTATCAGTCAAGTTACGGAAATATCAAAACTATTTTTAAAATTCCATCCCTGTGGGGGTAAAAACAGGGAATATAGTTTAGATGAAAAATCTTATTCATTTGGTTAATTAATTTGAAACTTGGCACAAATGCTTGCCTAAGCAAATCATAAAGTTTGTCATCATCAGTTTTTCCCCCAGAGAGAAGGGTAAAGGGGGAGGGGGGAAGAGGATGGAGTGGTTTGGAGGGAAAGTGGGAAGGTGACGGTGTGGTGAGAGGGAGGGGAGGGGTGGTGAGTAGGAAGAGGGGGAGGATGATGGAGGGGAGAGGGATAGGAGGGTGGAGTGAGGGGGAGGATTTAGTGAAGGGTAGAGTGTGGAAAAGGATAGAGAGGGAAAGGAGGAGTTGGCGAGGGTAGAGGGGGGGATAGCGGTGAAGGGGGTGTGAGAGGGGGTGAGAGAGGAAGCGCGAAGTTAGTGGGAAGGGGATGTGGTGAGGGAGTGAGAGGAAGAGGGGTTGGGGTGAGACAGGGCGTGCGGTGAGGGGGATGATGGGGCGGGTGAGAGGGGTGGGATTGGGAGAAGGGTGAGAGGGGGGTTCGAGTGAGAGGAGGAGGGGGACGAGTGCCTTTACACCTTAAAGTTGCTATTTGTATAGCACTCATTCATTGAAGAAACCCAGCCCGACAGAAATGACTGAAAAATAGAAAGTCGGAAACTCGGAATGGCACAAAAACAGGAGTAAACTCCAGTCCTGCGTCGGCGCTGACACACATTTTTATTTCTTTGTTTGAACGCGCTAATCTCTGGAACCACCAGTCTGACATTAATAATTATTTTTGCATTTGATACGCCCAAACTGTTACGCCCCAAAGTCCGCAGCTGTAGTGATCACACTACAGCCGGAAGCGGAGAAGAAGGGCGTGTCCTACCGCGACGTGCTCACCAAGGCGCGGGCGGCGGTGAACCTGGAGGAGATCGGTGTCACAAAGGGCATGCGAGTTAGGGTCACGGCGACTGGGGCTCGTATGCTCGAGATCCCCGGTGCGGCTAGTGGCCCGACCGCTGACGCTCTGGCCGAAAGGCTTAGGGCGTCCTTAAATGCGGACGAAGCCCGAGTGTCCCGCCAAGTGCGCTGACATGCGCATCCTGGGTCTGGACGACTCTGTGACAGAGGGGGAAGTTGTGGCCGCCGTGGTCAAGACTGGGGGGTGCGCTATCGAGCAGGTGAAGGTAGGCACCATCCGTCCAGACTCCACGGGGTTGCGAGCCGTTACGGTGAGCTGCCCCGTATCGGCGGCCAACAAGATCGTTGGGGAGGGCCCAAGATTTCAGGTGGGCTGGGACTCCACGCGGGTAAAACTGCTGGAACCCAGACCTCTGAGGTGCTTCCGTTGCCAAGCGGGCAACCACGTGGGAGCTAAATGCACCTCGGAGGTGGACCGCAGCAGTAATTGCTTCCGTTGTGGTCAGCCCGGTCACAAGGCCGGCTCGTGCAATGCCACGCCGCACTGCTACCTGTGTGCAGCAGCTGGCAAGCCGGCCGATCACCGGGCTGGAAGCAAGGGCTGTGGTCCACCCACGAAAGCCCGGGGCAAGGGCAAGCCCTCCGCCCCCTCTACCGCCGTCACCGCCGCAGCCGTCGCCACAGGCGCCGCCGTCGCTGCCGCCCCCACTGCCGTCGCCGCCGTACCCACTGCGGCGGAGCCCTCACAGGGGGCTCAGGAGGGGGCTGAAATGGAATGCCAGTAGTGGCCCCATTACGCCTCCTCCAGGCGAACATCAACCACTGCGCCGCCGCTCAGGATCTGTTGCTCCAGAGCATGGCGCAGTGGTCGATTAACATCGCCGTGGTCGCTGAGCCGTACTTTGTCCCGACCAGTGATTACTGGGTGGAGGACCTGAGCGGCTCAGTGACCCTCATTTCGTCGGCCGCCGCCGGTACCCTGTCCCTTGAAGCCGTCAAGAAGGGACAGGGTTGCGTTGCAGCACGGTTCGGGGGGATTGTCGTGGTGGGGACATACTTCTCCCCGAACCGAACTCTCGCCGAGTTCCACAACTCCCTTGCGGAGTTGAAAACCGTCGTCGTCGGGTTTCGTTCCCTTCCCGTGCTTGTCCTCGGGGACTTCAACGCCAAGAATGTGGCTTGGGGTTCCCGGTGTACGGACACACGGGGCAGGATGGTGGAGGACTGGGCTCTGGAGACAGGCCTGGTCGTCCTAAACCGGGGTTCTGTCCCCACGTGTGTGCGGATGCGGGGCGAGTCGGTGGTGGACATCTCGTTCGCCAGCCCCGCTCTGTTGCCGCACGTGGTTGACTGGCGCGTCATGGAGGGGGTGGAGACCTATTCCGATCACCGGTACATCCGGTTTGATGTCTCCGCCCATACCTCGAGCGCGCCGGTCCGACAGGCCCCGAGTGGTCCGCGGTGGGCGCTGAAGAAGCTGGACCGGGAGCTCCTCCTGGAAGCCTCGATCGTGCAGGCCTGGGTGTCACCACCGGACAGGCCTGCCGACATCAATGACGAGGCGGAGTGGTTCCGGGAGGCCATGTCCGAAGTGTGCGACGTGGCAATGCCCCGGGTCCAGCCCAGTCGCGCCTTTCGCCAGGTGTATTGGTGGTCGCCGGAGCTGACGGCTCTGCGCGAGGCGTGCGTCGCCGCGCGACGCCTGTACACCAGGCACCGCAGGCTCTGCATCCGGATACGTATACGGAAGCGGAAGCCATTCAGGCGGAGCTGTACGAGGGGTACAGAGCGGCGAAGACCGCCCTCCGAGTGGAGATCTTGCGGTCCAGGGATCTGGGCCGCGAGGAGTCGCTGGAGACTCTGAACAGAGACCCATGGGGGCGCCCCTACAAGATGGTGCGGGAGAAACTCCGCCCATGGGCGCCCCCGCTGACGCAGAGTCTCCGGCCCGAGCTCGTGGAGGACGTGGTGAGCGCTCTGTTCCCTTCGCGAGGGGAACATACTCCCCCGCCTATGGCTCCGCCTCATGCGGTGCCCGCTGCGGACCACGACACCGACGGCGACGATGATGCTCCGGAAGTGACCGAGGTAGAGTTGAGAGCGGCGGTACGTAGGCTCAGTGCCAAAAATACCGCCCCAGGACCCGACGGCTTACCTGGAAGAGCCTGGGTTCTGGCCTTTGGGGCTCTCGGGCCTCGACTAGGGGGGCTCCTAAGCGCATGCTTGGAGAGGGGCCAGTTCCCACTTCGCTGGAAGATGGGGAAACTGGTCCTCATTAAGAAGCCGGGGCGCCCTGCGGACTCTCCGTCCGCTTACCGGCCCATCGTGCTGCTCGACGAGGTGGGCAAGCTCTTTGAAAGAGTTATTGCAGACCGCCTCGTCGGATGGCTGGTGCAGGAGGGGCCGGATTTGGCGGAGAGCCAGTTTGGTTTCCGCAAGGGGCGCTCTACGGTGGACGCCATCATGCGCGTGCGAGCCCTCACGACGGGGGATGCAGTGGCCCGGGGTGGGGTCGTCTTGGCGGTGTCCCTAGACATCGCCAACGCCTTTAATACCCTGCCCTGGAGTTGCATCAGGGAGGCATTGCGGTATCACCGGATGCCGACCTACCTCTGTCGAGTGGTCGAGGCCTATCTGACGGACAGGGCCGTCATCTACCCCGGTCATCAGGGAGAGTGGAACCGGCGAGAGATGTCGTGCGGTGTCCCACAGGGATCGGTCTTGGGGCCGCATTTGTGGGACATCGGTTACGACTGGGTGCTGCGCGCCGACCTCCCTAGCGGCGTCAGCGTAGTATGTTACGCTGACGACACGCTGGTCCTGGCGCAGGGGAGGTCGCACCAGGCGGCGGCTGACTTAGCGACACGCGGGGTTGCGATAGTCGTGGAGAGGATCCGGCAGTTGGGACTCGAGGTGGCCTTGCACAAGTCCGAGGCCATGTGTTTTCATGGTCCTCGGAATGCGCCACCGTCGGGTTCCGAAATAACGGTGGGAGGGGTTCACATCGGAGTCGGGTCGACGATGAAGTACCTGGGACTCGTCCTCGACAGCCGGTGGAACTTCGTGGAGCATTTCCGACGTTTGGCTCCCAGACTGGCACGGGCTGGGGCTGCCTTGAGGCGGCTCCTGCCCAATCTGGGGGGTCCAAACGCCTCCTGCCGGAGGCTCTACGCGGGAGTCGTGCGGTCCATGGCCCTTTACGGAGCACCGGTGTGGGCGCGTTCCCTAAGGCTGGGACCAGCCGGCAGGTTGAACGCGTCCCAGAGGGTCATGGCCATCCGGCTAGTCCGGGGATACCGCACGGTCTCCCGGGAGGCGGCGAGCCTCCTTGCCGGATTGCCGCCGTGGGATCTGGAGGCAAAGGTCCTCGCGCACGTGTGGGAGTGGCGCGAGGAGGCGAAGCGCCGGGGCGTAACTCCGCTGCCGCGAGAAATCACGGTACAGCGGACAGAGCTCCGGCGGGATCTCATGGCGGCATGGAGAGCGCGACTGTCGCAACCCAGCGCTGGGCACGCCACAATTACGGCGATAAGTCCCCTCTTTGAGGAGTGGTTAGAGAGGCGCCACGGCGTCCTCACCTTCCGCCTGACGCAGGTCCTCACCGGACACGGTTGTTTCGGGAGGTTCCTGTTTCGCATAAGGCGGGAGGAAACGCCCGGGTGTTACCACTGTGCGGATCGCCCGGAGGACACGGTGGAGCATACAGTGGAGGTCTGCCCGGCTTGGGCAGAGCACCGCCGTGTTCTCACGGAGGCGATCGGCGGCGGCGATCTCTCGCGTCCGAGCCTGGTCCAGGCCATGGTGCGGAGCGAGAGTGCATGGGAGGCCGTCACCTCCTTCTGCGAAGCAGTGATGCTCGCGAAGGAGGAGGCGGAACGCGTGAGGGAGAGGCAGCCTCACGCCCTCAGTCGCCGCAGGAGACGCCCTGGGCGGCGGTAATCGCGGGGCGATTTCCGGCCACCGTAGGCGCGGGCCTGCGGACGGTGAGCAGCGGGTAGCTCGCCGTCCGGTAAGGTTCAGGCCCGAGTCGACGGCGCGTTGTGTTCCACGCGCGCCTCAAAGAGATGTCAGCAAGTGACGGGGTCCAACAGGGCCGACGCCGCTGGGGTCGCGGATTGTCCGAAGGGGTTACCGCGGCCCTGGCATAGGCAACTGAAGGAACACGGGTGGGTTTTAGTCAGTAAAAGTCTGACACGCCCTTCCGCTCCACCCAGAGCGGGAGAAGTTATTTGATGATTTCCCACCCTCAAAAAAAAAAAAAAAAAAAAAAAAAAGGGGGGTGATATAGGGGATGAAAGTTTGTAAGGGAAACCCAGTATTTCTTAAGTTAGGTATAACAAATTTATGCTATTGGTAGGAAATTAAGAAATATGCGGTTCAGCGTTTTTGAAAAATCATCCCCTAAGGGGATAAATAGGGGTTGATTTTAAAATTTACAAAACTGCACGGATTGGGATAAAATTTGGCAAGGCTTTATATAGCATCCTGGGGAAGGACACAGGCTACTTTTGGTTTTAAAAAATAATCCAACGGGGGGTGATATAGGGGATGAAAATTTGTATGGGTAACTCAGTATTTCTTAAGTTAGGGATGTGAAAATTAAAATGTATGCTTTTGATAGGAAATAAAGAAATATGCGGTTCAGTGTTTTTGAAAAATCATCCCCCAAGGGGGTAAAATAGGCGTTGATGTTAAAATTTACAAAACTGCACGGATTTCGACAAAATTTGGCAAGGCTTTATATAGCATCCTGAGGAAAGGACATAGGATACTTTCAAAAACAATACTACAAGGGGGTGATATAGGGGATGAAAGTTTGTAAGGGAAACCCAGTATTTCTTAAGTTAGGAATAACAAATTTATGCTATTGGTAGGAAATTAAGAAATATGCGGTTCAGCGTTTTTGAAAAATCAGCCACTAAGGGGGTAAAATACGGGTTGATTTTAAAATTTACAAAACTGCACGGATTTCGATAAAATTTGGCAAGGCTTTATATAGCATCCTGGGGAAGGACATAGGCTACTTTTTGTCTTATAATAAATAATCCTACAGGGGGTGATATAGGGGATGAAAGTTTGTATGGGAAACCCAGCATTTCTTAAGTTAGGGATATGCTCTATGTTTTCCACATGAACGTTCCCATGGGATATTTTCCGACATCCACGCGGGCGAAGCCGCGGGCAAAAGCTAGTCTAAATATAATAAAAAGAAAAGTCCTGACTGACTGACTGACTAATCAACGTCCAGCCCAAACCTTTGGACCTATAAAGCTGAAATTTTGCACAGACGTTTCCTTTATATTGGCGAAAAGAAATTAGGAAAGATTTTTGTTCCAGTGGTATATTTTCCGACATCCACGCGGGCGAAGCCGCGGGCAAAAGCTAGTATGCTATATTCTTGTTTCAATGTTCTAAGCACCGATGGAATTATGCATGAGACTTTAACTGTTCTGTGTCTTTACGTGAACAACCCCTCAGAAACTAAATATTCCTCTAAAGAAAAGAATCTAAAGGTCTTCCATTTACCCTACGTAGATTTTCATACACTCTATTGTATTAATTTTCATAACTTTCAAGGTACCTAATCTGTTATTCTCACAAGTTTTAAGATCACGAAGAAACAGAGGCGTATTTTTGTTTTACAATGAAACACAAATAGCCTTAAATACTGCAAGTATTTAACATAACGTAAACTACATTTAAACCTCCCCTCTTACGACCAAATAACAACAGAGCCATCATACAAATATTCCAGATTCTATATAATTACAAATATACATATCTGTAATTATATAGAATCTGGAATATTGTATATATCGATTAACGAGAATGAAACAATTCTATTTCAAAATCAAATTGAATCGCAACCGTTTTCCACGTGAATGGGTCGTCCAATTTATTCTGAGCTCAGCTATTTCATTAGGTACGCTGTCCGGCTTTCAATTTGCGCATTGTGCGGGGGATGGGGGGCTCAGCTTATGTTGGACGCTCACTGAATCAGCCCCTGGCTATTGGTGAGGTTTCTTCCACTTTTTATTCAACGCAGTCAGCGTTTTAGTTGAAATAATGATGATTTATATCATGATACAGAGGAAATGTGGGGGATGGAAATTGTATTTCCTTTTAACCATGACGTCGCCGAGTCGTGCAGTATTTTGCCCAGGGATCCTGTTATCCTGACCGACTGACTGACTCACTAACTGACTGACTGATTTATCAACGCAGAGCCTAAACTTGCACATGGCTTCCTTTTATAATGTAGAGGAGCACTAAGAAGTGGTTTTTGGAAATTCGACCTTTAAAGGGGTGAAAAAGGAGGATTTTGTTGGTATGAAAACTGTTATTCTTTGAGTTAATAAATAAACTTGAAACTTGGCACGAAAAACCAATAAAAAAATAAATAAAAATAAAATAAATAATTGCATAAAGTTTGTCGTTTTTATTTTTCTAAACTACCCCCAAAAGGGGTTTGCGGGTGTCAAAGTTTGTATGAAAGAAAATTAACGCGCGGTCCGAACTCAGTATTTATAATTATGACTGAAAATAAAGAATAACGTGTATCAAGGTTTATTGAAATTCAACCCCTAACGGAGTACTAAAGTAGGGAATCCACGTGGACGAAGTCACGCGGGAAGTGTTAGAATCTTTATAAAAAAGACTAATTATGGCATTCTTCAAATGCGACTGGCACACCCGCAAACCAAACATAGCATCAAAATCAATCAAATCAAAATATTTATTTGCTAGAATATGGTACATAAGGTGTTAATTTGTTTAGTTCAGCACATCCTGCCATAACATGGCGTGCAAATGTATTTAAAAAAAAAAATCATGCGATGTCAAAATTAATCTATGTTACAAATTACAGAGTCTATTGACTTGTCTTCTAAATATTCCATAATGGTGTAATATCGTTTAAATAGTAAAAATTTGAAAAGCATTGTTTAAACATTGTCAGCGGTAAATCTTGAATAGTATTAGGTAAATGATTGTAAATAATAATCGACATGCAGTATACATTTTTCTTAAATAATTTTAGTTTTATTTGTGGCAGCCGAAGTCTGTCTTTATGCCTTGTCCGGCTGTTTGGCCTTTCAGTACTAATTTCAAATAAATTGTAATTTCTTTTAACAAAAATACAAATTTCAAAAATATATAAACACGGCAAAGGTAGAATATTAAGTTTTTGAAATAGGGGCTTACAGGTGTCTAAAAAGTGAGCTCCACAAATGGCTCGAATACATTTTTTTTGAGCTTTAAAAACTCTGTCAAAATCTACTGAGTTACCCCATATTATAATGCCGTATCTAAGTACGGACGATACATAACCATGGTAAGCCAGCGTTGCAGTGTCACGGTTTACTGTATGCCTAATTCGTTTCAACACATAAATAAAACGATCTATTTTTACCAGAATTTTATCTATGTGTGTTTTCCAGTTGCAATTTTTATCGATCGTTATACCTAAGAATACACAATTATAGATAGTAGTCAATTGAGAATCTTTATAATTAATGTCTAGTTTATTTATGTTTGCATTGTATGTCTGAAATTGTATTATGTTTGTTTTAGTCATATTTATTTTTAAATTATTTTTTTCTAGCCAATCGATTGCATTATCCAGAGCTTGGACGATTTCTTTTTCTAAATTTTTGTTACTGTCACTCTTAATCATTATTGTAGTGTCATCCGCGAACAGTATGCAATCTTTACCTATAGCCTCTGGAATGTCGTTGATGTAAACTAGAAAGAGTAGTGGGGATACGATTCCTCCCTGTGGCGTGCCATAATTATTTTTTTTGTATTCTGACCTATAGGTTTTTTGTTCATTTTGACACGTTTTTGTTATTTCCACGCATTGTACTCTTTCAGAAAGATAACTTTTGACCCAGTCGTTGGCCTTACCCCGGATTCCATAATGCTCAAGCTTTGAGAGTAGTGTTTTATGGCAAACAAAATCAAAGGCTTTTGTCATGTCTAGGAACACGCAACTTACCTTAGATTTTTGATTTAAACTTTCAGTTATGTATTTTACTAGCGCAAAACATGCCAAAGCAGTGGAACTGCCCTTCCTAAAACCGAATTGTTCTTTTTTAAGAATATCACATGATAATAAAAAGTTCTCTATTTTAATGTACATAACTTTCTCAAAGATTTTAGATAGTATTGGTACCAAAGTTATTGGGCGATAATTGCTCATGTCAGTTTTTACCCCTTTCTTATAAAGAGGTTTGACAATTGACCTTTTCAGACGTATTGGGAATACTCCTTCTGATAGAGACAGGTTTATAATGTAGGTTAATGGAGACACTAAACTCTTTGCACATATTTTTAACACTTTAGTGCTCAGGTCGTCATAACCCGTCGAGCATTCTTGCTAAGTTTTAAGTTTTTTTATCCATTCATAACAGAATTCTTCAAGCTTTCAATAACCTGGGTTCTAATATCAGTATATAAATCTCTGTTGAGAGAGATGTTTACTAAGGCTTGCTTAGCATTATTCACCTTTCCAATTGGAGCTATATAAAATTAAATGTCACCCCTGAAAAGCACAGCTTCAGCCCATACCGACTGTCTGCGAGTGTAGACCGCACGGCTGTCAACTAGTACTTTCACCACAACCATAATTGATTGATTTGCGCCGAAATTATAGCAACAGACCGCATCAAACGCGGTCGTAACTGCCAATCAATCAGGGTAGCCAACTGTCCACTGTCTGACGTATATTATATACAACGTCAGTTATAACAAGTTCAGCTTTATTATGATTTTAATTTTGAGATTGATTTTAATTTTGATTTTGATTATTGGTTTTGATTTTGATTATTATTTTGATTTTGATTATTATTTTGATTTTAATTTGGATTTTAGATCTAGGTACTAAGTTAGTAACATAGTTTTTGTAAGTGCTAATACTAACATGATATGGAAGAGTTCGCTACGTGACCTCGAAAAATGCTACGCTGAATAACGCAGCGCCGAAAGTTTGCAATAGCGAATAACATAATGACGAAAGCACGCAGCAACGAATATCATTACAACGAAAGCATATGATAACGAATCACGGAACCACGAATGCCCGTTACAACGAAAAACTTAACACACGTGGCCTCGAAACAATGTAACAACGAACGTAGCAACGACAGCAAAACAATAATTTGAAACAATTCTTTCGAAATAAATGGTTGAATTGAATTGAAAAAAATATTAGATAACTAACTTTCAGCGATCACTGCAGTATGCAAATAACTACTCTGACCTTTCATCGCAATAGGAATGGAAACCTTAAAAAAAAGTCGAAAAGAAGAAAGCTATTACAGACGCTGGCAACACCGGTGCGGCTTACAGATTAAATATTAATTACAGACATATCCTGACATTTAAGACCCTCCTACTTAAGCCTCAAGATCTACTTAGCCTTTAAAAGAAAGCCGGGATTAAACTTTTTCTGACTACTGTCAAAGTCTTAAACGGTAATCCGATTTATTCTGCTTGACATTTCAAATAATAGAGCGAAATGAAATTGATTCCGAAGGTCGAGGTATTTCATAATCTTATGAAACGTTAATCGCACTGCGGTTTATTAAATCGGTTTTGTTTTAGGAGATATGAAAAGATAGTAAAGGTTGTAATTTAGGCAACACCCATCGTTTTGTACATATGATAATTATGGTATTTAACAATCGTTACCGTAAACGAGGTACTCAAAAAACTAAAATGATAAATTCAGAGTTTGTCAAGTTACTAAAATCTTATTTGCTACGATCATTTCGATAGAACGAACAGTTTTTGCAGTGATTTAATAGAACTCCATAAAAGATTTAATTCCATATATTAGATAGAATAAGGAGCATATATTTAGATAAGTACTATTGAATTTATATGGTCACTAGCTTTTGCCCGCGGCTTCGCCCGCGTGGATATCGCATTCAAACAGACAGACTTACGCGGCGGGGGACTTTGTTAATTACTTAAAATTTATTATGCCAGTCTAACAAATAACTTTTGTCCCAGTGTCCACTCGTTCAAATAATTTCCTCGTAAAAACGTCGAATGAAATAAAGACTAAATGTTACCTCAAGATTCGAACTATGACTACATTTCCAATCCCTTAAATCTCTTAAAAAGAGGTAGGTACACAAACATTTGTCAACCCCTATTGTACCCCCTCAAAAACGCTGTACCATATATTTCTTTATTTCCTACCAAAAGCATAAATTTGAATTTTCATATCCCTAACTTAAGAAATGCTGGGTTTCCTATACAAACTTTCATGCGCTATATCAACCCTTGTAGGATTATGTTTTAAGACAAAAAGTAGCCCATGTCCTTTCCCAGGATACTATATAAAGCCTTGCCAAATTTTATCGAAATCCGTGCAGTTTTGTAAATTTTAAAATCAATCCCTATTTTACCCCCTTAGGGGATAATTTTTCAAAATCGCTGAACCGCATATTTCTTTATTTCCTATCAAAAGTATACATTTTAATTTTCACATCCCTAACATAAGAAATCGTGAGTTTCCCATACAAACTTTCATCTCCTATATCACCCCCTGTAGGATTATTTTTGACAAAAAAAAGTAGCCTAAGTCCGCAGTCCGTAGTCCCAGGATAGCATCTATAGCCTTGCCAAATTTTATCGAAATCCATTCAGTGGTTCTGGGTTTCCCATACAAACTTTCATTCCGTATATCACCCCTGTCGGATTATTTTTTTAAATAAAAGTATCCTATGTCCGTCCCCCGGATACCATCTATAGCCTTGCCAAATTTTATCGAAATCCGTTTAGTGGTTCTGGGTTTCCCATACAAACTTTCATCCCCTATATCACCCTCTGTAGGATTATTTTTTAAGACAAAAAGTAGCCTATGTCCTTCCCCAGGATGCTATATAAAGCCTTGCCAAATTTTATCGACATCCGTGCAATTTTGTGAATTTTAAAATCAACCCCTATTTTACCCCCTTAGGGGATGATTTTTCAAAAACGCTGAACCGCATATTTCTTAATTTCCTACCAATAGCATAAATTTGTTATCCCTAACTTAAGAAATACTGGGTTTCCCTTGCAAACTTTCATCCCCTATATCACCCCTGTAGTATTGTTTTTGAAAGTATCCTATGTCCTTTCCTAGGATGCTATATAAAGCCTTGCCAAATTTTGTCGAAATCCGTGCAGTTTTGTAAATTTAAAAATCAACCCCTATTTTACCCCCTTAGGGGATGATTTTTCAAAATCGCTGAACCGCATATTTCTTTATTTCCTATTAAAAGCACACATTTTAATTTTCACATCCCTAACTTAAGAAATACCGAGTTTCCCATACAAACTTTCATCCCCTATATCACCCCCTATAGGATTATTTTTGAAAAAAAAAGTAGCCTATGTCCGTCCCCAGGATACTATCTATAGCCTTGCCAAATTTTATCGAAATCCGTTCAGTGGTTTAGGCGTGAAAAGGTAACAGACAGACAGACAGACAGACAGACAGACAGACAGACAGACAGACAGACAGACAGACAGACAGAGTTACTTTCGAATTTATAATATTAGTATGGATGAAACCTTAGTACAATGCAGGCGCCTTCACACACTTTGCCTACCTACAAATTTTAAAAGAGTGCTCATAACTAACAGTAGAAAATATATAGAGGGTGTAATTTTGATCACCATTAGGAACCTCTTAAGGGGTCATTGTACTCATAACTATGAACAACTTTTACTATGGGACCAAACCTGAAATAGTGAAGAAAAATCATCTGTTCCCTACATTTTGATGAGTTATAAATGCGACAGTAGCGGTAATAGTTGATATTTTATAGTCAAACCTCGAAGCTCCGGCGCTCCTAGGTTTGACTAGTTAAACCTCAGATCTGACTTGAAGTCTTAGTCAAACCTAGGAGAAACTAATTTTGGTCAGGCAAACGTCGAAACTCAATTTAATGAAATCGGGGTTTGACCAGTCAAACTTCAATTATGAATTAGAATGTCTTAGTTTGTTACATTAATTAGCCGCCCGCTGACAGACAGACGGATGGTCAGTGGAGGCTTAGTAATAGGGTTCCGTTAGGGCACCCTTCTGGTACGGAACCCTAATAAAAATGACAAGCAGCAAATATTAACAAAGAAAAGTTTCAATCTAAAACTAATCACGGGTCTATATAAAACGTGGAGAGTCGATTCTCATCGACAACGAACCGATAGAGTACCGGACCCATGGGATCAGAAGTGCCTCCTCTCATTTCTCCATAAAAATTTATCTAGTGGAAGCGAATTTATAGCTTCATAATTGCGCTTGTAGTTAATAATAGATGGATGCTTTTTGTTTTGAAGAATGGAGTGATGATAGAAAAAGTTTGCACTAACCCGTCGCATGTCGTATTTATAGAAATAATTAAAAAGCCATTGTGTTTGAACCTATGGGGTTCATACGGCACACAAAGACTAATATAAGGGCTTACTTACTTGGCAGATAATTTCATACAAATTCTGTTCCATTTTTGAATTTATTCGGTGAGTAGGTAGTCGCTATTCGGACATCGTGAAATAGGCCCTTAATAAGAAACAAAACTGTCTCGAAAAAGACCGTGAAACAAATGAATCCGTTGTAGGTTTGTTTTGAATGCATAGCTGGATTCGACGTCTCAAGGATTGTACTGCATTCAGCCTTACAATATTCCTCATAGTTTTTTTTTCTGGCCATACACGCCCAGTTGAAAAATTCACCCTGTATATTATATGTGTTGGTATACCTTTCGGGTATAAAGCTAACTCTGATCTTTCAGCACTGCAAGCAATATAATCAGCCTTCCTGAAATACTCTCAATGACCGCTACATTGACGATTTGACGCTCATACTCAAAATCAGTGGTCACAATAAAATTATTTAATTTATTTGTTTTCGGGAGTTGCAGGCTTTTTTATCCTATTCTGCTAAATCTGTTCCTTGTAAACTCTCTCTACTAAACTTGTAGTTAAAGAAACTTTTCCATGCTCCAAATAAATCAATCAATCTATTCGGAAACCGCTACGGGAAAAAAGTATCGTTCTATTTTAAAATCTATTTATTAACGAGCCTACTTAACTGAATAAAAACCTATTCATACGTGTAATAAATACCAGGGCAGCAGAGACGGTAGTAGGTATAATAAGCCTGCTGTGATCTGCATAATGTTCAAGAGTGCCGCAATGCGAACCGAATTGCATTCAACACCGCGAGAATTATAACTGATTTCGATATGCTAATGGGTTCATGCTATTTAACGATACTATGCGGGTTTTCTTCGTTATTTAAATAATAGAGAAGTGACTTACAGACCCTTGGCCTGACCTCCTGACATTATTAAACCGATTTTTTGAGGAGAAACAAACACCTAAACATAATATGGGCAAAGGACACTATTGGGAAAAACCGTAATTATGGCATATTAATAAAAAATCCATACATAACATTTCGCTTGTAATACCTACCCGAAGGGTTATACCCAAATTTCGTTATGTATAAGGGGATACATGGATTTAATTTTGTGTTTTTAAAATACCTATAAAACCAAATGTATATTATGGTTAAATCATTTGGATTTTACTTGTGTTATTTAACTATTTATTGTCTACTGCTTTACTAAAACGGAAACATGATTTCTTGAAATTTTTTTGATAGCAAAAAATTCCAAAGTAGCACCGTCTATTTAACAGGTCCTTATTGTGCAGTAAAATTAACTTTCAATCGAAGGTATTTAAATATGTTAAGAACTTACTGAGCTAAAAATAGATTTCTAAATAGCATTTTGTCATAAATCTACATTTAACGCGTGAGAGTCTTCTATATCGCGCGTCAAACTGATAGCAATAACGCCATTTCATTGTCAGACCGAGGAAAACCACGCTTCGACATAATTATCCTCTTAAGCCCTGTGGCGGCATCTACATCGCCACATATGAACTACGCATCAATGACATGACGTCACGCAATCCTGCATTGCGCAATTAGAGTTTACCACGCGACTAGCATATATACAACGACCCGACATCAACCGTTGGACAGTAGTTCACCAGACACAATACCCTGTTCCTCATGCCTCTAAACTGGTGACCCCGAGCAAGAACGTCAGCGCAGCCTTCGTGCAACTCCTTCAGCGTGACGTCATCAGCATCACTTCCTCAAGCTTTCGAGCGGCGAGTCACACAGCCAGCCAACATCCACGGCTTCAACGGGTATCCTGACCACAGCATGCCGCGGACGCGCATTCCTGGTCATCACTTTCAGCCTCAACCCAGCGCTGTACACTCCGACTCACTGGAGCATAACGCAGCGCCATCCCGACTCACTGGGGTATCACCCCATAGCCCACCAGACACGACACCCGTCTGGTCGGAGGAGACTCCCTTTTCAATGGAGGATGAGTGAACTTTACACCCTGTTCCTCATGCCTCTAAAGCCCCATGTAATAGAGGTATTAATTAATTTGAAAACGTGAACATGGAGAAGAACAGCGTGATCCATAAGTACTCACTACTTTATTGTAAGAGATGAGACCCTGCCGTGTTACAGATTGATAATGGTTTTAAAATCGTGACCTCAGCTAAGGCCCCCAAAGTGCAATGATTTTCAAGATAACCAAGTCAGGCAGAACAGACCTTCACAACAACAGAACAACAGAACACAGAACACAACTTCACAGAACAAAACTTCTAACAGAACTTCTTTGGTTTGTTTTGTTAAAAAACTCATAATAGATCTACCTCTCACTACTTTTTCAGAAGTCAGCATATACGACTATATGGGCCATACGGGGCCATAGCAACGAGGGCCTAGACAAAGTAACATTCGATTAGCGATGACGTTAGTAGAAAAGCCAAAAATGTATGTGGTTGACATAAGCTATCGAAATGTCACGTGATCATGTCAATGTCACTTTGAAGCTGTAGCGATTGTAGAAATAGAATCGCTCCGAAGCGAATGCCATTACATGACTAAGTAACATTCGATTAGTGATGACGCTAGTAGAAAAGCCAAAAAAGCCAAAAAATGTATGGGGTTGACAGAGGGTTGACATAAGCTATCGAAATGTCACGTGATCATGTCAATGTCACGTTGAAGTAGTAGCGATTGTAGAAATAGAATCGCTCCGAAGCGAATGCCATTACATGACTAAGTAACATTGGATTAGTGATGACGCTAGTAGAAAAGCCAAAAAAGCCAAAAAATGTATGGGGTTGACAGAGGGTTGACATAAGCTATCGAAATGTCACGTGATCATGTCAATGTCACGTTGAAGCAGTAGCGATTGTAGAAATAGAATCGCTCCAAAGCGAATGCCATTACATGACTAAGTAACATTGGATCAGTGATGACGCTAGTAGAAAAGCAAAAAAAGCCAAAAAATGTATGGGGTTGACAGAGGGTTGACATAAGCTATCGAAATGTCACGTGATCATGTCAATGTCACGTTGAAGCAGTAGCGATTGTAGAAATAGAATCTCTGGTTATTTTTCGTTCAACGTTCCTATCGCAAGAATAGTAATAAAAATCAAAATAAAAAAGAAGCCGAATGCAACCATAAACAGAAAAGAACATAAACCAGCCACCTGATCCATTAGGCGGCGACGCCATAGCCATTAAAAATGGATTTGTTCTTCTATCTGTCGTTTCGGCGCGAAATCGGAACGTTTTCAATTACCGATAAATCGGACAGTTCTGTCTCTCCATTGGGCTATATTCTGCGGTTGTCCGACAATTATTTCAATTAAGTGAACTCGTACTGTGGTTGTGAATTTAAAGAGGTATTTATTAATTAATTTGTGTTATTGTTCTCTGTTTGTGGTCTTATATAGCCTGCTGACCTGACCTGGTTCAATAAAGACTCCTAATCTTTTCCATAAAACTAAGCTTTATGCGGAAAAGTCATACCTACATGATACCAATCAGCATGACGTAAATCTAGGTATTAAGCTACATAACATTAGGTATATTTTATTGCCTTTTAAATGAAAAATAGCGATGTCATGCATTTATGCTGCCTGAGGTATATGATCTAATGCAGAGGTGAATGTGTTAGCAAAACTTTTATTAAAAACTAGTTTCTGCCCGTGACATCGTCCGCGTGAAATTTCTGTTCTGTTCTTTTTAGGGTTTTTATCTCAAAAGGAAAAAACGGAACCCTTATAGAATCATTTCGTTGTCCGTCTGTCTGTCTGTCTGTCAAGACCCTTTTTCTCAGGAACGCGTGGAGGTATCACGTTGAAATTAATATCAAATACTAAGTCTATGGTCCCTTGGAGTTCTAAAAAAATCAAGCTTTTGAGTTAACGTAATAAAAACATTCGGACATTTATGTGACATATTTTGATACTCGCAAGTAAGTCAAAACCTATATGGTGCTTCCAGTTATCCAAAAATCATGAAATTTGGCAAGAAGCAAGATCTCACAACACACATAAAGGAAAAAGTCCGAAAATAGTTAATTTGTAATTCTATCACATAAAAAAACATTTTCAAGTCTGTCAGTCTGTCAAGACCCTTTTTCTCAGGAATGCGTGGAGGTATCAAATTGAAATTAATATCAAATATGTAAGTCTATAGTTCCTTCAAGTTCTAAAAAAATCAAGCTTCTATGTCTACGCAATAAAAAAATACGGCCATTTATGCGACATATTTTGATACTCGCTAGTAAATCAAAACCTATAGGGTACTTCCCGTTGACCTACAATAATGAAATCTGGCAAAAAGCAAGGTCTCACAGCACGAGTAAAGGAAAAAATCGGAAAATTGTTAATTTGTAATTTTATCACATAAAATAAATTGTTTTGGGATTACAATGTCAAGTTTGTTTTTGGGATAAATTCTTTTCAACTACGGAACCCTTCATTTTGCGTGGTCCGACACGCACTTGGCCGGTTTTATTTTTTGTTTCCCCGACCCACCCCGTCGCGTCGTATCGCGTTGTCTGCCCGCGCTATTACGTCGTTTTCGCTTAGCGTTCATTCTGACTTTTTTCTTTTTTCTCGGCACCTATGGGTCCTAGCGTGATGTTAAATAGCCTTTCTTAAGAATTGGGCTACCAAATGCAAAAAAAAAAAAAATCCAACTGGTACCTAGTTCCAGATACTAGCGCGTTCAAACAAAGAAACAATTAGTATAGATAGACAGTAGATTTGTATAGAGATTCTCGTTACCCTATTCCCCAATCATCCGACGATTTCCAAAACCCTTACCTACCGTATACAGGACAGTTTTTTAATAATACCACTCTGCCTATCCCAGTCTTTTATCTCGAGCATCTTTATGGGGGAAATTTTCGTGAGAATTCTAATTAAATTTCTTGAAAGCAAGTCCCCGAGAATGGGAGCCAAGGTACCCAAGCTGCGGTACCAACGTCTAAAGGAAAAAGCGGGAGAGGAATTACAATTACAAGGTTCAAAATGCAGGTTAATTAGGAATTAAAAGGAAATTAGAAATAGATGGAGGTTTTAACATTTTTGGCCTTACCTGGAAAAAGTAAAATGCTATAGTTTATAATGTGTTGTATTAGATGCTTGCCTTCGTGCAGAATAGAATATCATCCTAAACTGATGAATTCGCGGTTCTACAATGAAGAGAAGTTATAGAAAACCAATACGTATTTTTTAGGGTTCCGTACCCGATGGGTGCCAACGGAACCCTATTTATTACAAAGCCTCCGCTGTCTGTCCGTCCGTCAGTCTGTCTGTCTGTCAGCCTGCTGTATCTCCTACACCATAACAGGTGGACAGTTGCAATTTTCACAGATTGTGTATTTCTATTGCCGCTATAACATAAAATAATAAAATAAATTTTAATTAAAAAATGTAACTTCTGATATAGATTTTTTTATTCTTACCCTTGAGTTGCATGTGACGTGGGGTGTTATTGTCTAGAACTCATCGAGTAGATTACAAATACTTACATTTTTGACTTCCACAACTTTTTTAAACTGATGTTTTTTTCTAAACATGTAGGTAAGTATTGCTAAAATATTGTACCCTTCGTGTGTGAGCCCGACAAGCACTTGGCCAGTTTTTATTTAAATATACCTGTATAATTGTATAAAGATATTTTTTGTTATATTTCTGAATCTAATGTATTGTACATAAAGTGTCTACGCCATTCGTCCTTTGCCTAAAAAACAATTTCTAGGTAGGTAAGTTGTGAATCCTACCATGTCATGTGTATTTTTGTGCAGTGAAAACGTTCAAAATAAAAAGATTTAGGCACTCCGCATTATATTTACCGTTGATGGCATCCGATTAGACTGGAAGTTAACCCCAACATAGTTGGGAAAAGGCTGGGCAGATTGAGATTGATTGGTGTTAATAAAACAGTATCAAAGTTTTTGGCCTAAAATAATGCTGTATTTCCGCTACCAGTTTCCATAGTAAGTTAAAGCAATAAACTGAAAACAATTACCCTATCGTTTATAACTTGGGGTGCCAGCATAGAGTCCAATTTGTTGAGCGTACGATTTACGGTAGTCCACCTGCGAGGTCGTGGTCCACATAAATGTCGGACAATAATATTCATTTCTAAGAACTCGGTCGTATGTGGAACGGGTAGGATGACGTTTGCAAATCTAGTATGCAGTTCATGATAGCTTTTATTTTTATAAACTTTTATTTATCTTGCAATGTTTAAAATTCAATTCCTTACAATAACTTCCCCTCAGTTATTGTAAGGAATTGAATTTTCAGCAGTTCCCGTATCTTTAAATCCCGTATCTTTAAACAGCGCCCGTTCGTGAACGGGCGCTGTTGGTGGAGGCTGGTCATACCTTAGCTGCCACGGATTACTTATTTTAATTTTAATTTTGAATTGTTTTTTTTTTTATTACGGACGCTTTTAACGTTCATCGTTCTCACATGTATAATTTCAACATGTACCTATGATGTAACCAATATTTTGTAACCATATTTTGATTTTAAAAGAGTGTCTGTGGAGTTTCTTTCCCGTTCTTCTCCATAATCTACGTTTTGGAATGGGCAACAGCTTCAACTTTCTGACTTACCTACTGACCGACTCTTTGACAATTCAAAAGTGCCTGTAATTGGTTTAATTGAAATAGATGCTTTGAGTTTGAGTTTAACAACGTTCGCAATCTCATCTCAGTCTCAATCTGTCAAAAAAAAACCGGTCAAGAGCGAGTCGCGCACCGAGGGTTCCGTTCCGATTTCTGAAAAAGTGTGCTATTTAGAGACATCGTTTTATTTTTTCTGTAATCTTTACATAAACTTCTATCCCTTAGAATAATTTCAGATTTTTCTCTTTGCAAACTTCGGAGATAAGGGAGGTGGAACGGTATTTTTTTTTACATTTTTCATCAGAAGTCGAAAACTATGTGCCCTAAAAAAAAGAAAAAAAATGTTTGAGAATGTGCAAACAGCGCTCTTTCATATGATACCCCACATCCCTAGTAGCCCCACTTTGATTTTTTAAGAACCTCTTTCAGTCCCTGTTGCAAACAAAACATATACATTTTTATTTATTTTTATTTGCAAAATAGTTGGGCAAACGTCATCTAAAACTGTTCCAAATTTCAAGTTGATAGCATTAGTAGTTCTTGAGTTGTGTTGTGTAGTTAAAGTAAAAGTAAAGAAAGTTCTTTACTTTTACTTTAACTACATTTTTGACATTTGATTGTCGCTGGCATGAGATTGCGAATTGCGACTTGAATTTGAACGTTTTTAGGTACCTACGAGAATTGGCCTTCAGCTTCCTTACAGAAAATTCTGCGTAGTATTGCTCATTTCACATAGTTTTAATATTCAATAGGTGAATTTCACATAGTTTTAATATTCAATAGGTGAATTTCTAAAAAAAACTTCTTGTCGGTCCTACCTACCATTACAGGAATGCATTGAAGACTAGACTTTATTGAATATTATTGATTATTGAAATCCGTGATTGTAGATATAAGTTTATTCTGTTATTTTTATGTTGTGCCAAATGTGTATTTTTAGGGTTCCGTACCAAAATGGTAAAAAAGGAACAATTATGGTCGCACTCAGTCAGTCTGTCTGTCTGTCTGTCTGTGTCTGTCTGTCACAGCAGGATATCTCAAGAACTACTAATGCTATCAACTTGAAATTTGGAACAGTTTTAGATGAACCTGTCGGCCCAAATAAAAAAAAAACCGGTCAAGAGCGAGTCGGACTCGCGCACCGAGGGTTCCGTTCCGATTTCTGAAAAAGTGTGGTATTTAGAGACATTGTTTTGTTTTTCCTGTAATCTTTACATAAACTTCTATCGTAAAGAATAATTTCAGATTTTTCGCTTTGCAAACTTCGGAGATAAGGGGTGGGAACGGTATTTTTTTTTTATATTTTTCATCAAAAGTCGAAAACTATGCGGCCTAAAAAAAAAGAAAAATATGTTTGAGAATGTGCAAACAGCGTTCTTTCATATGATACCCCACATGCCCTAGTAGCCCCATTGAATTTTTAAGACCCCTTTCAGTCAATGTTGCAAAATAAATATAAATATTTCTATTTTTTTCTTATTTGCAAAATAGTTGGGTAAACGTCATCTAAAACTTTTCGAAATTTCAAGTTGATAGCATTAGTAGTTCTTCAGATATCCAGCTGTGACAGACAGACAGACAGACAGACAGACGGACAGACAGACAGACTGAGTCACACCATAAGGGTTCCTTTTTTACCATTTTGGTACGGAACCCTAAAAATAAGTTGATATTTTGTCAGGACAATGTCTGGCGGGTCAGCTATTAGTTAGGTATAATTTACACTTCGTTTTACTGTAGGTAAGGAATGGACTACCTTTTTCTTCCGAACTGCCATGGTGTCCGTGACTATGACTCCAGCCTATGTAAGGTACATTCTTCTAGCGGCTGGTGGCTAGCCTTGATCGACTCCTAAAGGCTGCATAAAATGCTGAGAGAGACATAAGCACACATCCAATCCTCATAATTTGGCTAAAAGGAGTAAAGTAAATACCTACAGAGGCAACGAATTAAGAGTACAGAGGTAATATCTAATCATTTCTAAATTCACCTCTGGCAACTCTAAGAACCGCTAATGCACCGGCAGGCAGTTAGGTACTATAAAAGCAGTAATTACCGCTCGACCTTTCTCGCGCTGCCGATGACAGTAAACTTTTACTGCCACTTAAAGTAACGGCCGGCCAAGTGAATCGATAGCTGTGTGCTGCAAGACTGATCCTTTTCTGCAAATCTTTGACTGTGTGCTTCACTTTCGATATGCGCAGCGCGGAGTCCATCTTTTTTTATAAGTCTATGCTTTGGGCAAATAATTTTACACCATTATGGTCACAAAGGTCAAAGGTGCATGTACATGTATTTATACCTACCTAAATACTAAGGGCCGATTTTTAAGCACCAGTTAACTTTTTATCTGAAAAATAATTAGGGAATTTTGACAGCTTTTCTATCAGGGACAAAGCTATCGTATCAGCCTTATCAATGACACGGGGCTTCCGGGTTAGACGGGTCCCCAAACTTAAATTCGCAAAATGTTGTTCAAATCCTCAAATTCTTAAGCGCAGGCCACACAGAACGAAGCGATGTTAAGGTATAGATAAGATAATACAGCTTTACTTTTCAAGTCAGTTAAAAAGGCCCCCCAACCAATTTTGATACAGTACTAACTACTACCACACTATTTTGTATAGAAAATACGTTAAACTTTAGAGGCATGAGGAACAGGGTGTAAAGTTCACTCATGCTCCACAGAAAAGGGAGGATCCTCCGACCAGACGGTTGATGTCGGGACGTTGTATATATGCTAGTCGCGCGGTAACCTCTGATAGCGCGATGCAGAATTTTGCGTGACGTCAGCCTGATGCGTAGTTCGCATGTGGCGGTGTAGAATGCCGCCACAAAACCGCCTAGTTCTTCAGATAATAGTGATCTGAGGGGCAATTCCCGTATTTTTAACAACGTTCGCAATATCATCTCAAGACTCAATCTGTCAAAAATTGTATATCGTTTAATACAATTTTTGACAGATTCAGTCTTGAGATGATATTGCGAACGTTGTTAAAAATACGGGAATTGCCCCTCTGATGTTTCTGTCACAAGTCAAGACGACATCTTGCTAGAATCGAATACTGGCCCAAAACGCTACCTATGCCAGATGTCAATAACTTTGCTTATCGACCCTATGCCAGATGTCATTAACTTTGCTTATCGACCGTCCCTAGCATCATTGGAAAATAATAGGCACAAATAGATTGTATTTATTAGAAAAGCAAATAGCTTTCTCCGGAGAAGTCCATCCGTAGTGATTCCATTGGCTCAGATAAATAAGTTTGTTCGCTGAAACTTGATTTAGTGTGGCGGAGCAAGCAGACTCCGACAGTCGCTCCGCAGTTAACTCGATTCCGTTTTATTGCACATTTACTGCTGCCTCGGTTACTTGTAGCTTTTATAATGTTAGAGCAATAATCTTGGGATGTTATTCGAGTTTTATTTGAGGTAGTTTAGGTACTGTAGCTTGTTTGTGTCTGATTATAGAGAAGAGATTACGTCAGTGAAAGTCCGGATCATTACCTTATACCTATGTATGTAGGTACCTATACATCGTTTCATCATCACCAAACTTTAATGAAAACCGTTAAGAGCGTTGACTCGGTACGGCATTTCATACAAACTTTCAAGTCCTTTTTTATCGAAATGAATGAACCGATTTTAATGAAACTTCATACGCATAAGTAGGATACATAGGTCTAAAAAGTTAGTAAAGAAGATTTTCTAAATGTCTTATTTAAAAAAAGATAAATGGAAATCTCTGCTTCTATGGAATATTTAAAATCGGTCTAATTTAGCTGCAACACTATTTTTCGAAAATGTTCTTTACTAACTTTTTAGACCTATGTATCCTGCTTATGCGTATGAAGTTTCATTAAAATCGGTTCATTCATTTCGATAAAAAAGGACTTGAAAGTTTGTATGAAATGCCGTACCGAGTCAACGCTCTTAAGTATGGAAAAAATTCTCTCTCTCTCCGTCTTTACAGACAAAGGCAAGTTCTACTGGCTGTAGCTAACTGGCTGTCGAAAAACTGGCCAGTACCATTTTTCTTTTATTTGATACAACGCCGCGCGTAGATACAACGTTATTTATCGTTAAGGGCGTGTTTCACCACCAACGATTAAGTTCCTATTAACTTAGGTACTTGGCAGATAATTTCATACAAATTCTGTTCCATTTTTGAATTTATTCGGTAGGTAGGCGGTAGTAGTAGTGTTTCGGTGATGGAACTGATGGAACAGGCCCTAAGTATCACAGTTTACAAATGTAAAGTAAAGTACTTACCAGAAACCTATCTGACCCAGTAGCTTTAATTGGAACTAACGAAATCACTATGAAAAGTGACAAGACTTGTCATATTTTGTTCACCGACATCGCCGCCGTTAACGGGTCGGATATGTTTGTGGCACTACCTATATCAGAAATTACACAGCCTGAACTAAGATGATGATATAAGGTTGGGTAATAAAAAGAAGATGAAAATTTAGTATGAATGTAAACTTACATTAAAAGCGAGTAACTACTCACTTTTTCATCAATGTTTACTGCGAGTTTTGATATGGAGGCTGACAGAATTCCATCAGAACAAGCCAAAAGCAGTGGCCGTACTACGTAATTAAATAATGCTATCATGATTCCGTTGTGAAAAAAGGATGGTACACATGGCTACACATCAAGCTATACCTACATTTCCAGTTTACACTGACCTCTTATTGTAAGGAAATCGTACACAATGCGAGATCAGCTTATACTTGAAATGTACAGCTTGATCTGTAGCCGTGCGTACTATCGGTCGTATATAGCTCCGTCTTTCTCTCAAACTGAAACAATGATGGCTTTAACAAGTTATAGTAAGCCTTGGAGAAAAAAAATATCTGAAAAGCCTAATATTCAGACTACAAAAACATCAATCACCTGACCTGACATGACAGCTAGCAACGTCAATTACTACGTCAAAAACGTCATTGCGACATCACAGGTAAAAGGGAAAACCATAATAATTTGTGTAAAACAGTTGTTAAAACTCCACAAAAACAAAATATTGCGATAAAAACCATAAAAAATGGCTTCAATACCGCTAATGTACGCTCAAGAAGATTGTGAGTTAGGAGGAAAGGAATCTATCGAGGTAAACTGTCAATTTTTATACTTATAGACAAACAGTGAATGTTGTCCTCAATGTTTGTCCTTCAGCGTATTGTGCTTAAAACATTAAACTCGCTTCTACAAACAAGTCTGCTTCTAGAATATATTCATGTGCTAATTTCCTATTCATTTTGAGGCATAAACAAGTTTTATTTTTCTATGGTGGCGTAAATAATCTCTGATTGTTCCATTTCCACATGATTATGTACAATGTTAAGGCCGTTGATAAGATAAAGCCTCATTTTACAGAATGTGTGTGTTTTCCTGTTAATTCTCATTTCTTTATTGTTTGATATTAGTTCACTATTATACTGAAATGGCTACCTACTTGATAAAGAAACACATCACTCCATTAATGGACAAATCACTAACTCTCTTATAAGCAAATCATTACTGTTGAAATGAACCTCCATATTGTATATTCAGCAGCTGTTTACAATAGAGAAATTATGACTATTTACTCTGGACTTATCATTTTACTGTTTTATTTAAGCCTATTGTATTTTCTTTTCTCTAAACTCAATTAAAATGTAAACCTTATATCTTGTTGTATGAATAACATTAAAGTATTTTCCAAGTGATTTTACCGTCTTAAATAAACAATAAATGAATTTAGGGACTTTCCTCAACCATAGTGCTATCATATAGAGGTTGTACTGCGAAAACCTGCTAACCAACATTTTTGACAAAAATGAGATAAATGTATGAAGATTCTTAGCTGAGCTTTTTATATGGGTAAAAATTGGCTAAGCGCTATGTTAAACGGTTTAGAAGATACTTCATGGATTTACTAAAATTATAGTATTTTAATTAGTTATAGACTTTTAAAACTCAATAACTCAGTTATGACTTGACTGCACTTAGTTGGTTTTCGCAGTAAACCCTCGATATTGTCTTGAATACCTAATTTATCTTTAAACTTGACCTTTTGTGCTACAGAGGTACACAAACAAGTTTTATCTAAGAATAAAATAAACTCGTGTTTTTAACTCTTTATTATACGTCAATTGACACCCAGGTGTGCAGATAACAATAAAATCTATTGTGTCCGCTAATTGGCGTGCAACGGGTTAACTAACCTAATCAAGTAATTCTAAAAAATTACTTTATTGAATTATTTATTGAATATTACCTTGCTGGATTCTTTTTTTTTTCTATCTGTGCCTTATTTCATCCAAATCAATTTTACCACTTATTCATGCATGATGAAGTAACAAACATGTTTGCAAACTTTTACATTTCAAATGACTATAAAAAATAGCTCAATGTTAATTTGAATACAGAATGGAATCAATGTAATGTAAAAGACAGCTGCAGCATTTAGAATTATAATTAAATGTATTTTATACAGGATGATTTCTCCTACCGCAACAATGTGGCAAATGCTGACAAAGAGATCCGTCTGGGGTTTGTGCGCAAAGTCTATGGTCTTCTCTCGGTGCAACTCCTGGCTACCGTTGCAATCGCTGCCACATTCCATCTTGTTGAGCCTGTCAAGCTCTTCATACATCAGAAGTAAGTAGATTGATTATTTTATTTTATATCTTCACCCTAGCCAAGGAATACAATGTGGAATAAAACAATTCAAACAATATTGAATTGAACATTCTTTCGGTTTTCCTCATTTCCATTCACATGACTCGTGAGTATGCATTCAATACTTTTCCCTTGTCTTATTTTCCTTACCTGCTTAAGGTTGATGCGCCACGGTAGCCCGCGAAAACAAATCCATAAGTTAGCATTTACGTAAATGCTAACTTATGGATTTGTATTGCTGATTCTAATGATTATAATTCTGTAAAGCCATATTAGCTACGGCCGCGAATCATATTTTAATCAACATACAAGCTCACACTGACCTACAAATTGCAAAAAACGTAAGAAATTTTGAATTTCGCGGGCTACCCTGGTGCGTTCGCCTTAACTAGGCAATCTTGTTATGGCTGCTGTAAAATCTAAACTAACTGTCCTTGTAGTATTTATCTACAGGGACAGTAAATGACCTGGTGTCTATTGTACTATGCGTGCCAAATAAGAATAGGATCGCGCTTGCTGCCAACTTCACACGATAGCTGTCACATTAGTACGCATTGGTAATGAAGTTCGCGAGTATTGCGGAACAAAATGGCGTCTTGAGTTCTTGACAGTACAGTGCGTTTCAACTAAGAATAGGAATGACCTTGCGCCATATTGTGAAGATTTAGCAAAATAGCATCTCGTTTACACATTTGCAAAGTCAGTGACATATTTTAACAAAAACAGAACTAAAATGGATAAGGATAACACAAAACTTTGCAAGCCTTAGATTTCTAGCTTCAGTTGACAGTTAGAGGTCATTGACTTTCCTATTCTTAGTTGAAACGCATTGTACTATTCTTATTTGTTTGACAGCTATCGTGTGAAGTTGGCAGCAAGCGCGATCTTATTCTTATTTGGCACGCATAGTAAAAGGGACATCATCTTTCAAAAGCATAAATGCAGCAGAGGCATTCTTTCATTTACACACGCAATCACCATCTTGTCTGCCAAATATGGTTATTATGACCTAGAGTCCTAGACCGTGTGCAGCAGATGATATGGACATATACAGCACAGAATCGCCGCCGGCGACGTCTAGCAAGGCCAGCACCAATAAAATTCGTGGTTCCGAAGTGCTTTGAGCGCACAATTTCTGTCGCGGACGCCATTCAAAGCCGCCTATAGGTACTTACGTCATTTGTGTCGTATTGCGAGAAATGCGTGGTCGCAAGTGTAATAACAGCTACACCAGTATAGGTTGATCCATCAGGTTAAGCTATGCTTGCCGGGGTTAGTCCGTGGATGGGCTGACCATCTTTACATACAGAGACTCCTCCGTGCCTCTGAAAGCACGTTAACCCGTTGGTCCCGGCTGTCATTCGTGGATCTTTGATAGTCGTTACGGGTCGTCAGAAGCCCGAAAGTCTGACAACCAGTCTTACCAAGGCATATCGTATTGCCCAGTAACTGTGTTGTCGAGGTCAGACAGGCAGTCGCTCCATGTAAAATACTGGTATTCAGCTGCATCCGGTTGGACTGGAAGCCGACCTCAACATAGTTGGGAAAAGGCTAGGGAGATTGATTGCGTGGTCGCAAACGCGACTGCTTAACGCATTGAGTTTTTCCATTAGGAATTTCTTAGTAACAGCCCGGAGTTGGAAGTTGGCGGTGTGACGCCATTTTGCCTCCTGATCTCTCCGGTGGTGTCGGATTGCCGTCCCATCGGACTATGAGAGTGAGGGAAGAGACAGTGCACCTGTGTGTGCGCACACACTTGTGCAGTATAAAGCCGTGATAGAGAGGGGTGGTATAAACCATAAATAGTTTCAATATAGTATGTATTGGCATAATATCTTAAAATAATTAAATAGTTTCAAAACCTGGTATTGGTAATCATACCAGTAAATAGTTTTGGTATTACGAATTCGCGTACCGACCCATCGCACGAACGAACAAAAAGCCGTGTACGCACTAACGAACAAAAACATGGTGAACACGAACATCGAACACTTTAAATGTTCAAAAATCAAAATCAAAATCAAAAGTCCTTTATTCAAATTAGGCTGAGAATCAGCACTTTTTGAACGTCAAAATTACAGTAAGACAGTCCCCACAAAACGCCCGCCCTTCACCACTTCCTAGTGCTTTAGCTGGGAAGAAGAAGTAGCGGAACAAACTCCCCAGCAGCACAGCTGTCTGTTTAGTTAGAAGAACTAGATTCTATACAATAGTACCTATGCAAAATAATTTACGCAACACAATACATTAAATTATATTTTTGTCAAATAAAATAAACAATTTTAGTACTTAACTCATGTAACCTGTCATTATGTAAGCTGATCCTGGAGAAAGAACATAACATAAACATTGTCTTGAGTTAATCACAGCGAACAACTATTCTTATCGTTTAAGTAATCGTTGATAGAATAGTATGCCTTTGAACAAAGATTGGATTTAACTTTAATTTTAAACGCATTAAAAGGCAAATCTAGCAAAGAAGAAGGTAGCTTGTTATAAAAAGTTATACCAAGACCAACAAATGAGTTATGAACCTTATGAAGCCGATGAAATGGAGCACGTAATTTGTCCTTATTTCTGATCTTAATATTGTGAATATCACTGTTTTTACTGTACAAATGTATATTTTGCCTAATGTATAAGATGTTGGCGAAGATGAACTGTGATGACACCGTGAGAATACCAATATCCTTAAAAAATTCTCTCAGAGAAACTCTAGCTCCTAGCTGGTAAATTGCTCGAACAGCTCGTTTTTGAAGAACAAAAATATTTTGAATATCAGCCGCTTTGCCCCATAGCAGAATACCGTAGGACATAACGCTATGGAAATAACTAAAATAGACTAACCGAGCTGTATCAACGTCAGTGTATTGTCTTACTTTCCTGACGGCGTAGGCGGCTGAACTGAGCCTTCCCGCTAGGCTTGATATATGTGGGCCCCACTGAAGTTTAGCATCTACTGTTATACCCAGAAAAACTGCTGATTCTACAGTCTTAAGCACCTCTTCATCTAAGACGATGTTGGGTCCCAGATTTCTAACATTCGGTAAGGCAAACTTTATACATTTAGTTTTCTTGGCATTGAGAACTAAGTTATTTGTCGTAAACCAATCCGTAACCATTGAGAGTGCACTGTTTACATCATCAAAATCATGTCTGTTTCTGTCTACTTTAAAAATAAGAGAGGTGTCATCTGCAAACAGTACAACGTCACAGATACCCTTTAAATAGAATGGTAAGTCATTAATATACACTAGGAATAAGAATGGACCCAGTATTGAGCCTTGAGGTACACCTAACTGAACTGGTAGCCCGGAAGATTTCACACCATTAACATCTACACATTGGAACCTATTATGTAAATAAGAATTTATTACTTTGAGAGCTTCGTTTTGGACACCATAATGACGTAATTTACGCAAAAGCGTGTCATGGTGCACGCAATCAAAGGCTTTGGAGAGATCACAAAAAACTCCAATAGCATTTTGCGAGTTCTCCCAAGCGTTAAATATGTGTTTCAGCAGAGCAACACCCGCATCCGTAGTCGAACGACCTTTAGTGAAGCCATATTGTTCATCGTAAAGGAGTCTGTTTAAATTAAAATGTTTTAGCAACTGCTTGAGGATTAACTTTTCAAATATTTTGCTATTTTGTTCAAAAAGGTCCCGAGTTTTCAAATGTTCCGTGATCGATGTTCGTGTTCACCATGTTTTGTTCGTTCGTGCGTACACGGCTTAATATCTCCCTCGCCGAAGGCTGGTCTCCGCAAGATTTAAGATCTATTACGCAACACAAAGGTACATAAGTATTATGCATTCATTTATGACATTTGTTCCAGTGATTGGATGGTGATAATAGCGTTTATACTCAGCATGATCGTGCTGTTCGCACTCATCGCCAAGAGGAAGGACTCTCCTGCCAACCTATACCTGCTGGCTGCTTTTGTAAGTACAAGACCTACATCTTTAGACGAGTTAAGAGCTCCAATGATGTTATTGAAGCAACAAATAGAACTAGAAGTAAATGGCGCCGTGAGCTGAACGGCTCGTAAAGGGTGTCCGTTTCGACTGTTCGGCCACAGTGTCGTAGGCTTACACGGACAATGAAAATTGCTCAATTATGAACAATACTGATCGATTGTGACGTGATAAAATATCAAGCAATTCATGGCAACGGTAGCAAGCGTTAATATGGCAAAATGTTTCGCGACGACAATGTTGAGCGATATGGAGCAACTGCAAGAAACTAGGCAATACTTTCATACACGAGCAAATTAGTTGGAGAACTGTCGCTTGCTATACGGACGACGTTTTTCTTGCAGCTGCGACTTATACTGTATGCTATTAATTATTATCATAAGTCAAAAGCAACAAAAAAAAAATGAAAAGGAATTGCCCGAAAGCTTAGGCTGGGGTGGGGGATAACTTGGCGGAGCAATCGTAACGCACACAACCTATAAGTACACCACATTTCACAAGTTAAGGTTCAGTCCCATGTAATAAGAAGCAAGCCTATTGCCATCAACCGGGCACGGCGAGCACAAATCCAGACTCCAGACTGCTAACCTGTTGGAAAAACCAATATAATAACACTTGCTTGCCCGACCGGAGTCAGCGGATCATCTGTCTCTATCTATATATATAAAAAAATTAAATTGAAAATTTAAAAAACCCCCAACGCAAAAAAGAAAAGCGAACATTTAAAAAGTCAAAAATAATACCTATCGTTGAGCCATCAAATTCGATTGAGTAATACTTATATATATTTTAATTACAGAAATTGATGGATGGCACGATAAGGTTTGCTCATTGAAATGGCGCTATAATGTCGCGGCGGAGTACCGCATATGTAGATTGTCAATCAAGTGAAGGGTCTGACTTACTTATGCGGTACCCCGCCGTGACATTATAGCGCCATTTCAATGAGCAAACCTTATCGTGCCATCCATCAATTTCTGTAATTAAAATATATATAATTATTACTCAATCGAATTTGATGGCTCAACGATAGGTATTATTTTTGACTTTTTAAATGTTCGCTTTTCTTTTTTGCGTTGGGGGTTTTTTAAATTTTCAATTCAATTTTTATTTTAACATTTTTAAACTTTAAACAATTTAACAATTTAAAAATGCATTGTTATTACTGCAGAATGTTAAGTTTCTCTGCACATAACATTAAACTTATCCTGATGCCACCATCATACTGCAAATAGAATTAAATACTGATCAAAACGAATCCAAACACGACATATCTGCTATTATTTTACCAAGAGTGTTCTAGTGTGCTGGATATCCTGGCTGCAGCATCAGCTCATCGTGTTGCCACCATTGCATTGTATGTAGAATCAAATACTGATGTAAATGAATCCAAACACGACATATCTGCTATAATTTTTTCAAGAGTGTAACTAGTGTGCTGGATATCCTTCCTGGCTGCAGCATCAGACCAAGAATTCCATAATCTTGCATAGATAGATAGCATACATGGATGTTTCAAATTTTAGGTCACACTAAGGTTTGAAAGTAAATTAAATACCCGTTACGCGTCTAAGATCCCTACCGCAGCTAACAAGAGCGAGATAGCATACATGGATGTTTCAAATTTTAGGTCACACTAAGGTTTGAAAGTAAATTAAATACCCGTTACGCGTCTAAGATCCCTACCGCAGCTAACAAGAGCGGATAACTTTGAAACGGCTGAACCGATTTTGATAAAACATGTCTAAGAACCATCGCTGGAAAACCTGCTTTCAAATAAAAAAAACCGCATCCAAATCAGTCCACCCGTTTAAGAGCTACGGTGCCACAGACAGACACACACACACACACACATAGCGGTCAAACTTATAACACCCCTCTTTTTGCGTCGGGGGTTAAAAATGAATCCCAATTTCCCTTGGTCATCGCATCACCCGTGAACGGTTGGAACAATTTCGCTAATTCTTTTTTTGTTGTGTTTATTATTGTCAGGAGAAGGTTCTAATAAAAGAAACAATTAAGAAAATTTCCCAGAAAATTGGAAAATTTCAGAAAACTTAACGACTATTTTAACTTCACGCGTTTACATTAGAATATTCATAGCTAAGACAGGACAACGTCTGTCGGGTCAGCTAGTCGGTTATAAATGTGATGTAGATTATGTGGGGGTCTAATAACAGCCTCACCAATCCAATGCTGAATTTGACACTCTATTCCAGACGGTGGTACAAGCGTACTCAGTGGGCGTGGTGGTGTCGTACTACAACACTGCCGTGGTCCTGCAAGCGCTGACGCTCACCTTTGCTGTTGTCTTCTCTCTCACGGTCTTCACGCTGAACACCAAGACTGACTTCTCTTTCGTTGGATATGGGTGAGTTTCTGTACAACAGTATGGCACATAGATTTAAAAGTCGTTAAGCTCCTTAATTTTTGCGTGCGTGCACTAACTAGACAGGTCCACTCAAATGTGTGGTTGTTTCCTCAAAAGATCATTTTACTGCGGCCATTGGCGCTCGTCAGCGCGTCGGCGGCTGTGTGCCGCTCGTGTATTTGAGTACGGTGCTCAAATACACGAGCGGCGTGATGTTAGTTCAAGAAATCTTATTCGTTTATTTATTTAACAATGTGTATTAAATTAATAAACGAGTAAGACTTGTTGAACTAAACGTTTTAATAAACTTCTACATTGTGGCTGACACTGGCATGGCCACCTAGCGAAGATGTTTTCTCCCAAATTTAGTCGCTAATTAGTCGCAACTTTTCGCCAAGTCACACTCCCAAAAGTCGCAACATTTTGCCAAGTCACAGATTTAGTCGGGTCTTAGTTTAGAAGATATAATGAGTTAATTTTTTAAGTATAATCCAAGAGCTAGATCGAAGAGTTTACGATTTTAGAGTTTAAAATTTTTGATAAAATTTGGAGAAAACAGATCCTCGCTAGGTGGCCTAGTTTTTGAGATATAAATGTGGCCAAGCTGGGGAGACGCTCTCCAGATCGGCCACCTATGAACCCTTGTAACTTTTCAACCAGTGACCCACAAATTCTGATATTTGACGGCAAATTTCGACTAATTAGCGACTAATTTTTTGTGTTATCAAAATCCCTGATGGTGGCCATTGTCACACTTCTACATAGTTTAGTGCAAAATATTTTCTATATTTTTAAATGTTTTTTTTTTTATTTTATGTTTCTGTAAAACTATTTAAAAATGTAAATGATATGTGTATCTAAATGAAATAAAATATCAACGAAGTTTACTCATTGAAAATTATTCAACTTTCTTCCAAAGAAAACATCCGATCAGATTGTCGGTCGTCTTTTTATCAGCAGACAGGCAAAAAACTAACGAATCTTTTAAAATTTGTTTCAGTATGTTCGCTGGCCTCAGCGTGCTCATCATAGGAGGTCTACTCCAAATCTTCATCCAGAGCTCAGCTTTCGAAGTCGCCCTGTCCTTCGTCGGCGCCATTTTGTTCAGTCTGTTCCTAATATTTGACACACAAATGATGATGACTACCCTATCCCCTGAGGAGTACATCCTTGCCACCATCAACCTGTACCTTGATATTATAAACCTGTTCTTGTACATACTCCGAATCCTCAACGAGCTGAACAGGAATTAATTTCCAGTAGGTATTCATTTAGCATTTTTTTTGAGCATTTTATTGCACGTTAAGCTCCATTTACACGGCGCCAGTTTATTGCCTGTGGCATACCATAAAATTAAAAGGCAAATATCTGGCACCGTCTAAACAACACGTACAATATTGTTGCACGATACGGGCAACTTTGAAAACTGGTATAAGCACGTACAAGAAAATCGCACAGCACATACAATAATTGCTCGTACAATAAAATCGCATTCAATTCTGGCATGATCTGACATTTGTGCTGTCATTGAAATATGAGTGCGGTAAGTGAGGGTGTGGTAATTGTTGTTGCTATTTTGAGGCAAGAAATCAAATCAAGAACAACTTGAAAAATATCTTGAGAAGCGTTCAATAAAATTTAATGAAATATCATGTCTAGGCAAAACTTGCATGCAATAATCGCCTGTCAATTTTATTGCCTGGTGTAAGTCGCATGCGATTTTATTGAATGGCAAAACTTGCATTCAATTATTGTACATGCCATTCTATGGAATCGCACGCGTGTAAACACTTCATGCAGTTCTTGAATGTCAAAAAACTTGAACGTGCTTTATGGCATGCAATTATTGCTCTTGAACGTTCCAGAAACTTGCCCCGTGTAAATGGCGCTTTAGATTCAGGATTTGGACGGCTGTGAATATGAAATTTGTATATGTTTAGTTGCTACTTAATTTGCAGTATTGATAAATTAAGTTTTTTGATGTTGATTTTAAGGCCAGGGACAGTCGTACACGCTATGTAATAACACGTAGTCTTCGGAAATATTTGATTCGCGTGGTCCCATAATAATGAGCAATGACTAGCCACCAAGTGTTCCTGGCTTATGCCCTTTGCTTTGCAACTGAACTGGGACAAGGGGTTAAATGAGTGACGAAGACATATTTACAGAAATATTTTGTATTATATTTCTTTATTGTTGGGTGCAGAATTAATAAGCGTAAATAAACTAATTTTATGAAATTATTGGACAAGACTATTGTTATACAGCCGAGTTTCTTTTGACAGGTTCATTTAAACTAGATAATTTCTCAATATTGCATTGTAAATGTTTTAATCAATAAAACGGGATTATTATTTGAGTGTTTTATGCTGTCTAATAGTGTTTGTAAAATAATTGTGATAATAACACATTACTTTGTGGACACGCGGCACTATATTTCGACACTATCTGCATAATTGTGGTGCACAACTGTTAAAACATAAATTATATAATTATAAATTGTTTAAATATTTACCTATCTTGTTTCTTTTATTGTTTAAATGTTTACCTATCTTGTTTATTTTATTTCCACAACATCCACAGGAATCGCCTAGTTTTAAAGGGTTTATTTTATTCGGGGGGATTTATAAAATTAAAATGTAAAGTACGTTTGCGAAATGCAACAGTATATTAAAATTTTACAGAGAACCATTATTTCATACATCACAATAATCATAACCTAAAAGTTTCACAAAATATTTACATCATACCAATAATGATAATATACAGTTATGAACAATGATAAAAATTATATTGTTTGGTAAAACAGGACACAGTGTACAAAGTAACAGTAATTTTAGAACAAATGAACTCATTATTTCTCAAGCTTGAAGATAAAAACTGAATCACTTTAAAGGACGTTTTAAAAATTCAGTTATCCAAGTATACTTATACAGTACTAGCGACCAGCCCCAGCTCCGCAAAGGTACCCCGATCCCAAAAGAAAAAAAACTTCACAGGATCACCCGCTGGGCTAACTGAAGATTGTCTAAAAATTTCATCAAAATCGCTCCAGCCGTTTGGAGTCCATATTGAACATAGTACATACATACAGATACAGAAGATAGATACTTTCAGGCTATTGTCGCGATCACTTCAGACGAGAAACTCGCTGCGTATATCGTCCCCGTAGTTGGAAAACTAAATAACTCAGATTTTCTAGTTTTGAGATAAACGCGATTTAATTATGCATTATTCCATCTGAACGACAAAAATGGCTATATTTTTGGAACGGAATAAGATAAGTAAATTCCTGTAAGACTCAAACATGCGTCATGTTTTGGATTATTTAAAAATAGGGAAAAGACAAAATCGCCAAAAACGAAGTTATTTAGTTTTCCAAATACGGGGACGATATAATTATATAACCGCCAGATCACATATATACGCAGCAAGTTTCTCGCCACGTATCAACGAACCGAGAAACTTTCTCCATGTAAATGAGGCATTAGTCCACATTTGAACTGTAAACAAAAAAAGTATTGTTGATAATTAAATATTACAAACAACTTGCTCATAGTACGACAAGATAAGTATTTTATAAAAATACTTTTTACAATCACACTGCGTTTTCAAACAAACATGATGTTTCGTATTGTAATTATTATAAAGTTGCAGTAAAAATAAAATTTTGTTCATACAGATTAACCATAACATAAATCGAATCTAATATACAACCATACTCGAAGGTACGATGCGATATAATTATCATAAATATAGGGCGACTGGTAATTAGTGACCAATACCTAAACACATGATTATACTCATGATAACAAACAACTTTTACTATGGGACCAAACCTAAAATCGCGAAAAAAAATCAGCTGCTCCATACATTCATGTTCGCACAACTCATCAAAATGTAGGGAGCAGCTGATTTTTTTTTCGCGATTTCAGGTTTTGGTCCCATAGTAAAAGTTGTTTGTTATCATGAGCACAATCATGTGTTTAGGTATCGGTCACTAAGGGTGCGTTTCCACTGACGCGGAGCTGGGCGGAGCGAAGCGGAGACGTGCAGGAATCGACCAATCATAATGGTTGAAATCCTCATCGCGTCTCTTGCCTCGTCTGTAATTGGACGATTCCTGCACGTCTCCGCTCCGCTCCGCCCAGCTCCGCGTCAGTGGAAACGCGGCCTAATTACCAGTCACCCTATATACACTTTAATTTGTAATCATATCAATCATAATGAGATAAAAAGTTTGGTCGCACATCTGACGGAAGATGAGTCGGGCGTAACTTCCGAGATCGCGACTGTTTATTCGGTCACACACACTGATTGACCGAAGTTAAATTTTTCGGACGGGCAAAGACACATCGAGAGTAGGGACAACTGTCGTATCGTGTTGCCATTCATTTCGTCCGGTCCCCGAACCAATCATACGTCCGTAGGTGATACGGAGTAGGAAACGCCCGTAACGAAGGCCGAAACTATGGACTTCGTGCTTAGGGAGTAGAGACCCAGGTCCGGATGTGTTTTTGCCCGTCCGAAAATTTAACTTTTACACTTGTTTTGATGGATCGTTATGTCAGACGGATGGACTTAGAATCGGGGCACCCCGACTTCACGTAGTCTTTTGGCCGCTACCCCTAGAGTGTATATAAAAACCGGAGGCGCGAAGCACTTCCCGCAGCGCCGGAGACGATTCAGAAGCAACTTTAAAGTGTTTTGAAGTTAGGTCTGTCCCCCAGTGGTGGACAACGAGAATAATTTTTAAAAGTTGTTTCGCTGTCCCCCAGTGGTGGCGAAACAAGTGATGGACATCGGGAATAATCGCAGTCGTAGGAACAGGGTGTAAAGTTCACTCATCTTCTATTGAAAAGAATCCTCCGACCAGACGGGTATTGTATCTGGTGGGCTACTGCCCGACGGTTGATGTCGGGATGTTGTTTATGCCAGTCGCGCGGTAAACTCTGCTTGCGCGATGCAGGATTTATGTGACGTCAGGTCTTTAGGTCGTCAGTTTTTTTTTTGCGTTGTAGATGCCGCGACCTTTACACCGCCTTTTTTGTTATATCATGTAGGTTTTTCAAATCTCGTGTCGGCACGAGATCGAGATGTATCTCATGTCGAGATGTGAGATTAGCCAGGCAACAAAATTGTTAGTGAAGCTGATTGCTCCAGACCAGTGTCATCCACATAAAGCTCTTGTATGTCCCATCAATATAGGTTGGGTCAGATGTTGCGATTCTTTACGCGAATTCTCGACAAAGACATCAAAATCGTTTAGCTTTATTTTTCTATTAACCTTGTTTTTCTGACTCATAAAGAACCTTTTGGCAGCATGCGAGTATATTATGGCAGTGCACCCCTTAACAGGGGGTTGTTGTGTACACTTATCTAAGTACACTCATCATTATCGTTATTGTTATAGTTAAGTGTTTCTACTGGCATATCAGCATCGCTTAACATGGGTTCAGTCTTGTTTTGTGTTGAATGTATTTCTAGATTAAGTTTCATATTGCTGTTAGGATCTTCTTCCATTTCTTTATTTTCGCTTTCTGGTTTCTTCACCTCGGTTACTAATTCTTCTTTTTCACTTTCTGCTTTTTTAGTAACACTTTCTTTTTCTTCAATTAGACTTTCTAACTTGTTGTCTTCTGCTTCAAGTACACTTTCTAACTTCTTATCATTGTCAACATCTTCTATTAAAGTTGGTAACTGTTTATCATCATTACTGTTCACTTCTATTACACTATCTGACTCCATTAATGGTATGGAGTCAGAAAGTGTAATAGATGAAGTTCTACATTCATCTACTTCTTGTTCTTGTATTATACTTTCTGACTCGATAACATTATCTACTTGTTGGTCTTGTATTATACTTTCTGACTCCATTACATTATGTAATTGTTGGTCTTGTATTATACTTTCTGACTCCATTACATTATGTAATTGTTGGTCTTGTATTATACTTTCTGACTCCATAACATTATCTACTTGTTGGTCTTGTATTATACTTTCCGACTCCATAACATTATCTACTTCTTGTTCTTGTATTATACTTTTTAATTGCTTATCATTTTCTACTTCTTTATTTACACTTTCTTGTTTGTTATCATTTTCTACTTTGTCATCTACTTGATTCTCTTCAATGTTTTCTTCTTTCTGTTCGCTGTTTAAATCTTTCATTTCAACATCATCTTTTGTAGTTTCTGATTCTTTCATTTCAATGTCTTCTTCGACTTTACTTGTAGTTTCTGGTTTTAGCTTTTCTACATCCGGTTCTAAGTACTCTACGTTTTCTTCGGGTAGTGGCCTGAAAATAACAAATATATTATTATTTTACTTAAAATGTTAGAGTATGGTGTCTCCAATTATTTAATAGTCAAGCAAGACTGAACAATAAAATCTACTTGTACTCTTAAACCATATTGGAATCACCATAAGTATGCGATTTATTGAAATGTTGTCTTGCGCAATTTTTCTATGACCTAAAGTCATCTTTTGTGAATGTTTACAGATATCCACTACCGTAATAAAACTTGCTAGTTTACTTCGTACTTGTGGCGGCATCTACAACGGCACATGCAAACTACGCATCAGAGAGACGTGACGTCACACAAATCCTGCATCGCGCAAGCAGAGTTTACCGCGTGACTGGCGCAGGATGAGCGAAGTTTTCACCCTGTTCCTCATACCTCTATACAGGGTTACTTATAATTCGGCGTATCCTTACTGAGGAAATTTTTGACGATCAATGCTGCAAGGGGATAAGCCCAGAAGGTTATTGATGACACTTAGATATCTCACCTCTTAACATCCTCCAAAGTCTTGAGCTTCTGCACCGAGTTCGCCATGCTAGCTTTACACCGCTTTCTATGGCGAGTCAGCAGGTCGAACGAGTCGAACTTCTCCGTACAGCCGTAGCACGCGTGTTTGTTGTGACATGTCTCGTGCACCATTAGGTCTGTCGACGTTTGGAAACCTGAACAGTAGACAATATGGATGTTTTAGATAAATGCTTATTGTTGCCTACGTAACAGGCTTTCGGCCTACACTAATTCCGTCACTGATGTTATAATATCTCATTCATATTGACTATACCAACATTGAGAAAAAAATGGTGTCCCATTAATATTGCGATTGTGAGTTTGTGCATATGTCATGATTTTTGCCAGTTGGCACTGTTATATTTAAGTTAAGTACAGTACTCTCTCGCAGATCCGACACAACAAAATTCCAACCATCGGCGTTTTACTGAAAACGGAACCCTAAAAACGGCGGATTATAGTAGTTGTCGGATAGAGGAGCGGCGGATTAGCGAGAGAGTAACGTATATAAGTAGAAGCTACCAAATTCCTAAAAAAAATAAGTTTCTCACTTCGTTTACAAATCGCGCACTGGTATTGGTCGCAACGTTTCTTCACCGGCGATACACTGCCGTTGGCCTTTCTTTTGACAGACTTGTAGGAATGTTGGGCTATCACGTGTGCCTGTATAAACAAAATGTTTGAAATTAATAATTATCAGAGAAGTTTAAAAAAGACATTTATAATAAATTACTGCAAGAGCTCTCTAACACAGTGTTACAGCACTAATTTCTGACAGAATCATTTATTTAAGTGAACATGCACAAAAATAAAAAAATAAATAATCCCAAGGCGTTGTACAGTACAAATTACAATCTAAATTTATTTTAAGTGTGACATACTTAACTATGTGGGTTAGGTAATTCTGCAGCATAATTACATATTGCTTTATTGCATTTACATTTGAACTGGTTCAACTCGACTCTTCCAAGAAGCAATAGAAATAGATGCTCGTTCAACAAACAAACATCAAAAAATCAATTTTATTTTCTGTTACCAGGATTGGTTTCCACGTTTAATCCTTCAAGTGGATCATTGTATGTGGGCTAATCACTGCCGTAAAAAAAAAAAAAAATAGGTACCTACCTTAAGTCCAGTAACGCTGTGGAAGGACTTGGTACATAATAAACACTCAAGTGAAAGATCTGGAGTTTGCTCAATTTCTTGCTCTCCTTCACTTGTGGGCTCCTGTTTCACGTCCATTTCTATGTGCTGGAAAGTAATATCACCTTGATTAGATTATAATAGTAAATTAATTTATATCAGACTAATTCATCATCTGCCTAGCCTTTTTCCCAACTATGTTGGGGTCCAATCTAACCGGATGCAGCTGAATACCAGTATTTTACATGGAGCGACAGCCTATCTGACCTCCACAACCCAGTAATTGGGCAATATGATATCCCTTGGTAAGACTATAGTATAGTTAAAATCTCGCTGCAGACTTGGTCATAAATCATAATCGGAGTAGGGATGTGCGCTAGTTGCGCGCGCTCAAGGCCATTATCGATAACAGAATCATTAAGGTTATCACGTAAACATACTGCATTCATTAAGTATTCAGGGTAATTGGCAAAAATGTGTGGAACATGCAGAATTGCTGCAAGATGAAGACTTAAGAAAAGCACATTTATGCGAAGAGTTCATCATTCATGTGGATGATGATGACGATGACTCAGACGAATAATTTTAATTTTCTATTTTTAGTTTTATATATACGTTCTTTTGTTTATATATTTAATATGCTTTGTAGTAAATTTGGTAATAAAATAAAAAAAAAATGTGTATTTACTTCTAGCACCCATTTATAAATGTATAAAACTATCGATATCACTCATCGACTGCAGTAATGCACAGGACTACGTGTGGGCGTGGCCTGTCCATAAGGCCCGTGAGTGGGAAAGAGAGCGAAACACTGGAATGATTTATGACCGAGTCTGCAGCGAGATTTTAACTATACTATAGTTGTCAGACCTTTCGGGCTTCTGACGACCCGTACCAATTGTCAAAGATCCACAAATGACAACCGGGACCAACGGGTTAACGTGCTTTCCGAGGCACGGAGGAGTTTAGGTATGTAAACATCAATCCACGGACCAACCCCGACCAGCGTAGCTTAACCTAATGGATCGACCCGTACTGCTGTTATTACATACCTAGCCAGCTTATTTCAGACTAATTACACGGCTATAATTGTGTAGTTTAGTTTGTAATAGTTACAAAGGTCTTAAAACTATGTTAGTATATTGCATTAATCATAAAATGAAAGAGTCTTTTTAGCTTAATAAATTGTGGTGGTAGTACAGATGCGCAGTCCTTATAAAATGATGAATTACGAAAAAAGTTTTTTTTTATACAGACTGATTAATCTACAGGATGTATCAGAAAAGTGTTGCCAAATTTAAGACCATCAATCTGAACAACTTTCTCCATAGGACCAACATTATAATCGAGAGAAAAAAAATTAGCTGTCTCATACAAAGCTTCAATACCTACTCAACCCAAATGTATGGGACGGCTGACATTTTTTCCTCGATTATGATGTGGTTGCATGGACAAAGTTGTTCAGATGTCAACAGGTCTGTACCACACCCTTAATTTTGAATTAAATGCTGTTAGTTGGTTATGGTATGCTTACTTTTTTGAGAATGGTTGGACCAATATAGGCTATTTTTTGTTTTAAATGTTCGTAATAGTCTTAACCCCTCAAGTGTCTGACTTTGGCTAATTTTAGACCCAAAACCCCAGCGACTGGGGAGGGTTGGGGGTTAGTTGCGAACCCCATAGGTTCATAACTAGGTACTGATGAGGATATGTTTTCCATCGGATGATGTTTTTTTACGTTTATATATATGTGATCTAAGCTTATATACCTATTATGTAAAGTTTTGTCCTTTTGCACACTTGGGGTGCATTTGACACGCGGGGGGGGGGGGGGGGGGGGTTAGCTGCGAACTCCATAGGTTCACAACTAATGATGATTATTGGTTTTCCATCGGATGATGTTTTTTTACATTTATATATATGTGATATAAGCGTATATACCTAATAAAAACCGGGTTTTTCTTATGCACACATGGGGTGCATTCGACACTTGAGGGGTTAATTAGGTTTTAAGGAAATAAAAAGTGAAAAAGTTTCCCACAAAATATTTGAATATTTTCTGGGAAACTTTTTAAATTTTATTTTTCTTTCATTAGAAAAAAAATTCATCCTTTTTCTATGGAACACGACAATGTCTGTCGGGTCGGCTAATTCTATATAAAAGTACTTACTGGTTCCTGCTGTACTTCAGTTCCATTTTTCACATCTTTGTTCTCAGAGTTTAATGGATCCAGTGATATTGTACCTGCAGATGAAAACAATTTTAATCAAATTTTGTAAGTACCTACCTAATTAGTACACTTATAAAAAAACGGCTTGACAAATTAGATTTTTTTTTTGCTCTAATACCCCTTGTATTTAACAAAAGAAAAAAATAGGACAAAAAAGAAATTGAAATTTTGACAGGATAATGTCTGGCAGCTCAGCTAGTAATTCATATAAGTCTGAAATCGCTAATCCACTGAGAGCAAGTGTAGTAATTGATGTGCATGCCTTCTCTGTATGAGTGCCTTCCCTGCAGTGGTACAGTCGCCGTCAGATATATTGTAGCACACAAGGTGATAAAATACTTCTGAACAATTTAAAATGCCAATAAGTTCCATACACTACAAGTTACCATTAATATCTGAAAAATCATTAATTCATTAGTATCTGAGCAGATGCTTGTCAATAATTTCTATACACACAACTAACCAAAAATATCTGAACATTTACAACGTCAAGTGTATCCAAGATGTATTTTCTTTCAATTGACATGTATCTTAAACAAATGATTTTCCATACAATTTTTATTTTACTTATAGCACAGATACTTAGTGTTGGTTTTTAGTTCAACCTTTAAATCACGCAGTAACAAATAAACATAGAATACTTGAAACTAGAAACTTGATGTTGTAAGCGTTCAGATATTTTTGGTTAGTTGTGTGTATAGAAATGATTGACAAGCATCTGTGCAGATATTACTGAAGTAATTAATGTTCAGATATTAATGGTAAGTTGTAGTGTAAATATGGAACTTTTAAATGGACATTTTAAATTGTTCAGAAGTATTTGGTCACCTTGTCTGCTACAATATATCTGACGGCGACTGTACAATAATAGGCTGGTATTGTAATCTCTACAGTATTCATACGCAAAATATGCGCATTGTCATGGAGTTGCGGATATAGATAGTGCAATCCACGAAGACGCGCCCCACTACTCCTCCTAACCGTTTATAGTATATGTGTGCAACGGTTAGGAGTAGTGGGGCACGTCTTCGTGGATTGCACTATCTATACCAGCCCATGTTACCTAATTACTACAGTGCCATTGTTTTCAGTGAATGTTTATAAAATGCTACCTATCCAATATTAATTATGTAAATCTTAGGTAGGTAAGGATGCATAGTAATATGCATCCTGCAGTGAAAAGGCTTGATACTGGTTTCCTCTTATCAAAGTGATAAAACATTTACTGAATTATAACATAAAAGTACTCACCATTTATAGTAATATTCATAGGTGGAGGCTCCACTAACTCTTCTGGTTCTATTTTTATATCCAAATTGGCTATTTCAGTCTCAGCATACGGGTTATCAGTACCATTAACAGGATATTCCTCATCCGAAAGCACTTCCTGTTTGATTTCTATGTCCATTGGGTTTTTGAAAACGGAACCATTGATGTTTTTGTCCACTTGTATTGGTTTAGGCCAGACCTTCTCCATGTCTATTTCAGCAGTGAACCTCATCCTGAGAATCAAGTCACAATTCCGCACTTTTGAGGCGAACGTGGCTGCGTCGAGTAACTTTTGGTAGCATGGTACGCATAAGACTTTTGAATGTCTATCTGTTACTGATATCTGTAATAAGTTAAGAAAAAAAAATGGCATCAAAGATAAATCATCATCGGCCTAGGCTTTTCCCGACTATGTTGGGGTCGGCTTCCAAGAGGCGTCAAAGATAAATGAAAATCGATAGTTGATAATTTAGTTTATGGCATACAGCCAATGAAACTAATAACTTTGTTCTTAGGTATCTAAATCCCTAACCTATAGTTTCATCATAATGTTTGCACAACTGTCACAATAGATTGTGTTGTGTGGTTATAAATCGCCATATAGATAGGGCGATTTATAACCTCATCACAAACAAAACAATTATTGTTTTATATCAAGAAGTCTTCTGACTGCAATCCAAACACAAGGCACAAGAGGAAGGGAACTACAAAATAACCTTGTTTTATTTTTAATTACAAAATATGATGTTTATCCGCTTTACTAACCTCAACATTAGCTAATTTAGCCAAATCCTCGGCTATGGTGGCTTCCATACCGTTCCAGGGAGGGGCCCAGGCTTGGAAAACATTACAATTGCTCTTTTTATCGTCCAACTTTTTAAGACAAGCACGACATTCACGAATCACTTCTTCTTGAATAGCCTCCTTTGTCTCGCCAACAGTATCGGTCATCGTCTGCAGCCTAACACATTACAGAGAAAACTCATGAACTATAGAAAAGTAAATAAAACATTTAAAAATATTTAGATCGCGTGAGATTTGTCAATTTTTAATGACATTTTTGACGTATAGTTTTTGCAATAGAATAGACAAAATTACACACACGAAACGAGAATTTTAGTGATTGTATTATTGTTCGTAATTATGCAATAAATATTGTTATTAATAAAATAATTACATTTCACATATTTTCGTTATATAGTAACACTTTATTTCTTTGGATGACTTGATAAAATATATTTTTTCTCTTACATTACGCGTGTCGTAAAGATCGCACTCGACTTTTCTTTTCACAAAAGAGACGGACTCATTCATTCGTCTACTACATTTAATTTAGTCTCTGGTCACCAATACTGTCAATTATTTCGAGCCCCGTACACAATGGTCGATGTTGGTTTATCAGTGTTGCAAGACTAAAGAGACCAAATTAAAAAATCGACCAAACTAAAAAAATATGGTTTTTTTAAATAGAAAGTTATATTTTCCTGTTTGCTGTATCAAATAAATGGCACTAACCTCTCAAAAGCTTTTGTGGGCCCATCTTTCCTCAAATGTTTATTTTTTTCTGGCACCACCACTTTTTTACGACTTGGTAGATAACGGGACGGCACTGCACTGTGCTTCAGTACTCGCTCTGAATTTTCTGTTAAGAAAATGAATTAATTAGCACTTACTAAAAACTTCGTTAAAGTTTTTAGTGCTAAAAGACTACTTGTAAATATTTACTGTTCAAGTGGTCTCTTTAGCACTAACACTTCCAAATTAATCGATCCATATGACAGTTATCTCAAATACATATGAATACATACTTGACTGAATAAAATCTAGCTTCGTAAAATGTAGGCTGCAGGCAACCATGTTCTTAACATATTGATAGCTGACCCTGAGAGCTTCAGCCCATTCATTTCTAACCGCTGCGTTATTGGGACATGGATGTAGAGATATTTCATTGCTGGGTCTTGTGTTGCATTGCGGTACTGAACATCTACGATTTAACCTGCAAAATAATACCAGTATTACATAACCACCAGTATTTTACCCGTATTTTTTAGTTAACTCAGTCAGTCATAACTTTGTAATTGTTACTAATCAGTCTTAGGAAGAAATCTCAACTGCATGTACACACGGCTACACATCAAGCTATACATTTCCAGTTTACACTGACCTCTCATTGTAAGGAAATCCTATACAACGCGAGATCAGCTTATACTGGAAATGTATAGCTTGATCTGTAGCCGTGCGTACAGACGCCAGCACATCAAGCTACTACAATCTGTCAAATTTCTTTAATAGATTTTCATCTTTATTGGTAAAGCATTAGGTTCAAGGGTAATTGGGAATTTTTGACAGTTTCGGGTAGCTTGACTTGCTGGCGTCTGTACATTTCCATCATTTCTCAATAATTACTATAATCAAGTCCATACTTACAAGTAAGCTTTTCTGTTCTTTAATCTCATCGATCTATTTCTGAGCGCGTTATTTATTTCTGAAGAAGTACCTTCTTCATTTTTTGGAGCATTTTGAGGTGAAACTGCATTAAACCTCGTTGGAGGAACTTTAAAAAAGAACACATTATAATTAAGTAATCAAGGTATTTAAGTAGACAACAGTAGGTATTTATTTGGCAAAAATAAATCAATGATAGTTAAGGGTGTTAAAATAGTATTATTTATTTATCGAAAGTTTTCAAATCCATAGTTTTTCTACTCCTGAAATAGCAAAATTTTACACAATTTAAATCTAATTTCGAGTTTACAGTTTTATAGGTGGCAGCACTGCTGAGTGTTCACTAACCACCATTGTGCATGTGTATGCTGTTGTTGTTGTTTAAAAGCTAGGTAAAAACTAAAAATGTATGCAATTTGGAGTATAGCACACTTAAAATTTGAGCACAGGAGAAAGGAAGCGTCTAAAACTGGTAAAAAAGCAGCTTTAGTAGAAAGCGAATTATCTAGATAGGGTTGTTTTGTGTTTCTTTACTTAATTTCTTTTTTTGTTGAAAACTGGACGCATACGACATATATAACTTGCTTGGAGTTGAAAATACAGAGGGTACAGCTGTCTTCTTCAGGGTTTTAACCAAATTTGGATCACCTAAAACAGACAAAAGGTTTGTATAATGTAGCAAACATTAAATAATAATTACAATATGCAGTCCTGGTTGTGATAGCTAAGCAGTAATTTGATACAAAGACAGGAATTGGGAAGGTCGGGCAAAGCTACAACTCCAATTTCGGAGTAGAGAACACAACAACGCATATTTTCGCAAAAAAAATAAAACCACCTCATGCCTTGAATATTAGCTTGTGTTGGAAACTAGCTACTGCTTAGCTACAGGGCCATTTTGACAGTTGCCTTCCCCATGAAATACAAATCTCAAATTTAAACATACACATCATGTAATTACAGTAATTACATACTAAACCACAAGTGTCAGTAATAAAAACTTAGTAGTTCACTATTTTTTGAAAAGGGTCCTCACCTGTATATGCATTGAACTCTCTATAGTCTTCAGGTTTAAAATGGTTAGCACATAATCTCGACCATTTTTCGGCTGTCCAATTTTTTCTATGAACAGCTTTCACCCACAGTTCTCGTCTTGTAACATCTTTTGGAAAACAATGGGTCCCCACATTTTTACAGCCAACAGCTGCGCAACGGGTCATAATATTTAACTATTCAAAGATGTTTGTTTACAAAATATGTACGAATGTGTGACAACTGGCTGTCATAAATTCTTGTATTCTTGAATAGTGATCCATAGACCTAAACCATAAGAAACTCCATGTTGAACACTCAACAGTGGCATATATTATACTGATGAGACAGTAGCGGTGAGCAAGTGACAGTTTTTATACCCATTCAATAAGATACAGTCAACTGTACATCAGTGGTAAGCAATGGTTTGTTTAGTTCATAAAAAACATTGAGTCAAACAGGTAATTCATAACTTGCAAATTCAAAATTCATTCATAGACCCAACTAGGTTCAGAATATTGGAATTTTTATAATCATTCAAATTGTCACTGGTATCTGGCATGTCTTCCTCATATAAGTGAGTTTTAGATAATGACTCCAAACCAGTCTTCTATTTATAATGTATAAAACTGACATTTTTTTGTGTGCTTTCTTGAAAACTACTGCTTTTGTTTAGTTGTTTTGGATTAATTATTATATTATTATCACTTTTTGTTACAACTTCTTCTATTTATTCAACACTGTCATCTAATATTAAAGTGTTAGTTAGTTTCTTGCTCACAGTTTGTTTTAATAAGTGAATAAGTTATTTTCCTTCTTCCTACTTCACTATGTTCTTTTCCTCTTCGTTCCTTATGTTTAAAATATTCTGTTTTGGACCAGGTAAATACTGAAGGCACGACACCTTGCTTAATAATGCGTCTGATATTTTTATACCCTGAGAGCAAAAGAATATTTAAGGTTATGTTATTACAAAATCATAATATCGTAATAATTATTCGTATCAAAATCACGATATTTTAAAATGACTAACCTGGGTAGGTTCCAATTTCAAAAAAATCTTCAGTTTATTTTTATTTTATTTAAAATAAAATGGTCTGCACATATTTTCGAGTACCTACTTTTTTACTCGTCACCGTGTAGCTGCTTCCCACAATTTACTTGTTTTCTCATGAAACGAATGGTTCGCCTCATTTGAACATCCGAAGACGCAACAAAAATGCATTAGTATACAGAAAAGTTAGGAATTAAAATCAGTTTTTCACGGTTTTGAATTGGTTTTACTATGGTTTTACTTAACACAATGTTTCAAATGTTTGTTGTTTTTGTTTACTACCACAGAACACTAAACTATTCATAGATATTAAGTAGGTACACTCTCAGAACAATAACAAAGTGTTCTTCTGAGGGTACACTTTATAATTATTACATTAGGTACCATGGACCTAATATACTAAACTCCTTTGCAAAAAAAACGGGCACCTTACAGTCATTGGCTTTTCTATGGATAATATTAATATTTTTAGTATGTCATTAGCATAAATGATTAGAAATTTCTTATTATCATTGAGAATATAGTTTTTAACCCTTAAATCCTGGAATCGGTGTTTTAGTCAATGTAAACAGAGAGTCGAGTTAAAATGGAATTTTTTAGGGTATAATTAAATGAAGACTACGAGTATTTTTATGGTATTTTAATAAAAAAAAGACATTAAAAATTAAAAATTAATAACGAGTATGACCTCCTCTTGCATCGATTAAGCCATGTAATCGTCTTGGCATGCTTTCCACCAGGCTTTTGATGGTGTCCTGTGGAATGTGTTCCCACTCAGCCGAAATCACACGTTTAAGCTCCCTGATGTTTTGTGGAAGGGGTTGGACAGATCGTACTCGCCTTTTTAGGAGGTCCCAGACGTGCTCAATAGTGTTAAGGTCGGGGCTCCGCGCTAGCCAATCCAGACGACGAATACCGACCTCTTGCATATAAGCGTCTACGTCGCCAGAACGGTGGTCCCGAGCATTATCGTCCATGTAAATGGCATCTTCACCAATTACAGTCAGTGCGGGCTGTGCATGTTGACAAATTATTCCTGTTATGTACCTTTGCGCATTTAGTGAGCCATTTTCAATGAACACTATCTCGGTACGATAGCTGGAAGTTACGCCCGCTCAAAACATAACGGACCTTCCACCATAAGGGGTGATTTCTTCAAAACACACGTCGGTATAGCGTTCCCCTGGTCTTTGTAACACTCACCGACGTCGGTCTTCACCATTAAGACAAATTCGAGCCTCATCGAAGAAGAGTACGCTACTCGAGCTACCTAGTGTCCAAGATAGACAATTTCTAGTGAACCTCCGTCGAGTAATCCGGTGCTCACGGAGTAACTTGGGGGCCCGCGCTGGTCGTCGACTGCGTATATCAACCGCTAAAAGCCTTCTCCTCACTGTCCATAGGCTAACTTGTGCTCTTCGTACCTCTTCAAGGTTTCTTTTGAGGTCTTTGTAACTGCATTTACGGTTCCTCAGCGCCTGAGTCACTAAAAAGCGGTCGTCTCGTGGTTGTGTGCAACGTTTTCTCCCAGAACCTTGCCTTCTTTGAACGGAACCTGTCTCTTGGTATCGAGTCCAGGTTCTTTGGACGGTGGAACGGCTCACGTTTAACCGCTGTGAGCCGTAACATTGGCTACACCCCTCTTCCAGCAGCGTTATAATTTTACTGGCTCTTATTGCTTTTTCTGCCATCACAATCGACACAAAGATATCTGTTTTAAGTCACAATAAGGCAGGATTATGCGACAAACATAAATTATTCTAATAAAAATAACGAGAAGTTAGTTTTAGGTGCCTGATAACCTTTTAACCGCAAACCCGTGAATAGTAAGTAAAAAGTCATAAACTGAAAAAGGGATTATTACTTTTAAAAACAACTGTTTCGAATTTGAAATTAACTTTTTTTTCATACCCAGACTCTTTATTAAGTGCCAGTAACATAGTTTGGCTATTAAAACCTCTTTAGAACTAAATGATTACAAATAATGTAGAAAAATCCAAACTGCCCGTTTTTTTTGCAAAGGAGTGTATATAAACAGGACTGAGCTCTCCAAAAATCGTATCATACAAAAATTAACCTTAGGTATTGTACTTTAGGTTTACTTTTGATAGGATATCTTAGGCGAGGCAAAACGAGCCGAGAGAGAGCCCGACTTGAGTAATTTGTCCCTTTTTCTCAATTGCCAACAGATAAAAATGATAAAGATGGTAGAAAAATTTCACCAACTGCAAGTAGGTAAAATAAGTTACGTATATTTTTTTTTAGCATTTAGATTAGTTTTAAATAATTTTATTTATAGGTTTACAATCTGTATATCATAGTCAATCATTTTATAAGTAAGCTCCATGAGTAAAATAATCAAAATAATATCATTTTGATTATTGTTTGGTAGCTATCATATAATTACTCTGGTTACACTGAAATCTGACATCAATGGTTTCATGGCGGTTTTTTTCAATTTAGATAGCGAAAATGGTGAAGTAAATGTTGCATCAAGAAATGTAAAAGTGAATGTTATGCTGGTTGTGGCATTGAACTTGTAAGGAATAACAAAGATTTAAATAAATCTCGATAAAAGACCTAAAATTGTTACTAAATAATAACAATTTTGAGTCTAAGTAGTGTAACCATGCTCTAAACGCTTTTGTAGACAGAAGACGCTAAGTCTTCTGTCTACAAAAGCTATAAGTATTAGTGTATTTCTGATTAAAACTATTAATATTAGGCGCATAATAAATACAATTTGTACTTATGTATCGCATGATTGAAATAGCATTATTTTTAAGTTGTTTACAGCTTTCCATCCAAAGAAGAAATTCAACAAATATGGTTGGATGTAATCATTTCAATAAAATCATTTTAGTTCCCTTTGCTTCAATTACATAGTTACCCAAACCAGCTCTGTAGAGTAAACGAAAAAAGAGCAAGAAAGTACCATGGTCCCAGAACGAGATTCTACATGCCTACTTCATCATAAGCCACGTATACCTACGTGATCAAATTTGATGATTCGCCACAAGACGAGTCTCACCAATATTGTAGTCCTTCCTTCTTGCCTCAAAACATGGGTAGGTACACGATTCAACACCGACATAGAACACAATAATGTTCAGTTTCATAAAGGAGCTTTCGAAAAAGGTCTATTTCTTTATATTATTTAATCACAATATGTTTGTAATACAAACAATAATTTGAAATCACTTATGGTCAACCGGACGCAAATTATCTCTGTATAAACGAATTTTCCTGTTTGTCATAAAAATGTTTGGTCACCCTATTAGAAGGAGATAAACTGCCTCAATGTGACATATCTCTCTCTGCTCGTGTTTTTGGTATGAGAGCTCAGTCCAGTTTGTATATTAGGTCCATGTTAGGTACTCACAGATGTACTAGTAGTAGTAACTTTCAGTGTTACCAACTACAACTAGGCTAGTGCAGGCACAAATGACAGAAGAACAGTAGATTACACACCCGTTTCCACGAGCGTAACAAAATCGCTGCGGGATTTTATGGCGCACTGGATTTTCAACTCTCTGCTTAGCGCCGGGAGTTGAAAATGCAACAGTGTGTTTTTCGTCGCGCTGGGATGCACTCTGTTTTTGTTAGGTTGGATTCTCAACGCTCGGCTCAACAGCGAGAATTGAAAATCCAGTGCGCAATAAAATCCCGCCGCGATTTTAACACACACGGGGGCTAATAGATTGGAATATCTTGGTTAGAATAAGAACTGGTACTCATGTCTATGGCTTATATTTATATTTATGTGTCGGACACAAAGACATTGATGCAATTTATCAAAGGTCGGACATATGTTCTACTTCTATTCTACTGGTACTCAAGAGTCGCTTTAAGTGTCGGACAGGGACCTTTTACCAGACTGCGAGAAGACAGGGTTATGTTTTTTCGACTTTAAAAAGGAGGAGGTTCTATGTTCGACTGTATATTTTTTTTTAGTAATCATGTTTTCAGGCTACACTAGAGAAGTTGAAAAGGGGCTAGATCAATAAAAATAAAGGCTAAAATACTACATACTAATTAAATTGCTAAATATTATATTCTAAAGCTAAAATTCTGTGTAGACTGGTAGGTATTATTAAAATTTGTACACACGGCTACATATCAAGCTATATGTATTACAGTAGGTTTAGGCTGCCCTCTCACTGTACGGAAATCCTATACAATGTGAGATCAGCTAAAACTAGTAGCCGTATGTACAGAACAGTACCTAATAAGCAGCAGCAAAATAGAAAACGCAAGTGCGTTTGCTTGCATCTAAACCATGCTAAATTAAATCTAATTAAATTAAAAATAATAAGGAATTAATAACCAAATTATTAAAGATAAAATAAAACTCACTACAGGAGAAAAATAATAACTAAGATAATTAGAAAAATTAGGATAAGTTTGTTCCTTAGTAAACAACTTAATAGCATCAGAAAAAGGCTGCAAAATTCCTATAAATCCTACTTTATTAGGACCTTTACGAATTTGAATATAGCCTAAAACTTTACGTTCTAATAAATTTAAATAAGCAACTCCAATTAAAACCCCATCTTGAGACACGGTGACTGAAATAAGTAATCTTTGGATAGGAGGAAACCAAATAGATGGGTCAGGCCGTATATTTTGCCACAAATAGCGCAAAGGTGACGCAAAATCTTCTATAAGTCGGTCGCGCAAAGTGACGTAAAATAGTAACGCAAAATAGTTAAGGTGTGCGCACACCTGATGTGTATGTGTAGCCTACACAGTGTAGGTAAGTAATTTCATTGCAAAAAATATTTTAAACATTTATGAAGTTTAGGACACTAACTAGGTAATAAGCCATAGGAATTGCGTCATAATTTGGTAGATACTAATAAAAACCGGTTTTTCGTATGTAAGTAATTTATTACTCTTATTTCTATTAATCTTTCTATAAGAGTAATAATAACTCTGAATGATAATAGAGGAAAACAAAATATAGTATTCATCAAGAAACTCTTAAACAGGACAGACAAATAGGTATCTAAACATTGGTTTATTGAACACGTATACACTAATAACTTATAACTAATAGTGCTTACTAGGCTCTTCTTTTTGTGCATCATTCAAAGTATTTTTTTTATTTTGGTAAGCTTTGATTGCTCTTGCTTTATTTTTCTTTTTCATATCTGAATATTTTTCGGGATTCGTTCTTTTTAACTTTTCTCTGTATCTCTTTGATTTCTCTGCCTGAGTCAGAGGCATCTGAAATAGAATATTGAAATTATAGCTAACAGTAACGTCATAATTAGAGATCGGATAATCGGATGCATATTAACCTAAAGTTGAGGTGTTGGCTAATTATGGAGTGGGCTTTTGGATTGAAAAATCCCAGAATTCCGGTATCGGCCAATTTTGACTTCTGGTTATAGAATCGAATGTATAATTTACTTAAGTTCAGATGTTAGTTAATATTATGGATTGCACATTAAAAAAAAAATACCGGGATTCCGGAACGAAAATTTTAAGTTCTGATTTTGGAATCGAATGTTTTAGTTAGGTACTTGCGTTCAGGTGTTGGCTAATATGGATTGCACTTTTGTATCAAAAAAATCCCGGTATTCCGGGATTCACAGAATTAATATATTGTAAACAGAGCTAGTTTAGTAAAACTCGCTAATATATGGTTGACTTTTATTTTCACCTTTTACAAAGTGACACACATGTTTTATATCAAAGTTACCTAGCAACTAAAGTTACAATAGACTAGAATGTATCCAGCATACAACTTCTTTAACACCCCCACTGTATGCCTATACATTTTTTAAAGTAGTCCTGCTTAACTCTAGGAAGTCCTTTTGTGAAGATATCGGCGGGCATCTCATCAGTCTTACAATATTTGATACAAATTTCATTTGCCTCGGCCAATTCCCTCACATAATGATATCTAATATTTATGTGCTTAGACCTCCTACCGACTGTTGGCACGATAGTTCTGATTATAGAATCGAATGTATATTTACTTACGTTTAGGTTTTGGCTAATATGGGATGCACTTTTGTATCGATCGTCAAAATGTCGCGATTCCGGAATTGATAAATTAAGTATTTTTTGAAAGGGTAACTTTTTTATCACTAAATTTTCATAGGGTGTTCTACTCATGAGCAACTTTCACTATGGGATCAAATATATAGATAAATCACGAAATTTAAGTCAGCTGCTTCATACATTTAGGTCGAGTAGGTATTGAACTTTTGTATCAAACATCGTATTTTTTTTGTGATTTCAGAGTTGGTCCCATAGTGAAAGCTGCTGAAAATGTAAATCCAAGATGGCGGATGCAAATATTTTTTATTTTTCGTCATGGGTGTCGTTTTCATGGTTTTCGGGGGTATTAAAGCTGATAGTGACATTAAGATGTGAATCCAAGGCGGCGGCTGCGAACATTTTCTAATTTTTCGTCATGGGCATCGTTTTATTGGTTTTCGAGGGTGTTAAAGCTGATAGTGCCATTAAAATGTAAATCCAAGATGGCGGCTGCGAAAATTTTAAAATCTTTCGTCATGGGTGTCGTTTTATTGGTTTTCGAGAGTGTTAAAGCTGATAGTGACATTAAAATGTAAATCCAAGATGGCGGCTGCGAAAATTTTCTAATTTTTCGTCATGGGTGTCGTTTTATTGGTTTTCGAGGGTGTTAAAGCCGATAGTGACACTAAAATGTAAATGAAAGCTGGCGGCTGCGAAAATTTTAAAATTTTTCGTCATGGGTGTCGTTTTATTGGTTTTCGAGGGTGTTAAAGCTGATAGTGACATTAAAATGTAAATCCAAGATGGCGGCTGCGAACATTTTCTAATTTTCGTCATGGGTGTCGTTTTATTGGTTTTCGAGGGTGTTAAAGCCGATAGGGACACTAAAATGTAAATCCAAGATGGCGGCTGCGAACATTTTCGAATTTTTTGTCATAAGTGTCGTTTTCATGGTTTTCAAGGTTTTTAAAGCCGATAGTAACATTAAAATGTTAATGCAAAATAGCGCCTTCTTTAAAACTGTTGATGGTTTTCTAATTACTATCACACGTGTTTTCAGGTTAAAACGCGATACGCGCGTTATTTAACTAAGCATCATTCTGCCCAGCGTTACGCATTTTGACTCCACTATGGGCCACTCCAAAACCATGAAAACGATACCCATGACAAAAAAAAAAATTCGCAGCCGCCATCTTGAATTTACATTTTAACGCCACTATAGGCTTTAAAACCCTTGGAAACCATGAAAACGACACCCATGACAAAAATTTTGAAAATTTTTGCAGTCGCCATTATGCATTTATATTTTAACGTCACTATCGGCTTATACACCATTAAAAACCATGAAAGGGACACCCATGACGAAAAATTAGAAAATTTTGCAGCCGCCATCTTGGATTTATATTTTAACGCCACTATTGGCTTTAAAACTCTCGAAAACCATGAAAATTACACCCATGATGAAAAGTTACAAAATTTTGCAGCCACTATCTTGGATTAACATTTTAACGCCACTATCGATTTTACAACCCTCAAAAACCATGAAAACGACACCCATGACGAAAAATTTTATTGTTCGCAGCCATCACACATCACCATCTTGGATTTACATTTTAATGTCACTATCAGCTTTAATACCCCCCAAAACCATGAAAACGATACATATCACAATTTTTTTTTAATTTTCGCAGCCGCCATTTTGTATATACATTTTAACGCCACTATCAGCTTTAAACCCTCAGAAACCATGAAAACGGCACCCATCACAAAAAGTTTTTTTTTCTCAGTCGCCATCTTGGATTTACATTTTAATGTCACTATGGAAAACACCCCCCCAAAAACCATAAAACGACACCAATGACGAAAAAAAAAAAAAAAAATTGCATCCGCCATCTTGGATTTACATTTTTAGTGTCACTATCGGCTTTAACACCCTCGAAAACCAATAAAACGACACCCATGACGAAAAATTAGAAAATTTTCGCAGCCGCCATCTTGGATTTACATTGTAACGCCATCATCGGCTTTAAAACTGTCAAAAACCATGAAAACGACACCCATGACGAAAAATTAAAAAACATTCGCATCCGCCATCTTGGATTTACATTTTAGTGTCACTATCGGCTTTAACACTCTCGTAAACCAATAAAACGACACCCATGACGAAAAATTAGAAAATTTTACAGCCGCCATCTTGGATTTACATTTTAACGGCACTATCGGTTTTACAACCCTCGAAAACCATGAAAACGACACCCATAACGAAAAATATGATAAATGTTCGCAGCCGCCATCTTGGATTTACATTTTAACGCCACTATTGGCTTTAACATTCTCGAAGCCCATGAAAACAACCCCATATAGTGACGGTAGCTTCCAGGGACAACCATTTTAATTCGGCAGCTTTGTATTTTGTCGCGGGGATCACGTGTAACAAACGGAATATTTATGTGATCCCGATTTCCCGGTACTTCCAAATAAATGAAACCACATTATTTATGAAGTCGTTTCCATACCCTGTATCCGATTAGTTGTGCATTCCCACATTTTCTGGAATTCCGAGTATTTATATTAAGAAAAAAAATGCTAAGAAGCCGCTTCCATAGTTTGTTAGCCAAATATTAACTTTAGGTTAATATGCATCCGATTATCCGATCTCTAGTCATAATACAACGTGTAACGTTAAATGCGCAAAACCTCTTAAGAGGTCATTGTACTCATCATTATGAACAACTTTTACTATGGGACCAAAACATAAATTCGGGAAAAAAATCAGCTGTTCAGTACATTTTGACGAATTATGCGAACATAAATGTACTGAACAGCTGATTTTTTATTCGCGATTTCAGGTTTGGTCCCAAAGTAAAAGTTGTTCATAATGATGAGTACAATGACAACCTTAAGAGGTTTTGCGCATTTAACGTTACACGTTGTATATATCGTCGCTAATCTAACTAAGTGACGTAACTGATTCGAAGAAAATTTTAAACTGTAGATATATCGGTCTCAATTTTTGCACTATCATGGAGACCATAAGGCATAGGTACAGATTCGCCGATTAGACCGATCAATTCGACTTGGAAAATGTGTCAAATTACTAGTTAGGTCGGCTATCGGCTTAGTCCAAAATGTCAGATACGTCAGTTAGTTAAATTAGCGACGATATAGGGTGACTGGTAATTAGTGACCGATACTTAAACACATGATTGTGCTCATGATAACAAACCACTTTTACTATGGGACCAAACCTGAAATCGCGAAAAAAAAAATCACCTGCCCCATACATTCATGTTCGCATAACTCGTCAAAATGTAGGGAGCAGCTGATTTTTTTTTCGCGATTTCAGGTTTGGTCTCATAGTAAAAGTGGTTTGTTATCAAAAGCTTTTATTTAAATGCTCTAAAAAGTAGAAAAAAGAGCATTTAAATGAATGCTTTTAAAAAGAGTAGAAGCTAAAAATGCACTCAGCTGGAAGTGATCTGAAAGTCAAGCCAAGCCAAGCCAGCAAGCAAGCCAGCCAAGTGGTCTGCGTGGCTTGAATTATGACTAGCAACCTACAAGAACCTCGCAGTTACTCTAAAAAATAATGTTTTTTAAAGTAACTGCGAGGTTGTTAAAAAATAAAAAAAATAAATTAGGTAAATTTCTTTCTTTTTTTTTTAAATGAAAATGAAAAATCATCATAATCAATATCAAGTAATCTCTAATGTGCATGCACCATTATTCGATAGCGTAAAAAAGTGGCGCAAATTCTACCCCTCTTGTATCGCAAAGTGACATAATGTAGTTTCTGCGTAACCGTGGCGCAAATAAAATCTATAATAACTCGATAATAAGCTATTTTCTCAGGTTAATTTAGCCTTTAAAACATCACACACAGCCTATTAAATCATGCGCGATAACAATAATATATATAAATTGTAAACTTACCTTGAAATCTAAAAAAATGCACTCCTCGAATAATGTGACACTTTTTACTTGGAACGAAGTTGACATCACAGATAACTATATATAAGTCAGAGACAGAGGTTGACATCGGAAAAGAAAATATGGCCGCCATCACCGTATTGACCATAGAGAAAGTTACTTTAGTGTTGCCAGTACTCAGATACAAATCCTGCTAATGTCTTAACACCACAAAATGGGCAGATAATAGGTGATTAGTTGCGCAATAGAAGTAGCGCAAAGAATTGACTTTCTTTAGTTTTTTAAAAATGTGTGAAAATTAATGTACTTTCTTAGGAAACACCACCCGATATTAAAAACACGGCTAGCTAACTATTATTTTATAACGTTAAATCAAACAGATTACCAAAAAGTATTCAAATTTTTATTTTGCTGATGGCGTAAGTGCACCCCTACCAAAGCGGATTCAAGTTTTTAATGAAAATATTGTCACTTTTTGTAGAAAAATGTCATATAATTTTCTAAGTTTATGAACATAATCAAATATGTTTAGTGGCCGCGGCTCACCACTTCATATGAAATACGATGCTGTGATTGACAAACGTATAAGTCTTACACTTTTTTTTTTAATGTAGCGGAGAGTTAAGTTACATCTAATGTGGCAAAATCTACGGCCTGACCCAGATAGGACTCTAACGTTGAGTTGCACGAAACCAACATTAGTTTAACGTAGAGTTTAAATTCATGCCACCCCTTACATTTTGTATCAAAAAGAAAGCAACAGCATCAATTTAAAGTCTCCGTTAAACTAATGTTGGTTTCATCCAACTCACCGCTAACCCAATGTAAAACACTATGCATTCTCTTCATTTTTGAAACGACCAAAGAGCTACAAATATGTTTAATATTTATTTGGGTACATTTGTCACCTTTTGATGTGTCGAAAGACATTAATTTCATGTCCACATTTGCTTCCTCTATTGCTTCAGGTACCAACATTTCATAGTCTAGGTCAGGAGTAAAGACATGGTAAGAAGTAGGAACAATGTCTTTGTTTCTATTTGCATCATCATAAGTTTGATTATTTTCTCTTGTTGAAACATTTATAGTGTCATTTCTCAGCTGCTTCTTTAATTTTGGAGCCTCCTGCTTTGAAAATATAAACAATGTTGGTACTGCTTCTTTTTTCAGACTCTGGCGCTGGTGTTTTAGTCCTAAAATCAATAAAAAAAAATAGATAGAATTTAACAGATTTATTACCTCATTTTAAACATTTTATGTCGGTATATATTTATAAATAAAATAAATAAATAAATAATAATTTATTTCAATTAAATAATTAATTCATTTAATAATTATTAATTAATTTAATTTATTAATAATTAATGTTTAAAATTAATATTTATTGTTATTATGTTTAAATTAATATTGAAACCATGAGACTTACCAGTATATCTGCTTTCGTCATAATAATCATTAGGTTTAAAGTGTTTTCTACATAACCTAGAAGACGAGGTTGGTTTCCAATTTTTTTGGTGTAAGGCGTCGATCCATTGATTTCTTCTTTTCTCTTCGGCAGGAAAACGGTGTGTACCATTATTTTTGCATTGAAAAGCACTACATAACGGCATTACAGCAATTACAGCACAATATCTTGTATGTTTTGGTAAAAAAGTATGGTGTTTGTGTCAATTTTGACAGTTAAATCAGCACCAGTGATTAACACACCACCTACCGGGATAAAAAGTCAGCGTGACTTGTCAACATAAAAAACCATCACAAGAGTTAAGCGCCCATTACATTATCCAATTTCCAGAGCGCTTTTTCATTTGTATTGCGTAAACTGCCTTTACACAATACAAACTTAGCACGTTATCTCATCTAGCGCTCTGGAAATTGGATAATGTAATGAGCGCTTCAGGAAAAGGATTTTGGCCGTAGAATTTTGGCACATCATATGCTTTAGAACTACTAATGCCATCAACTTGAAATTCGGAACAGTTTTAGATGACGTTTACCCAACTGTTTTGCAAATAAGAAAGAAGTAAAAATATTTATATTTTTTTTGTAACAGGGACAGAAAGCCCGTCATATAAAATCAAAGTGGGGGTACTAGGTTATGTGCGGTATCATATGAAAGAGCGCTGTTTGCACATTCTCAAACATTTTTATTTTTTTTTATGCCGCATAGTTTTCGACTTTTGATGAAAAATATTTAAAAAATATCGTCCCCCCCCCTATCTCCAAAGTTTGCAAAGTAAAAAATCTGAAATTATTCTATATGATAGAAGTATAAGTAAAGATTACAGGAAAAATGAAACGTTGTCTCTAAATAGCACACTTTTACAGAAATCGGAACGGAACCCTCGGTGCGCGAGTCCAACTCGCTCTTGACCGGTTTTTTATACGTCTATGGTCGCGGGCACGGGCAACAGACTCCGCTCCTGTGCTCCGCTCACTTAAAAAAAAACCGGTCAAGAGCGAGTCGGACTCGCGCACCGAGGGTTCCGTTCCGATTTCTGAAAAAGTGTGCTATTTAGAGACATCGTTTTGTTTTTCCTGTAATCTTTACATAAACTTCTATCACATCTGAATAATTTCAGATTTTTCTCTTTGCAAACTTCGGAGATAAGGGGGGGGGAACGGTATTTTTTTTTTACATTTTTCATCAAAAGTCGAAAAATATGCGGCTTAAAAAAAGATAAAAAAATGTTTGAGAATGTGCAAACAGCGCTCTTTCATATGATACCCCACATGCCCTAGTAGAGCCACTTTTATTTTATAAGACCCCCTTTCAGTCCCTGTTGCAAAAAAAATATAAATATTTTAATTTCTTTCTTATTTGCAAAATAGTTGGGTCAACATCATCTAAAACTATTCTAAATTTCAAGTTGATAGCATTAGTAGTTCTTGAGATATCCAGCTGTGACAGACAGACAGACAGACAGACTGAGTGACACCATAAGGGTTCCTTTTTACCATTTTGGTACGGAACCCTAAAAAGGGTGCCCTAAAGTCTTATGTCGTTACAGTCCGGCTGTCGAGAGTATGCGTTCCTGACCCCTGTCAGTTGGACAATTTCTATTAACCAATAAGGATCAAATTCGCAAAACACATTCGTTATGAAACTGACAGGTGTCAAGAACGCATTCTCTCGACGATGGCCGGACGGTAGGACTAGGTTCAGGCACAGATTAATACAGATGGGACACTCCGCAAAATCATTTAAATAAAAAGCGACTCTTGCTACGACACAATAAAGTGCAATTCAGGTCGCACTACGCTTATTACCCACAGTTATATTCAACTACAAGTTGCCTCTCTTTCTATCGCGTAACTCTTAGGCGATTAAGACACGGCACCACGCACCGCCGCGGTTGCCTTGATTAATGCCGCTTTCGACCGCGCGGTCAGGTTGGGTGTACGGTGTTAGGCATCTACGGATTTAATAAAGGCCAATGTGACCTGAGATCTTTGCTGTTTCGCCCCATGATCCAGTGTAGGCTCTTGTAACGGATATTAAGCTCATGTCTCTTGGTATTAATTAAGGTGTTTCTTCCACGTTAGACGTCGGTCGAAATGTAGTCCTAGGTATCTTACGCTGTCTTGGTGAGGTAGTGTGACATTATGTAGATGTACAGGTGGACAGTCACCTTTTCGCAGCGTAAATGTGAAGTGGACCGATTTGCTAGCGCTCGTCTTTATCCGCCACCTATTCAGCCATGTGGTTATTTTGTCGAGACTCCTTTGCAGCATGTGTGGGGCCATAGCAGGATCCTTGTGGCTTGCCAGTATTGTGGTGTCATCAGCAAATGTTGCTGTAGTAACCTCATCAGTTTGCGGGAGATCTGCAGTGTATACTGTGTACAACACCGGTCCCAGTACCGACCCTTGTGGTACTCCAGCAGTTATATTACAGAATCGCAACGTCACATCTGCTTCTTTTACTTGAAATATTCTTTCTGACAAATAGGATTTCATTAGTGAGTAGTACTGGTGGGGAAGGTTGATTTTCAGCTTGTATAATAGGCCCTTATGCCAAACCCTATCGAAGGCCTGTTGGATGTTTAGAAACACTGAGGAGCAGTAAAGCTTTTCTTCTAGGCTTTTCCTTATCTTATCGTAGACTCGATGTACTTGTTCAGTAGTAGAATGCTCCTGTCTGAAGCCAAATTGGTGGTCGGGAATAATTGTCTCATTATTTAGAATGGGTAATATTCTGTACATCAGTAGCTTCTCAAAGACTTTGGAGAGGATTAGCAGAAGTATTATGGGTCTTTAGGAAGATACTTCGTTAGGAGGTTTCTTTAAATGTCGACATATTTGTTGACAACCCGAAAATCGCAAATATTTTTCTGTAGGTAGTTATCATTGATTGTTATGATAAATTATAGGTACTGACTAAAATATTCATAGCGTTAATCTTACCCGTATACGCAGAAATACCTACATAATCAGATTCATTAAAGTGTGCTCGGCATAATCTTATTGTATCGGTCACAGGTTTTTTTCTTAGCATGGCTTGGATCCATTTCTTTTTCAACTTTGGGTCTTTCGTAAATAAGTGCACACCGCCGTTATTACAACCAGGAAAAGCGCCGCAACTAGGCATAATAATAATATAATAATACCAGCCTATTACCGTCCCACTGCTTGGCAAAGGCCTCTTCTCATACAGAGTAGGCACGAGCATTGATTACCACGCTTGCTCAACTACAACCATAGATAATACACTATATAAAGTAATACACTACAACTATTACTTTATATAGTGTTATTATCTATGACAACTAGGCACTTCGCATATTTATTTTATTTTTCACCAAGTACGAAACGCTGCAATTTCTGAGCTATTGACAGATACTGGCCGTGTCGCAAACACGACATCTAGCGGTAGAACCACAACAAGGATAATAATTTTAATAAGAATAAGAATAATTTATTTGTTAAACATAGGTAATAGGTACATAAAAAGATCTTAAAAAATTAATTAGTGCGCTATGCTTTGCCAATATTGACATACAAATGATTAAAAACGATTACATGACTGCATGGGTAAATAAAAACCGCGACATTTTTCTTGTAATGATCATCATTATTTTCTTTCCTTTAAAAACCACTACTTATAAAGAAATTAAAGAAATCGACGATGGATAGTCTATTTTTTTTAGTTTTTTAGCGGGAGCCCGGGAATCGAACCCGCCACTGCGCCAACCGTGTCGTCAACGTCGTTTATTAAGGGACCAAACCTAAAATCGGGGAAAAAAATCTGCTGCTTCCTACATTATGACGAGCTATGCGAACATGAATGTATTGGGCAGCTTATTTTTTTTCGCGATTTCAGGTTTGGCCCCATAGTAAAAGTTGTTTGTTATCATGAGCACAATCATGTGTTTAGGTATCGGTCACTAATTACCAGTCACCCTATATAATAGGTTTAAATATACTGTTCGTGCCCGGCGTCACCCCGGGTGAATTTTATGTCTGTACCTCCAGTGTTTGGCTGTGTTTTGTCTGTTATCATACAAAAATACAATGATGTTCTAAATAAAAAGACGTAGGTAAGTTTTATTTTATATCTTTCAGGTTCAATAAACAGCTACAATATGTGTTGGAACAGAGAAAAGATAATACTAAATAATAACAATATTGCAGCCCACTACATTATCCGATACAGATACCTACCCAACATTCGATGTTAAAAAATGGCACAATGTCGAACTATTAGATGACACGTGGAAGGACGGCATGTCGTAATGGGAGCGAAAAGATACAAGACGACGAAAATGTGGCTAATTAGCCAGATTTTGACGTGCGACTTGCTGAGCGTGTTTATCTATCTACCCAAACCTCTTTTTACTTAGAATATCATCATCGACTTTTCTGGTAAATTTTCCTAAAAAAATCTGTCATACAAACACAACCAAAAAAAATTAGCCAAATACTTAGGTGCAAGTGTGCGCTTACATACATTCGGCAATTGATTTTTATTTATTTAGATAGATTTAAATATGCTACGACTTGAAAACGTCCTCCTTTTTTTTCGTCGTTTATAATTTTATTGATTATATTAGATGTACGCAACCGCAACCGTAAAAACACCGTTTAATTACGCAACCGTAGCCTTGCGTAACCATCCAACCTGTGTTAACCAGGTTTATGAAATATTAATAAAATAAAAATGCACTTTCCACAAGAGGCCATGACACACTGTTTATTTTTTAAAACTTCTTTTTCACATGACAAAGGCTGAAGGCTATACAGCCTAGTCTCATATGACACATCCCCCCCTTTAACATTCATAATCAACTAAATGGGAAGGAGGTTTCACAGACCTTCCACTACGAGTAACATATGAACTGCCTGCTTCACAAGCATCTCTAAACACTCTGTGCTGACTAGGCATAGAGCCATCTGTACTCACAGTTTCCCCATTATTTGAATCATTCACCGGTCTGACATTAATTGGGGTATCAAACTCAACTTCTGGTCTCTCATTAAACTTATTTCTACTTAGTAACATATGTTTTTCATTTCTCCTAACACAATTACCTTTTTCATTTTTTACAATATAGGATCTAGGACTATCCTTCCTCACTACCCTTCCTGGCTGCCAATCCTTATCATCCCCATTCTGTATTAACACACTCTGACCATTACTATAAGAAGCTCTATTTTTGGCTGTTTTATTATAATTACTTTTAGATTTTTCTTTCATTATTTGCATTTTTTCATTGATATTGATTGGCAGTCTGGGTTGAAGATCTGTGTAAGTACAAGGTAAGTTAGTTCTTAATAGCCTGCACATCAGAAGTTCAGATGGGCTATAGTCTAAGCCAGCAAGCGGTGTTGTTCTATAGTGTAGCAAAGCCATATTCAAGTTCTCATCATTTGCCCTGCATTTCTTCATTAAACTCTTTACAATACCTACAGCTTTTTCTGCCAGGCCATTCGACTGATGATGATGAGGGCTTGAAAACAACAACTGCATATTAACATCTCTGGAAAACTGTTTAAGTTCAAAGCTATTAAATGGATTATTATCACAAACTGCATACTTAGGTATTCCATGTGTGGCAAATATTATTTTTAATTTCAATATAACATTTTTTGCTGTTTTTTGTTGAACTTGTTTCAACTCAATCCACTTTGAATAATAATCAACAACCACTAGATAATCTTTGCCAGCAAAGGAACAAATATCCATACCTACTTTATAAAAAGGAATATCTGGCACATCATGACTCATGAGGGATTCTTTGCAGTTACTTGACCTATATTTCTCACATTCCTTACATGACAAAACAAAATTTTCAATGTCCTTGGACATTCCTGGCCAGAATAAAGACCTACGTCCCCTTTTCTTGGACTTGACCACACCTGCATGAGCAGTATGTAAAATAGTAAGTATTTCTTTTCTCATACAATAAGGTACCACTACCCGGTTATTATAGTATAAAACATCATCTTTAAAGTTTAAAAAATCTTTCAGTTTGTAAAATATTTTCAACTCTTTATTCAAAATATTTTTATCATTGGATGGCCACTCATTAAAATACCATGTCTTAATTTGCATTAAATTGTTGTCACACCCAGTTTCAAATTGTAATTTTTTAAGTTTTTCATCAGTAATTGCTAAATCAGATTCACATCCATACACAACTTCAGTATCAAAAGAATGAACTAACTCTTGTAAATCGGAGTCATTTTTCCCATTATTTAACAAGTAGTTTCTTGACAAATAATCAGCAATAAACATTTTAGGACCTGGTACATAGCGAATTTCAAATTCATATTTTAGCAATTTTAAGACCATTCTTTGAAGTCTGGCTGATATTTTATTGATGTCCTTTGACATTATTGCCACTAATGGCTTGTGGTCTGTCTCAACCACAATCCTTCTACCATATACAAATTGATGATACTTTTCCATAGCAGCACAAATAGCAAATAATTCTTTTTCTATAGGTGCCCACCTACTTTGGCACTCCGTGTAAACTCTGGAGTAAAATGACACTGGTTTTCCATCTTGCATCAGGCATGCACCCATACCAGATTTAGAGCTGTCAGTTTGTAGCACAACTGTACCCTTGTCACTCAGAATTGCTAAAGTAGGTGTGCAACTCAATTTTCTTTTCAGTTCTAAAAATGCTTCTTGCTGAGAAGAATCCCATTCCCACAAAGTATCTTTTTTAAGTAACTGTCTCAAGGGCATTGTAGTTTTTGTATAGTGAGGTATAAACTTACTTAAGTAATTACACATACCAAGGAACTTCTGAAGCTGTTTGATGTTTTTTGGTGAATCTAATTGAAGAATGGCTGATACATGTTCAGAGTCTATTTGTATTCCATTTTTTGATATTATGAGCCCTATATATTTTACATGATCAAGTCTATACTGTAACTTTTTACTGTTAAATTTTACATTATACTCTCTTGATCTCTGAATAACTTTATTAAGTATTATATCATGTTCTAACTGGTCTTTACCTGCAATAATTAAGTCATCAAAATATACATAAACTCCTTGAATATCCCCAAAGATTGAACAATTTATGCGCTGCATTACTTCAGGCGCTGATGATATGCCAAAAGGCATTCTTTTAAATGCATATCTTCCAAATGGAGTACCAAATGTGCATAATTTCTGAGGATCATCAAGTTCAATCTGAAAAAACCCGTCCTTCATATCAAGAACTGTAAAAACTTCTTTACCTGATAAACTATTGTAAATTTCTTCGGGACTAGCAATTGGGTAATTTTCACGTAGAATATTTTTATTAAGATCTTGTGGATCTAAACAAAGTCTAAGTGATTTGTCAGGTTTCTCTACTATCACTAAATTATTACACCAGTCAGTCGGGGAAGTTACTTTTTCAATAATATTTCTCTTTTCATAGTTATTTAAAGTTTCTTTCAGTCTACCTTTTAATGCCTGTGGGATTCTCCTGATGGGCTTGATTACTGGTTCAGCATTTTCTTTTACTTTAATCCTGTATTTTCCTATATTTCCCAATCCTGTAAACACCTCTATATTTTTTCTGAGAAAAGTTTCTTTTTCTGAACTTGATTGTGTAACATCCACTCTTTTAACTAATTCAAGCCTGTTACAATCAGGCAGTCCTAATACTGGCTGAACTGGTAAGTCTATTACTGTGAACTTTAGTTTTTGTTTTTTGTTTTTTATGATACAATCTAGTTCAGCTGTCCCAGCTGTTTCCACTTGTTGGCCATTGTACACTAATAGAATTATCCCAGCATTCAAAAGACTTTCTGTTTTTCTCAGTTTCTTGAACAATTCCAATGATAGTGTATTGCAATCAGCACCAGTGTCTAATTTAAATTCTACTTCATATCCATTCACTATTATTTTTTCTTTCCACTGTAATTTAATTCCATCTACTGTAAAAATGCTTCCAACTGTAAAGTCTTCGTCACTGTCATCTGTATTTTCTTGAATTACATTAACTCGACTTTTCCTAGTATCACTGAGTTTTTCACTTCTGTTATTCTTGTTTTTGCACATATTAGCAAAATGTCCATAAAATCCACATACCATACATTTTCTGCCGTAGGCTGGACAGTTCCTTAACTCGTGATTTTTTCCACATCGGCTACAGTCTATTAATTTTTCTTTGGGCCTTGCCCCTCTGTTGTATGGTATCACTTTCTGACTTAAGGTGCTCACTTGATCTTCCATTTTATTTCCTTGTAATGTCTGTACTTTTTCTTTGCCTAATTCTGCTGCTCTGCAAATATCAATTGCTGCAGTGAGCTTCAACTCCGATTCTCTTAGAAGCCTTTCTTTGACATTTGTGTCCCTGATGCCAATAACAATAACCATAGTGATCAATCGATCCTCAAGCTCTCCAAGATCACATTTTTTAGCTTGAGTGAGAACTTTGGTATAAAAGTGATCAAATACTTCGCCATCTTGCTGTTTCATAGTGAACAAGTTATATGACAACCACAACAAATTTTTTCGTGGCTCGGCGTATTCTTTGAATTGATCAATCAGAGCTTGTAAGTTTTTAACTTTGTCTTTGCTAAATGTATTGTACACTTCCAATGCATCTTCCCCAGCACAGTTCAAAAACAATGCAATTTTTCTTGATTCAGCCGTATCATCAAGATTCACAGCTTGTAAATACAAGTTAAACTGCTGCACAAAGCGTTTAAAGTTTGCTCCATCTCCCGATAGTTGGAGGCCTGATGGAGGTTTTATTCCGTCCATCGTAGACACACCTGACACCATGTGTTAACCAGGTTTATGAAATATTAATAAAATAAAAATGCACTTTCCACAAGAGGCCATGACACACTGTTTATTTTTTAAAACTTCTTTTTCACATGACAAAGGCTGAAGGCTATACAGCCTAGTCTCATATGACACACAACCAACTGTGCCGCCAAGTGCCAACCAAGTGCCAACATTACGGCGGCGATGGGAATTCTTTCGTGAAACGCACGTGTAAAAAAATACGATTCACACTTCACTGAAGTTCACTGTCAAAATTGTCCATCACCAAAGACATTTATTTATCAAAGTCCATCACAGATCCCAGTGGTTAGCGCTCGACCACGAGCGCCGAGCAACGACCGGTCCCCTAGAGTATAGAAACCTGTTGTTGTTTCCATACTCTAAGCGGAGCCCCCGCCCGTCCTGGGCCATTGCAAGTTTTTTAACACCTACACTAGCATTCGTTATATTAACATAAAACAATGTAACTTACTTGCAGTTGTCGCCTCGATTACACTAGCCCCACTTGTGGATTGTTGAATTTTACTGGGAAAAATCGATGGAACAGCTGTTTTCTTCAAATATCTATGAGATGGAGTTATCCCTAAAAGTTGATAATAACAAGTTAGGTCTTAGCAAAGACATTAAATATTACTAGTATCTTGAATCTCTTTGGGTCTTAGCAAAATTAGGTTGCGTCGGAGATTATTAAAAAAACACATGATTTTTGCAATAGTAAAGAAAAAGGTACTAAATATTGTATACCTGTGGAAATACACACATCATTGTAATCACTTGGCGTAAAATGATCATAACATAACCTCGAATGCTTAGATGCCTTAAAATTTTCTTTGTTCGTTGCTTTCTCCCATAATATTCGCAGGTATGGGTCTTTGGGGAATGTGTGTGACCCCATATTGCGGCAACTTGCAGCTGAACATCTTGGCATTATAAATAAACAAGTGTTATTTCCGGGAATTTTATGAAGTTTGACACTAACTAAATTCGGTCTCAAGCGTTTACAACGCTACCAAGCGGCGAAATGAAATAGCTTGTGCTTGAAAAGTAGGTGAAGATCATTTGAAAATGATTGCCATACGTGTACTACTAAGACATAAAAAAAAACAAATGTAGTGAGTGGAAACTGTAAAAACGACAGAAAAACTACAGAAAAACGTGTAAAACTTTAATACCATTAAAGCTAGACAGATAAATTAATCAAAGCACAGCAAAACGCCTTCTCTTCCATTTTATTCACGAAAAACTATTTTTCTGTTATAGCAACATTTGATCCACTGACATGACAAGGTGTCAGCCAAATGTCAACCAACTGAACCAACAAACTGTCAATATCAAATGTGATTGTGCACATTGTTTTTGTGCACACAGATAACTATATATAAGTCAGTGTGCAGTACATGTGATCGTTGTGATCTTAGAAATATATTTTAACGTATTGTAATTTTGTAATAACCATGGACGAAACTACGCCGACAGTTAGTTTAATATCATGTATGCACTTTGTACGTCGTGGCGTGGCTAAAGCAGTGCCGGAAAAGGTATATAAAACGACATTCAGAATTTCAGATTACAACTTTCCTACTTGTTAAATCGTAGCTCTGCAGCTATCAAAATTAAATGTTTTTTTTTTTTTTATTACAGATAGAATTAACAGAAAAGGAGTTGGAGAAAATTATTAAACAAACTGCTGATGATCTGCGGTGGGTTCTTGTTATAAATTCTTATTAAAATAATTTCTGTAATTTTTATTATGTCATCATCCTGTAAAAATCCACTCCTGTACTTAGACCTGCTATAATCTGCAGAATCAAACAGACATCTGATGAACTATCTTCATACCATAGACAGTTTTTAAATAAATACATTAACCTAATCTTACAGAATAACCGAGGCTGGTGAAGATGAAAGTGATGAAGAAGGTGAAACAGCCAGTGCAGCTCCAAGAGACCCCCCGGCCGATCCTAACGATGAGTTCAACTTCGAAAAGTATGATGAAGAGGACAATAGTAAGTATTAATAAAATTGTTACCACAAAATACAAACTTTGACGTGGGGTTTGCGGAAACCAGCGGTATTACCTAGCTTAGGACTATGTGCAGAAACCAAATCCTCTAACATAGAACATAAAACATACCTAGCTTAGTAAAAACGAATCTGTACTTAACATCAACATTGGAGCAGCAGAAGCAGTTATAAAATGTAGGAGCAAGATGATACCAGACTCTGTCTGGAATTCTCATATACTGCTTGCACATTTATAACAACAAAATATGTCCCACTTTTTCATGATAAAATTTGTTATTGCTTATACTGAACTGCTGTCATTCTTAAATACTCCCTTTGCTAGCCTATTACTTATTAATAAGATATTATTATAATACCATAATTATACAATGTGTTAATGAAATAACCCAAAACCTCGGACACTCCAACCAATTTTTATATTAATAAATTGATATGACATATAATTATTTATTTTCATAAATTATAGTAAAAGATATTTGTAAATGTTGTTGTCGCTTTACTTCTTACAGATTCGTAGCTCTATCGCCGCGCCGCTGTCAAACGTTCGTTGACACGGGAGCACTATCGTTTGTGGTTAATCCCCTCCTTCTGTTATTAGAGGCGGCATGACAAATAATAATTTTTTGGAAAAAAATAACCTATATTAAAAATTATTGTATTTGAATTTGCTGCCGATTCTAAACAAACTAGTTTCAGGTTTTGGGTTATTTCATTAACATGTTGTATAAGTATTATCTTTTGTTTGCAGTTAATCCTGTTGGTATTGGTACTGTAGCAACCCTGCCAAACTTAGGTGATCTCAGTGAAAATGTTCAGATAAGGGTAAGCCATAATTATTATAAAAATGTACAATACCAGCCAGTGATATATGTACAATTTAGAAGAAATATAGAACTGTCTTTAAATCACAAACCAAACTTAAAGATTTATAGACTGTGCTGTTTAGCACACCAGATGACCCAGTGTGCTCCGATCAGGCGCGGCAGGAGCGCGATCCAAATGCGCGGTTGGTGTAGACACACTGTGCTTGTAGTGACCAGGAGCAGTGGAGAGTGCACTCCATGGAGTGGCCAATCAGAGTGCTGTCGGATTTTTGTCAATGCTCAAAGGCGCCTCAGTCATTTAGCGCGCTCGGTGTGGACGGTTGTGTGTGTATCGGGCGATTGGGCAATCCATATCGAGCCTGTGTTCAACTGAACTTAATCTAGCTAAAATGGATGGATCGGTACTGGAGCGCGCGACAGAATCGCGGGATTCCTAATCCGGGTCGTGCGAAAGAATCTCTGACCCACGATCGGCGTTCCATGATAGTGGATCGCTGATCGAAATTTGGATTGTCCGGTGTAGACCATAGATAATACACTATATAAAGTAATAGTGTAGACCCAGTTAACATAATCAAAACAAAATGCACCAATCCAACATGTCTGCTGGAACACCTATCAGAATCAATGACATCACACCTTAGTAAACATCATAATATTGTGTTTATGTAATTTTAGGTACTAAAAATTACATAAACAAAATAAAGGGTCCTTAGGTCTACAGAATCACCTGAACAAAGTCAACAGATGGATGGAAAAGTGGCGCATCAAGGCCAGCTCCAACAAATCAGTGCATGTCACTTTTACTTTGAGAAAGGACAATTGCCCCCCAGTTAAACTTGGAAACGACGTTTTACCCCATCAGGATTCAGCAAAATACCTAGGCATGCATCTTGATAGGAAGCAAACATGGAAAATTCATATCCAAAAAAAACGCGACGAGTTAAATATAAGACTCAGAAACCTAAACTGGCTATTAAACAGAAGATCGCACGTCACTATGGAAAATAAGATACTCATCTATAAAACTGTAATCAAGCCGGTTTGGACTTATGGCATCGAGTTATGGGGGTCAGCAAAAAACTCAAGTGTGGAGATTTTGCAACGGTTTCAGAACAAAGCACTGAAAATGATAACTAACGCACCTCTATTTATCAGAACCAGTGAATTGCATGAGTACACAGAAACAGAAACAGTTAAGGAGGAAATTGAACGCAGAACAAAATCATATAAAGACCGTATTAAAGGTCATAGTAATATTCTAGCAACAGCGTTATGTGAACCAATAAATCACAGAAGGCTCAAAAGGCAACACATATGGGACCTTGTTCACTAACAAGTTCTGAGTAATAAGAGACAGCTTCCTCACTGGAGGAACGCTTCTCTCCCGTCAATTTCCTTCAGCAAATCTGTTAAGGGCTGTCAAGCCGATCGCAAGATGTACCAAAGAAAAAAAAAAAAAAAAAAAAAAAATAAACAAAATAAAAAAATTGTTTAATGAAAACAAATAAATTTAAGGTTTTAAATATGCTAGCAACGCAACGCCGCAACGGATTAATCAAGGCTCTAATTTACTTAGAATTCATTTGATATTCTTGCGAGAGTTTCTTATCTCAAAAAGTTTTGTTGTTGAACATAGTAATAACTAACAAGAATTTAAAAATGAATCCCTAGTAGTTTAATAAATAATTTCTTCTCAGACCGAGGGACCAGACAGTGATGAGGAAGATGACATCATCAAACCTAATGACAACCTTCTCCTAGTGGGACACGTAGAGAGTGATGCCAGTATCTTGGAAGTATACAGTAAGTTGTGTAAACATCCACAAACCCACTTTATACCTTTAACTGTACTATAGGTACATGTGCGTGCCTAATACTCGCAAATGACGTGCATGTCTGGGCAGGGTTTTTTCAATGAGTGTATACAAAAATCAACTTTAAGGGCCCTCGCCCACGGCGACTTTTTGTAGCGATGCTGTCGCGCGTCCGCATCGATACAGTCGCGAAGCGGTCGCTAGCTGTGTGCCCTCGCCCACGGGCCCAGATTCAGTCGCGATGCACACGCGATACTGGCGCGCTTCTGTCGCGATGCAAACGCGATTCAGTAACGGCACAAAAATACCTGCGATCGCTACAGTTGCAAGATGGACTCCGTCGAGGCAACATTAGTCACGTTGTCTTTGGTGCTGCTTTTACGTAAGCAGCCGAAGCGTAGGCAACGAAAGCTCGGTTCTCCACTCACGCGCCACCCTCCCTCTGTGCTCTCCCCGATGTCGTCCGACACGGTCGCGCGTTTGCATCGATACAGTCGCGATACTGTAGCGCGTTAGTAGCGATGCAGTCGAGCATTTCGTAAACGCGCGACAGCATCGCTACAAAAAGTCGCCGTGGGCGAGGGCCCTTAGGTGTAAAGGCATCCGTTTTGGCGATAGTACATACTTAGCAATCAATAGAGTTATCATTGTCTTGTTTTCCAGTTTACAACAAAGAAGAGGATTCGTTCTACGTGCACCACGACATCATCCTGCCATGGTTCCCGCTGTGCATTGAATGGCTTAGTCATGACCCTTCGGACCCAAACCCTGGTAAGTTTATTAGACTGATAATAGAAAAGAAAGTTGAATACGGAGCGCGAAAAAAAGATCAGCTGTTCCCTACATTGGACGAGTTATGCGAACATGTAGGCAAGGGCTGATTTTTTTCGCGATTTTGGGTTTGGTGATTTGGTCCATAGTAAAAGTTGTTCATAATGATGTATACAATGACCCCATAAGAGGTTGTGCTTTATTTAAATTACACATTGTTTAAGAGCGTTGTTGCATTTTTCATACGTAAATCGAGAACTTGGGAGATTTTGAAGTGATTTTGGTCACATAATTTATTTTTTTAGCTTCTTTTGACTTCAATCATCGTAATTATCATATATTTTTATTTAAAGTCTATTAAAAAAAACTTGTTCAAATTGAATTATTGACTACGAAAACAGTCGATTTCGATGGCGCGATTTCCAGATGACGCGCGAAGGCTCAACTTTGAACTAATCTTACACCAATTATTACTACTAATTAAGAAGGTAAAGTGGTATTCATTCGAAGAGGCATATCCTGAAATTTAAAATGCATTGAGAAAAGTTTGATTTTTAATTCATTAACTTGTATTTTAATCACGTCTAAGATAATCAAAAATCGAGAAATCGACTACAAAAAAACACGTCATTTCTCAGAATCTAAAAGTCATTTGGCAACACAAATCATTTTATACGTAAGAAGAAAGATTGTACTATATATGTGTAAAAAATAAAACATATCTGTCTTCAATCATTTACGAAAATAATTTTTTAAAGTGAGTATAAAATCGGGTGCATCGAACGGCCTAAGTCAGTCGCGCTCTGGCGCTCTTCGACGCAGGACCTATGTCGGTTGACCTCCCGCCGCCGCGCATGCGCCTCGCGTGATATATAGTCAATTGTAGTGCGACTAAATATTTTTAATCCTTTCATTTAAGTAATATTTTAAGAAGCTAATGTGGTAGGCACACTTACTTTAGGAGAATTATGTTACAATTCTTGAATTATGTTGTATTACTTGTAATATTGATATTGTAATTACAATATCAATAATACAATATAATTTGGTCAAAATGTAAATCCAAGATGGTGGCTGCGAAAATTTTTAAATTTTTCGTCATGGGGATCGTTCCCATTGTGAATAAAGTTTTTATTTTTATTTTATCAGATTTTTATTTGAAATCTCTACTGCCACAATCTCTATTGTGGATCCGTGACAAAGGAGACGGAAACTATGTCATATAAACTTGGGCCTGGGCCTGGGTGAAAAGATGAAATTGGTGTCAATTTATAGCTACTATATTATCAAACCATCACTGAACATTTTGCGGATTTTCGCGGTCTGAGTTCCGAGTTAAAAGAGATGTAATAAAAGTGAGGTTACATAACGATCTACATATAGGTACTTAACAGCTGATTTTTGAAGTTCTTCAGCTCGACGACCACGTAAACTACAGCCTCTAGTCACTTTGCCACAATTTACACAACGATCCATGGTGCCAATATGAAATCAGTAGGCTGGTCGTAATATACAAAATAACAAGTTCAAGTCCAACGTTTATGCGGGGTTCTCCGTACCGTGTCCGGTGTGGTAGCAAGGTTCGTACAAGAAGCAAGATCAGAAGTCCGCAGAAAGAAAACATTGGTCGAGGAAAACATCAATAAAACTGTGGGAAATATACTCAAATCGCGACCGCACTAAACGATACGAAACGAGTGAGGCATAGATAAAGGCACTATATAAAGGTGTGTCCAAATATAGAGCGGCATTTGAGCGCGGCTGCCACGCGCGGCTAGCCGCGCTCTGATCGGACAAGGGCCGCGCGCGGCGGTGTTGAGCGTAATATATCTTCTCGTCTCACATCAGTGATGACCTCTGGCACTGAAACGTGCTCGCTCACAACATAATGGGTCTCAATCATAATCAGCCTATAATATTCCCACTGCTGGGACACAGGGCTCCTCTCGGTGAGAGGGAGTGGGCCGTAATACACCACGAGGACCCAGTGCGGGTTGGTAGATGTCACATGTCTTCGAATTTTTGGTTCTAGGCGGTTTCCTCACGATATTTTCCTTCACTGATTTAAGAGTAGTGGTGATGAAATTATTTACACAAAGTGCCTGCCTGAGTTCGAAACCATGACCTACTCGTATGTCGGGATCGTTACCATTGGGCCACCATTGCATTGCTCTCTTGGGCCGCATAGTGCAGTCAATCATCCCTTCTAGGATGATTGACTTCACTATCGGCTTCATCCTCGAGAACTATGAAAACGACATCCATGACGAAAAATTTTAAAATTTTCGCAGCCGCCATCTTGGATTTTAATTTTGACTTCACTATTGGCTATAGTCGAAATCGAAAACTATGAAAACGATACCTATACAAATCCTTATCACTTACCACTGACGTGCGACGTGTGGTCGACTGTATAGTCATTAGGTCGACTGGGCACGTACAATACCTGCCTAGGCTAATAAACATTATAAAACCCCACACGAACGCAGCAGTACTATTATTTATTCTGTGGCAGCGGGGTGACCTACCTATTTGAAATTTGAAAACAGTAAACCAAACATTTGCGCATGAGGCGGCTTTATGTATTTATGTATTATTGTTGGTTCAAATTCAACTGTTTTATGAACTTGATGCGGTTGCTAAACCTATAATGCCGCAAGAAAAATAAATAATTATAGCTAGCGCGTGGCGTCTTTATCTATATTGAAATTGGGCTTAAATTGAACTGTTTTACACAAAAAAACGATGATTTTGGACAAAAGATGGCTCCGCTGTTAACAAAATTTTATTCTGATTGTGTTCTCCCAGAAATTATAGATCCAAGGAAAAGTCGATCAATCCCCTTAGACAAATAAATAAAATAAATAATAAATAAACATCCTTGGACATTTCACACAACGCCATCTAGTCTCAAGCTAAGCAACCTAATGCTTGTGTTATGGTAACGAGATGGCTGATAAACTTCTTATATACATTTTTTTTTGTAAATACATACATATTATAGATAGAAAAACACCCAGACTCGGAAACAAATACTTGTAGGTCGTACAAATATTTGTTCCGTGCGGGAATCGAACCCACAACATGCTGCGCAGCAGTCAATTGCTCAGCCACTGCGCCAACCGTGTCGTCAAATACAAATACTTTTATAAAACTTCAATTACTTATAAGTATACAAATACTTAAGCAAATAAGTAAAATGAGTTTAGTTTTTATAAGTACCTACATAATATTATTTTCTTCATCCATATTTGTATAAATTTAATTAAAATACACTAATAATGTTTTGTGGACAGTCTTTAAAAGCTAGAGGTTTACGGAGAAAATATCTCCGTAAACCTCTAGCTTTTACTTCAAAAAAATATAGGTACGCCATAGCTACAGATCAAGATCGTTTAGTCGTCGCAGCATCGCAACTGTGTGCCGTACATGAGGAAAAACGCACACACGCGCACTCGCTACGCGGCGTCGAGCGTCAGATGTTTAAAATCCGAGCGCGAAAATAGGCGACCACAGTCTTAACTATGAAAATCATAACCCTTGATGACTTTGCTGTACTCGGGTAAAAAGTGCCGCGTTTCTCGTCTGTATCCGGTATAAAGAATTGGCACGGGAGTTTTTTTAGGGTTTCGTACCAAAATGGTAAAAAGAAACCCTTATGGTGCGACTCAGTCTGTCGGTCTGTCTGTCACAGCTGGTATCACAAGGACTACTAATGCTATCAACTTGAAATTTGGAACAGTTTTAGCTGACGTTTAACCAATTATTTCGCAAATAAGAAAGAAATAAAAATTTATAAAAAAAAAATCTAAATTTTTATTTCTTTCTTAAAAATTCAAAGTGGGGCTACTAGGGAATGTGGGGTATAATAATGAAAAAACACTGTTTGCACATTCTCAAACTTTTTTTAAATTTTTTTTAGGCCGCATAGTTTTCGACTTTTGATCAAAAATGTATGAATCAAAAATACCGTTCCCCCCTTATCGCCGAAGTTTGCATAGAGAAAAATCTGAAATTATTCTATGTGATAGAAGTTTATGTAAATATTAGAGGAAAAACGATGTCTCTAAATAGCACACTTTTTCAGAAATTGGAACGGAACCCTCGGTGCGCGAGTCCGACTCGCTCTTGACCGGTTTTACTGAGTTCCCATGACCGCCTTCCGGTTTCATCATTATTATTTACATTTATTTATTTAAGCTTTATTTGTCCATACTTTTACAAAATTAATTAGGTACTAAATTTTTTTTTTTTTTTTTTTTTTTTTTATTATTTACATATTAAATGTAAAATTTCAGCTCAATCGGAAACCGAGAAGTGAGTCATATGTAACTTGTAAGATTCGATTACAGACAGACAGACACCAGGACCGTTGAAACTAAATAAAAGCTTGTTAAAAAATGGTATATTTTCAGGTAACTTATGTGCTCTGGGGGGGATGGACCCAGTGATCCAAGTATGGGACCTAGACATTGAGAACTGTTTGGAGCCGGCATTCAAACTAGGCAAGAAACCTAACAAAAAGAAGAAAACCAAACGAGTCGGACACAAGGATGCTGTGCTCGACCTGTCGTGGAACAGAAATTTTACGTAAGTTACTTGAAAATATTTGAGATGTGTTTGAGCTGCATGCATCGATCGACCAGGTTAAGCTACGCCTGCCACAGTTGGTTCGTGGATTGGTGACCATCTTCACATACCAAGACCCCTCCGTGCCTCGGACAGTAGGTACGTTAAGCCGTTGGTCCCGGCTTTCACAGTCATTATGGGTCGTCAGAAGCCGGAAAGTCTGTTGGTAGTCTTACCAAGAGGTATCATATTACCCGGTAACTGGGCTGTGGAGGTCAGATAGGCACTAGCCTATCTGACGCTCCATGTCAAAATACTGCTATTCAGCTGTATCGGGTAAGACTGGTAGCTGACCCCAAAATAGTTGGGAAAAGGCTAGGCAGATGATGTTTGTTGTAGAGTCTGGCCACGCTAACTCTGCAGTGAAATAAATGGGCAACCCCAAAAAGTTTTACATTTGGTATTGTGTATGTAGATCTAATGATTTTGGTATTTTGCCTTTTGATTTTTTCATAATAGATTATTTATCTAAGAATGTTTTTATTACTTTTTTCCATAGTACAGACGGTGATGTCTTATACAGATTTCCAAATTCTACCATTATTTCACTGCAGAGTTAGCGTGGCCAGACTCTAGTAGCCATCGTTTGCGGAAGTACTACCACCTTACTGTATATTCTTCTTGTGGAATTGCTGGGTATCAATTTGAAGGGTATGTGTGTATTTCTGGCACTTATGACATTTCAAATTTGCTTATAATGTTGGCATAAATTCATCAATAATTCTATACTAATCAATCTGCCTAGCCTTTTCCCAACTATGTTGGGGTCGGCTTCCAGTCTAACCGGATGCAGCTGAATACCAGTATTTTACATGGAGCTACTGCCTATCTGACCTCCACAACCCAGTTACTGGGTAATAACCCTTGGTAAGACTGGTTGTCGGACTTTCGGGTTTCTGACGACCCGTAACGACTGTCAAAGATTCACGAATAACAGCCGGAACCAACGACTTAACGTGCTTTCCGAGGCACGGAGGAATCTCGTTATGTAAAGATGGTCACCCATCCACTGACCAACCCCGGCAAGCGTAGCTTAACCTGACGGATCGACCCGTGCGGCTGTTATTACTTAGCCACGAGCTCCTCTTTAGAATAATTCAATACTAATATGTATTATAAAGAGGTATTTGTTTGTAAGTTTGTATGTAGAGGGTAATCTTAGGAACCACTGATCCGATTCCGAAAATTCTTTCACGAATGGGAAGCTACATTATTGCCGAGTGTCATATGTTTTATGGCTAGCTTTTGCCCGCGGCTTCGCCCGCCCGCGTGGATGTCGGAAATTATCCCACTGGAACCAACTACCGGGGTAATAAGTATCCTATGTATTAATCCAGCTTATAAACTATCTATGTGCTAAATTTCATCCAAATCCGTTCAGCCGTTTTTGAGTAATTGAGTAACAAACATCCAAACATCTAAACATACAAACTTTCACATTTATAATATTAGTAGGATAAAAAAGAAAATTTACGGGGACAAAGTCGTGGGCAGACGCTAGTCAGCAATAAAACTTGATATCACAAGTAAAAATATTCTTAGGTCCGTATTACAGAAGGAAACTCAAGCATTGATCTTTGTTTAAATCTAGTTTAAAACTAGTTTCAACCAATAAAATTGCTTGAATCTAGTTTTAAGTAATGCTTGAGTATTGAGTGACGTTCTGTAATACGAGCCTTAAAATATCAATATCTTAGGTTTGAAATTCTGCCGGTTTTCGAAATTAAATATTAATTTCAAAAACCGGTAGAATTTAAAGTCCGAATAAGAATATTTTTTAAATTAAATTTAATATTTATGTTTTCTTCTAGACACGTGTTAGCGAGTGGATCAGCAGACAGCACAGTTCTACTGTGGGACTTGGATCAGGGCACGCCGCACACCAAAATAGACTGCTTCGAAGATAAGGTGTGTACAGTAGTACCCAACTAATAAGGCTTATCGATGTACCTGCGCAGAAGATGAATTTTCAAAGGGCGGGAAATGCTATTGACCAATCGGCACGCTCCACGCTGTTTCCTGTACCGCTATTGGTCGGTACCTGCCGCCATGTTAGCGCGCGCCGCTTGACAGCCGCCATACTTGCGAGTGAGACGGAACTAACAGCTGCAGTGTATTATGAACCTTATAGTAGTGATCTAAGGTTGATTGTAAGTTTTAAGCATTCTCGTTAATCTTCGGGGCCATACTTTCTTTTCTATGCGAACGAAGATTCACGACGCCCCTTGTCAGTTGGGTACTACTGTAATTTTTGATGGAACTCTTCTTAAAATCAAGTTTCATTTGTACTTATGGATGAATGAAAAATCTCTCTCAACTCGTCAATGTTTTTAGTATAATACTTATGATAAATAATAGGTCTTTACCTATGAAATTGCCGTTTTGTATGAAAAAATTTAAACGAATTTTTTTCATGTATTTTTTATTTGTATTAATCGAAGTAATCACCCATGCAATCAATGCATCTTTGCCAACACAGTGGCAGTTTATTGATGCCCTTCTTAAAGAAATCAGCTGGTCGGGAGGCAACAAATTCTTCAAAGGCATTTTGTATTGCCTCTCGGGTATTGAATTTTTTTCCCGCCAAGAAGTTATCCAAATTCTGGAAAAAGTAGTAGTCTGTAGGCGCAAGGTCTGGTGAGTAGGGCGGATGACGGAGAGCTTCCAACCCCAGTTCTTGCAACTTGGAGACCGTCTGCTGTGCAGTATGAGGTCGCGCGTTGTCGTGCAGGAGCAGCGGAGACGAGAGATTGACCAATGCTGGTTGGAGATGTGCCAGCTTCTCCATCATTGTGTTCAGTTCTTCACAGTACACATCTGCAGTAATGCTCACCCCGTTTGGTAAGAAGCTGTGATGAATCACACCGGCGCTAGACCACCAAACAGTGACCATCACTTTTCTAGGGGTAAGTGTTCGTTTAGGGCATTGTTTAGGTGCTGAACCAGGATCCAACCAACTTGCTGAGCGCTTGCGGTTATCAAACAGAATCCATTTTTCATCGCAGGTAACAATGCGGTTCAAAATTCCTTCATTTGTGTGTCTGTTGAGCAGTGCAAGGCACGTCTCGACGCGTACTTCGCGCTGGCGATCATAGAGTTCGTGGGGCACCCATTTGTCAAGCTTTTTTACCTTGCCAATTTGACGCAAATGGACCAATATTGTTTTGACGCTAACGTCGAAAGCTGCTGCTAATTCAGCCGTAGATTGTGTATCATCAGCTTCCACAATCGCCTTTAATTCGTAATTGTCGACCAAAGTCTTCGGACGACCGCGAGGTTCATTTTTCAGGTCGAAATTTCCAGAACGGAAGCGAGCAAACCAATAACAAGGTGGTGCGTTGGTTTGTAGTGTTAGCTCCGTAAACGTCGTTGATGTTGCGTGCCGCTTGTGCCGCGTTGCTGCCACGACGGTACTCATATTCCATAATGACGAAAAAGATTGAAATGCGATGAAAATGTAACACTAATCAATAAACAAATGAACTACTTTTGGAAAAAAAAAACCATGTTTTTAAAATAAAATTAATTTGAAATTAGAATTCTTAGCCAAACAAAAATTATTTTGATTTGAAATGGCCAGTACTGCAGAACGGCAATTTCATAGGTAAAGACCTAATATTAGGAATAACGTTCTTTTCTTTTAGGGCCGATTTTTCAATCGTCAGAAAACTTTTATCTGATAAACTAGCTGCGCCCCGCGGGTTAACCCGCGTAGACTGGGATAAATAGTAGCCTATGTGTTAATCCAGGGTATAAGCTATCTACATACCAAATCTCATCCAAATCGGTCCAGCCATTTGAACGTACAAACACACACACACACTAACTTTCGCCTTTCTAATATTAATGTGATAAATATGGCGGTTTGACAGATTTTCTATACAAATGCTGTCAAAACGTCAAACATTCCCCAGATAAAAGTTATTTTACTATTGAAAAATCGGCCCTAAGATGACTAGTTATCTATATTAATTTTGTTAGGCATCAAAGAATCTATTAAATGAAAGTATCGGAAAACACATTTCAGACTTGACGTTGGTTCGTGCCTTCGTGCATGGGCCACGGCATTATGCTGAGCGTCTACGGCTGACGCTCGCGCGGTAGCGACGCATATTTCCTTATAGGATATTGTTCTATATAGGTAGAGAATAAATACCCATTTGTTTTGTTTAGTTTCTAGACATACCTACCAGTTAACGATAAACAATTTTATGTATACAGTGTGACTTATACACTTTCTCGTGATTAAACAGTGTTTCTTTCTTTTCTTTCTTTCTAGACTACTTCTTTGTTTCGGGATTAACAAAACTTACATACTTGGGCTCGAATTCGGCGTTTTGGCTTACAGAACCTTCAAATATGTCGTCTGTATTACTTCTCACAGGTACAATCCCTAGCCTTCCATCCCTTAGAAGCCCAAACCCTGGTGTCTGGGTCGTGTGACGGCAAGGCTCGCGTGTCGGACTGCCGCACGCCCGAGGCGCACCGCGCGTGGAGCCTCGCGCCTGAGATCGAGCGCGTCGTGTGGGCGGCACAAAACCCCTTCTGTTTCGCCGTGAGTATTAGTAAAACCTTTACCTATGCATCAAGCCATAATGACCCTTAGTGTCTCTTTTGCGAATTTTGAAGAAGGTAATAAAGTACTATTCGGTTTACACTAATTTTTAACTGGCCTAACTGTGCAAATTCAATGCAAAGTTAGGATGCTGTTAGACAACAACAATAAAGATAAATTAAAAAGCGAATTTGAAAGCGCTATTATATTTTTTTAAAATTATTATTTATTTCAGAGAATCTCTATATAAGTCACATAAACAAACGAACATAAAATCATAAAATGTTAGTGTGCTAGTAACAAAAATGTACCTAAAATACTATGTTATAGTCTTAAGTATTGTTAGTATCTATTCCTAACTGATGACTATGACTGTCCTGATCCACTGATTTTGGAAAGGACAGTCAAAGTGGGCAGCAATAGCAATTAGGATGCTGTTGTTGCTGCTTCGTAAACGGTGCTGCAAGGAGTTTGCTTTCTTGAGCATGATGGCTTGAAAGCCGTCCGTACGCGCTTCAGCAAACATACCAGAAGCGCTGCAGCTTTGCAAAACTTGATCTTCATTTAACTACACTTGCGTGCAAAAAAATTGGCCCACCCCATGCTCTCCATTTGAGAGACGATAGCTCAAAGATATTAATGTATTTATTTTAATTATTTTATACTGTGTGAAGGTAGGTAAAATAAAGTTTATTTACACATACATATACTTTGATAAAAGCAATATTCTTGACAAGATCGACTCGATTCTTCTGATGTTCTCATCAATCACTTTTGTTTGAAAACTGCGTGACTTTTTTTTGTCAGTGAAGTTGACATAGGTAAGCTTAATATTGTTTATTACTGTTCGTTTATTGATTATTTGACTTGAATTTTTAACCAACTTGAAAAAAAAGGAGGTTTTTCATTCGATCTGTATGTTTTTAAATTCGTGTTTTTCTCAAAAAGTAATGAATCAGTTTTGATGTTTTTTTCACTTACGTAATCTACACACAGTCAGGAAGGTTTTAGTACACAATATATTAGGTTATTGTTAATTAAACTTGTTAAATTTTCACGTTTCATATCGAAGAGAATGGGGTAGATCGATTTTATTGCACGCAAGTGTATTATTTTTTGGCCAAGCCTATGCATGGCTACCTTACCAGTAAACTAAGACATAACTACTTGACTAGACATAACTTAATTAATATATTAGAATGACAAGTTTCCAGCCCATCTTTACATCTCTATAAAATCTTTCCAACCATTAATTTTAGTTTTGACAGTACTATTCAAATTAGTGATGCCCTAACTCCTAATGCGTTACAGTCCGCAAGGCGTAAGATGAGCTTTGCATTTGTATGAGTGCACATAGATAGTGAAGGTGTGACGTCCGGCATAGAGCGCGACGCGTTCTTTGTTTGGTTTAAAACCGGTTTATACTGCTTTTTGGGAATCGGCTTTTGTTCTTTTAGTGCGAGAGGCCATGACCTTGTCGCGTCGTTGTAAAACGATAAGACGATTGAAGATTTTGTCTTACGTAAAACGATGAGACAAAAATTTTTGTCATGGGCTCTCGTACTATTTTGGTGATCACTCACACAAATGCAAAGCTAATCTTAGGCCTCGCGGACTGTACCGATTCGATTTCTTAGAACAATCGACATTATTTATGAAAAAGTTTTTATCGATTTAACACATTGATATTTCATTTTAATGAAAAATGTAAAGAAAAACCTATCCTGTCCATAAATAAGGAACTTCATAGGCGTGCTTATGTCAAAAGTAAAATAAATTAAATGGTTGGAAAGAGTATAGATAAATGCGTTTGCGACTTAGTACGACGTATACATCTCTTTATCTTACCGTTTCAAACGTTTCAGATGAGTAACAACACAGGTAAAGTTGCGTACGTGGATTGCAGACAAGACGAGCCTCTATGGATACTAGACGCGCATGACAAGGAAGTCACCGGGCTCATACTGAGTGACCGAGTGCCTGGCCTGATGATCACTGTCAGTACGGATGAGAAACTGAAGACTTGGGATATTTCTGGGTGAGGATTATGAACATTATCAAAAGTTAAAAGATTGAGTTAGTGAAAAAAAGGTAAACAATCTTGATGTGTCTTTTATCTTATTTTATTTTAAAACATCGGTTTAAAAATACTATGCAACTAAAAACCGATGTAAATACAACAATAATGATTACTAAATCAATTGAAACATTACTTTAAAAGGTTAATAATTTATCAGTCTTAAAGTCAAATCATTTATTTCAAGTACCTAGGTCAAAAGGTACCCGATTTTTCTAATTGTGCGTCCTGTCAACGTCAAAATATTACAGTGTACCTACATTATTTAACCTTTTGACCGCTTGGCTAAATATCAATTGCCGTGCCCCTAGCGCGCGGGCTACAAATCTATAATATAATACCTACAATAAATTACAGTTAATAGAACGTAAAGTCATGCACGTAGGGGTGCGACACAAGCGGTCAAAAGGTGAAAATAACAATAACAACTTAAGGCGAAAGCGCCAGGCTAGCCCGCGAAATTCAAAATTTCTTACGTTTTTTGCAATTTGTAGGTCAATGTGAGCTTGTATGTTGATTAAAATATGATTCGGGGCCGTAGCTAATATGGCTTTACAGAATTAGAATCAGCAATACAACTTCATAAGTTAGCACTTACCTCAAACCTCATGATTTCATGAAATCGCTAGATTTGAGATAAATGCTAACTTATGGAGTTGTATTGCTGATTCTAATGATTATAATTCTGTAAAGCCATATTAGCTACGGCCGCGAATCATATTTTAATCAACATACAAGCTCACACTGACCTACAAATTGCAAAAAACCTAAGAAATTTTAAATTTCGCGGGCTACCCTGGCACATCTACCTTAAGGTGATTGCGCTGTGTAGCCCGCGAAATTCAATTTTTTTTTAGTTTTTTGCTATTTGCAGGTCCGTGTCAGGTTGTATCTTGATCAAAGTATGATACGCGGAAATAAAACATATGTATTTATATAATTTTAACAATAAAAATCATCAATACATCTCTCTAAGTTAGATTTCGTGCACATTTGTCAAACGAACAAAATCTAACGAATCTGCACGAAATATAACATAAAGAGATGTATTGATAATTTTTATGGTTAAAATTATATAAATACATATGTTTTATTGCCGCGTATCATACTTTGATCAAGATACAGCCTGACACTGACCTGTAAATTGCAAAAAACCCAAAAAAAAAAATGAATTTCGCGGGCTACCACTGCGAATCATCCTTAAGGCTGAGGCTACATAAGGCCGCGACGCGACCTGCGACACATGAGCGATTAATAGTTATTTATGCAACTGACGTATAATAAGGGGTATTTTGGCCTCGTGTGATAATAGTATCACATGAGTGTTTTAATACCTAATTATGTACAGTTGCATACAAGACTTTATCTACATCCATGTTATCAATCCTCTATAAAAGGTTCTGAAACAGTTTTTTTGCAATTCTAATACTCGTATCGAACATGGCGGCCGGCGTCATAGTATACGACGTGAATTCGAATAAGTTCTTTTTAGGGTTCCGTACCAAAATGGTAAAAAAGGAACCCTTATGGTCTCACTCAGTCTGTCTGTCTGTCTGTCTGTCACAGGTGAATATCTCAAGAACTACTAATGCTATCAACTTGAAATTTGGAATAGTTTTATATGACGTTTACCCAACTATTTTGCAAATAAGAAAGATATTTATATTTTTTTGTAACAGTTGCTGAAAGGGGGTCTTCAAAATTGAAAGTGGGGCTAGGGCATGTGGGGTATCATATAAAAGAGCACTGTTTGCACATTCTTAAACATTTTTTTATTTTTTTTAGGCCGCATAGTTTTCGATTTTTGATGAAAAATGTAAAAAAAAACACCGTCCCCCCCCCTAATCTGCGAAGTTTGCAAAGCGAAAAATCTGAAATTATTCTATATGATAGAAGTTTATGTAAAGATTACAGGAAAAATTAAACGATGTCTCTAAATACCACACTTTTTCAGAAATCGGAACGGAACCCTCGGTGCGCGAGTCCGACTCGCTCTTGACTGGTTTTTTTTAATTACGGCGCTGTTGTAGTGAAACGCGCGTGCATTACAATGTTCTTTTTTTGAAAACGAGTTGCATTATGAAATTCAGTACAACATTAAAGCATCCGTTTGGATGCTATTATGGTTACCATGGTTACTATGACACTGGCTGTTTTAATGTTGGCAATAAGGTAACTGTTTCAGGAACTTTTATAGAGAATTTATAGCATGGGTGTAGATAAAACAAAGAAATGAATGCTCACGTATATGGCTACACCGTACATCAAATATTACTCTCGTTATTCGTTTCGCTCTTCCAGTCGCATCGCAAATCGCTGCTTACTGTAGCCTCAGCCTAACGAATAATATTATAGAACTTTTCACACGATACGAGTGTGTTATAGTATAGTATATAGAGACTGAATATAGTTGCATAGTATTGTGTTAGTCTGAAATTAGCATAATCAGCCTATAATGTTCCTACTGCTGGCTGGGACACAGGCCTCCTCTCGGTGAGTTGTAGTGGGCCGGGCCGTAATCCACCATGCGGACCCCGTAAAATTAACCCTGTTGTTAAGCTAAGTTATAAATAACACCTCCCTTCCAGCGCTGCACCAGTACAAGTGTCGGAGCGCACGTGCCGCGTGGGGCAGGCGCTGTGCGCGGCCGCGTGTCCCGAGGCGCCCTTCAACGTGGCGGTGGGCGGCGACAACAAACAGAACTACATCGAGCTTGTCGACTTGAATGTTAGCGAGCAGTGTGAGTTTTTATACGTATTTCTTATTATTTTATTAGTCGTAGCAGAACACTTTTTAGGGTTCCGTAGTCAACAAAGAACCCTATAGTTTCGCTATGTCCGTCCACAGCTTAGCTCAGAGACTCTCAGACTCTCAGTACTAGAAAGCTATAATTTGGCACGGATATACATATTCATCACGCCAACGCAACAGTGGTAAAATAAAATAATTTTATGGTACCTTCTGTACACGTAAAGTAGGGATATTTTTTTTTTCTCGTCTACCCCATGGTGTGGGGTGTTGTTGGATGGGTCTTTCAAAAATATTCTCACGTACGTAGTCAGGGTGGACTACGTACGTGAGCCATGGCGGCCGTCGGTGGTTATTCCAACCAGCCCACCTCCCTCCAGAAGTTGATCACGTCTCCTGGTCTGTTCAGAACGGTTTCCTCAGCCGCCATGCAGGCCCTGCACAGAGGACTGTCCGTTATGCCTATTGTGTGGAAGTGTTTGTTTAGCGAACAGTGTCCTGTGATGGTCCCCGTCACCAGGCGCAGCCCGTTCCTGTCATCTCAGGATGGCATAGCTTCCCTGGACTGCCTGCAGCCCGGTGTCACGGACCACCACCTCTCTGCTTGTGTGTGGGTGAAAGCCACCTGAGTAGCTGGTAGAAGGGGATGGGTACTATTGGTTCGGGTCCACAGACTGACGTGTTGGATGCTCTCCTAGCTGCTTCGTGAACTGCGTCGCCGTCGTTACCTATACCTAGTGATCCGCTGTGTCCTTTTTATCCATTGCACCGTAGATACTGTTACTCGTTTTAGTGTGTGTATAAAGCTGCGTTTTCACTTAGCGTTCTGAACAGCAGTGCGATTCTGTAACCATCTCACCGTGAAAACTTAGGTGAAGTGAGCGTGGAGTGAGCTGTCAATAGTGTCAATTCCTAGCAAAAACAAAAGCGTGGAGTGAGCTGTCAATAGTGTCAATTCCTAGCAAAAACAAACTCACTTCACCTAAGTTTTCACGGTGAGATTTTTACAGAATCGACCGGCAGTTCTGGGCAAGCGTTTGTTCGCACGGTAAATGAAAACACTTGAGCGCAAAGGTTGTACATTGCAACTTGCAAGTAAAATTGTTTCAAAATTGGAATGGCCTAGCCTTTGTCGATGGTACCTACCGAGTAGAGATCGTTCAGTTTTAAGTGTGTGATAAAAGCGAGTTTTTTCTTTAAACTACATATTTTTATTTTTGTGCATTTTGCAGATTTCAGATTGTCTGATGGATTCAATTTATTTGTTGCAGTTACGAATCGGTTCTCGTCACGGCCGCTGATAGCGCTTCCTACACCAAGCGCGGATGCTATGGAAACATAGAATTGTTTATATTTAAGTGTAATGTATAAATAAACTATAAAATTGTATTCTTTGTATACTTATAACGTACTCCATACATCTGGGCCTCATCAGACGATAATAAATAACAGTATCAGTAAAAAACAGATAGATAGGAAGTAATTTAAATCTTTAGTAAGTAATAAGAAAATCACAAAAGCGCTCTTCCTCTCTCCTACTTATTTAAAAGTTGGCTGTGCCAACCTCTTAACGGGTCGTTGTACTCATCATATTGAACAACTTTTACCATGGAACGAAACCGGACGCGAAGAAAAATTCAGCTGTTCCCTACAATTTCCCTAAACTTTCAGTTCGCAAAACTCGTCAAAATGAAGGGAACAGCTGACAGAGATTTTTTCTTCGCGATTTTGGTCCCCTAGTAAAAGTTGTTCATAATGATGAGTACAATAACCCCTTAAGAGGTTGTGCGTTATTTAAGTTACCCCTTGTATTACATATTATACAGACATGTATATTTACGATACAATTATTTACATATCTACCCATAAATAACCAACGCACCAGAAACATAATAAAGAAACAATAAAATAGTAACGGTCTGTGTTGCTATCAATGGTATTTTATTTTATATAATTTATCATATATAATATTATGTACATTTTCGATCGAGCCCATCACCGGTAATACCAACACATACCGTTCTGGCGGACCCCGCGACCAAAGGTTTTTCCTCTACAATTTGGAGCGAGCGTCGCTGTAAAAGAAATCGGCATTTTACTACAAAAAAGTAGGGTTTTCCAAATAAAACAACATTTATATAACAATTGAGATTATGTATTAGCAACATATCTTAGAATAATCCTAGATAAAAATCATAAAAGCAATGAAAATGTATAAACTGCTCGATAATTCCGAACTAAAAGCATTTTTAATACTGCAATTCTGGTACAAAAAATATTAAAAATTAGCTATTAGGGACCCAAATTTGGTCATATATTTGAACACGATTTGAACATTAGCAGTGTACTTATACCTTACCGTTTTTTTTATCAATTTCAAAATTGGATCACAGCCAAATAAACTGGTAAATGATTTATTTTAGACAAATATGCCTTATAAAAATATTTTGTGTGGGCAACACACGTTTTAAAAATATTATTATTAGAGGTGGGCGTTGAATCAATAAACTGTTTTTTTTTAACGACTTTTCATTGGTCAACGGGTTAACTGTTAATCATTAATGAAAAAACAGGTTGAAAATATTAGCTGTCAGTTTACGTCAACGCACTCAATGCATTATTTCAATATTATTTTATTCATTTCTGTGAATTTAGTCTCCTTCGGAAATATTCGTTACTTTAAAAATTAATTATGTATATACAATCAGATGATCTTTTAAGTACGCCTGGATACTATTTTTACCCAGGCAGTCCTAAGCCTGGAATAAGTACGAAGGAAAGGTCATTCCATTACAGTCCAGTTCAATAAAAAAACTTATTTTTTATCAAATCTCAACCTAAACTGCAACAAAGTTGTTATTGTGTAAACGTTGACACAATAAATTGACGATTATCGGTAACGATTGAATCATTGAAATTTTAACCTGTTATTTATTAACAGTTTTTTTTAACCCGTTGACCATTCATGTTTAACAGTTAAATTACATTAACTCAAAAACCGTCAATGACCCATCTCTAATTATTATTGCTCTGTGTTTTCAATACTATCAGAGGTTTGCAGTGAAGTTGCCAGATTAAATATTAAGCTCGGTATAAATATAGCTGTTTAAATCTAGCAACCCTGGCATTGAGCAATAATGTGGTGTCTTATGGTAACTCTTACTAAGAAAACGTGCAGTTGACTTAATACAACCGAGATTTTGATAACTTGAGCTCTATAGAACAAAATTAAAATTAGTTAAGAGGTCGCCACTTTCGCATGTCCCATAATACAATATAGTTTTGGTCAAAAATGCAATGTTAATCCTATAATTTAACACAATGTATCCAATATTGAAATGCAAAGTTAAAATTACAGGAGAATTCTATGTACAAGCCTAAATTTTTCACTAACATTTGTGTTACATTTTGTAAGTTTGTTCGTGTCTATGATCAACTATGATGCGCACTTAATGACATGAATCTATGCCTAGTCGTTGTATAAACTAAAAGAAAACCTAAAAGCAACAGTGGCCATAGTAACATTCCTTGGTATTTCTCTAAGATTGTGGTCAAACGCAACATGAACTAATATTTGTCTACAGTTTTGTAGAAACGCTTAAACTGAGCTTGCTGTATATACTTTTAACATTATAAATAAAAACTCGTTTATAACTTAACCCAAAACTGTTGGTTGTGTTATGTTTAACCATAGGTACTGACAACGCGACATATTACATTTGTCAAAAAATTACAAAACTGACACATTTCCACGACTGGTGGGGCCAACAAGAGCTAAAATACAGTCGTTCCAGCGACACGGAAGAAGAAGAAGACGTCAAGTGTATTAAGCCGAAAATGTATAAAAGAAACTTGTAATATTGTCGGATTGTCGCCAGTTTTATTTTAGGCGCCAGATTGTTCGAAACTTCGAATCTGTCTGCCCGTAAGAGTTCATGAAGGACTTGTTCAGAATATAAAAGCTGCATTTATCAGACACTTCTTCAAAAACATTCCAGTATCTTGATATTTAATTCATGCACAATGTAATCTGTAAATATAGTTAATTATATAATAAGCTTCATTATTTCTGTATATTATAAAAATATAATCCTTATTGGAATAGATTATAATTATGAGATTAATATGTATTTTTTACTATGTAATTTCGATTATTTTCGTTTTCTGTCAACTTATGCGATGGAATCTAATAAAATACGCCTCGTCCATAGCTCTATCTTGAATGAGGCAATAAATAGATCAGCGATTCTCAATCACATTATTTTGAGCCCGGATTTTATCTCGACGCCACGTCGCTCAATTCTTTTTTTTTTTGTCATCTTTTAGACAACCATAAGTTACAGCCAATAATTGCATATTTTTTTCGCAAATAATCTCAATCACATTGCCGCAAAGTATCGCTGACATGAACTCGACGTAATTTATATTTTACTCTATGTAAAATAAACTACTTGATATTTGTACCATGAGAGTAGCAAGTCTTTGATTTTACATGGAACTTGAATTTTAGATGTTTTTTTTTTTCAAAACAGGCTTTTGTCTGTACATTTGAAAACTTATCTAAGCTCATGGTATATAAAATTCTACTTCTAATCAGATTTACTTAGTGATCTGTTTAAGTTTACAATAAATAACTATAATTCAATGCGAGACAATCTTAGTGAGAACTAAAAATTTTACTCTATAGCTGTGCAATTGGCTAATTAAATTACCTTTCCATTACCAACATTAATCTCTTTGTAATAAGGTTGAAGGTCGTGTGAGCAGGGTTTGCAGCTGCCTTCGTTATGCCTTTATAAGGTGCTAAAAAAAATTAACTCTACAAACTTTAAGGACTGCTCCATCGAATTGAATAACTTTTACTATGGAACCAACTTTGAAATCGCAAAAAAACAACAGCAACGACAGATTTTTTTTGGTGCCATAGTAAAAGTTATCGAGGGTCTAAACTCTAAAGCACTCCTTAAAGTTTGTAGAGTTAATTTTTTAACACCTTATATAATTATTTTGTAAATACCGTCAGGTTTTATAGTTGCCTTGTAGTAAATTGTTTTGTTTCAAGACTACGTTATTACGCTACTAAATTACTAGTAGAAGCATACATAAAATACCTACTATCTGATGTTAAAGGCAACTTTTGCAGTAAAAAAAACTGCATTCTTCACTACAATATAATCAGCATGAACGGGGTCTATAATCAGAAGCAGACTGCGATAGGAAGGGAAGTACTTGATTTAATGTTGTCACAATGTGTTCTGATAATATTTTGACAACACATACCAGCACTTATTGTTATTAGTATTATCTTGTAAAATTCGAACACAATGTAAATTGTTTGATGAATAAATAAATAAATAAACTCACAAAACCTCCAACCCTCAAGCATGGTGCTCCTTCGTAATTAAAATTGCACAATTTGACCTACTTTTAGACTTTCCGACAGTTTTACCACAGAATAATAAATCTACAGTAGTTTACCTGGGCAGTGACCTTGAATTAATTACCTACGGCCGCTCGGTAGATTAATATAGTTGTTTTATCTCACGAAAGCGTGTGAGCCATACTTGTAGATGTAATGCGTATAGACACGCGCTCTCGTGTGCGTACCTGCAGGTAGCGCGCTCCCGAGCTTACGCACACAAAGACAATGTGCATGTAACATTTACACATACAAGTGTGTGTGTGTGTGTCCGTCAGTGCGTAACTGTCGCGTAACTGAGACTGACTGAGACTTCAAAGCGCGACGTTTCAGCCGTTTTCTACGAAGATAAACTACTGCATAATTACTACACTGTGGTTTTACCAACTAAAGCCTCTTACTATAACTGTTTGTAACTCAAATTGCGCAATCAAAACTAGCTAAAGACCAGCATGCACCAAAAAAAAACAACAAAACATTTACTCTTCAGCGGGGAACTTGGTGACAGCATCATGCATAGCCCGCGCCATATACTGCACGTTGGAAGGGTTCAGTCCGCACACGTTGATGCGGCCCGACTTTAGCAAGTAGATATGGTACTCTTGGATCAAGTGCTCGGTCTGACGCTGCGTCAGGCCAGTGTAGGAGAACAGGCCGATTTGATTGACTATGTGGTCCCAGTTGCCGGGGGTGCCTAGCCTGGAAAGTTGGGATGGTCTGTTGTAAAGCCGAATTTACATTACGAAACTAGTTGCGGAAACTTAAGTTATTCATTGTTAAACAGCTTGTAATTGCGCGTTGATCAATCTCAGGCCATGGCATGCTAAGACGGACCCCAGACGTCTAAATGTGTGCTTTGTTACACTTAAGTAAGGATATTGTAATTTATAAAATACATAAATAATAATTGATAATTATTAGACGTGAAACTATGAATGAGTAATTGAGTTTGCGGAACTAGTTTCGTAACATAAATATTCGGCTTAAAAGTAAATTAGAAATATTTCTTATATTGTGGAAAAAAATTACAGAAATTACACTTTTCAATATACAAAAATCTGACCAGCAGGCCTAACATGACACACGCGACAATTACTTGCTCTCGCGCGAGTAATTTTATCTCGTGTTCTCGTGCTTGTCATGTTAGCCCTGCAGCAAGCGTAGCATGACAACGTTTTGTCGACGGAAGAATAGACAAAATGACACATTGTCAATGCCATGCTTATGACCGGTTGCAGAGATCCTCAGATAATTGATTCAATAAAGTCATGCAAAGATAAAGTCGGTTAACTGTCAGACAAGCCATTCAATAAAAATATGAAACCGACAACTAGTTCCTTAGTTGCCGCTAGATGGGTCTGTAAGAGATCGCGTTTGAAATAGATTTTATTATTTTAATTCGTCTGTAATACTAGTTTTACACTACTTTTTATCCCGGTCTACGCGGGTGAAACCGCGGGGCGCAGCTAGTGTATGTACATAACTACATAGTATAAAACCAAGTCGCTTCCCGCTGTCTGTCCCTATGTATGCTTAGATCTTTAAAACTACGCAACGGATTTTGATGCGGTTTTTTTTTAATAGATAAAGTGATTCAAGAGGAAGGTTTATATGTATAATACATGCGCGGTCGGAGCCGCGGGCAAAAGCTAGTCACTTATATAATGATAAGCCAACTTACTTGACAAGCTCTGCTCTCAATGCTTCTCTCATCTGTATGACCCTGGTGGACATTAGCTTGATGTGTTCTTTCCTGCATAAATCAAACAAAATAATTAGACCTGTTCTAAAATTATATTTAATTATTTATATTTTTATTCGATAGTTTACATTGCAATAAAAAAATATTCACAGCCAAAAAAGCAATCGAAAGTAATTAAAAAAAAAAAAAAAAATAGGCAACCAACACAGGCACCTTAAACGCCCTCCATTTTGGCGCGCTTGGTGTGACGTCAGACTTTTACGTCACATTCACTCTGATCAATGGCGTCGCTTTTCAAATATTGAAATTCCCAGTTTTTTTTTGCACTTTTTAAAGAACAAAAAAAATTCTCATAAAGAAAATAGAATAAAAAATATGAATGGGCCCATATTCTGAACTTCTCAAGATATATTTTTTTTTTAATACTCGACCCTTTTTATTTGTATGCATACCCATACAACAGGCATATTAAACTTTTTAAACTTTCGCGATTTGTACACATTATAAAACAATATCGAGAACGGGTCTTATCGCGATCTTCCTTTTTTACGAGGTAAACAGGTACCTACTTGTTTCCCGACGTTCCCAGGCATACAGGCAACAGGCATATTCCCTACTGTGACTGACATTGTGTCCTGTGAGCCACAGTCAGGCTGAGTGATTGAATGGCCACTTACCACTCATCGAACAGCTGTTTGTTCGCCAGTACATTGTTGACAATGCGCGCGCCGTGCGCGGGCGGGTTGGAGTACATGCCGCGCACGATCCACGTCAGCTGCGACTTCATGGCCGCCACCAGCGACGCGTCGCTAATGACGATGGCGAGGTTGCCCACACGCTCGTCTGGGAAACAAGAATAATTTGAAATACGAAATGTTGAAGTAAATTTGAAATTGCCACCTTCTTATAGCTGTCAACATTTTCGTTACTCAATTTTTTATCTTGTTTGTCAATCTGCAAAAGAAATTAGAACATCATCCACATAAAAAGTGGGAAAAAAAAACTTATTATTGAAGCTAACTCAAAAAGTACCTAAGCAAAGTTAATAAATTTTACATGGGACCAACTTTGAGGTATACGGTATACCCTCCCCATTAAAACAAGAATCTTACAAATCGGATTACTCTGTAAAAAGTTATGCGTGGTCATACATTAAAAAATATATATACGTATTAATTTAGAGGAGCTCGTGGCTAAGTAATAACAGCCTCACCGTTCGATCCGTCAGGTTAAGCTACGCTTGCCGGGCTTGGCCCACCATCTTTACATACCGAGACTCCTCCGTGCCTCGGAAAGCACGTTAAGCCGTTGGTCCCGGTTGTCATTCGTGGATCTTTGACAGTCGTTACGGGTCGTCAAAAGCCCGAAAGTCTAACAACCAACAACTTACCAAGGGGTATCATGTTACTGGGTTGTGGAGATCAGATAGGTAGGCACTCCATGTAAAATACTGGTATTCAGCTGCATCTGGTTAGACTGGAAGCCGACCCCAACATAATTGGGAAAAGGCTAGGCAGATTGATATACAGGGTGGCCGGAACATTGACGTCCAAAAATAAAATTTCGGTCCCTCGTATCGTGGGGTATTCGAATCACCCCCATGTATGTTCCGCGACTTTTCATAGTTTTCGAGTTATGAATTTTTTTCTGAATGTTTGAAAATTTTCGACCTGACCAACCTAAAAAAATTCTAAAAAAAAAAGTAGAGGGTTTTATCGAGTTTCTTTTTTTGCAACTGAATTTTCATAAGTAGTACTTTTATGCATAAAATAATCAGCTTCGTAACTGTGATGAAAGTTATGAAAATGTTGATCTAAAGTGAAAAATTTACGTTCAGTAAATTATGACTCAAATTTTCAACTTTAAATTAAAAATCTTAACAGGTGACTTCATAATTCCTAAGTAGGCTTCAAGAATGCGCCAGACTCTCAGCTTTCATAATCATAAAAAAAATGAAGTACTTAATAGGGCTACTTTGTTTAAAATCGGCCTTCAAAGACAGCGAGGTGGAAAAATTCTTAAAATTACCCATCTGAGTAATTATTTTTTTTTGGCTATTTTCTCGTTCCTAAGGTTAATTAATGATAAGAATACTGAAAACTAACCACATGATATTTATTCAATATTCATAATTACCACACGTGGGCGAATGAAAATCCACTCGAAGTGAGAGCTTCGACATTTCAACATCGCTTCAGCGTTAACTTGTGGTCTGGTATCCTCAATGGCGAACTAATTGGTCCGTTTGAACTGCCGTCCAGACTTGATGGAGAAACATACAAAAACTTTTTGGAAAATGAACTTCCATTGTTGCTGGCAGATGTGAATCTCGAACTCAGACGAACCATGGTGTTGCAAAATGACGGCGCCCGTGTCACTATGCAACCCAGGTCCGAAATTACTTAGATGAAACATACCCCAACAGATGGATCGGACGCAGCGGACCAATTAGGTGGCCTCCACGCTCACCTGATCTCAACCCCATCGATTTCTTTATTTGGGGCTATTACAAGGAAATAGCATACGCCCGAGACTGTTCAAGTGAACAAGAGCTGAGGCAGTTGATTGCAGAAGCTGAACGTGTTGTGAGAGAGAACAGAGACGCTTTTAGACGATTGCCAGACAATTTCTTACGTAGGTGTAGAATGTGTATTGCTGCTGGTGGTGGCCACTTTGAAAACCTTTTGTAAATGTTAAAAATAAATTAAGTACTTTTTTCACATTATCATCTGTGTTTTATTCAAAACCACTTTTTACGTAAAACTTTTCTTACCCAACTCTGAAACTATTTGTTGGTTAGTTTTCAGTATTCTTATCATTAATTAACCTTAGGAACGAGAAAATAGCCAAAAAAAAATAATTACTCATATGGGTAATTTTAAGAATTTTTCCACCTCGCTGTCTTTGAAGGCCGATTTTAAACAAAGTAGCCCTATTAAGTACTTCATTTTTTTTATGATTATGAAAGCTGAGAGTCTGGCGCATTCTTGAAGCCTACTTAGGAATTATGAAGTCACCTGTTAAGATTTTTAATTTAAAGTTGAAAATTTGAGTCATAATTTACCGAACGTAAATTTCTCACTTTAGATCAACATTTTCATAACTTTCATCACAGTTACGAAGCTGATTATTTTATGCATAAAAGTACTACTTATGAAAATTCAGTTGCAAAAAAAGAAACTCGATAAAACCCTCTACTTTTTTTTTTAGAATTTTTTTAGGTTGGTCAGGTCGAAAATTTTCAAACATTCAGAAAAAAATTCATAACTCGAAAACTATGAAAAGTCGCGGAACATACATGGGGGTGATTCGAATACCCCACGATACGAGGGACCGAAATTTTATTTTTGGACGTCAATGTTCCGGCCACCCTGTATACAGGGTGTAAGGGACAGCCCTCCGCAAACTAACAGGGTGCATTCAGCTCCTCATTTTGAATCATATTCCACCGGAAATTTTCTCAGGAAAATTTTCATTTTTTTAATAGTTTTTCAGTTACTTTTTCTTTGTTTCAATGTAAAATTACATTGTGTTTTCGCAGCACTCCATTTATGTAAAAAAAACAGCAAAAAAAAAACAAAAAAAACCAGCAATGGATGTTGAAATACTCTAACGAACGACGCGTGAAATCAGCTGTTAACTTTCTGTCTAGCTACAGAGTTCATCGAACTCACCACATACCTATTACCTACCCCTCCCAACTAGTAACAGACGCTCTGATTTGTGCACAAAAACACAAACAAATCAGGTTTATTTGATTCCCATAACGCTCCTGAAACAATTTCAAGTACCGGTCATCTTAGTATGATAAAATGAATTTGCGGATTTGAATCAGTTTGCGGAGGGCTGTCCCTTACTCCCTGTATACGTGTTAACTTGAGAGCCTCCTCCTATTCTTTTCAGGCAGTGCTCACTGTATAAGCAAAGTACTCACTGTATAACCCGAAGTTCTTGGCGTAGGACTGAGCACAGACAAGCTCGAAGCCTCTCTGCACGAAGTAGCGCACCGCCCACGCGTCCTGGTCCAGGTCGCCTGACGCGAAGCCCTGGTAGGCGCTGTCGAAGAATGGGAATAACTTGCGCTCCTACAAACAAATTAAAGAAATCTACATGTAAGTTTTATTCTGAATAAAGTTTAACGGGAAAATTAAAGGCATAAAACCACTCGGGGGAGTCTGCATTGCTTCAACGCGAATTTATAATGTACAGTGGGCTGCATCAATTGGGTACCCCAATTGTATTGAAGTTATAATACAACTGGGGTACCCAATTGATGCAGCCCACTGTACATCGGTGGTGGGGCGTTCCAGACTGCCAGGCACTTCTTCTCCTGCAACCAAGCGGTTGGGCAGGTTGCGGATAGCCCAAGGAAGTTGGGCTATCCGCAACCTGTATCCAACAAATGCCCTCCCTCCTATCCCTATATCCCATCGTCTCTTACACTATTACTACACACAAATATATTAGACATAAACACAACAAATATAAACATAAACAAACAAACATAAACATTATTTTTATACATAAATATGTGTATAAGTACACACCTGTAAGCCTAGTTCATAATAAGGTAGCGCAAAAGATTGTTCCTGCTTAGACAGTGAAAATATATGTTGATTTAATTAATTGATTATCATAATTGATAAGTACTGTCGTAGAGATATGGCCTGAAACACAGGTTTAAATAAACCTAGATCGGGCCAGGCACTACATTACCTTCAGAATTTTATTTTTTTTGCAACTATAATTTTTATATTTGTCATACCATAGTTTTTAACCAGATTATTATAATACTACTAACATAGGCCTAGATTAATATTTACTACTGAACCATCTATTTACACTCTTTTGTAAACATATTTTTATTTCAATATATATTTTTTTTTTTATAGTATATATGCATGTTTATATATTTTAGCTTTATGTATTTATTTAAGTATTATGTTAATTTTTTGTTTTGCGTTATATGTGTAGGTATATTTAATATTTTAGTTTAAGACTTCGCATCATATTTTCTCTTCTTGTTCTCACACACTATTGTCTACATTTCTTTTTCATTTCTCCTTTCGCAGGTCTGCTGGAAGAAATTTCTAAAGAAATAAGCAGTACCTTTGTACTCCTAATTTTAAGTATTATGTATCTCTTTGTATTTTTCTGTGTGTACATAAATTGTAAAATAAATAAATAAATAAAATAAATTTAAACAAATATATATAATAAAAATAATAAAATAATAAAAAGCTTTAACATAAAAAATCCCATAAATACCTGCATAACATCAGCGATCTTCATCCACTGCTCGTGCGTAGGATCAATCCCGGTGGGGTTATGTGCGCAAGCGTGCAACAACACCACAGAGTTCTCAGGCGCGCTGTTCAGATCCTCTATGAAGCCGTCGAAGTCTATGGCGCGTTTCTTTGCGTCCCAGTAGCGGTACGTGTGGGCGTTCTTGAAACCGGACTCCAGGAAGACTAGACGGTGGTTGTCTGTTGAGGTAGAAGTTCATATTATTGTTAATCAATTTCAGCCGAACGGGTCGATCGATCAGGTTAAGCTACTCTTGCCGCGGTTGGTCCGCGAATGGCACCATCTTTACATACCGAGACCCCTCCGTGCCTCGGAAAGCACGTTAAGCCGTTAGTCTCCGGTGTCATTTGTAGATCTTTACATGTCTCGTCCTTACATGTAGTCAGAAGCCCGAAAGTCTGACAACCAGTCTTACCAAGGGATATCGTATTACCCAGTAACTGTGTTGTGGAGGTCAGATAGCCATTCGATCCATGTAAAATACTGGTATTCAGCTGTATCCGGTTAGACTGGAAGCCGACCCCAACATAGTTTGGGAAAAGGCTAGGCAGATAATGAGATACTAAAACACTGATTAAAAATGCAACTTGATCAGTGAACTAGTGGCCAAATCTCAAGAGAACTGATATGATTGGTTTAGCAAAATAATAAGAACCATTCATAAAAAGTGTTACGAGATTAACCCCTCAAGTGTCTGAGTTTGGCTGATTTTAGACCCAAAACCCCAGCGAGTGGGGAGGGTTGGAGGTTAGTTTGCGAACCCCATAGGTTCACAACTACTGATAATGATATGTTTTCCATCGGATGATGTTTTTTTACGTTTATATATACGTGATCTAAGCTTATATACCTATTATGTAAAGTTTTGTCCTTTTGCACACTTAGGGTGCATTTGACACGCGGGGGGGGGGGGGGAGGGGAGGTTAGCTGCGAACTCCATAAGTTCACAACTAATGATTTGATTGGTTTTCCATCGGATGATGTTTTTTTACATTTATATATATGTGATATAAGCTTATGTACCGAACAAAAAAAGTGTTTTTCTTATGCACACATGGGGTGCATTCGACACTTGAGGGGTTAACTAAAAATATCATACAGTAGTCAGACGAAGCCCGAACTGCTTACGAAGTACGGCGAACTAAGCAGTCGGTTCGGTTCGTAAGCAGTTCAGGCTTTCGTCGGACGACTGTATGATTAACAACAAAGAACATCAATGCGGAAAGAAGACCAGAGAATGACCTTCATACACACATGATCATCCACAATAATCCACCAATTAGTATCATAATCGGTATCTTAAGCCTAGCACACACTTATCGAGTTATCTAAAGATAGTCATACAACTCGAGCGGTTCTAGCACTCTCCAATGGAGTATTTGTACACTGATTGTGTCGTAAATGTATGCTAGTACGATAGTTTTGTAAATGCTATTTGATGTGCTCTAAGGCTTATGTAGATTGACCTAAATAAACACTCCAGTAATGGCAATTACTTACTTGCCGTTTATTTGTCGCGTTAGATAACTGAAGCCTAATAGGGTATTTGACTGAATTTTGTTTTATTGATTTTTCGTAAAGTAGAAAAAAATTAAGCCACAGTAAAAATAATGTTTAAATATTTTAAAAAATATCGAAGTTTATTGCGTTTTAGGGTCAGCGCACACCAAGAGCAGAGCAGAGCAGAGCATTTTCTGAGACTATTGAAAAATAAATCTTATGACAATTCCATACATTGCAAAATTAAATACACGCCAAGCATGCTCGAGCATGCTCGAGCGTAGTCGAGCATCAAGTTTGGACGATTGAATTTTACAATGTAAGGAATTGTCATAAGATAAATTTTTCAATAGTCTCAGAAAATGCTCTGCTCTGCTCTGCTCTTGGTGTGCGCTGACCCCAAGGCGTAAACTAGTTTGACATCTCTAACTTAGTTCATAGCACAGACTACTTAGGGATACTACGTATGTTCATAGCTATAGTCGTCCTTTTCTCGCGCTGCCTGTTAGTAAAAGATAGCGATTCTCTAATTTTGGTTTAGTTATTGAACAAGAGAATCGGCACCAATGTTCGTTTTGCGTGACAAAACCAACGACAAAACAGAAGAATACATCTACTTTTTTCCACCGATTGTATTTTATGTTTTCACAAATCGTCTTGTTTAGCAACAACTTTAAAATTTGTATTATTCATTTACATTTTTGATAGTAGTCAAATACTCTATTGTGCGACCGGCGTAACTTGCTGGCTTTAAGGGTTATATTTTGACCACGGCATGATCTAATTACAGTTCAGCGGGCAGGCGCTTGCAGCATTTTTAATCTACATGTTCTTCATAATGATCTGACTTCTGAGTTTGTTGCGGGGTTTATTCTCAGAGTAGTTAGATAGGAAACACCGAGCTCATATAGTTTTTAAATATTAGTGACGTGTGAAATTGTTTGTATAAACGTATAAACTTACTTACAGAAATAAATATCATTTCGCTCCAAATTGTCTAACACTCGTATTTATAGTCAAGTAAAAGTAACTACTTAAGCAATGATTTTCATTCTATAGTTTAGTAATTGCTTGAAGTTAGAACTGTCAAAGCTTAGAATTCTTAGCCAAGTAATAGTCATCATTTTCTTTACTTAAGAATTCTACCCTCAAGTATGAAATTACTTAGTAGCAAGTAATTACTTTAATTATAAATACGAGCCTAAACCATGAAGTTAGAATTAAAAAAAAATCAGCTCCAATTGCTGTATGTTAACATATAATGCGATCAGTGTCCTCACAGATTTTGCTCTGCAATTTTTATCATGCTACAAAGACATGAGTCAACACATACCCCAGGTGGGCACGGAGTAGTAGAAGTCTGTGTAGCCCAGGTGCTTGTTGAGCAGCTCAGCGCCGACGCGCAGACTGCCTGTTCCAGACAGGGTCTGGACTCCGAACGCCTGGAATTAAGACATACTGTGGTAAATATAGATTTATTTTTGTGTAAGTTTTAGTGTTTATGTCGTTGAAGTGCCACATCAGTAAATCCTAATCCTAAATGCGAAAATTGTTTGTTATGCTTTTACGCTAAAACGGGTGAACGGATTTCGATGAAATTTGGCACATGGGTAGACCATGACCTACATTTATTTATTTATTTATTTATTTAAGATATACGTATACAACTTAACAGATTTAAATAAGTCTAAGGCGTTGTACAGCAAAAGCAAAATTTAACAAAAAATACAATTAAAAATAAAACAACATAACAAATAGAACACGAGAAATTAATAAGAAACAAAGTAGAAGTTACATGCAATCAACAAAAACTAAACAGAAAATTATTACTTATTTATCCTTCATTCATCATCTCACAGAATCTTAAACATTCACGACACACATCTATCCATCTCCCTGCAAATAAGTCACACTCCGGTGTTGCTCTTTTGAAATCAACACCGTGATTTCAAAAGAGCATTAAGCATCGTAAGCGCCCGAACGAGGGGCATTAGGACATAGGATACTTTTTATCCCGGTAGTACGTTCCCGTGGGATAAAATTCTCGACCTCCACGCGGGCGTAGCCGCGGGCAAAAGCTAGTAACTAATAGGTCATCTTCGTACTCATTACTTATAAATTTACGTTGTTATAGAAAGTTTTGTAAATGATTTAGGTACTTAAGATTTTAGTAGACTCGTTGCGCGTTGGGAAAGGCGATATTTTCTATTCATCCGTATGTTTCGAACTTTTTTCAAGAACAAACAATCTAGCATTGGTCATATGTTTTGTAACTGCGACGATTATAGATAGCTCTATAACCTTCATTGGTCTAATGTTCGCATAGGCAACTGCGAAGCGTGGAGTCATGTAGGTATTCGATTCCCGCGTTCCGGGAATTATATTTTTCAACAAAGAAGTTAAAGTTAGTGGCAACAGGCTAGCTCCCTATTAGGTATACATACCTATACATGGAACTTAACGTAACTGGGGAACTATGGGTGCTGTACTTTTAATTGCTTGGATCCAAACAACGGTATTATGTGCCATGTGAATATTTATTTAATGTGGGAAAAAAATCACAAAAACCAATCATTTATCGTTTCGTGTCTCTGATATTTGGCTTCAAAGAGGTTATTAGCGGTCAAGGTCAATTTAGCCTAGATCTTTCGTTGATTAAATTGAGATTGTATCCATGAGGCCTTATCAATTAATTGCTTTCTTATCGTCAGCCTTGACTACTCATGACGTCTATCTTGTTCTACTCGTACGAGCCATAGAGAGTTAACTTCAGACAAATCAGAGATGATCCATATACCATCAGCCTCTACACAAGTAAGTCTTTTGCAATGCATGCAAGTAGATTTGCATTGTTAGACAAAGGTCTTTTCCTATAGAAATCCATTCCGTAATATCGAACGGTTTTGTATCTTTAGAATTCATTAGCTTTTCTCACGGCCTTAAGTAAGTATACCTACTTACTTACTGTGACGCTAGTAGCGAGAGGTGTTCGCTCTGATTCTTAGTTGCTATTCGAGGATCATTGGGACTCAACTACTCAAACTGGTACTATAAGTTATCACCGTTTATAATGAAACAGTAATTTGACTATACCTATAAATAGGTACCAACCAACACAACTTTAGACCGTTAAGTAATAATAGGCCATGTTGTGACCGAAACCCTGCATGATGACGCAGATATTGAGAGGGAGCGGAGAGCATTGTCGGTGCGCGCTAATATGTTGGTGCATAGGTTTGCGAGGTGTACAGCACAGGTAAAAGTAACTTTGTTCAGAGCCTACTGCCAAAGCTTTTACACCAGCGCCCTATGGACCAACTATACGCAGCGGGCCTACAATGCTCTCAGAATACAGTATAACAACGCCTTTAGGATTCTGGTGCGACTACCTCGATTTTGCAGTGCCTCGGGTATGTTTGCCGACGCGAGGGTGGATGACTTTTACGCTATAATGCGCAAAAAGTCAGCCTCACTACTTCGCCGAATTCGAGGGAGTGGCAACGGAATCCTAAGAATGATTGCAGACAGACCAGTGTCGCCAGCTGTGGGAAGGCTTATCAGGTTGCATGTTACCTGATTATTTATTTTTGTATTTGTATTTTAATTTAATAATTTATTTCAATTGCAATTTCATTTTAGTTTACTTTCAATTTCTTACATTAATTTATTATTATCATTACATTTAATTTTAATTTATATTCAATAATATTATTTTTTTAAAATTAATTAATTTTCAATTATTTATATTTTAATGTTAATATGGATATGTATGGTAATAACCAGGGAATAACATACATTAATAAATTGAGCTCCTCTTTACTAACATAGTTTTTAAGATAATTTTTAATTTTTTTACTAACAAAATTATGGACATTAGTGGTCTGAAATAAACGAATTTTATTTATTTTTTATTTAATAATTAAATTAATAGGTAACGTTATTTGTAACCGGTGTGACGTACGATGCCTATAAATGCACAATATTCAAAATGGCGCGATCATAGAGCAACAATTTGAGTAGGTAATTGAAGCACGGACGCGACTCGCCGGATGCTTTCATTTATCGTTACTAAACAATAAATGAAAGTGATATAAACAGAGTTTAAACAAACAGATTATATGACCTGACCTATACGCATGTTGTATTGAAATCGTAACGGTCAAACATCCCCCAGAGACAAACCATCTGATTATCACGCTCGCACTCATTCCAACAGCTGCCTTTTAGTTGTCTTCTGGGGGATGTTTGGCAGCTATACAAGGTGTAACATAAATAACCCACAACCTCTTAAGGGGTCATTGTACTCATCATTATGAACAACTTTTACTATGGGACCAAACCTGAAATCGCGAAAAAAAAATCGGCTGTTCAGTACATTTATCTACATCAAACTCGTCAAAATGTAGGTAGCAGCTGATTTTTTTTTCGCGATTCCAAGTTTGGTCCCATAGTAAAAGTTGTTCATAATGATGAGTACAATGACCCCTTAAGAGGATGTGGGTTATTTATGTTACACCTTGTATATGATTGGACTGGCTCATAGATATAAGAAAGAAGGAGCCCAGTATGTTAAAATGTATCGGAACCCTATGTCTCCACTTTGTCCCTTTCATGATTTGAAAGACAAATACGGTAAAATACTTGTACTTACATATGGAAAGTGATTCCATGATTTACATGGCTTCGGTTTTTACAAGAAACCACTGAACAACACGGCATTCTTATATATTGTCACGGTCACAGTCGAAAGCGCACTAGTTCGCGGAGACGGAATTTGTACTATGAACGGCTCATACTGAGCATGTCGCGCGGACACAGATTCAGCCGCTTGCCACTTCTCCTGTTTTTAGGGTTCCGTACCGAAATGGTAAAAAAGGAACCCTTATGGTGTGACTCAGTCTGTCTGTCTGTCTGTCACAGCTGGATATCTCATATCTCAAGAACTACTAATGCTATCAACTTGAAATTTAGAATAGTTTTAGGTAACGTTTACCCAACTATTTTGCAAATAAGAAAGAAATAAAAATATTTATATTTTTTTTGCAACAGGGACTGAAAGGGGGTCTTAAAAATTTAAAGTGGGGCTACTAGGGCATGTGGGGTATCTTACGAAAGAACGCTGTTTGCACATTCTCAAACTATTTTTTATTTTTTTAGGCCGCATAGTTTTCGACTTTTGATGAAAAATGTAAAAAAAAATACCGTTCCCCCCCACCTTATCTCCGAAGTTTGCAAAGAGAAAAATCTGAAATTATTCTATGTGATAGAAGGTTATGTAAAGATTACAGGGAAAATAAAACGATGTCTCTAAGTAGCACACTTTCAGAAATCGGAACGGAACCCTCGGTGCGCGAGTCCGACTCGCTCTTGACCGGTTTTTTTATTTATTTCTCTGGCTGCTTACAAATAGTAGGTATTGAAATAGTTCCCCAAATATCGCATTATACAAATTAAGACTCAAACTATAAACCGCCGACGGGAAGCGTCTGGCAGTATTGATATTAATTATTAACAATATTCTATACAACATACATAAAAATCAGCAGTCAGACTTTAAGAAAAGTGCCTTGCCACCATTATCGACTGTTTCTTCGCCACCTCTAAATATTTATTTAACTTTTGTACCTCGTTAGATAGCTGATTATATGAAGTTGTCTCACCAGTAATTGGTACCTATGCTTAATGTCATGGTAAAATTTTGAGATAGCTGGAGTCAAAGTTCATGTACAGACGGACGCCAGCACTTCAAGCCATCCGAAACTGTCAATTTTTTCCAATCAACCTTGAACCTAATGCTTTAGCGATAAAGATTAAAATCTATTAAAGAAAGACAGATTGTAGTAGCTTGCTGATGTGCTAGCGTCTATACCATCGCGGACATTTGCCAATAAATGAATTTTCACACCACCTGCTCGAAAATGTCAAATTATATGTCAAGCAACCTTAACTTAAAGTGAGTCATTAGTGGCCGGGGGCACAGCCGGTCAATAAAGTTGTACTGGATTTCATTATGACCCGCTGGTCAATAATGTGATTTGAATTTGGAATCTCACATGCTCAGCTAAATTGGCAGTATAGTACTAACAAACACCTTTTGGTGCCAGAAAGAGGAAAGCTATTCTCGAAACCCTTACTACGCGTGGATGATATTCTCGATTTCCTACAAAATCATAACGACTGCTTCTTCATATCGTTGCCATGTTTTCGAAGACATAATATTGTAAGAATAATTAGATAACTACGAACCATTTTTCATTTTTTTAAATTTTTTTTTTTTAATTTTGGAACGAAGTTCCTTATCGCGCGTTGTGAAAGGGGGCTAGACGGAAAAAGTCTCACGAAAAGTTGTCACGACACTTTTTGCTATAGGTAGCTATTGTAAGCCGTGCGGCGTGCGCATGTTTCTCTGTCTGTCTCTCTCTCTCTCTCTCTTATAGAAAGCAAGCCAGATATTTTCATTTCTATTTCGCATTGAACAGTGTGGTGTCGCGATGATGATGATGATGATGATGGTGATGATGATGATGGTGATGATGATGATGATGATGATGATGATGATGATAAGTATAAAAATAAAATTTTGTTACAATCCCTTCACTAATTAATCGAAAGGAACATGGTGGTGGTGGTGGTGGTGGTGGTGGTGGTGGTGGTGGTGGTGGTGGTGGTGGTGGTGGTGGTGGTGGTGGTGGTGGTGGTGGTGGTGGTGGTGGTGGTGGTGGTGGTGGTGGTGGTGGTGGTGGTGGTGGTGGTGGTGGTGGTGGTGGTGGTGGTGGTGGTGGTGGTGGTGGTGGTGGTGGTGGTGGTGGTGGTGGTGGTGGTGGTGGTGGTGGTGGTGGTGGTGGTGGTGGTGGTGGTGGTGGTGGTGGTGGTGGTGGTGGTGGTGGTGGTGGTGGTGGTGGTGGTGGTGGTGGTGGTGGTGGTGGTGGTGGTGGTGGTGGTGGTGGTGGTGGTGGTGGTGGTGGTGGTGGTGGTGGTGGTGGTGGTGGTGGTGGTGGTGGTGGTGGTGGTGGTGGTGGTGGTGGTGGTGGTGGTGGTGGTGGTGGTGGTGGTGGTGGTGGTGGTGGTGGTGGTGGTGGTGGTGGTGGTGGTGGTGGTGGTGGTGGTGGTGGTGGTGGTGGTGGTGGTGGTGGTGGTGGTGGTGGTGGTGGTGGTGGTGGTGGTGGTGGTGGTGGTGGTGGTGGTGGTGGTGGTGGTGGTGGTGGTGGTGGTGGTGGTGGTGGTGGTGGTGGTGGTGGTGGTGGTGGTGGTGGTGGTGGTGGTGGTGGTGGTGGTGGTGGTGGTGGTGGTGGTGGTGGTGGTGGTGGTGGTGGTGGTGGTGGTGGTGGTGGTGGTGGTGGTGGTGGTGGTGGTGGTGGTGGTGGTGGTGGTGGTGGTGGTGGTGGTGGTGATGATGATGATGATGATGATGATGATGATGATGATGATGATGATGATGATGATGATGATGATGATGATGATGATGATGATGATGATGATGATGATGATGATGATGATGATGATGATGATGATGATGATGATGATGATGATGATGATGATGATGATGATGATGATGATGATGATGATGATGATGATGATGATGATGATGATGATGATGATGATGATGATGATGATGATGATGATGATGATGATGATGATGATGATGATGATGATGATGATGATGATGATGATGATGATGATGATGATGATGATGATGATGATGATGATGATGATGATGATGATGATGATGATGATGATGATGATGATGATGATGATGATGATGATGATGATGATGATGATGATGATGATAAGATAAAAATAAAATTTTGTTACAATTCCTTCACTAATTAATCGAAAGGAACTTTGTTCCATCCGGGTGTCCCTTGACACCTCTCAAGTTTTTTTTTTTTTAAATTACACATCAACATCTATAAACGTACCAAATAAAAACTTAACTTTATCTTTGCACAACTGGACTAATGTCTCAAATGTTACCATTAACTTCAATTAATATGTAAGTGCATATAACTAACTAGTTCTAAATATGTTATTCTTACTGTTTGTTTATTTAATAAATACTTTGTTTTTCGTACTATGGCTATTATTTTCTCACAGTAGGTGTAAAAAGTAGAGTATCCTCCTCTGGGCTAAAGGTGTCTTTGCCTTGGGCTAGCTTGAATCCCTCGCTGCATTCAGGGTTCTTGTATTAACTCCCTCGCTTCGCTCGTGAGTTAAACTCTTAACTCCCTCGCTGCGCTCGGGAGTTAAATCCCGAATCCTTCATTGCGCTCGAGATTCAATATGACGCCCGTGACATAAGACACCACTTTAGCCCCTCGGTGCATAATCTACTATTAAACCACCTGTAGTGTGTAACATTAAGTACCTAGGTATATTATGTACCTACTTAGATTAGTTAGAGCAGATAAATGTTAGTTAGGACAGTCGCTGAATATACGTCCTCGTACAGAACAAACGCCCTTTATTTCAAACTCAAACTCAAAGCATTTATTTCAAATAAACCAATTACAGGCACTTTTGAATTGTCAAAGGGTCGGTCAGTCAGAAAAATGAAGCTAGATTGCCCATTCCAAAGCGTAGATCCTATGCAGAAGAACGGGCAAGAAACTACACGGACACTGTTTTAAATTCAAATATTTTACAAAATATTGGTTACATCGTTCATATTGAAAATATTGAGAACAATGTAGAAAGACGTGCACGTTAAAAGCGTCCGTAATAAAAAAAAAAAAGATAAAAACTAAAAACAACTAAATTAAAAAATAAAAATAAGCCGTGGTAGCTAAGAGACGGCTATTTAAATGTAATAACCACGTCCCTCTACATGGCGACCCTGCCCCGAGGCACGGTGTGTTTTTCGACCTTATTGCTAAGGTAATAAGGTTGAAAAGTGGTTCACAGCAAACGTCCGCGATGGTACGTAGTAGATGACTTTTAAAAATGGTTAATAACTTATAACTTTTAAGTTTACCCCTACATCGAAACGTTTGTTAAAGTATTAGGTAGGTACCCAGTGGAATAGCAATGAAGGCCATTCAATTTGAGTTTAGTGAAAGGTGATATTTAGTGACGAATTCTGGGAAATCAAAAACAAAAATTGGGGTTTCTCGAATTCCATTAATTTTACGTGGGGGCTAAAACGGCCACTTTGGCAGAATCATAATAGGATAATAGTTATGTCACCATATTTGAAATCGTAAAACGGCCACAAACTGACAATTCTTATGTAATTTATTTCATAGCACGCAATTCATCTGTTTGACAATTTTGCATGGAGATTCGTAAAATGGTCCACAAATTATGAATTGCTTTATTGAAGTTTAATGTCAAATAGCACAATCATAATAAATTGCTGGGAATTCAGGAAATGAATCGCTTTTAGAGGAATTGCATAATGTGGCCGTTTTAGGCCCCCTGGAAGGAACACGTCAAATTACAAGTCACCTGTATAAAGTTTTAAAAGTTGAACATTGCAGAGAACCATGTTTATGGGCTATGAGAGCGCCCTTCTTCTCTGACTTCATTTAGTATAGGACGTCATTTTCAACCGGGGGTTGTCCTTGGGTGCCCTTGCATAGGGCGTACAGGGACGTCGGTTGGTGCCTCATTTCATTAAAAGCGTCTAACGGGCCTCTGCGAGTTGAATTCGGCCCTTCGTCGCCTTCCAAAGGTCCGGGATCTCAGTGCCTCGAGATATGTCAGAGACACTTTAAATATTTTTATTTTCAGCAATAATAATAAAGTGAAGTTATTAACTTACACGTCCAGTAGCGATGGCGGGGCTGTCTTCTCCAAGGAGCATGGCAGTGGAAGCTGCAGAGAACTGCTCGATACCTGCAATTGGAATTATTTTGTTCTTATTCTGTACATCGAATGGTGGTGAAAGTGGCACCGGTGATTGAAATCAGTTGTCATGGTATGGATGGACATGTGATGCAGAGGAATGAGGAAAATGTCGTGAGGAAATTTTTGAGTATGAATGTTGATGGCTATAAGAGTAGGGGAAGACCAAAGAAACGATAGATGGACGTGTGAAAGGTAGTGTCCGACCGAAGGTGCAATTCTGGCCGAAGCCGAAGCTGAAGCCGATTAATCGGTATTCACCAAAACCTTCGGCCGAAGCCGAAGCCGAAGCCGAAGGTGTCATTGACCTTGAGAAATACGATAGTTACTTTGATCTCAGAATATACTAGATACATATTGTGAGAGCTTTAGAGATTTAGCCCAATAACGAGCCGAGTGACCAACATATACAATTAGGTAATAAAATATTGTCTAAAATAAAAGTTTCAAATATACAATGTTAATTAAATATTTATTTACTTAAAGTAATTTTAACAAAAATAAACCTTCGGCTTCGGCCAAACCTTCGGCAAATTTTTGGCCGAAGCCGAAGATTTGGCCGAAGGTGCTTTTTTGGCCGAAGGTGGCCGAAGCCGAAGCCGAAGCCGAAGCTTCGGTCGGACACTAGTGAAAGGTGACATGGCTAAAAAGGGGGTGACGACCGATATGACGACTAATAGAGAAGTATGGAAAAAGGGACATGTTGCGCCGACCCTAAATAGATTTGGCAGGAGAATGATGATGATAATTCTGTACATCGAATGGCATATATAGACATATTTTTACAATTATAAAATAAAAGTAAATAAAAAGTGACATAGATATAGTACAGTTTGAGTCGTTTTAGGCACATCAAGCTCCCGAAACTGTCAAATTTTCCCAATCAACCTTGAACCTAATGCTTAAAGCTGCTCCTTCCTAAAATACGGCGAAACTAAGTTACTTTGTAACCATCTTTTACAGTAATAGCTTCTTTCTGATAGGAAAAAATACACAGTAATCTACAATACATAAGAAGTGATTTCATGTGTCCTGAAATCTATTTTAGTTTGTAGAACTAAGGAAATAAAATCCTAAATACAGGTCAATTTCGGTCTATTTTTTCGAGTTGTTACCATACCTATTACTCCTACAGTTTTCATTAAAAGTGTTCATAAATTTATACAATTCTTTACAAACTAATAAGGAATGATTTCTTGTCATTACTTTTTTACTTTAATCAACAGATTTTTTTGTGCTGGCATCTGTACTTAGGTATTGAATTATTATATTTTTCTATAATCAATATCAATTAGTCAGGACTCACGGTGTAGCCTCATCATTTCAGCATACGCAAGGAAAATGCGAAATGTTAAACAAAAACAATGTTAAATTATATCTTTATGGAAACTATGTGACGTCAGTCGGATGATCACAATAATAATTATGTTTATATTCTACAGAGTTATTACTACCGTAATATAGCATGGTAATATTTTTTTTCTCTTTATCGTTCACTAATTAATGTTATTTATTTATCTGAGTTATCTGCTTATTAAACCATGGGCAGTCAAAGATTGTCTTATCATTCATTGTTATTGTAAAGTAAAGCTGTATCCACACAGTGACGAACAATCGCTTCACTCAGTATCCGAACAGTCGCGTGGATTTATAATGGATGAGTCCCACACTGAAAACACCACCCAATCTTTCCAATCTTTTGGGGGCCGGTGGAGGGCATTAAATAATTAATGAAGAGGTGTTGCAGTAACGTCAAGCCAGCAGGGAGGGATAAGTATATTGTAAGAATAGATTACTCTTTATTGTTTACACCATAAGCCACTTACATTGGGAGGGCCAAGTTTACATTTACCTATGTAAACCGCCGTAAACTTAGCCCTCCCGATGGTATGCACGATGGTTCGCTGTCCGGCAGAGTCTGGCGGTCAGCATGTCATAGCCGATCGGTTGAGCGCACCCCACCCGCATCCCGCGAACCATCGCATCGGGAGGGCCAAGTTCACGGTGGTTTACCTCAGTATAGGAATCCGTTGGATGCAAGAAGCACAGAACCAGGCGAAGGGTCAAAGGCTGTTGGGTGGGAGAGGCCTATGTCTAGCAGTGGAAATCTTTCAGCTGAAAGGATGATGAAGCCAGTATGATTTGGCTTTTGGACCAATGCACCAGTATACTTATACACCAACAATTTTTTTGCATTTGCAGCATTTGCGTGGGATTGTGTGTGTTATGTTATGAGTTTGGTGATTATGCGTAATACACCACTACCTACTAAAAATCTTGCTTCCCCATTCTATTTGTATGTTTGGGCAGAACTCCAAAACTGATATTTGTTTGCTACTGTTTGGAATGCACTTCCAGTCCAGCGCCGCAGCCGGTTTGAGCGTCAAGTCAAGATTTTTATTTTATTTTTAAGAAGAGTATTGCGGAACAAAATGGCGTCTTGACAGTACTATTCTTATTTGGCTCGCTTTCGCATAGTACATCCAAATTTACAAACTTTACCTCTTTATAATATTATGAGTACCTAGTGTAGATTGGACAAGTGCGCCCGCTCGCCGACATGTAGTACCGACATAATAATAAAGATAATCATTGATCTGATATCAATATTACATAATTAAAGTTTTGCACACAGTAGATACGATAGTAATAAGAGTGCGCACGCACGGTAACTGCGAGAATCTATAACTTCGTTGTTTTGAGGCGATTAAATAAATAGAGCATTATCAGTTACATGGTTCATTAATGCCAGTTTTATGATAAACAGAATCCTAACTAATATTATAATGCGAAAGTGTTTGTTTGTTAGGTTTCACGCTAAAACGGCTGAACGGATTTGAATGAAATTTGGCACAGGGGTAGACCAAGACCTGAATTAGGACATAGGATACTTTTATCCCGGTAGTACGTTCCCGCGGGCAAAAGCTATACATAATTATAAAATAAAGTCGCTTTTCGTGTCTGTCTGTGTGATGCGGTTTTCACTACCGTAACCGTACCGTAAGTATAGTACAAAATTCTTTCACCTACTAGCTACATTATCAACTAGTAACATGGGATGTCTTTTATCGATACCACGCGAACGAAGTCGTGGGCAGAAGCTAGTAAATATTTTTTTTTAAAGTAATTATTTAAAAATACCTTTATATTTAAAAAAAAAAGTAACAGTGCAAATTGCTTTCAACACTAGGTCTATTTTCCTACACAAAATGGCATAATATAGGCTGTAATAAATTGATTACTTAATACTATTTCAAACACAATACTTTTGTTTCATGTCTTATCTCAGTATTGTGTCTATGATAACTTATTGATTTCTCTTTTAAAAGCATTACTGAGATAGATAAGACTTCAAAATTTGTTTCTGGCATGACATTGTTGTTTTATTATTAACATATTAGCTTTTGCCCGCGACTTCGCCCGCGAGGATGTCGGAAAATTTCCCACAAGAACATGCTACTGGGAATTAAAGTATCATGTGTTAATCCAGGCTATACACTATAATTATGTGTGCTAAATTTCATCCAAATCCCTTCAGCTGCTTTTGCGTGATTCAGTAACAGACATCTTACAAGTGTTTGTGCCAAGTTTCAAGTCTATTAACTCAAGGAATAAGATTTTTCATACAAACTTTCATCCACTATTTGACCTCCTTGGGGATGGAATTTCAAAAAATCCTTTCTTATTCCTTGTCTACATTATAGAGGTAATCTCTGTACAAAATTTCAGCTTTCTAGGTTCAAGGGTTTGGGCTGGGCATTGATGAGTCACTCAGTCAGTCAATCAACCAATCAATCAATCAATCAATCAATCAGGACTTCTCTTTTTATTTATATAGATAGATAAGACAAAATAATTGTTAGTTCCATAAAAAATATTAATGTAATAAGAAAATAGAGAACAAGTTACAACAGTACCTACAGGAAAATAATAAAATTACCTCATCAATTAATTAAAAATAAAGTTTAATTACTTACCAAGAACTGGCAGGTACTCGTGCAGGAGTGTTTCATCACTGGCCATCTGCTTCTCCATCTTTCTGACGACAGGCAACACCCATGGCTTGCCATTTTCATCTCTATAAGCTGCAATAAATATAAATTTGATCAAATTGGCCATAATTATTGAGAACCTTTTAACTAATAAAGCTTGTTTAATTTAAAATTCCAAAGACTGGAAGTCGAGATGTTGGTTGTCCAGCGGCAAGATGGGCGGACAACATTGTTGCCACTGCTGGCAAAACCTACATGAGGCTGGCACAAGAGCGTGGGGATTGGCGCAAGAAAAGAGAGGCCTATGTCCAGCAGTGAGTGAAGTCGGGCTGTGGATGATGACGATGATGAATTTAAAAGTAACTAAAGCAAGTACATTAATGGACTTGAATTAAGATCAAGAATATTTTTTGTCAATATTGCTATAATGTTCATATTATTAAATTAAACATTTATTTTATATTCAAATGGTTTAGCCGCAAGCAAACAAGATTACTCCACTTTAATATAAGTAACTAACAATTTATTTGATTGCCATACTATGTGGCAATGCTGCCAGCATTTTGGGAACATTGCCTACTAGTAGCAGTCTGTTAGACTAGTTTTATTTTTACATTTAGATTAGTTTTTAGTAATTGTTCTTCCGCTAGGAAATTATTTATTTACTTAGTAAATTACATGCACCAATAACTACAATGTTCTGACAACGTAATTAATGACGCGTACGCTGCTGTACATCATAACAAATAAAATAATTCATCATAACATTACATAATAAGGTTAAGAAGGTGACTAACTTTTGCAACACCAAAATTACGAGCTCCATTAACTTCAAATTATCATTACCAATAATCAACTTACCGCCAATACTCAAATTTACTTTAGACGGGTGCGGGTCCTCCAAAAACATGCGATTTAATTGGAAAACCTCGATAGGAGGCCCCTGTTGAACAACTTGAAAGCGGGAACCCATTATTATGTGCTTTTTATCTTGTTCACGCGACCGGTCTGACAGAAGCTAAAGCGGCGAGTGCCCGGTTTATGGAATAATAAAAAGATAATTCTATCTAACACATATAGAAATCCGTTGTATTACGAGCGGGGGCCGGTGTGTTATCATTGACCTTTAACAATGACAGTAATGTCATTACGTCAGTAAACGTCAGTTTTGTGTTGATAGTACGACTCGACTACAGACTACTACGAATGACGTACGCCACCGTAGACAGATTATTCTATCCGTCTACGTACGCCACGTTTTGTAACTTTCACTTTTTATCCGTCTACGTACGCCACGCCACGTTTTGTAACTTTCACTTTACAAGGGGGCGGACCGGTAAGAGAACGAAGATGACTTTTTGCAAAATGTGATTCACATTTTGCAAAAAGTCATCTTCGTTCTCTTGTGTGTGAAATTGGTGGTCACACTGCGTTTTTTCTCGGCAGTAGATAGCATAGTAGATATCTAGCAGTGAGATATATATTTAGTAGCTATTCAGGCCCCAAACCAAATTATCGAACTAAATAATTACTCTCACTAAAAAGCACGGTTTCATAAAAGAGCGGTCACGGCACTCACAGATTAAATAATATTATTACTTGTGTGCGTTACGACCGCGCGGCCATTGCGCGGTTTGTAAAAGTTGATTCCCAAAACCACAAAGGCGAACGGCAGGCTTGTATGGGAATTTCGTACAGCTAATAAAGTTTCGTGTTTTGGGATTTTTTTTGTTTTAATTGATAGTTATTATGATAAACAAGCCCTTTTTAAATTCTTAGATTTTTAGAACTTCGGACGTAAAAGTTATGACCGGTTTTATTTTTTAAGGTTACACACGGCTACACATCAAGCTATACCTACATTTCCAGTTTACACTGACATCTAATTGCAAGGAAATCCTATAAAATGCGAGATCAGCTTTTACTGGAAATGTATAGCTTGATCTGTAGCCGTGCGTACCAATGTAGTTTGTTAAATATAGGTACATAAACATTGTTTTGGTGATAAAGTAGGTAAATGTTTTACTTACCATTAGGTATGTGTGTTTTGTGTAGTGTTTTACTACCAGGTAGATTGGGATGAGGATCGTACCTACCTACTCAGTGGGGTGCAGTAGGAGATATCTATGTCCAGTAGCGGACTGCAACAGTTTGATAACGGTGAAGTTCTGTGGGCTTAGTCGGCGTTTCCACGAGCGTAATAAAATCGCGCACTGGATTTTCAACTCTCTGCTTAGCGCCAAGAGTTGAAAATCCAACAGTGTGTTTTTCGTCGCGCTGGGATGCACTCTGGTTTTGTTAGGTTGGATTCTCAACGCTCGGCTCAACAACGAGTTGAAAATCCAGTGCGCGATAAAATCCCGCCGCGATTTTATTACGCTCGTGGAAACGAGGGTTAAGGGTCAGCTCACACCGAGACGCGACGCTTCGTGCACTTTTATACAAAATATAACTTTATTTACTACACAAAAAGATACATGTTGAAATGCCGCTCGCGGCTCGCGGCGCCTCGCTGCGTAGCGCGGCGCAGTGTTTATAAGAAGTACTCTGTGGTGTAATGGGTAAAGTTGTAATTTGTATAAAAGTGCGCGCAACGTCGCGTCTCGGTGTAAGCTGACCCTTAGTGCGAGTTTTTATACTTACTCGATCGCGTTTACGTTATCGTTACCTTATGTCAATTCGTATGGAATAATTGTGTTTCCCATTATAGTCACCAGGCGGCGCTTATTCATTTTCAGTACAAACTGACGTTTACGTTAACGTGATCGAGTAAGTATAATAAAAACTCGCACTAACACTCGTATTTATAGTCAAGTAAAAGTAATTACTTCAGTAAAAGTAATTGCTCAAGTAGTGATTTTCATTCTATATTTTAGTAATTGCTTGAAGTTAGAACTGTCAAAGCTTGTAATTCTTAGCCAAGTAATAGTCACCATTTTCATTACTTAAGAATTCTACCCTCAAGTAATGACATCATTAAGAAATTACTATTAGCAAGTAATTACTCAAGTAATTACTTGATTATAAATACGAGCCTAAGCCCTCTGATGGGGTTTTAAGTGTAGGTAAATAAAACAATACTTTGTTTTTGTAAGTACAGTTTATTTTATTGTAAGTACTCATAATTAATTTATTCTTAATATTACTTCATCTAAGAAGGGTGCAGGTCGGGTAAGACCCTCATGGCGAGCATAGCTTAGGTACCAAATAATGCTCATTACATGTGAGCAGCATCCCACTGTTCTTAAACCTACAATGCAGTTACAGCAATAACTTATGATTGCGTCCCGACCATTCATGTTTGTTTCTGCAACTATAAATACAAAATAAGTTTTAGCAGAAGAATGGCGGGACTTTATTTTAGCACGAAGCAACATTGGGTTTATTCCCTCTAAACCATTTATGCTCTCTCGGGATACCTCTAATGTGTATATTCCATGAAAGCGGAAATGCTCACCCACATATGAACGGGCCTGGCGAATTTGGTATATACCACATGCAAACAATATCAATTCCTCCATGGATAGCCGCGGAAAAGATAGGGTTGTCGCATCTATGGGTGCAAACCAGGAACCGCGCCTGTTTAAATTATGTTCCATAACTAACTCAGCTATAGAATTGGTTAAAAACAGGCGCTCATATATAATTGAAACAAACTGCTCTGCATGTATATTGTCTGTGAATGGCGGAGTAAACGCATTCAGCAGAGCAGCTGCTATTTTAAAATCTGCCATTAGATTGCGACAACCACGGTTAAAATATTCATGGCGGAATATTTTAAAATCTCTCTTAAAACGGCCATTCACAGCTTCTATCATCCACCTGTTTATAGTGACACAGCGAGATCTGTTGGCTGCAAGAGTGGATAGCTGTGATTGGCCGTCTTCTTTAGTTTCAGGCATATGACCTATGTATCCTTTCTCATGCAGACTATCCATGCAGTCACGAAAACCTCTGTCAAGAATAAAAACATCATTTTCTCTATAAAAATCATTGAATGCCGTTTCGTTTAGTAAATCATTCATTATGGTCGCATCATTTGTAGTGGCACTATATGGTCCGCGTACATCTATGATATACCCATCAGAGGCACAGAGGATAAATGGCTTTAATAAATTCCTATATTTATGTAGGGAATATGTATCCTTTTGGAACAAGTAATTACTGCTTTTTTGTGTATATATATATGTTGCATCAGCTATTGTAATTGCGGGTTTTTGTTCAGGTGGTGCATCAGGCTCACCAAAAATGTGATTGGCAATGTAGGAATTTCTTGCTGCTACCTGCTCCCTTCTTAAATGAGAAAAACCAAGAAATTGTGGAACATAGTCTGTTAACAAGATATTTCTTGCTACAGACATTAATGTTTCTAGAGTCCTTCTGGGTACTTGAAATAAGCACGACAATCTGTCTCCAGAATCTCCAGTCCTTAACTTACACAATAAGGCCGTTAATGCAAAACTACCCCGATGCGTGTTCCTAAGCCTGGGTGTTGCTTCTAATATTTGTTCATGTTCTTGTTTACTTATGCCTATAAAGTACTTTACTTGGTTATCAGGGTAGTTTTGAATATTCTCATATGAGATGTTATGAAGTCCTTCCATTAATATAAAAATAATCTCTTCTATGTGTATGGAAGTAAAGTTATTAAGGCTATACTCAGCAGTATAGAGATTTTCATAATTTGCCTCCTGTCTATGCAGAGAACAAATACGAGCACCTCTTGGTATAAAATATTGATACCTAATCAACACTTCTCGCCTGGTTTCTTCGGGCACAACATTTCGCTCTGTTTCCATGCATTCTTGGAAAATGCAATGCCCTGGTGTTTCAGCCGCTCTTCTTATGTTGGGCAACACAATATGTTGGGATATTTCTTCTGGTCTTTCTGGAACTTGTAAGCTCAAATCTCGAGCTTGGTCCCAGCAAACTCCACAAACTTCATTCATGGATGACATCTGTAAATAATTCATTTCATGAGATGGCCATAGTTATCAAAATAGTATTGATGAAATACAAATTAAGTACTAAGTTCGATAGACGTAAGTTGTGCCTAACATGTTCAAGCCTAAATGAAAAACAAACAAAAAATAGGTAGGACACAGCGAGATTCCTGATTGAATTTGAGCAACCCAAGCTGGAGAACAGTTCTTGAGATACAATAATTGGTTTCCTTCACCTTACAGAAAACCCTTGCTAAATAGCTATGTTGTTACTATGAGTGAATTTATTGCTCATTGGAGTAGAGTAGACGGGCTCATTTGACAATAGAAGGACCAGTATATCCTTTTGCTGTTAGTAGAGCCAACATCATGAGTGTCCCAGAGTTAGCAACATATAATGCCAGGTACAGATTGGTGAAACGTAACATGTACACAAACAACACAAATACAAACAAACACAAATTAGCCGTCCCAATTTGTGTAATGCAACATGAAATGTAACACAACATCTCGGCGAATTTGTTTCAACATGTGATACATTTTATGTTACATTTCACCAATCTGTGCCCGGCATAAGTGTAATGCCCTTTGCAAGGCAAGTGTTTATAACCTAGTTACTATAAATATATTATCTCATATATACCTGCTGGTGTTCCAACAAACGGGCAATATTGTTGGGATTCCACGCTTCATCTGATGTTGTGGTGGACAGACTCTGACCACATACAGCACACATTAAAAGAGTATGATCACCATCCACATGATCAGGTGAAGGGGGTTGAATATCTTCAACCGGTAGAGCAATCCTAGATCTTCTAGCTCTTAGCCAACATGGCACACAAGCTTCATCTTCAGAACGAAGCTGAAATAAAAAGTACCATTATTTTATTTCTTAGTTTAAATCAAATAAAGATAATTAATAATAGTTATAGTAGGTACATGTTTTTATACCTCTCGTGGTTGGATCCAAGTAGAAACTGTATTAGCCACTCTGTGTTCTTCTGCATTTGCCCCTTCAACCAAAATCCTGCGTCGACTAATTCTTAGTATGGAGCGTCCGCATACAACACAAACACTGTGATGGCCAACTCGTCTTCTCGGCATACTATCAGATGAATGTGAATGAGCAGCTAGCTGCCAGCATGCATGACAAACATGGTCAGCAGGTGTTATCTGGAAATAATGAAGTGATTTGGAGTACCGTTCAACATTATTTCATACACTTTCCTCTCCTTTTAGCGGTCATAATAGCATAGTAATACCTATTCTAACACTCTTAGACAAACCAAGTAAGACATGTAAATAACAATTTGTGTGTTTGAGATAGGGCACAAACTCCATGAAAAAACAGGTGACTCCCGCTACGGCTCGTTCTTGGTGCAGAGGTTAGCTATTGCCTTCCAACGTGGCAATGCTACAAGTGTTATGGGCACCTTTGCGCCAGGAACAGTTCAGGGCGGGTTATTTGAGGTGTTGTTATAATTATTTTTTCTGTTCTAAACTCAAAAATATTTTCTATTTGATCTATGTACAGTAACAGCCAGAAGTCGACTAGCAATCTCACAAAACAATGGCATAGCAATATTAGTTTACTTATGACCTTCTTCGGCGCCGCAGCCCGTATAGGTATAAGCGCCGCAGCCCGTATAGCGCAGGCGATAATGGTCATTGCGGTGTAAGTGGACTTCTGGCCGTTGACTGTACATACTTGTATTTCATTTATACTGTATAATTAATTATTGTCATGTACATTTATGTGAATAATATAAAAATAAATAGATTGTTATTAGGTGCCTATTTGTATGTTATAAATACACATAACCGTGTTTGTTAGTTTTTCTAATAGTAGATATTGAGATTAGTTTTAGCAGACATACATATTTAAGTGTGGTATGGTGTGGTTTATGGCAAGGACTACTTTTCAACACGTAAAACTTATCACAGAATTCATCACTGGCCCACTCCTATGCAGAATGTTATTCGTAAATTACTTACATCTCTAGGATATGTCCACAGTCGAATAGTATTGACCAGATCTTCACTCTCATCGGATAAAGCGTGCCTTCTTATTCGGGACAGGCGAACGTGGCAATTAACACATTGCAAGCTCGTCATTTTAAATATAGCACGTACACACGCACAGCACAGTTAATATAGCGTCCTTTCGCGAAACTACTATCAAGAGATAGAGTACGGAGAAGCAGATGCTCAACTCAACGTAAAAACGGCCAGATAATTCGCTAAAATGCTCAGATGCAGTCACAAACCACAATCCAAAACAACAGCAAAGAATCGAACTGACAGACAAGATTTTCTTTACCTGTCAATAAATAATTGCCATATGAACAAAAAAAATATTGACGACGAAAATCATTCACATCATTATATCGTTAACTATTATGGTTTAATGGTACAATTATGCATTCTTAGGTATAATATCTAAGTGTTTAATTATATTTAATGTTATTTCTATTTATAAATAATTAATTATCATTTCGATATTTGTGTTATTTTAAATATGGCAACTTCTAAAAACATAACTGCGTTTAGTTTACGATTTTATTACGTTTATTTATTCAAATCTTTTTATTGTCATTATTAATTAATCCGCACTTCTAAAAATAATACACTTACATGAAAATAAATGGCTTGGTTGTCTTATTATGTGGTACAAATTCTATAACACAACAACAAAAAAAGTACCCTGTACGAGCTCTGCCGTTTGCCTTTGTCAAAGCTATGGTTAAAATGTTCGAAGGGTTTGAACGTGGCCGCGCCATCTAAACGCGGAGAACCACGCGGCCACGGAGATCTTTAAAACTAAGCGTTGCACAGACCTGAAATTTTGTTAAATAACAGATTGTAAATAATTTGTAAAAATATAGAAAAATTCTAGGTTAATATTAATTTAGGAGCTGTGAGACTAGAACCCCCGTGGCCGAGCCATCGAAACGGTTAAAAACACGTGATAGCCGATATCTCGCTGAAAAAGCATCGCAGAGGTCTGAAGTATTTTGTAAAACCTAGATTTGCATCTGTCAAAATTTGGAAAAATGCAACAAAAATTTCTACTATAGGTTTATATTTCAGGAGCATTATAATACGGTATCGCGTAGAAATAAGTCGTGAACGTGATTATCTCTCGAAGAAAGTAGTTAAGTATTAGCGAGATATTTTTTTATAAACAACATCTATTAATACGTATTATTAGGGGGGATGCGCTGTGGTAGCCCGCGAAATTCATTTATTTTTGGGTTTTTTGCTATTTGAATGTCCGTGTCGGGTTGTAACTTGATCAAAATATGATATGCGGAAATAAAACATATGTATTTACATAATTTTAACCATAAAAATCATCAATACATTTCTCTAAGTTAGATTTCGAGCAGATTCTTCAAACGAATGAAATCTAACGAATCTGGCAAGGTCTGACAATCGAAAAATTAGCCCTTAGTTTAAAAGAGAATAAAAACAATGCAAATCAGCAAAGCAATCTAAAATTCTTTATTTTCTAACTAGAATCATTAACATCGAGAGTCTATGGACACATATATTCAGAGTAAGATGGGTTTTTCAGTGCACAAGCTCGAGGATCACCTTGTCTTACTACGTAATACACAGCTTTGTATTCTCGATTCTCACCCCGATTTTCTATGTAATTTAATACCCCAACCGTAGCCATTCCCATTCCCACCAGTCCCATAAAAGATGCACACATCACTTCTGGTATATCCCACCATGCTTGCTTAAATAATCCAACTAAACCCTTTCCAAATCTCACTGGGTGTCCAATTACTTTCGCTGGTGGAACCATTTCCGATATTATGTATTTTCAACGTGAACTGCGTCTTAATTCGATGAAATAAAGCGCTAAACTTCTTTTATTTTTAGTTAGTATACTCTTTGCCACTATTTGCTTTGTGCTAAACACTTTGTCACAATTTTATTACATAATGTCAGTGTCATTCACGCATGTCAATGAATGCCATGTCTAAAAAAAAGTTAAAATAATAAGCACTGAGGTTGTATACTTCCACAGTCATTGAAATCATGTTACGACTTCGTTGGTGTGGGGGCTTACTATGAGCTCTTATAGCAGGGCAGAAGTTGAACGTTTCCAGTGAGAGAGAGTGAAAGATTTTATCGTAAACTCTTCAATCCAGCTCTTGGTCTATACTTAAAAATTGAACTCATTATATCTTCTAAACTAAGACCCGACTAAATCTGTGACTTGGCGACTAATTTCGACTAATTAGCAACTAAATCTGGGAGAAAACAGGATCTTCGCTAGGTGCCCTAGTTTTTGAGATATAAAGGTGGCCAAGCTGGGGAGACTCTCTCCAGATCGGCCACCAATGACCCCTTGTAACTTTTGAACCAGTGACCGACAAATTCTGATATTTGGCGACAAATTTCGACTAATTAACGACTAAATCTTTGTGTTATCAAAAGTAAAATCCCTGATGGTGGCCAAGCCAGTGTCAGCCACACCTCTTATAGCAGTGCTATAAGAGCTCATAGTAAGCCCCCTGGTGTTCACAACTTAAAGGATAAAATGGTCTAACCTTGACAAGTGCGACCGCTGAGCGTGGGTTCGATCACAGTCACAGTCACAGCCTCACAGGTCATGCAATATAATTCCGTTTTCTCGTAACTCTTTAAACGTCGATTGACACCCGTGTGGAGATAACAATAAAAAATCTATTGTGTCTGCTAATTGGCGTGCGACGGGATAGTGGAATTTCTTCTGTAGCTTAAGTCTGAATTTGCGCCCTGTTATTTCGAAATTTATTCAACTCTACTTCAAAAAACGGAGGAGTGGAGGAGGTTATGCATGCAACAATTTTACCATGCGTGCCAAATAAGAATAGGATCGCGCTTACTGCCAACTTCACATGCTATGTGTCAAATTAGTACGCATATATAATGAAGTTCGTGAGTATTGAGGAACAAAATAGCGTCTTGACAGCAGTACTATTCTTATTTGGCACGCTTAGTACTAATTTCATGTATGTATGTATGTACACACAGCAGCAGGTCAAGTTACTACAAACTGTCAAATTTTGTCATTCGATTTTGAACTTAATCGTCAACATGTTTTTAAAATAATATGGAGTGGTATAACCTGTCTGTACCATCGATTTCTCTGTGATTACTGGGCCGATATACGTGATTGCCTTAATTTCCCTCAATAAACCCATATTTGGAACACGAGTAGACCATGATTAGGACATACAATACTTTTAATCCCGGTTAGTACGTTCCAGTGGGATTATTTCTGACAACTACGCGGGCGGAGCCACTGGCAAAAGCTGCCACCTATGACGAGCTTTCAATTTGAAACTTAATTAGTGTGTACTATACAACGTGCTGCCGCAATGGCGATATTTCTTCAACACGCGGGTAGTAGGGCTAGTGGCCAGTTAGTACCTAATCATAAAAATATAATATCCGTATCCGGTATCCGCTTTTAAATACTTAGGTCACGTTCTTTCCGATGACCTTAAGGACCATGTAGATATAGAGAGGGAGCGCAGGGCACTCGCAGTCCGGTGTAACATGTTGACCCGTAGATTTGCTCGGTGTACGGACCTAGTAAAGATCACCATTTTCAAGGCTTACTGCCAGAGTTTGTACACGAGTAATCTATGGGTCAGTTACACCAAAAAATCTTTGGATGTCCTGCGCGTCCAGTACAATAATGGGTTCAGGATGCTGTTGGGACTTCCTCGCTACTGCAGCGCGTCAGATATGTTTGCCCAAGCTCGTACCGACGGGTTTCACGCGATTGTGCGGAAAAAAACAGCTTCGCTGCTGAGGAGAGTTAGGGACAGTCCCAACAGCATCTTGAGAACTGTAGCGGAGAGCTTCAGTTCTCCAATTATAAAGCAGTTTGTGCGGAGGGTGATTGGTACTAACACTAGATAGTAAGTTGTTTTAATATTATGTTACTAACACTCTATGGATTACTTATTCCGAAATAAAAATCATTTAATTTAATTTAATTTTAATTTAATTTAATTTAATTTAATTTAATTAATTTATAATAAGATAAAATAATTCGTAAATTGAAAAAAAAATCAAACAAAATTAGGATCACTGTATCCAAGACATGCATGAAGCTATTGTTCTATTCCCGCTGGTAAAAGGGACAAACACTTTTTTTTTTGTTCATCGTTTGTCTATTGTTCTGACCCAGCAGATACTAGCTTCATGGAAAAAAACTCTAGTGGCGTGGCCTTTTTTTTCTCTCGTTCATTCAATTTCTTCTCTGCGCTACAGATTGCTCCAAGGTACTATTTTAGAACATAACATACATAATCAGCTTATAAGGTTCCCACTGCTGGGACACAGGCCTTCTCTCTGTGAAAGGGAACTGTATACTTGTGTTGAATTAATGTCACCATTGCGGTGGCAATATACAGTATGGAACCAACACCATTTGCAATGAATTAAACTGCTAGTAATACTAGTCCACAGAAGTATAACAAAATTAAATGGTAAATTAAAAACCTTAAATTATAAAAGTTACTTTTTCAAACAAAATAAATTCAGTAAAAGTAATCACTCTGTTTAGACAGCCGAGCTGGCCATCTGCGGTGCACAACATTGTTCGCCGAACATTGTTTGTTTTGTTTGCACACATGTTCTAGGATTCAAGTTCATTGACTCATTTATATTTTCGACATTATGATTTTATATTTTTGATTTAAATACTTATAATATTTTGACATTCTAAATAATGCATTTTTTGATTAATCTGAACCAGTATATTCATTTGTCACTAAACTTATTAATTCAAAAACTTAATAATATAAAATTTAATAACTTTAAATAATATTCTTTTATTGCACCTTGTTCTGATTTGCATGTACCTAGCTTATTATTTAATATTTCTACACCAGCAGTGGTGTGTGAAAGACCTCAATGTACCATATACTGAGAAATAAATACTTACCTTATACTTATACTTGCCCTAGTAATCCAATTCTACAGTGTTCCAATTTACTCAAAATTATAACTCTACTTTGTGACCTAATTACTGGATCGATTTCGTTAATTTTTTGTATATCGTCAGCAAAGGAGATATCAAGTATGTGGGTGGATTTATTGCATTTATGTGAGTTCCATACCGTATGTAGAACACAGTTCCTGACCCTTGTTTACGTCATAGTTCCCAACCCCTGACCGATTGACAAAACACAAAGAAAATTGGAAAACTATGGGGAAACCTTTGCCCAGCAGTGGGACAGTATAGGTTTTAAATTATTGACGTATAAAAGTGTTTGTAATGTATGTATGTTCAAACCTATGCAGAAATAAAATCATTCTTGTTTACAGCGTGGGGTGGGGTTCCCCACATTTATTTCTCTATGCCTGAAATTTTAAACTAATATTATAAAGAGGAAAGATTTGTTTGTTTGTTTGTATTGAATAGGCTCCGAAACTACTGGCCCGATTTAAAAAATTCTTTCACCGTTGGGAAGCTACACTATCCCCAAGTGACATAGGCTATATTATATTTTCAAAAAAAATAGGGATCCTTACTAAAACTCCAATAATGTAACCCGAGGTGTAAAAAGGTGTTTCTTACATCGCGTGCGCTGCGAAAACTATTGATGATAGAACAAAATAATGTTTTACGACCTACGAATTTGCAGAACACATCATTATCTACAAAAAGTGCCGCGACAGCATATGTCTAGCTATTATAGTTATGTCACAATAAGTGTACTTTTATTTTTAAAAAATAATTGTAATGCCGGCACTAGAAAAGGCTCTTTATTTGTCCCTTTTGGTATTAATCCTTATCAAAATAAAATACTTCACATTCAAGACTGCTTCAATACCTTTATATAACTTTTTGAATTATTCAATTCGGACATTCCATTCGGAAGATATCACGACTTTAAAAATGTAAGTATTAGAAAAACGTGGCGTGGTCGCCGCTCACCCAGCTCGGCTAGCTAGGCAGCCACCACCAGTGGTGAGAGGGTGAGGGGAGGGGTTGGTGAGGGAGTGGAGGGAGTGACGGGAGAGGGGAGGTGTTGGTGAGGTGGAGGTGAAGGGGAGAGGGAGAGGATGGGGACGCGGTGAAGGGGGTGCGAGAGGGGGTTGGCGGAGGTTAGCGAAACAGTGACGCGGTGAGGGTGGTGAGAGGGGGGAGGGAGGTATTAGGGAGGGGCGAGAGGGATGAGAGGAGAGGGGAAGGGGTGACGGAGAGAGGTGAGGGGGAGGGGCGAGGGGAAGTTGTGGTGAGGAGGAGTGGGAGAGGAGGGGTAAGAAAACTCCTGTCGTGCGTCGGAGCTGACACACACACTTTTTTTTTTTGTTTGTTTGAACGCGCGCTAATCTCTGGAGCTACCAGTTGGACTTAAAAAAAATCTTTTTGCATTTGATGCAAGTCTAAAGGAAGCCTATACGCATATTTAACATCACTCTAAGACCCTTAGGTGCCGAACAAAAAGAAAAAAATCAGAAAGTACGCTAAGCGAAAACGAAGCAATAGCGCGGGCAGGCAATGCGTTGCGATTGCGACGGGGTCAGTCTAGGGAACAAGAAATTTCACGTGGAGGAAGTCGCGGGCAGAAACTAATTTAACTCGGCCTGTTACCTTATCACGCCTTAACGGCTGAACGAATTTGGATGAAAGGGATAGAGATAGACCATTGACCTGATTAGCACCTTAGCACATAGGATAATACTTTTTATTCCAGTAGTACGTTCCCGTGAGACAATTTCCGACATCCACGCAGGCGAAGCCGCGGGCAACAGCTAGTTTTAAATAAAATTAGTTCTCTGTGCTAGGTGTGGGTCGTTACGTGATTTTCGCGAAACGTAACGTAACTAGTGACTTCGAAGGCGTCACCAGTTTTGAAAACAAGTGATTTTAGTAACTAGTTATTTTTCAAAATCTGTTCAGTGATTCAACATGGTTATTCTATCGAAGTATTACAGTTATTTACGAAACGAAAACATTGTACCTACCTAATGTAATTACTTACGTTACTTATCACAAGTTTAGTTTTTGTGGCTATGTAATTACATAAATAACAAAATTAACGAGTTTTAACAAAGTATTGCAAAAACATGCATGAGGCAGTCAATAATTCTCGACCATGCGCGAACTAATTTGAACTAAACGTAGGTAAATAAACCATCAATGATATCTTTCCTTCCTCGGTCACTGCATTGTAATGTAACTACTTACAAAATCACGTGTTTATAGTTGCACTCGAAACTAGCTATTCGGTTACACGCCCATAACTAGTTCGGATTAATTCGTGTCACCGCTCGGGATTTCGTCTCATTCATTCGGTCACTGCATTGTAATGTAACTAGTTACAAAAATCACATGTTTATCGTTTCACTCGAAACTAGTTATTCGGTTACATGCCCCGTAACCAGTTATTGTAACTAGTGACGTGAAATAACGCCCATACCTACTCTGTGCAGTTATCCCCCTGTCACTGTCAGTGTCACCTGTCGGGTCGGCTGTCACTGCGGAACCAAAAGGAACTCGCCAAACTCTGAAGTCGGGATAATTCGTAAATTAATAAATTTACGTTAATTACAATGGCTGCTGCATCGAGACGCACTCTTGGTCAACTACTCCAACAAGGATGGACTGAAATCCCTGAAGTTTTGGCAACAACAGGCCTCGCACTCGCAGGCATTGGTATGGCTACATTAGGTTGTTACAATTACCTGAAAATGGACGGAGACAACAGGAGATACAAGAGTACCTACGTAGTATTGAGACCAGACGACCCAAAAGCTAAACTAATTCGCAAAGATTAATATTGTAATTCGTGTAAATAAATGTCTGCAGTTGTGGAATATTAGCTTCAATCTATTATGTAATAAAGATCACTGTCAAGTGTTATCAAGTTGTTGTTTATTTTTAACTAATTTCTGAAGTGACTTAGTGGGACCATAAACACATCCTTTCAAACTTGTGAGTTAATAAAAGAAAACAGTAAACAATATTTTGTGCATCGTTTTGTATTTGATTAGTTATTAGATTAGATCATATGGCGACAGGTCACAACAATGATGTTAATAGTATACCTCATTGGGTCACAAGAACAACTTGCGACCCACGGATGCCCCTCAAGTTAAAGTCTGTGATAAGGCCTGCCATACTGTATGGATCAGAATGCTGGGCCATGAAGAAGACAGACGGAAAAGATATGGAGGTGTGGATTGACATAAATGGATAAAGTAAGAAATGAGTTTGACCTGTGACAGAAAAGTTGAATAATAATAATAATAATAATCTGTGGCCCGACTGTCAAGCTGACGGTTGAAAAATATTTTCTCCGTGTATTTTTTACTGGATTTTTAAACTTTAAATGCAACAATGTTAAATTATGTGCAATATGTGTTCCTACATAATTCCTTCCAACCAAAAATTAGCATAAAAACAAAAAAATACTGTACCAGATTACAAGAAGAACTTACTTACAATAAAACTAGAAGAGAATAATAAATATGGAGATTATAATACCAATTCAATGCTGACGAGAAGTCGGGCGCAACAGCTACGAAACACACAACCAACATCTTCGGGTTCGTCGCTCAGCTCCGCCTCGCAGTTGCCGGAACCTGCTCCAGACGTGAGTCAAGTGATACCGGCCGCTGCAGTTGCGTCGAGCTCGAGCGACGAATACTTCTCACCGCCGACGACACCACCACCAGTACGTCGACGTGGAAGAGGCCGACCACCGGCCAGTTTAGGACCCCGAGGCCCATCGGCCTCTGATAGGGTCCCCGCTCCCGGTGGAAGTGTGCAGCGCATGAGGTGGACACAAACTGTCAACGAAAATGTCATGCGCGCATACTTTGGGGCTACAGAGGGGGGAAGTAACTTGACTGCGTACCGTGGTCGGATGCTCTCTCTGTTTCAGGTGCTTGAGCCAGCTGTTAACGTGTCGGCGCAACGACTGTCGGATCAGGTGCGGGTCATCCAGCGTAACCATATGCTGGATGACGTCGTACTTGATCGACTACGTCTCGAATCACGGAATAGCCGTGTTACATCTGTTTCGCCTATGGTCGCGGTGCAACTGCAAAATTTACCAAGTGCTTCACCGCGACCCGACTGCGTTGGTGAAGAGGATGATAGCGGGGCTATATCCGTGAGTTCCCAATGCAATGTACAGTTGAGGAGCGCTTTGGAAGATGCTTTCCGGGAGTACCGTTCCGCTCCGCCTGGACTTAGACCACGTTTACCTCGTTTGCCCATGCACAAGAAAAACAAGGCGCTGGTGGGTGCTCTAGACTCGCAGCTGTCAAATTGTTTTGATGGCAGCAAAGACCTCGCCGATACCCACTCAATCTTGTACTGCGCAGCTGTTGCGGCATGTCGTGTGGCTCATGTTAAATTTCCTAACAGTGACAGAGTACCACGACCAAAACCAGCCGTACCAGCTTGGCAGTGCAGGATTGAGCGTCGTATAGGTGAGGCTAGAGCACTCATCGGCAAACTAATCTGTTTCAGGGAGGGCAATACTCGCCCTAGAGTGATGCGCTTTGTGAGGCGGGCGTTCTCGGGGACGGATATTAGTCCTCGAGATTATTTCGCCTGCGTCACAGAGCGTATCGACTTCCTGAAACAGAAGATCTGTGCATGGGCAAACCGTATTCGTCGGTACAGGCGGAGAGTGGAGCGGTACACTCAGAATCGCACATTCCAGAGCGATGAAAGGTGGGTCTATAGGGCTTGGGAGCGACCTGACCAAGGTGTGGCTGACACGCAACTACCGGATGATGACGCCATGTGTTCGTTCTGGCGAAGCATCTGGTCGGTGCCTGTCAGTCACACTGAGGGTGATTGGACTAGGGAGGTCGAGCGAGCGTGTGATCATATACCACAAATGGGGGCACTTACCATCAGCCCCCAAGATGTAGCTCGTGCGGTCCGCCCGTTACCTAACTGGAAATCTCCAGGGCCGGACGGGCTACACAACTTTTGGATAAAGTGGTTTCAAAGGTCGCACGCCCGCTTGGCATCCCAGTTCCAGTCGGCCTTACAGTCAGGATCGCTACCCCAGTTCCTAACGACAGGAATAACCCACCTGCTCCATAAATCAGGTAGTACTGCGGAACCCAGAAATTATAGACCGATCACTTGTCTACCGACGGTCTATAAGGTTCTTACATCCATTTTGAGAGCTAAAATTAACAAACACATAGACACCAACTCCATCATGTCTGCCTCTCAAAATGGATGTGGGAACGGGTCCCGCGGTACTAAGGAGCTGCTCCTCATCGATATGACCATTAACCAGCAGGTTCGTCGTTCCCGAAAGGATCTGTCGACATGTTGGATAGATTATAAGAAGGCCTATGACTCGGTGCCACATACATGGCTCATGAGGGTGCTGGAGTTGTATAAAATAGATGCAACTTTACGCACCTTCCTGATGTCGTGTATGGGGCAGTGGAGGACGGTCCTTCGCTATCCAGGATGTCGAAATATCCAGAGGAATAGCGAACCGATAAGGATCGAGCGAGGTATATTTCAGGGCGACAGTTTGAGTCCACTTTGGTTCTGCTTAGCCTTGAATCCTCTAAGCACACTGCTGGAGGATTCAGGTCTAGGCTACCGATTGAGGAGAGATGGTCAGGTTATATCTCACCTCCTTTACATGGATGACTTAAAACTTTTTGCCCCCAACAATCTGCAACTGATGGAGCTACTGAAGGTAACGGAAACTTTCAGTAGCGCCATCAGGATGGAATTTGGTGTGGACAAATGTGCGGTCATGCATGTAAAGCGAGGGGAGATTGTGGAATCCGTGAGAACCCAACTCTCGGATTCCATACACCTAAGATCTCTCTCCTCACTCGAAACCTACAAGTATTTGGGTATGTCGGAAGCGTTAGGCATCAACGCTGCTGACATGAAACAATCGTTGAGGGAACGTTTCTTTGGCCGCCTGAATAAAGTTTTAAATAGTCTTTTATCAGGCGGAAACAAGGTGCGTGCCTTCAACGGTTGGGTCATGCCGGTTTTGATGTACTCTTTCGGCATACTCAAATGGACTCAGACGGAACTTGACGCCCTGGATAGGAGGGTCCGCACACTGCTGACCGCAAATCGGATGCATCACCCACGGTCATCGGTGATGAGACTGTATATCCCGCGGAAATGCTGAGGTCGTGGCTTCTTAAATGCTAAGACCCTGCACAACCGTGAGGTATGCAGTCTCAGGGAATACTTCCTAGAAGCCGACGTGGGGATGCACCGAGATGTGGTCTCAGTAGATAAGGGCCTCACCCCGCTCTCCTTAGCTAACGAGAACTGGCGCAAACCTGTAGTATTAGATACTAATGACCGCAGGGAGGTATGGCAGAGCAAAGAGCTTCACGGGCGCTTTTACCGGGTCCTACATGGGCCCGATGTAGACTTCTTAGCGTCCGTATCCTGGTTGCGATTCGGTGATCTGTTTGGGGAAACCGAAGGTTTTGTCTTTGCGATTATGGACGAAGTTATGATGACGAACAACTACCGGAAATATATTGTGAAGGACGGCACGGTTGACATCTGTCGGGCATGCCACCGTCCGGGGGAATCAATCCGTCACATTATTTCTGGCTGTTCTCGTCTGGCTAACGGAGACTACTTGCATAGGCACAACCTTGTAGCCAGGATTATCCATCAGCAACTTGCTCTGAAATACAGTCTTGTTGAATCAGAAGTGCCATACTATAGGTATGTGCCCGACCCAGTTCTAGAAAATGGCAATATCACGTTGTATTGGGATCGGTCTATCATCACTGACAGGACTATTGTTGCCAATAAACCTGACATAGTGGTGATAGATCGATTAGAGCGTCGCACGATGATTGTTGATATAGCGGTACCGCATGACGAGAACCTCGTGAAAGCCGAAAAAGATAAGCAAATTAAGTATCTTGACCTGGCTCGCGAGGTTGTCGACATGTGGGATGTGGATACAGCAGTCATTGTGCCGATAGTCGTGACGGCCAATGGCATAATAGCCAAGAGCCTCGATCAACACCTGAGGAGGCTCTCGTTAGGCGGCTGGATCAAGGGCTTGATCCAGAGAGCGGTACTTCTGGACACGGCGCGTATCGTTAGGAGGTTCCTCTCTCAGCAGCCCTGACCGCCGGTAGCTTGGACCCTGTTCCCGATACCGGTGGGCTACTATTTTTTATATTTTTAAATGTTTTTTTTATTTTTGTTTTTATAAAAATATTTAAAAATGTAAATGATATGTTGTACATAAATGGAATAAAGATAATAATAATATCAACACGCGTCAAAATTTTCTTATATCGCATTTTACTTATTTATTTATTTCCTCAACAATATAAAGTATCAGAAAGCACGAAAACTACAATAAAACCTTTGGAAAAATATGAATATATAAATAAAGAACCACAAAATGAAAAAAACAAATAATAGTAGTAAAAAAACCAAGAATGACGTTTGTCAAGATTGGCCTACAAATCTAAGCCTAATAAGATGATTGATGCGATGTAGATGATGCAAACAAGAGCCAAAACACGAATACAGGCACACCCACCATCTCCGGACTCGTCGCTCAGCTCCGCCTCACAGCCGGTACGCGCCTCAACCGTGAGCGCTGTGTCACCGGTCGCTGCAGTTGCGTCGAGCTCGAGCGACGAGTTTTTCTCCCCACCGTCGTCACCAACACCACCACGGCGGCGAGGAAGAGGACGGCCACCAGCGGGCTTGGGACCTCGAGGCCAACCGGCCCCGAACAGGGTCCCCGCTGCCGGTGGAAATGTGTCGCGCATGCGATGGACCCAGTCCATAAATGAAAATGTCATGCGCGCATATTATGGGGCTACAGAGGGAGGAATTAACCTTACAGCGTATCGAGGACGGATGCTCTCTCTGTTTCAGGTGCTTGAACCTGCCGTCAACGTCTCGGCCCAACGATTGTCGGATCAGGTGCGCGTCATCCAACACAATCATAGGTTGGATAACGCTACACTTGATCGGCTGCGCTCGGAAATGCAGAGTAGCTCTGCTAGTAACCCTCCCCCATCCCAGAATGTCATGCATGTGCCTGCCGAGATTCCACTGCGAGCAAACCAGCGTGATGAGGAGGAGAATGCCAGAGCTATATCTGCAGACAACCTATGCAATGTGGAAATAAGGAGCGCTCTGGAGGATGCGATCCGTGAGTACCGGTTCACATCACCTGACCTTAGGCCACGACTACCACGTTTGCCCATGAATAAAAAAAACAGAGCACTGGTGTGTGCTCTGGATGCGCTGTTACCAAATTTTATTGAAAGCAGCGCAGATCTTTGCGATACACACTCAATCTTGTATTGCACGGCTGTTGCGGCATGTCGTGTAGCTTGTGTCAAATTTCCAAACACTGACCGAGCTACACGGCCAAAACCCGCTGCACCAGCCTGGCAGTGCAGGATTGAGCGTCGTATTAATGAGGCCAGGGTACTCATCGGGAAGCTCATCTGCTTCAGGGAAGGCAATACACGCCCAAGGGTGATGCGCTTTGTGAGACGGGCGTTCTCGGGAACTAATGTTAGTCCTCAAGAATATGTATCCCGTGTCACAGAGCGCATCGACTTTCTGAAGCAGAAAGTTTATGCATGGGCAAACCGTATTCGTCGGTATAGGCGAAGAGTGGATCGGTATTCTCAGAACCGCATGTTCCAGAGTGATGAAAGGTGGGTATACGGAGCATGGGAGCGACCCATTCCCACTCCAGGTGTGACTGACGTGCGTCCACCGGATAATGAGACCATGAGTGCTTTTTGGCGAAGCATTTGGTCGGTGCCTGTCAGTCACACTGAAGGTGATTGGATGCGTATTGTTGAGCAGGCGTGTGATTCAATACCAAACATGGATGCTGTTACCATTAGTCCTCTGGATGTGGCCTGTGCAGTTCGTCCGTTGCCTAACTGGAAATCTCCAGGGCCGGACGGACTGCACAATTTCTGGATTAAATGGCTACAAAGGTCACACGCCTGCTTAGCCTCGCAATTCCAGTCATCTTTAGAGACTGGGTCGCTACCACTGCTCTTTACGACAGGAGTTACCCACCTGCTCCATAAATCAGGTAGTACAGCGGAACCTAAAAACTATAGACCAATAACTTGTTTACCGACGGTCTATAAAGTCCTTACGTCCATTCTTAGAGCAAAAATTGCACACCATATTTATAATAACTCGATTATGTCTGTGTCTCAGAATGGATGTAGGAATGGGTCCCGCGGTACTAAGGAGCTGCTCCTTATAGATATGACCATAAGCCAACAGGTTCGTAGATCCCGGAAGGATCTGTCGACATGTTGGATAGATTACAAGAAGGCCTATGACTCGGTGCCACATACATGGCTCATTAGGGTGCTGGAGTTGTACAAAATAGACGCAACTCTACGCACCTTCCTGATGTCGTGTATGGGGCAGTGGAAGACGGTCCTTCTCTATCCAGGATGTCGACGGATCCCAGGGATCGATGAACCAATCAGGATTGAGCGGGGAATATTTCAGGGCGATAGTTTGAGTCCGCTTTGGTTTTGCTTAGCCCTGAATCCTCTAAGCACACTGCTGGAGGATTCAGGTCTGGGCTATCGGTTGAGAAGAGGTGGTCAGGTAATATCTCACCTCCTTTACATGGATGACTTGAAACTTTTTGCCCCCAACAATTTGCGACTGATGGAGTTACTGAAGGTAACAGAAAACTTCAGTAGCGCCATCAGGATGGAATTTGGTGTGGACAAATGTGCAGTCATGCATGTAAAGCGAGGGGAGATTATGGAATCCGTGGGAACCCAACTCTCGGATTCCATACACCTTAGATCCCTCTCCTCAACCGAAACCTACAAGTACTTGGGTATGTCGGAAGCGTTGGGCATCAATGTTGCTGACATGAAGCAATCGTTGAAGGAGCGCTTCTTTGGCCGCCTGAAGAAAGTATTTAACAGTCTTCTATCAGGTGGAAACAAGGTGCGCGCCTTCAACGGTTGGGTCATGCCGGTTTTGATGTACTCTTTCGGCGTACTCAAATGGACTCAGACCGAACTCGACGCCCTGGATAGGAGGGTCCGTACGCTGCTGACTGCGTATCGAATGCATCACCCACGGTCATCGGTAATGAGACTGTATATCCCGCGAAAGTGTGGAGGTCGAGGCTTTTTAAATGCTAAGACCCTCCACAATCGCAAGATATGCAGTCTCAGGGAATATTTCCTAGAAGCCGACGTGGGGATGCATCGAGATGTGGTCGCGGTGGACAAGGGCCTCACCCCACTCTCCTTGGCGAAAGAGAACTGGCGCAAACCTGCAGTACTTGATACTAACGATCGTAGGGAAGTATGGCAAGGCAAAGAGCTTCACGGACGCTTTTTCCGGGCCCTCCATGGGCCTGATGTAGACTTTTTGGCGTCTGTATCCTGGCTACGTTTCGGCGACCTCTTCGGGGAAACCGAAGGTTTTGTGTGTGCAATTATGGATGAAGTTATCATGACGAATAATTATCGAAAATACATTGTCAAAGACGGTACGGTTGACATCTGTCGGGCATGCCACCATCCCGGTGAATCAATCCGACATATTGTTTCCGGTTGTTCTCGTCTTGCTAACGGCGAATACTTGCACAGACACAATCTAGTGGCTAGGATTATCCACCAGCAACTTGCCTTGCAGTACAACCTTGTGGAGTCCGAAGTGCCATATTACAGGTATGTGCCCGACCCAGTTCTCGAGAATGGCCAAGCCACATTGTACTGGGATCGATCTATCATCACAGACAGGACTATTGTAGCCAATAAGCCTGATATTGTGGTGATAGATCGACGAGAGCGCCGTGCAATTATTGTTGATATCGCTGTCCCTCATGACGAGAATCTCGTGAAAGCTGAGAAAGATAAAAAAATTAAGTATCTTGACTTAGCACACGAGGTTGTCGACATGTGGGACGTAGACTCTGCAATCATTGTACCGATAATCGTTACGGTTAATGGCCTAATAGCACAGAGCCTCGATCAACACCTCAGGAGGCTCTCATTGCGCGGCTGGATCAAGGGCTTGATTCAGAAAGCAGTACTCCTGGACACGGCACGCATAGTGAGGAGGTTCCTCTCTCTAGAGCCCTGACCACCGGTAGCTTGGACCTTGTTCCCGATATCGGTGGGCTACTATTTTTATATTTTTAAATGTTTTTTTTTTAATTTTTGTTTTTATAAAAATATTTAAAAATATAAATGATATGTACATAAATGAAATAAAGGAAATAATAATATATTTATTTGACACAACATATGTTACATTTGAACAGATATACAGGACACAATCAAATTTTCTTAATTTTATACTGAAGGCATCTGTGTCTGAACTAGATAAAAATATCTGTATCTCGGACATCAGCGCTCTTCCTTATGATGACCATTACATTACTAACTTAATTAGACATAATATTAATAGGAGGTATATCATAGCACAGAAAAAAGTTTAAAACAAAATAAACAAAAATGGTGTGTGGAGTGTTAACCTCTCGGTGTGTAGTGTGTGAAAGTGAGTGAAAGAGTGTGAGAGGGTGAGTATAAAAGACATTTACTATCTAACTATCTTTAATAAGTTTTCTGTTTCTTCATACGTATGTTTACTTATAAAATTAAAGGTTTTACTTTTACATATCTTTTTATTTAGCGGGTATATTTCCAAAGCGTCATTTATTTTATTATATAGGTACGGCCCCAAGAAGCAAAAATATTTGTTTACGTAAGCATGCCTGAAAAAAGGTCGGTCATTATTACTAATAACATTATTTCGTCTTCTAGCTAGATCACCCTTTGAGAATTGTAGTAAAGAGTGTTGCTTCATAACCACAAGAAATATAAACAACTGGCGAATTGTCAGAACCTCACACGACTGGTAAACAAGATGGGTTGGGTACAAATATGGGCGAAAAGTACTAACTTTTAGTACAGCCCTCTGGGCTATTTCTAAGGGCTTTAATATAGTTTTATGTGCACCTCCCCAAACGGTGATACAATATTGAAGAATGGACTGTACTAGTGCTAAGTATATTTGCTTCACTAATTTTGGGGCGCAACATGTCTAAGGTTCTTGAAAACATAGATCAATTTTCTTGTCCTAGATGTAAGAAGGTGAATATGGTGTCTGAATGAGAGGTTACAGTCAAGAATAATTCCAAGATATTTAATTGACGCTGTCTTTGTTACTGTTGGACAAGAGCAAACCAAGCTATTACAACAACTATGTGCTGTAATCGAGGGGGTATAAGGAAGCTGTATATTTAGAGTGAGCATCGAGAATGTCATGTACTGGGTTTTCTCCGGATTAAGAGTCAGGGAGTTATTCTGCAGCCAATGAGTCACAAAATTGAATCCATCCTGCGCCTCCCTATATACTTTGTCCCAGGTATCGGCAGAGAACAACAAAACTGTGTCGTCTGCATATGATATAATTTTACCTCCTGAAAGGTCTAGTTTACAGAGATCATTCAAGTATACAAGGAAGAGTGTTGGTCCCAGAATGCTCCCCTGCGGAACTCCGTGAGTGATAGGTATATCGCTGCTGATACAGTCATTAATCTTAACGCACTGAAAACGATTAGAGAGGTAGTCGTTTAAAAGTTGCAGTTGATTTCCTCTTATTCCAAGGCGTTCTAATTTTAGAATCAGCAAAGGCGTAGAGACCGTGTCAAATGCCTTGGCTAGGTCAAGGAAAATGCCTATTGTCTTTTTACCTGAATCAATATTTTTTACCACATAGTCCTGGAGCTCGTGGACTGCATCACTAGTAGACTTACCTGCTCTAAAACCAAACTGGTTCTTGGATAAAAGGTTATTTGATTCCAGGTAATCAATCAATCTACTATTTATTAATCGTTCTAGAAGCTTGGAGATCGAAGGCAATATGGAGATGGGTCTATAATTAGTGACACGGTCTCTATCACCCGACTTATAAAGATGGAAATTGTTTGGCTTGGTATGGGCTTGTGATGAGGAAGGAGGAAATGCATGTCACCTAACAGACTGATGAATATACATGTTGATGGATGGCGAGGGAGAGGAAGGCCAAAAAAAAAAGATGGATGGATTGTGGGAGGAATGATATGAAAGAGAAGTGAGTGAATGATGGTGTGACGGTTGATAAGGGAGAATCGAAGAAGAGAATGTGTTGCACCAACTCCAAGTAACATGGGATAAGGGCAGGAAGATGATGATTTGATTAGTGTTTACTTTAAAATGTAAAATGCCTCTGTCGGTACCATACGGAGATTCCTAGTGAACCTTGTGATGACCTATGTCAAAAAACAACTTGTGATTTTTTGACATAAATATATTTAATGTAGACTTCTGAATTCCTCATGGATACCTGCATCTGAGAAGAATACAGGCTTATTTTGGGCACACTAAGGTTTAACAAGCAGTAACACTTTCTCAAGAGTCAATGCCTAAGAAAAGCTATTACAGTTCGAAATAAAATGCAAATTAAAAATTGTTAATTAACTTTATTCATTACAAACATTCATCAAATTTGTTCATACAAGAGTCTTATAATAATAATAATATTGATTGTCATCAATCATAGACACAATTCACCGTTTTTGAAATATTAGGCAATCAACTGTCATGTTATGAGCACAAGGGGGTTACTATGAGCTCTTAGAGCAGGGCAGAAGTTGAATGTTTCCAGTGAGAGAGTGACGGTGCTATAGGTCATATATAGCTCCATCTCTATCTGTCACTGGAAGTGTTCAACTTCTGCCCTACTTTAAGAGCTCATAGTAAGCCCCCAGAACACTATTACTCCCGATTACTCCTTAGCAGAGGTTATGAAGCACAATTAAATTTCTATTGTGACCAACCTCTACCGAGGGTGATCAACAGGTATAAATGATCCTAAAACTTTACACTGAATCTGTTCCACTTTTGCATAATATTACTTCTGACTAATAAAAATGTTGAGTGAAAGCTAAGGCCCATAATACAGAACCTCACTCAAGATTCAAGCATTACTTAAAACTAGTTTCGAACAACCAAATGGCTTTAACCCCTCAAGTGTCGAATGCACCCCATGTGTGCATAAGAAAAACCCTTTTTTTGTTCGGTACATAAGCTTATATCACATATATATAAATGTAAAAAAACATTATCCGATGGAAAACCAATCAAATCATTAGTTGTGAACTTATGGAGTTCGCAGCTAACCTCCCCTCCCCCCCCCGCGTGTCAAATGCACCGCAAGTGTGCAAAAGGACAAAACTTTACATAATAGGTATATATAAGCTTAGATGACGTATATATATACGTAAAAAACATCATCCGATGGAAAACATATCATTATCAGTAGTTGTGAACCTATGGGGTTCGCAACTAACCCCCAACTCTCCCCACTCGCTGGGGTTTTGGGTCTAAAATCAGCCAAACTCAGACACTTGAGGGGTTAACTAGTTTTTTTAAGTAAAGCTGTAGGTTCTGTAATACGGTCTTACGTGACTTACTAGTAATTTTACATTTGTCAAGAACTTAACTCATTATAAATCACACATTCAGAAACACTATAATATAACAAACATCTATTTATGATTATGATACAAGACTTACATTATATTATTCTATTATTATTTGAAAATGGTGGGATACAGTGAAACTTATATTTAATTTGACTGCATCTACAATAGTTCACAATCTTTTTGGCCGAGCTGAAGTGAGCGCGACCGCCATCTTCTGCAACTGATAATCAGTTTGCACCTACTTTCAACCCGGCCAAAAAGTTTATGAACTACTTTACATAACGTGAAGAGATAAAAGCCTATTTTAGATTTACGAGAGTAGATTGTTTCCTTTGGCAAAATGTCTTATAATAATATAGAAATAGAAAACACATAATTTGTTTTTAATAGTGATGTCAGTGATGTTTTGTTTTAAAGACAAATAGCTCAAATACACACTAGCTAAACTTACTACTTTCAGTTGTAACCATAGACTTATAAAAAAAAGATGGACTCCGCGCTGCGCATATCGAAAGTGAAGCACAGTAAGTATGCCGGGTCCGTTTGTACAAACACGCCTCGCGCACACATTTACATCATAGTATGCCGACCGGCCGCCATTACGTGACACGAGCGACGGCGTCTTTGCAGGTACTCAAATCACGCACACATAGATCGGTAGGGTGCTTCACTTTCGATATGCGTGGCGCGGAGTCCATCTTTTTTTATAAGTCTATGGTTGTAACATTCACAGTAAAAAATAGGCAAAGGATTACACTGGTTTAAAAAAAATAAAGTGCTCATCTCATGTGTATGCTTTGATCAGAGTTTTACTATACCAATAGATATTCTAAAGATGCGTCAACTACACCAAAATTTTGAAATGAGCAATTGCTTTTTAATGCCTGTTGCAACTTTGTACACTACTTGAATGTACACGAACGTGCAAATGCTTGCAGTGTGGACACCCCTTTATTATCACAGTCCACGATGTTTTATAACTACACTACTCACTCAAATTATGTATTTGTCACTTGGCCAAAACTAGAATCACTTTATCTCATATGTAGTCCACTTCCAGACTCACTAGATGCGGCGTTATTATTAAATTCACTGCTTGATTTATTTTGTATAGATCTAACAATGTTTGTTCACTTCACGTTTTATAAATACAGTAAGTGGCAGAATAGGAATGTGCTTCAAAAGAATTGTGGTATTTGTGGTAGTCATCTTATAGCATTGTGTATATTGCGGCAAATTGGCCTGTTCTTGACCTCAATCTCACTTGCTGAAAGTGAGGTTGACAATTAAACAAATGTACACACAAGATGCCTCTTCACACTGCATTTACAATAAGATTAGAAATTAAACCTTTTTTACAGTCCATTCAACCGATTTTGACGTCTATTCCATAGGCTTAAGGATACTATTAAAGGCAAAAAAGTGGTTACAATAACAACTGTTTACTGCAGCTGCCATTTGTCATGCCACCAACGCAATAGAAGTCAAAATCGGTTGAACGGACTACAAAAAGAGTTTGTTTAAATGTGTAATCTTATTGTAAATGGAGTATAAGTCTTGTTGATGCATTATTATTCCTATTTTGAGGTAAGAGAGAGTGCACCTGTGTCTGCACACTTGTGCCCTATAATATGTCCCGTGTTGATGGCTATTCTCTGCTGAGATTTGCCGCTATGTCCTAAATTAGGTCTCTAGGACTATTCCTACTCTGTCACACACTGTACTCCTATTGTTCACTTCACAATACTATTATTATTACAAAGCACTGCAGATACACAGTGAGGTCCGATGGTCCATCAAGTAAGATTATCTGAACAAGAAGGCCATCACGGAACGCCGATGCTATTTCTCTTTTTTCTTTTTACCCGTCGTCGCTTTGGATGTGGACTGGCCCTTGCTGGTTGTTGGTTTCTCTGTGTCAGTTTTGCTTTTCTTTTTCTGAGTAAAAGAAAATGGGTTTTATAAAACAAAAGATGTTTTTTTTTAGGCTGCTAATTAAATGCATGAAAACCAGGTAAATTATAAAAAAAAAATGTGTGATTAAAGTACAAATGTATATAATACAGAGAGGACGGCTGATAAAGATCATTATCGTCATAACATTACGCCTTGTTTCCCTGAAGGTTTGGGCGAAGGTGTACACACGGCTACACATCAAGCTATATATTTCCAGTTTACACTGACCTCTCATTGTAAGGAAATCATATACAATGCGAGATCAGCTTATACTGGAAATGTATAGCTTGATATAGCCGTGCGTACCTATAGTACACCCATATTTCATCAGTTATGTTTAAGTCCCATGTAATAGGGGGCAAGCCTATTGCATGACTGCGCGCGAGTGACGCATAAAGCAACACCGTTTTTTTTTTGCTCCGCAGTTTTTTTGTCATAAAAATAGTTTAAAGTAGTTTATAGTACAAGTGACTTATACCTGTGTAAAGCTGACGAAAAGGACGTTTCAATTCATGTTAAACCATCTTAAAACTCTTCGTAGATCGTGAGTAATTAGGAAATAATTTTCAAAATATTTGCATAACGCCTACAATCCCTCACCTACGACAACCCGCGGTCGCTTCGCTGCTACGCACACAGACGCACTACTTACACGCACGTGCGGGTGGTGCGGGACGCAGGGACGCAGGTGTGCCGATTGACCGCTCGAAGCTTCGCATGGAAGTCGCAATTTTTATTAAATAATTATTTTATTCTATTTTGTAATTTTGCTTGCTGTGATTACTCATCTCAAAAACGGCATTATGATTTGCTCTGCATGCAATACGGAATTACAGTCTGGTGATGCTTTTCTTGAATGCACGGCGGCAGATTGTATTAAAATTTACCATTACCTATGTAATAACCGGCAGCTTACGCTTGAAGAAAGAGCTACTTGGGTATGCCCTGAATGTTGCTGTGCGGCAAGGAAAGGTGGTCGTAACTACGAGCTGCCGATATCAGTAAGCACGCCAATTATACTTAAAAATGCATCTGCTCGTAATAAAAGTCACCCGCCCCCGCAATCGCCGGTAGACTCGATTTTCTATGGGTTTAGAAATGCAGCAACTTCGCGAGCAAATAAATATGCTCACAGAACAGCTTACTGATGCCGTCTCTACTATTGGACAGTATCATATCGCGCTCACCGATTGCACGAAAAAGATTGAAGCTTGCAACGAAAAGCTGAATAAATTAGAGCAAGCACCAGAATGCAGCCGTTGCCATATCATTTCTCCAGACATACCTACTCAACCGGAGACTGTGAATGCAAGCGGCAGTCAGTCGTACAGTAACATTGTTAACTCGAAGCCAAAGGTTAAGCGTCGCAACCCACAGCAAAAAGACAATAAAAATATAGTTCTACCGGCAAGTACCATTGCTGTGCAAGTGGAAAGCGATTTGCTGGTTGCACCCTTGCAGCCCACAACTTCCTCGCAGCCTACTAAACCTGTTCAAGCAACCGTACAACTAGAAGATCCTGTCATAATTCCAGCACCACAAACTGACGAGCACGCTGCCAATGATGAATGGGTAGAGGTACGCAAACACAAACCTAAACCATTTAATTCTGTTCGTGGCACTGCGGGACCTGAGGCTACCCCTCTGAAAGCTGTTGAGTTCCGCAAATACATTCACTTATGGAACATGATGTCCGGGGCCACTGATATTCAATGTTACCTCCAAAAGATGTGTCCGACGGGTAACTGTACCGTGGAAGAACTTAAACCTAAAGGGGACTATAAGTCATTTAAGATCGGAGTACCCGAAGATTTTTTTGAAAAAGCAACTGCAGGGGATATATGGCCCACTAATGCTAGATGCTAATGTAAAGGAGTGGTTTTTTCGAAGACAACCAAGCAAATTCCAATAAACGAAATATGTATCCAACGCTTAACCTAAAAGAAAAACCGCTTATCAGCTTAGTTTACCTAAACGTTAGAGGTCTGAACACTAAACTTAAATTCTTTCATCATAACCTCTTAACGCTCGCTAGTGACATAATAGCTGTAACAGAATCGTTCCTCACTAGTTCAGTAGTTGACTCGGAGGTTGCAAGCCATGGATGGAGTGTATTACGTCGGGACCGCAACACCGGTGTCGGCGGCGGCGTAATGCTCGCTGCGCGACCCGGTATCACGATGACGCGTTGTTGTGAACTGGAGACTCCAGCCGGTGAAGACCTGTGGGCACGTTTCACGACAAACGAGTCTACCTTCTATGTCTGTGTAGTGTATATTCATCCAAGAGCATCTGACGAAATATATATGCATTGGTTTCAAAAAGTGGAATCTATCATTGATTCATTAAAAAGTGCAGTGTTTATTGTTGGTGATTTGAATTTAAACGCTAATCGTACATCAAATAATGTTTTAAGTTACTATTGTTACTTTTTAAGTGTTTGTGGTCTGACTGAGAGGAATGAGGTGATGAATGCGCATGGAAGTAAGTTGGATGTAGTGTTGGTGTCAGATTGCATTAGCTGTGCTGAAGTGGCAGAGATTGATGGTGGAGGTCTTGTACCACATCGAGACGCATATCATCCGCCATTAAATGTTTGTTTTACACCAAACAACACGATGCGCCCATTAAGTTCCGAAAAAAAAAGCTTCTCAAAATCCTCATTTTTACAATTAATTCTCTTTTCTTAGAGCTAGTATTAAAAAAAGAGTATCCCTTGCCTGTGACGAATACATTATGCGCATTCAAATTCAACTTAGACGTGATCCCCGTGCCTTCTGGCAACATATTAATAGCTTTAAAGTCAGAGGTGGTTTTGAACCCAGGATAAAGTATAATGGGGTTGAACACGTCGGCAGTGATACGGCAAATGCTTTTTGCGACTTCTTCGCAAGCGTTTTCTTGCCCCACGTTCCTCTTCTTGATGACAAAATTCATAACAACAGCTGTCAGAACAACAATTCTAACTTTGTACATATTGATAAAATAGAATTGCTAGATGTAGAATCAGCTATTAATAAACTAAAACCAAATTCTGCCGTAGGTCCAGACAACATTCCCGCATACATCTTAAAGGGATGTAAAGAATTCATTAAAACACCTGTACTTCATATTTTTAATTTAGCGCTGTCCACAGGTCAGTATCCAAAGCGTTGGAAGGTTTCACGAGTTCAACCTATACCTAAAACTAAGGAAACTTCTCATGTAGAAAACTATCGCCCTATAGCCATCCTGTCATCACTTCCTAAATTATTTGAATCCATATTACACAAGTTGATTATTTACCAAATTCAACCATTTCTTTGTGACTCTCAACACGGCTTTCGATCGAACCGTTCTGTTAGTACAAACCTTCTAACGCTTGTGGATCTCATATCGCAGCACTTGGACAAAGGTATACAGGTTGATGTTATCTATTTCGACTTCAAAAAAGCCTTTGATCGTGTAGATAATGACGTGTTACTGACCAAACTTAGTAACATCGGCTTTTCACCAAAACTACTCAAGTTTTTCGCGAGTTATATGCGGGACCGTCAACAATATGTCAAACATGGGTGCTTCGTTTCGGACAGATATCACACTCGGTCTGGCGTTAGTCAAGGCACCATTGTGGGACCTTTATTATTCGGAATCATGTTGAATGATCTTGAGAAGGTTCTCAAACACACCAAGTGCTTGCTCTACGCTGATGATCTCAAGTTGATATATGGTGTTGAGGAGATGGCTGATACATTAACTCTTCAGGAGGACATTAACGCAGTGTTCCAATGGAGCATTGAAAACAAGCTCCTATTCAACACGGCCAAATGCAATGTTATGTCCTTTAGTCGCGCTCAAAACCCTCTGCATGTGCAATACTTCCTTGGAACAGATCCTATTGCTCGTGTTAATTCGGTAAAGGATCTAGGAGTTTTATTTGACCAGCGACTAACCTTCCATGAACATATGCGGTCTCTCACCACTGATTCATACCGAAGCCTAGGTTTCACTATTCGAATATGCGAGAATTTAACAACCCTCTGGCCATTAAATTGGTTTATATGGCTTTAGTTAGAAGTAAACTAGAGGCAGCTTCAATAATTTGGAACCCCTATGAAAGTACTTACGCCTTGCTTCTTGAGAAGGTACAAAAAACATTCCTTAGATTTTTATTTAAAAAACTGTTCGGGTACTATCCATTCCTGTATCCTACAAAATTTTTGCTTGGAATGCTGAAATTTAACTCTCTTGAAGTTAGGCGTAATTACTTTTTACTCATGTTCGCTTGTCGTGTCCTTCGGGGGGAGTCTGATTGCCCGGAACTAGTAGCTCAACTTGTGAAACTTTTTGTTCCTCCTGTACCCAAATACCAACTTAGACCGCGACGACACGGATTGTTGGCCGTTCCGTCAGCACGCACAGTTTCGCATTCTAACTCGCCCCTGGTTCGCGCGCTCGCAACGCTAAATGCTCTACTGGCATCGACACAGGAGTGTGATTTGTTTGCCGCGAGATGGATAGACGTATGTCGTGCATGTTTGCGATTCTGTGAGATGATGGACGAAAGATGAGTTTTGTTTTTTTTTGTTGCCAATTTTGTTGGTATATGTTAGTTTCACTTGTTTTTCTTTTTTCTTTGTGTACCTATTCTTTCTTATTGTTATTCCTTCTATATTGTAAATATGTTTGTTTTTTTTTATTATTATTATTTAAATTTAACTGTACAATAACTTAGATCTCGATCTGTAATGTTGTTCTGTTGTGTTGTGTTTTTACCAAATAAATAAATTGCCATCAATCGGGCACAAATCCAGACTCCAAACTGTTACTGAGAAATTCCAGATGGAAAAACCTAATAACTCTGCCCAACCTGGGAATCGAACCAAGGACTTCATGGTCAGTAGTAGCGCGATAGCACTAGCAACCACAAAGACGTCTAGAAGAAAACATGCAGTGCCAACCCCTAAAAAATTACAATAATGGCAGTAGGGAGATTCCCTTACGAGATGATGATGAGAGAGAGAGGAGATCATACCAACAATGAGATTTTTACAAAAGATTTTATAAAAATGCAAGTATCTATCTTTCTCATATGTTTGTCCTCTGAACATAAATCTTAAAAAAATAAAATTTAGATTTGGAAGGCTTCGGTTCTGTTGCTTTTTTTTTTGTACAGGGTAGAAAGGTGTGGTACAGAACATTAAACTGAACTTTCTCCATGGAACCAACACCATAATCGAGAAAAAATAATCAGCTGTTCCATACATTTGGAACAAGTAGGTATTGAAGTTTTGTATGGGACAGCTGATATTTTTTTCTCGATTACGATGTTGGTCCCATGCAGAAAGTTGTTCAGTTTGTTGGTCTGTCAAGTTGTCAGTTTTGATGAACCTTGTTTTGTAATAAGACGGATAAGGGTTACCTTAATAAGCACGTCATTCTCTGGATCACTGTCAGCTTCGTCCTCCTCTTGCTCGTCGTCACCCTCGCCCATCTCGTCGTCTTCCTTGTTAGCCTTCACTTTCTTGATAGCGCCCGGCGCGTACGGGAGAGCTGTGGCTTTCTTGTTGTATGAGCGGGTCATCGCTGCTTTTACCTGAGAATTATGGGATTTAGAGCATCTTGAAAACAGTGGTGGAGAGTCCTTACTCCCCTTTTCTGAGGCACTATTTGGGGAGAATGGTCGTCTTATCGTTCTCTGCACATTCTGCCTCAGTCACCTAATGTTCGTCTCCTATTTGTGTACTGTTCACTAACAAAATGGACTAAATTGTTGTCCGATATAAATAAATAAAATAAAATTATGATGATCATTCTACGCACAAAGGTCCACCTGAAGGAAACCAAACCCTCTAATATAGAACATCCTAAATAAACTCCATCGGTTTAGGTAATTAAATAAAGGTAAACAAAAAAGACCATGTGTCTGGTTAACCGACTAAACGTAATACCTGTCACTTCAGTCGTCATGCTACGACGCAGTTGTACTCTTCAATTTAGCAACGTTATACAACGAATCATACCACACCAGAAGGGTATGGTAAGTACAGACTATCAGACTGAACAACTTTCTGGTACAATCTGTATACAAACATTTGGAAGACATAGAAAAATTACGGAAGTCGGAGAAACTAATTGCGTCAGGCCTTACCATTGAAGAACCAACAAAGCACCGTCCTAGGGTTGCAGTTATTGGTGTCCCCGTAGCCCTAACTGCACAGGAGGTATTTGATTGTATTTTCGAGCAAAACCTCTCTGAGAAACTGCCGAACACAACCCGTGACTCCTTCTTAGCTACGGTAAAACTAAGCCATAAATCCGGTAAGAAAAATCTGAGCACCTGTAATTACATTCTAGAATTACCAGGTGTACGATGCACGTACATGGTTTTTAAAATTATTTGTTAAGTAGTTAGTTGTGCAATAAGTAAGCAGAAATCTTTGCACTCACATGCGCGACCTACATTAGGAAGCGTGAAAATCAGGCAGCTGAGGCGTGTATAGCATGGATGATGTTTTCTGTACCAATAATTTATTTAGTGTTCAATTAGACGCGGTTTGAGTCGGACAACTTGCATTTTTATTTCCTGATTCTAGCCCGTTGGCACTCACTTACAATTTGCATTTACATATTACAATTAATGTTAGGTGTGCTTGCATTTGCACCCTACATTATTTTTTTGGTCCTTCGAATTTATTGCAAGTACCGTGCAGTCCGATTTATCGATCAATATCACGTCGCGTGTGACCGGTATCTAGAACGAGAATTGCCGTGCAGAAGCAGTAGCAGCGATCCAGGTTCCGGAGCGACACGTTGCATCACCGTAAAGGGAGAGTTCCTGAGTTTCAAGTAAGATCGTTCATTATTTGCTTACTACCTAAACGATGGAGGGTTTAATCGCGCGTCAGGCAGAGATTTTGGGGGAGATTAAGAGCATTCATACCAACTTTAAGAAGGATTCCACGAGCAGGAAGACCTCCGATTACATCAAACAGAGGCTTGAGCGGTTAGATCAGCTGTGGGCGGAATGTAAAGAGAAACATCAGGAGTTGAGTGTGTTAGAAGACAAGACGCATCAGTACTTCACCGGCAATGTTCACGAGGTAATGAGAGATTGGTACCACGGCGTGCGGGAGGAGCTTACAGCATGCGGGACCACGCTGCAGGGTGGACCCAGCAACGCCGGCTCTAGCAAGGTAAACGTGGAGTTTGACAGAACCCCGTTCGGGGGCTCCGCGACAACAGAAGGCAGGTTACTCGGACTACAGCAGCTGCAGAACGCCAACTTCCGTGCGTTCGATAGGTTAGTGACGAGTAAAATCATTGGAGAGGCCATCGAGAAATGGGAGATAGAAGATGCTTTACAGACGTTGGGGTCTCGATGGTCAGCAATTGACAACATGCATTTGCAAATCGATGGCTTGTTAGAGGGGGCGCCTAATGAGTACTATGACGAGTTTTGTCGACACGAAAGCACATTTGTAAAAACAAAGCGGGCGTTGAACTTAAAATTGAACGCCTCAGTACATCAGCAACAATCCGTTCCCAAAATAGATATACCTATTTTCAACGGGAACTATTCACTATGGCCTACATTCATGGACCTCTTCGTGGAGGCAATACATAATAATCGTGTAATTGCAAAGGCACAGAAAATGCAGCATTTAAAGGGGAGATTGCGCGGCGAAGCGGAAAAACTCGTACAACATCTGCACATTGCACCGGAAAATTATGACACGTGTTGGGAAATCCTGAATCATAGGTATAACAACAAGTTTCTGTTATTTACCAAAAACTTCCAGAGTTTCATGCGTCAACCACATCTGCAAAAACAATCTGCATTCGACTTAAAGCGGTTATATGACACGAGCAATGAAACTATAAATGCAATACATAACTTGGGCGTAGATACAGCGTCATGGGATCCTATCTTAGTCCATTTATTATGCGAAAAGCTAGATTCCGAAACCTACGCGGAATACATGCAGGCAAGGTCGGACCCGCGAGAGATACCTACATTTAACCACTTCATGGATTTCATTGAGAGCAAGTTTATGGCATTAGAACCTTTACACAGGAAAAAACCAGAAAACAATAACAAGCCTCCTGCAAAACCACAACCCAACGCGTCTCCTACGCGTTTTCCTCTGATTTGACGTAGCTCCAGTGTTGTTTAGGTATGACTTCATGTACTTGTTGTACTCTGTTACTCTCGAAACTTCCATGCATACAACGCTGGGCGATTTCGAAAGATTATTTGTCCATTGTGCAATGTTAATCACGCGTTGTTCCAGTGTTCCAAATTCACTGCCATGACGAGTTCGGAAAAACTAGAATTCATCGAAAGTAACAACATTTGCAAGAATTGTCTGTATGTGCACAGCAAGGGCTACTGTGCGTCACAGAAAAGATGCAGAGATTGCAATGACCCACATAATACGCTACTGCACAGCGACATCGCCAAGTCAGCGCAAGTTCCGTCAGCAACACAAAAGGAGCCTAAACCGTCGACATCAACTGCAACTAGGTCATCTAAGACTGTGCAAAATAATTTCGCATCAAATAGTGATGACGAGATATTATTGGCCACTGCATTATTACAAGTAGCAACAGCTGACGGCGACTACGTCACATTACGGGCGTTAATTGATCAAGGCTCCCAAGTATCCCTGATCACTGAGAATGCAGCTCAGAGACTAGGTGTACAGCGTCAACAGCTGAATGCGAGCATAAATGGGATCGGTACCCTATCCAACAGGAGCAAAGGAAAGGTGAATCTGTTCTGTAAGTCCGTGCAGAACGACTTCCAGTTTGCTACGGAAGCATTGGTCATGCCACGAGTGGTAAATAATCTACCTAACGCCACATTCACAAAAAGAACTTGGTCCCACATAACAGACATCACTCTAGCCGATCCGGAGTACAACATATCGAGGCCCGTTGACATACTTTTAGATGCACAGGTATTCTCTGAGATCTTGATGAATGGCCTAGTTAAGGGAGAGACCACCGAACCTATAGCCCAACAGACTCGCTTAGGGTGGATTTTGTCAGGCAACGTCACCAAGTCATTCAACTGCAACGTTGTGATAAACCAAGTGGGTGACTTAACAAAATACTGGGAAGTGGAAGACATCAGTGGGGATGCGTGCAGTTCAATGACGTCAGCGGAAAGATATTGCGAGGAGTTCTTTACTGCAACAACAAAACGATTGAAAAATGGCAAATATGCAGTTCGCTTGCCAATGAAGCCTAACTACGATCAGTTACTGGGGAAATCGAAGCCACGTGCAGTGGCACAATTTATGCAACTAGAAAGGAGACTTTGCAGGGATGACAAACTGTCAGAAAACTACACCAAATTCATGCAAGAGTACCTGGAAATGGGACACATGACAGAGAGTAAGCCCGATTGCAAGCCGTCATGTTACTTACCTCACCATGGAGTCCTTAAACAGGATTCATTGACAACCAAACTGAGGGTGGTTTTCAACGCTTCACAGAAGACTGACACAGGTTACAGCCTGAACGACTTGATGGAGTGTGGCCCTAAGCTCCATCAAGATCTCCTGACATTACTCTTGGGATGGCGACGATACAAGTACGTGTTTACAGCAGACTGTGAAAAAATGTACCGCATGATCTTAGTACACGAAGAAGATCAACAATTGCAGAAGATAGTGTGGAGAGAAAGCAGTCAAGGTCTCCTAAAAGAGTACAAGCTATGCACAGTGACATATGGAACTAAGGCGGCACCATTTTTAGCACTTCGGACGCTAAAGCAACTAGCGAACGATGACGCAGAGAAATATCCGTTAGCAGCTGACGTCATTATTAACGAAATGTACGTTGATGACGTAATAAGCGGTAGTAACTCCATCGAGAGAGCACAAGAAATGCAAAACCAACTCATCAACATGCTGAGCGGAGCAGGACTGACGCTACGGAAGTGGTCAAGCAACGAGCCGACCTTGATTGAAAGTATAGCATCATCAGACCTTAACCAAACTACAATGCATTTCACAAACGATGGAACTACAAAAGCCCTGGGGGCACAATGGAACCCTACAACTGACACATTTGCATTTAAAAACAAAATAAACTTTGACAACAATAAACCATTGACGAAACGGAAGCTACTGTCCGATATCTCAAAAATCTTCGACCCAATGGGTTGGCTGACACCTCTGACATTGAAAGCAAAATTGATGTTCCAAAACGTTTGGCTATCAGGATGTGATTGGGATGAAACCTTACCTGTTAGCGTACAAGAAGAATGGAAGCGGTTTACAAGCGACTTGCATAACATAACGCGATACGAGATACCGAGATGGTTGGGAGATACAACTAAACCCTTCCAAGTACATGGATTCTGCGATGCCTCAGAAAAGGCTTACGCATGCACTATTTACCTACTGACATTAGACAGCAAAAACAAGCCCATAAGTCGACTAGTAGCTGCAAAATCTAGGCTATCGCCAATCAATAAAAAATTGACAATACCACGGCTTGAACTATGCGGAGCTTTATTACTTTCCCGTCTGATGAAAAAGGTCCTGAAAGCATTGAAGAGGGACAACATTGACAAAAACACGTACGCCTGGACAGACTCCATGATTGTACTAGCCTGGCTGCATGGGGACGACGTCTCGAAATGGAAGTCGTTTGTGAGTAACAGAGTACAACAAGTACATGAAGTCATACCTAAACAACACTGGAGCTACGTCAAATCAGAGGAAAACGCTGCAGATTGTGCATCACGCGGCACCAGTTGTTCCGAGCTAGTGCAACATCCTTTGTGGTGGCAAGGACCTGAATGGATGAAAAATTACAACGAAAGAACAGCTGATAAAGTTACAATTATACCGACAACATGCGAATCAAAACAAAAAGAAATGCAAGCGTATGTTGTGAAATTTGAGCCGTCCTCAATTGTAATTGAGTTAGTAGATCGACACAGCGACATGGCTCACATTACAAGGGTCATAGCGTGGATAAAACGATTCATAAACAATTGTTGCAATTCCAAAATAAATACAGCTGCTTATTTGACATCTACAGAATTACAAAATGCTGAAAATCTTCTACTGAAACAGATTCAACTACATACCTTCAAAGACGAGATTATGAGGCTGAAAGAAAATAAGGGTTTAAGCAACAAAAGTAACCTTCTGACCTTAAATCCATTCCTTGACAAACATGACATTTTGCGAGTAGGAGGAAGGTTGAATAACTCGAATTTAACTGAAGACAGCAAACATCCAATCCTGCTACCACATGACCACAAACTGACAGAGTTATTAATTTGGCAAGCACACACTAGAACATTACATGGAGGCCCTAAGTTAACCCTAACACATCTACGACAAAGAGTATGGATTGTAGGAGGACATCGCGCCGTTAAGAAGGTCCTACACAAATGCGTAACATGTCGCCGATTTCATGCAAAAACCTCAAACCAGATTATGGCAGACTTGCCAGAGCCGAGAGTGACAGTATCTCGCCCTTTTACACACACAGGGGTCGATTTTACTGGCCACGTTGAGATCAAGGCAAATAAAGGCCGAGGCGTCAGAACACTGCTGGCGTACGTTGCCGTATTCGTTTGTCTGGCAACAAAAGCTATTCATCTGGAACTTGTGTCAGAGCTGTCCAGTACAGCGTTTTTATCAGCCTTCAAGCGCTTCTGTGCTCGTCGAGGCACTCCACGTGACATGTACAGCGATAACGGCACGAATTTTGTGGGTGCTAACCGGATTTTATTGAAACAATATAAATGCATTGTAGACACAATTGACAGTCATTTCTTGGGAAAAATATCAGAGATGGGAATTAAGTGGCACTTCAACGCCCCTGTTTGGCCAAGCGCAGGCGGACTATGGGAAGCCGCCGTGAAGAGCATGAAGTATCATCTAAAACGGGTCATTGGAGATCAGCGACTAACGTACGAAGAATTTACCACTCTACTGTGTCAGATTGAAGCTTGCTTGAATTCACGACCTCTATGCACCGTAACAGAGAACGCCGAAGAAATTGACTGCTTAACGCCTGGACACTTCCTAACCGGCACATCGCTTATGACTATTCCAGAACCGGACATTGACAACACATATAATTTAGGCAAGAGATGGCAAAATGTGCAGCAGTTAAGTAAGGGTTTCTGGAAAAAATGGTCGCAAGAATACCTACAACAACTCCAAACAAGGCTGAAATGGAAACGACAGACTACCGATCCACGAGAAAATGACATTGTATGCATCAAGGATGAAAGACTACCTGCAGGGAAATGGGCACTGGGTCGTGTAGCAGAGCTACATACTGGAAAGGACGGCCACACGAGAGTCGTCACACTACAAACTGCAAAAGGAGAAGTCAAACGGCCGATCACAAAAGTAATACCACTAGTTGAGATTGAAGAAAAAAGACTTGGTGACACTGACAAATCAACTAAAAACAGGAGGAGCAGACCGAACAAGCTTACTTGGAACAGCTTGGTATGCTATACATTGATGTTGACTATGACATTCATAACGCCAACTGTTCAACAAGACCTGAAGCTTACCCCACTGACAAAAAACCAAACGATTTACTTTGACAAGATTGCAGACTTACAAGAAATACGAGATGAATGGAAATTAGTATTCTACTACAACATGACAAATTACTGGCGAAATGTTGACACTCTACAAAATTTCGTGTCTCATATAAAAGAATCTCGTTGCGAGGACTGGATGATGCAATTCCACATCTTAGTCAACCAACTCGAACAGAGTATGAACGAATTAGACTATTACAATAGTCTACTGAAGTCCCAGCGATTAATTCAACACAGATTCAAAAGAGGATTAATCGACGGAGTAGGATATGTTGCAAATTCACTATTTGGAGTACTAGATCAGCATTTCGCAGAGAAGTACGAACAGGACATCAATTCCATTCAACACAATGAAAACCAGTTATTACATCTTCTCAAAAATCAGACAAGCATTTTGGAAACAGAGCATAATATCGTACAACGCAACGAGGCGACAATGGTTAAGCAGTTCACCTTGATAAACGACCATTTAAGTAATTTGGAAAACCAAACAGAACGGAATAAACATGACACCGCAACCGCATTTTACATCATAACATCAACAATCGCTGCAGAAAAAATGGCTCAAAATCTAAAGGATATCCAACAAACCCTCATCAACACGTTGACAAATATGTACCAGGGACATATGGACGTACACCTATTATCACCAACTCAACTGCAAAGCGAGTTAGATAGAGTAGCTCGACAGCTACCTCGTGACGCTACGCTTCCGGAAGTCCAGAATGACGTAAGAGATATCTACAGACTGTTCAGAATACATGCACGCATTACACAGAAATATTTACTCATGGAAGTAAAAATACCTATTTTGAACGATGTCCTATATGAGCTGAACAAACTTATTAGCATACCTCAACGAATCGGCATCAATCGGGTGATGTACGTCATCCCGAACTCTGAACTAATAGCATTCAACGCCAACCAAAACTCGTTCATACCCCTCGAACAATCTGACGTGCAAGAATGCCAAAAGATCCAGGACAAAACCTTAATGTGCAAACTAAATCACCCTATTTATAGCACCGGTGACCGACGCAAGTCAATTTGCAATGTACAGCTGATCAGAGACAACGAAGAACATAGTGTGTACTGCCACACTGAAATAAAGAAATGCGCTGACAAGTGGGTCAAATTGCACAAACAAAACACATGGTTTTATTATTGTTGTGGCACGTGCGAAGTACAATTAGTTTGCGGCGCTCTAATGACATCGGAGACGTTACATCACTCGGGTCTGATTACACTTAAACGAGGATGTAACCTGCAGGGTGACTCATTCATATTGCACGCATACATGGAACATAAAAGTGACGTTTTAGTCAACGAACCATTCGCCATAATAGCACCCACGATCTCTCCCATCAACAACATCATAAACACGTCGATCCGTAACTCGTCATTGCTTATCGAAACGCACGAAGAGATGTTCCAGAAAATAGATTCACAACTGCGCTCGATCAAAGAGCAATCAAACCTGGAAACCTTATCCCCCCACGACATGCACCACTACATCGCAATCTATGTTGCAATAACGATCAGCATAGCATTGTTTACAACATCGGTGTACTTTTGGAGAAAGGTGAGCACCAAAAGACAGGGGGAGGGTTCGCGAGATGCGAAAAGCAGAAGAGGACGAGAAGAAGAAGATGACATCGAGGACGGGTGTAGCAAGTGCAACAAACGGGATTCAAAAGTGAACGAAGTGACAAGTGTTGACCCCGCCTTAAGTGAAGTGAAATTTGACACTGCAAAACATAGTGACGTGTGTGAATAGTGAACTTGACAATTATATTTACGGATTTTAAGTGCATTTACATAACATTTTACATTAGCCATATACATATTATACCTATTACTTATTACATTCGTGCTTTGCATTAGTTTACATTTTTTCTTGTCTTAAGTTGTTTATTAGATTAATGTTTATTTCAGTAGTTGTTATCATTCTTTGTGGTGGCAATATGTACGATGCACGTACATGGTTTTTAAAATTATTTGTTAAGTAGTTAGTTGTGCAATAAGTAAGCAGAAATCTTTGCACTCACATGCGCGACCTACATTAGGAAGCGTGAAAATCAGGCAGCTGAGGCGTGTATAGCATGGATGATGTTTTCTGTACCAATAATTTATTTAGTGTTCAATTAGACGCGGTTTGAGTCGGACAACTTGCATTTTTATTTCCTGATTCTAGCCCGTTGGCACTCACTTACAATTTGCATTTACATATTACAATTAATGCTAGGTGTGCTTGCATTTGCACCCTACACCAGGTAACATCAGGAGGTTTCTTATTGAACAAGGGCGAATTTTCATCGATTGGTCGTCCTGCCCCGTGAGAGATTTCACGATAGTCACTAGGTGCTTCAATTGTCAGCAATTCGGACATGCAGCTAAGTATTGCCGAGAAACGAGCGCAACCTGTAACCACTGCGGAGAGGCTGGTCATTCCTTTAAGGACTGCAGCAATAAAAATGCTCCCCCCAAATGTGCGACGTGCAATCGCTTCAAGCGCAAAAGTGACCATAACACTGGTGATCCTACAGATAGCGCGCGAGTTGAATGCAGAGCTTAGGAATGCGGTAGTGCTGTGACCTAATTATAATTAGCACTACACTGCAGGCGCGTGAGGTGGGGCGTGCGGATAGCGGGGCGCTCTTTACCTCAGACCCCGACTGCATTCAACTCGCGCGCTATCTGTAGTTGCCCGGCACGCAAGTTCGCAGAGGAAAACTACATACATTCTATAGACTATGAAGGCGCCTAAGAGCGCTACAGTTTTCGTATCTTTTTAAGCACGCTAGCAGGAGTATAATTTTATTTTTATATTTTAAATAGTAACTACTTATATAATTATGATCGATAATTTGCTTTGTGACCAAGATAGCTTTTCTGTATCTGAAACTACTATCTGCAATGTTGCAGACTGTAAGCATTTTATTCCCGCTGTGGATAAAACATTAACTGTGCTTACCCAAAATATTCGTAGCATAAACAAAAACATGAACGGTTTTGAAGTGTTGTTACAGAATCTTGGCATAAGCTGTGATGTAATTGTCCTGACAGAATGTTGGTTGTCCAATCAGACACTCAGTTTACCACCCCTGGATGGTTATTCTTCCCACAAAACCAATCGACAACTCAATCAAAATGATGGCTTAGTAGTTTATATCAAGAAAAATCTGAAAGCAACAGTAGAGGAAGGAACCGATAATTCAGGATAGTAATTGCTTGATCATTGAAATTAGCCCCGATGTAGTGGTAATGGCTGTTTACAGACCTCCTTCTCAAGATATTGACCGATTTTTAGACTCTCTTGACACTCTTCTAAAAAAGTTGTGTAATTTCAAAAATATTATACTAATAGGTGACATAAATACTAACATTGTTTCCGGTAAACTCGATAACCATGCACATAATTACCTAAACATTTGCTCATATCACGGACTATTGCCAGCTTATCATTACCCCACGCATCAAAGTGGATCATGCTTAGATCATATAATTTTGAAAACAAAAAACCAACCAAAACATTCATTACTAATTCTTCGCTAACTGATCATAATGCAATTTTACTAACATTACAAATATACCTAGGAAAAAATGCATGCGCAGTTATACCAAAGTCAATATGGCAAAACTTGAAACTGACATACGCAGCATAAATTTTGACCCAGTTTACAACTCACGCGACGCGAATACTTCCCTAAACTACTTTATAGGCTCACTACAACGTGTAATAATTAAACACACTTTCACTACAAAAATGCCTAGGAAATATAGTAATGTCAAACCCTGGATTACACCGGGTCTCGTCCGTTGCAAGGCATAGAGACAAATTGCACTTAAAATCTAAACTAGCACCTGAAAACGAGGTACTTAGCATAACGTACAAAAGGTATAGGAACTTTTGTAATAACCTACTGAAGAAAATAAAAATCCAACATGATAAATATGAGCTGCAATCAGCAGGAAATAACTAGTCTGGAAATATATAAGAACAAATACTTTTAGTGCAAAAAACTCAGAACCTACACTTGATTTGCTATCAACAGATATTTGCCATATAAAGCAGCTGATAAAGTTAATATTTTTTTTGTCAACGTTGGTAAAAACTTGGCTGACAAAACACCTAGAACTAGAATTCTCTCTTGCCAAAACCAGACTACTTTAACTGTAAATCCAGTTAATTCTTTTGTATTATTAGATACCGATATCGATGAAGTTTTAGGAATGATTTCCGGATTAAAAGATGACTGTGCTGTTGGGTGGGATGATATACCAAATAGGATCCTTAAGAAATTTAAATACCTACTAGCTCAACCTCTAACTCATATCTTTCAGCTATGTCTGACTAATGGAGTTTTTCCTAGCCTACTTAAAAAAGCATTGTTCACTCCTGTTTTCAAATCTGGAGACAAGTATTGCGTTAATAACTACAGACCCATTTCTGTATTAACAGGCCTCTCCAAAATTTTGGAAAGAATTATAAATAATAGGTTAATAAAATATCTTGAGGACAACAAATTACTTTCAGATAGTCAATTTGGTTTTAGACCAAAAAATCAAGCAGTACACAAATTGACTAATTATATTAATAAAAATCTGGATAATGGCTTACATTGAGAATTTTCCTGGACCTTGCCAAGGCTTTCGACACTATTTCTTGCTCTAAACTATTGCACAAGCATCACAAGAATCACTTGGGATAAGAGGAACACAACTCCTACTTTTTTCTGATTATCTCAGAAATCGTTATCAGTGTGTAAAACTCGGTCAGTTTAAAAGTTCAGAACTTAAAAACAGCTGTTACGGCATTCCACAAGGAAGTATTTTGGGACCTACGTTGTTTTTAATATACATAAATGAACTTTGCAGCCTGAAATTACCAAATGGTATCATAATGTCATACGCAGATGACACGGCCCTATTGTTTTCGGCTAAATCAAGAGAGGAGGTCTATAAATATGCTCAGAGTGGTTTTAATTATGTATCAAATTGGCTTTGCATGAATCTACTAACATTAAATGCAGATAAAACCAAACATATTTTATTTAGAATGAAAAACACTAATATACTACTTTCTAACCTTACCATTTATGCTCATAACTAGAGATCGGATAATCGGATGCATATTAACCTAAAGTTGAGGTGTTGGCTAAGTATGGAGTGGGCTTTTGGATTTAAAAATCCCAGAATTCCGGTATCGGCCAATTTTGACTTCTGATTATAGAATCGAATGCATAATTCACTTAAGTTCAGATGTTAGTTAAATAATATGGATTGCACTTTAAAAAAAAAAACCCGGGATTCCGGAACGAAAATTTTTAAGTTCTGATTTTGGAATCGAATGTTTTAGTTAGGTACTTGCGTTCAGTTGTTATCTAATATGGATTGTACCTTTGTATTAAAAAAATCCCGGGATGCCGGTATTCACAAATTTATAGTTCTGATTATAGAATCGAATGTATATTTACTTACGTTTAGGTTTTTGGCTATTATGGAATGCACTTTTGTGTCGATCGTCAAAATGTCGCGATTCCGGAATTGATAAATTAAGTATTTTTTGAAAGGGTAACTTTTTTATCACTAAATTTTCATAGGGTGCTACTCATGAGCAACTTTCACTATGGGATCAACCCGTAAATCACGAAACATAAGTCAGCTGTTTCATACATTTTGGTCGAGTAGGTACTGAACTTTTGTTTCAAACATCGTAATTTTTTTTGTGATTTCAGAGTTGGTCCCATAGTGAAAGCTGCTGAAAATGTAAATCCAAGATGGCGGCTGCGAAAATTTTCTAATTTTTCGTCATGGGAGTCCTTTTATTGGTTTTCGAGGGTGTTAAAGCCGATAGTGACACTAAAATGTAAATCCAAGATGGCGGATGCGAATATTTTTGAATTTTTCGTCATGGTTGTCGTTTTCATGGTTTTCGGGGGTGTTAAAGCTGATAGTAACATTAAAATGGAAATCCAAGATGGCGGCTGCGAACATTTTCTAATTTTTCGTCATGGGTGTCGTTTTATTGGTTTTCGAGGGTGTTAAAGCTGATAGTGACATTAAAATGTAAATCCAAGATGGCGGTTGCGAACATTTTCTAATTTTCGTCATGGGTGTCGTTTTATTGGTTTTCGAGGGTGTTAAAGCCGATAGTGACACTAAATTGTAAATCCAAGATGGCGGATGCAAACATTTTTTATTTTTCGTCATGGGTGTCGTTTTCATGGTTTTTAAGGGTTTTAAAGCCGATAGTAACATTAAAATGTAAATCCAAGATGGCGGCTGCGAACATTTTTAAATTTTTCGTCATGGGTGTCGTTTTCATGGTTTTCGAGGGTTGTAAAACCGACCGAAATGTTCGCAGCCGCCATCTTGGATTTACATTTTAATGTCACTATCAGCTTTAATACCCCCCAAAACCATGAAAACGATACCCAACACATTTTTTTTTTAATTTTCGCAGCCGCCATCTTGAATTTACATTTTAACGCCACTATCGGCTTTAAACCCTCGGAAACCATGAAAACGGCACCCATGACAAAAAGTTTGAAATTTTTTGCAGTCGCCATCTTGAATTTACAGTTTAGTGTCACTATCGGCTTTAACACCCTCGAAAACCAATAAAATGACACCCATGACGAAAAGTTAGAAAATTTTCACAGCCGCCATCTTGGATTTACATTTTAACGCCATTATCGGCTTTAAAACTCTCAAAAACCAATAAAACGACACCCATGACGAAAAGTTAGAAAATTTTGCAGCCGCCATCTTGGATTTACATTTTAACGCCACTATCGGTTTTACAACCCTCGAAACCCATGAAAACGTCACCCATGATAAAAAAGTTTAAAATGTGGGCTGCCGCCATCTTGGATTTACATTTTAACATCACTATCGGCTTTAAAACCCTGGAAAAGCATGAAAACGACACCCATGACGAAAAATTTGAAAATTTTGCAGCCGCCATCTTGGATGTACATTTTAACATCACTATCGGCTTTAAGACCCCCGAAAAGCATGAAAACGACACCCATGACGAAAAATTTGAAAATTTTGCAGCCGCCATCTTGGATTTACATTTTAACATCACTACCGGCTTTAAGACCCTCGACAAGCATGAAAACGACACCCATGACGAAAAATTTGAAAATGTTCGCAGCTGCCATCTTGGATTTACATTTTAACATCACTATCGGCTATAAAACCCTCGAAAACCATGAAAACGACACCCATGATAAAAAAGTTTAAAATGTGGGCTGCCGCCATCTTGGATTTACATTTTAACATCACTATCGGCTTTAACACCCTGGAAAAGCATGAAAACGACACCCATGACGAAAAATTTGAAAATTTTGCAGCCGCCATCTTGGATGTACATTTTAACATCACTATCGGCTTTAAGACCCCCGAAAAGCATGAAAACGACACCCATGACGAAAAATTTGAAAATTTTTCAGCCGCCATCTTGGATTTACATTTTAACATCACTATCGGCTTTAAGACCCTCGACAAGCATGAAAACGACACCCATGACGAAAAATTTGAAAATTTTGCAGCCGCCATCTTGGATGTACATTTTAACATCACTATCGGCTTTAAGACCCCCGAAAAGCATGAAAACGACACCCATGACGAAAAATTTGAAAATTTTGCAGCCGCCATCTTGGATTTACATTTTAACATCACTATCGGCTTTAAGACCCTCGACAAGCATGAAAACGACACCCATGACGAAAAATTTGAAAATGTTCGCAGCCGCCATCTTGCATTTACATTTTAACATCACTATCGGCTTTAAAACCCTCGAAAACCATGAAAACGACACCCATGACGAAAAATTTGAATATGTTCGCAGCCGCCATCTTGGATTTACATTTTCACGTCACTATCGGCTTTAACATTCTCGAAACCACAGAACATATAAAAGAGGACCTCCTTTATATGTTCTGTGCTCGAAACCCATGGAAACAACCCCACCGTTATATTGACGGTACCTTCCAGGCACAACCATTTTAATTCGGCAGCTTTGTATTTCTCGCGGGGATCACGTGTACCAAACGGAATATTTACGTATGTGATCCCGATTTCCCGGTATTTCCAAATAAATAAAACCACGTTATTTATGAAGTCGTTTCCATACCATGTATCCGATTAGTTGTGCATTCCCACATTTTCTGGAATCCCGGGATTTATAGTAAGAAAAAAAATGTAAGAAGCCGCTTCCATACTTTGTTAGCGAAATATTAACTTTAGGTTAATATGCATCCGATTATCCGATCTCTACTCATAACTGTAGGTACAACAGACGCTGACGCTGTTTGTTCGTGTCCTACTCTAGATAAAGTCGACCATATGAAATATTTAGGTGTTACAATTGACACAAATCTAAATTTCCGTAAACATATTGATTTGCAATGTACTCGAGTTCGTAAATTAATATACATTTTTAAGGTTGATGCGCCAAGGTAGACCGCGAAATTCAAAATTTCTTACGTTTTTTGCAATTTGTAGGTCAGTGTGAGCTTGTATGTTGATTAAAATATGATTCGCGGCCGTGGCTAATATGGCTTTACAGAATTATAATCATTAGAATCAGCAATACAACTCCATACGTTAGCATTTATCTCAAATCTAGCGATTTCATGAAATCATGAGGTTTGAGGTAAATGCTAACTTATGGAGTTGTATTGCTGATTCTAATGATTATAAATTCTATAAAGCCATATTAGCTACGCCCGCGAATCATATTTTAATCAACATACAAGACCTTTTAACTGACCTACAAATTGCAAAAAACGTAAGAAATTTTGAATTTCGCGGGCTACCCTGGCGCTTTCGCCTTAAGAACTTACGTCACATTGCTGACTTTAAATTAATTAAACAGGTATATTTAGCTTTGTGCCAATCTGTACTTACATACTGCATAACTGCATGGGGTGGTGCTGCAAAGTCAATTTTACTACCTCTAGAACGCGCTCAAAGAGCAATTCTAAAGGTAGCCACTTTTAGGCCTTTCAGATTTCCTACACACCAGCTGTACATGGCATGTGAGGTGCTAACTAGTGATGTTCAAATCGACTTTAAACTAAAAACGTGTTATAGACTATAAACTATATTTTTCTAGCGCGCTATTTTATACGCTATCATTATAACGCGTTGTTACAAAACTTGGCCGCAGTCTGAACGCGGATACATTATCATTTTATCTGGCAATACGCTAGTTATCTCGCAACTTCGCAAGTACTCGCAACGCGCTGTGTACGAAAGAATATAATAATATCTCATGTAGCGTTATAGATCAATGAATTTTCCTTCATACTTTCCAGGCTTAGGACTGACTGTCTTTAATAAAATTGATTAAATTTTATTATACACATCATTTCTAAGGTCTCAAGTTAATTTCGACCTTATTGACATTTTACAAACCCTTTGTTTTTTTGGTGCAGGATACTTGGTAAATGATCTGGAAGCTGAATTTAACAAAAAAACATCAATGTCAATAAGGTCTAAATTCGCTTGACACCTCAGAAAGTGTCTAGATTATTATGCACATCATTTCTAGGGTGTCAAGCTAATTTCGACCTTATTGACATTTTACAAACCCTTTGTTTTTTTGGTCCAAGATACTTGGTAAATGATCTGGAAGCTGAATTTAACAAAAAAACATGAATGTGAATAAGGTCTAAATTCAGACCTTACTACGTAATAATAACAGATAACAGATACCGCGGGCCGACCGGCCGACTGCCGCCCGAGTTCACACGATTTCGCCCGAGTGCCCCAACGCGCTGTCGGCGCATTGACGCTATGAGTGAGACCAGTGAGACTATAAAAGTTATAAAGCTATAATGCTATCCCGCTCTAGCCACGTTGTGTAAGTTTAGAATTTGAGATGCCTAGTTTGTTGAAACGTTATATTTCTAGCGCGAAGTCAGAGTCGGTACAACAAACGCTAGATGCTATAAATATATAGCGTGTTATTTTTTGACGCTAGACGTTATATTAACCACCACTAGTGCTAACAGTACGCCAATTATTTATACTGCACATCATGTTACATCAGCACGCTGAACTCGCTTATAAACCTTCTGACAAGAGAAGGAAAGATTTGGTCTGCATAAAGCCACAGACTAGGCATGCTTTTGTAAACCGGTTCTTTGTCTATTTAGGACCCCATTTATATAATAAGCTAAATAGGATACTTAATGAATATATATAGTGCCACTTACAAACATTGTAGTCTGAAGATATGCGAATATTTGGGTAAGCTTGATTACACAGACACAGAAAAACTTCTAGAAGTGCTTCAATAATTATGTAGATATTAAATTGGTAATTTATAATTTGTATTTAGTAATAGATGTAGGATAGTATTATTTCAATAATCAATTAACTATGTACAAATAATCAGCTTGATCGCTTAGTCTTGGGATGGCCTGAAACACAGGTTTTTATTAACCTAGCTCAGGCAGGTCGCCACACAAGTTATAATGTTAGTACCAAACCAATGCACCTTTCATAGGTAACAACATGTGTAAATTAAATTGAACTACTTTGTTTATAAGTATTTAAGCTAATCTGTTGAAGAACTTGGTACTACTAAGTATTTATAAGTTTGTAAATGTTTTACTTTGTAAAAGGACGTAATAAAAATTATTATAATATTATTATTATATGTTAACATATCTCGGGACCCGGAGGTCCCGGACCTTTGGAAGGCATACGAGGGGCCGAAGCCAACTCGCAGAGGCCCCTTAGACAATTTTAAATTATGATGAGGCACCAACCGACGATTATCCCTGTATGCACTATGCAGGTGCACCCAAGGACAACCTCCGGCCGGTGCAGGACCATTGCAGAACATGGAAACAAAACATATTGGGCTATGGATTTGGGTGGTTGTGGACTGGTTACCTAGAACTATGGAAACACTATGGCCCCTGCCTGACTAATGTTTTGTATACAATACACAGCTATAATGGCAGAGGGTGACTTGCACACTCAATAATGGGCCCCCGAAAACGGTCGCTAGCACTTAGTGTCGCAGCGTCAAGGGGGCAACATGTCCTGAGGTGCTTGCGAGGAGTGGAGAGGTATTCCACGTTGAAATGTGTATGCAAGAAGCATTGGCCCCTCACTCACACACACACACAACTACACAAACACTACACCACTCCACTAAGTAATAAGTTTTTGTTTTTTTTCTTCTCATTATTATCTTTATTTTATTTTAACTACTGTTACTTGTCCGGCTGTGCTGTGTCACATACAACGATCGGATTCAATCTGTTTTTACTAATCATTGGGCCACCAAGATACAGGCTGTGCCTAGTTTGGGGCCCAAAGCTATGTTATGTTGAACTTGTGTGTTTGTGTAAATAAATTATTCTATACTATTCTATTGGGGGGGTGTGCAATTATAGACGATCTCTGCAATTAAAATTTGTTACAGACATTATCTTTCTTTCGTATGCTCAACCAGCACTTTAACATTAAAATTCTTGTTGTTATTAGAAATTGAAATCTTACATGAACCTACTCCTTCGATCAACAATAGCAACTAGACAAAGGGTCACGTACAAAATCAAAACTAAATGCTGTCCCTGTCACTTACAAAAGAAAAGACATAAGTTAAACAACATTTAGTGTGAAATCAACCTTTTAAGCGGCAACAAATAAAGTACTTTTTCCCGTTATTGCCTTGAGAGCTACATCGTTTTGTTTCGTTTATTTTTGCTTCTACGACCGCTACACAAGTTTGTGTGTGCGTTGGCGAGCCTTGGCCAAACATTTGTAGCTATCTAGCGGTGGTTTAAAATCGGTAATTTTGTTCAAAACTTGATATTATTTGTTAGTTTAAAGCTTAAAATACAACTTATTCTTCATGTACTTACCGAAAGTAAGGTACTCCGGACGTTAAATTGCTTTTTCGGGCATTACTTTTGCAACTTTTGAATACACACTACAGCATTGTGAGACGTGTTTACATTGGCTGTGTTTCAAGCGAACTAAACAAAATAAGAGCTCACGTCTCAAGTGCGCTGTTATTTACCGAGACGTAGTTTTTTCGCCGACCCGATATCTAGTTGCTATTGTTGATCGAAGATATACTCAGTCAGAAATGTTGAACTTAACATCAGTACACCGAGCGAAAATACGTTTTCACATGAAAATGTTCAGAGAAATAGTCTATGTCTTACCTTAGAGTCCACCAAAATAGTAGGGTTCCTCTGTCCTGGCCAGACGGATAGTTCCACTAAGGAGTCCAGGTCTTCTCTCAGCAGGTGATAAGATTCTAGGACTTCTAAAGACTTGTCGATGCCCTCAGATTTGTCCTTGATCAATGGATTGACAATCGCATCACGAAGGTGCGTACAGTAATCCAGGAAGATTGAAGATTTTGAACCTGATGTGCTATGGAAAAAGGTTGGTTTTTCAGTAGGATTATTTATCCCAGTAGATTCAATCAGAACATCAGCTCGGTATTACACGAAGTCCTATCTCATAACCTATCCAATGGCCCTTGAAAACGGTGTAGCGATTGAGTAGGAAACTAACAAGTAGCGGTTTGGACAGCCATGATTTCTAAGGTGAATCTGATATGAGTCTTACAGTTTTCGATTCGAAACGTTTATGGCGGAATTCGTATTTCGTTTTTTTTCGTAGTTTGTTTGTTTGGTTGAACGCGCTAATCTCAGGAACTACTGGTTCGAATTGAAAAAAAAATGTTTAGTGTTATATAGTCCATTTATCGAGGAAGGCTATAAGGCTTATATATAGGACTAGCTTCTGCCCGCGACTTCGTCCGCGTGAAATTTATTTTTTGCTCGACCCACCGCGTCGCATCGCATTGCCTACCCGCGCTATTACTTCGTTTTCACTTAGCGTTCTTTCAGACTTTTTTTCTTTTTGCTCGGCACCTAAGGGTCCTAGAGTGATGTTAAATATGCCTTCTATAAGATTTGGGCTATCATTAATGCAAAAAGACTTTTTAAAGTCCGACTGGTAGAGTAGTTCCAGAGTTTAGCTCGTTCCTTCACCACATCCCCTTCCGCTACCTCTCCCTCCCCCTCTCACTCACTCTCACACCCCCTTCACCACTTCCCCTTCGCTCTCTCTCTCTCACTACCCCGTCCCCTCCCTCTCCCCTTCTCCTCCACCTCCGGCTCACCAACCCCTCCCCACCCCTCAGCCTTACCATGTCTTCCTCCTCTCCTCACCAATTCCTGCCCTTTCTCCCTGCGTCCATCATCCTCGCCCTCACACTCCTCACCACCCCTACCTTGCCCCTCCCCCTCTAACCCTCCCTCCGGGGTAGTTTTAAAAAACTAATAATGACAAACTTAGGCAAATATTTGTGCCAAGTTTCAAGTCAATTAAAACCAAATTAATAACATTTTTCATGTAAATTGTATTCCCTGTTTTCACCCCCACAGGGGTGGAATTAAAAAAAAATGGTTTGAGATATTTCCATAGCTTGACTCAAAGATTATTTACACCAATTTTCGAGTTAATCAAGCCACGCAGTAAAATCCTCCCAAAATCCTCCCCTGTGAAATTGACTACCCCTTTTCACCCCGTTAGAGGTATTTTGGAAAAACCCTGACACACATTATTCTTTATTTTTGGTTTTAAGTATAAATACTGAGTTTTGAGTTAATCGGATTGCGCGTTAAAATTTTTCCATACAAACTTTGAGACCCCCCAGTTCCCCTTTAGGGGGTAGTTTAGAAAAACAAAAAATCACAAAAATCATAATTTACTAACATAAATATTCGTGCCAAGTTTCAAGTTTATTAACTCAAGGAATAAGATTTTTCATACAAACAATATCCCCCCTTTTTACCCCCTTAAAGGTCGAATTTCCAAAAACCCTTTCTTAGCGGATGCCTAGGTCATAATAGCTACCTGTGTTCCAAATTTCAGCCCAATCCGTTCAGTGGTTTCAGCTGTGTGTTGATAGATCAGTCAGTCAGTCAGTCAGTAACGCTTTCCTTTTATAGATATAGATTTAACATCACGCTAGGACCATTAGGAGCCGAGAACAAGAAAAAAGTCAAATAAAAAACGAAGCAATAGCTCGGGCAGGCGATGCGATGCGACAGGGTGATTCGGGGGAACAAGAAATTTCACGCAGACGAAGTCGCGGGCAGAAGCTAGTTTCTTTTATGAAATGAAATCGATTATTACCATCTATATAAATCCAACTTTAAATAAATACATTATAGGAACACAAACATGAAATATATACCTGAGTCTTGTGTGAGCGTGTATCTCCTGACAGAGGCGGTGCATCTTGGTGGCGCGCGAGTTCTTGCCCAGCCAGCCCGGGAACTGGATCTGACCCGTCATGTGACCTGACATAAAGTGGCCCGGAATCACCGAGCTGTACATGGCCTGTAAAACATTTAGAAGTAATTTGTCTCAATGTGGAAAAAAAGACTGCCTGTTCCTGTTCCTATTAACTTACTTGGCAGATAATTTCGTACAAATTCTGTTCCATTTTTGAATTTATTTGGTGAGTAGTGGCTATTTATCATCGTGAAATAGGCCCTAAGATATAGTTTTTAGGGTTCCGTACCAAAATGGTAAAAAAGGAACCCTTATGGTGTGACTCAGTCTGTCTGTCTGTCTGTCTGTCACAGCTGGACATCTCAAGAACTACTAATGCTATCAACTTGAAATTTAGAACCGTTTTATATGACATTGACCCAACTATTTTGCAAATAAGGAAGAAATTAAAATATTTATATTTTTTTTGCAAGAGGGGCTGAAAGGGGGTCTTAAAAAATCAAAGTGGGGCTACTAGAGAGAGCGCTGTTTGCACATTCTCAAACATTTTTTTTCTTTGTTTTAGGCCGCATAGTTTTCGACTTCTGATGAAATATGTAAAAAAAAAATACCGTTCCCCCCCTTATCTCCGAAGTTTGCAAAGAGAAAATCAGAAATTATTCAATGTGATAGAAGTTTATGTAAAGATTACAGGAAAAATAAAACGATGTCTCTAAATACCACAGTTTTTCAGAAATCAGCAACAAAAATTACATATAAATGATGGTACGGAACCCTCGGTGCGCGAGTCCGACTCGCTCTTGACCGGTTTTTAATTCTGAAACGACTTGAGTCAGGTGAGCTAAGAAACATATTAAACTTTCTCGGACTTAGTTAGAACTAGGTTATGACAACAGTGTTCTAAGTCTTAATTACAAAAACTGACGTCAAACCCGAGTCGATATTGTCAATTTCATATTAAAAACTTTACAATTTTAATTAAAAAAAAAAAAAAAAAAAAATATTTCTTTTATTTAAGTAATTGAAAAATTATGAAATGATTGTTAATATTTTTGTGTTAAGTATGTTATTACTAAATGTGTACGTCTACTGCATGCTCTAAGTTAACCATGATGTAAAATCTAAATATTTGTGCGACTGAAATGCCGAGTATAATGAAACCCATGAAAAATGCTAAGAACTTATTTTCCTACCATATTCTAGCAAATAAAAATATCATTAATTCATTCATTTTTACAACTGTCGTAATAAAGTTCAAAATATAATAAATACCTCGGAGATTTGGGCTTGAGACTTTAGAAGAAGACTTTAGAGAAGTTAGAACTCGTTTTGTAATAAGAAGGTTTCCGTTTATTATTTTGTCTAAATGTCTTGACCGCAACAAGAGACGGAGAATAGACAGGTATCGCCAACAGTATCTTTTGGCGAGATGATGAGAGAAATAATAATTGTCACATTCTAATAAACATTGCTTGAACATCTCACCTGCGTCGGCAGTAAACCCCACGCTTGTTGGCGACGTATCCTGGCGTCCACTAGGTCACCCAAGCTTATGCTGTCGGCTGCGTCGCTTATCCTCTGCAGTACTTCGTGTCTATAGCAAACAGATAATATTATGTTGAAGATGGTACTATCGTTCAGCAAAAGGCTATGGTATGTATACAACGTGTAATGCTAAATGCGCAAAACGTCTTAAGGGGTCATTGTACTCATCATTATGAACAACTTTTACTATGGGACCAAACCTGATATCGCGAAAAAAAATCAGCTGTTCAGTACATTTATGTTCGCATAATTCGTCAAAATGTATTGAACAGCAGATTTTTTTTTCGCGTACAATGACCCCTTAAGAGGTTTTGCGCATTTAGCATTACACGTTGTATAGGGTGACTGGTAAACAGTGACGGATACTAAAACATATGATTGTGCTCATGATAACAAACAACTTTTACTATGGGACCAAACCTGAAATCACAAAAAAAAATCTGCTGTTCCCTACATTTTGACGAGTTATGCGAAAATAAATATACTTAGGGAACAGCAGATTTTTTTTTTAGAGAACACAACAGAGATTTCAGACTTGACAAGCCTCATCACTTGAGAACGGCTGGACCGATTGTGGTTTTTTTTTTTTCAAATGTTCTTAACAGTCCGAATTAGGTTCATAAGGAAAGAAAAATTCTAAAAGTTTCCCGGAAAATTATCACATTCGAGAAAAACTGGACGTCCTTTTTTCTATGGGATTTTTGTATGGATTATTGAAATTTTGATAGAACATCGTCTGTCGGGTCAGCTAGTGTAGTAGTAATAAAATAAACTATACTATATTCCCTGGGCTGCAAAGAAATCAAACAAAACCAGAAGGTACTCTTGGATAAAGTCAGTCAGCAACAAAAGTCGATTAACACTGTCTTGTGCTTTTTAAATCTTAATTATTGAGAAAAATACTTCATTAAAATCGGAACAGATGTAAATTTTAAAGAAAATTAATTATTATCTAATAAATGAAATGCTAAAAAGCAGGTTATCGTATCATTTTGTGTTAATTTAGATGATGTCAAAAAGTAGCAGTGTTAACCGACTTCAGTTGCTGACCGTACTTAACAAATCTAGGGACCTATTGTAGAACTTACTTGGGACAGTGCGGCGCTACTTGCAGATAGTTCTCTTGCACAAAGAGCGGAGCCAGGCTGTAGTCGTAGAAGAACAGGTCACTCTTATCATTAATACTCATGGTCTTGTGATCTTCCGCTGAGAACACCTTGCGGATCGCTTCCCATGGGCCCTGGAGGAGGAAAAGCATCAGTAATAATTTCACAACATCCTTCTTGATAGTCTGGGCATCCTTCTGAAGCCTGTCTGCGTCAGGAAGGCCACTTGTACAGTAGGTTTAGGGTCTATCATATATCCGTATATCCTAATTGTAACAACAATACTTAGCAACTTGACATCCTTCTTGATAGTCTGGGCATCCTTCCGGACCCTGTCTGCGTCAGCGAGGCCACATGGACAGTAGGTTCAGGGTCTATCATATATCCAGTATATCCTAATAGTAACAACAATACATAGCAACTTGACATCCTTCTTGATAGTCTGGGCATCCTTCCGGACCCTGTATGCGTCAGCGAGCACACTTGGACAGTAGGTTCAGGGTCTATCATAATTATTATATCCTAATTGTAACAATAATACTTACCAACTTGACATCCTTCTTGATAGTCTGGGCATCCTTCCGGACCCTGTCTGCGTCAGCGAGCACACTTGGACAGTAGGTTCAGGGTCTATCATAATTATTATATCCTAATTGTAACAACAATACTTACCAACTTGAGATCCTTCTTGATAGTCTGGGCATCCTTCCGGACCCTGTCTGCGTCAGCGAGCACACTTGGACAGTATAGGTTCAGGGTCTATCATAAATTATTATATCCTAATTGTAGCAACAATACTTACCAACTTGATATCCTTCTTCATAGTCTGGGCATCCTTCCGGAGTCTGTCTGCGTCAGCAAGGCTAGGGTCTATGGCCCACATGGACAGTAAGTTCAGGGTCTGACGCACGTCCTGATTGGCTGACGTGATCAGCTGGGATAGTACGTCGGGGGGAATCTTGATGCCTTCTTTGAAGCATATTGTGAGCATCGCTGACTGAAATATGAAGTAAGCGTTCAGTATGGGAAACATGAAAAGTGTAGTATCATGTTTTGGTACATTTGACTATAGGTCAATTTACAATTAAGTCAATTTATAAAAAGGAAGTCTGTTTGAGTCTATAGCTGTCCATTTTTACCAATTTTGATTCTAAATAAAACCTTATTTATTATTTATTTTACAATTTTGTCCATTTGAGAACAGGTTATTTATTTTTCAATTTGGTCCCTTTTTTATCACTATCAGGTTAAAATTAGTACGTGAATCGCCATCATCTTCAAAACGTCTATAGCCATTAGGGTGTTAAATACCTTAATCTGGTCGACCCTGGGTCTGTTGAACCTCAGGTCGTAACAGTAGTTGACGAGAGACCTCATCTTCTGGCTGTTCCTGTCGTTGCACATACATATTATTGGCACTGATGACGATTTTATTAGAGCTATTAACTCTTGAAGACCACCTGAAAATCAAATAATCAGCATTTGCATTCACATCTAATACAAATTAAGCCGACGCCGACGTTCGTACGGACGTAAAAATATCGCGGCGGGATTTTATCGCGCACTGGATTCTCAACTCGGATGTCGGCTTAGATATTTTTTTTTTGTCGAAGGAAACATCGAAAACAAGAGAACAACAACTAGCTACTACCGCGTCTTTTCATACTTTAGTTCTTAATTCGCGGTGTGAACCGAAGTATGCAAACACGCGGTAGCTACATGAGCGAAGCTAAACGAACTTAGCTTCGTTCCCAGTGTGGCCTGAGCTTAAAACACAATAAACATAATCTTTCCAACCATTAATAACCTTTAGCGTCCATGAAGTATTGCATTTTACCACGTTTTTATTTTCGTCTATAGTTGCCTATCAACAAACAAGGACTTCATAGCGTCCATGAAGTATCGAATTTCTTCGTAAGGAACTTCATAACATCCATGAAGTATTGATGAAGTATTGCATTTTTTTGTCTATAGTTGCCAGTCGATAAATAAGGAACTTCATAGCGTCCATGAAGTATGGCATTTTTTCGCCTATGGTTGCCTGTCAATAAATAAGGAACTTCATAGAGTCCATGAAGTATTGTATTTCTTCGTTTATGGTTGCCTTTCAATAAATAAGGAACTTCATAGCGTCCATGAAGTATTGCATTTTTTCGTCTATATTTGCCAGTCGATAAATAAGGAACTTCATAGCGTCCATGAAGTACTGCATTTTTGCGTCTATGGTTGCCCGTCAATAAATAAGGAACTTCATAGCGTCCATGAAGTATTGCATTTTGTCGTATATGGTTGCCAGTCGATAAATAAGGAACTTCATAGCGTCCATGAAGTATTGCATTTTTTCGTCTATGGTTGCCCGTCAATAAATAAGGAACATCATAGGCTTGCTTATGTCAAAAGTAAAATAAATGGTTGGTAAGAGTATAAAATGTATCAGGTGTTGATGCTGTAAGAATCCATTGTGCAAACAGCGTTTAAGTTAGTGCAGACCATTATCAGCTATTTATTCCGTTGCGCCATTTTCTGTCGTATACCATACCAATGTAAATAAGCTTGACTTTATGTAAAACTAAAGTTACCTCTGTCCTCATTGCCAGCCATCCCGTCAACTTCATCCATGACCAGCACATGTTTCTTTGAGACTGCTTGTTTGCCTGTCTGACCTGCAAACAATAAAATATTTATTAAATATTATTTAATCAATATTTTACTATTACGAGTTTGGGGACCACCGCATATAACAAAATGAATGTCACCAACAGTTACAGATATAATCAATTATGTTAAAACTAATTTTAAAGCAATAATTGTAACAATGTAAAATAAACTCTAATATTATTATTATGCTTTATTTCATTTATGTACATATCATTTACATTTTTAAATATTTTTATAAAAACAAAAATAAAAAAAAACATTTAAAATATTAAAATTATTATTATTATTTATGAAGAATTTAAAAATCAAGAAAAATAAAATGGGAAAATGGGACTGTACAAAATTGCTATATTAAGGACGCTGTTACAAATGGGTAGTCAAATCATTACTTTTTTACTTAAAAGTGTGTTTATTAAATAAAATGCTTTGCTTTCTTAAAATGTTTTTTGGTTAAATTGTTGATAAGTGTGCATGATACGATTCTGTACTATAAACGTAATTTTAGATATGTACAGCTTCTCAATAAAGGTACCGAAGTAAAAAAAATCACTTCGGTACCATTATTGTGAAACTGTACCTATCTAAAATTATATTTATGGTTCAGAATCGTACCATGCACATTTATCAACAATTTAACCAAAAAACATTTTAAGAAAGCAAAGCATTTTATTTAATAAACACACTTTCGTGTAAAAAAGTAATGATTTGACTACCCATTTGTAACAGCGTCCTTAAGTCCACTGTTTTGTCATCAGTTTGTATTTTGGGGGTAATCTCTGGAATTACCCGTCGGATTTGAAAAATTTTTGCATTTGATAGGCCAATTCTTGGGGAAGGTTATAGGCTATTTAACGTCACGCTGCGACCCTTAGGAGCCGAGGAAAAAGAAAAAAGTCGGGCACAATAAATTTCACGCGGACGAAGTCGCGTGCAGAAGCTAGTAGAATATAAATGTGATCCGGTACACAATGGTGAAAAGCACCAAAGCGCGATTTTTACTGCTAAACAAATAACAACATTGTGTACGTTGAAATAAAGTCGAAAATAAATGAACTTAAATTCGTGCCTTTCGTTTCTGCCTTCAAAGAGGATTTTGCAGACCAGTATGTCAGTAACTTGGAAAAATCTTAGCTAGTGAAAGACTTACCCATAGCATAGCCAGACAATGAGTTAGTAGTGAGCAGCTCTCCTATCTGCTCCTTGATAAGCGTCTTGTTCCGTGTGTCCGAGGCGTTGAACTCCACCATGTCGAAACCCATCTCCTTGCACACTAGCGCCACTGATGTTGTTTTACCTGAATTGTAGGGAACATTGAATGAAATTCACCAGTTGGAATAAGGTTATTCAGAAATGGTTTAATAATAATAATAGTTTATTTTTTGGCATTGGCACACTTAAAATTACAAACTATTACTAGACAAACATAAAATTTAAAAAGAACAAACACAAACAATAAACCCCTCCCCCATTTCACACCACGAGAGCCAAAACAATTTTATTGCATGCATACATGTTTAAAACTAGGTCATCATCATCTGCCTAGCCTTTTCCTAACTATATTGCGGTCTATTTCCAGTCTAACCGGATGCAGCTGAATACCAGTATTTTACATGGAGCGACTGCCTATTTGTCCTCCACAGCCCATTAACTGGGCAATTCGATACCCCTTGGTAAGACTGGTTGTCAGACATTCGGGCTTCTGACGACCCGTAACGACTGTCAAAGATCCACGAATGACAGCCGGGACCAACGGCTTAACGTGCTGTTCTGAGGCACGGAGAGGTCTTGGTATGTTTAAAACTAGCTAAAGGGAACATAAAAGCAATAGATTAACTGAAGTAATTGGCTGCTGACGTAATTATATGGCTTACAGGCAGCGCTGGCCCTGAGGTAGAGGGAGAGGAGAGGTCGCTCTAAGCGCCAGATGGCAAGGGGCGCCAAAAAGCCAAATGCGTTTGTTTTTTTGTAAATGCCATCTCGCAGGTCAACTTATGAGGTTGTTGGCTGCTTACTTTTCTGTGGGTGCCTCCATAAATTAAGGCCTTATTTATTGAGGCACCCACAGAAATTAAGGCCATACTTTATTGAGGCGCCCACAAAAAAGTGGCTAGGGCCAAGGCATAAAACTACATAAAAACCAAGCGACTACTCGATAAATTATTACGCGAAAAAAATATGGTGCTATCCGTACTGTATAGCTCTTGTCTCTATCACACTGCAATAATTTTGGTTCTAAAACATCATAATATGGCCTCTGATTTCCAGTTTTTTTTACCAGGATATCCTAGGGTAATAAAATAAGTATTATTTCATTCTTATTAATATAAATATATTGTAATTGAGTAACACTTACCAACGCCAGGAGGTCCCGAAAGTAAAGTCGCCTTGAAGTACCCTCCATCGTCATTCTTAGCCCACGGACTGGGTTTAGGCAACTTAGCCTTTCTGTTCACATACCATTTTGTGAGCCAGTTCATTAGTCTGAAAAGGAATTATGTAAGGCAAATAAGGGTTAATGTTGATTGACCACACAGATGAGTATTAAAACACATTATTCATTATGCAAACTTTAAGCTCTGTCTAGTGACAGAACATATTATTTTACCATAGAGATCCAAATAAAATAATTACTTTTTAACATTGCTAGCGTCACCATGTTGTCCAATGATTTGTTTAATGCTCTGTGGTTTGTATTTCTCGACCCACATATTCATATTCGCTGCTATTGGTGCAATTTCTCTCCTCTCACCTGCAAGAGTAATAAAAAAAATTAACACTGGTTTCTGAAAGGCCTTCTTTGATTAAGTATTAGCTGCTGACAAACAAATCGCTTTCAAGAAACTAAGGATATACGTTCGTTTAAAAAAAAACCGGCCATCTGCGTGTCGGACCACGCACAAAGAAGGTTCCGTAGTTGAAAAGAATTTATCCCAAAAACAAACTTAACAATGTAGTAGAAAAACATCTTCTACTATACATTGATATACGTCACGGTAAATTTTCCAACTGCAAATTTGTAATCGCAAAAAACTTTCCTTTAGTTGCGCTGTGGGCTTGTGTTTTTGGCTTCTTGCCAATTTTCATAATTATAGGTCAACGGGAAGTACCCTATAGGTTTTGATTTTCTTGCGAGTATCAAAATATGTCGCATAAAGTGCCGTATTTTTTTACTGCGTTGAAATAGAAGCTTAGAACTTGATACCTCCACGCATTTCTGAGAAAAAGGGTCTTGACAGACTGACAGACAGGCAACGAAGTGATCTTAGAAGAGTCCGTTTTTTCCTTTTGAGGTACCAAACAATACAAAATGTCTAAAAACAATGTCATACCGTTTACTTGACCTGTAGATGACGTGCTTGATTTTGTACTAGAGATTGAACTTGATTTTGATTCCAACTTCGCTTCAGTTTTAGGTTCAACTTTTTCCTCCTTAATCTTTCTAGGACTTTTAGATTTTTCACGATTCTTTGATTCATTAACTTCTATTTTACTTTTAGAACTACTCTCCTTTAATTTTGATTCTGTCTTAACTTTCTCAGAAGGACTCTTCTTAGATTTGCTGTCAATGTGGTCATCTTTTTTATCTTTCTCCAATTTTTCTTTTGAACTTTTGTCTTTGGATTTTGATTTGTTAGGAGTTTTTTCTGTCTTGATTTCCTTTTTAATGTCTGTTTTTACTGTGTGTTTATTTTGTGATCGTTCTGTGATCATTTTGAGGAACTCATCTTCGTTCATAATTGGGATTCCCAGTTCTTGGGCTTTGGCCATTTTCGCTGGGCCTGCATCTTCACCTGCTATCACGTGAGTTACCTAAGAGAAATAATTTTAGATTACATTCTGGGAGTAACTATTATGTACTAAAACCAAGGGTTTGGGTATAGCGTAACAAGACGGAATTTCTGGTTATGCACTGAAATCTTTACACAAGGTCAAATTAAACTAGGTAGCGAAACTTCGCAGACATGATAGGTATCGATATCTATCACACTAATATTATAAAGGCGAAAGTTTGTGAGTGTGTGTGTGTGTGTGTGTGTGTATGTTTGTTACTTCTTCACGCTCAAACGGCTGAACTGATTTGGATGAAATTTGGTATGTAGACAGATTATACCCTGGATTAACACATAGGCTACTTTTTATCCCGGTCTACGTGGGTGAAACCGCGGGGTGCAGCTAGTAGTAAAATAAAAAGCCATTAAAAAGTTATGAGCCAACAAAGATTCGTTTTTCTTGTTAATTTAACGCAACTTGGGGCGTAAATAAGTAACAAAAGAAGTGTAAAATCTCCAAAACAAAGTCGGTAGCGACAAAGCTCAGTTATCGAAAAGTTCAATAAACTTTATTTGTAATTGATTTATGCAGAGGTTTTTTCATAAAACTCGATCTTCCAAAGGACTTTTCGTAAATTTTTACTCGCTCGTTTCACTATTACCAGTTTTACTTAACTACTACTAACTATTTATCATTTTGTTAGCGTCTTACTGCTCATCAATGACACTATCTCTGTCGGAAACGATGCCAGGTGAGATAGTGTGCTTTTTGGCCAACCCCACCAGTGAGTTCGAGCCCGCGACTGGTTCAACCTTAAATCTACTATCTACTGAAACCAATAGTTGCAACAAGTAGCTAAGTCATGTATTCAAAGTATTCAAGTTTATAATCTTACCTTCTTAGAAACCCCACTCTTAACGCACCCTCCGTATTTATTAATGGCGGCTGCTATTTCATCTTTCTCAAAAGAGTCGAGAACTCCAGTCAATAAAAATGCACAGTCTTTCAAACAATCTGGCTTTCCCTAAAATAACAGTCTTAGATAAATATAATGAAATAAGTATTAGTACAATTTTCACTTTATAAGTACATACATACTCAGGGATTAAATTGACCAGATGATTTTTCCTTAAAGATAAAAACATGTAGTAAAGGTTTTATCAGGCAATGGGCAAATAGAATAAGAATATATATAAATATGTTTACTATTCCTGTTAAATAATCAACGGTCCTCTTTAGGATTCACCAACTAAATATACAATCCAGTCTTATGAGTTTACAATATTTTCTACTACTTATACATAAATATTATAGACGAGACATACCTCTGGGATTTCTTTAGCTCCTAAATGTTTTGGTCCAGATCTGTTCAAATAACTCTTATATAAAGCGGCCGAATGGATTTTCCTTTCATGTCTTTCTTCATCTGTTAATACTGAAATTAGATTTCAAAATTATTATAAAAAAATTGTACCTAGTCTTTAATACATTATACTTCATACTAATATTATAAATGCGAAAGTTTAGATTAGTATTTCTTAAAGTGGGCGATAACGCCCCTTGTGGGCGCTGCAGGCTCAAAAATGGGGGCAGAAAGAGACTCAGAAAAAAAAATGGGCTTGTTTTGTAGAGACTTAGGGTGCGATTTGTAATTTCATCTAGGAGGACTCTTAGACACCGACTGAGCTGGTGACAAAGTGGGTAGTAGACAAAATAAGTTTGGGAACCCCTGGTTTAGATGGATGGATGTTTGTTACTCAATCACGCCAGAACGGCAGAACGGATCTGGATGAAATTTGGCACTGAGATAGATTATAGTCTGGAATAGTACATAGGCTACTTTTTTACTATCCCGGTAGTACTTTCCTGTGGTATAATTCTCGACACCCACGCGGGCGAAGCCGCTGGCAAGAGCAGTCAACATGAATATGCTAGAAGACTCAAGAGAATGCAACACTATAGCTATGATATTACAAATTGTACCAGTGCTTAAACAGCCTATAATGTTCCCACTGCTGGGACACAACCGTCTTTGTAGGAGGGAATGAGTTGTAATGCACTTCATAGACCAAATGGAGCTAGTATCAGTGACTGAAATTTAATAAAGGTCCTGTTTCACAACCTTCAAATAAGTAAAATTAATATTACTTCATACAATTCTAGTTTTTTAACTCTGTTACCTAGCAATCAATTTTTACTATCATTTATGACCAGAGATCTGATAATTGGATGCATGTTTATCTAATAAATTTTTGGCTAAGAAACTATGGGAGCGGTTCTTATCTTAATTTCTTTTTCTTATTATAAATCCTGGGATTCACAAAATTTGGGAATGCACAAGTAATTGGATACATGGTATGGAAACGACGTCTTACATGATAATATTTGGTATTATTTATTTAAAAAATACTGGGACACCGGGATCACATTCTTAGGCTTGTTTACTTGAAATTCATTATAACATGACTTATTCTAAAGTTTGCTATACCAGTTTGGCAACCTATTTTATAACATTAGCTAGCATTAGATTCTATAGTCAAAAAGTACTAAATTTATCAATTCTGGAATTGCGAGTTTGTTACGATCGATACAAAAGTACAATACATTCCTTAATAGCCAACACCTAAAATTAAGTAAATATACATTCGGTTCTATAATCAGAACTCTAAATTTGTCGATTCCAGAATCCTGTGATATTCTCGATACAAAAGTGCACTTAGTCCACTCAACACAGGGCTGGGGTTGTAGAGTGCGTGAGCTGGGACGTAAGCGATTTCTTCAGAAAGTTGTTGAGGGTGCTTAGGGAGTAAACATACGTCAAAGTCCCCGCGTCTAGGAGGTGCGCCGGAGTGAGGGGGGGGGGGATGAAAGTTCCCACTTCTGACTTTTTCGCTAATATCTTTAAAACGGTGCGTTGGCGTCGTAGAGAAAAAATATCTACTATGTAATGAAAGCTCATAAAATTTGTATATACCTTATATACTTTATCGAATTCCTACCCATTTTCGAACTATACGTTCCGGAAAAGTGAAATTCGTCGAAAAAACTACTTTTATCAAATGCTAGCCGTTGCCTGTTCTTCGTTCGCGTTATTTCGGGATAAAAAGTAGCATTATAATTGTTAATCCAGGTTTCGCGGGTTGTTTGGAAAAGATACCGTGGCCCTGGCATAGACAACTGAAGGAACACGGGTGGGTTTTAGTCAGTAAAAGTCTGACACGCCCTTCCGCTCCACCCAGAGCGGGAGAAGTCATAATCTAAAAAAAGGTTGTCTGTAAAAGATCGCTCTTAGCGATAAGACCGCCCATTGTGTCACCCTATGTAAAATTTCAACATTTATATCTGTAATTTTTTATGGTGTGCATAATAAAGAGTATTCTATCTATCTATCTACCAAATGTCATACAAATCTGTTCAACAGTTGAGTTATCGAAACTTTTATCTATGTAATATATCGCCCGCGTGGATGTCGAATATTATCCCACGGGAACCCACTACCGGGATAAAAAGTATCTTATGTGTTAATCCAGGTTATAAACTATCTGTGTGCCAAATTTCATCCAAATCCGTTCAGCGGTTTTTGCGTGATTGAATAACAAACATCTCCACAAACTTTCACATTTTAATATTAGTAGCAATATACCATTTAAGTCTTCATCCGTTTAGGTCGTGAAGGTCCTGACAACGGTTCTTTTTCCAAGGCACTATCATCCGCAGTAGAGGGTTCATGCTGAAGGGGCTGGTTGTCAGAATTTTTCACGGCCAGTACGGATGAAGACTTAAATGGAAGAATTAATAAAATCCTACTAATATTATAAATGTGAATGTTAGTGAAGATGTTTGGATGTTTGTTATTCAATCACGCAAAAACGGCTGAACGGATTTGGATGAAATTTGGCACACAGATAGTTTATAACCTGGATTAACACATAGGAAACTTTTATCCCGGTAGTAGGTTCCCGTGGGATAATATTCGACATCCACGCGGGCGATATATTACATAGATAAAAGTTTCAATAACTCAATGGCTGAACAGATTTGGATGAAATTTGGTAGGTAGATAGATTAGGACCTGGATTAACAATTATATGCTACTTTTTGTGGAACTGTGTTTCGTGGGAACTTTTATCCCCCCCTCACTCCGGCGCACCTCCTAGACGCGGGGACTTTTAGTATGTTTACTCCCTAAGCACCCTCAACAACTTTCTGAAGAAATCGCTTACGTCCCAGCTCACACACTCTACACTTCCTTTTTGGTCATTTGTTGATTGGACTAATTCCATAATAGCCAACATCTCAACTTTTGGTTATGCATCCGAATATCCCATCTATATTCATGACTGGCTTGGCTAAAAGTACAATACACAAAAATACTTATTATTCTCTTACCAGACTCATTCAAGCTTTTTTTTCTTTTTTTATTAGTCCCCTTATCATGCTCCATAACAGATGAATCACAGTCATTATCATTTTGACTGCCCGTTCCATTTTCATCCAACTTCTTCTTACTTCCATGATCATGACCAGCATCATCGTCTATAAATTCAGCAAACTTTCTTTTACTGGATTTTTTTGTTTCACCATCTGTAGAATCAAAGGTTACTGAATGATTATGTTTTTTATCCGTTTTTGATGGTGTTTCATTGTCAGGTTTCTTGGTTTTTGTATCATCAGCTTTCTTTGATTCTTTACTTTCGTCAGTTTTCTTTGATGATTTGTGTTTGTCAGTTTTCTTTGAATGTTTACTTTCCTCAGTTTTCTTTGAGTCTTTATTTGATTCTGAATTAGAGCTTGTCTTATGTTTGTTTTCATGTGATATTTCATTTTTAGATACTTTGGTTGAATCCTCTGTCTTATCTTTTGATGATGACGGAGTATCCTTGTCAGTAGAGGATTTCTCATTGCTGGCAACTTTTTCATAATTTAATGTCCCTTCTAGTTCCGCATTGTCAATTTCTAACAGACTCTTTTCAAATTCGTCATCAGAATGGATACCTAATTCAGTATTTTTCTTTTTCTTAACTAATGGTTCTGTTCTTTTAATGGGACCATTACCAAACATGTCTATTGCTTTAACCTCCTTAAGTGCTGGTTTAGGAGACTTATTTTTATTTTTACTGGATGTCTGGGCTTCATTGCTATTTTTCTTCTTTTTGGATGAGAATATCTCTTCATCAGAATCATCATTTAATACACGCCTCTTCCTTGCATCTTTTTTCTATAAAACAAATAGATTACAGCATTGTTACGAGAGCATGCAAGATCAATTTTTCATGGCTAAGCTGGCTCTTATTGATAATAATATACTACATATTATAAAACAAAGTCCTCCCGCCGCATCTGTCTGTCAGAAAACGATAAACTAAAAAAAAAAGCGGGCAAGTGCGAGTCGGACTCGCGCTCGTAGGGTTCCGTACCATTATCTATAAAAATGGCAAAAAAATCACGTTTGTTGTATGGGAGCCCCCCTTAAATATTTGTTTTTATTTGAGTATTTATTTTTAAAATGAATATATAACTAAATATTCTGTGAATATTTTAAGCGTCTACCTGTTGCAAAAACAAGCAAAAAATCACATTTGTTGTATGGGAGCCCCCTTAAATATTTATTTTATTGTTTTTTAGTATTTGTTGTTATAGTGGCAAGGGCAACAGAAATACATCATCTGTGAAAATTTCAACTGTTTATCACGGTTCATGAGATACAACCTGGTGACAGACGGACGGAAATACAGTCCCGTTTTACCCTTTGGGTATGGAACCCCAAAAACTACCAAACGGATTTTCATACAGTTTTCACCAATCGATGGCGAGATTCATGAGGAAGGTTTGGGTAATTAATTTAGGTTTTGTGTAAATAGGCTGAAATATGACGATGATTGTTGAAGATTTCGGAAAAAATCATGACAATTGGAATCTTTACTGGCGTGCACTTTACGGTACTATGTTTCCGTGGGATAATTTCAGACCTAGACATGGGGCGAAGCCGCCGGCAAAAGCTAGTCATACATAAAAAATACAGAGATAGTAAACTTACTTTATTTTTAATAATGTGAACATCTGGAGACTCTGGAATAACATCGTCGTCATCTTCAACTGTAGCAGAGGGCTTTGGTGGCTTTTTCAGTTGAAAAAATGTCCTAATATCCTGAAAACAATGCAATATCAATGCAAATGCATACCAAACCAAACCGACAAACCGACTGATCGACCAAACTGATAATGCACGTCTGATATCATTTTAAAACTTATACAAATAATTGATAACAATAGCTTAAATAAGTATGTTTTAGCTTAGTTGATGTTTTTTTTCGATTATACAATCTACAACAAGAAGACTATTCAAATATCGCCTAAAATATTTGCCGCAGTACCGCTGTAAAAAGGGACAAAGGAATATAAATAATAAATAAATGTAATCCACTTTTTAATTAAGGTTTACACTGACCAAGTCTTCAAGTATTTGAAAAAGAACTTACTCTCGACATAGTGAAGTTAAACCAAAAGGATTTACGAAACAATAACAAATATCATGATTTTCTAGATATTAATTTCAGTATGATTTAGCACGATATTCAGGGATTTGCAAAATTTTACGAAGTAACGAAAACTAATTCCTTCGCCGCCAATATTTCTTGACCATTGGAGCAATTTGATTATTTGACTTGACGGCGGAATTGTCATTTGATTGACATAATGACATTAGCTTTCTGTGTTGCCTGTAGCCATAAATTTATGCAGCATGGAACAGAGTTTTAGCTCCTGACCCGCATATATGTGTATTAGTGCCTTATTATGTATGCGCCATAGTAAAAGCACAGGGGGGTTACTACGAGCTCTTATAGCAGGGCAGAAATTGAACGTTTCCAGTGAGAGAGAGTGACGGTGCTATAGGTCGTATATAGCTCCGTCACTCTCTCTCACTGGAAACGTTCAACTTCTGCCCTGCTATAAGAGCTCATAGTAAGCCCCCAGTATAAAAATATACAGTAGTGTAACGCCTTTGATCTCGTGGTAAATGCCGACAACGTCTAAAGTAGTCGCAATAGCTAAGGTTGTCTTATGTCCTAAGTAAACGATATTAATGAATTAATTTGTTTATTTGAGGTCAATATCGTTATCAACATTATTATTATAAACGACATTTGAGTGCCTGCTTATTTCTTAAGTTTTTTCTTCATATTAAGTATTTAATAATATTTCTCTTTAGTTTATTTTTTTTCGACATGTCATTCGCCATGTTGGATTTTCATTTTGATTTCACTATTGGCTTTAACGTCTTCGAAAACCATGGAAACGACACCCATCACGAAAAATTATAAAAAAAAATCGCAGCCGCCATCCCGCATTTTGATTTTGACGCCTTTATCAGCGACCTCAAAAATGATGAAAAGACACCCATGTTGAAAAAAAAATAAAATAAACTGAAAATAAAAATAATAAAATAATTAGAAGAAAAAAAAACTTAACAAATAAGCAAGCAGGCACTCAAATGCCCTGAAAATCGTGTCCCGAGCTCTTCGAGCTATTAACACGGTGAAGTAAGCAGTGATAGAGGAAATTATGGCATCTGACTTAGTAATAAATAAAGATTCAGAGTAACAAACGTCTATTTAATTAACATGAGAAAATTATACTTTAGCAAGATCATTGACACACACGTCAAGAGCTTATTTCTATTTTTAAATATATATATCCTACAGATAAACTTGTGCCAGCATTATGATCATCTAACAAGCAGCTCGGGCTCGCGCCTCCCGCGTCTCACCCCTCACGATTGCCCTGTCTAGACGTCTTCGTTGGACGACTGTATGATGTATCACCTTAGAGAATAGAAACATATTTTAAGGTATAGATTGTGGTAAAAGTCAGTCTATGAACTCATAGAACTGGACAGAAGTTGAACTGCCCTGCTTTTTTGTATGTAATGACATCTGCCTGCAGCAGGCCTGCTGCGTTGACGTTTACGAAATCCGTTGTATATACTTGAAACCGACGACAGCTTGAAACCTTGAAACTTGAACACAGGCCAATAAAGATGATGACATCACGCGAGCCGCCGTTACTGTGTGCCCCGTTTTGACTACGAAAATTAAATTGAGTTTTTATATGAAAAATTAGTATTGTTAATGTTAATATTTTGATAAAATATTCATGTTTTAATGAAAATAGGCCACAAGGAACATTTTTAATCGGTTTCCTAACAACTTTCAACTAGCCTATTTCTAATAATCTACCTACAATGACGGTAAACAATTTTTAAAAGCTCGTTTAAAAGCTCCCTGGTTTTTTCCATATTATTATAGGTACCATTTTATACCTTTCACTACACGATTTAATGGTGCAGCAGTCTGTAGGTATACCTACCCAAATATCATGATAAATGTACCTACATTACAGGCTTAATAAAACAACATTAACATGTGGCAATATATATTCTTAATAAAACCTCAAATACATCTTAAATATCCAACAGTCTTATACAATAATACTAACTAAACGTCCTACAAATAAATACATAACAACGTAAACGATAAATAACAAATCGCTACCGGCGTGAGGGCGGTGTGATGAAAGAGTTAGCGTCCATATCAGTCCCAATGGGGCCTGTGGTGGACTGCATCGGACCTCTGCGGGAGTGTCTGGATACGACATGCCGGGCCCACGCCAAGTCGCGAGAACTTCTAGACCTACCGCTACGGGACTTAGAACTGGTGGAACTAAGTGTCTTGCCTGATGTACTGGAACTGGTAGCTGACCAACACGTGTCGCTCAGCAGCTTGCCAGGGCAGTAAGTCACATCCGAACGAGTTAGAGTACTAGTCGAGTACATTGGTACTGAAGCCTTCTTTTCTGATGGCTGCACCTTTTCAATTGTTAACTGCGCCACGGGTGTTTCTATTTGTGGCACACTCGGCCTGCTATCTTTAGCCACGTCAGCTATAGCAAGACGCTTGTCACCATAGTCCTCTTCGCTATCGATCTTGGACGGCGATGATCCTGCATCAGTGCCTTCATTGTCACTCATTATTACAGCCATCAGTTTTTCTGCGTTCTCATTCAAATCGTAAACTTTATGAGTTCTAATAGATCCTAAAGACGACGTTTTACTTCGGGGAGGGGTACGCTTGCGAGAACGTTTCTTATCGCTGTAATATATCGCACTTTGTTGAGGTAATACCGCTGGGAAGGTACTGTCTACCTTCGTATACGCAACCTCTTGCGTGAAAGATGATTTTCCCGATTTGCCTTTACAAGCACATGGGTTCGCATCTCCAAGCGTGTAATTATAACAAATCTGCATAAGGCATATTAGCGCTGCAGTCATAAAGACTAAACAGACATACACTTTTGGACTCCAGTCAGTGTTTACGTAAATATAAGATTGACTGAGCGCTGTCCATGGATTCCATTTAGCTATACCAGCATCTTGGAATTCAAATAGATTGCGCCTCGACAAACCTTTTCCATAGGTTTGTACTGCAGCTGCTATTCTCAGGACACCGCCGAATGCTGTAAATAATTTCTCGTCAACTAGATGTGGTGCAACATCACGTTTCATCCAGTGCCATAGTTCGTTATTTAAATTTACGAAATCTGAGTGACGACATTTAGCTGGAGAGCTATGCAATATACACCTCGACGCGGTCGTGTAATACTTCAAGAGAATACTCTCTGAGCTCGGCGCCGTTAAACTCACAAGTCCCTGCGATCTGAAGGGCAAGGCGATAGCTGCCGGTTTGTGATTATCATCTAGTTTAGGAGCCGGCAAATGAATGCAGTTATTCGAATCGCGTTTTATTACCAAGCAAGTGCACGGGTCTAACAGCTTCCCGGATCCAATTTGAATTTTAGCTACAGACAGGTTTGACCACTGAGGGATTCGAGCGGGCTGCCTCCATCCTAAACCTTGTGTATTCATATCCATCTTAAGACGTTCATAAAAATCGTGGAGTTGCCTTGCATTTCTATAAGGAACATAACCTGCATAGTAAGCAAATCTAACAGTAGGCAGAATGTTAGTCTTGAGGTGTGCTCCAATAGTGTCCGACATGGCTTCTTTGAGTATGAGCGCAGTATTGTGGTCGACGTTTTTTTGAACATGCCGCAGCGCACTTTTGAAATACCTCAGAATCTGTTTCGTGTATCGACTGTCGATTTTCTGGGGGCTTACTTCTGGTGGGATCACCGCCTCAAACTGTTTCCGAGCCTTCAATTTGGCGATATCATCTTGGGTCCAGCAGATACTTTTAATTCTTTTAGCATCAAATAATGTAGTACCTGCATTTTTATTACTAACGAAAGCTATGTTACAAAATATTAGAACAATCATAAGATATAACATTGAATAATATGGTAAAAATGTTCATGTACATTGATGTACATTACTGTACAAAATGCACGACAGTATTACGTGTCAACTAGAGGTGGGCGTTGAATCAATAAACTGTTTTTTTTAACGACTTTTCATTGGTCAACGGGTTAACTGTTAATCATTAATGAAAAAACAGGTTGAAAATATTAGCTGTCAGTTTACGTCAACGCACTCAACGCATTATTTCAATATTATTTTATTCATTTCTGTGAATTTAGTCTCCTTCGGAAATATTCGTTACTTACAGTTACAGTCCTAAGCCTAGAATAAGTACGAAAGACAGGTCATTCCATTACAGTCCAGTTCAATAAAAAAAAACTTATTTCTTATCAAATCTCAACCTAAACTGCAACAAAGTTGTTATTTTATGCGTATTCGCTCATATTGTAAACGTTGACACAATAAATTGACGATTATCGCTAACGATTGAATCATTGAAATTTTAACCTGTTATTTATTAACAGTTTTTTTAACCCGTTGACCATTAATGTTTAACAGTTAATTACATTAACTCAAAAACCGTCAATGACCCATCTCTAGTGTCAACAATGACAAAGTCATAGAAAACAATTTTTACTTTTTCTATGATTCTCTCTTGTGTGAAACCTGCGCTGAAAACTCTTTTCTTTCTATGGTACCTGTCCCTCCCTACGCAAGGGCGTGTCTAGGAATGATTACTCCTGCATGTGGCGGAGACTTAGAGCATTTAACCTATCTAAGGGCGGAGAAGAGAGATCGTAAAATAACTATAAACTAATAGGATGCCGTTATTTACCCAATCTCTTCGCTAAGGTTAAGTAGTCGCGGCAAAAGCAGAGAGATGTCTCATATAAGTATTTTGTTTGGCACGATCGAACCGGAAATGTGACCAGTGTTTCACAAGCAGGCGGGTAGTGGCGCACAGCGGTGATGAGTGAAGATGCGTGCGGAACTGCGGATGCGGTGAATGACAAGCGGCACCGTAACGCTAGGTCGCTATTCACGCTCTGACACCCGGTTCACTACTACGCTAATCCTGCCGACACCTGCTTCACCGCATATAGTGCTGTAGTCTGCTGTAGTTGTTTTATCTCACGAAAGCGGGCGAGCCATACTTGTATGTGTAAATGTTACATGCACATTGTCTTTGTGTGCGTAAGCTCGGGAGCGCTCCTCTACCTGCAGTTACGCACACAAGAGCACGTGTCTATATGCATTACATCTACAACTATGGCTCACCCGCTTTCGTGAGACAAAACCTCAGAAGAACAACACAAAACAAAGGATCTTTAGAATGACATTGACAGGAGGAAGACAGGTTGTTGTTAAACATCATGGAATTAGTAAGTACTTTTTTTGAAAGTATTATTGAACGCGGATCCGCGCGAGACACAATAGCTTTTTAATTGTGTCTGTAATTACGGCATTCAACTAGTTAACCCCTCAAGTGTCTGAGTTTGGCTGATTTTAGACCCAAAACCCCAGCGAGTGGGGAGGGTTGGGGGTTAGTTGCGAACCCCATAGGTTCACAACTACTGATAAAACAAAGCATCTTTAGATTGACATTGACAGGAGGAAGACAGGTTGTCGTTAAACATCATGGAATTAGTAAGTACTTTTTTTGAAAGTATTATTGAACGTGGATCCGCGCGAGACACAATAGCTTTTTAATTGTGTCTGTAATTGGGCATTTTCGTCAAAATGTCTACCAACTTAACATTTTTATAACATAGAAGTGTCGAGTAATTATTAAATAGTTTCAAAAGACTAGTTTTCTTTTTTAATTAAATTGCCAACTGAAATTTATAAAAAAAAAGTAACAAAATGAAATCCTGAAATGTGGCATCTTACGTCTTGCAGTACTGTCCTTATTATTTGGTAACGGTCATGACCAAAACGTACAAACGCACAAAAAAGTTGTATCTAAGTTACTATTTATTTACATATATTATTTGAAATAAGCTCCATATAATAAAAATAAAAACATACCTAGCAAAATTCGTAAAATTTATCATTCGACTAAATCAAGAATTTGCTAAAATATCCAAAACAATATTAGTAAGCTGTTTTCAAAGTACGTAGCAGTTTAAAAAAAAAATGCCCAATTACGGCATTCAACTAGTTAAAGTACTAGTACTATAGTTGTCTGTAAAGAAATAAAGTAAAATACTTTTACATATATGTGATACTTAATTGATTCCATGATTCACAAAATTTTTGGTTTGGCTTCGGTTTTTACAGGAAACCACTGAACAACACGGCATTCTTAAATGTTGTCACGATATCGGTCGGAAGCGTACTAGTTCGCTGAACATTTGCCTGTGTGACACGTGATCACACTACGTGATCATGTCGCGCGGACACCGACACGACACCTTGCCACTTCTTCTGTTTTTTTTAAATATTTCCATTTGTTTTAGTTACCACTATTTATAACTCAAGAACGGCTGAACCGATTTGGCTGAAAATTGGTGGGGAGGTAGCTTAGAACCAGGAGACGGACATAGAATACTTAAAACAAAAAAAAAAACCGACTTCCAAAAATCACTTCAAAGTGAAAAATAACTTTGATTTCGGAAGTCGGTGTCTTTCGTTTTTTATTTACTTTCTTTTTTTTTACCACCGACTTCCGAAATCAAAGTTATTTTTCACTTTGTAGTGATTTTTGGAAGTCGGTTTTTTTTTGTTAAAAAGTTTTTATTTCTCGCTTTTTAGTGGGTCTGTTTATAATTTGTATAAGTTACAAAAGTCTAATGTCAATTGCTCATCACATGTTACAAAATATTGCTTTTCCCGATGCTGGGACGTTAATTGTTGAGAAGTTCTGCTGGTAAGAACCAGGAGAACTCCTCAACAACCACTCACCACACGCATTGTGTGACGAGCGGAAATTGCTTCGCAACCATATTAAAGTAATCGAATCGCAACCCGAGAAATATTTATCATTGAGTAGTTCCGGTAGCCATCTGTGGTCTTCATCATCAGTTCCACTTCACCAAGTAGTGCTTTCCGAGAGCAAATGCACGAGCTACAAAAAAAAATACCCAAATCGCTATAGGTGTGCCTATAATATTTGAAGAGTTCCTTCGATTTCTCCAGGATCCCATCATCAGAACTGGATTTTGACAAAAATGCGACCATTTGGAAAGTATACCCTTTCCAACAAAAAAATATTTTTTTCAAATCGGATGGCAAGCGACGGAGTTACGCGCGAACAAACATAAAAAAAAAAAAAAAAAATACAAATATCCGAATTGAGAACCTCCTCCTTTTTTAGAAGTCGGTTAAAAAAACGGATAAAACGTGGTATAACAACGGCTGGACCGATTTATAAAATTTTGTTATTTGAATGGGTTCCTGGATGGTTTGAAAACACAATTGGACCCTGTAGGCGGCGCTGCAGTCGGGTTCTAGGATCGTTCAGACAGGACGTCTGTCGGGTCCGCTTGGCTAGTATACTTACTTATAAAGATTAAGCTGGGTAGTTAGGAAAAGAAGCGGGTTGTTTTCCTACCCACTTGCGTATGAACGATTTTAAGAACATCATAAGGAATACGGAGACTAAATAAATAAACAAATAGATCTCATGTAAAATATTTTAATTTTCAGAACATTACTCATACGATTAACATACCGTCATTACGCACCAACGCTTAACAATACCACATCTTTATCTTTAATATAAATATTATTTATAATCAATAAATATTATACATATATCACATTTAACGCAATTTGTACCTTGGTCGAAAGTATACAGAGCTGCGATTAGGTTATCACATTAATTGAGACCACGTGTTCAGTACATTATTCTGAAAACTCATTAATTGAAATTTTTCATCGGTTATTAAAAAAAAAAAATTGCTATTGCACTTTTGACGGAAAAATTGTCAACGCAAGGGGTTCCAGAATCATGTACTAACTGAATACGATCGTCACTCTGTATGAAGAAAAAATCCATTGAAAAACGAAAGTTTTGGACCATTTTTCACATTAATTTCAATTCCACTTAATGAAGTAGCTCAGGAATGATTATTATGAACCACGTTCTGCATGTTTTTTTAAGCCTGTAGGTAATTGTTACACTTATAAGAGCGAGCGCGCACTGCGTTGCGTTTCCGGTAGTTCTGCCGCACTGGGCGGGGCCTACAGTAACAAAACGCATGACCGCAGTGCGCGCACTTCAAAGACATTCCATACTTCACAGATTATGCGGTAGAAAAACGCGCGCTCGCCCTAAACGTAAGCACTGATAAGGAAATGATTTTTAATGTATTGTGTAAACCTCTTACCGAGAGGAGGCTTGTGTCTGAGCAGTGGGTACATTACAGCCTGTGGCCTAATTATGCAAGACTAGGTTTTGCTAGCGGCTTCGCCCGCGTTTATGTCGGAAAATATCCCACGGGAACGTACTACCGGGAATTCTTTCTTTATTCCTTGTCTACATTATAAAGGGAACATCTGTGCAAAATTTCAGCTTTCTAGGTCCAAGGGTTTGGGCTGGGCGTTGACGAATCAGTCAGTCAGGACTTCTCTTTTTATTTATATAAATAAAAGTTAGCACCTGTAGTGCCAAATGAAGTACTTTATGACTTTGGAATATTTAAGTTCATGTGCTCACTTATCAGTGAAAAACTTATCGGATAAGCTTTAAAGAACGTATTTTAGAACGTAGGTATTAATAATATTTTTTATAGCTAATTCGCTAAATAATAATCTTGAGCAACAAACAGATATGTGGCCCAAGTTAATAAGAATAAGAATTAGATACCCTTAGAAGACCGAGAAAAAAAACCATAGGTATCAATTGCTCTAAGGACGAAATCTCTACATAGTATAAAACAAAGTCGCTTCCCATCGTCTGTCCCTCTGTATGCTTAGATCTTTTAAACTACGCAACGGATTTTAATGCGATTTTCATTGTTAGAATAGGTTTAGGTAGAATTTTTTATATCAAAAAAATCAACATTCAACCTCCTAAAAATGCCGTTTTTGGCTGTTGACCTACCTACTTGACTAAAAATGTGAACATAGGAAATTTCAAAATGTTCCATATGTCCAGACTTATGATTTGTTTCTCAATGGTGACGCTAGTTGGCGGCACTACTCGCCTTAACACATAGAGTACTTTTAATCCCGGTAGTACGTTCCCCTGGGACATTTTCCGTCATCCACGCGGGCGAAGCTGCGGGCAGAACATAATTTCACAGGTTTTGTAAAAATGGTCCAAAACCTTTTGCTAGCGAACGTTCGTGAAATAATTATCTATGGAATAATTGCGCTTACACAGCTAAATATAAATAAATAAATCACAGTGTCGTTATTGAATAATATCCAGGAAATATTATAACAAAAATAAATTATAATCAAACAATAATAAAGTGCTAGATTCCAAAAAATAAACTTTGCATACAAATGGAGAAATTGACAAAAAACAATATATTTTTATAATTCTTATGAACACTTCTGTCAAATCTTTTCACGAGTTATATTGCTATATTATATTGTACAGCTATAACAATCAGGACAAGTACCTAAAAACTGGAAACAAGATAATTTAAACTTTATTCTAGTGCACTAAGGTCGATTTATCTTGGCAGGTCAGAACATAGGCACTAAGAAGTTTCGCGCATGTTCTCTCACTTACACTTGACTCATGTCACCATTTGGTTCCTAAAAAATCTTACTGCGTCTGCGCAGCCTTCTGCGCGAACTTCGGACCTGACAAGATAAATCGGCCGAACCGTATTTTTTTAATTAGATGTTGTTTCAATGCTAAAATCTACAAACTTCTAACGATGTCACTAAAGGTAATTTGTCGAGAGTGTTAAAGTTGGTCTAGTAGGTTTTTATTTGTGTTTACACAGCCCTGGATTTAATTGAAACTATACTATTCTAACACAAATTCAAAACTGAATTTTGCAGTCCAAATTTCTTCTCTCTCTCCTTTCTACCGAAATCTAATAAGGGTCAGAGTACTCATAGAGTCGAAGACCGTCGGAGTTGACAATTGGAATTATGGAGACTGGACAGGTCCTCTCAAATCTGTACTGGTTCTTTTCTCGAAAGACCATTTCAGACACTAATCTACATAGTCCTCATATAGCCTGACCAAGATCATGTCAATCAATCAATCTGTCTAGCCTTTTCCCAACTATGTTGGGGTGGCTTCCAGTCTAACCGGATGCAGCTGAATACCAGTGTTTCTGGACTTTAAAATAGACTTTGACCTGTGAGTTTGTTTCGCCATTTCTTCTCAGGGGTAGTCGGATAGGAAATGACGACTCCATCCAGCTTATTTGTTTTTATATGACGTGTAAAAGTGATTCCAATACCATAGGGTATTAAGGAAAAAACAATTTCATTTCGACTCAACTTAGCCTTTCATACATACGGATGAAATTGGCGTAGCAAAAGAAGACACTAATATCTCCTTTTTCATTCGTGGATCTTTGACAGTCGTTACGAGTAGTCAGGAGTTCAAAAAGTCTGAAAACCAGTCTTACCAAGGGGTATCGTGTTACCCAGTAACTGGGTTATGGAGGTCATGTAGGCAGTCGCTCCATGTAAAATACTGGTATTCAGCTGCATACGGTTAAACTGGAAGCCGACCCCAACATAGTTGGGAAAAGGCTAGGCAGATAGATTGTCTCCTTTTTTAAACAATTTCGAATTTCAACTGCAAAATTCAGCCAATCATTGTGGTCTTACATATTAGTAATACATAAAACGATTATACATAGACTATACTTGTATTCTAATAAATTTTTAATAATATAATAATAACCAATACTTTCAAAGTTTCAACCTATATATATCTACACTTGTCGGTGGATGTCAAAAATGGTACAGTCGGAAAAATTGATAAACCGGTTTGAGTACCGAGCACACGCAAAACAAACCTATATAAAATATTTATATTTATTTACAGGCACTTTCGAACTGTCAAGGAGTCGTTCATTAAGCCGAAGTTCGCACGGACGTAAAAATATCGCGGCGGGATTTTATCACGCACTGGATTTTCAACTCTTGTTGTTAAGCCGAGCATTGAGATTCCAACTTAACAACAACAGAGTGCATTCTAACGCGTCGAAGAAACACAATGTTGGATTTTCAACTCTCAGCGCTAAGCAGAGCGTTGAAAATCCAGTGCGCGAAACAAAATCGCCGCGATATGTTTACGTCCGTGCGAACGTCGACCTAATGAGGGTTTCATGAAAATTCACGCCATCAATTGGCGCCACTTTGACAAGACGTCTTCTATCAACAATGAATATACAATACAATATGATGACGTTCACCATTCGTTCATCATTCAGTCACGAGTCACGACTAAAGAAAATATAGGCGCTTTGACACTTTTGATAGGTACCCGGACCTGACGTCTCAGTGCTGCCACCTAGTGAAATAATTTCAGAAAACCCTCATTGCCCGTTCCAAAGTATCACATTCCAATGAAGAAGAACAGGTATCTTTTTTGTAGACTTTACCATAGTAACCTTATCTACATTATAGACAAAGTCGGGTTATTTACACCATTTATAACTCAAGAACGGCTGGACCGATTTTTGCGATGTTTCATTTGTTGGATTTGTCTCCGTCCCGAATAGCAGAATAACTATTAAAACATTTAAAAAAATCACAATAAAAAAATTGAAGAAAATTAATTTTCTCATACGTTAAATTTGGACAAGGCAACGTCTGTCGGGTCAGCTAGTTAATACATAGATTCAATGTTCCGACTACAACATAACGCTTTGTTTAATTAGAAAGATTCGATTTAATGTTAAAAATCTCTGGCTTAGATAAGACCCCATTTCCATCTCGCTATACAAACTATACTAAACGACAAGACTCTATAGTACAGATTGTCTACTCTAAAATGACGCGCCCCGCCACTACCGCATTTACCGTAGTGTACGTATACTGATTTAAGTAGTGGGTCGCGTCATTTCAGAGTAGACAAGCTCCACAGTATTTTTATCTCACAAAACCACACGCGCTTTACTTGTGTTTACCAAGTGTACAAAAACGCTGTAAATGTGTGCCTGACGACGAGTAGCGTCAATACATAACACACACAGGCACACACACACTTCCGACTTCGCCATTGCCTCGGACGGTACCGAGAGCCCCTGTTCATAACACACATTCACAGCGTGTTTGTACAAGTAAAGCGCGCGTCGCTTCGTGGGAAAATATACTATAGTTTTAAAGTCATAAAACGTGCGAGTGGGACAGTGAATATTTAATACTGGTTTTCTGAACCTGAGACTGGGTGTTGTCTCGCTTTCACGTTTTAAGACCGCAACTGCTACGAGCATTCCCGTATTACCTATTTTTAAATCCAAACATACTTTTCAAAACCTAACTCTTTTTTCAGCCGGATAAAAGGGTCGAGATAGTTTTTGATATCTACAAAGTCTTGCTTTATCACGGTAACAAGAGAGAATCTCTGTAATATTAGAGTATATTCCAATTATCTATGATAATAACGACAAAATACTACATAAACATTTTGCGTTGATGGTTAAATCGCATGTGTAATATGAAATAAACTTGTTATGATTTATTATGCAAAAGAAATTCTTCAGGTAAATCTTATTTTGCAATGTAAATAAATGTGGGAGCGAGATAGAGTGTATTCTGTGTTTAAATCGACATTTCGGCTTGTTCGCCAGTCGAAGTGAAGCGCACTACGCTTCAATTTTATCGATAAATTCTAGTGAAGTGATTTTCAGTACGTGTAAAAAATCGTATCGATATACTGGTATAAACTTTCGACCCGAGAATGTAACATGAAGCTAAACGAAGCTTTGCTTATACACATGCGGTCTAACACAATCAAACCTAAGATTATAAATTAATAATCATACAATGTGCAACAAGACCTTACAATAAAAGTGAATCACATTGAAATATGGACCTAAACTACTTACTAATAAAGATCATTTTCTAATATTTTTGTACTGGCGTTCGCTCCATTTTCGGTGCATGTGTTTGACGATGTATAAAGGTAGGCAGGAGACTAAGGTTATCACGATTACTTTCCACCAAAACTCCCAATGTCGGATAAAGTCGCCATCTATGGAATAAAAGGTTTATTTTTATTTTGGACCCCATTTATAGACTTCCACGCTTATGAAAACCGCTTTACGTAGGTGTGACTGAAGAAAGCGCAGCAGCACTTTTTGGGCTCCGTACCTCAAAAGGAAATAAAAAAACCTGTCAAGAGCGAGTTGGACTCGCGCACCGAGGGTTCCGTATCATCATTTGTATGTAATTTTTGTTGATGATTTCTGAAAAACTGTGCTATTTAGAGACATCATTTTATTTTTCCTGTAATCTTTACATAAACTTCTATCACATAGAATAATTTCAGATTTTTCGCTTTGCAAACTTCGGAGATAAGGGCGGGAACGTCATTTTTTTTTACATTTTTCGTCATAAGTCGAAAACTATGCGGCCTAAAAAAGAGAAAAAAAATATTTGAGAATGTTTTGCTTTGCAAACTTCGGAGATAAGAGGGGGAACGGTATTATTTTTTACATTTTTCATCAAAAGCCGAAAAATATGCGGGCTAAAAAAAGAAAAAATATGTTTGAGAATGTGCAAACAGCGCTCTTTCATATGATACCCCACATGCCATAGTACCCCCACTTTGAATTATTAAGTTCAGTCCCTGTTGCAAAAAAAATAAAAATTATTTCTTTCTTATTTGCAAAATAATTGAATAAACGTCATCTAAAACTGTTCCAAATTTCAAGTTGATAACATTAGTAGTTGTTGAGATATCCAGCTGTGACTGACAGACAGACAGACAGAGTCGCACCATAAGGGTTCCTTTTTTACCATTTTGGTACGGAACCCTAAAACCGGAAACCTTACAGGATCATTGTCCATCTGCCTGTTTAACTGTCAGTCTGTCAAGACGCTTTTCCTTAGGAACGCGTGGAGGAATCAAGTTGAAATTAATATATTTAGCGACGTCTTCTAACACATGCATTATCTGCTTAAAAGGAGACGCCATTCACCAACAAAATGTTCACAACTATGGTAAAGAAATAAACAATTTTGCTTTTTTTTTTTGTATTTGTAATATCAAATACTACGGCCCCTTGGAGCTCTAAAAAAATCAAGCTTCTAAGTCAACGCAGTAAAAAAATACGGCCATTTATGCGACATATTTTGATACTTGCAAATAAATCAAAACCTATAGGGTACTTTCCGTTGACCTATACTCATGAAATTTGGCAAGAAGCAAGGTCTCACAACACAAGTAAAGGAAAAAGTCTGAAAATCGTTAATCTGTAGTTTTATCACAAAAAAAAACCGATTACAAACTTGCATTTATGTATAGGAGAACATGTTTTTCAACTACAAAGTTTGTTTTTGGGATAAATTCACCCCAACTACAGAACCCTTCATTGTGCGTGGTCCGACTTGCACTTGGCCGGTTTTTTGTATGCTGATAACTCTATAGTGCTATGTGCAAGTGACGACGAAATGTCAGAGGAGCAGTTCCTGTATTTTTAAGAACGTTCCTTAGTCACAAAAACCTGTCCGAATCAACTACTTACCGAAATACGTAGTGAATATAAGCAGCGTGGCGATATACATCAATAAACTGACGAGTTCTGCACCTATCATCAACCAGTGCCACGTGACGATGGTTAATGCCACCATGATCAGTTCTGTCAAAATCAGTGCCGTGTAGCTGATCTCTACTATGTGGATTAATTGGTCCTCGAACAGTACTAGTGCGCCGTACATTATTACGCCACCTGAAATGCAGGAGAAACAAAAGAATAAAATATAGCGTCATTGAAGTATACAAGGTGTATACATAGTTAGTGCAATCCACGAAGACGCGCCCCACTCTTCTTCCTAACCGCTTACAGTGCAAGTGTGCACCATTCCGCTAGTGTACTATAGTATAGTTAAAATCTCGCTGCAGACTCGGTCATAAATCATTCGAGTGTTTCGCTCTCTTTCCCACTCACGGGCCTTATGGGCAGGCCACGCCCACACGTAGTCCTGTGCATTACTGCAGTCGATGAGTGATATCGATAGTTTTATATATTTATAAATGGGTGATAGAAATAAATACACATTTTTTTTTATTTTATTACCAAATTTACTACAAAGCATATTAAATATATAAACAAAAGAACGTATATATAAAACTAAAAATAGAAAATTAAAATTCTTCGTCTGAGTCATCGTCATCATCATCCACATGAATGATGAACTCTTTGCATAAATGTGCTTTTCTTAAGTCTTCATCTTGCAGCAATTCTGCATGTTCCACACATTTTTGCCAATTTTCAATAGATAACCTTAATGATTCTGTTATCGATAATGGCCTTGAGCGCGCGCAACTAGCGCACATCCCTACTCCGATTATGATTTATGACCAAGTCTGCAGCGAGATTTTAACTATACTATATGCGACCAAACTTGAAATCGCGAAAAAAAATCAGCTGTTCCCTACATTTTGACGAGATAATGCGAACATAAATGTAAGAAACAGCTGACTTTTTTCTGCGCGATTTCCGGTTTAGTCCTATAGTAAAAGTTGTTCATAACCGCATAACGATGAGTACAATGATCTCTTAAGAGGTTGTGCGTTATTTAAATTACACCTTGTAGATAGTCTGATTTCAAATTTCAATTCAAATTGCGCGTGTAAGATCCACTGCGCTTGCGCACTTATGCAAGCTATGTTTGGCGCACTACACTCAAATTCGTCACCTTTATTGGTTGTTCAGTCACTATTCGTATGATGTACCGAAGATAAAAAATAAGCCTAATTATGACATTTATTCCAAATACAAAAGCTATAACCACTCCGCGCACCCGCGGTTTGACAGCCGGCCGGCGACACGCCTCCGAACAAAAAATGGCGGCGCAGCGGCGCGGAACAGGGCGCAAGACTACTACTAAACTAGACTAGGCTGGGGAAGCAGAAAAGTTCTTTGATGCCTGGAGTTTACGTAAAACTATTGATTATGTACGCACGGCTACAGATCAAGCTATACATTTCCAGTATAAGCTGATCTCGCATTGTATAAGATTTCCTTACAGTGAGAGGTCAGTGTAAACTGGAAATTTATAGCTTGATGTGTAGCCGTGTGTACACTCCATTATTTTACAATAAGATTAGTCATTTAAACAAACCTTTTTTACAGTCCGTTCAACCGATTTTGACTTCTATTGCGTTGGTGGCATGACAAATGGCAGCTGCAGTAAACAGTTGGTATTGTAACCACTTTTTTGCCTTTAATGCCATCCTCAAGCTTACGGAAAAGAAGTCAAAATCGGTTGAACGGACTGTAAAAAATGTTTGTTTAAATGTCGAATCTTATTGTAAATGGAGTATAATGTACGCTGATTTGTATATGTAAGTATAATATGATTGAATACCTTGATAAATAGATATGCCAGTCCATATGTAGAATGACTTATAAGATAGCTGCCGTCCTTTGGAGAGTTGCTTGTACAGTTGCGGGTAGCGCAGTGCCGTAGAACTAGGTATGTCTTTGTCTAGTACCTATAGAACAGTAAAAATAACAACACTTGTAAATCAGGCATTGTATTAAAGAAGGTAAAAAATAAGCTGTAAGTTCTAAGATGCAAAATAAAGCTATACGGGGTGAAATTGAATAGATGCGACAAAATTTAAGGGGGTGTTCTACGCATCAATATGAACAACTTTTACTATGGGACCAAACCTGAAATCGCGAAAAAAAAATCAGCTGTTCAGTACATTTTGACGAATTATGCTATAGCTTGTTTCGTAAATAAATCATAGGGCACAGTTCTATAAAAACTTTTTTATAAAAAAATACAACCGACTTCCAAAAACAACACTTCAAAGTGAAAAATTACTTCAATTTTATATGGGACCAACTTTGAGCCCTCTCGAATAAAACAATTTTTTTTTCAAATCGGACGACTCTGTAAAAAGTTAGGTAGATACAGTTATAAAAAAAAAACATGTCGAATTGAAAACCTTCTCCTTTTTTTTTCGTCGGTTAAAAATAAAGATAGATGCAGCAGTATTAACTTACCAATGAAAACACAGGCAGCATAGTGAACACAGTTCCGTAGCCAACCATCAGGAACCCGGGGTATAGAGACACAGACGAGAAGTAGAACACCACGGAAAATACAGCCTGAAAATACATACAATTCCTTTTAAGTCAAATCAATCTGCCTAGCCTTTTCCCAACATGTTGGGGTCAGCTTACAGTCTAACCGGATGCAGCTGAATACCAGATTTTAAATGGAGCGACTGCCTATCTGACCTCCACAACCCAGTTACTGGGTAACATGATACCCATTGGTAAGACTGGATGTCAGACTTTTGGGCTTCTAATTACCCGTAACGACTTTCGAAGATTTATGAATGACAGCCGGAGCCTCGATTTGTAATGGATGGTAACCCATCCACGAACTGACCGCCTATATGTCGTCACTCAAGAGGTTAAAAGCAAGGCTCGTGTCTTAATGATAACAGCCGCACGGGTCGATCGATCAGGTTAAGCTACGCTTGCCGCGGTGACCTTTACATACCAAGACTCCTCCATGCTTCGGAAAGCACGTTAAGCCGTTGGTCCCGGCTGTCATTCGTGGATCTTTGTCGGTCGTTACAGGTCGTCAGAAGCCCGAAAGTCTGACAACCAGTCTTACCAAGGGGTATCGTATTACCCAGTAACTGGGTTGTGGAGGTCAGATAGGAAGTAGCTCCATGTAAAATACTGGTATTGGACGGTGTCTTCCAAATTATATTATTTATTTTTAGCGTGTGTTGTACCACTAAAGGACAAAGGCATACGTTTCAAACTATACCATTACTTTTTAACAATGACACACAGACTATTGCTCAATTAAATTGCTCGATAGTTGCACAAGTTGAGTCATAGTGTCACTTTTATTTGCAGTGTTTTTTTTCCTATTTTTTTTTAATTTTTTTTTTATTGGCACCTTGTAAAACATTTATTTAGTGCACACAAAAGACACAAAAGTACAACTAAATGGTAAAGTAAAATTATACTTTACCATTTAGTTGTACTTTTGTGTCTTTTGTGTGCACTAAATAAATGTTTTATCTATCTATCTATCTATCTATCAAGAATCTGCCCTTTTACGACCAGTCTTCCTTCATTACCCCACCTGCATAGTAGACACAATAAGTCCTCGATGCACGATGAACAGCGACAGAGCAGCAGACCGCATGGCCGACCTCCGTCCGTGCACCAACAGTAGTCGCGCGAGGAACGCGAACTGACGGATGCTGACGTCACCAGCGAGAGAGGCGGCACGACCTTCTGCACCTTCGATACCTACACCTACGAACGAAAGTATAATCAAGTCTTTTATATCTTCGTCAGTTTTCAAATTCTTTCCTATATCAAGCCAAGACACATACTAGGTACCTTTTGGAGCTACAGCACAGGGGCCGTACTATGACGTCAAAAAAGGTCATGGTCCATCATGGTTCCGTTTTGAAAAAGGATGGTGCTGCAGGTCGTATATAGCTCCGTCTATCTCTCACACTGTCCTAGTCAGGTAATTAACACTAGTGAACTTGACATATATTTAAGCAAAATTGTATTTACTGTTTTACTTTTTAGCTTGAATAAATATTATTTATTTATTTATTTATTTTACACTGGCACCATGATGGATCCATGGTCTTTTTTCACGTCATAGTACGGCCCCAGAGCAGACTATTGAATAGAAATTAAACTATATTTAACTAGCTTTTGCCAGCAGCTTCGTTCACGTGGAGGTACAAAATTATCCCACGGGAACGAACTACCGGTATAAAAAGTATCCTATGTCCTTATCCAAGTCATGGTCTACTCATGTACTATATTTCATCCAAATTCATTAAGCCGTTTTGGCGAGAAAGCGTAACAAACAAACAAACTTACTTTCACATTTATAATATTGGTTAAGTTTACTTGATAACAAAGATCAAAATAGCATACACTTTTGTGTGTGTGGTGTGCTATTCTGGTGTGTTGTTATTTGTGGTTGTATAGTGGTTGCTATTTTGTTTCTGTAGGCGCGCCACGACGCTGATACAGAATGCCGCTTTCTTTACGACACCTCGGCGGTCAGACACTCGTGGAGGTCCTTTTATGACACCCTGTGTTAACCATACCACATTATCAACTATAAGCTCCGCACGTTGATATTTCGATGGAACCTTGTCACAATAACAGCTGCGTGACGTCATCGCGACGTCACGTCATAAGCGCTGGCTGGCTGACCATGCGAACGGTACTGACAATTCGACTACGTCACTAAGATGGCCGCCAATCGCAATAGCAACGTGCGGGGCATAAGCCCCGTGTTAAGTATAAACTTGACACTTACCAATATCAGCCTCCTGTATCATAGCCACATCATTCCCTCCATCCCCGACAGCGGCCACAACGTGACGGCGCGCGCGCAACAGCCGCGCCACTCTCGCCTTCTGTGTCGGCGAGCAGCGAGCGACCACCACGCCGCTACAGCGACAGAGTACTTCTACGAATTCTTCCTCGTATGATTGTAGGCATACCTGGGAAGAGGAGAAGTACGTTGTTTATCATTTGTTTAACGACGTTGTTACAAGTAGTCAAATCATTACTTTTTTACACAAAAGTATGTTTATTAAATAAAATGCTATGCATTCTTAAAATGTTTTTTGGCCGAATTGTTGATAGATGGGCTTGGTACGATTCTGAACTATAAATATAATTTTAGCACAGTTTAATATAGATGGGACACTCCGCAGCTTAGGTATGAAGCTACAAAGACGGCGGGCTCGTCTCACGGAGTCAATTCAGTGTGCCGCGCACCGGCCGGCTCGCACGTTAGTTCAATACTCACTCACGCGCCGCGTCGTAAAAGAAGACAACCCTAACGAGTCAGAAGGTATAAAAGTTACGCGATAGAAAGAGAGGCAACTTGTAGGTGAATATAACTGTAGGTAATAAGCGTTTTGCGAGCTGAATTGCACATTATTGTGTCTTAGCAAGAGTCGTTTTTATTTAAATGATTTCGCGGAGTGTCCCATCTGTATTAATCTGTGATTTTAGTTAGGTACAGTTTCTCAATAAATGTACCGAAGTGAACATTTTTAATATGATACATTTGATGAAAAAAAGCATTTTATTTAATAAACATACTTTTGTGTAAAAAAGTAATGATTTGACTACACATTTGTAACAGCGTCCTTAAGGGAAGTGTGAAAAGAATTTGTGGGAGTGACTGAAAACTGCAGTGATTTCGCGTGTGCGACCATCTGCATCGAGCCAGTGGGTGCATGACAGCCGGATTTCGTTCATCGATCGACCGCAATTCTTTCGGTGTTTTGACTCGCAACAACATAAAACACTTTTTACAGTAATTTTCAGTTACCTACTTCAAAGTCACAAGGAGGATTTTTATGGAATGGGAAGTCTTGCGTGAATTTGTGACATACAGGGTGTAAGGGACAGCCCTCCGCAAACTGATAGGGTGAATTCAGTATGTCTTACTAAGATGACCGGTACATGAAATTTTTTCAGGAACGTTAAGGAATCCACTAAACCTGATTTGTTTGTGTTTTTGTGCACAAATCGGAGCGTCTATTACTGGTTGGCAGGGGTAGGTAATAGGTATGCGGTGAGTTCGATGAACTCTGTAGCTAGACAGAAAGTGAACAGCTGATTAGTCGCGTCGTTGGTTAGAGTATTTCAACATCCATTGCTGGTTTTTTTTTTGCAGTTTTTTTTACATAAATGGAATGCTGCGAACACACAATGCAATTTTACATTGAAATAATGAAAATGTAACTAAAAAAAAAATGAAAATTTTCCTGAGAAAATTTCCGGTAGAATATGATTCAAACTGAGGAGCTGAATGCACCCTGTTAGTTTGCGGAGGGCTGTCCCTTACACCCTGTATATGTGTTTTAATTTGTTCCTTTTTAACTCGCCGTTAGTGCCTCCTCGTCACGGAAGACAGCTTAATTGATTTAAACCTTCATATGCAAGGAATCATTATCACCTGCTCAGCAATTTTCCTAAATTGGGGTCTGCTTCCATTCAAACCGGATGCAGCTGAATTCCAGACGACTGCCGTCAGACCTCTACCCAGTTACTGCAGGGTAATACTGGTTGTCTGACTTCCGAGCTTCTGACGACCCGTAACGACTGTCAAAGAGAATGACAGCCGGGACCAACGGCTTAACGTGCTTTCCGAGGCACGGAGCGGTCTTGGTATGTAAAAATAGTCACCCATCCACGGACCAACCGCGACAAACGTAGCTGAACCTGATCGATCGACCCCTGCGGCTGTTATTACTTAGTTAGTACATATATATTCACCTCTAGAGTCTCCCCCTCTATGATTAGGTCCATGGTATCTTCATGCGTGTTGAGCGCGTACAGCAGCGCGTGCGCATCCTGCCGCGTGCGACATTCGGGCGCCGTGTGCCAGCCCGAGCCGCCACCCAGCTGGAGCGAGCGAGCGATGCAGAGCGCTGTTTCTAGCTTGTCGCCTGTTAGCATCCAGATCTGAGGATATAAAAGAGAAGCAAAGAATAAAAAATTATTCCTGGATCAGGCAGTGTTTTTAACCGACTTCAAAAAAGGAGGTTCTGTATTCGACCCGTATATATGTATGTATGTCCACGATTTTCTCAAAAACTAATGAACCAATTTTGATGATTCTTTTACTATCGTTATCTACATACTTTCAGGAAGGTTTTAGTTTAATACATAAGGTAATTATTGTTATGTACGAAGTTATTATGCTTATATGTACTGTATCTCCGGCAATTCTAAGCGGATTTTGATGATTATTTTTTCGTTGGTAAAAAAAAAGTGTAAATTATATTTAACTAAAAATGGAATAACATTTAACTAAAAATGGAATTATATTTAACTAAAAATGGAATTATATTAAACTAAAATTGAAATATATTTAACTAAAATTAGATTTTAGAAGTCGGTTTTTAACTTTTTTTACAGTAAATTTATTTCTATCTAGAATTTCTCAGTAGCAGGCTAGCAGCCCGGAGTCTGGATTTGTGCCCGCTTGATCGCAATAGGCTCGTCCTCTATTACATAGGAATTATAAACATAACTGGCGAAATGTGCCGGGGATTACAGGAGTAATTTTATGTTATAACTAGCTTCTGCCCGCGACTTCGTCCGCGTGAAATTTATTTTTTGCTCGACCCACCCCGTCGCATCGCATTGCCTACCCGCGCTATTACTTCGTTTTCACTTAGCGTTCTTTCAGACTTTTTTTCTTTTTGCTCGGCACCTAAGGGTCCTAGAGTGATGTTAAATATGCCTTCTATAAGATTTGGGCTATCATTAATGCAAAAAGATTTTTTAAAGTCCGACTGGTAGGGTACCACACCCCCTTCACCACTTCCCCTTCGCTCTCTCCCTCTCATCACCCCGTCCCCTCCCTCTCCCCCTTTCCTCCACCTCCGGCTCACCAACCCCTCCCCACCCCTCAGCCTTCACCATGTCTTCCTCCTCTCCTCACCAATTCCTGCCATTTCTCCCTGCGTCCATCATCCTCCCCCTCACACTCCTCACCACCCCTCCCTTGCCCCTCCCCCTCTAACCCTCCCTCCGGGGTAGTTTTAAAAAACTAATAATGACAAACTTAGGCAAATATTTGTGCCAAGTTTCAAGTCAATTAAAACCAAATGAATAACATTTTTCATGTAAATTGTATTCCCTGTTTTCACCCCCACAGGGGTGGAATTTAAAAAAATGGTTTGAGATATTTCCATAGCTTGACTCAAAGATTATTTACACCAATTTTCGAGTTAATCAAGCCACGCAGTAAAATCCTCCCCCGTGAAATTGACTACCCCTTTTCACCCCCTTAGAGGTAGATTTTCGAAAAACCCTGACACACATTATTCTTTATTTTTGGTTTTAAGTATAAATACTGAGTTTTGAGTTAATCGGATTGCGCGTTAAAATTTTTCCATACAAACTTTGAGACCCCCCAGTTCCCCTTTAGGGGGTATTTTAGAAAAACAAAAAATCACAAAAATCATAGTTTACTTACATATATATTCGTGCCAAGTTTCAAGTTTATTAACTCAAGGAATAAGATTTTTCATACAAACAATATAGGGGGTATATTGTTTGTATGAAAAACCTTACTTTTACCCCCTTAAAGGTCGAATTTCCAAAAACCCTTTCTTAGCGGATGCCTAGGTCATAATAGCTACCTGTGTTCCAAATTTCAGCCCAATACGTTCAGTGGTTTCAGCTGTGTGTTGATAGATCAGTCAGTCAGTCAGTCAGTCAGTCAGTCAGTCAGTAACGCTTTCCTTTTATAGATATAGATTACAAACCCGCGTGAAGCGCTTTAAAAACGTGTGAGCACTGTGTCTTGTCTTTTTACAATGAATGAAAATGACTTCTCTCGCTCTGAGTGGAGCGGAAGGACGGGTCATACTTTTACTGACTAAAACCCACCCGTGTTCCTTCAGTTGCCTATGCCAGGGCTACGGTATCTCTTTCAACCAACCAGCGACCCCAGCGGCCAACCCGCGACCCCGGCAGCCCCCCCACTTGCATCGTCAAACACGCTAAGCCAGCACAAGCGCTACAACGCCGGGGAAAGGGAAGAAGGAGGGTGCCGTCAATTTAAGTCGAAGGATCGACGTTTCAAGCACCGATATGACCATCTTCCTACATTGATGGACATACTTTTTACACTGATTGATGGAAATAAAATTCATACTGTAAACATACCTTTATACCAGCAGTCCTAAGCATGGAGAGCGTCCTCGGCACGTCGTCCGCTAGTCTGTCCTCAACTCCGGTGAGAGCTAGCAATGTCATGCCTCGTTGTATCTTAGCTAGCACAGAGGTAGTGTGCTCGCTACGGTTCGCGTTCAAACGGGCCTCTTTGTATTCGCTCTATTGTAAGCAAAAAGTGATTAGTATAAATCTCAAAAATATCACACTACTATTATAAAGGCGAAAGTTTGTGAGTGTGTGTGTGTTTGTATGTTTGTTACTGCTCAAACGGCTGGACCGATTTGGATGAAATTTGCTGCTAACACATCTAGACTGATTTTGGCGGGCCTTTTACTGGCAGATATCTGATGTTATAAGGAGTAACTTAGGCTACTTTTAGAAAAATAATTAGGGTTCAGCGCAAAAAAAACCCAAGAAATTGTGAACAAAATCCGAGTCACTCTATACAGTAAAACTCACTTCAAACTGTAAGTACTCTTCTTTAGTCAACGTCTTCTTCGCCATGACCAGTGTCCGCAGTCCATCAGCTGCCAACTTCTTACATTCAGGGCTGAGCCACTGAGAGTCCAACAGTTTGGACAGAGCTACATCCGCGCCTTTTACATAGTATGTGATCTCGCCTGTGTTTTCTTCCTGTTGATTTCAAGGATAAACTTTCTTTACTTTTCCAAAGAAAGTCTGATCTAGTTTGATGTAAAATCTCACGTTGAAATTGGTTGACCGAAAAAACAACAGCTACAGTCCGGCCGTTGAGAGAATGCGTTCCTGACACCTGTCAGTTAAGACAATTTCTAGTTGTAATAATGATCAAATTCGCTAAACACATATTTGTTAGTATGAAACTGACAGGTGTCAAAAACGCATTCTCTCGACGGCCCGACTGTAATCAAATAACTTTAAATGAGATTTGGAAACAGGGGTCCTTCTACTCCCTAAGTCCGTCCGTCGAACCGTCCGTCCGTCAGTCAACTGTGATATCGTGTTGTCATTCATACTTCGTTCGGCCCCGAACCAATCACACATCCGTAGGTGATACGGAGTAGGATACGCCCGTAACGAAGGCTGAAACTACGGGCTTCGTGCTTAGGGAGTAGAACGCCTGACACCTGTCAGTCAATTTCTAGTTGTAATAATGATCAAATTCGCAAAACACATATTTGTTAGTATGAAACTGACAGGTGTCAAAAACGCATTCTCTCGACGGCCGGACTGTAATCAAATAACTTTAAATGAGATTTGGAAATAGGGGCTACTCCAGTGTGACCGTTTCTAATTGTATAAACCTACGTATTTTCCTTTTCAGCTGTTGCCAGGTGAATATACCAAAAAATAACATGACAGTTGAAATTGTACCAATATTATACCGATATTTAGTCTACTAAAAATATGCTATCGTGATTCTTCGGAGCCTCAAGCCAATTTAGTACTAAAAATACCAAAAACGGTCACACTGGTCTACTCCTTAAGTCCGTCCGTCGCCCCGTCCGTGCGTCTACCATAACGAACCGTCAAAACAAGTGTAAAAGTTATTTTTTTCGGACGGGCAAAAACCCACAGGGAGTAGGGTTAACTGTCAATCGTGTTGTCATTCATACTTAACTACTAAAAGGTAAGACTGAACAGAAAATCCTAACTAATGTTATAAACGCGAAAGTGAATTTCTTTGTTGATTTGTTTGTTTGTTTGTAACGCTTTCAAGCTAAAACGGCTATGTGGATTTGGATGAAATTTGGCACACGGGTAAATCATGACCTGGAAAAGGACATAGGCTTACTACGCGGATCGAGATACTACGCGGGTGAAGCCGCGGGTGGAAGCTAGTAAACTATAAATTAGGCCTCATTTACGGAGACGCGGGGCGTCGCGCATCGCGTTGTGCGGGGCGGGCTGCGGGCCGTCAAGTGTAAGAAATCTTAAACGCTTTTCCGTAAACACTCTCATAGAACGCCCTATGTTTGAATTTAGTGCGGGCCGCGCCGCGCAACGCGCCGTTCGACGCCCCGCGTCTCCGTAAATGAGGCCTCAGTGTTCTAAAGTAAAACATACCTGAACAATGATGCCCATCATCTTACTCTCGCTGGTGAAGGGAAATATCTGCAGTATAGTATAGTTTATGATTTCGTTGGCCGCGCGCAGTTTTAGCGCAATGTTGTGCAAGTCGCGCCGATATAGCGATACACCCATCTGTAACAAACAATTTCACAAGTCTTTACTGCAGCGTCTGTAACTCTTCTTAGCATAAGCATAGCATAATGTTCCCACTGCTGGGACTTAGGCCACTTCTCTTCGAGAGGGGTGTAATTTTCCACGCGGGCCCAGTGCGGACTGGGCCCGCGTGGAAAATTACAGCCCATAGTAGCCCGTAGATTACAGCCCTCTGTTAGATGTCACATGTCTTCGAATTTTTTATTCTAGGACATGCCGGTTTCCTCACGATGTTTTCCTTCACCGTTTTGAGAGCAGTGGTGATGAAATAATTTACACAAACGAACTCTTCTTGTGGATGTTTTAAAAGGTAAATAAAAAAATAATCTCATCCTGTTAACAAATAAGAGATGTTTTACATGGAGTTTGAGACTATGAGAAGTAGAGCAAGTGCGCAGTTAATTCTAGAGATCGATTTAAAAAAAAAAATAAAAATAAAGCCTTTTTATTTTTTTGGAAATGCTTCTGATACAGTATTTTTATCTCACGAAGCCACGCGCGCTTTACTTGTGTTTACCAAGTGTACACGCTGTGAATGGGGGCCTGACGACGAGTAGCGTCAGCACATAACACACACATACGCACACTTCCAACTTGTCCACGCCCGTGTATCGGACAGTACCGAGAGCTCCTGCACTTACACACACATTCACCGCGTGTTTGTACTTTTGGTAACCACAATTAAAGCGCGTGTCGCTTGGTGAGATAAAAATACTGTAAAGCCAGTTTACTCCTATCTTTTTTGTTGTAAAAATAAAAGCAACCTGAATAATACTTTTTCTTTTTACCACAAAAATCTCATTGTAATTTCCACACAAAAATCTCTTATAGAAAGCCGATTACACTCAAGTACAACTCACCATATCAGTCCACTTGACCAAGGCCACTTCATCAGGACTGGAAGCTTGGTATTCACACAACTGCTGCTGAGGCACCGCCCCACCACAACTTTCTGACATCACTGAGCTGCCCATATCTGTACAACATAATTTAATCATTTGGATTAAGGATTGGTTGCTGCAGTCGGGTTCTAGGATCGTTCAGACAAGACAACGTCTGTTGGGTCCGCTAGTATAAATATAAATCAATGGCCGAATGTACTGTCAACGATTTTTGACCGTCACCCCCATTAGGGCACTTTTCGTATGCACGGGGCATTGGCCAGCCCCGCCTGCATTGTTTTTATCCGCTTCGGCGCACATTATAAAAAAAAATTAAAATCATTTTTATTACCCAAGTTAAGAAAAAAAACAGCAATTATCGTTTAAGAAAAGGGGTATTGCTCATTTTAGGGACATCCTTCTCAGGCGACATTCTTCGTTCATTGGTCAAACAAAAAAAGGGCGTTGCAAACTACGATTTCAACGTGCAGCCCGAAAAGTTTTGAAAGGTGTGAGGCGCAACGTCTTTCGATAGTACGCACGTGCATCACTTCAGAACGGTTGCACCTATTTGGCTAATTCTTTTTTGTCGTGTTTGTAATTGTCAGGGCATGGTTTGTATGAAAGCAAATGTTTGAAAAGTTGCCGGGAAAATTGGGAATCGAACCAAGGCCTCATGCTCAACAGTAGCTCTTGCGATCACTAGACCAACGAGACACCGTTTTAAAAACAGGAAAAAGAAATAAAATAGGTCCTAAAAAATTTTCGGTGACAGTGGAATTTGAACTTTGTCGTGTATAATTGAGTTTGTTTTCCCAAAACTTGATAACTGTCTGAGATTTTGAATTCAAATACAAATAATTTAATTTAATTTAACTTTATTTCAGACCACAGCACAGGGTCCATAAAAAAAAAAAACAGTGCATACAAAATTCGAAAGACGGTGTTAGTACAGTTGTTAGTAGTACACACAAAACAAAAAAAAAAAATGAAATAAAAAATAACATAAAATAAAGAAGGTGTTAGTAATTTGTTAGTAAACAAAACAATATATACACTAATTATCTCCTATTTCCTATTCCTGTGCAAGTGTACACCTGCCCAGTACACAGCAAACGGACTATCAATTTTACACGCTAACGTTCTGAGGACAGTGTTGGTGCTACCACGGACCCTGCTCATCATCGACGCAGTTCTTTTCCTAATTATGGCGAAGAAATCATCAATGGAAGCATCCGCAAACATTGCGGATGCACTGCAGTACCGTGGTTTTCTCAACACTGCCCTCAGAGCGTCGTTGTACTGAACCCGCAAGGCGTCGTACGCCCGCTGCGTAAAGCTGATCCACAGACTACACGTGTAAAATGACTGACAGAAGGCTCTGAATAATAACAGTTTTACATCTGTGGTACAGCGTGCGAATCTGCGGGCCAACATATTGCAACGGACTGCCAACGCCCTCCTTTCCCTCTCTAGGTCTTCATCATCCTGCAGCCTATCTGTCATCATGTGACCCAAATAATAATGAATGTAGTACCCGACTGCGCTTCATCCGCCTGGTGTTCACTAGTGGCGACATCGTACACGGGCGTCACATTATGGCACAACGCTATACAGAGCACTGTCTGCCACACTTGGCGCGGAGATGCCGCGAAGCCTTCGCTGGCTGGAGCAGTGGGAGAGGTAGGGAGGGATGGCGCGTCGTTGGTCACGTATTGAGTTAGCATGGCTTCAACCTGTGAAAAAATGTGACTGATATTTAAGTTTTTCCAATCATTTATTTTACTTTTGACAGCTCGAGTACTAATCAATTAGTAATGTCCTAATGCGTTACCGATTCGATTTCTTGTAATAATCGACTTTATTTATAAAGAAGTTTTAATCGATTTAACAACTAATATTAAATAAAAAATTGAAGAAAAACAGCGTCCATGAAGTATTGCATTTTTTCGTCTATGGTTGCATGTCAATAAATAAGGAACTTTGTAGTGTCCATGAAGTATTGGAGTTTTTCGCCTATGGTTGCCTGTCATTCCTGTCAATAAATAAGGAACTTCAGTGTCCATGAAGTATTGCATTTTTTCGTCTATGGTTGCCTGTCTATAAATAAGGAACTTCATAGCGTCCATGAAGTATTGCATGTTTTAGTCTATGGTTCAAAGATCCAAGAATGACAACCGGGACCAACGGCTTAACGTGCTTTCCGAGGCACGATGGTTACCCATCCACGGTCCAATCGCGGCATGCGTAGCTCAAGCGACCCGTGCGGCTGTTATTACTTAGCCACGAGCAACCAAAACCAACTACATAAATAAAATATCTCACCTCATAAAAATTATTCTTATCAAACAGCGCATTGCCCAGGTGTAGCTTCTGGAAGACCATCTCATTCTTGGTCAGAGTTCCAGTTTTATCAGCTAAGACATACTGGATCCTGCCCAATTCTTCAGGGATGGTGGTGGAACGCATGACCGTGCCTTCGATCTTCTTGTCACGCTGTATGGTCCAGGAGTAGAAGGCTTTGCCCATGTCCAGGTTTACTCTTAAACTGGAGGAGGAAATATTTTGTGAGAGATATGTTCTTGAGAACTATACATGCTTTCAGATTTGCCGATTCTTAAATAGGGAAAAAATATACACGACTTTGTATTTTTGTATGAAACCGCATATACAAGGTGGCACTTAAATAACGCACCTCTTAAGGGGTCATTGTACTCATTATGAACAACTTTTACTTCGGGACCAATCCTGAAATCGCGAAAAAATGTCAGCTGTTGCTGCTGAACATAAATGTAGGGAACATCTGATTCTTTTTTCGCAATTACAGATTTGGTCCCATACTAAAAGTTGTTCATAACAATGAGTACAATGACCCCTTAAGAAGCTATGCGTTTTGTTCGCCTCTATATTGGGGTGGCTTAAGAAAAAAAAAAATTAGGAAAAACTCAAAGGAACAGCCGAAAAATCCAAATTGATTGACAGGACGTCTGACGGGTCAGCTAGTAGACATAAAAAAGGCTTTACTTACCTGATAGGAATAATGTAAGAGAACAGCAACACGAATCTGAAGAGGAACCCATACCAGGGTCCTCCAAAACCCTTCAAAGTGATGAGCAGCATAGATATGAAGATAGTGGCGACGAACAGCAGCTTGGTGAGGTCGTTGACCTGCAGGTCGAGGCGGCCCATCTTCGAGCGCGGGGCCGCGTTGTTCATCACGCTGCGGGTCTCACTACCTGGTGGAGGACGACAGCACACAGGGTTCAATAAAATTAACTAGTAAAACTTCACAGAGGGTATCGATATCTAATCATGATAAAACAAAATAATTATGAGTGTAATTTGCCAACATACCAACTGTTCTATCATGAAAGACATTTGATTTTAATAGATTATGCAACTAGAATTCTGAGGTTAAACTCCTCAATGCCAACTATAATAATCATTATCATTTGTCTAGCCTTTTCCCAACTACGTTGGGGTCGGCTTCCAGTCTAACCGGATGCAGCTGAATACCAGTATTTTACACGGAGCGACTGTTAAAGAGGTTGTATGCTGGATACATTCTAGTTTATTGTAACATTGGTTGCTAGGTAACTTTGTTGATATAAAAACATGTATGTCACTCTGTAAAAGGTGAAAATAAAAGTCAACCATATACTAGCGAGTTTTACTAAACTAGCTCTGTTTACAATATATTAATTCTAACAGCGACTGCCTATCTGACCTCCACAACCCTGTTACTGGGTAATACGATAACCCTTGGTAAGTCTGGTTGTTAGACTTGCGGCTTTCTGACGGTGACGACCTGTAACGACTGTCAAAGATCCACGTATGACAGCCGGGACCAACGGCTTAACGTGCTTTCCGAGGCACGGAGGAGTCTGTTACCAGTCTATCACTGCCCCACTGCTGGGCAAAGACATCTTCTCATACACAGAAGGCACGAGCATTGATCACCACGCTGGCTCAAGACGGGTTAGCGTTTTCTGACTAAAATCACAATCGCTGTTTGTTCGATGCAATTATTGCAATCGACCACGTTTGCTGACCTAGCGATACATTACGGTCGCACTAAATGTGCCGCGAGTTCAGTGCATATTTCAGACAGCAACCGGGTGATTTCGCCTGCAGTCATTTCCATCATTTTCTCATCGATAGCTTAGCCTAAACGTTACTTTGTGAACTCTCTTTATCAGCAATAAACCTTCGAAAGTTATTTGAGTGTTTAACTTAGTAGCGTAGCGAATTCCACCAGGTACCACTTAGGTCGCGCCCCTACACTGTTGCTTTTTAAGGGAGAAGCGCCAGGGTAGCCCGCGATTCGAATTTTCTTCAGTTTTTTTTGCAATTTGCATGTCTATATTAAGTTGTATGTTAATTTGTTGTATGTTATACTTATTAGGTGTGTACCTATGTACAAAAGTTATGGTTTGTACTCTTTACTCTATTCTTGTCATCTTTTATTTCTTGTTCTTTTATAAAGCTGTTTGGTTCTATTATATTAAATTCATTTCTTCTAACATTATTCTTTTAATAAGTTTATTCCTCCAACATAATTAAAGTATATGTCGCGACCGTAACAAATATATATTTACAGAATTCTAATCATTAGAATCAGTAATACAACTCCTTATGTGAGTATAATCCTCAAAAGTCAATAGTATATAGTCATTCAATAGGATTTACCTGGTCTTAAAGAGTTGTATTGATGACTTTAATAATTCTGTAAATACATTCTTCTTACACACAACCTAATACTGACTTGCAAATAGAAAAAAAAAACATAAGAAAATTTGAATTTCGGGCGAATAGATAGTGCTTTCGCCTTAATTCCTTACCAGTATAAATAACAAGTCCAGTAGCCTGCCCGGACGCGACAACACAGCCACTCCACAGGGTGTTCTCAATGTGCAACGAGTCGCTCTCTTCCTCATCCAGTCTCGTGCAAGTCCCGATGAACGCGTGAATGTCCTTCTCTGGTTTCTCCACCCAGATCTGGGCATTAATGTCCAGAAGATGCGCGTCCGTTGGCAGTTTTTGAGTTGATGGCAGGGGTATTCTGAAAGCAGTATTTTTACTCTAAGAAAAGCTTTCGCTAAAGTGAGCGATGAATGCATGACCAAGTATGTGTAGTTATGGCTCGGCCATCTTTTTCACCCATGCGTGTCTTCTTAGGTTTGAGTTTTTTTTTTAAGATTGGGATGAGGAGAAATGGTATACCCATTTCTCCTTAGAACTTAAGGTACGCGTACTTGCTTGTGCGTCTATTCTATCTACCATGTAAGTATACATAAGCCAATTTTTTTTGTCGAATACGGGTGAACTAATAATGCGGATTGTTACAAAACAGTCAGTTCCGTTTTGTGTCGTAAAATGCAAATACACAGGGTAGCAAAAGCCTTGACCCACTGGTCGCGAAAAGATGATTGCGTTGGCGTGTATATTGTCGCCTTTCTGAAATGAGTCTTCCTTTTTTCAGTGAACATGCAAGTACAATGCGTTTCAACTAAGAATAGGAATGACCTTGCGCCATATTGTGATGATTTAGCAAAACATCACCTTGTTTACACATTTGCAAAGTCAGTGACATATTTTAACAAAAACAAATTCCAAAAACAGAACTAAAATGGATAAGGATAACACTAAAAAATATTTGCAAGCCATATATTTCAAGTTTCAGTTGACATTTAGAGGTCATTGACGTTCCTATTCTTAGTTGAATCGCATTGTACACATCATAATTTATGTCATGTCTTCATTAACTACAGAATCAGGCGTAAAGTGAATGATAATTTTATGCTCATTCTCGAGTTAATACACGATTACGATTTATCTGCGATTCTCCGTTTACTATAATAATATAATATAATGTTTGTCAACATTTTTATCATTTGTTCATAGAGTGAGGAAGCTGGCATGAGTATCAATGAGTAATGCCAATAACATGCGAAAGATAAGAACAATTTTATTATAGGAAGATACGTTTGTTGTAGTTTGTAATATTAGCTCGTGTACTTTTAACTGCAGTAAAAATAATGATAGCAATAATTTCAATTCTGACATAAATAATATGTCCTAAGTAGTGATGGAGGAGGCCTATGTTCAGGATTGGACGTCTTTCGATTGAAATCATATAGCCTACTAGCTGCGCCCCGCGGTTTCATCCGCGGAAACAGGGATAAAAAGCCTGTGTTAATTCAGGGTATAAGCTATCTACATACCCTACATACATTGGCGACACGGTTGGCGCAGTGGTTGAGCGATTGACTGCTGCGCAGCATGTCGCGGGTTCGATTCCCGCACGGAACAAATATTTGTACGACCTACAAGTATTTGTTCCGAGTCTGGGTGTATTTCTATCTATATTAAGTATGTATTTACAAAAAAAAAAAAAAAGGATATAAGTAGTTTATCAGCCATCTCGTTACCATAACACAAGCATTAGGTTGCTTAGCTTGGGACTAGATGGCGTTGTGTGAAATGTCCAAGTATATTTATTTATTTTATTTTATTTATACCAAATTTCATCCAAATCGGTCCAACCGTTTGAGCGTGAAGAAGTAACAAACATACACACACACTCACAAACTTTGGCCTTTATACGAGGGCTGCTATTTATGTATCCAGAACTGGCCAGTTACAGAACAATGTTAAAAAAGTAATTATAACATTTAAAAATAGAACTCTTTGGCTGAAGAATACAATTTGTTTCATGTAGCTGTCATTTGTTTTTACTTTGTGGCGTCATTTTGAAAATTGCGTGTCTTTATCACCATGGATTTAACTCGTGAAAATTTTCGTGCTATAATTTATAACGATTTTCGTCGATGGCTAACTCAAAAAAAAAAAGTGTATCGATCAACTCACTTCAACTTTTGGGGACGAAGCACCATCGAAAACTACTGTGTATCACTGGTTTAGTGAGTTTAATCGTGGGCGGTCTGTGCTCACGGACGAATTTAAAGAAGGTCACCCTAAATCGGTTGTTGTACCTCAAAATATTGATGCTGTGCGGAAACTAGTAATGCAAGATCGTCATGTTACATATCGTGAGATAGAGGCATCTCTGGGCAGTATGAAGAGTATATAAAAATATTACACGAACATAGTTGTAAAAAAATGTTGCAAAAGTACAATCAGGGTGGGTCAATTGCTGTCTAGTTCTGGAAATAACTCAATCCGAATGGAAAAAGTACTACGAAAATTGGTTCCAACGTATGCAAAAGTGCATCGATCATCATGACGAATATTTTGAAAAGCAATAAAACCATAATAAATGATAAATGTTTGTATCACTTTGTTATTCCGGATACATAAATAGCAGCCCTCGTAATATTAGTGTGGCTAGCTTTTGCCCGCGGTTCGCCAGCGTGGATGTCGGAAAATATCCCACGAGAACAAAAATCCTTCCTTATTCCTATTCCTTATCTAATGGGTGATTCATTTAGAGGTACTTTTTTCATAATTAAAAGAAAAGTGAAAACACAAATTTTATCTGATTATCTTTATTATCATACAAAAGAACCATTCATGACATTTATTTTTTAAAGATTATTTCTTTAAAATGTTGGCGATAACTGCGGCTAACATGGTCCGTTCTGAAGTTCCAATTGCGAGAAAAATTCGGTGCACAGTTAATTTTTCGCTTCGGATCGTTGAATTGGCAGCCTAGATCGTGTTATATCTCACCTCTAGACTTTTCCTTTGGGGCTATGTAAAGTCCAAAGTCTACATGGATAACTCGGGTATGATTGAGGAATAGAAAGCCAACATTACTCGCGATATTCGCCAAATACCACTCGAAATGCTCGGACGCGTCTAGAAAATTGGGACTTCAGAACGGACCATGTTAGCCGCAGTTATCGCCAACATTTTAAAGAAATAATCTTTAAAAAATAAATGTCATGAATGGTTCTTTTGTATGATAATAAAGATAATCAGATAAAATTTGTGTTTTCACTTTTCTTTTAATTATGAAAAAAGTACCTCTAAATGAATCACCCGTTACATTATAAAGGGAACCTCTGTGCAAAAATTCCGATTTATAGGCCCAAAGGGTTTGGGCTGGCCGTTGATGAGTCAGTCAGTCAGTCAGTCAGGACTTTTCTTTTTATAATATATTGAGATTGAGATAGCTTCTACCCGCGACTTAGTCCGCGTGAAATTTCTTGTACAATATTATAGTGTGATTGATATTTCGACTGCATGAGTTGTAAGAGTTATGTACTTATCGTAAATGGCACGCGCGCATGCATAGCATAGATCAGCACTTTTTCATCGATTAGCACAAATTATAGTGTAACGCGACAGTATACAATCAGCGTTCATAGTTAGCTGTACTCATTCACACAACATGCATATATCATTAGTTACGTGCTAGTTGAACATTGAACATATTCAATAAACATCATCTTTGGCTATCCGTGAGTTCCGTGACTTATCATTTCAAGCTAACATCCAAGGTCTGAGAGAGAGACCCATTCAGCAGTGCATACATGAGTAATATTTAAAATTCCTTTTGAGGGTTTCGTATGTCCGAATGAAAAACGGAATCTTTATAGGATCACTCGTGTGGTCTGTCTGTCTGTCACAGGCAATTTGCTCCGAATCAAATGAACCGCTCAAGTATATTTTTTTATAATTTTAAAATAAATAAGTAGTTTTAAGATTACTTAAGATAAAAAGTAAGTTTAAAAACTAAAACCCGACTACTGAAAAATCACGCTCTAAAAAGTATGAAACAAGAAAATATTCTCATCAATTAGAAAAAGACAAATTAAAAATCTGGAGTCACACGTCATGTTATTAAACATGAATGAAACAGATTACGTGTGACTCCGGATTTTTAATTTGTCTTTTTCTAATTTTAGATGAGAATATTTTCTTGTTTTATACTTTTTAGAGCGTGATTTTTCAGTAGTCGGGTTTTAGTTTTTAAACTTACTTTTTATTTAAATTATTTTGGGGTTATAATTTCGTGATAAAGTATTTGCAAAGCCACTTTACATTTTTAAAGAAGAATAATTATAACATATATGCAAGTATTTTGGGTAGGTTTGCAGAGAATATGTTTGGCTCACATCTGAGGCGTGATTTTAGAAATTATTCCCAATTGTCGGGTGAATGCAAGCAAAGCCGAGAGCAATAGCTACCAATATATATATATTTGAAATGTGCTAATTAAATAGCTCTTTTATTTGATACCCCACACGATATGATTAAAAAAAGTTTTTTTTTTAGTTCATGTCTTTATGTCCTCTAGAGGGCGCCATATTCAATTTAACGTGACGTCACATAAACTATAACCAGCAGACGATCAAGACGCTTACGACACTTTATTTGTCAAATTATGATAAGTAGTTTAGTAGTTATGAGGGAACAGATGAACATACATACACACATACATACCGGTCAAAATCATAACCCTCCTTTTTGCTTCGCCGTAGTCCGGTAAAAATAGATAAAAATTGACCATTTCCCCTTATCTCCGAAACTACTGAGCCTAAAATTTTGAAAAAAGTACGGAATAGTTCTATACTTATAGATTAAGTACATGAAAACCTATAGAAGCCTATGGTCTTAAAATAATATGGTAAATCTCCAAATATTGTGCATACAACTTACATTTGCAGTAGGAATATATGGGAGAACATGTTTTTCAACTACAATAATTATTAAGTTTGTTCTTGCGATAAATTCATCCCAACTACGGAATCCTTCATTAGCGTGACCCGACACGCACTTGGCCGGTTTTTTATAAGTCTATTGACCTTTGTTTGTGTTAGCCCTGTGATTATGAATCTATTCACAGTAGAGTACTTATGATAGGAGATTAAAGATGTGATAACAAGTACTTCAATATTGCCTAAAGTACCTGATAATAAGTAAGTAGATAATAATGACTCAATCAGTATGCCTAGCCTTTTCCCAACTATGTTGGGGTCGGCTTCCAGTCTAAGCGGATGCAGCTGAATACCAGTATTTTACATGGAGCGACTGCCTTCTGACCTCCACAACACAGTAACTGGGTAATACGATACCCCTTGGTAAAACTGGTTGTCAGACTTTCGGGCTTCTGACGACCCGTAACGACTGTCAAAGATCCACGAATGACAGCCGGGACCAACGGCTTAACGTGCTTGCCGAGGCACGGAGGAGTCTCGGTATGTGAAGATGGTCACCCATCCACGGACCAACCCCGGCAAGAGTAGCTTAACTTGACGGATCAACCCGTGCGATTATTATTACCTAGCCACGAGCTCCTCTAGATAATAATGATTAGTTATTAACATTATAGATAATAATGACTAATAACTATAAAAAGAAAGGTTATTAACCTGTCATTAATGATAATGTTAGGTTAGTTTCCAAGACAATGTTTATTGTTTGTATAGATAAAGAACTGATAGATAAATTCTACTATTCTGTATGAATACTACTAATTCTACCAATTGACCGAGCGAATCTAGCGTCTCTGCTTCAAGTCTTGCAAAATTTGCTCTCGTCTATCAGTTTGTTGCTACTCCTCTACAGGTCGCATTTTACAACCGATCTGGACGAAACTTGGTATACAGGTTTTTACGAGTTTATAGATTTTTTTTGTCGTCGGGGATTTTTGTTTCCTCCAAAAAGGGACAAAACGGGGGCTACTGGATATGTCCGCCTTATAATATGCGATTTCGATGGTTCTTTTTTAACCGACTTCCAAAAGGAGGAGGTTCTCAATTCGTCGGAACCTTTTTTTTTTTTTTATGTATGTTCCCCGATTACTCGAAAATGGCTAGACCGATTTGGATTTTTCTTTTTTTGTTCGAAAGGGTATACGTCCCAAGTGGTCCCATGATCATCAAGTCAGGATCTGATGATGGGATCCCATGGAAATCGAGGGAAACCCTCAAATTTTATAGGCACACCTATATCGATTTCGGTATTTTTTATAGTAACTCGTGCATTTGCTCTTGGAAAGTACCATTCGGTGAGCTGGAACTGATGATGAAGACCACAGAGGGCCATCGGAAATACTCAATTATATCTAAGTATATAACAGGTTGCGATTCGATTACTTTAATATGGTTTATGCTCGTCAAAATAATGATAATGGTGACTTCACCATGAGTTCCATTTCTCCTGGTTCTTACTAGGAGAACTCCTCAAAAATTAACGGTCCTGCATCGGGAAAAGCAACATTTTGTAAAACGTGATGAGCAGCTGACATTGGGTTATTGTAACTTAGATAAATTACAAACTGAACCACTAAAAAGTGAAAAATAAAAACTTTTTTACAAAAACAAAAACCGACTTCCAAAAAAAACACTACAAAGTGAAAAATAACTTTAATTTCGGAAGTCGGTGGCAAAAAACTAAAATACAGATCCAAAGACACCGACTTCCGAAATTAAAGTTATTTTTCACTTTGTAGTGTTTTTTTTTGAAGTCGGTTTTTGTTTTTGTAAAAAAGTTTTTTTTATTTGAATGGTAACTTTATATTAGTCTCTAAATATTTGGTGAAGATCTGATGAAAAAAAAAACCGGTCGAGAGCGAGTCGGACTCTCGCACCGAGGGTTTCGTTCCGATTTCTGAAAGTGTGCGTGTGTGTGAAAAGTGAGCTATTTAGAGACATCATTTTATTTTTCCTGTAATCTTTACATAAACTTCTATCACATAGAATAATTTCAGATTTTTATCTTTGCAAACTTCGAAGACAAGGGGGGGAGAACGGTATTTTTTTACATTTTTCATCAAAACACGAAAACTATGGGGACTAAAAAAAAAAAAAAAATGTTTGAGAATGTGCAAACAGCGCTCTTTCAAATGATACCCCACATGCCCTAGTAAGACCCCCTTTCAGTCCCTGTTACAAAAAAAATATAAATATTTTTACTTCTTTCTTATTTGCAAAATAGTTGGGTAAACGTCATCTTAAACTATTCCAAATTTCAAGTTGATAGCATTAGTAGTTCTTGAGATATCCAGCTGTGACAGACAGACAGACAGACGGACTGAGTCACACCATAAGGGTTTTTACCATTTTGGTACGGAACCCTAATAATCCCGAACATTTCGAGTGAGTGAGTTAGAGGCCATTATCATTTTATTATAAGTGTGTATTATACGCACGAGAATTAATTATTATAATATAGGTAATTCTTAAACATACATAATCTCACGCCTTCATGGCTTCTGCCTTAATGGGGTAGGCAGAAACTACGTACCGCCACCTGCCACCTTCTATTTTAAGAATTACGTAAGTAAATACTCCCTTTTACAAGCTTTTATTTTTTCTTAAAATCGAGTGACAATTTTACTTCTTTGAAAGATAAGTTTAACGATCGTTTCCTAAAGCGTTACCCAATATAATGAGAGAAAATAACACTAACTAAAAAGTGAAAAAATAAAAACATGCCCTAGTAGCCGCACTTCAAATTATATAAAAGTTTTTACTTAAAAAAAAAAAAACACATACAGACGAACATAATAACCTAATCCTTTTTTGAAGTCGGTTAAAAAGATAATATCTCAATCTCACCTCAACTTCCAATCAATCTCTCCATCCAACTGGTCGGTCCTTATGAACACAGTTCCCATCGTCTCATTGGTCCTCAGCAGTATCATGTCAGCCGGCACTCGCTGTCCTTTATGTAACATCACGATGTCACCTACACGGAGCTCGGAGGACGCTACCTGTTCTGTCAGGAATGGACGGTAGTCGGCTGTTGAAGAGTCCAGGACTATACGCTCGTAGCGTTGGCGATTTACTTCTCTGTCTCGTCTGGAAGAGGGAAAGAATTTCATAAATTCCATATTCAAAAATTCAAATCCTTAGTTTCCATTTTTTTTAAATTCTCTAATTAATCATTAACATCTTTTAAAACTGTAATGCGTATGACAGTCCCATCGTACCCTAAATACACTGCTACGAATTACATTTGGGCCATGAACCTGAACAGACTCTTCGCATCATGACGTTTCCAATTTGATGTTATTTGTTTACAAATATCAACTTTATCGAAATGAAAATTAAGTTGATTTCAGAATGACTACTGCTACTAGTGCAGGAGTCGTGAAATGTTTGGAGTGTAGCGCAAACTGAACTTTATGTGTGACTGTTAGAGTGATTTTTCCAACAACACATATTTGTTTACATGTTTGGAAACTAATTCGAAAACAGGATAGACGTTTCTTTGCTGTTTGTTTTTAAGACGTGAGTCTAGTGAAGGCAAAGGGCAATGTGGACGTTTAAAGAAAAACACCACACGGTGTCCTCAAAATATTAAAAGCGGGGAATATTATGAGATCTCCAGGGATGGAGAAGACTCACATAAGTAAAATGATTATTTATATTCATTCGGTGTTCAGGAAAAGTTGTTTCGACGTTACGAACACGAAAACGAGTTGTGCAAACAAAAAAATTGTTCGTATTGAAAAACAAACCAAGAACGTTGGAAGATTCAACATTTAGGACTTGTTCGTAAGACATCGAGATTACTAAGTCTTATTTCACAGCCATTTAAATAAATTAAGTAAAAAAAAAAAAAAATAAAAATTCTTTATTGTCGCCAGCTAATACATTGATCTTAGAGTAATCTAACATATGTAACGTATTGTTCACAAAAGGTACTGTTACTGATTCCCAAACTAAGCTTATGCTTGTGTTTTGGGAAACAGTGTTCAGTCGCAGGAAGTATCACATACTAAAATACGAAGACAATTGGTTGTCGCTGCAGTTTACAATCCCAAGATAACTTTAATTAATTTTTACATTATAGTCTAATTTAATTTTTATTTTATTTAGGTTTAATAGATGTGTGTGATCTGTGTGTGTTAGGGTGTGTGTGTTGTGTGTATGGTGTGAGTGTATGTGAGAGTTTGTTTAGAAGTATTATTATGATGTATGCTACACAATATATGCTAGTAGATCTTCCGTCTTTTGATAATCTAGTAGTTGAAGCCATTCAGAAACTTTACCTTTAAGTTCGTGTCTGCCAAGCGAAGTAATGTTGAGCTGTTTGTTTATAGTGTTGTACAACTTACAACTTGTGACGTTGTACTGTCTCCTTGCAAAGGAGGTCTTGCATGGAACACCAGGGCACACAGGCATTTTGCTGCGTCTATTGGGGTTGGGTAGTGGTACGCTTTGATGTTTCCTGAGAATAGTTCTGAGCACAAAGAGTTGGCGAACTGTTAGGACCTTACATTCGGAGTACAGTTGAGAGGTTGGATGTCTGTAGGGCTTTCTTGTCATCACTTTCAGCACCGCTCTTTGTGCTCTTTCTAAGCTCAGTAGATGCGTCTTTGCGGCCCCTCCCCATACAGTGATGCAATATTGTACTATGGATTGACATAAGGCCAAGTACACAAGTCTGAGTTGTTCCATAGTTGCACTATCTCGAAGCGTTTTAAATACGTGAATGAGTCGTCTTACTCTGGAATTAACTATACCAATGTGTTTATCCCACCTCAAGCCACTATCCATGTGTACTCCTAAATATTTCACACATTCCGCGCGAGTGATTTCTTGACAATCGCAGTTGCCCTGTGAAATGCAAGTGTGTGCTTGCAAGGAAAATCCTCGCGGTGGAGTTTTAGTTTTGTTGATGGAGAAGGGAACATATTGCGTTTTGGTTAGGTTTAGGGTTAGTAGGTTGTGAGTCAGCCAATTTTTCACATTGGATAGTGCGAATTCTGCTCTCTCCTTAACTGTGTGCCAGTTTGGACCCCAGACAAATATGGCGGTGTCGTCTGCATACGTGAAAATGCGAGAATAAGGAAGGGACATTGTGCAGAGGTCATTAATATAAAGCTGGAAGAGGGTGGGACCCAAGACACTCCCTTGTGGAACACCGTAGGAGACGGTCTCCTCATCACTCATGTAATCCCCAATTAAAACACGTTGCTTTCTGTTTGTAAGGTAGTCTTTAAAGATTTCGTAGCTTATGCCACGCACCCCCAACAACTCGAGCTTGGATAGAAGTATGGGGACAGAGACCGTGTCAAACGCTTTAGATAGATCAAGGTAGATACATAAGCAATTATTTTTAGCGTCTAATGTTTTAACCACGAGATTACTTAAATCCATTACTGCGTCTTCGGTGGAGAGGCCTGATCGAAAACCATACTGATTATCGGCTAGAATATGAAATTTATTCAGAAACTTTTTAAGAGAGTAATTTAGTATTTTTTCTAATATTTTTGATAGGGTAGAAAGCACTGCTATGGGGCGATAATTATTGACACAGTCTCGGTCCCCGTTCTTGAATATCGGGTGAATGACTGCATTTTTGAAGGCTTCAGGAAAGACACCTGTAGCTATAGCTCGGTTACATATATGAGTGATGGAGGGGACCAGCTCCTTCCGACATTGCCTTACTATCTGGGATGAGATTCCATCCCAACCTGTGGCACAGTCTGGGCGGAGCTGTAAAATTATGGATTCAACATCCATTTCAGTCACCTCATTAATGACCAGGGAGTTTGGCGGACTTCTAATATGCGTGTAGGAGTTTGATGTTTTGTAGGGGGCATTTCCATTAACTGTAGTTGAAGCGATGATTTTATCCGCAAGAGATTTTCCTACGCCTGTAAAAAAATTGCAGACATAATTAGCAGACGACTTTGGGTTACTTGTAGTTTGTAATAGCTTAGTTGGACTGATCTTGCTTTTCCGAGTATTTGTTATTGTTTTGATCGCTTGCCAGAGGGCCTTTGGATCGTTACCTGCTTTTTGCAATTGAGCTTTTTCGTAGGCTATTTTTAGATTACGCAATAGGCGATTACAGTAATTGCGATACCTAGTGTAAGTAATTTTAAGAGTCATGTTAAGTGGGGATTTGTTGGACTTTATGTGCAGCTTATCTCGATTCCTGATACATCTAATTAGACCGGGCGTCATCCACGGTTTCAGAATTTGGTTTTTCTTGGTGATTTTGGTCGTTGTTGTGTGAGTTGCAACTGTGCGAGTGACTATAGATACAAACATATTCGTAGCCAAGTTTGCGTCATCAGTTGCTAGCACATTGGTAAAATCTATTTTTCCCAGGTCTTCTTTAACTTTAGGGATGTCTGTGAAGGTTTTAGCTACCGAGTTTTGTCCAATTCGGAAATTATTTTGGATGCCAATTGCAATAGGCTTATGGTCCGTGATGTAGGACTCTAGTACTAGTGTCACGGAGGGTGTGGTTGAGTTTGTGAGAATGTGATCTAAGCAAGAGTAGAGTCTAGTAGGAGAAGTGTGTGTAGGGAATAAGCCATGTGTAGCGTTGAAGGTCAGATATTCTTCTCGAAGTGGGTCTGTACTATTAGGAGATAAGTCAATGTTTATATCTCCTACGAGAAAAATATTACCCGGCGATAGTTCACGGTAGATGTCATCGAGACTATTTATAAAGTTATTAAAGTTCTCTTTACTTTTTAAAGAGGGGGAACGATAAGTAGACACAATATTTATATTATTACCTGTTTGACAGATTAGACAGCTTGCATCCCTAAAACGTGGCTCGGTTACTTTGCAACTTAGTCTTATGTGAAATTAAGTGAATTGTTCCCACAACGAGTTGAATATTTAATGTGACGCCAATACCCATATTGTCAGACGGTAAATAAGGCCATTGTTTCGCATAATAACGAACAGTAAGTCCTCTACATTTGATACATAGATAGTGGATCTCCGGAAATGAACACAAACAAGTAAAATTGAACATTCCATGATACTGATAATAATTCAGTCAATAAACATCTGACATCAGACATCACACATTCCGCCTGTGTGTGATTCGCGGCATGGATATCGAATTTCATTGCGCAGCTTACATGTACTCTGCCTAATTAGATTTAATCTGACATTGGGAAAACCCATTAAGGGGGAAGAGCCGGGGTACCCAGCGAAATTAAAATTTTCATACTTTTTTTTTTGCAATTTGTAAGTCAGTAGGTATGGTTGTAGTAAATCTACCCAGTTCATGTGAATCAGGGATAACGTGATAACCCTGATTCATATGAACTATGAACTGGGTAGATTTGCTGAGTTTATCCACCTTAAGAGACTGTGATTAATTTGTGTGTATCAATGCGTCTGCTTGTTTGGTGATTTGGTAGTGTACTAACTAAACTTAGGTTTAAGTATTGCCATCTTTTACTTTAGAGGTGGGATGGAAAGAGATAATGACAATAAAATTTAGAGCTGTCAAACTTGTGAAATGTTCATAATAAAGCCAAGTGCACATTACTGAGATTGATGAAGATGTGGAAAGGAAATGTGGGAAATAAAATGGATAGTGCTTTAAATGCGATTGTGACCAACCAGTTGATGTCCAAAAAGCTCGACTGGCTGTTCACAATGGTGTGCTGGTGCCTACGCTTATGTATGGAAGTGAATTTTGGGTGTATTTACAGAATTATAATCAAACTAGCTGCACCCCGCGGTTTTATCCTCGTAGACCAGTATAAAAAGTAGCCTATGTGTTAATCCAGGGTATAAGCTATCTACATACCAAATTTCATCCAAATCGGTCCAGCCGTTTGAGCGTGAAGAAGTAACAAACATACAAACACACACACAAACTCACACCTCACACACTCACAAACTTTCGCCTTTATAATATTAGTGCACAGGCGGGTCGCTAGTTCTTTCTAATTAAAAAAAAAAATAAGTTAAACTTACCGATATCTCCTAAAGTCATCAACAGCCTCCCTGAACAGCGTCACAGCAAGTACAAAGCACAGTGGCCCCCAGTACGTGTAGAGGTACCCGATGCGAATGCTTGGGATGAACTGACTGACTGCCATCACCAAGAAGTACAGGTTTAGGAAGAAACGGAACTGCTCGAAAAGCACCAGCGGCAGGAATGTGAGGATGTTGTATTTCTGGAAGTAAAAATTGACAGTGAACTTATTGATAGAAAGATAAGATAAGATATTTATTTGCTTAAACATGATTGTGTGTGCATATAAATGTATACATAGTAAATGCATACAAGATGATCAAGTAAATAAAGTCCAACATAAAAAAGGAAGGAAGAAAGAAAGAAAGAAAAGAAAGAAAGAAAAGAAAGAAAAGAAAGAAAGAAAGAAAAGAAAGAAAGAAAAAAAAGAAAGAAAAGAAAGAAAGATAATTGCACAAATCACTAAACACATTTAACCGCTGAACTAATTTAAAGCCTCATTCTGTTTCTGTCAATCGTTTATTGACTCGACTTCTGGAAACGCAGATCTACGCGAGACACAATGAATTTTTTAACCGACTTTTCAAAAACAAAAAGGAGGAGGTTATCAATTCGTCGCGTATATATATATTTTTTAATGTATGTACACCGATTTCTCCGTCAATTGTGGACCGATTTTGAAAATTATTTTTTTGTTTGAAAGGGTATGCTCTCGAGGTGGTCCCATTGTCACCAAGTCAGAATCTGATGAGGGGATCCCATGGAGATCGAGGGAAACCCTCAAATTTTATAGGCACACCTACAACGATTTGGGTATTTTTTATAGTAACTCGTGCATTTGCTGCCGTAAAGTACCATTTGGTGAAGCGGAACTGATGAGGAAGACCACAGATGGCCATCGGAACTACTCAATAATACGTATTTCACTTGGGTTGCGATTCAATTACTTTAATATGGCATTTTATGCTCGGCACAATCGTGAAGTGGAGTTGATGGTGACTTCACCATCAGTTGCAGTTCTCCTGGTTCCTTACTAGGAGAACTCCTCAACAACTAACGTCCTTGTATTAGGAAAAACAATATCTTGTAAAAGGTGATGAGCAGTTGTTGTTGGCTAATGTAACAAACGAATTAAGAATGATAATTGTAACAAAAAAAAACAACCGACTTTCAAAAAATATACTACAAAGTGAAAAATAACTTTAATTTCGGAAGTCGGTGGGAAAAAGCTAAAATACAGATCGAAAGACAACGACTTCCGAAATTAAAGTTATTTTTCACTTTGTAGTATATTTTTTGAAAGTCGGTAGTTTTTTTTTGGAAAAAAGTTTTTAACTGTTTCTGTAATTACGGAATTCAACCGGTTAAAGATGACAGACAGAATGATGATTTAAATACTTTTAGCATTAAATGTATTTAGTGATTTGTGGTGCCAATTAGTGATAAGTTAAATCAAAAAAAAATATAAGAGAAACCTAAAGATGATTTTCAAAGACATATTCAATGATACCTCACTTGACATAGTTAGTCGATTTTTCTTTTTTTTTCTTTTTCACACCATAGCGCCTGGCTGCCGATGTCGCCATATTTAATTTTGATTACTTACTGCTATGTCTTTAGTGACACTCACAAAATAAAGTAATCAAAGCCAAGTTTGATCAGAAACCGAGCGATAAGATTATTTATATGCCATGCTTACAACACAAGAATACAATGATAGGAATACCTACATCGCAACAATAATGACGCGCGATTCTGATTGGCTAACGACAGAATACAATGGGCGGTCATTGTTGCAAGGGCGATACGGGCAAACCCCGGAAAACGCTGGCGAACTACTTCTTGTTACAAAATGAGGATACTAGCTATTTTTTTTTTACAATTTTGAGATCAGTTCTGAACAATAGATTGTGACTATTCATCAAAATGTACAAAACTTAAAAAAACATGAAGATTTCGTTGAAAGTTTTTGGAGGGGGAATCCCAAGGAATATAATATTTACTTCGTGGGGAAATACTCGTATTCAGCTGCATCCGGTTAGACTGAAAGGCGAACCCAACATAGTTTTGAAAAAGATTAAGTAGATTGCACGGGGAAACCCCCTTCATTGTAAAGGGAAACGAACTAGCATAGTCAGGTGTCTACTTATTTAGTTGCATGTGTTTTCTGGAAATAACGGGGCAAATCTTCCCCGCGCATGAGTAACATAAAAATCGAAATAGGAATTAGGTTGATAGGAGCAGAAACGTCGTGACATAAAAAGCGAAATAGGGATTCAGTTGATAGGAGCAGAAACGTCGTGAGTCGTGACATAAAAAGCGAAACAGGGATTAAGTTGATGGGAGCAGAAACAACGTGACATATTTCGCTTATAATGTCACGACTCGTGACATTAAAATAAAAAAAAAAATAAGCGAAATAGGGATTAAGTTGATAGGAGCAGAAACGCCGTGACATTAAAAGCGAAATATGGGTTAAGTTCATAGGAACAGAAACGTCGCGTCTCGTGACATAAAAAGCGAAATAGGGATTAAGTTGATAGGAGCAGAAACGTCGTGACATAAAAACTGAAATAGGGATTAAGTTGATAGGAGCAGAATCCGCTTATTTGCTTATTAGAACAAAATGTGATCACTAATAAAATTGACCATTTCCCCTTGACCATAAATTGCAACGATAGGTAATTGGGAGTGTAGTGTCTGTCTATAAATAGTAGTGATGTAATAGTCTCTAAAATGTTGTATCGTTAAGTGCGTATGGAGCTTAGCTACGAGTTTGGGTGCATGCTCGAGCATGCTTGGCGTGTATTTGATTTTGCAATGTATGGAATTGTCATAAGATTGATTTTTCGATGGTCTCAGAAAATGCTCTGCTCTTGGTGTGCGCTGACCCTATATCGTCAATTCACCATGTTATGTTGCTAGCCTTGGTGGTGTTACGCGAATCCATACTAATATTATAAATTCGAAAGTAACTCTGTCTGTCTGTCTGTCTGTCTGTTACCTTTTCACGCCTAAACCACTGAACGGATTTCGATAAAATTTGGCAAGGCTATAGATGGTATCCTGGGGACGGACATAGGCTACTTTTTTTTTCAAAAATAATCCTACAGGGGGTGATATAGGGGATGAAAGTTTGTATGGAAAACTCAGTATTTCTTAAGTTAGGGATGTGAAAATTAAAATGTATGCTTTTGATACGAAATAAAGAAATATGCGGTTCAGCGTTTTTCAAAAATCATCCCATAAGGGGGTAAAATAGGGGTTGATTTTAAAATTTACAAAACTGGACGGATTTCTACAAAATTTGGCAAGGCTTCATATAGCATCCTGGGGTAGGAGACAGGATACTATTTTTTTCAAAAATAATACTACATGGGGTGATATAGGGGATGAAAGTTTGGAAGGGAAACCCAGTATTTCTTAAGTTAGGGATAACAAATTTATGCTATTGGTAGGAAATTAAGAAATATGCGGTTCAGCGTTTTTGAAAAATCATACCCTAAGGGGGTAAAATAGGGGGTGATTTTAAAATTTACAAAACTGCACGGATTTCAATAAAATTTGGCAAGGCTTTATATAGCATCCTGGGGAAGGACATAAGCTACTTTTTGTCTTAAAAAATAATCCTATAGGGGGTGATATAGGGGATGAAAGTTTGTATGGGAAACTCAGTATTTCTTAAAGTTAGTGATGTGAAAATTAAAATGTATGCTTTTGATAGGAAAAAAAGAAATATGTGGTTCAGCGTTTTTGAAAAATCATCCCCTAAGGGGGTAAAATAGGGGTTGATTTTAAAATTTACAAAACTGCACGGATTTCGACAAAATTTAGCAAGGCTTTATAGAGCATCCTGGGAAAGGACATAAGATACTTTCAAAAACAATACTACAGGGGGTGATATAGGGGATGAAAGTTTGTAAGGGAAACCCAGTATTTCTTAAGCTAGGGATAACAAATTTATGCTATTGGTAGGTAATTAAGAAATATGCGGTTCAGCGTTTTTGAAAAATCATCCCCTTATGGTGTAAAATAGGGGTTGATTTTAAAATTTACAAAACTGCACGGATTTCTACAAAATTTGGCAAGGCTTTATATAGCATCCTGGGGAAGGACATAGGCTACTTTTTGTCTTAAAACATAATCCTACAAGGGGTGATAAATAAGGTATGAAAGTTTGTATAGGAAACCCAGCATTTCTTAAGTTAGGTATATGAAAACTCAAATTTAAGCTTTTGGTAGGAAATAAAGAAATATTATGGTACAGCGTTTTTTAAAAATCGTCCCAAAAGGGGTACAATAGGGGTTGACAAATGTTTGTGTACCTACCTCTTTTTAAGAGATTTAAGGGATTGGAAGTGTAGTCATAGTTCGAATCTTGAGGTAACTTAGTCTTTATTTCATTCGACGTTTTTACGAGGAAATTATTTGAACGAGTGGACACTCGGACAAAAGTTATTTGTTATTAGAGCGTGACTGGCATAATAAATTTTAAGTAATTAACAAAGTCCCCCCGCCGCGTAAGTCTGTCTGAATGCGATAATGTCAAAAAGTACCGAACGGATTTTCATACGGTTTTCTCCAATGAACTGAGTGATTCAGTGTTATTCATTATGGTTTTGTGTAAATTGGCTGAAATATGACGATGACTGTTGAAGATGTCGGAAAAAATCATGCCGACTGGTAGCTAAAGTTAAAAAATAAAAAAATGCCTACTATACACGGTAACGATATATCATAGCGATTGGAGTTTGCACAGTTATATCGGACGGCCCTATGTTTTCCACATGAACGTTCCCTTGGGATATTTTCCGACATCCACGCGAGCGAAGCCGCGGGCAAAAGCTAGTAGAAAGAATAAGGAAATAAGTATGAGGAAGTCTGAAAGTGGCACCGGTGACTGAAAGTTGTGTGGAAATCGATTGTCATTGTATGGACATGACGTGATGCGGAGGAGTGAGGAAAATGTCGTCTGGAAAGTTTTGAGCATAAATGTGGATGGCTATGAGAATAGGGGAAGACCAAAGAAACGATGGAAGGGATGACTACCAGATGACGACTAATAGAGAAGTATGGAAGAAAAAGACATGTTGCGCTGACCCCAAATAATTTGGGATAAGGGCAGGAGAATGATGTAAGATTCCAATTCAACTATTATTATCAATTACTTATTATTACTTTTATGTTCGAATTCCATCTAGTATAGATTTACCAGGAACATTTTGATATGTTTGTCATTATTGAGATTAATAATAATTATGGTTTTATCTAATAGAGTAAATATTGTTAGTTATTTAATACATCATGTCGCGCAATTTAATTGCGTGGGATGATTATAATGTCCCTAGTGACTCAACTAAGGAAAAGTAAGTTTTTGTGCCTATGAATAGACTTAGTTATTCCCTTTTTCACTAACACTAGGAAATACCTAAATGAACGCCTAAATATTATTGGACTGGATACTTGTACCTACTATTAACATTAATCTATTATATGTTTTTTGCAGCAAAACTTTATCTATTAATAGAATGAGTTTTTTTTGTGTCTTTTTGGCAAACTAAATGATTTTTTTATGTAAACTAGCTTGGAACGTCTTATCGCCGGAATGGTACTTTTATTCCAGAAAATTAAAACCATAACGAGCAGGCGGCCCCGGTAACATAGCTAGTTAAATAATAAAATTACGGCATTCAACATAACTTTTACTTTGTGACCTCCTTGCTAACATTCACTGGTCTGTGTAGCAGACTTTCTAATAGGAAGACATTTCTTATTGCAGATTATAACAATCTCACAGTAACAGATGATGAACAGATAAATAAATGTATCAGTTAAGTAAATATTTTAGTTTTTGGTTTTTTATGACAAAATTTTAAAATAGTAACTATGTTTTTTTGCCCATTCTTCTACATATGGAGCCTTCAGAAAGGCCCGCCTAGAATCAATTCTATATTCTTTTAAATTTTATGTTCAAGAGTGCATTTTATTAGACTAGAAATAAATGATTTGACTTTGACTTTGACTAGTCTAGTTGATTAGATACTGTATGAATTAATGAATATTAAGTTCGCCTTAGTACCTACCTTTTTTAAGTGCGAAAAATTTATTCTTTTAGTCAATCAATCTGCCTAGCCTTTTCCCAACTATGTTGGGGTCGGCTTCCAGTCTAACCGGATGCAGCTGAATACCAGTATTTTACATGGAGCGACTGCCTGTCTGACCTCCACAACCCAGTAACTGGGTAATACGATACCCCTTGGTAAGACTGATTGTCAGACTTTCGGGCTTCTGACGACCCGTAACGACTGTCAAAGATCCACGAATAACAGCCGGGACCAACGGCTTAACGTGCTTTCCGAGGCACGGATTCTTTTAGTATCAGACATTTTAAAATGATTTTTGTCCAATAAACAGTTAAAAATAAAAAAAGCCTAATTGGCAAACTACATCAGGTTTTGGGTAATCCCACACAAAAATGAAACAAAGTTGATTACTTTCAAAATGAAAACTGAAGTAAAAATAGATAGATACATACAAGGATTAAAAATATTGTTTTCTACACATCTCTTGTTAAACTATCCTCTCAAAAGGTCATCTAGGTTTTTAACATTCACAAAAAATGGAGAAATATAACAAAGGAAAGAAGAAGGGTCATCTGTGACCCAAGCCCGGCGCAAACCAAACATATCTCACTTTTTTTGTTATTTTATGTATTTAAATATATAGATTTTTTTTTTCGATTTTAGTGGCTAACCTATTTAAATTGCCTTCGTAAGGCAAAATATTATATTTAACTAAAACCGCTTAAAATCTTTAAAAAAAATGTAAAATCAATTGAGACGAGTTATTACCTACCAATAACTACAGAATTCAATATAAGTAGCTACATCATACCTATAGCTAAGTTTTGGTTACAATAACAATGGAAACAACCATTGTAGCGAGATATGGTCGTAAAATGATCGGCGATTAGACTTATCTCGCTAGTGTGACACACAAAAGAACTCGCTCATGATATCTCACTCCTGCACTCCCTAAAAGAGCGAGTTGTCTATATTTGGGTTTTTTACCAGCACTAATAGGTAAATCGCGTGCGTTATGTATAACCCAGAGATTGAGAGCCGAAACGCTATTCTGGAGTACTATTGTACATGCAATCATGGAAGAGAAACATAATAGCTCATGCCATGCTCATGCTCATGTCATGTCGTAAGTGTGGTTTATTACTTAGGGTGGGCTAGACATCGAGATGACTTCCAGCATCCCGCACTGGGTATAGACACTATACTTACAGTAATTATGATTTGATTTAAATATGTTAGTATTTATGATTTACAGATTTATGTACAATCGCGTTACTTCCCGGTGATACACTTTTAAAACAAAATGCTTTGAACGACTCTTCGCTGCATAATTGCGTGTGTGTGCGTGTGGCTCTGCCCACATTTAGAGCAAGAAAAATTATGCTATTTCAATCAGAACATAGAGCAGTAAAAAAAACTTCCAAATTCAAAAATTACATAAGTTGCTTCTTTTTTGACATGTATTCCCAAGTATAAACACATAGAAATATAGTTATTTACTTTTCAATAGCACTGCACAAGTAAAAGGTCCCTCTCGTGCCGATTAAAGACAAAAAATGTCAATATAAACAATATACACATTACCTACTCACATACTATGATATAGAGAAACAAAAAAAGATGTGAGGCGCTCAAAACAGCATGAATTTTATAAAATATTAATATTAAGATATGTTTTCTTGAGAACACTACGCGTGCACACTGATTCTCAAGCAGAAATAGAAATTAACTCGTAATAGCTTACCAAGATTTCAACTAACGCGCATTATGTTTTACGTAAAAACCGTCTCAAAGGGGCGGGGCGCGGTCTGCATACGTACGCCACCTGCGCTTGCCATGCAAGCGATTTTAGCCTTATGGGTGGTCGACCGGAAAGTAACGCCACTGTACTTACATGATTCTATAGTTTAAATATTATATAATTTCAACATCATGGACTCATGGTGGACCATCGTCAAGTTGTACCATCACTTTTCGACATTATTACTATAGGAATAAGGTTCATTATGATTTCATTGAAAATAAAAATATCTATAGAAAAAGCCTTTGTTTAATTTCCAGAAAAACTTTATGTTTTGTCTTACACAGGCAATTTAACTAATCTAACTTAGTAAAAAACCCAAATATATAATTATATAATATAATATAATAATCGCTCTTTTAGGGAGTGCTGGAGTGATATAGCATGTGCGAGTTCTTTTGTATCTCACACTAGCGAGATAAGCCGAAATGCCGATCATTTTACGACCATTATCTCGCTGCAATGGTACCTAACTTGGTTTTTTTCCATTGTAATTGTCTTTACTAAAACATAGCTATATAATGTAAAGCTTCTTATTTTGAATTCTGTCATTATTGGTAGGTTTGATAAAAATAATATTTTGCCTTGTGAAGGCAATTTAAATAGGTTAGCCACTGAAATCGAAAAAGGAAATACCTGATAATTGATGTACTTAAAATAATGAAAAAACTAAAATATGTTCCGTTTGCGCCGGGCCTGGGTAAATTTTGTATGGACCGTGACCCTTCTTCTTTTGGACAGAAAATCAAAACAAAACTGCTCACTGGTTCTTACATGATAATAATAGCTTTTCTCTTTTACAACAACAATCTGGATGGAGGGTGAACATTATTATGCAAGGGAGTCTACTGTTCCATGTTAGTTTTTAAGTAAATTAAGTATGTTTCTACGTTAATTAATGTAATTGGTGTTGTACCGTTTTAATTAACTTCAATTAAACCCTCAAGTGTCGAATGCACCCCATGTGTGCATAAGAAAAATCCTTTTTTTATTAGGTATATAAGCTTATATCACATATGTATATATAAAAGTAAAAAAACATCATCCGATGGAAAACCATTCATCATCATTAGTTGTGAACCTATGGAGTTCACAGCTAACCCCCCCTCCCCCCGGCGTGTCAAATGCACCCCAAGTGTGCAAAAGGACAAAACTTTACATAATAGGTATCTAAGCTTAGATCACATATAACCGTAAAAAAACATCATCCGATGGAAAACATATCATCAGTAGTTGTGAACCTATGGGGTTCGCAACTAACCCGCAACCCTCCCCACTCGCTGTGGTTTTCGGTCTAAAATTAGCCAAACCCAGACACTTGAGGGGTTAACTATAAAACGGCAATAAATAATAAATAAATAAATATGGTTTTAGTACTTTTTAAGGAATATTGTGAGACACTGGAGTCTGGGTTAGTGCCCCGTTGATGGCAATAGACTCGCCCCCTATTACATGGGACTTAAACATAATAGGCGAAATGTGGGAGTACTATAACTATACCTCTGCCTAACTCTATGGGCATTACAGTTGTGATGTTATGTAAAGTTATTGTGAGACATTTTTATAGATTTTCTTAGGAGACCATGTTTGGTGAAAGACTCAACCAAAAGGTCAGCGTGTAAGACGGATTAATCTTACAAATAATATTTGGCTATTATACATATTATTATTAATGACCTAAATTCTCAGTTAACTATTATAATAATAACTCTTATCAGATGAGCTTCCACAATATTAATTTGTTTGCATACTCCTGGCAAGACTAATAAGAATTATGTTTTGGTACTACTATTTTAGAAAATATAGTACTTATCTAAATCACTATTCCATAATAGCTAGTATTTACTGGTAGGAAGTGATTAAAATATCAATCTTGTACTATTAGAATTTTTAACTAGAATGAAAATGCATCTTCTTAGTGTGTCTATGTAATTAAACTAATTAGGGCCTAATTACAATACTGTTATATTTAACTGCAATGTTAAGTTTTAATTAATTACTCACGGAGCACAAAATGCGAAGCCGATTATTGAATATTCAAGATACCTGTGGCATTTTTATGGTATTGAAGAAATTGTCACTGACCTGATTACAGACATAGTTAGGCGGAAATTCTTCATCAGGCAGCTGTCCCAGATATATAGCTCGAGAACTCAACTTCTTCTTACGGAACCTCCAAAATTGTAACCTAGAAACAATCGATTATAACATAATTCATGCGTAATTATTACGCCAAACAAAGAAAAATTATAAAAAAAAACGTTTACCTTGACCATAAGGATTTCTTTTTGGGTCTCGTTAGCAACGGTGTAGTCTCCATTTTTAGAACACAATATGAATTACGTTGTTTTTAACTTTTCACATTATATTAATCTAATAAGAATAAATTAAACTGTTCTTATCAAAGCACAATAAAAATAAACGCAGCTTGGACAAGTAGACAAGTATACAAACACAAGCCGTCGCAATGACAGCGAGGCGTGAACTAAACTGTCAGTCAATCTGTCATTCAGTTGTCAATGTCATGTATTGTACGTTGTACGCAATAGATCGATAGAGATGTCCCAACTCCCAAGTCCAGAATTACGGTTTTTACACCAGAAGTTACGACTCCGGACTATAATCCCGTAAGTGGAGTTGTTTTATGTGCTTTGACCCACAAAATAGGTAGGATACAACTAAATAGATCTAAAGAATGTGAAAGGTATCTTTTTGATTTTGAGCTATAATAGGTAATTTTTTTTTTCAATTTTAGTTTACTCCCAAGTGGTAGACTTTTGGATAGAGTGTGGTCACATTTATTAGGTAAATAAATATGGCCGTGTATGTAGAAGTGTCAGGGCGTGTTTCAAGACTTTAGCCAGAGTTTATGCAATAAATAACGTTGAATTGACATAAAAATTAATAAGAAAATAGTTCTAGTGTTCTATCAGTGGTTTGAGTGAAAAATAATGAGTGTGTAAGTAATGACCAATTAGATCAATGACTTGGGATGGTGTACGGTGGTTGACATGTAGGGGAGTCGGGGCTTCGCTGCGTCGCGGTCGGTTCTCTCTCTCATCTGCGCTTGTTAGAAAGTAAGACAAGATAGATGTGTTTATAGTAATGTTTATTTGTACGTAGTTAGTAAAATTGCGGGCTCCCGTTAATTATTCTACGATCCTTGACGTCTAGTGACAAGTTTTGTAATACACAGTAAAAAGTAATTAAGTTTGCAAAGGTTCTTAGTAGATTGTGATGCGCCGCGACCATCGGAGTCGGAGGCAGCAGGAGGCAGTGCGTCTGTTGTCTCTGTCGCGGCGGCCGGGCACACCTCCGTTGACCTATTTTCTGATTATTGCATTCATCTAACTATTTATGTCTTGGGGTGTAAAGTGGGCCGCCGGTTTTGCATCGCGCATGCAATAATTCCTTTTGACCCTAGTTAGCCACTGTCACAGCATGTGAACCTGATTTAATTGGTCATAAATAATGTAGTTACTTATTAAAAGTGTAGAAAGTGATCTGACATTATCCTTCTAATTGATAAGACAAGTGTTATGCAAATGGGAAGTAATTGAGATGTTCTATTGTCACAGATATTGAATCAAGAGGACAGTGTGTATAGTGCTAAGTGTAGTGTACTTAACATGGCATGGTATGTGCCGGCCAGGGGTTTGGGTTTGACAGAGGGGGACAAGACTGCAATATGATGGACTCGGACCTGCCACCCGGTAGTTGCAACTCTACTGGACATTTGTCCACAATCGGATACCATACATTGCCGGGTAAGTGATAAATCCTTAACTATTTCTTTTTAGTCTTAGTTAAGTTCTAGCATGTAATTATTTTTTCTTCTGTATTTATTATCAATTATATTATATTTTCTTCCCTTTGTAGGTACAACAGGAAATAATATAATTCCCATTACCAACTAACCATGTAATTTAGCTAATTAGTGCTTCCATTGGTTTTTTTCCTGTAAAACATTTTTGTCATTATTGTTGAAAAAAAAAAAAAAAAAAAAAAAAACATTGTATGTGGTAGCATTATAAAATAATGGGAAAAAATCTGTCCTGTATACCTGTGCACAGCAGTTATCTTTTTTATTATTTAAGTACATAATTGAATAGCAATTTCCTCTAATAGCTCATTCAGCAAACAATGACCATTCACAATATTACTCTAACATATTAGCAAGTTAATTTTTTCCAGTACTCTGTATGATATCATAATGTAAACATGAACACAGACACTTTTTACATTAACAGTTTACTTGTGATAAGAGCACTGATAAGATATTGGATCTTAGTGATGTGATTTTCAGTTCACTATGATAATTTAATAAACATTGTGATAATTTTCTGTATTAAGTAAACACAGATTTTATGTTATTGGTAAGTGGTCTATGAAATATAAATTATAATACCTAATGGAAAGTAATTATAACTTTCTATAATTTATTATTACAGTGTAAATTCTTTAACGAAACTCAAGGGACAGAGCATTTTTTTTCGTTATAGAGAGTTTTTGTTAAGTATGTGGAGTGAAGACAGCATGAAAAAACCGTCATGTTAACAGTAAGTTTCAAAGTGGTTTACAACTGATAATACGAGAGGTGCTCAGGTGCCTAGTGTGTTTAGTAACTGACATTCCTAAAGACAATGCAATCCAAGAGTAATGTCACATATGTTCATGCAATTAACAGTAAAAAAAGCAAGGCCGCTGTTTACAACCTCTGGTGTCTTAGAAATTTCCACACCTCAAAGATTTAGTCTGATTTAGTGTGTTTAAACTGGTAACATAAACAGTAATGCTGATAAAATATAGTAAGTATGGGTTTTATGGTAAACCTGGTTGGTTTACCTTAAAACCTAAAAATTGAACTAATTTCTTCAATATAGGAAGTTTTACGTTATATTGAAATACGTTATAAAAAGTTTACACTGTATTTTGAAATAAGGTCATGAGAGAGATAAATAATTGAATATTTTAAGTTGTTGTTTTTATTTTCTTCAAGCTGACATTTCTAATCTCTCTACTTTTGGAATGATGGGTCATAAATTATGTGCTCACAGATAGAGATAATGCTTGAAGATGCTTGTTATCTTTATTAGACCATTTCATAATTTTTGTAGAACATCTTCATAATACTTGGAGAACTAATCAAACTTTAAAATTTAAATTGTAGCTATGTTAGTGAGTTTATGTTAACAAATGTTATGTAATGCTGAATTTCTAATTAGATTTAATAAGTAACTCAATCTGCCTAGCCTTTTTCCAACTATGTTAGGCTCGGCTTCCAGTCTAACCAAATGTAGCTTATACCAGTATTTTACAAGGAGCAACTGCTTATCTGACCTCCACAACCTAGTTGCTGGGTAATAAAATACCCCTTTGTAAGACTGGTTGTCAGACTGTCAGGCTTCTGACGACCTGTAACGACTGTCATAGATCCACAAATGACCGTCCTTTCCAAGGCACAGAGCGGACATACCGAGAGTATGTAAAGATGGTCACAGACACAACGCAGCAAGCGTAGCTTAACCTGATTGATTGACCCATGTGGTTGTTATTAATTAGCCAATAAGTAGTTTATCGTATATTGCTAACACATAATTATGCAATCAAATTATCTGCCTACTTGATAGGCTATAAATTATGATTGTATTTATAGCCTATCAATTAGGCAGATAATTAAGATAACTTTCAATATAAATTAATTACCTTAAAAGCAATTTAATCATACAAAACTAACATCAACATAGAATTGAACCCATTCCATCATTTTGAAAAGGACATGAGTCACACTGAAAATGCATTAGTTCAAAAATTTTGATTATAAATATCTATATGAAAATTGTTTCTTTTTTAATAACTAAATATCCCAAAAATCATGTACTCTATGTTTTTATATAACAACCTCTATAATCAATTTCTTCAGCACCAATGACTTTTATTACGATCAATGATTTTATCGTAAACTCTTCAATCTAGCTCTTGAACTATACTTAAAAATTGAACTCATTATATCTTCTAAACTAAGACCCGACTAAATCTGTGACTTGGCGACTAATTTCAACTAATTAGCTACCTACTAAATCTGGGAGAAAACAGATCTTCGCTAGGTGCCCTAGTTTTTGAGATATAAAGGTGGCCAAGCTGGGGAGACTCTCCAGATCGGCCACCAATGACCCCTTATAACTTTTGAACCAGTGACCTACAAATTCTGATATTTGGCGACAAATTTCGACTAATTACCGACTAAATTTTTGTGTAATCATAAGTAAAATCCCTGATGGTGGCCAAGCCAGTGTCAGCCACACGGTATTTACCTACATAAAAAGCCACAAAACTAAATCATATTAAAATGTATGATGGATCAACTTTACCTGTACTGACGTCTATTTTAGTAGTGACTGTATAATGACATCATTCACATAGATTATTCAACAAAGTGCTCAACTCACTTCAAAGTTATTGCTTTTGACTATGAAAATTAACTATAGTTTGCTACTTGAACTCATTGTGACAATAGTGGTTAATGTTGATTTTACAAAAAAACAACATTTTGTAAAGTTCTTTTCATTAGTCTTAGTAAGTGCCTAATAAGTATAACATTATTTTTAATTTATCAATTGATACTCTTGTAAATAAACTGGGGCAGAAATATTCTCGGCAGTAATAATAGGTCAGTTTTACATTAATTTACATAATTAACTAAACATTCTTGTTTATTGCTTTTAAGTTAAATGTAAACAACAATGATAAGCATCTTTATCAAGTAAAACCACTCTTTATTAAGTGGCAATTAACATTGTAGATACTCAATGCTGTTTCCACCATAATACATGGTTGCTAAAAATAATAAGTTGTACTTATTAAATAATAATAATAATAATAAATCAATTTATTGACACAGAATCAGTTGTATTAAATGGTGAGTACAATGTGGGTGTACTAAAGGTACACCCTTTGTCAACCCATCAGGGAAAACTGGCGTTATGTTATGTGTAAATGGCCAGACAGAGTAATATTCGATTAGCGATGACGCTAGTAGAAAAGCCAAAAAATGTATGGGGTTGACATAAGCTATATAGAAATGTCACGTGATCCTGTCAATGTCACTTTGAAGCTAAAGCGATTGTAGAAATAGAATCGTTGCGAAGCGATTGCCATTTGTCTAGGCTACGGTCTAGGCCCTCAGGCAGTAAAAGTAAAGTTGAGACACCAATGCAAAAAGCTATTCTAAACACAAACTTTCCTATGCACAGAGCTTTTCGGTCTTATTTCGGCACCTTATAATAAAGGTGGTGCGAGAGAATTTCGGAGACAAAGGTCGTGAAGTAGACTCGGTGAGGTTTTAAAACAGGGGCCGTCTTCGGTTCTGCATGAGTCGGTCCCCGGTTAGAATGTAGCCCGACCCTCGTATGCAGGTCCGGGAATTCAGGTCGATTGCACTGTAACCCCTCCTAACTTGCTCTGCGCTGATAACAAGACAAAGTAACTTTGCTTCGGCGATCAGAAGTATGGGACGTACTCTCTCCACGAAAAACTGCGGTCAAAATGAGATTAGACGTATCCGAACGAACTTGAAGACACCAAAACAACGAATAATCAATCTTGTTCCTAAGATCGCGTAATAAATTCCAGTGTTAATTTAATGTAAAGCTATAATAATGCATAAATAATGTCAATTTGCCACCTTGTTGTTGCTGTCTAGGGTCAGCGTCATAAACTCGAGTATTTTATGGCAAATGAAATATAGTAACACGGCCGATCTGAAGGCGTGATTCGTGTTTTAGCGTAGCATTTATCGCTTAACGGTGTTGGCTTATCAACTAGGATATCCTTCTGACCTTTTTCTAATACTGCGAATGTGAGTTTGTTTGTTTGTTACGATTTTACGGCTAAACGGCTGAACCGACTTTTATGAAATTTTGTATGGGGATTCTTTGAGTACCTTACCCTTTGATACTCTAATACTTTGAACTTGTGGTAGGTACTTTTTACCGACAAACCGCGCGGGAGAAGCCGCGGTCGGAAGCTAGTAATATTATAAATGGGAAAATGAATTTGTTTGTTTATTGCGCTTTCACGCTAAAACGGCTGAACGGATTTGTATGAAATTTGGCACATGGATCAAATTGGATCCTGGATCGCTGACGAAGTCGCGGGCAAGAGCTAGTTATGAATAAAATAAAATTATACTGTCGTCCTTTAAGAGTAAAGTTTCTAGACATCCTGTTTCTGCAAGACAAGTCGCTGGTCAACACAAAAATCAATTCATTAATCGCCATCGTGTTAAATAAAAAAAAGTCCTGACTTGCTCTCTGACTGTCCCATCCACGACCAGCCCAAGAACATTGAAAGCTCTGCATACCGCTTCCCTTTAATGTACACAAGAGATAAGGAATTTCCACGGGATAGGGAATTTACGGGCGCGTGGAGGCGCTGGTAAAATGCTAGTTAACTAACACGTTGTCAAAATTCATGATAAGTGTTATGATGGTTAACCACAATAACAACAGCCCAACAAATCACTTGACATGGGATTTGGCAACATATAAAATTCAATATTATGGCTTTCGTAAAGTGGGGTGCTCATATAATATAATAAAGTGTGGGGTCAAGTGGGGTGTACAGTCTAAGCCTTGCCGCACACGGGCCATACCGCACGCTACAGCCACAAACCGCCGCCACTGAGCTGCGGACTACAGTTTTCGTACGCGGTCTATCGTAGCGTATCCGTGTGCGGCGATTTCATATAAAATGTACGAAAACTATGCTCCGCAGCTCCGTGGCAGCGTTTTGTGGCTGTAGCGTGTGGCCCATGTTTTCGGCAAGGCTAACAGCCTAAAAATATAAAAAAACCAGGAGAAGTGGCCAGGGGGCGAATCTGTGACCGCGCGACATGCTCAGTATGAGCCGTTCATAGTCAAATGGCCGTCAACGCGAACTAGTGCGCTTTCAACTATGACCGTGACAATTTATGAGAATGCCGTGTTGTACAGTGGTTTCTTGTAAAAATCGAAGCCAAAACAAAAACTATGTAAATCATGGAATCACTTTCCATAACTAAGTACAAGTGTTTTACCGTATTTGTCTTTAAAATCATGAAAGTGACAAAAGGACAAAGTGGAGACAAGGGTTCCGATACATTTTAACATACTGGTCACATCTCCTTTCTTAATCTATGGCTAACAGGCTCGCTTTTAACCGCAATCTCGCCTGATGGCAAGCCATGATGCGGTCGACAATAGTGCACGCTTGCCTAGAAGAAACCTAATTAAATCGAGAATGAACACTCCCAGATTCTCGACTCTTTAAAACCTGTCTGAAATTCCCGCAACTTCGCTCTCTCCCTATCGTAAATCCAAATCTTACGAAAGTCGGCGAACCGTCCTGTTTCCGGGCAAAGTTCAAATCCCGTACAGTACCTAACTTAAATCATCTTGTTCGTCGTTTTAAACATGGTCCAGTGAACTCCAGTGGCCTTTCGATCGGTTGGGCGTTCTCGTTGAATGCATTGGAGAAAGGAGTAAGGACACTTGATACGTAGTACGTTCTGGTTAGATGCTAGTGTGCTGTACTTTGTTGTCGTACATTTACTAAGGGCACTCAATAAATGTCGCGTACTGTCACTAATCTCCTCATTCACGAAGATTGAACTTACAAAGTGACTCGTAACAATAGAATTCGTATCTGTGGCCTTAGTGCGAGTTTTCATACTTACTCGATCACGTTAATATGTAAACGTCAATTTGTACTGAAACTGAGTAAGCGCCGTCTGGTGACTAAAATGGGAAACACAATTATTCCATACCAATTGACGTAAGGTAAAGTTAACGTAAACGCGAGCGAGTAAGCACAAAAACTCGCACTAATCCCACTGTTCTATGAATAATGTACTACCTAGGTAAACCACGCGCTTGCTTGTCTTATTTAATTTCTAAATACCGTGGCATTTCATGCAAAATCTGTAATTCATAAGTAGACAAATGAGTGTTTCTACGTAAGTCTTTTAGCGTACACTTATGCAAGTCCGTTACTATAGCATTTTTTTGCTATACCTAACTGTATTATTCCAAAGATCTTTCTTGGTCAGTTTCACAGGCTTAGCAAAATATCTCTTCTATCGAATTAAATATTAACTATATATACCAGTTACCGAATTGTTTCCAAAGCAAAGTGCTGTTCTATAACTTTAATTAGCCGTTGCCCGCGGCTTCGCCCGCGTGGATGTCGGAAATTATCCCACGGGAACCTACTATTACTGGGATAAAAAGTATCCTCTATGTTAATCCAGGTTATAAACCTGTGTGCCAAATTTTATCCAAATCCGTTCAGCCGTTTGCGTGATTGAGTAACAAACATCCAAACATCTTCACAAACTTTCACATTTATAATATTAGTAGGATTTTAGCTGAAATGGTTAGCCTAAGTTTGAAACAAATAGTCTTGAATCTGAACGGCCTATTCGCGGCTTCTTTTGCCCTTTAGGAAGATACGCGGTATCGGCTTGAGCCGGTCAGAAAGAGCTTTATGTCCCTTGCAATAAAAGTGAATAGTACGACGCGGTTTCGATAAGTGTAGACCTTCCTTAAGACCCTTTCGCGATAACGTCTGCTTTCTGTACTAATACATGTTCTTCTTCAGGACGCATGCACCACTCCGCCAGCACACCGGCGGGGGTAGATGGCGCCGGCGGCGGCTCCCGCACGCCTCCCGCGACCCCCAAGAAAGGCGGCAAAATGCTCGCCGTCAGGGTCCAGATGTTGGACGAGTCCATATCCATGTTCCAGATACAGGTGAGTCCAAGATCAACCTGATTTAGGTGTAAGAGAGAGCAGAAAGTATTGGTATTTAACAAACCCAGCTTTAGGGAGACATGGCTTGGAAATTGACCCAAACAAGCGGAAAATGTCAGTACCTACCAATTGGATCGATTTAAGCAAAAATGTTCCAACCCACAACCTCGACAATTTCGAGTTTTTGTGACCTATGTACTCCAAAAGGACTGTTTTAACATATCAAAGACTCATAACTCTATGTTAAGTCACAACAATAACTCTATGTTAACTCATAACTCTATGTTAAGTCAATTATCTCAAAATGAGGTTTGTGTGGTTTGGAAGATTTTTGCTTAAATCGGTCCAATTTTTTGACCATTCTAAACGACATCCCCATTCGAAATTTGAAACTTCCGTATTGGACATAGTCAGTGCTTAACGAGATTTATGGTAAAACAAAAGCGTTTAAGGCTAAGACAAAGCAATTAAGCCATCACTGCATACAACCATAGAGCTTATCAAGATGTTATTGAAAAGTTAGACACTAATAGAACCTTTTAATCCGGTGCAGATTATAAGTTCAACCTTATATATATTGACATTTCAACTCTTGTTATTATGTATCCGGAAAATGGTTGTCCTCGGATATAAGGTTCCTATCCTACGTTATTGGCTATGATGGTATTTAATATTAGCGACATTTAGTGCTTTTGAACCTACAAACCCCTTCCTCGCCTTTACTAAAGCTGTGTTGAAAACCCGAGCGGAAAATAGCTGGAAAATGAATATAGAAAACTGCTGTGGTGTTACCTAACTGGAAAACATTATTTCTAAGTATCCTGAATTAGGTTCGTAAAGAAGTTTTGTACACGGGTTTCCTTGAAATAGGTAGTTCCAAAAGTAAGGCAATCAGGAATTTACAAGTATTGCCATCTTTGCCGAATTAATCGCTCGCTTAGTTCGCTTCTTCAAAATTCTGATGAAAAACTGCAGACTATGAAACACTATCTCCATTTTTGTGGGATTCTTTGCTTAGTTGTTTTCGTATTTTCAATTCCAAAGACAATGTGTTTGGATTCACTGACTTAATTTTAAGTAATATAGGCGAAAAGCGTTCTAATTAAATTTCTCTTAATAATTTAAAACCCTTAAAAGGTCGTAGAAAACGCACGACCCAGATATTAAGCTCCTCCAAATTACAGACACAGTAACCTCTAAAGAACAAGGATATTATTAAATACCCTTACGCCCCAAAAATAAGGGCAAAAATTAGACCCTTTTTATTCGCAGGTTTATTTTTAGATGACGAGATAAAATGTCCCGTTGGTAATGAAATTTTTATCAGCCGGCCTGTAGGTGATTAAGAGTAACTTCCTCTTGCCTTGATAATTTGTTCGGGTGATGAGTTATTAATGCTCCCTGTGAGATGACATGAATATTGAATGTAATATCAAAGCCAGCATCGTCGTAACATGTAGGAAGATTAATCGTTTATTGCTGAGGCTATCTGAGAGATACGCTGCGTTGAAAAACTAAGTTGCATTGATGGATTTCGATTTTTTTTTGAGGGTGGGAAATCATCAAATAACTTCTCCCGCTCTGGGTGGAGCGGAAGGGCGTGTCAGACTTTTACTGACTAAAACCCACCCGTGTTCCTTCAGTTGCCTATGCCAGGGCCGCGGTAACCCCTTCGGACAATCCGCGACCCCAGCGGCGATCATCATCATCTGCCTAGCCTTTTCCCAACTATGTTGGGGTCGGCTTCCAGGCTAACTGGATGCAGCTGAATACTAGTATTTTACATGGAGCGACTGCCTATCTGACCTCCACAACTCAGTTACTGGGTAATACGATACCCCTTGGTAAGACTGGTTGTCAGACTTTCGGGCTTCTGACGACCCGTAACGACTGTCAAAGATCCTCGAATAACAGCCGGGACCAACGGCTTAACGTGCTTTCCGAGGCACGGAGGAATCTCGGTATGTAAACATGGTCACCCATCCACTGACCAACCCCGGCAAGCGTAGCTTAACCTGACAGATCGACCCGTGCGGCTGTTATTACTTAGCCACGAGCTCCTCTAATCTGTGGACTGCGATATGCTTAGTAAACAGATATAATATTCCTCGGGTTTGAGATTTTTTTCTCTTGAACCCGATATTGCGTCTCTAAATTCTAAATTGTCAACTTGACTGCTTGAATACGAGGCTTTTGCCTGCCTTGCAATTTTTTTTAATAAATAAATAAAATAAAAATGTGTTAGTACTTTGTCTTGTTTTTTGTACTTAATGTGAGTTTTGTTTGTGCAGAATAAACATTCTTTCTTTCATTTTCTTTTCTTTCTATAAATCTTACGAAACAACAGCAGAAATTGAGGTTCGATTTGATTGCATAAAGACGGAACAAACACTCCGTCCCGCCGCCGGGGGCGAAAACTTTACTTCCGCCTTTCCATACGTCCGTTTACTTATACAGCCCTTCGATTTCGCCCTTCATCCCTTCTGTGTACCTACTAAAGGATGACTCCCTTGAGGTCCAGTAAAGTTGCACCTCCTGAATCGGGACAAGTAGGTCAAATATCTATCATACTCTTAAGGACATTTTCCTTAAGAGTAAAACGTTCCGGAGAAATTGCTGACCGCATATTAGGTCCCAATATCAATCAGCTGAAGTATCGCCCAAGTTCATCAAGTTCTGTACAGTTCTACGCCATAAATGTCAAAGAAAAAATAAGTACTCTTTTGAATAGCACGAATTGCAACGCCTGTTAGCAGCTCATTAGAGTATTAACAATTCTGTATTACTCCTAATGATGTTATCACATTAAATTACGTTCATGATGTCATTAGGCAAGCCATTAACGTATATTCACTATATTTTCGTATGACTGAACGCAGGACAGCTAAAGCTGTAAATTCAGCCATTACACAGAACATTTGGTTAATGAGCGGTGCGAAATTTCGAACGCGTATAATAACCCTACCCGGTCGTAAATATGGAATCGATTATCGATTTAAAATAGAAAAGTTGAGAGGGTAAGGAAGACCAAAGAAACGATGCATGGATTGCGTTAAAGATGATATGGGTGGAAAGGCGGTGACTACTTTGATGACGGCTCTAGAGATACTCGTATATATGGAAGATGAAGTATGTTTTGCTGACCCCAAATATCAGAGCACTAGGATGAGGGCAGGAGTGGTTTATAGCTAAAGTTCGGCTTGATAGAGCGTCTCTTTCTAAAGCTGGATGTGTTATTATAGGATGTTTGGAAGCTGGGTGCAAAGCTTTATGGGCGTGATCTAATAGTTGACACCATTTAGAGCATTTTGAGCCACACATGTCTTAGAAGTATGTTTTTTATTTAATTTTTGCCCCACTAAAAGTTGGCATGTTATTTTTGACTAATAGTTTGCAGTTAAAATTTTAAATAATATTAAAAAAAAAACAAGCTTTCATTTTAAAACAAGTGAACTAAAAAGAAAAAATATTGTCAAGACATATCAAACGAGCCCAAACTCGAGGAGGTTGCGTTACAGAGTTCCTGGGGCCACCTTCCAGCTTCATCATCAGACCCTGGACACCATCTACGATCAGAGTACGTGTCAAGACAAATGAAACGAGCCCAAACTAGATGATATTTTGAAGAGGACAACTTACAGACGAAAAAAAGCTTGTAAAAACATACTTCCACGTCTAAGACATGTGTGGGTCCAAATGCTCTAAATGGCGCCAAGCATCACCCCTATAAAGCTTTGTTGCACCCAGCTTCCAAACACTCTGTTTATGCACCTTGGTACGTTATAGTAGTACCTTGTGGTTTCCTGATTATTCGTTCGCGTGCTCAGATGTGTTGGTGCATAATAAAGTTGCTTAGTGTAGGCTCCTGTTAATTTTTGTTGGCAACTATTTTGAATTTGAAATGAGTCTTCCGTGTATGGTGCGGGCTCTGCGCATAATGTGACCGCAACCCGCAAGCCTTGCCTTACGCCGTTATCTCCCAAAGGACATGCGACGCAGAATTTATAGTTTTAAGTTATTTATGTTTGTTATCCTGTAGGTTGGATTTAGCTCGTGGCTAAGTAATAAGAGTCGCACGGGTCGATCCATCAGGTTAAGCTACGCTTGCCGGGGTTGGAGACCATCTTTACATACCGAAACTCCTTCGTACCTCGGAAAACACGTTTTGAGTCGTTGGTCCCGGCTGTCATTCGTGGTTCTTTGACAGTCGTTACGGGTTGTCAGAAGCCCGAAAGTGACAACCAGTCTTACCAAGGGGTATCGTATTACCCAGTAACTGGGTTGTGCAGGTCAGATAGGCAGTCGCTCCATTTAAAATACGTGTATTCAGCTGCATCCGGTAAGACTGGATGCCGACCCCAACATAGTTGAGAAAAGGCTAGGCAGATTGATCGATTGATTGATTCTGTAGGTTGGATAAGTTAATTTAATGTTCTAGTCAATTGCTCTAGTTCTGAAAGTAGTAGGTCCAAAAATGACCAATTCTTTTCATTGTATCATGTCATAAGAGGTTTCCTTAGACAAGTGTCTCAAAATAAAAAGGTCTTCTTTTTCCAAAAAGGTAATGCATGGACATTGCTGAAAGCTGTTTATCATATTGCTGGGTGTACACCAGCTTTAGATTTTAGAGTTATGATTATAGCTCTGAATTCATGATCATTGTCTATGATTTGCAGAACATAATTATTGTCGAAACAATTTAGTCCAAACATTACAATGCACTTGACATTTTGACGTGTTTATAATAAACTAACCTGAATATTCAGGCGTGACCACTGCTAATGACGTTTATTTTCCGCAATCAGCGTGGGGCCGACATATTGTCATGAGTAATTTGCCATAACAACATATGAAACAGCTATTCATCATGTATACAGGTCTCCCCCACAGACAGATAATGAATGGTGCTGGTAAACTGGCACAGGGTAAAAATCACAATTAAAAATGAAATCATTTTCTGCTTCGCTTGTTGTGGCCTCTTCTAGTTAAACAAATGGGCAGTTTAATAGTTTTATTTCTATTAACAATCCGCCAATTTTAGTTTCGTCATCAGTTCTCAAACGATTCCCAAGATTTTTAATTATTTTCTCATTTTTTTAGCTCTATTTCCTGGTTGATTTTCGAGCACTCATCGGCTGTCTATCCACCTGATGTAATTAATCCCTTAGTCACATTTACGACACTTCCTATCGTTCTGATATTATCTCTTAATTGCCAATTACCAACACCCATGAGATGCGATGAGGTGTTATACTTATTTACACGAAATATTAATTTCGTGGTGTGGAAGGTAACTTGTATGTTGTTTCAACAGATATTGCGAAAGACACCTACTGTATTACTTCAATAATTGAGAACATTTCGTAAATATATTTTACTTATTCGGTAAAATAATGTTGCTTCGGCCATCAAATCCATACGCTCGACCAACCTGGCTATTTGATAAACATAATAGATATCTCGAATTTCCACTATTCTGATGCAGCATTTTTGGCTATTGGGGGCACCCAGTGGGGACATTCGGGGGTTACGAAAGCTAGGATTACGTTTAGTCCGGATCCGGAATGGTATTTATTGAGAGCATTCCTAATTCCCTGTGTATACGTATCGGAGTTAGGTTAAATCCATCTACTCTATTATGAGTCAGGAGTTACGTTTGTGCGTTGAATGAACATAGAGATAATAACAGGTAATTTCCACTAACAGTCGGGACGATAATCAAGCATCAGTGTTGCAATTTCGAAAATAATAGGCAAGCAAATTATGCGTGTCGAATGGAATCTTTCTCATTATTCCATAGATGAACACCACATAATTCTCGAAGCTTTAAACTGTGAGGAACCAACATTCTGTCTAATAGCCGATGAATTCAGAGTAAATCTCGTATATTACTGATACTCAATTCTCAGTAGGTACACGGGTAGTTTTCAGAATTTGAATATTTCAACATATACCGGAAATAACTAACCATTCGGAAATTGGTGAATTTCCGATGAATACTCCCGGTTGCTTCAGTTTAAAATAATAATATGGGTATCTACAAAATAAAATATGCTTATTTATTAAAACTAGTTATATTTCGCTCTGTTTTATTGCTTTTTGTTTGCCGGATGATGACATTCCAATAAGTTTGATAATTTCATCATTGTTTTTTTTTATCTACTTTGAAGTTGATGACACATTTTTATATTCTTACTAGCTGACCCGACAGACGTTGTCCTGTCCCAATTTCAATAATTCAAAATTCCCATAGAAAATCCACTTTCAGTTTTCCGATGTTTCCTATTTTCCCGGCGCAGCTTTTCCAATTTTTGTCTAGGGGAGACCGGGGCTGGTGTTAAGGGGGTAAGAATTAACTTGATTATACCCGCTAAACGGTAAGCGTTACAATCATGATACTCGGTTTCCTAGCACTATTTACGCCGCCTAACATGTCACGACTCGTCAGTCCGCGGCCGATCGCCTCTTGTAGGAGTAGTGTGAAGCAAGCCCGGATTGACAGGTAAACGAACTTTTCGTGGTTTGCAATAATTTGACTCAAGACGTAGTTATTCACTCAATCGAATATAATATTGCCCAAAACGAAGCTTAATTTTATTGATAATATTACTGTGCTACGCGTTTTTTATTATTCCTATTGATTGATTTTATGTGATTAATTTTGAAAAAAAAGTGACCTTGGGGTTATAAGTAACAAATTGACCGGGGTAAATATTAACATGTTAATACATACCCCGTATGTGGGGCAAATGTTAACAGATGATTGACAAGCATACCTGATGATTGTACTTAGAGGAGAAAACTAAATAAAGTTATCCAAAAAGAAGAAAACTAGTCAGGAGGATATGAAGAGTAAGGATAAAGGTAAAGGAAAAGGGAATGGGAAAATAACTGGAAGGGTAGATGTAGAAAAGGTGAAGAAGAAAATTCTGCAAGAGGATAATGATACAGAAGAAGAAGACTGTTTCTCAGACTATGATTATGAGGCATAGGAATCATTGACAGATATTGCCAACTCGTTATGTACCTACCTATCTATGCACAAATTATCGTAATTTTTAGTTTTTGATACAAATTGGCTTTAGGTTGAAGCAAGTTACTAAAGACATAAACAAGAGCAAGTTACTAACCTATGTATTACTATTACATTATATTTCTTAAAATGTCAGTTACTTGACGAGATATAAGTTGTTTTATTAGTTAAATATAATTACAGTTAATCAGCACTTAAGGCCGCTCGAACATTTAGCGTCTTCATACAAACTAATTATTTAACTGAAAAACTCCCATGTTACATCTTGCCCCTTGCATTAATACTTACCTCAGCCCGCTCAGCTTACTTACCCCGAATACGGGGTAAGTATTAACAACTGACTTTTTGTTCAAAAATGCATCTAATTCTGAAAGTATCTGTCTTATTGTCGAAAAGTGTACTATGTTAGAAAATATAAACCAAAACATAATTTTTTTTTTTTTTTTTTGAGGGTGGGAAATCATCAAATAACTTCTCCCGCTCTGGGTGGAGCGGAAGGGCGTGTCAGACTTTTACTGACTAAAACCAACCCGTGTTCCTTCAGTTGCCTATGCCAGGGTCGCGGTATCTTCTTCAAACTACCCGCGACCCCAGCGGCGTCGGCCCTATTGGACCCCATCACTTGCTGACGTCTCTTTGAGGCGCGCGTGGAACACAACGCGCCGTCGACTCGGGCCTGCAGTGCGATTCTGTAACCATATCACCGTGAAAACTTAGGTGAAGTGAGCGTGGAGTGAGCTGTCAATAGTGTCAATTCCTAGCAAAAACAAACTCACTTCACCCAAGTTTTCACGGTGAGATTTTTACAGAATCGACCGGCTGGGTCTTACCGGACGGCGAGCTACCCGCTACTCACCGTCCGCAGGTCCGCGCCTACGGTGGCCGGCAATCGCCTCGCAATTCCCGCCGCCCAGAGCATCTCCTGCGGCGACTGAGGGCGTGAGGCTGCCTCTCCCTCACGCGTTCCGCCTCCTCCTTCGCGAGCATCACTGCTTCGCAGAAGGAGGTGACGGCCTCCCATGCACTCTCGCTCCGCACCATGGCCTGAACCAGGCTCGGATGCGAGAGATCGCCGCCGCCGATCGCCTCCGTGAGAACACGGCGGTGCTCTGCCCAAGCCGGGCAGACCACTGTATGCTCCACCGTGTCCTCCGGGCGATCCACACAATGGTGACACCTGGGCGTTTCCTCCCGCCTTATGCGAAACAGGAACATCCCGAAGCAGCCGTGTTCGGTGAGGACCTGCGTCAGGCGGAAGGTGAGGACGCCGTGGCGCCGCTCTAACCACTCCTCAAAGAGGGGACTTATCGCTGCAATTGTGGCGTGCCCAGCGCTGGGTTGCGACAGTCGCGCTCTCCATGTCGCCATGAGATCCCGCCGGAGCTCTGTCCGCTGTACCGTGATTTCTCGCGGCAGCGGAGTTACGCCCCGGCGTTTCGCCTCCTCGCGCCACTCCCACACGTGCGCGAGGACTTTTGCCTCCAGAACCCACGGCGGCAATCCGGCAAGGAGGCTCGCCGCCTCCGGGAGACCGTGCGGTATCCCCGCACTAGGCGGATGGCCATGACCCTCTGGGACGCGTTCAACCGTTGGGCTGGCCGCAGCCTTAGGGCACGCGCCCACACCGGTGCCCCGTAAAGGGCCATGGATCGCACGACCCCCGAGTAGAGCCTCCCGCAGGAGGCGTTTGGACCCCCCCCAGATTGGGCAGTCCTCGGTCTCCCCTAATAAACACAACAAAAAAAGAATTAGCGAAATTGTTCCATCCTTTCACGCGTGAAGCGATGTCCAAGGGAAATAGGCTTTCATTTTTATAATAAAGATTACATATTATGCCTATTGTTTCAGTCGGATTTTGAATTTGGATAATATGCTTATACAATTAAAATTACATCAAGATCGGTTATGTTTTTTCTTGTCTTCTTATAACGACGAAACGAATCTTGGATTCACAGAATTGAAGATGTATTAGATCTTTGTTATGTGTAAAAGTGCGGTGATGGAGAAAATCCATTTTTTTTAAATTACTTATCTTCAAACAATGTCTATACCCCTAGTAGATGTAAGCCTCTTTATCAAACCAGCTATTCATACGATTCAGTTGATCAGTTCTGAAAGAATGAACGCGGACGCGACCCAATGCCATTTTTCAATTATCTAGCTAGCATAGGCCACTCCAACTTTGCCTTCGCGCCAGTCGATCGTTATTCCGCCACTCTCCAAACTTTGACGACTCTTATCCTTCTCGCATTTTTAGAGCCGTTGGAAAATGTGGCTGCCTGTGACGTAACTTCTCTTGAATTAAAGATATTGAAAGATTTTTCAGACATTGTAAAAATATTCCTTCTGCAGGACCGTAACAGATGAAGCTTATGTTGCAACCATATCTTTCAGATTGCCAGTTAAATCTTGGCTGCAGAAATTTTATTCGCCCAGGACGTTGCTTTGTAAATGTTTCTGTGCATCTCTAAGCCAATCTCGATTAGGAATCATTGCCTTTTTTCAATTTATTTTGTAAGAAATGTAAGCTATCTAGTTTTTCTCTCAAGAAATCTCACAAGACACAACTTAAAAGAGTAAAAAGTTTATTCACCTAGAAAGTTGAATGTACTTTATTTATTTGAAGTCTTCAAGCCCAGCAGACTGAAAAAAAAAACAATTTTGGATGAGACTGCGCTTTGATAAATGGATCGCATACGAAGGGGTGATTAGCCCTTCAAAGGGCCGTTATTGATTTGTGCCATCTGATACTCTGCGAGCGAATTGAAGTGTTTGAGGTCAGCTCGAGAGTTAATATTACGATAATGATGTAAAGCTCTCAAGTATTTTGTAAAAGGGATGTGAAATATAAACTCGTGGCAAAAAAAGATGAAACAGCAAAATCAGCTTTAAAAAACATAATTAGCCCCACATCACTTGAAATATTCCCTTTCAAACTCAAGATCTCTCCATGTCTCCAGAAAGCCAGTCCTCAAAATTAACTAGTCTTACTTTAAGTCCAATATCCGTTTTGATTTCTTGAAATTTACTAAAAGAAACTTCTAACTAGATCCTTGTCGAAATTCTGAAACAATTTTTTTCCATTATCGTTCAAATCTTGACGTTAATCAACATGCACGTTGTGAGTGAAAATCGCTAGCTGGGACGTCTCAGATCCGCTTTAAATTTCGCATTTCCTTTTCAATCAGACTAGAGTAAATGCATGATTGCGTTTCAGCTAATTCAATTAACGTTTCCAAACCTAATTAGTTATTATTTCTTGCAACATATCACGAAGTCCATTAGTAACTGACAATAATATCGTGTAGTCACGAATATGCATTACAAACGATTTGTCTATCAATACTGTTCCGCTTTTTACACTGGTTTCAGCAATAACTATTAAGTATTCGGCTTCGAAGTTTCTTTTCTGCTAGTCTATTGCAGTGCGCTGCTGAAATTCTATCCAGTTCTTCTACACTCTTACAATTTTTCTGATCGATCGATAAGTCTGATCTATCATCATTTTCGTCTTCTTCAAAGGCTCTAAAATTAAGATCATCTGTTTTACAAATTAGCTGTTATGTTTAATCAGGGGTAGGATTAGCTCCTCATAACTTGCCCACGATCATATTGGAATTTATACCGTCATCAGCAAACTGTTTAGTAGGTACGACAGAATCACATTAATTATCATGAATGCCGAGCTATTCTGACATCACTTTCAGATGCAAAACAAACCGCTCCTAACGACAGCACAATAATTAACGAGACTACATTAATGATTTAATGATGTCATGTCTTCTAAAGGTCACAGTTTAAATAGTTGGAAAGTCGCTAAATTATCGGAAAAGGGCTAATTACTAGTCAGGCCATTAAACATCACCCTCGGTGACCTGTCACACTGCGTTAGATTAGCATTCACGATACATATGAGGCGCGGTCTAACTAAATCTGCACGCTGTCAGTCATGCATTGTGGTGTGAAAAGGCCCAAACTGCCTTATGTATTACGGACATGTCACTCATGGTTGCTGGGTTTGGTATGCAGTTCCGACTGTTTACAGTATGATGATCCTGGGATTTTTTTAAATACGCGTCATTATCAACGATGATACCTATAACAGTTTGTGCAGTTGGTTGTTACACTATATGTCTCGGTCACTAGCGGTCTTTAATGTCTCTCTCCTGCTTTGTCAATTAAATGCCTGGCTTTCGTGCAAAGCACGTTATGGTCAATATTGTCACCGTAAGCTTTGCAAGGTTTGATGAAGGGTTTAACGACCCTTGTATCAGCTTCTTAAAATTAAAATCTTTCTCTGCTGTAATAGCAAAATAGATTCAATCAAATTGCAACTGAATTCGATAATAATTATATCATTCTCATTTCCATCCACTTGTATGTCGAATCTCTAATCAATGCTAATTTGAAATTCTATGGGAATTGCAAGTGGACTTCTTTTATTATTTTCCTTGCAAAGTGATATTCAGAAAACCATTGTATAAATTGAACCTAAAAGCCCTCCATTACTTTTTCTCACACAAATCGAAGTTTCATTCAAAAATTTGCAGTTGGTAAGCAAGTTAAATTGACATAAATGCGAGATAGAATTTACGCAGCACTTCGATACGACATTCACTGGCTAGGATAATGGTTTAACGACGCTTTCATTGTCACATGACATCCTTTGTGCGTCAGTAAACGCTGTTAGCCTGTCCGGACTAACGTATGACCGTGCGTATTGTTAGTGTATGTCAGTGAACTGGTGCACACACCCTCATTTGTAGAGAAGGATTCGGGGATGATGGTGCACTATTTTATGTAAGGCCCTCTGGTTGCATACACCAATTTCCCTAAGTACTCTGTTCATGTTATTTTGATTGGAGCGAAGAAAACTTCCGTGGAGTCATTGCGTCCGGAAACTTAAGCTGGATTCCTTTATAAAAAGTCAACTTTGGCTTGTATACTACGTGGACGTAAGTGTCCCCACGAAGTTTTAACTTAGCATCAGTCCTTACTTATAGAACTGGTAATGCAAACGATATGACTAACATATTATAAGTGTCGTCAGGGGCCGTATTATGACGTGAAAAAAGAGTATAGATCCATCATGGTTCCAGTGTGAGAGACAGAAGGAGCTATATATACGACCTATAGCACCATCTTTTTTTTCACAACGGAACCATGATGGATCCATGATCTTTTTTCACGTCGTAGTACGGCCCGTGACCTCTGAAACCTCATAGTGGAGTAAAAACAAGTATGTCGAGCTGAGTACTTGTTTCTACGCAACCTCGAGAGAATATTCCTTCATCTGCTAGATTATAATATTTAGATGAGGGCTTTATTGTGCCACAGGATATCGAACCGTAAGGCCGCTTCTACTAAAGTCTCGGGGTGGCCTATTTATGATATGAGTATGCATAAAGCTTGTTGCAAAATAAGCGAATTGCGGCAACACTTAAGTGATTTTAATCGCCCGGAAAATTCTGGCTTATTGCCATCACGAGAAGTGACAACGAATTTTAAACAGTTATCGCGTTGTGCCGGATTTGTAAGGCAATATTTTTTTAAGTTAGTGTTCATAAACATTAAGCGCTTTCCCGGAGGTTTACTATAGCTTTGTTTGAAACGATTGGCATACTTTTAGGGTTCCGTACCTCAAAAGGAAAAAACGGAACCCTTATAGGATCACTCGTGTGTCTGTCTGTCTGTCCGTCTGTCACAGGCAATTTGCTCCGAATCTAATGGACCGATTAAGTTGAAATTTGGTACACATATGGATTTCTGTGACCCAAACACGTACGGCTAAAGTAAATAAATGAATTTTGTACATGGGCGTCACTTTTAGGAGGCAAATAAGAAAATTAAAAAAAAAAGTTTGGCAAACTGTACCGTGTGACATATCAAATGAGAGGGCTTACTATGAGGGTTTCAAATATATTTTTTTTATAATTTTAAAATAAATAGTTTTAAAGTTATTTAAGAAAATAGACGAAAATTGACCATTAAAATTTTGAAAAAAATACAGAAAATAGTTCTATACCTGTAGATTACAGGAACACCTATAAGAAGTTTGTGGTCTTAACATAACATGGTAAATCTCTCAATATTGTGAGTACAAACTTACATTTACTGTTGGAATGTATGGGTGAACATGTTTTTCAACTATAATGTTAAGTTTGTTCTTGGGATAATTTCATCCCAACTAGGGAAGCGGAACCCTTCATTGTGCGTAGTTTGACACGCACTTGGCCGGTTTTTTGAAGTTTGTTCGACCAATTTGCTAAGTGGTAATAATTAGTCGTAGTCGTTAAACTTTTGAAATAATAATTTGCGTGGATTAAAAGTGCCATCATGCAGTTGGACCTAGCAATAAAGCCGAGTTTATTGACATGGTATACACCTTTTTTTTATCACGTCAGTTTTGAACTCTGTGTTGAGGGACCCAAAAACTATTCAAAATATAGTTATATATATCGTTACAGAAGATAGACGAAACTCTGTGGACGAAACAAAAGGATCCCAAAATAAGTTCTGTTTATAACTACAAAGCCAGAAATATTAGCAAGGCCATCCCATTTGCCATTCGAGCCTAGGCTCGATTTCAGCAGGATATTAAATAAGGGACGCTAACACCCGAACGATTCAGCCCTCTTATGTAAGCACTAAGGAATAAGGACCCGTCCAATATATGGCAGTTTTATTCATAGCAACTAAATGTATCTGACGATTGTTGATAAATATGTATGAGATTGTTTGCCAATACGTACTAAAGAAACTTACGTGGACTTGGAAGATTTCATTGAGACGGAAATATGAACATTTTTTAAATTGATTTTTAGTAAAGTCCTCCTTGAGGAAATTAAACAACCATTCGTCAAAGGTTTAGAAATTAACTGTCGACTAATGAATGTTAATTAATTCAATCTTTAAAACATCGTACTAAACTTATTTCTATGGTCCGAATTTAGTTTATGCTTCTCAAAAATGTCCTTGTCTAAGAAAATATATTTAGTATTCGAAATAGAATACAATGATGTATTTGGCGACGTAACCCATCGCTCATTTACAGCATACACCTGTGTGACATCACTGATTCTTCACGTGTAGGTAGCTGACAAGTATTTATTTGTACTTACATAACCGCTTACAGAGATACAATGTAGTATGTCTCCCTAGTATCTTCTCTGATGACGTCAGACTCCTTATTTGAATTGCCAACGGTAGGTAAATATGTTCGTTTTTATTTAAACGGTGTCTTTTCCATATTTCCATTACGGTGTGGTGGCAAAGGAATGAAAACATTGAATGTATTAGCTGTTTATTTTCCCGCTGTTGAATGGGGTATAACGATGGGATGCTCTTTGAAAGGACTGTAGCTTACGGGTTGGAATATGGGATCACGTTTGCTGGAAAGTGGTTCTGAATGGCTAAAATTGGTTATGAGTAAGTTAATAACAACATCGTAAGCTTTTCAATAAACCCCAAAATATAATCATTGTCTTCTTAGTAATATCTCGTAGAAACTCCATTAAAGTTTTTGATTTATCAGAACAGCTATGTGTTGAAAATATCCCAGAACATTTATTGTGAGAAAATTACATTGTCAATAATACCTTTTATCACATTTATATTGAGACAACAATCAACCATCGCGTGCAGCGATACTATACAACCGATATACGTAAAAGCAATTTGTGCCAGTACACAAGTACTTTCTACAAGCCTATAATATTACAATAACAATATCCTGTTTGCACTACTAAGGGCTAGTACTGACGACAGAAACCACGTATTTGATGCACGCGACGAGCTAAGTAGCAAGCCTTGCAAGATAACTTTTCGGAATTTTAACGCGTGATTTATTCACTGCATCCCTTGCTTTAGCTGCATTTCGCAGAGCCTTAAAACGTGCCCCGAATCTTTTAAACCAGAGGCAGATCTTTGTTTGTTTAAACAGCAACCTAAATCGCGAATATAGCTGTGTGTCGTCAGTAGCTTTTGCTGCATTACATATCTTAAATCCCTAAGACTTGAACATTTGCTCAAGCCTACGCAACGCTAACTGAAATCCTTTACCTTGATGGAAGGAAGCTTACCCTTATACCCATCAGAATTCAAGTCAAGTCCCAGATCGCTGTAACAGACAGCGCGCCATTGCGACGTTTATACAATAAGTATCAATTTTGCATGCCATGCCCCGTTTGCTGAGGCTGCACGAACTGTATTATGTAGACAGGTCGTCGCCGGGTCGTGTGCAACGTTCACGATTCTCATCCTTTTGGAGCACGATGAAAAATGTTGGAGCAGACACTTGAAATGGGACAGACAACTTTTTTGTTTGGGATAACTCAATTCTATCTATTGTTTATCTCTTCGTTATTTGTGCTCACTGGTCTCACTGCAAAAACTTCTTCCCATAAGAACGAGCCTTAATCACCTATCAGTGATGGTTGGACTTCAGTAAGTTCCAGTATCCCAACGATGTTTCCATCATTGTGTTGTATTTAAATACAAAACTCTGGCGCAATGTATCCGCCGTCTAGTCGTTCAGAATTCAGGCACTTCCGATTCTAAACTGCCGTTTTGTCGCTGACAACTAAACACTTTGAACGACGTCAGGCGAGCTCTTGGCTGCGGCTTTGTAGATAAGTGGCTATCTCTCCCCTTTATGGACGCGTTATACCTTCACGATACAGTCTTCATTCACCAGACAAAAACATCCTTCAACAAGACTTTTAAAAAATGGGCCCTAATAACTGAGTTGCCAAAGAACTAATATAAAATGTAGGATCGGTTATGGAATAAGATTGAGAATTTAATTTCTTTGAAAAGGTGGTTCAATCATTCATTATCTCCATCTAAAGGTCTAATTCAATCCAAGATCTTCCTCAATGTTCCGTAACTGGTAAGTTTTCTGTACCAAATGTACTAAATAAATGAAACAGAAAAAATATCCATTGCCTCATTCTGTTTTCTTGACTTGTAATACCGCATTCTTTTGCTCCATCTCTCAAGATATTGTTTTCTGGGTACACAATTTGGGTTACGTGTTCTAGACTTGACGTTTTATGTTCTAGTACGTTCAGAAATTGATATCTTTGTATGTACGTGAGGCTGACATCACTTCTAGTTCTTTTGTAAATGATGCCTCCAGACTTTGTTCTAGCGAGAGAGCAAAATTCTTCTGAATCTTTATTTTTCAGAAAAGTAACAAACATTGTTTGTAAAATATATTAGGCTTATATCATATCAGGTTATTTTGCGTCCGTTGCGATGCAGCAAAAGTTCATTTTCAAACTAGGAATTGAAAAATGTACAGATAGAATTTCTTCCACTAACTTGTTTGAAACCGAAATCCGAAATATTACAAAAGTATTTCAGTTTGAGTAAAAATTGATAGAATACTTTAGACAGCTGTTTGGTAGGGCTCGCGCCAAGTTGTGTTGCAATTTCGTGTGCTCGAGTCATTTAGAAACTATGCTTACTGGAATTGGCTGGTTCAGAGACATATTATTATGTATCAAAAGCTTTGTACGTTTTTGTTTAATTTATCAATTACATACATACATAAACTCACGCCTTCTTCCCATGGAGGCAGGCAGAAACTACAGATCGCCACCTGCTACGATCCTTACATCCTACCTTTGCCTCGTTTACGTCCATACATCTGGTCATACACGCACGCCCGTTGCGAGTATTACGAACCAGGGGGCCTACTCCCTAAGCAGGAAGTCCGTAGTTTCGGCCTTCGTTACGGGCGTTTCTTACTCCGTATCACCTACGGATAGATGATTGGTTCGGGGCCCGAACGAAGTATGAATGACAACATGATTTGCCGGTTGTCCCTACTCCCGATGTGTGTTTTGCCCGTCCGAAAATGTTAACTTTTACACTTGTTTTGCTGGATCGTAATGTCAGACGGACGGATGAACGGACGGACGGAAAGACGGACGGACTTAGGGAGTAGGCCCCCTAATATTTCTGAAGAACATCACCAATAAGGTCACTATATGTCTTCCTAAGGCGTCTCCTCCCGGCGTTTCCACTCACATCTGCCTTGTACCTTTTGTTAATTTATTAATTGCCCATTCTTAGAGCGTCCTTATCATTGGATAAGAAACCCTTACCCCCATTATAATGTCATATCTTGACCCCACAGCATGTGCATCTAACAACAAAACTATTAATCTTCTCGTCATGATTGTTCGGATAAAAAATCGTGCAGTAGTCCCGTCTTGTTTAATCTGTGTTTGTGTCAACCCTTATCTGTGAGCCGGCTGGCGTAATGCCAGAAATTTATCGTGGAACCCCTGAGCCAGGCAGTTTTGATTGCCTCAATGAGTCTATTGTTCTCTTGCCGTTTCCCGCTCCAGGCAATTTAGTGCAGCATTAGGAAGGGAATGAATTTATGCTAATTTCTTGAATTGTAACTTTAGATGCAATTTGTTTCACCTCGGCTTTGTTTATGTTTTGCTCGTTGAAATTGAATTTTGTAAATTATTATGAACACACAATAACCTGAGGCTTGTAATAATATTTTTCGAGGGCGGGGAATGTTACAGTGACCTAAATACGAGAGGTGTTGTGGGCGCTGTTGCTTCGGTAATAATCGACGCCATGGCTGCCTGTGATTAATTGTTACGCCAATTAGCGCTCCATTACGCTGTTTCGGCTAATGAGGTTTTACATTGGCGGCTACAGTCAATTGTGGACGAATATTTTAAAATAATGGAATGACTAAGTAGCTTACTCTTTTGCGTTTATTTTTTCGTCTATTCCAGACAAAATGTTTCAATCAATTCAACATTGGTTCTTGGGTCCAGGTTTTTAGTGAAGCATGAATTGTATGAGAAAAGCTACAGACACAGGAAAACATACTTTCCACATTTTGAGGAAAATAAACAAAACTCCTCTCAGTGCACAATAAAGCATCTTTAAAAATAAACTCTGCTAAAAATATCACTTGGTACCCACAAAAGATGAGATGTTTTTCGTGTAATATTCCGGAACGTGGTCGTGAAAGTGTCGCACCTTGACATGGGTCCCGGGTTTCTTTACACACTTGACACGCTACCACGCTGCTCATGCTACATTCTTTTGACTGACTTAAATATTTATTTTATTATTTTCTCTCACCTGATTTTGCGGATCCACCTAAGGTCACTTCCGTGGTTGGTGTCCCAATTTGGAAAGTTATATTGCGAAAGGTTGGACCGAGTGCTGTTGTAAAACTTGGGAGAAGATTTTCAGTGCAGTGGATTATGTAAGGTTGATTGGATTGAACAGGAATTGTAGAAGAAAAAGTTTGGGAACGCCGACTTATGATGGAAGGAATAATCTTTGAAATCGTTAAGGAATTATTGTGAAAATGAACAGAAGACCTAGTTAAGACATGCATCTATTTATAAAAGCATATGCGTAGTAGAAAATAATAAAATCATTTTCTTCTCGACCTATGCTTTTAATACATGAGCTCTATTTGTCAAGGAATATGGTATTTATTCCACCAGCACCCCTTGACGTCACAGCAAGAACCTTACGAGTCCATAAATAAACAGGAACGAAAATAAAACGGGTTGCCCTAATTGTTTACTTTAAGAATAGGGCGCGTTTTTATGGTCATGAGTTACCGAGAATTGCAACGTGATCGTTTTGTTAATTAAACGGATTTTTGGTCCGATGCGGATACTTTGCTTCAGGTGTAGCTATTGGGATTGGTGCAACCAAAAAATAACTATAAAATGATAAGGATTGGCAGCAGGAAACACAATCATGTGAAATACTACTCCGCATTTTTGGATAGTCTCTACACTCTGATCCAATAATCTCTCTATAAAAGTTGTTAATCGTGGTCCCAGGATCATGAAGTGATTGCTACAGAAAGCCCAAGATAATCGGTTTTATGTAAGTGCTACGAGAAAACTTGTTACGAATTCTATGTGAAAAGTTTATGAGAGTGCTAGCGATCAGAGAGTGCAATGTTGGCATAACGTGGCCACTTCTTGTGCCAAGTATTAACCATGATCCATGACTTACAATCAGTTTACATTGGGTTAGCGGTTAGCCAGACTGCCGGACAGTCAATCATTGTTGACTATGGCTTCTTGAGTGATGATAAGCCAAAATCCGTGAGTAAAAAGTCTTTAGTGAATCATGGACTTGCATTTTTGCAGGGGTTTACGACATAACTCTGAATAGAGGATCTGCTAATGAAAATGCACGAAAACGATTCCGAATTTCCTATTCCAATCAATTCCTGTATTTTTATGATGTCGTCAAACTATATCGAAAGGTTAGCAGGGCTCCTATAATTTCGTTTTATAAGTTTATTGCGGGATTGAGTACGTCCAGAAACTGCCAGAAAGTTTGCAGTAATTGATCGGGAGCTTAATGTGTTATTTTCTATTTTATTTTGTATTTTTAGTTTGTATTTCAGTAGCCAGATCTTTGTCCATTCAGTGGTTCGGGTGGTACCATATTTTGAAATACTCATATGTTTGAAAATAGTAGTTTATGAAGCTGATGCATATAGAGAAAAATAAGATTATATTTTTAAATTTCGGTACGGTGTTTATAAATTATATCAATATAAACTCGGTTTGAAGTTTATAATTCGAATTTTACGATATGAGAGTAAATAAACTTTGTTTGAAACTAGGAATATAAATCCAAGCTGGCTTAGCAGCCAAAACAAGGCTTTACACTGAGTACAAAATCCTTGTGTATTACGGTCGGGCTAGCTCCATATTATAGCGAAAGAAAATACGGCTTGCAGTATCTATGAAAGTAGAGCAGATCGTAGATTCTGATCATGTTTAGTGACATAAAAGTTTCAATTCTTCGGTAGGCACGTCTCTGACCCCACATAGATCTTGAATTATTAGGAAATAGAATTCGAGGTAGAAAATATCCTTCGGATTTTTTTGTGATAATTAGGTACGTGCGTGATGTTTTTTTCTCAGATTCATGTTGTCCCTCTTTTAATATTGTATTGGAGTGTACTAACAAAATAGTACAGAGTATTTCTTGCAAGTAACAAATCTTACTGATTTGTTACTTGCAAGAAATTCTATAAAACCTCACAGTTTCAACTGCTAATAGTCAGCAATTGAGTAAAATATGCATGCCTACAACAGGGTGTGTGCAATAATTCTCTGCTATTATATTTGAACTTTTCATAAGGAATTCCATCGAGCTCATTTTACAATCTACAGGTTATTCGAGGCACAGACATTCTCGCATTTCTCGCTTCATATTCCATATAAATATTTACTCGAGTAAAGTACTATGAAATAATCCAGTAAATTATTTTGCTTGTATTGCAAAACAAACCATGTTTTTCATCTAAGTGCGGCTCCAAAACTGACGTAATTCTACTATGAACTCGTGATCATCTCCACTTATGGTCAACCAAACAAAACAATGATGACGTAGTCCTTATTTGTTGTTCGCGTTTCCATTAGTCATGCTTCTAAGCAAACTTGACCAAAATTGGTCGCTGAGTAGTGGCCACTGTTTTGCTTGCAACCTACGCTAATAAAAACGTGTGCTCGAACTAATTATGGACTACGCTTGATGACTTTGTTGAACGTTAGTATGTGCCTATTTTTAGTCACATTGTCCACTTTGACGATAAAGGTTACTAGGTGATCCAGTATACTAGGTCATGCTCCTTATCTACATTCGCTTCGCAGTTAAAATTCTTTGCCTAATTTTGGACAACAATATTGGGACACTCAATATCTCTAGACAAGCCTTAAGTGCACATCTTCCGGCAATAATTTTATGCATTGCATCTCTTTGAGAGAGAAAGAAAGAAAAGAAATAAAAATTGATTATTCTGCACAAATAAAACGCACATTACAAAAAAAAAAAAAAAACTTATTTATATGTAGTACACAAGCGATGTAGGCAAAAGCCTCGTATTCAAGTTGACAATTTTATCCATTGCTTGATGTCAAGATCATTCATCATACCTAGATTTATTTTTCAGGAGCATCATATTTCCTGGAATTTCCGGATTTGTGTTAAAACAAGAATTCAAAGCATGCATTCTTTGCATGGTCCTAAGCCAACCGATTTCATCTAGTAGTCACCTATTGCAATGCAACATTCAAATAGTGTGGGCTATTTTTAAACGAAGACCAAATAACATCTCTTGTAAGTCATGAACTCATGATAATGCATACTAAATTGTCTAGACCACTATGGGGTATGCTCGCAGCTGTAGCTTCCTTCCGCACAACTAAATAAGATTATACCATAGTTATTTATTAGGCTGAACAGCCATTGTTATGCCAAGCTCGTAGCTTCTAACTAATGCATTGTTGGCATATTATTGGGGTAAACGGTAGGAAGTTTTAGAAAAATGTTTCCGAAAGTTAGGCAGGCCATTTGTATAGTTGGTTGGTGGTGGTGATTGGATTACGTAATCGTTTGATGGAATACCTTCGTAGTGGAATCGTTAATTTGCAACACATCACTTTTGTTCGCTATTTTAGTAAAGAAGTTTATGTCCAACTGTTACTTTTTCGTATTCTTCTGAATCATTTCACGCATTTAAGTTTAAAGAACACATTTCGGGGTTACGCTGTACCCCTTGATTCCTCGGTTATGATTCTGCATTATAATATTCATCTCCTTATTCCATTGTCACTATAACATATCTGCCTGCCATCTTTAATCAACTATCATCCATCTACAATTCTGTTTCAGAATGTAGGGAAGGTTCCATTAGCTTGATTTTCTTGAGGATTACAAGTAATTAAGGCGTGGCATGAGCTTTGAGGAAAACGGCGTTTTTTTATAGGAGTGTATGTTGATCTTGTTTGAGTTCAGTAGGTCAAGCAGTAAATAGGTTACATGCCTATTTGTACCGCTTTAATCAATCAAATTAATTGTTCCATCTCAAACCGGACGAGAACACTTTGCCTAATCTATCAACAAACTCTTCAATAAATTCAACCGCATCTTTGAATTTGAATTCACTTACAATAATATCAAAACTCAATCGTAGGCTCTAAATACAACTACTGATGTTACAATTTAGTATTGAAAGTTGGAAGGTCTTGTAGTTACGACTGTGTTTTTGTTTCCAGCACGCGTACCTAGCATGACCACCATAGAAACAGGTTTTGTCGACGAAGAATAGACAAAATTACAAACTGTAGAAAGATTTCTAACGTCTAAACATGGCGATTTGTCATTTTATCTATTTTTCCATCGACAAAACGTTTCTATGGCGGTCATGCTACGCGTGTAGCGGGTTCCCTCATAAAGTCTTAAACGCTCACGGGCAATAGGCAGGATCTACACTAGGTTTTACAGAGTGATACTGATCTAACCAATGTCAACCGAATAACCAATAACTATTAATAATGTGGCCAGCATCAGTCCCCTCGCACACGGTCCGACGCACCGACACCGTCTCGTTAACGGACTGCTGCCCGAGGTCACCAGTTTCATACCAGGGAGGGAGAATATAGTCTTCATATAATATTGTGATGTGAAATTGTCCTTTCAAATAATTATCCCTTATTGTAAAATCAAGTTTGCAAAAACCATTGGTTCCGATAATCGATGCAAAGATCTTGGAATGATTTTTGTACTAGTTCATGTCGTGTGGTCCTATACTATATGGACAACCATGGACCGCCATGAGAGCAAATAAATCTATACTGGAGGAACTCAATATCACCAAGCGGCTATCTACAATGTGCCAGGAGTGTGCCTTCAGCTTTCATGGACGTATATAAGCGTTCACCTAAGTATTGTCTGGATAGGCTTATTATACTGGGCGGGGGAAGAAAAACGCGCTAAGGACAATCAATCTGCCTTTTCTCAACTGTGTTGGAGTCGGCTTCCGGTCTAACCGTATGCAGCTGAATACCAGCATATTACATAAAGCGACTGCCTATCTGACCTCCACAACCCAGTAACTGGGTAATACGATACCCCTTGGTAAGACTGGTTGTCAGACTTTTGGGCTTCTGACGACCCGTAACGACTGTCAAAGATCCACGAATGACAGCCGAGACCAACGGCTTAACGTGCTTTCCGAGGCACGGAGGAGTCTCGGTATGTAAAGATGGTCACCCATCTACGGACCAATCCCGGCAAGCGTAGCTTAACCTGTTGGATCGACCCGTGCGGCTGTTATTACTTAGCCACGAGTAAGGTAGCCCGCGAAATTCAAAGTTTTTTGCAATTTGCTGGTCAGTGTCAGGTTGTATGTTGATTAAAATCTGATTTTTCATAAGGCACTCTGATGGTTAGTCGCGAGTACCGAGCGGTCTACACTTGGAGATGAGTTATGTGGTTGCGATCCTCAGCATTCAGGGAACGACGAAGAAGAGGAGATACTATATTAACTAACTAACTTGTAATACATTCATACACATAGGTTATAACCTATGTGTATGAATGTATTACAAGTTGGATGTATATCTGGACAATAAACGATTTCATTTAATTTTATAAGACCCTTACAGATTCCTCACGTGTTAAAAATTAAACTCCTTTTCGCTCCTAATATCGAGCTGAACCACAATTACCATAACGTTCTTATCAAACTTATTACTTAACAATAATAATTTCGTCGATTAGGCATCGATAAAAGACTGTATTTCTGACCAATCCTACCTTTTCTACGCTAGTTTTAGTTGTGGAGTTCATTGAGATTTTATTACGTAAAGTTGGAGTCGCCTACGCGTCTGTATCACCATATTCACCATGTTCAGTCAACATTTGTATTAGGAATGCTAGTACGTTTTATTAGTTTGCCCTTGAGTAAAAGATGCCGTTATTATTTATGGGGCATCATGACCTTTTCAGCAAGAGTTGTGGGCATGCCTAGAATTTATCTACACGTATCAGTTACAATAGCGTTCTTGGAATACCTACATATCTTAGGGCTAATTTTTCAATCGTCAGATAACTTTTATTTATGGAATATATATGGCGGTTTGACAGCTTTTTTATAGAAAATAATTATTTCAAACTTTCATATTTATTCTTCAGACTATTGAAAAATTAGCCCTTAAACAAATAGTTTGGGTAAGAACCTAACGGTCAAATTAAATTAATTTAATTAACTGGCCAAACTTCAAAATATCACGCCTAGTTTTCCCGAAGGGTTGGGCAGAGGTGTACCTATATATAGTACACCCACATTTCGCCAGTTGCTTCTGCCCGCGACTTCGTCCGCGTGAAATTTCTTGTTCCCACGACCCACCCCGTTGCATCGCATCGCCTACCCGCTTTATACACTTCGTTTTCGCTTAGCGTTCTTTCTGACTTTCATTTCTTCTTGCTCGGCTCCTAAGGGTCCTAGGTTGATGTTAAAATATTTTTTTTTAGAAAATCATTTTGTTTCTGTGAAGTTTCGCTTGCTAGTTTTACTGCATTCATAATCAAAATCTTGCATTTTGCAATCCCATCTTGCATCGCATGCCCGGTCACCTGCACACATGAGGACCTAATGGCTGCGTCAGCGAACGGTATTCGCGTTGGTGAATTTTGGGCCAAACAAATAAAAAAAAAACTGTATAGGTACTTATATTATTTTTCGAGTTATTTTTGCCATCGACACGCTAACAAGAAGATAATCAAGGGTTTAAACATTATAGCCATCATTTTGAGCAAAATAAACACCACTCATTCAGCAACTCAGCCTCCAAAATCCAAGTAAACGTTCAACATAATGCCATCTCGCGATGGAACATTCAACTCACATTTACGAAACGTCAAAGTAGTAACAAAGACCTCTTGATTATTTTAGCTAGCTTACTGTTTAACTTGGCTACGGTTGTTTGTCACGGGGTAACTTTATATACTTACCAAGTTTCAGTTACGGGTGGAGTAATGCGAAACGCGATAGGCGTATACTGTTACGAATATTGTTTTACCCGTTTATGGTGGAGTAACTGCTGTTATAACTCTGTAAGTCTGAACCGGTAAGGAGCCTGGGAATGAGGAGTGCCTACGTTGGAGGAATGTTTACGAGTCGATAGAAATATTGTAGCCTGTTGCTGAAGGTACAGTAGGCAGCCATTAATGTATGGATATATAGCAAAAAGACTAGATATGGCCAGGCTGCTCAACACAGGATACAACCAGACATTTCGCACATCGGCAACGAGAGCGTCACAACAACTCAATATTTCCGAGAGAGCTTGGAGAATTTAAGATATTTATTAAATAATAATAATTATTATATTTATTTAAGAAGACTATTTAATATTCTATTAAAAAATGGAAATTAAAATCTAAAGATATTTTTTCCATTTTATATTTATTTTTTACCTTTAAATTCCTCTAATGTGTCACTTTTCTCAACTTCGTATTTTTATGTGTTGTGAGTAGTTGTGACACTCTCGTTGCCGATGTGCGATTTGTTTTTAAGTACTCACATTCCTTTGATTTCACTCAAAAGGAGAAAATGGCAATATCTGTGAAAGATTGGTTTATTTATGTATAACAACGGTTCCGGATACGGTTTCTGTACGTTTCTTTCACTTCCTGTAGTTGTTTACTCGGCTTTGAAGCTCCAGGATTTATATTTGTTCAATAAGTTCAGTGCAGATAGAGTTCTGTGCGTAAATTGATTTCGAATTATCCGTCTGCCCATGTTTAGAAGCTACATGACGTAAACATAGAAGCTTGGCACCAATGCGATTTATTTGTCTAAGGGTGAGCAGATCACCCAAAAAAAAAGCATCTGACAGAATCTGACAACAAGAAAGCCCCTGTAATTGTGTCTGGTGGAGCTACCGCCAATATTTTACTTTCGAAGTCTTCGTGTCTCAACGGGCTTTTAAAATGGCCGCCGAAACTAGAAATAAGTTGCAGAGAAAAGGGTTATTTCCTTGGCATTGATGACGCAAAAAAGCCTTAAAGCCATTTTCCCCAGTTTATTTTCGGATACGTTCCGTGGCGAACCGTACAAACGGGAAAGGAAGCCGCAATAAAAAAGGACGGAATTTCTGAATACTTTAAATGACTCGGAAGTTTGGTATGTTACCGTAGCAGAGTTTTTTCAGGGAATCTATTTGCAAAGTTTTAGTAATACATTTAATTTCGTGAATCGTTTCATGTTACTCGATTTCCGAAGAGTTTTTTTTTGTTCAAACAATTCTTCAGCTTATTCGGAATTATTATTAAAAAAATATGCGTGCTATTATTCTGGTCTCGATCAACATTGTGCCTTATGGTATCATGACTACCTACCTATTCGAATTTCGAATCCCTCTCTACATCTCATTCGCGCTTTATAACTCGACTGTCTGTCAACGAGGATAATATACAGGGTGTTAGGGACATACTTTAACGGTGTCATGAAAATGAACAACTTTAACGTGTAGGTTTTGCACTTTGTAGAGAGCAGCTGATTTTGTTTTTCATATTTCAGGGTTAGTTCCATGGTAAAAGTTGTTAATTTATACTCCGTTAAAGTATGTCCCTCGTTTAATCTAACACCCTGTATTTTATATGTATCTCTGTATATCTGTGAGTCCTTTTATATGTTGAAGCTTCAAAGCTTGACAGGTTCAAGTGATTGATGTCCTTCCTATCACCCCAGTTTACGAGGATGATCATAATCATCCTCTAAATTGGGGTCGGTTTCATTACATCGAGATGCGGAAGCGATATGACCTACTTCCGATATCATTTACGACATTTGACTTCGTTCGCAACTTAGTTTCCAAAAAAGCAATCTGCCTAGCCTTTTGCAAACTATGTTGGGGTCGGCTTCCTGTCTAAGCGGATGCAGCTGAATACCAGTATTTTACATGCTTTTACATGCTTTACATGCTTTACATGCTTTTACATGACTTAGTTTCCAAACATGTAAACGAAAATATGTGTTTTTGGGAAAACAATTTTAATACCCACACGTAAAGTTTAGTTTAGGTATGTAACTTCAAACATTTTTTTTTACTTTTCCAGTAGTTGTGTAGGTAGTAAATCATAGTTCTGAAATCAACTTAATTTATTTTATTTTTTATTTTTATTTTATTTATAAGGAACAACTAGAACAACCAGACTACTTGGCAACACTGGTGACAGGTCATGAAAAAACGACCTCGTATTTAAATTATTTTAAATTATAAATTATAATTATTAATTAATCTCTTGAGCATTGACTGCACATACCATTACATTTATAAGTAATAGGAAATAATATTATTATATTTTATCCAGCTTTTGCCCGCGGTTTCGCCCGCGTGGATGTTGGAAAATATCTCATGTCAACGTACTACCGGGTTTAAAAGTACCCCATGTTAATCCAGCCGTCGAAGACGTCTGGACGGAGGACCCGACGACGCCAGGGCGTCTGTCACCCGGCAACGGTTGCCAGGGCTGCGTCGAAATGCATCGTCGGCGCGGCGCCCTAGGCCGCCAGCGCGACTGCGCCGCTTCGGTCATCACTGTCATCAGTGACAGTTTCAAAGCGTCAAATAGACTTCAGTGTTTTTTTTATTCATTTAGTTTGTTTTGTTATAGTTATTATTTTTGTTAAGGCATAAGTTAATAAGTATAAATATATTTTAATAAATGCTCAGTGGCAACAGCAGTGTGGTGGGTGATAGTGGTAGTGCCTGTCAACCTTCATCATCGCAGAGCATCCTGGAGAGATGTCCGCTGTGTACCCAAGCACGGTTTTTTAAAGGTAAGCGGGGTCTGAATGTGCATATTGGAAAGATACACAGACCACAAAATGCACTCACCTCAGACCCTGTCTCAACATCTACACCCGAAACACCGACTACATCTACTTCTGACCCGTTTTGGAAAACACTTTCAAAATTAAAAAACTCTGTTCCTGTTTTGAAGCGAGTTCCCCGCGGCGCTAGACCTCTAGTGGCACAACACCTAGCAGGTTGCGTTCGTCTTGCCGCCCGGGAGAACTCGCAAAGTGCTTGGGAACAGCTTCTCACCTTCCCTTACAGAATTCTACATGTACAAAAGAATTTGGCAACCAAAAAGACTTTAACTGCCCAAATTAAAGAAAACTGTAATATTTCGACTCATAATTTAGATTCCAAATTACAGACACAGACATATACCTCTTCAAGAGGTATATCTCATTTGGTAGAATCTAAGTTAGGGGAAGGTGACATTAGCGGAGCAGCCAGGATTCTTTTTAGCAGTGATGTGGTGGCACCGTGTTCTCCAGAAACGCTCGCAGCTCTGGAGAGCAAACACCCTGCCCCAGCGGATGGCCTTTCTTTTCCCGACCCCCCTGATCCGGATAATCACTCCCTCACCATTACAGGTCGAGAGTTGGTCACAGCCGTTTGCTCCTTCAGGAGCGGCTCCGCTGGTGGCCTCGACGGCCTGAGTCCTCAACACCTTAAGGACCTTATCTGTCCAGGCGCCGGGGCAGCTGGTGAGTTGCTCTTGAAGGAGCTTACGGCTCTGATTAATCTCATGCTCTCCGGCAAGGTGAACGAGGCCGTCATCGACGTTCTATACGGGGCCAACCTATGCGCCCTGCGTAAGAAGGATGGCGGCATTCGTCCCATTGCCGTGGGAACTACTTACCGTCGTATGGCAGCCAAGATTTGTTGTAAATTTTTTGGTGAGGTGGTTTCGGAAAAATTGCAGCCCCTGCAGCTAGGTTACGGCTCCAAAGGGGGCTGTGAGGCTGCCGTACACGCCTTATCGACCTACCTAAATTCTGGCAAAGGTGAGGTCATCCTGAAGGTTGACATAAAGAATGCCTTCAATTCTGTTAATAGGGACACCTTGCTGGCAGAAACTAGAAAAGAAATACCCCAAATTTATAGTTTCCTTTGGCAATGTTACAGACACCCTTCTAAATTACTGTATCGGGACAACCTTCTGGAATCTGCTGTTGGCTGTCAACAAGGTGACCCCCTCGGGCCAGTGATTTTTAGTTTAGCCATTCACCCAATTATTCGACATCTAAATTCCAAATTTAACGTTTGGTATCTTGATGATGGAACCTTGGGAGGCGATGTAGAAACTGTTTTAAACGATCTTCAATTTTTAAAAAATGAACTTCATTCCATTGGCCTTGATCTCAACCTTTCGAAATGTGAACTATTTTTAGCGGACAGTACTGACAGACAACTAACCCTTCCTAAATTTAATGCAATAGCCCCAGAAATCCAAATTATCGAAAAAAACTCTCTTCGTCTCCTCGGGTCTCCAATCTATGAAAATTCTTTTCCTCTTTTTATTGAAGAAAAAATTCAAAATTTCAATGACGTTTCGGAAAGATTATTCCAAATTAACATGCATTCGGCCATAACATTAATTCGTTACTGCTGTTTTGGCCCTAAATTAACATATTTCCTTCGCGCTTCCCATTTATGGAAGCACACTCACCTTTTAGACGAAATGGACAAAATTATCCGGCATACTTTAACTTTGATCTTAAATGTGGCCTTGGACGACCGTGCTTGGGCACAAGCTACTCTTCCCATCCGTATGGGAGGCCTCGGCGTCCGCAAAATTTCTAGTATTAGTTTACCGGCGTTCATATCCTCGGTCCACGGCGCAGAGAAATTAATCAGGAAAATCCTAGCCTCCACACTGGTTAATTTTGATGTGCCTTGTTTCACCGAGGCTATGGATGCCTGGAAACTCGCTTGCCCGAATTCAGACCCACCCGACAATCCATCTTCCCAGAGACGGTGGGATGAGCCGCTCTGCAGAGTAGTACAGAACAATTTACTTGACACGTCTGCTACTACTGCGGAGCGTGCGCGCCTGCTTGCTGTGGGCAAGTGGGAGTCGGGTCTGTGGCTTCATGCGCTACCGTCGTCGAACATTGGCACTTTGTTCGACGACACTACTTTCCGCCTCGCTGCTTCCCTGCGACTTGGAGCTCCTTCGTGTTCTCCTCATCGCTGTCACTGTGGCGAAGTTGTCAGCAGCCTCGGACACCACGGCCTGTCTTGCAGCCGAAATGCGGGTCGCTTAGCGCGGCACGCTAACATCAATGACATCATCCGACGAGCCCTTGTCACCGTCGGCGTACCAGCTGTATTAGAACCCAATGGCTTGGCACGCGACGATGGCAAGAGACCGGACGGCATGTCTTTATTTCCATGGAAGGTGGGAAGGCCTTTAGTGTGGGACGCAACTTGTGTCGATACTCTTGCGCCATCCCATCTTCCTGGCTCGGCGTGCTGTGCTGGCACTGCTGCTGCGGCTGCGGAAAACCTCAAGCGGCGGAAGTATAATAACCTTATCGGTAATTATATTTTTGAGCCGTTTGGGGTTGAAACCCTTGGGCCGTGGGGTCCGAGTGCTCATAGTTTGTTTAAGGAAATCTCCAAACGGCTTGTTGACACTTCCCGTGACCCAAGGGCTGGCTTTTACCTTGGCCAGAGGATAAGCATTGCCATACAACGTGGCAATGCCGCCAGTCTCTTGGGTACTTTACCAGTCGACAGCGATGCGGAGGAATTTTTCGACGCCATATTTTAGTTTTTTATTAGTTTTAGTTTAAGATATTATATTTTTAAGTTATTTTAGCTTATTTTTAAGTATATTGAAAGGAACAACTAACAGCTACAATATAAAACATAGAAAAGAAAATACACAAAACTTATAGACAATATTGCAGCCTACAACGCTGTTCACAGATTAACTACAGGAATACAAACAGTGAAAATAATAATCATCGCTAGGGTTACAAATACTTTTTTTTTAATTTTAATTTACACTAGCATAAAGTTGATATTCATTTTTAGTGGGAGTAACATAAATTGGAAACAAGGATTTGAATAGACTTTACTGCTAATGTAATACAGGCTGATATTATTATTACAAACAGTAATCAGGCATCCGTGGTATACGATATTTCATCCATTTCCTTTTTCAGTTAATGTAAAGTTGTAAGTACTCATGTTATGTTTCTGTTTGTTTCAGTCGAAGGCGCTAGGCAGAGTGCTATTCGACCAAGTATGTCGGCAGCTACACCTTCTGGAAGCGGATTACTTCGGCTTGGAGTACTTGGACGCCAACGGTACGAAAGTATGGGTACGTTATCCACATTTATTACTTATTTAGATTTAGTATTACACAACAGTATACGAGACGAGATAAATTTCATGCTTTGGGAATAAAAACTTTAACTTAAGAGCGTTGTTGCATTTTTCATACGTAAATCGAGAACTTGGGAGATTTTGAAGTGATTTTGGTCACATAATTTATTTTTTTAGCTTCTTTTGACTTCAATCATCGTAATTATCATATATTTTTATTTAAAGTCTATTAAAAAAAACTTGTTCAAATTGAATTATTGACTACGAAAACAGTCGATTTCGAAGGCGCGATTTCCAGATGACGCGCGAAGGCTCAACTTTGAACTAATCTTACACCAATTATTACTACTAATTAAGAAGGTAAAGTGGTATTCATTCGAAGAGGCATATCCTGAAATTTAAAATGCATTGAGGAAAGTTTGATTTTTAATTCATTAACTTGTATTTTAATCACGTCTAAGATAATCAAAAATCGAGAAATCGACTACAAAAAAACACGTCATTTCTCAGAATCTAAAAGTCATTTGGCAACACAAATCATTTTATACGTAAGAAGAAAGATTGTACTATATATGTGTAAAAAATAAAACATATCTGTCTTCAATCATTTACGAAAATAATTTTTTAAAGTGAGTATAAAATCGGGTGCATCGAACGGCCTAAGTCAGTCGCGCTCTGGCGCTCTTCGACGCAGGACCTATGTCGGTTGACCTCCCGCCGCCGCGCATGCGCCTCGCGTGATATATAGTCAATTGTAGTGCGACTAAATATTTTTAATCCTTTCATTTAAGTAATATTTTAAGAAGCTAATGTGGTAGGCACACTTACTTTAGGAGAATTATGTTACAATTCTTGAATTATGTTGTATTACTTGTAATATTGATATTGTAATTACAATATCAATAATACAATATAATTTGGTCAAAATGTAAATCCAAGATGGTGGCTGCGAAAATTTTTAAATTTTTCGTCATGGGGATCGTTCCCATTGTTCTCGAGGATGCTAAAGCCGATAGTGACGTTAAAATGTAAATCCAAGATGGCGGCTGCGAACATTTTCAAATTTTTCATCATGGGTATCGTTTTCATTGTTCTTGTGGGTGCTAACGTCGATAGTGTAGTCAAAATGTAAATCCAAGATGGCTACAAGAATTTTGGAGGATGAATATGGAGAAAAAATTTATATCAGATTTTTATTTGAAATCTCTACTGCCACAATCTCTATTGTGGATCCGTGACAAAGGAGACGGAAACCATGTCATATAAACTTGGGCCTGGGCCTGGGTTGTAAAAAGATGAAATTGGTGTCAATTTATAGCTACTATATTATCAAACCATCACTGAACATTTTGCGGATTTTCGCGGTCTGAGTTCCGAGTTAAAAGAGATGTAATAAAAGTGAGGTTACATAACGATCTACATATAGGTACTTAACAGCTGATTTTTGAAGTTCTTCAGCTCGACGACCACGTAAACTACAGCCTCTAGTCACTTTGCCACAATTTACACAACGATCCATGGTGCCAATATGAAATGAGTAGGCTGGTCGTAATATACAAAATAACAAGTTCAAGTCCAACGTTTATGCGGGGTTCTCCGTACCGTGTCCGGTGTGGTAGCAAGGTTCGTACAAGAAGCAAGATCAGAAGTCCGCAGAAAGAAAACATTGGTCGAGGAAAACATCAAAAAAACTGTGGGAAATATACTCAAATCGCGACCGCACTAAACGATACGAAACGAGTGAGGCATAGATAAAGGCACTATATAAAGGTGTGTCCAAATATAGAGCGGCATTTGAGCGCGGCTGCCACGCGCGGCTAGCCGCGCTCTGATCGGACAAGGGCCGCGCGCGGCGGTGTTGAGCGTAATATATCTTCTCGTCTCACATCAGTGATGACCTCTGGCACTGAAACGTGCTCGCTCACAACATAATGGGTCTCAATCATAATCAGCCTATAATATTCCCACTGCTGGGACACAGGGCTCCTCTCGGTGAGAGGGAGTGGGCCGTAATACACCACGAGGACCCAGTGCGGGTTGGTAGATGTCACATGTCTTCGAATTTTTGGTTCTAGGCGGTTTCCTCACGATATTTTCCTTCACTGATTTGAGAGTAGTGGTGATGAAATTATTTACACAAAGTGCCTGCCTGAGTTCGAAACCATGACCTACTCGTATGTCGGGATCGTTACCATTGGGCCACCATTGCATTGCTCTCTTGGGCCGCATAGTGCAGTCAATCATCCCTTCTAGGATGATTGACTTCACTATCGGCTTCATCCTCGAGAACTATGAAAACGACATCCATGACGAAAAATTTTAAAATTTTCGCAGCCGCCATCTTGGATTTTAATTTTGACTTCACTATTGGCTATAGTCGAAATAGAAAACTATGAAAACGATACCTATACAAATCCTTATCACTTACCACTGACGTGCGACGTGTGGTCGACTGTATAGTCATTAGGTCGACTGGGCACGTACAATACCTGCCTAGGCTAATAAACATTATAAAACCAACCCCACACGAACGCAGCAGTACTATTATTTATTCTGTGGCAGCGGGGTGACCTACCTATTTGAAATTTGAAAACAGTAAACCAAACATTTGCGCATGAGGCGGCTTTATGTATTTATGTATTATTGTTGGTTCAAATTCAACTGTTTTATGAACTTGATGCGGTTGCTAAACCTATAATGCCGCAAGAAAAATAAATAATTATAGCTAGCGCGTGGCGTCTTTATCTATATTGAAATTGGGCTTAAATTGAACTGTTTTACACAAAAAAACGATGATTTTGGACAAAAGATGGCTCCGCTGTTAACAAAATTTTATTCTGATTGTGTTCTCCCAGAAATTATAGATCCAAGGAAAAGTCGATCAATCCCCTTAGACAAATAAATAAAATAAATAATAAATAAACATCCTTGGACATTTCACACAACGCCATCTAGTCCCAAGCTAAGCAACCTAATGCTTGTGTTATGGTAACGAGATGGCTGATAAACTTCTTATATACATTTTTTTTGTAAATACATACATATTATAGATAGAAAAACACCCAGACTCGGAAACAAATACTTGTAGGTCGTACAAATATTTGTTCCGTGCGGGAATCGAACCCACAACATGCTGCGCAGCAGTCAATTGCTCAGCCACTGCGCCAACCGTGTCGTCAAATACAAATACTTTTATAAAACTTCAATTACTTATAAGTATACAAATACTTAAGCAAATAAGTAAAATGAGTTTAGTTTTTATAAGTACCTACATAATATTATTTTCTTCATCCATATTTGTATAAATTTAATTAAAATACACTAATAATGTTTTGTGGACAGTCTTTTTATTTTCTCCGTAAACCTCTAGCTTTTACTTCAAAAAAATATAGGTACGCCATAGCTACAGATCAAGATCGTTTAGTCGTCGCAGCATCGCAACTGTGTGCCGTACATGAGGAAAAACGCACACACGCGCACTCGCTACGCGGCGTCGAGCGTCAGATGTTTAAAATCCGAGCGCGAAAATAGGCGACCACAGTCTTAATTGCGTATTGTTCAGTTTCTATTGCAATTATTTTATGACGCTATCGATAGTTATTTTCATTCAAAAATCAACTTAGGTTACTTGAGTTTAAAGTTGATATTTGTATGTATAAGTTGCAATTTTATTTATTTAATTTATCTCGTATCGTTGGCTTGAGTATAGTTACCTAGTAGTTATACATCTCGGATCTTGGACTTTTGCCAAAATCTACAAGTCAAAGTGCAGTTGGTTGTGACCGCAAAATATCCCTCATTTATTGTGTTACTGAACTACCCCTAGAATACCAGAACGTGGGAGTTTCCCGCAGAATTATGTTACTTATTATTCTGTTGTTATTATACTTGTCTCCCGCTTTGGTGTTATTCCGTCAACACCCACTAAGAAAATTAAATTATTTATTCTTATGGAAACAGCCTAGTAACTAAGAATAACTGACTGATCGCACAGTGCTTTCTGAATCATCATCACGTGCCTAGCCTTTTCCCAAATCATCAAATAACTTCTCCCGCTCTGGGTGGAGCGGAACGGCGTGTCAGACTTTTACTGACTAAACTAAAACCCACCCGTGTTCCTTCAGTTGCCAATGCCAGGGCCGCGGTATCTTCTTAAAACTACCCGCCACCCCAGCGGCGTCGGCCCTATTGTACCCCGTCATTTGCTGACATGTCTGTGAGGCGCGCGTGGAACACAACGCGCCGTCGACTCGGGCCTGGTCCTTACCGGATGGCGAGCTACCCGCTGCTCACCGTCCGCAGGCCCGCGCCTACGGTGGCCGGAAATCGCCTCGCGATTCCCGCCGCCCAGGGCGCCTCTTGCGGCGACTGAGGGCGTGAGGCTGCCTCTCCCTCACGCGATCCGCCTCCTCCTTCGCGAGCATCACTGCTTCGCAGAAGGAGGTGACGGCCTCCCATGCACTCTCGCTCCGCACCATGGCCTGAACCAGGTGGCCTACTCCCTAAGTCCGTCCGTCTTTCCGTCCGTCCGTTCATCCGTCCGTCTGACATTACGATCCATCAAAACAAGTGTAAAAGTCAAATTTTTCGGACGGGCAAAAACACATCGGGAGTAGGGACAACTGGCAAATGATGTTGTCATTCATACTTCGTTCGAGCCCCGAACCAATCATCCATCCGTAGGTGATACGGAGTAGGAAACGCCCGTAACGAAGGCTGAATCTACGGGCTTCGTGCTTAGGGAGTCGGCCCCCAGGCTCGGACGCGAGAGATCCCCGCCGCCAATCGCCTCCGTGAGAACACGGCGGTGCTCTGCCCAAGCCGGGCAGACCTCCACTGTATGCTCCACCGTGTCCTCCGGGCGATTCACACAATGGTGACACCCGGGCGTTTCCTCCCGCCTTATGCGAAACAGGAACCTCCCGAAACAGCCGTGTCCGGTGAGGACCTGCGTCAGGCGGATGGTGAGGACGCCGTGGCGCCGCTCTAACCACTCCTCAAAGAGGGGACTTATCGCCGCAATTGTGGCGTGCCCAGCGCTGGGTTGCGACAGTCGCGCTCTCCATGTCGCCATGAGATCCCGCCGTAGCTGTGTCCGCTGTACCGTGATTTCTCGCGGCAGAGTCCCAGGTCGGGCAAAGTGTTATTGGGTTTTTCCATCAGGAATTTCTCATAGCAGCCCGGAGTCTGGATTTGTGCCCGGTTGATGACAATAGGCGAAATGTTGGTGTACTATAGGTACACCTCTGAATATCCCTTCGCGGAATACAGGCGTCATGTTATGTTATGCATTCCCTGAGAAACACTGGGAATTTTCTCGCAGACGTGACATAAGTAACAACCTGACAGTGAGAGCACTTGTTTCAATTGATCTCTAACTTCCAGCGCCCTGATACATTAAACTTGACATTGAGTGACAAAGGGTACTCTAGTCTGAACTCTGAGGAACTCAAATTACATAAATAATGAAGCTTAACCACAGATTAATACAGATGGGACACTCCCCAGTTTAGGTATGAAGCTACAATTACGCGGCGGGCTCGTCTCACTGGGTCAATTCAGTGTGGGCTGCCGCGCACCGGCTCGCACGTTAGTTCGATACTCACTCACGCGCCGCGTCGTAAAAGAAGACAACCCTAACGAGTCAGAAGGTATAAAAGTTACGCGATAGAAAGAGAGGCAAGTTGTAGGTGAATATAACTGTAGGTAGGTAATCAGCGTTCTGTTTTTTCCGTTTCCGGACGTTGGAGTGTAAACATCACTGTGATTCTATCCGCAACGAATCGTTTTAGAAAAAATAGTTATAAGTTGCTTTTGTTGTCAACACTATTATAAACCACATAATTAGTACTTCGGTGGACGCGGAAGAAAGAAAGTTCTGGGATATTAACAGGATCTATCCAGTAAAGTGCAGACGAAAATTCACAACAACATATTTTGAGGTTAGATCATTCAAGTACAAAATCTGTCAAATAGAATACTTAATGTCACTGTCAGTTCGTTAAGTTGGCATTAACTCCAGTGTTGCTAGCACAAGAAAAATCATTTCTACCATTTATACTGCGTTCCATACCACGTTACTTTGCATAAAAATATGGAGGAACAATTTCAACTTTTATTCGACAATATGAAGATAGAAATACAGAAGCAAACAGCCGAACTAACTGAATCACTTACAAAAAACTTAATGGCTAGGATGGATGAAAAACTTAACCCTATTATTGAAGAAAATGAACAATTAAAACAAAAAGTTAGTGATCTAGAGAAAGAGATGGAATATTTGAAAAGAGAAAAGAAAAGTAATAACATAATTATTTTCGGGCTGGAAGAGGGGGAAAACTCGACATCGGAGCTATTTAAAAGTGTCAAGGTGACCCTCAAAGAAGACCTAAACATAAATATAGAGCAATCCGAAATAAACAAACTATACCGCTTGGGAAAAAATATAGTTCAGAATAAATCAAGGCCGGTGCTATGTTCTTTTATAAATGCATGGAGAAAAGATGAAATAATGAAGAATAAAAAGAGCTTCAAGAAAATTCATGTATCGGAGGATTACTCGAAGGAAGTTTTGGAGAAAAGGAAAGCACTGCTACCACAGTTGAAGGAAGAGAGAGAAAAGGGAAATACAGCTTTTCTAAATTACGACAAACTAGTAGTCAAAGAATCCAACACTGAAAAAAGGAAAAAGGAACCAACTACCTCACCGTCACCTTCCAAAACTCAACCCAGGAAAAAGCAAATCCTGTACTTTGCTAAAGATAACAGGATAAATGCCTTCGATGCAATGAGACCCAGATCGAACTCTTTTACCAACAAACCTACACCCAATAAACAATAGCAATTAACCGGTAAACGGAAAATACAAACAAACTACGAAAATAAACAAACAGAACAAATACATTTTCCCCCAAGCCGACTGGTCCTCGTGGGGGATAAAGACCATAACCCTCCAACAACACAGATAAACAAATACAAAGAAACAAAAATATATGTCGCAGCCCTTAACGTACTCACGCTGAAAAATGAAGAAAATCTTATAGAACTAACAAATGCGTTAACACAAATTAAATGGGATATCGTCGGCCTCAGTGAAGTAAGACGAATGGGAGAAAGAATTATGTCTCAGTCAGACTTCTTACTGTACCATATTGGAACGACGCCAGGCAACAATGGCGTTGGTTTCATCGTCAAAAAATACCTTGAAAAATCTATAGAAGGATTTATTGGAATCTCGGAGCACATAGCAATGATGAATCTGAAGTTACCGGGATATAAAGATTCATGGTCTATTTTACAAATATATTCACCAACAGAACAATCGGACATGGAAACAATTGAGAAATTCTACCATGACTTAAATAACACTATCCAAGAACATGCCCACAAAAACCTAATTGTCATGGGAGACTTCAATGGCCAAATTGGAGCTAAGCGCCCAGGAGAAGAGACAGTACTAGGACCATTCACCTACAGCAGTAAAATTAGAAGTAGAAATGGAGAAAAACTTATAAACTTCACACTAGAAAATAACTTAACCATTTTAAACTCAGTATACAAAAAAAACACAAAGAAAATGTGGACATGGATTTCACCAGATGGGAAAACAAAGAATGAAATCGATTTTATAATGACCAATAGAAACAACTGCTTTACAAATTTTGATGTCACTAACAAATTTAATTTCAATACCAACCATAGACTGATCAGAGCTGAAATAAAATCAGTACAACCAAAGAATCCTAGACCGAGACAGGAACTAGCAATTGGTAAGCTCAGCAAACATCAAATGGAGCAACTAGTAGTCACCCTAACTGATAAATTCACAGACTTCAAAGAGAACACAAAGACCATGGGAACTCAGGAAAAGTACAACTGGATAGAGAATACTATTAAAGTTCAATTACAATACACTGCTAAGACCAGATCTGAACCGAGAAAATGGCTAACAACTAATACCATGAAATTACTAGAGCAAAGAAACCAGCTAATCAACGCTAAAGAAGTAAAAGACAGAAGAAGGCATCTAGCGAAAATTAGTAAAGACATCAAAGAAAGTATAAGAACGGACAGGAAAATAAACAGAATGGAAATTATCGAAAAACATGTAGCCAAAACGGGGGGTGTTAAAAAAGCTCACAAGGAATTAACAAATTCAAAAGACTTGATCGCAAAAGTTAAAAATGATAGCGGAGAATGGAACCACCACAGAAAGAACATATTAGAAATCGCCACATCCTATTACAAAAAAATATATGAACACAGCACCTCTCGAGACAAAAACGACCTAGCAGAAATCTCAAATATCCCTAACATCCTTCTGACTGAAGTAATAAAAGCTATAGATAGTCAAAAGAGAGACAAAGCACCAGGACCCGATGGTATAAACAACGAAATCCTAAAAGAAAGCAAGGAAGTTATAACACCAGTTCTTACTGACATGTTTAATGACATATTAAATAGCGAAATTATCCCACGGCAATGGACAGAATCGAACATTATTCTGCTATATAAGAAAGGAGACAAATATGAAATCGGGAACTACCGCCCTATCAGCCTTATGTCCAACATATACAAGGTATTTGCCAAGATCATACTTAATCGGATTGAGAAAGTATTAGACGAACACCAACCCATTGAACAGGCGGGTTTTCGTAAAGACTATTCAGCGGTCGACCACATTTATGTAGTACGACAAGTTATGGAGAAGTATAAAGAATACCAATGTACCTACTACATCGCATTTATCGATTATAGCAAAGCATTCGATTCTTTGTTTCACGAAAAGATATGGGAGTCTTTAAAAGAACAAGGAATTGAACACAAATACATCCGCATAATAAAGAATGTTTACAGTCAGAGTACGGCGAGAATTCAGTTAGAAAAAAAAGGCGAACCTTTCAGAGTAGGCAAAGGCGTACGACAAGGAGATCCCCTGTCACCAAAATTATTCTCGGCGGTACTAGAATCAATATTCAGAGGTCTTAATTGGGAAAATCTCGGTATCAATGTAGACGGTGTCTCGTTAACTCACTTGAGATTTGCAGATGATATTGTGTTATTTGCAAAATCCCCGGAAGACATAACAAAAATGATAAACGAACTGGCAACGGAAAGCGAGAAGGTAGGGTTAAAACTGAACCCGGAAAAAACAAGAGTAATGACAAACGGAGAGAAAATTACCATAAATTTAGGAAACAACCAAATTGATTATACAGATGAATATATTTACCTGGGACAGTTAATAACAGATGATAATCCGATGCGCAAAGAAGTTGAAAGAAGAATAACCAATGGCTGGAGAAGGTACTGGGGTTTGAAAGAGATTATGAAAGATAAAAACCTTCATATGAATATAAAAAGCAAACTATTTAATACTTGCATACTACCAGTTCTCATGTACGGCAGCCAAACATGGACCTTGTCACAAAACACGATTAGCAAACTTGCAACATGCCAATATGCAATGGAAAGGAGCATGATGAATGTGAAAAAGACAGACCGACTGAGAAACCGTGTAATAAGAAGTAAAACAAAGGTTATAGACATAACGTGCAAAATTAGAAGGCTTAAATGGCGATGGGCAGGGCATATGATAAGAGGAAAAGATAAGTGGAGCAAAATTGTGACACCATGGTATCCTAGAGAAGGTAAAAGGAAAAGAGGCAGACCGCAAAAAAGATGGGATGACGACTTAAGACAAGTGGCAGGCGTCACATGGAACAGAGTGGCTCAAGAAAGACATGAGTGGAAAAGGTTGGAGGAGGCCTTTGTCGACTGGCAAACAGATCTACAGAAAATAAGTAAAAGTCAAATAAGAGACTAGAGTAAGATTTACATTAAATTTAAGTTTTCTATGTATTTTTGTCATATAATTGTAATGTGGATCTGAATAAAAGGCTATATTATTATTATTATTATAATCAGCGTTCTGCGATCTGAATTGCACTTTATTGTGTCGTAGCAAGAGTCGCTTTTTATTTAAATGATTTTGCGGATTGTCCCATCTGTATTAATCTGTGGTTTAACTAAGGATGATACCCAGGCAGGCGTTAATATGACTTTGAGCTTTAAGCAGCGCGTTCACGATCGAATGACGTAAAACAATTAGTTCGTTGAGGCTCCTACTACTTCTACTACTACCTACTGTGAAGGAGCCTTTATGTTGTGCATCGTATAACTCTAATCTAAATTGTTATAAAGTATGAATGATTGCCGAGAGTTTTGTCAAACTCGCAGCAATCATTCTAATTTATACCTTACCTTACCGAAATAAGAGTTACATTGCAATGACTTGCTAATGCTTTTACGTCGATCGTGAATGTCCTACATTAGAAAGAGACTGTCTCACAGGTATATGAGTGACAGAGAAAACGTTCTAAAGACGAACTTCTTGTAAAACTCGTTGTCCATTTTTACGGCCGGATACTGTAGCTACTATAGTGCTTTTAAAAGTAATGTAAGGCAACGAGTAATTTGTGAGGATTTATGGAGCGTGTGAGAGTGCAAGCGACGTCCCAGAGGGACAAACACTGACCTTCTTGACGTCCTTTATAAAGGTGAAATGTCCTCTGTGCTGCGCGTTTGAAAAATGCATAGCTATGTATCTAAATAAAACAAGGGATTCAGAAAAATCGTCCCAAGCGGGGTTTTTTCTGAGTACAATGAAAAGTTGCATGGTGCTTTAACTTTTGGGTAGCCTTTGTTTGAGTAACTTGCTACGTGGCCACCTACTAGGTCCAAACAGTATACAGGGTAACAGGCTGTAAGTGTAAACAGTGGCATCTTTTAAGGCGTGTAAAATTACCTTTTAAATGATGGCAAAAATCAGCTGTTGGGGGGCCTAAAACGGCCACATTAAGCAATTCCTCTAAAAGCGATTCATTTCCTGAATTCCCAGCAATTTATTATGATTGTGCTATTTGACGTATTTGACATTAAACTTCAATATGTCACTGTACCATAACAATGTACCTATATTCTTGCAAATAAAACATTCATTCATTCATTCAATAAAGCAATTATAATTTGTGGACCATTTTACGAATCTCCATACAAAACTGTCGAACAGATGAATTGCGTGCTATGAATTGTACGCAGATAAATTATGAATTGTCAGTTTGTGACCGTTTTACCATTTCAAATATGATTCTTGATACCTATTACCCTATTATGATTCTGCCAAAGTGGCCGTTTTAGCCCCCTGGTACATTTAGGTTAGCATAATTCGTCAAAATGTAGGAAACAGTTGATTTTTTTTTCGCGATTTCAGGCGTGGTCCCATAGTAAAAGTTGTTAATAATGATGAGTACAATGACCTCTTAAAAGATTGCCACTGTTTACACTTACACCATGTATAAGCAACATAGATGTACCGTCGAAACGAAAAGATGAAAAGCTAACCAGAGGGCTTAGTGCGAGTTTTTATACTTGCTCGATCACGTTAACGTAAACGTCAGTTTGTACTGAAAATGAATAAGCGCCGTCTGGTGACTGTAATGGGAAACACAATTATTCCATACGAATTGACATACGTCAACGTTAACGTAAACGCGATCGAGTAAGTATAAAAACTCGCACTAAGGCCTCTGTTCCCAAAACAGCTGAACATCAATTGATGTTCTCCGTATAGTTTCCAGTTATGTAAAACCACAGAATAAAAAAGCTAATACAGTAGTTTATCTGGCAGTGGCCTTGAATTAATCCTACAGCCGTTATGTAGATAAGAACGTGTCGCTCGAACTGTTGCGTAACTGAGACTGAGTGAGATTTCAAAGCCCGTCGTTTCGGGCGTTTTCTATGAAGAAAAACTACTGTATCATTGTTATACTGTGGTAAAATATTATGCAGTCAAGCGTTGCTCTGGAAACCTTACATACTCGTATGACTATTGAGTGCAATGTTAATTGGATAACGCTAAATCTTATGTCTGTTTGGTCGAGACGGAAGCAAGCATTAAAAGCGAATCTTTACAAGGTGTAACTTGAATAACGCACGACCTCTTAAAAGGGGTCATTGTACTCATCATTATGAACAACTTTTACTACAGGTCCAAACCTGATATCGCGAAAGAAATCACCTGTTTCCTACATTAATTTATGTTCGCATAACTCATCAAAATGTTAGGAACAGCTGATTTTTTATCGCTATTAAAGTTTTGTCCCATAATAAAAGATGTTTTGATGAGTACAATGACCCCAGAGGTTGTGCGTTATTTAAGTTAAGTACACCTTGTAGAATTTTCCTATTTCGTGCAGAATGATGACGAAAAGGTTTTTCTTGCCTAAATTGTCATGATCGGATGGCAACTTTAATACGTGTACGTGTGACGTGGTGACAATGGAAATTGTACAAGATCCCTTCCGAATCTTTCCGCCTGTAAACATTCTAGGGTTAAGGCTTCGCGAGAAATTAAAATTTTCTTACGTTTTTTGCAATTTGCATGTCGATATCGGTTAATAAAACTTGTACGTTAATCTGAATATGATTCGCGACCGTAACAAATCTGTATTTATAGAATTATAGTCATTAAAATCATCAATACTACTATCTAAGTTCATATAATCCTAATGAATGACTATTTCATAAAATCCTGACATTTAGAATGTTGTATTACTCAACATACAATCTAATACTGACTTGAAAATTGCAAAAAACGTAAGAAAATTTGAATTTCGCGGGCTACGGAGCTTCCCCCTTAAGAAGATGAACCAGATTCATCTGACAACGGTACTTGAACGAAATTGTCAGGAAGCAAGCATAATAAAACTTCAACAACACTTTCAGTTGTGACCTAATTTAAAAAAGAAATAGTGTGCTGCGAACTAACTGAAGATAAAATTGTTTTACTTTTTGATTTAGTACCGTAGTGCACCATTGTACAAAGAAGGAAGTATGATCACTCGGTAAATACTGAATATTGTACTCCTAGTTACGTAAAAGAATACAGAACAATGTTCTTACATTGTTCTGAGAGTACTGAGTAGGTTTTTATATCGCCAGTTGTAGTCTACGTTGTAGTGGTAGTTTAGAGGCATGAGGAACAGGGTGTAAAGTTCACTCATCCTCCATAGAAAAGGGAGGATCCTCCGACCAGACGGGTGTTGTGTCTGGTGGGGTACTGCCCGACGGTTGATGTCGGGACGTTGTATATATGTTAGTCGCGTGGTAAACTCTAATTGCGCGATGCAGGATTGCGTGACGTCATGTCTTTGTGATGCGTAGTTCGTATGTGGCGGTGTAGATGCCGCCACAGTAGTACAATGCATTGACATCAAATTAAATAATGAGTGTGAAAAATGTTATAACGTACTTCAAGTCATGAAAAACTACCGTTAGCAGTTCCTACTTAGGGTGTTACCACACCAATGGATCTATTGTCGATCGATGCCATAGATCGCCATCGATCGATGATAGAATAGATCAGTCGACGTCGATCGTCAATTGTATCGATCAACGTCGGCCGACGTCGATAGATGGCACCGATCGACGATCGATCGATTGGTGTGGTAGCCGTAGCACCCTTAGATGGGATGTCTGAAATGAGAAATAGGAGAGTCTAGTACCTGTTACTCTCCTATATATTAACCTTTTTCAATGTTGACGTATATGTTGACGTTGTGTAGTGGGTATGGGAAAACCACATGACGAAGTATTCAGAGCAACAAAAGTCTTTAAATTGATAACAAGCACTATGAAAACCCGGTTACGAAAGATAACAAAATAGTGGGAGCGAAATTGTTAACTTTAGGACCTACATTACCATACTTCGGTTTACATAAAAACTACATTTCAGATCAGGTCAACAACCACCAGATTTTGTCATTAGGCTGAGTCTGAGACTGCCTTTGCATTCCAATCCTATGACCCATCATCATTATTTTCAATTCAATAATATCTTCTCTTTCATCAGTACTGGCTAGACTCCGAGAAGCCGATGTGCCGCCAAGTGGGCCTGTCCATGCTGGAGCCGACCCTGCGCTTCTGCGTCAAGTTCTACACATCAGACCCTGCACGGTTGGAGGAGGAGTTCACTCGGTACCTGTTCTGTCTGCAAGTGAAGAAGGACCTGGCGACGGGATGCATACAGTGCAATGAGAACACAGCTGCGCTTATGGCTAGCTATATTGTGCAAGGTGAGGACTTAGACTCGTGTCGAGTAGGAATAAAAAAAAAACAATAATATTATCATCCACCGCTGAACATGTGCCTCTGCAACGGCAGGTCTCGATCCACACGTCATCATTCCAATACTGCCCTTGCAGCATCTTGAGTTGTTAAATAATATAGAACGAAAAAAGAAGTAGGTATCTTGTAGTACTTTTAATGTTTTGTAGGTATTCAAATTCACCAAAGCTCTTCATCGATGATCAACGAATTTCACGTGTGTAATGTTGGTATTACGTATGATCGAATTTCACGTGTGTAATGTTGTTATTACGTATCATCGAAATGGTATACGAAAGCAATAACATGTCTCTTTAGGTACCTACGTTTTTCTTTCCTGGCTTAAAAAGACTCTGAAATTCACGGCCTTATTGGACCAGCAAAAACATGTTAATCTCGCCAATTTTCTTTTCAATAAACCAGCTTTGACAAACCCAACATGCGTGTCTAAGACACGATCCGTTTAAGATTATCTAAGTTTATAAGCCATGATGCGGTCGTACCAACAGCTTCCCTTATAAAAGCCTGGATACAAAATTCACGAGTAAGCAAACAACGTATGACCTTAAAACTTGTATCGGGCTCGCAAACTTCACTCGCCACACACGACGCAACTTTAATTACGTAGTGTGACCTAAATCATCAACAATTCCATATTAATAACGAAACGGGCATGTCGGCTAGTTGAGGATTAATGTCCAGTTAGTATTCGTAACACCCTTTATACTGGAACTAGACTGTTAATACTAATAATTATGTAGTTGGTAGTACCTTCATGTATACCTACCATCGTTATCATTACTATACTCCATTTACAATAAGATTAGACATTTAAACGAACCTTTTTTTACAGTCCGTTCAACCGATTTTGACTTCTATTGCGTTGGTGACATGACAAATGGCAGCTGCAGTAAACAATTGGTATTGTAAGCAATTTTTTGCCTGTAATGCCATCCTTAAGAGGAAATGTGGGTGCTCTTTTCTCCATACAAAAAGATACAAACGCTCTCGCCTGTTTTCTTTCTGGTTAATGACCATAAAGCAATGATTTTTTACAGAAATATAAATATCAGTTACTTGTATGCCCCTATGTTTTCCTTTTTGATGATATATTATTTTTATAAGAACTAGAACCCTCTAAAAATGCTCAAAATTGCCTATTCAGACCGCTGTCAACAGACGCCTAGTGTACCAATTTGACAACTATTAACGAAAAAAGAAAAACATAGTATATATCCTTCTTATTCAGTTTATGAAATATCTTTTAAATTGGTCCAATGAGGAGAAAATAGGCGAGAGCCAAACCTCGAAATGTGACTTTTTACATAGGCTATTTAGTCGGATCTGCAGTTGTCCTTATCGCACGAATTCGAGGGCGGAGCGCTCGCAGAGCGACAGCAATACCTTCTTAAAATACCTAATTTTCAAAAGTCTGGCCACCCGCCTTTCCTCTTAAGCCTACCGAATAGAAGTCAAAGTAGGTTGAACGGACTGTAAAAAGGTTTGTTTAAATGTTTAATCTGTGGTTTGTCTAAATGGAGTAGGTATAGTTATTTGCCAGACTAATATTAAGGTTTCGCTAGAGGGTAGTCAGTCGCTAATAGCAGCTGGATAAGAATAGCCGATGATCTAGTTAAACGGCTTGCGATTTGGAGCGGCGTATGTCCAGCAGTGGACTACTGTCAGCTGATGATGATGTTGAGACAGTTTTTCTGGAAAAGACATGTCTTGGAAAGCACAACTGATAACGTTTGCGAAGTTGCGCTATCGACGCCGACGTTTAAATTCCTTGATCACGTATGAGCATCCCAGTTGCGTCACGCTTTCAACCACAATTTGCATTGTAAAGAAAATTTATAATCCATTATGAAAAATTTTCATTTTGTCACTTTGACAAAATAACATTGTTTCAGGGTTCCCACCTCAAGATATTTTCCCCTAAAAGGGGATTAAAGAGAAAAAGTAAATAGCATTCGCATGTTTAAGGAATAATCAGATAAAATTTGATTGAAATGTATGATTTTAAGAATTATCAAAACGAAAATGTCACGTTTTGAGAAACGAGCTATTGAGTGTCCGTTCCTCTTGCGTTTTAGATATTTAGAACACTGTCTTGAAGCAATGAATCGATTTAAAACAAAAATACCACTATTTTTTTTTTATCATATTAAAAAATATGAGGGGGGCTCGCTACGTCACAATTCAGTATAAAATCTAGGAAGGCATGACGTCATGCGTATGCCACATTTTAAGTCAATTTATCGCCGTAATCTTTGATTACGTAAAAAAAATACGTGTCCGATATTTTTTAATAACCTACCTGACGGACAGAATTTTTTTTAGAGTTAATCTCTATGTCGCATTATGATTGTTTTAAAAAAAATCTAACCGACTTCTCTCTTATTCTTTTTTAGCGGAATGCGGCGACTTCGTGCCAGAAGACTACCCAGACCACACATACCTCAGCGGCTACAAGTTCTTCCCCGGACAAGACTCAGAGTCCGAGAGGCGGATCATGGAAAACCATAAGAAGCATCTGTAAGGCAATCCATATCCAATACAATCATATTCCATACTAATATTATAAGTACGAAAGTAACTCTGTCTGTCTGTTAAAATTTCACGCCTAAACCACTGAACGAATAGTTATATTTGACATAATTATAGGCCTTTTACTTAGCAACCAAATCTTCTTGAAAGAACTTTCAACGAAATACCTGATGTATTTCGTTCAAACTCCTTAACGATTCCCGCAATCTTTAATTTGCGTGATACTAAAACCAAAGTTCTTACATAAAGAAAAGCGAAGCAACAAAACTCTCCAGACTTACGGAAACAAGATAAAGCACTATAATCCGAGTAATTGGACCAATCAGTATTAGTGATTGCTTTTTTTTTCTTTTGTATTGCAGAGGCCAGAGCCCCGCGGAGGCTGACTTAAACCTATTAGAAACGGCGCGAAGATGTGAACTATATGGTGAGCGCTGATTGTTCTATTATTGAATTGATTTTGTTTTTATATTTTGCTGATTTAGGAATATTTTGTGGCTACTATAGTGTTGGGAAATGGAGTGTAAAATGAAAGAGCATTAACCTAAACGAATGATTTCCTAATTTAAAACTTCTTTGGAATTTTCTAAAATTATGAAAAGTTTATCTCTCTCTTACGCCATGAACATAAACAAATTACAGTGGTACCCAACTGATAAGGCGCGTCGTGAATCTTCGTTCGCACAGAAAAGAAAATATGGCCCCGAAGATTAACGAGAATGCTTAAAACTTACAATAAACCTTAGATCACTACTATAAGGTTCATAATACACTGCAGCTGTTAGTTCCATCTCACTCGCAAGTATGGCGGCTGACTAACATGCCATACGCGGCGCGCGCTAACATGGCGGCAGCTGCCGACCAATAGCGGTACAGGAAAAAGGAGTGCGGTGCGTGGAGCGTGCCGATTGGTCAATAGCATTTCCCGCGCCTTGAAAATTAATCTTCTGCGCAGATACATCGATAAGCCATATAAGTTGGGTACTATTGTACCCTCCTGGGTCAGTCGGGTAAAAATGACATGATTTTACAATTCTTAAAGAGCTTTATCATTTGGCATTATTGGTATAAACTCAATATTAAGTCCAGTGGAAAAGAGAAAGGGAGTTCTTTGCGAAGCAGTGGATTGAAAACTGAAACTAAATATTATTTTAATATGTCATAATAAATAATCATCAATATTTGTTTCAGGTATAAAAATGCATCCAGCGAAAGACCACGAAGGTGTCCCACTAAACCTTGCAGTCGCGCACCTGGGTATAATAGTGTTCCAAAACAATACCAAGATCAACACATTCAGTTGGGCGAAGATACGGAAAATATCGTTCAAGAGGAAAAAGTTCCTCATCAAGCTGCATCCTGAGGGCTACGTTAGTGTAAGTGCAGTTTTATTTTTACTAGCGCCTCGTCCCTGCTTTGCTCGGTGCAAAGGCGACAAGTCAAAACATCGACATTCCTGGGCTAAGAATGTGCCTAGCCTTTTCCCAACTATGTTGAGGTCGGCTTCCAGTCTAATCAGATGCAGTTGAATACCAGTATTTTACATGGAGCGACTGCCTATCTGACTGGGTAACACGATACCCCTTGGTAAGACTAGTCTGACGACTTTCGGGCTTCTGACGACCCGTAACGACTGTCAAAGATTCACGAATGACAACCGGGACCAACGGCTTAACGTGCTTTCCGAGGCACGGAGGAGGAGTCTCGGTATGTAAAGATGGTCACCCATCCACTGACCAACCCCGGCAAGCGTAGCTTAACCTGATAGATCGACCCGTGCGGCTGTTATTACTTAGCCACGAGCTCCTCGCCAGCCAGGTTTGGTCCCATAGTAAAAATTGTTTGTTATCATAAGTAAAATAATGTGTTTATCGGTCACTAATTACCAGTCACCATAATTGAATGTAGTTTTACCTAGTTTTATACAACGTGTCGTTTTGCATCCTCGTCTAAGGGTGTGGTATAGGTAGACCATCAAACCGAACAACTTTTTCCATGGCACCAACATCGTAATCGCGAAAAAATAATCAGCCGTCCCATACATTAACGACACCAACAATTTATACTACGCTAACTCGAATTTTAGGTAAATTCGTTTTTTTATGCCAAGTTGCTTAAAATGTGGTTTTTATGTGTAATGAAAAAATCGTGAAGAAATATACAAAAATAACGAAGTTACAAATCATAAACAACGCTAAGTCAAGGTACTTTTTGAAATCATTCGATTTAAATTACGCCAACTCTTACTAGCGCAGTGTGCGCGGGGAGGGTGCGCACCGCTTGTTTGTTTACATTAGTCTAACGACACTCTTGTCGCTTTGTTAGATCATGCGCAGTTTTAAAAACTTTATCAGTACATCATAATTGATAGCATCACTGTTACAAGTTATTTAAACTCTACTGTTAGTGTTATTTTATTATTACAAAAAAATATTTAGTGCTAAATATTTAGTGGATTTAGCCAAAAAGGAGGAATATTCATTGAGGAGTGTTAATAAAAATAGTGAGATACCAATAAAAATAACACTTCTTTAACACTATGACATCCCATAATACCTACACTACGCTAACATTAGTTAGACGTGTGTAATATGTAAAAAAATATTGAGGAATTGCGTTTATAAACGGCTAACTTGCGCTAAATCAAAAAATATAAATAATCAAGGAAAAATAAATATGGGATATTACAATGAATTAATTAACGACTAAGGGTACCAAATTTCAAATAAATATCTTAATTATTAAAAAAGCCGTTGGTCCCGGCTGTTATTCGTGAATCTTTGACAGTCGTTACGGGTCGTCAGAAGCCCGAAAGTCTGACAACCAGTCTTACCAAGGGGTATCGTATTACCCAGTTACTGGGTTGTGGAGGTCAGACAGGCAGTCGCTCCAAGTAAAATACTGGTATTCAGCTGCATCCGGTTAGACTGGGAGCCGACCCCAACATAGTTGGGAAAAGGCTAGGCAGATTGATCTTAATTATTAAAAAAGTTACCACGTTTTTCCCTATAAAAGCCTCTACTGTAAAGTACACTTTTATGAGTTAGCTTAGTATAAATTGTTGGTGTCGATTTGCGTCGAGTAGATTGAAGTTTTCTATGGGACAGTTGAAAATTTTTTCGCGATTACGATGTTGGTCCCATTGAGAATGTTGTTCGGTTTGATGTTCTGTATCGCACACTGAAATTTGACGAGGATGCAAAACGGTACTGGTGAATAAATATTTCTTGAGAATTTCCTTTTCTTCCTACAGGGTTATTACCGCGACGTAGTAGAATTCTTCTTCGACGGTCGCAACGAATGCAAGAACTTTTGGAAGAAGTGCGTGGAGAACCACGGGTTCTTCCGTTGTTCGAGTGTCGCACGACAGCCAAGGCAGAAGACCAGGGTCATATCCAGAGGATCCTCGTTTAGGTGAGATAATACGAGACCATAGGAAGCTGCCAGTATACAGGGTGTCCCGTTAATAATGGATCAAACGTAGATAAAGATAGGTAGCTCATCTGATTTCCAACAACTAATTTGAATAGTTTAAATAAAACCGTTACGGTATATATATTTTTTTCAAGATACTTATCATTTTTTCGAATTTTACCTACCAGAATTTAGTTTTTTAATGCTGTCGCTACAAAATGATAACATTTTTAGGTGTGATTTTTGTTAAACATTTGTGTTTAAAAATCTTTATTTGAAAAGCTTTTTTTTTGACCAAAATTGAAAAAAAAAAACAAAACTATTCAAATTAGTGGTTGGAAATCAGACGAGCAACCAACCCCTTACGTTTGATCCATTATTTACGGGACACCATGCATTATGAAGTGTTAAAACCATTCTACCGTAGCGAAAAGGACTGAAGTTAGGCCCTATGTACACGGCACGGTTACTTTACGGTACGACGATAAACCGTGTCGTAGAAAAAACTTGTCTGTCAACTAGCATCCACAGTGATCCATACAACACTGACGACCGTGTCTACACACTGCGAATAAACCGTAGTTTTACAAAGGGCCATAAACTTCCTGTATGTCTCCATTTTACTCTCTTGCAAGACGTCATAATAGGCCCCTGAAAATAGTGAAAATAGTGACGTGAAAATAGATCATGGATCCATCATGGTTCCATTGCGAATAAAGGATGGTGCTATAGTTCGTATATGTATAGCTCTGTCTCTCTCCCTCACAATGGAACCATGATGGATACGTGATCTTTTGCACGTCATAGTACGGCCCCTGAATGCAGCTCAGCACTGAAGTCGATTCTACGTTACTAACAGTAAAGATGAGAACCAACTTGGTGCAGGTTTACTACAAATTCTGCTTATTTTTACCGAATTCCCAAAAAACAAATGAAGTTAGCTTGCTTTTGCGGTTGTCTATTTTTTAAACTGTTGCAAACTATTTAGTGGATTGGGTTTCTGTATTATTCCCCAATGGGTGGTATTCCATTAGTCAAAGATCTGTGTCCCATGTACATTTGATCAAATAAATTTGATGGATGTCTTCTTGTAAATTGGATGAAGTCATCCAATTTCTTTGATCAAATATACATTGGACAAAGATCTTTGACTAATGGAATACCACTCTTAGCGACGCAGCTACTTCTGACAGACATAATTACCGTGAAATGAGTTTTGTAATTTGTATACGAACTTTTCATCTCATTTCTTTAGGGTTTAAACATTAAACTATTAGCCAGCTGTCTATTCGACCGTTATTAACACTTTGAAGTACAATATACGGCCATAGCAGTCATAACAACAAAACTTCTATTGTATCTCGTTTACTGTCCTTCAAAGCGTTAAAAGATGCAAATGTCCCACGAGGTTATCTTCAATTAAAACAATTAAGACTTCGACATTAATACTTTGTTATTATTACATGACATAATTATGTCACATCTTATTCTCTTTATAGATATAGCGGTAAAACCCAGAAACAAATCGTCGAGTATGTTCGAGATAATTACGTGAAACGACAAACATTCCAGAGGTACGTTCATACTAAACATATTATTATACATAAGCTTAGCTATTATGGCAGATACCTACTAAAGTAGAACTAAAATTGACGCGAGGTAAAAGCGACAAAGAGTGAAAAGAAGTCAATTTCATCTCGCGTCAAACTCTATACTGCATGTATAAAAAATAATATATCAGCTTAAGCCGCTATAGTTCAAAATAAATAGCTTTCTGACTGTAACTTATCTTTAATTACTGCTAGGAGTAGCTAGACAACGCTTATAGATATAATATAGTTTGTTATAAACAAACCGAGTTATAGGTAGGATGTACGGGAATCCTAACATAAGTTAATACTAGCCTAAGTGTGTCCTAAAGGTGAGTGGTTAGCATGGGCTGGGAGACACTAGCTTTTGGTTTTGTCTTGTGGGCGTTTGTGTGACAAGAGAAGCGACTCGAACAGATGCATGATGTAAACAACATTCCCTCGAACTATAACGATTGGTTAGCGTGAGGCTTCGATAGTTTTGTATTAATCAATGGTGATTACACTCTGTTCACGAAATAATCGCATGCGTGACATATTGCACGAAGTGTGCAAAACGAAATTTAAAAAGTTTTTTTGTCGATGTACTCGTATGTATGGAAACTTACAAAAAAGTCTTTCATAAATCATTATTATTACTTTTTGAAATCATATTTAACAGAGTTCACGTGAAATAGGTGTCGTGGAAATTTTGCACTATGTGACCGATTTTTGTTCTAAATAATACAAAAAGTAATGGTATTGAATAATGTTATGAAAATCACTTATCATAAATCCAATTAAGTTTTCCTACATGCAAGGAAATAACATATTTTAAATTTGATTTTACACACTTCGTGCAATGTGTCGTGCGACTCGTCATATAGTGAGCAGAGAATAGCATATACTGGAGCATGCGCTGTATCCGTTGAAATTTTCGCTTCTTCTAAACGAGTGCGGTGTAGTGGCGAGTGCGTTGCGTTGCGACGGCACTGACAATCGGTCGGAGGATGGTGTTGTCGTATCACGTAGGGATTGTCTATGATGGGTCTGCGCTCTGATTGGTTCATTTAACGTCGCGTGAAACCTCTTTCCTCCAAAATTGGCACCAAAAGATCAGAATAAAAAAATAGTAAATTCTACCTTCTCTACGGTTTACTAGTTAGCCGGACAAGTTAGAACTTAGTTGGTCACGCTTGCTTGACGCACGAGGACCGCAGGCCCGTCGCGGCGCGACGCGTATCGTAAGGGCACAGATTACATACTGTCCAGATGCTCGACTTCCTACATTCTACGACGTACGCACGTTGTTACATGACGTCATCTCGTAACCATCACAAGACTGCAGCGTACTCATCAGAAGTAGGCTCTCTGTATGAAATGATGCTGTTCACTGCTCACCTCCCCCCACACTTGTATTTAGCGAGATACTAAGCCGGGCGCCTTATGACAACGGTAGGAAGTCGAGTATATGTTAAGGAAATATCTGTGGGCTTGTTAGCAGCATCAAACAGTCAATCGTATTAAGTGGTCAAAGTAGGGGTAGGGGGCAAACCTCCGCGCACAGATATTTCCTACGGCCATGTGATCTGTGAAAAGGGCAGCCACACATTCGGGTACAGTGCGAAACCAAAAGCTGGTGTCAGTCGTCACCATCCTCTGCCCGACTGTCGGCAGGTCGGGCTCGTTCCGCGCGTCGCGCTCCGTGTGCGGCTCGCGCGGCAACGTGGCGCCCCCACCCGCGCCGCTCAACCAGAGCCTCTCCGCGCACCCGCTGCTGCCGCTGCCGCCCGGCTCCGACGGTACGTACGAACTTACACGAACATGCCCGAACGTAACGGTACTTATTGGAGCTTATAGCGCTAAAAGGCTCTTTTGGCGCGTGGCCAAAATCGGAACTAACGCCGCCGTCTTGTTTTTTTTCAAAACAAATGCACAAATGTTTACCAACAGCGCCCTCTATCAACGTCGTTCGAGCGCCAAAAGATCCTTGTAGCAGAGAGTAAGGGTAACGATGTGTTTAATTGATGTTTTGTGTTTTGTATTGTGAAAATGTTCCCAATTTTGGTTTAAACCTTTATCCAAATAAGCTTTCAAATTCAGTTTCGAATGTTTTTTGTGATGAACTTTTTTTTTCGTTCTATCAATGTATCTCCCGCCTTTCCAAATCGTTCGTCGCGTGTTCTATCCTTCTCATATAAGCTATGTCACTAAGTAATGGTACAACTTGCAGCGATTTCCCTGGAGTGGGACAAGCAACCTCACTACCTGGAGGCTTCTCTGATGATGAAGGGCTACAGTGCGGAGGAGGCGCGCGCGGCGGCGGCTCGGGCTCGGCGCCCTCAGGCCGTGACTCGCCCGCCGCTCGCAGCTACCGCCTATGCCACCACGAGAGACAAGGTACGAACATATTCAAAAAAATATAATATACAAGGTGCAACTTAAATGACTCCCAACCTCTTAAGGGGTCATTGTACTCATCATTATGAACAACTTTTACTACGGGGCCAAACCTAAAATCGCGAAAAGAAATATCTGCACAGCAAATTTTTTTTTCGCGATTTTATGTTTGGTCCCATAATAAAAGTTGTTCATAATGATGAGTAAATTGCCCCCTTAAGAGTTTGTGTGTTATTTAAATCACACTTTGTACGTAATGCACATTGAAAGTAAGTCATTTGTGATGCAAGTGGGCCTAAGTACCCGACTCTCGGCCGACTGAGCAGCTTCGGCCAGGCCGCCTCGTAAATGTTCGGCCGGTGTGGACGAGCTTCGTGCGAAGCAAGCATAGGCGTCGGTGACGCATTCATGCGCTTGTAAACGGCAAATCTCGGATGTGTACGGCTTTATTACAAAAAAATGGTTTATCTTAAGACCCGGGTTTAAACAATCGAGCCATTTTTGAAATTGGAACTTTATTCCGCCAAAGTTAAAGTTCTAATTACAAAAATTGACTTTACTTGGATGTAAGTTGTATTTTGTAATAAGCTCTTTACACTTGCCGGAATAAAGTTCAAAATACAAAAACTGGTTCGAAGGTTTTATTTAGAGTTAATTTTGTAATGAGACGGGTAAAGTTTGAGGAATAACCACGCGCGTCGGGCCGAAGTCACACAGTCGACTCCACATCGACCAAGTTTTCTTGCGAAACTTCGTCAAAAAAAATCTCCACATTCTCTCTACATGAGAATGATTACTAAATATTGATATGTGTTATGTTTTTGCGCTTTCCTGATATAACACCAGAATAAGCCTGGAATTATATACCTAGTCAATAACATACTTTTTTATAGGCATAAGCACAGACAAAGCTTAAAAATAATCTTCTCTAATTTCCGACGCTTTTATTTCAACCTCACATAGATTTGTATTTGTTTCTTTCAGCTTTCGAAACTGTACAGCAATCAAATCGTAAGGGCCCAATACAAATTGGCTTGTTATTATTTTAAAATGTTTCTAAAATGTTTTATGGATCATCGCTAACCTTCTTTGTTATCGTCTTGTCTATTTTGGTTACAAACACAATTTTGAGATTGTAGTCCAGAAGGCCTCCGACCTCCAAAATGTTCTTGAACGTAATATCGATATCTCTAAAATATCGACTTTGATTCATGTTGTGTCACAGCTCTAAGGTAAGCTTTTGTTATTTGCTTTTAAGGAGGATGCGCTGTGGTAGCCCGCGAATTTCTCGTTTTATGCAATTTGCAGGTCCATGTCAGGTTGTATCTTGATTTTGATCAAATACAATGTTTTATTATTTCATACAAGAAAACATATGTATTTATATAATTTTAACCATAAAAATCATCAATACATCTCTTTAAGTTAGATTTGCCGTGGTTTGGTGTGATTTCCGAAATCAGACCAAACCACGGCAAATCTAATTATCTAATATGTATTGATGATTTTTACGGTCAAAATTATGTAAATACATATTTGTTACTGTCGCGTATCATATTTTGATCACGACACAACCTGACACGGACCTGCAAATTGCAAAAAACCAAAAAAAAAAATTGAATTTCCCCTTTAACTTTTTGCACTAGTGTAGTGCAACCAGTCCGATAGAGTATCGTTACAAAAAAAAGTCAGGCAGCCATGGGGACTGCCGACAGAAGTGAAAACTTAAAACGACGCATAGCTACAGATACACTGTTAACATTAGCATGTCGGTGACGCGACCCCATAAGATGTTCCCCTACCAAAATATGCTAAACGCGCCTAAAGAAGTTTTCACTTGAAGTGAAATTAATGTTATTGTGTAACCGAACTGGACAAAACAGGCATGGTTCTGGAGTCGTGCTTCTTTTTACTCTGTAGTCACTCATCATATTTATACGCTCTGAATCTTATTTTACTTTATTATCAAAGTGTTGCTGTAGTAGATCGAGAGAGCATAATATAAAAAAGTCATTTTATTTCATGATGCCTTGCCTGTTTCTATCATGAAGCTTACTCGACCTCACTATACCAACAATTAAAGCATTATACTTTAAAATTATTTGAATATCAAAAGAACCTTAACATTATGTCTTTTCAAACATTACCATTTTCAATATGTTTGTGGGTGAAGGCAAAATTTTAATGCACACATTCGGTCATCTTGCACTTTCCGTCTTACTTTCGTCACGGGGATCTATTTGTTTGTAACCCACCAAGTTTTACGGCTAGGCTCATAATTAATAGTGTATCGTCCCGCAGGCTCCAGAGCTAGTGACCCATGCCGAGGTCAATCATCATCCTACGGAGGATTCGCCTCTGCCTCATCGGACGACGACACCATTGGTTTGTATATTCTCTGATGGCCCTAATTTTGTTCGCATGGGAAGTCAAAATGTAACGTTTGATTTGTTTTGATCAGGTTTCTCCGGAGAGTACATGGAGCCAGGCGAGTTTGCCGCGTGCGAGTGGGCTCGGCCGCGCGCCCACTCCGCCGCCGCGTGCGCGCCCAGGTCAGAGCCCCCCCGCCTCGCCCCCCTCGCCCCGCTCCCCGCGCACCACGCGACGTGCACCGCCCCCCGCCGCCGAGCCCCCCTCTAGCGGTTACCCGGACTTCGTACTGGCGAAACATTCCTCGAGCTTTAAGAAGTCGTCCGAGCGGCTCGAGTTCGAGCTGTCGCAGAGCAACATTTACTCGGCGTGCCCGTCCTCGCGCTCGAGCCGCTCGGGCGGGTCGCTGCGTATCGAGGAGGACGTCGACGTGTCGCCCGAGCGCGCTGGGCGCGCGCGCATTACGTGGCGGCGCAGTGCGTCGTGCCGCAACCTGCGCGACTACAGCTTCGACGAGGCGGGCCGCGCCAAACGGCGCCGCGATGTGCGCTCGCTGTTGGCCGACCTTGACACGCTCGCGCGGCTGGACTCGCCCGTCACGCGCTACGATGAGGCCCGCACGCGCGCCTTTGTGTTTGGCGAGCGCGGCTCCGTGGAGTCCGCCGGCATGTTGTTGGGCCGCGCCTATTCCTCTTCGTTTCCAGGTGCCATCGGCGAGCCGCGCCTCGATCTGCCGACGTTCGCGCGCACCGGCTCGCAGGACGACCTGTCGCACGATAGTTACGAGGTTATCGAGCGCTCCGACGACGAGTCGGAGACGCGCCGCTACGCGCGCATCCAACCCAGGCGCCGCAGTACCGCGCACACGCGCTCGTGCTCGCTCGACTCCGGTAACGACCTGCCGTCCGACGACGACCGCTCGCTGTCGCACCTGTCCGAGAGCGACGACCACGAGGGCGCACCCGACGAGGTGGTGTGTCACTACCGCAGCAACAACGATATACAACTGGATCCATTCCTCGTCGACGACCCGCGAGTCCTGCCCCGTGAGAAACTCTCAGTCCGCTCTGATGGTAATTTCTATAAAGAAATCAAACGGGCACTCGGCTCGCGAACGTCTAGCCAAGAGTCGAAGAGTGACATTTATGACTCTAAAATATCCAAGAGTAGTGCCGAATCTAGCAAAAAGTCGCGAGACAGCGTTTATCATACGGACAGTAAGAAGTCCCGCGAGACTCTCAAAAGCAAAAGCTCCGATAGGTCCGGCTCGCGAACTTCCAGTCAGGACTCCAAATCTGATTATTACGATTGCAAAAAGAATTTGTATGAGCCTGACGAAATTAGCATGAGGCGACGTAGTATTACTAGTATTCAGAACGCGTACATAGACCCGTTCGAACCCATTTCACCCTCGTCTAGTCCCGACTCGACCAAAGATTTCTTCGATACTCAAGCCACTTTTATTAGTATGGAAAAGCCGGAGTACCTGGAAAAATCACTATTCGACAAGTCACACGAAGACTTGATCGCTAATTTGGCAAATTCTCCCAATTATTATCTATCTACTCCATACTCGACTTTTCCTAGCAATAGCAAGCATGTCAAGGAACCTAGTCCATTGCATTCCGCCAGCCTGCAGAATGTGGAATTAGATCAGTTTTCGGGTCAGTTCGAATCAGACTCGAGTCCTCCGAAGAAATTAGATGAATTATCGACTGAGGAGGAGGATATCCATCCTACAACGACACACATTTGGCCGGAAAAGATAGTTGGTCTCGATACCGAGATTGATGGTACTAGGGCTGCAAAAATACATAGCTATCAGCGTCGTCGCTCTTCAGATACGGTATTCAGTTTCGATAAAGAAAAGATAGAATCGTTAACGAGATCGATCAGCAAAGAGAACGCCTCATCGCATCTTGTGAAAGAATCGTCGAATGAGTCTGATGTCAATGTGAGAGTTTTACCAGCAATGGACAGTATTGAGTATGCTAAGAATAAAGCTAAGCAAGCCGCTATCCAGTCAGGTACAGCTTCAATTCTCCAGTCAGAATTTGACAAGCGCGGAAAGGTTCATACTCACATTGTTAGAAAAGAGAATTTAAAAGAGGAATTAATGGCAAAGACTCACTTTGACGAGTACAATCCTAAGCTGATCCTTGAGACGAGTTCAAGCAGCCGTTTAGCTGACACTACAGTTCCTTACACTCATCCGACTGTCGAACGAACTAAGAGTGATCCTAATAGTTTGGCCAATAGACCTCGCTTTAGCAGTGTTAATTCTCGCAGACATGTGTTAATGCATCAGAAATCTATAGATTTAACGCCAGCAGAATCCAGTGATGAAGATTACATGTTCCGCCAAATACCTAGTGCTCCGCCAATCGCAACTAAGCGTTCTCATTTTGAATTGCCATCAAGGCTGCCCGATCATATACGACCTCAATTTGATTTGCCCAAGAACTATTTTAAAGAATTCGATGCTTTCAAAGCAGGTTTCAAGGATAATAAGAAAGTTGTGGATGATGGTTACGATATTCCTTACGTGTTACATAAGCGGCATGTGATGAATGGAACTGCTCCATCTCCTCATGATGATCAAAGACAGCCTCCAGATATCGTGATGCTACCGCCACAAAATGGCCGCCATGTGGTTAGTGCTCACCCTAGGTGCAAGTATCACGATCATCCTAAGTCACCACGTTCGCCCAAGTCGCCGAAATCGCCGAAATCACCGAAGTCGCCAAAATCACCGAAGTCACCCAAGTCACCGAAATCACCTAAGTCGCCTAAATCTCCACGAAACAGTGTACAGGTAGAACACACTTCTAAGTTCCTCGAGGTTGAAAATCGTGACTTCTTGTTCACACAAAATATCGATCTGTCAAAAGTTGACCCAGTGACGTTAGAAGTCGACAAAAGCGGTCAATTGCAACATTTACCGAGTCCTAAGAGGGATATAACTAAAAACTTGGATCCTGTTCTACTTGAGACTCTCAATAATAAACTTAGTCAGATTGAGAGTGATTCTGCGACAAGCTCTAAAACGGATAGTATCAGACAGGAGCCTATGTATCCGTGCGAAATAAAGTTCACTATCAATGGTCGTAACGTTCAACAACCGCCTATTTGTAAAGAACCAAAGCCTTTGACAGCTGCGGAAAAACTACGAGCCGACATCAAATCTAAGTCAGAAAAGTTGCCGCCAAAGAGGGGCCAAAAAGCTAGAGGTACCGGTAAAAAAGGCCCAGGAAGTAAAATAAAAGGGAAAAGTAATAACAAGATACGGATTACATCATTTTCGTCTGATGACGAAAGTGTTGATTCTGACGATGTTTTTGGTACCACTGAAGCTGCTCCGAAACTTGAGTTTTCACCACCACAATCTCGTAAGGATTTGGAGCCTATTCTGCAGTTGGAGTATGACAAGATTACGTCTGGCGCTTGGCACAGAGGACAGACTATGAGTTCGACAGAAATTGAAGGCTCTCCACCACAGTGTAGAAAATTAGCCGAGCTAGAAGCTAAATACAACCCTCAAGTCCTGGACAGCATGAGTGGTAACGCTACAGAATTACGAAGAATTTCCGAACGTTCTATTTCGATCCCAAGTTCAGAAGACGACGTCGCTATAAAATTCGCAGAGACAAAACAATCCAGTAAGGAAAGTTCGCCATGGGAGTACAACGAAAATATTCCCTCGCCGATATTGGAAAGTACTGAGTTCCTCAAATCTGAGGACGAACTCTTAGCAGATATGGAAATTCAAAAAGTGACAGGTAGTCCATCTGAAGATAAAGTTGAAGCTAAAGATGAGAAAAAGGACACGACCACACTCGGAGTAAAGAAAAGTTTGAGGGATGAGCTAATATCGCCAATGTTGCGTAAACCCGGTGGCACTCCCATATTGTTTGCCCATGCAAGGTTAAATCTTTCCGAAGGGTCAGTATTCTCTCTCCAGCGACAGAAAGCTACAGACTCACCAACAGCCAGCCGAAGAGCTAAAAGTTTAGACACGCCAGTTATTCAATTACATAGACTCCCACCCATGAATGCCTTCTCTTCGAAAGACGATACGGTTGAAGATATCAATGAAGAAGGTGAAATACTGGAAGAGAAACCTTTGGCTGATGAAAAAGGTAAAGCAACAGTTCCAAAGAACGATACTATTGACAAAATTGATGAGGTCGAGGAAGAACATGAAGATCTGAAGTCAGTTGTTATAGATAACGAAGAGTTGCAGTTGTTAAATGACTTGGTTGAACAACGCCGTCCGCGATCGTTCAAGCGCAGGTATGACCTGACTAAGATCAAGTCTCAAGCGGCTCGATCACCACTAAGCAGATCGCCGCTCTCTCGCTCACCAATTTCGAAGTCACCATCACGATCGCCTACTTCTTCACTGAACTCGCCTAGAGGCAGTATCAGAAAGTTATCGGATCTGAGCGAAGACCAGATAGTTCCAGACATTGAGAGAATCAAACGCAAAGAAAAGAAGAAGCTAACTCTAAAACCTAAACCTGACGAGAAACAGAAGATAGGCAGCAAACTCAATAAATGTGGTTCTCTTGACACGAATGCTACTAAAGTAAAAGCGTTGCAAACTCAGAAATCTTTGCCGTCGTCTTTAAAAGAGCGGCCAGATTTTCTAACAGTACCTCCTCTTGACATGGCTAGAGCCAAAAGCCAGGAACTGGAACAAACAGCAAAGAAAATTGCTAAAGAAAAGTCTAAATCTTTGGAGAGGATGGATGTTAAACGTGGCAGCAGTAAGGAAAGAACCAAGTCTCAAGAAGATAGTGATACAGAAATCGCTAAACGTAAAGAGAAACAACAGATGTTGTTTGAAGCTGCTTTGAAGCAAACTAAGACTTTAATTAGTCCAGTTAAAGACACTATGCCGCCATTCCCTCCACCGGAAGATAAAATCGTCGTCAAAACTGAAGGCGATAAGATAATCATTGAGACTAAGATTAATAGCAAGGCAGAGGACCACGTATTCATCGCCAAATCTCCGAAGAAACTAGATAACAAGCTAACCGGGAAAATAAGTAGGAGTTTTGAGGACCAAAAGACAACGAAAACTCCTAACAAAATTAATAAGAGCATGGATGATAAATCGAGCCCATCATTAGAAGATAAGTTTGATGATCTTGCAGCATTACAGAAGTCACCCAAGACATTGTCTAAAAAACAAGAGATCAAACAACAGATCGAGGGCAAAGTTGTTTATCAAAAAATGAGTCCTGGGGCTAAATCCAAGAGTTTAGACAGGAAGGCGGAAGTTCATTTGGATTCTAAAGCCAAATCGAAGAGTTTAGACCGAAATTACGTGACACCCGCGTCAATGCTGCCAGAAAATGAAAAGCATTTCAAACAAGAAGTTGTAAAAGTAGATGTGCATCCAACTGTTGTTGAAGAAGAACCAGAAATATTACCAAAAGACGAAGTAAAAGAAACAAAGGAGACATCACCTTCAAATAGTTACAAAGACAAAACTGAAGATGATTCATCAATGGAATGGATGACTAGCTCCCAACATACAATCATTGAAAACGATACTCAAACAGTTATCATGGAACGTCGTAAAATGGATATCTATAACAAACAAAGACTGACTGAACTACAAGAAAGTAAGAGTAATCAGGACATTCACTCATTAGTGACTTCCGAACGAAAAGCAGAAGTGACTCGTTTGACCAGCGAGGAAGAATCTTTGACTGAAGTTAGCGATTTGAAAGTATCTGATGAAAGCAACATGCTTGGTTTATCCTTACCGTATATTGATGCTGACAGTTCATCGGATCAAGAACAGAAGAAACGCAAGATACCTCGCGGTATGAGTGACGATTCTGGGTCATGGGTCACTGTCGATTACGAAGAGACTACATTAGACACTGAGCTGCCCCTTTCTGATGCTAGCAGCAAAACTCGCGGAAGGAGAACCTTAGATGCTCAAGGAACATTTGACGAATCATCGGCAAGCTTGATGGAGTTCTTAAAACAAGAATCCATATCGCAAATCATGTCAGATAGTGATACTGAACGTTGTTCAAAGATTTCTCGAGAGCCTCCCAAAACCATAGACTTATCCATGAAATGGAAAAATAAGAACAAAATTATTGTGACGCCACCTCAAGAAAACAGTCCCACGATTGAGAGTATACCGTTTATTGACTCCAGTACGTCAAAGTCTAATAAATCTGAAGGCGAACACACCGGTAGTTCTGGCAGTGATAAATCACCTACTGATCAGAAACAGGATCAAAGGACATTGTTGACTGCCAAGTCAAGACGTAGTGAACTGTTGAAGTTAAGTGCAGAACGTTCTAGAAGTTCGGAATCAACCTCTTGGACCAGCATTGAGAAAGATGCCAGTCCATCAAGTCACATCAAAGGTAGCTCTATTGACGATGAATCTAGTGTTAGTTGTTCGATCGCTCGGCCTCTGGGTATTTCTCAGGATATCGAAAAGCTTAACAAGAAGGATCGAGAATGCCTGGAAGAATTGAAACAGGCGATGGAATACGGAGAAGAACACTTGCTGTCTCAACATACACTATCTAGTGATCACTCGAAATCAAATTCGAAATCACCTTCACCTATACCAGAAATTACTCGTATCGAAAGTCCTAGGAGTCCGTCAAAGTACGGTGCAAGGAAGTCGCCTACTCCTACTTTGGAAAAGCAGGGTCAAGTGGATTCGCAGAAAGCTCCTACTGACTCCGATTCCAGCTCTGAGAGCATTGATAGAACTGTTGAACAGCTGTCTCGGCCAAGTGTTAAAAAGAGCGGTCTTGAAAAAATAGGCAAGGCCGTTATAGAGGAATCTGAGTCCAGCCAATCAGCTGCCTCTAAAGCTTCCGATGTAGCTCAAGAACTGAAAAATACTGTTAAAAAGACCAAAATCGCTATAACTATATCTCAAGAAGACCAAAATACGACTATTGATTTCGATGATGATGGCAACGTCATTACGTCTTCGTTTGAAAGAGGAGATATCATGAAAAAGAGGGCTCTCAAAGATCATGACCAAAAGAGTTCGTCTAAATCAAGTGTCGACACTACGACCACGACTACTACTTCTAAAGGCTCCCTCAGCGTTGATGACTCCTCGTCTAGAAGAAAGGGACGTCTTCTTGATGACCAGAAAAGTTCATCCAAATCTAGTATTGATTCTCGGGGTTCCCTTAGCGTTGAATCTCGAGGTTCATTTGAAACAACAGAATCGACGTCCGGGTCTCTTGGTGAAGCATATCGTCGCGGTGAAGAGTTGAAACCAACATGGCGACCATTCTTTGGTGCATCGGGCAGCGAAAATAGCACAAGCATTGAAGAAGCTTGGATACCACAAGACCATGAGGGATACGAAAACTTGGCTATAAACAAGGAAGTTTTTGAGTACAACAACCAAAGGTTGTTAGATGACTTCCAAACGTTTTCGAAAAATCCTCCTCTGTCTGCCAACACGTCTAAAGATTCGACTGATGCAGACTTTACAGACGATCTGAACGATTTTCCGGTCAATTTCTTATATCCAGCTACGTCATCCAGTGGTGGTGGTACTTCGGATGTTGTTATAGGCTACGGCCAAACATTCGGCCGTACTTTATCACGAATATCAGAACGTAGTACTGCGTCTGAAAAGACCAGCGCTGATGAAGATTCTACTAAGGCTTGTTCTCGATCAGAAAGTATTAATGAAGAGTCCCTCAACTCCAGTGATCATCAAGCTAGTCTGAGCTCTGATCCGCCTAGCGCCAACGTCGCTTACATATCAGACGCAGATAGACGCACTTCGGCAGAGATGCCCGACATACCAATAGATCAAACTAAAATCAGTGAAATGTATGAATCTAAACGAGATGTTGAGAAAGCTAGCAGAGCTTTTGATGCCCTAGATGCTAAGAAGAATAGTAGTCCTGGTAAGCCAGGAGCACTGACACCTATGCCAGCATCTAAGCAATCTTCCGCCAGTGAAAGCCAAGAGTCTGATGATTGGCCATTACCGGAGTTGCCCCCACAAGCAGTTAGCAAACCCGCTAATTTGGCTGAGATTGGTAGAAAAGAGTCAAGTGATTTTGACCAATGGCCTTCACTCCCATCAAGCTTATTAGAGACACCTATCGTAGAAAAAGTCCACATTTACTACATGAGCAACGAGCCAGAAATACCCACAAAAGTGACATTACAATCGGAGAGTTCAAAAGACCATTTAGCGGGATCAGATGACGACAGTGACACATTGAACAACGACGATGATTTGGAAAAAGATGTACCAGAATCGAAATCGGATTCGAAGTCTGCTGAATTAAGCGAAGATACTTCTCCGATAAATGCCAAACTGATTCCTTATGACCAATCGGGGTACATGGTAGAACCCTTGGAGAAACAAGATGAATATACTTGTCATAAAAGCGTAGTACCTAAATACGATAAGTCGTGTCTCAGTGGTACGATTAGTAAGGCGACTTGTCTTATGGGCGACGCTGGGTCCTGTTGTTCGCGTTCTGAACATAAATCGTTCAATATCAAAAGCAATTTGGAGGATAAAGTTATAATAAATCAGCCACAAAAGTCTCCTACTAACCACAGTCCGATATACGAGGATGATCACTTGTATGCTGATGATGTTTTCGGTGGTGACAGCAAGTCTCTGTCCCCAGATTTCGATAAAGGTTTTTCGCAGCTAGGCACACAAAAGTATTCGTTTGGTTCGAACAATTCTGATACATCTATCGATGATCTTCTGTCACAGACGAATGCCGAAGACACTATTCGTGCAGTGACTAAGTTAAGTACAGGAAGTGCTGGTACTTGTAAGAGATGCAGTCACAGTAGCCATTCAGAGGAAGAAACCAGTTCTTTTGGGACTGATTTGGACGGTACAGTCAAAATTGGCCTGCCTCAAAAGAAATGCACACACAGCTCGCATTCGGAGGATACGTCTATTTGCCTCAGCATTTCTGAATGGTCCACTGGTACGAACACTGTTCGTCAGTACGCTAATCTATCGGCTTCTGAAAGCGTTTCGGTACCTAAGAGTGACAAGTCTGATAAAGCCTCGAAGGTGTATTCATCTTCGCATGGGAGTAAGAAAAGTGAACAGAAACTGAAACTCGGTTCTCAAGCAGAAATGAGTTCTAAAAGTAGCAGTCTCGATAAAAGCTCGGAAAATATAAAATACGATAAATTGTGTAGTTCAGATACAACTATTTCAAGAAAAGGTATGGACAGTAGTTCTGGTACAAAAAGCGATAGTACTTTAACTCTTGCTCAATCTATATCAGACTGGTCTGCTAGTACCAGCCATACCCTCGTGGCCACGGCTAGAGATGATCAAGCCGATGCAGATAATACGAAATCCGATGACACAATAGTCAAAGATATCAATGTCGATGAAAGACCTGATACAGAAATTATTATTACTAAAGTATTGTCTCCTACTAAGGAAATTGAGGAGGCGAAAGAGCCTGTACTCAGATTGACTGCTTCATACACCGGCAAAACAGATAAATCGTCATCTATAAGTTACAGCGATAAATCGGATAAGTCTAGTTCCAGCTCTTTGAGTAGTTTACAGAAACATGCTAATGGGGTGTTGAGATTTGACCAGAGGCAAGGTTTCCCCCCACAAGATGAAACCCTTGAACGATACCCAAAGGTGCCACCAAAAAGTTTAAGCTATGAGGAACAAACACATAGATACTCAAAACAAACCATGCGATGCCAGAGTGAAGACAGCGGCTTCAAACCATACTTTGTAAGTGAACAGCCAGAGCTTGATATAGACATGCCATCTCAACTTTACAGTCAAGAAGAAAAACACAGCGAACGTTACCAGAGCCAAGAATTTTCAAACATAATGCGCGAAGAAGGGCCTGGTAGCAGTAAATTCATACGTTCCGATTACAAGCCGTTAGCTAAACACGCGAGTTATGATGATAAGACACTGTCGAAGAATCAGATAAAGGAGTATAAAACGAATCAGCAGTATCGCAGCAAGCCAAAAAGCTGGTCTTTCCACGAGCATTATCTCTCTTCCTCCGATTTGCCTATCATTGCAGTTCCGGAAATACCTTCAGTGCACAGGGAACTTTCGGAAAAGAGATCTGCTGAACGGTCGGGTAAGACTCCTTTGTCTCGATGCTCGCCTTATTACTCTAGCAGTCTGAGCTCAGAGTCTCCTCCTATACAACCATTAAAAGCGCCTGTTAAAAAATCTCTTCTCGTTCGCAATATTTCTCTGAAGAGTCCCCCAAGTGGCAACGATACCGACAGCTCATTAGATGTCATTCGCGATCCACGAGAGCGCATGAAGACGTTCAGACGCAAGAAACAAGTGACAAGCGCACGTAAGAGACAGGAGAGAATACAAGACGTGTTAGAAGAAGACTCGACAAAGAGCCAGTACTCTTCAGAAAGTGACATGCTCGGTGGCAAATTTCTGGACGTAGATGAATCTCTGCGTCGCATGGAAAGCTCGGAATGCTCGGACAGCTATGTCCCTGAAGTAGAATCGGGCTCTTCGGAAATGTCGAAAGGTGATTCTAAGCATTACGACATACAGGAAGCTAGTTATTCCGAAGACGAGGGACAAGACGAATACGCCAAGTATAAAAGTGCCAATTATGAAGCACAACAATTCCCGATCAATATAGCGCCAATGCAGTTCCAAGGATTTGGTTCTTCCGCTGATGAGGATGAAATGGGTTTCCCGCGGTTTGATAGACTTGGTCGATTGCGCCATCCTTACCTCGATTCTCAGGAGCCTCCTTACGTTTCAGAGGACAGTCCTCCAAGGACTTCGTACTCAAATAAGAGTAGTCGCCAGTCTTCTCTAAAGAAATCTAAGTCTACTACAGTGTACCGTCAGGCTGATGACCCGACTTTAGGCGAGCCATCTGGTCAGCATCAACAAGTGTTCTATGAAGAACAAAGTGATAGAGACGACTCGGATGACTATGCTTACCCGATCGATACTATAAAGCGTGCTCCTAAAATGCCGAAGTCAGGCAGCTACTTGTTTGAACGCGGGGAGTCTGTAGCTTACTCTGATACGGATCTGCCACAAGATAAAGATGAATACGAAGAGTATAGAGGCAGCCCCTATCCAGAACATTACGAGGAAGTGGTAATGTTCCAGACACAGGAATGTTTCCCGCAATACGAGCACGATCTCGATGAGAATAGGGATGCTAATCATGAACATTACGCTCGAGATCTTGACCAACGTTTCAGTCTGAATAATGTAGAGAGGTTCTATTCTAGTCACTACGTCGACTCACAAGCTTCTAGCGACAGCCCTGAACAAAAGTTTGACGTGTCCACGCTGCCTCCGCCTCTTTGCTCCGATGACGAGAACGATTAAGAACATGTAGTTTGCAGTGCAATTTCATTATTATATTTAGTTTGGTCGTTGTCACCCCTCGCCTCGTCGGCTGAACGTTCACTATTCGGTATGCGAGCGTGAAGGCCGATTAGCGTTTCGAAATTTAAATTCCAAATAATGCAATTATTGTTATTGATATTAGGGTACTCATTATATTGAATATTTACATTGTCACTTTAAATATTTAGCAAAATAATGAATTAAAAAAATATCTAGTGCCAATTCCCGGATAGCGCGACCCTTTTGACTATCGTGTGAACGCGGACTCATACCTATAGCTTGTTAAGTATTTAGGTGTAGTTATATGTGTATTGATCTAAATTATACATTTTCAGACGTCTTGCGAAATACTGGTCAATATAACGGTAACTTGAATATAAAACTGTCCTATACTCGTTACGTTATAGTTTGTTTAGACCCTAGAGCTAAAGCTTCGAGGAAATGCAATACAGGTATAATAAAAATGTAGTGCCAAATTCTTCTAGTCGTATATTTTAGTGTTTTCAACCTTTATAAAAGTTATATTCGTTAATAAAAAAAATATCCTCAAAATAGTATTATTGTAAAGGCTGTGATTTACTTTGTGTGGTGATGAGATCCAAGATCTGAGTTGTTCTGTTTAGGCGTTTTGCTCAAACGATCAATATATTGTTTACGCACTTAACACGTTGTTTATTAATCTTAGTTTTATAGTCTAAAGTTACTTTACTTTTGTCCATGACACTACACTTGTTATTGCAACATGGGATCTGCATTCGTGCCAAATCTGCTCAATTTTTTCCAACACTTTATTATGATAATTTATTGTAACGTTTTGAAATAATGAATTTTGGGAATCTTAAATGTGTTATAGTTGAAATAGATATGAGGTTACGAGATTACGTGTCGTGTGTGTGGTATAGCGCTGTTATATTAACTATCATCGAAGTTAATGACTGCGACGTAAACTAAAATTCTTCCGTAGAAAAATACTTTTGGCTAAAGTTAGAATTGTTTTAAACGCAACAACAATATAACAACTAAACTTATAAAATAATACACACATGTTTTCGCTTTATCATAAATTATTTCTCATATTATATGTTGCACATTATGCAGTAGCTGTTTCGTTCAAAGACGATATCGTGTGACGCGAGTATATTTTGAATTGAAATTAAATTCTATTGTAACATACCAATGGATTTATTGATGGAAATGAAGAAAATATATATTTAATCTTCGAACTCCTAAGAAACCCTTTAGAATGTAGTACTTACTAAACCGTCATAAATTAACAAGTAAAACTAAATTAAACCTTGTAAAAAATGAAAAATAGATATTTTGTTAAAATAAAATAGCGACGAAGGTCTGTTCCGTTTCAAGCTAGAGAAACATGCAACTTATGGTATATGCTTTGGCATTATTTTTGCTATTCATACCCACACTATCAATCCTGCATTTATATTTATAATAAAGTACCGTTTCGACTGCTGCTGCGGAACCAAAAAATACTATCCTAAAATTCTTGTCTGCTTCCTAAGTTGAATACTACAGAACAATTATTTGCGTATAAATAATAAAAGGACATTCACACATTCCCTTCCGCAGTTGATTTATATTTAGATAGGAATAAATTATCGAAAAAATAGACGAATTGTGTGTTGGTGTAGATGTGAGAAGATTCTTTTGAGAACTTAGAGATACTTAGTTAAGTCAGTCGTGTAATGAGTGGAGTATATTGAAAATTAATATTATAATAACTCACTTATGTCTGATTCGTTGAAGTATTGAATGTTTAGAGATGATATTGTTTGCATGACGTGATATTGGTTCTCGTGAAGTAATGAATTTATTTAAACAGGTTGTATGAATACAAGTTAACCTGAATAAGGGGATGTACCCAACTATTTATTTTGACATTAGCACGCCTATGAAATTCCTTATTTATTGACAGGCAACCATAGACGAAGAAATGCAATACTTCATGAACGCTAAAGTAAAATTAATGGGTTTTAAAGATACATACACAATCACAGCCTTGAGAGCAAAAATGGACATTGTCATTTTATGACGTGGCAAATGACATTCAACCTTAGTGTGGTAAAGCCATTCTATGGTCGACTATACGAAATGATGATGAATCATGATGTAGATGAAGAGCCGCAATGTGGTTTTAGTGGGTAAGGATTAATAAGGAGCCACCTACATCACAAGCTTATTCAGGCAGACTTGTATTCAACGCCCTGTGTATTATTAATTGATTTTTTAGTAGTCAAATATTTTATTATACAAATATTGCTGATATTTTAGACAAAATATATTTTACGTTATCCCAATATTGGGTAAGCCGATGTGTTATAGAAAGTGTTATATTATTTGCACAAAGTTACTCCTAACTTATGAAATTTTAGCTATATCGGACCCTTTACAGTGTTTATAATGTTTTTCAACACTTCTCCGGTATGCAAGTACGTATAAAGTTAATGTTTTAGTGAGTAACGTTCGAGTTATTTTATATATTTTTTTTTATATTATTTTATTTAACTTTAACAATCATGACTGAAATTACAAGTAACGATGCGAATTGTAGAGAAATGTAGCAATTTTAGTACTTGCATATCAGGAAAGTGGTTATATTCAAATATTATCCTATAAACCCTGTGCTAAATAGTGTTCAATTATAATTGAATTAAAAGATTAAATGGTCGTGTGTGCACGAAGCAATTTTAGTCTACTAGCGTGTAAGAGGTCGACAGACTTCCCTAGTTAGCGCAATAACTGTACGGTACGATATTAAAAAATCTTAGTACTTAAGTATTTCGACTTTTCGATTGGGAGTGTACAATCCGAATAGACTGTAATGTTACGATTTCATTGAATTGTTTAAGTTTGAACGACCGCTTTGAACGTGTACTGTGGGCCAATGAAACTGGGATAGCAAATGGCAAGTCAACAGTACTATTGTCTTGATCAATAATTTATAATGGATTTTAGAACCAGTACACATAATCAGCCTATAATGTTCCCACTGCTGAGACACAGGCCTTCTCTCAGTGAGAGGGAGTGGGCTGTAATCCACCACGCGGGCCCAGTGCGGGTTGGTAGATGTCACATGTCTTCGAAATTTTGGTTCTAGGTCATGCCGGCTTCCTCACGATGATTTCCTTCACCGTTTTGAGAGCAGTGGTGATGAAATTATTTACACAAAGTAAAGCGCCTGGCTGGATACAAACCCGAGACCTACAACTCGTAAGTCGGGGCCGTTATTACTGGGCCACCACTGCTCTCTAGAACCAGTATTATTTTACATGACGACCGAATATTTAACATCAATCAATGATTCAATATTCCATAATATGCAACCCGAAAACAAAATGGTTCTCATGAATAGTCATATAGCGAGTGACCTTCCATATCAATGCTAAAAAATGATTCTATTAATTCCACTACATTATCTAATGCTAAAAGAACTGAAGTCGATATAAGGGTATGAGAAAAATAAATAATATCGATATAAAAAACATGTCAAAGCTTGATTATAATCAGAACTAGCTGTCAAAGTATCGTTCATTCGTTCACAGTGACATCCAAAGCGGACGCATTATGTCATGTAATTTAAATATTGTTTCGATTATTGAAACGTTACTTCCTTTTTGAATTTATATGTGAGTGTTAGTGTACTGTGTCCCGCAATACACGGCACTGCCCCGCCTTGCCGGGGATAGTTAAACAATAAATAAATAAAAAATAACTTGCGTTTTTACTGTTAAGTTCGTTCGTTTTGGTTCTGTACTTTTGTTTATAAGCTGCCCGGATATTCCATGTAAGTTTTTGATGTAATAATTAAATGTTATTAGTTATTTGAGCTTTGGCGCAGATATTTGGGAACAAAGATGACATGTTACGGGATAGTTATTTAATCTTGTTCGTTCTATTGAAGTATTAAAAATTTGTTCGTTCGTTCATTCATAATTATGTGCGGTATTTGAAGGTTCTGCCTAAGCTCAATAAAGTAGTAAACCCTAGACATTTTCTTTCGTTAAGTATAGTTATTTTTTGTTTTTTTTTTGCACAGGTTCATGATCACTTCAGTTTTTCTGTTTATTTATATTTTTTTTTCAGGATTTTCTTTTGTTCACAGATTTGTTTTTCGCCTGCATGCTTTACTCTTTTATTTTTTAAGAGAACTTTTTTATATTATCTTACTGTATGTTTTTTGTTGTGAACTCAGTGCATCATTGGTTTTTAATTTTGTAGCCATCATAATATTATGTTGAAAATTCTTTTTTGTTGAATGACCAGTGATGTTCTGACGTTCAGATTGAATATCCGTTATTTTATACAGTATACAACGTGTAATGCTAAATGCGCAAAACCTCTTAAGGGGTCATTGTACTCATCATTATGAACAACTTTTACTATGGGACCAAACCTGAAATCGCGAAAAAAAAATCAGCTGTTCAGTACATTTATGTTCGCAAATTTCGTCAAAATGTACTGAACAGCTGATTTTTTTTTCGCGATTTCAGGTTTGGCCCCATAGTAAAAGTTGTTCATAATGATGAGTACAATGACCCCTTAAGAGGTTTTGCGCATTTAGCATTACACGTTGTATATATTTTATTAGAAATGTTAGAATGGGATTTGGCCTTGAGATATAATTTTGCTATATTATTAAAACATCAATTTCTTGTTACAATATACAGGGTGTATCAGAAAGGTGTGGTCAAATTTAAAGGGTGTGGTATAGACCATCAAACTGAACAACTTTCTCCATGGGACCAACATCGAAATCGCGAAAAAATAATCAGACATCTCATACAAAACTTCTATCAAACTCAACCCAAATTTATGAGACATCTGATAATTTTTTCTCGATTACGATGTTGGTCCAATGGAGAAAGTTGTTCAGTTTGATGGTCTGTACTACACCCTTAAATTTGACCAGACATTTCTGACACACCAGTAACAGTCACAATACCTCCCGTATTAGTTGATACTGTACATTATCACTACCTATCTCAAGTCCACCTCCCACTGCCCTCACCAAAAAACTACTACACCTCTTCTCTCCTCAACAGACGAGACATCTCCAGAGGAAGAAGATAACACAGTCTCCTCCGCAAGTCTTTGCATGTCTCCCTCATCGGTCATCGACCACAGTATCGCGGGCGTGCCTATATTCGCGTCAACACCGTTAGTAACGCGGCCGCTGACGAATGGACACGATGTCGTGGATAACAAGAGGAATAGCGACAATAATAATGATACTGTTGGGACAGTTAATGGAAATGTTAATGGTGAGTTTATTGGATATTTTGTCAATTAAACCAACCTTTAATAATCCTTCCATATGGGCACGGTCTTCCCTACCATTATCGCGCCCCCGGTCTACTCCTTGATATGCAATGGTCTCTGTTGCGCCATGAAAAAAACATGAGGCTGCATGGGCTGGTGTGAATTTATGGGTTCATTCGAGCAATCGAGTCTGGTCAAACCACGCTGGGGTCGGTGCATTTCATTCATTAATTCATCTAATGTCAAGTGCCTAGCCGAAGGCGGGTAATAGCCTTAGTAACATCTCATTAGGATAGTCCAGGCATATTTCTTATTAGGTTATTAAAAAGAAAGTCCTCAGTACGCTGATCAATAGAAACTAAAAAAAGTAAAACCATTTACCGTAATGACATGGTTTTTTTATGATTTAAAATATCTATGTTCTAAAAACGACCTCTTAATAAATACTACTTACGAACATCCTACAAACTTAGAAACCAACAAAATAATTATACATAAACTACTTTAAAAGTGAGTTTGTTTGTTACGCTTTCACGTTAAAACGGGTGAACGGATTTAGATGAAATTTAGGGTAGATCATGACCTGGAGAAGGACTTAGGCTACTTTTCATCCTGGATCGCGGTCAGTCACGGGCAACAACTAGTAAATAATAAATTCATTTATTGTAGGTAATTTAAACATATAGCCAAACACAAATTAGCACTAATCAAATTAATGCGGCTAATCATGTCCTCTCACTTGCCCATTCAAGACATGAACACAGTGCGAGTCAAAGGCCATGATAAGGCGCCTTTGTTTGGCCGCCATTTTCAATTCGTTTCTTTATTGTCGCGGGTTATTCCTAGCAGATAAATATGATAGCCATGGTACTTGAGTCATCACCACATCTATATATATCGGCACAGCACAGCTATCTCAATTCAGTAGATTACTAGAATGATAACAAATACACGTTTATTGCCCGCAGTAACGATAGTATCCGAGTCAGAGAACAGTATGGATGTGCTGAGCGGTGGAGAGAGCGATGCTGGGGATACACTCTCGAGGCGGAATAATAATAGGTAAGTTTATCTATTACCACAGATTAATACAGATGGGACACTCCGCAGCTTAGGTATGAAGCTACAAGTACACGGCGGGCCTCGTCCACGGGGCTAATTCAGTAGGACTGCCGCGCGGCGAAGGTATAAGAGTTACGCGATAGAAAGAGAGGCAATGTGTAGGTGAATATAACTGTAGGTAATTAGCGTTCAGCGAATTGAATGGCACTTTATTGTGTTGTAGCAAGAGTCGCTTTTTATTTAAATGATTTTGCGGAGTGTCCCATCTGTATTAATCTGTGCTATTACTTAAAGGCGACGATAACTATAAATGATTTTAAACTAAAGATCACGTCTAAACGAGTAGTAATAATGATTTGGAAAAAATATATGTTAAATTAGAGCATTTTCTTAATAACTTAAGAAGTATGGGAATACTTTAGATTATGTTTATATTATATAGTGTAATTAATTTGTAAAATTATGTCTAACGCGGATAAAAAACTGAGAGTCACGCAAAAACTTTCAAGTGTAATTTTTATGAAACCTTCACCATTTTGAATATAATTTAATTATTTATCTTTTAGTATAAGTACGTGTTTTAATATAATAGTTTTTGTTTTGCGTATAATAAGTTAATAATGCTAATAATTTGGGACAGCGTTTCTTGATGGGCGAGTCCTATTACTGTCTGGAACCCTTTCTCAGTCCTGTGAGCCAAATATGGGTCTTCAGAATAGTTAACTTTGTATCTGCTTCTCGAACAGCGAAAAAGTTAATAGTATGGACATGTAAAAGTAGTGCATTTGTGCTTACATGTGACATGCACAAGTTTAGACACCATGTAGTAGGTTATATTTATCGTGAATTTGTATACTGCGCGAGTAGCCTGTACTTTTACATGTTCGCAACATAATGTTCCTTCAGGGGGCCTAAAACGGCCACATTAAGCAATTCCTCCAAAAGCGAATTTCATTTCCTGAATTCCCAGCAATTTATTATGATTGTGCTATTTGACGTTAAACTTCAATAAAGCAATTCATAATTTGTGGACCATTTTACGAATCTCCATACAAAACTGTCAAACAGATGAATTGCGCGCTATGAATTGTACGCAGATAAATTATGAATTGTCAGTTTGTGACCGTTTTACGATTTCAAATATTATTCTTAGTAGGTACCTGTTTATCCTATTATGATTCTGCCAAAGTGGCTGTTTTAGACACCCTAACATCGTTTTGCTATATAACATCTTACACTCGTATTTATAGTCAAGTAAAAGTAATTGCTCAAGTAATGATTTTCATTCTATTTTTTAGTATTTGCTTGAAGTTAGAACTGTCAAAGCTTAGAATTCTCAGCCAAGTAATAGTCACCATTTTCTTTACTTAAGAATTCTACCCTCAAGTAATAACTTCATTAAGAAATTACTATTAGCAAGTAATTACTCAAGTAATTACTTGATTATAAATACGAGCCCTATTATATTATACATTCTGATGACTTTACTATGTATCATATAACATTGCCGTAATTATTATTACTACACTCACGTGAACCTTGTATACACATGCTAATTGACCTGACAATTTAAAACGAGATTAATCACATGTATTATGATATATTTTGCAGTATATCGTCCGGTCTGCTAGGCACGCTACGAGAAGTAAGCGACGCTCCCAAGAGAAGAAACATGGATATTACGTACTTTGTTGCTAAGGAGCTGTTGATGACGGAGAGAACTTACAAGAGGGACTTGGAACTTGTTACTGTGGTGAGTATTTAAATTATTATTTAACCTGTCAACTGTCGATAGATCTTATACATCGATAGCAGTTATGTAATTATTATGAATGTCAAGAATTATGTTAGTCCAATCCACTGTTCTTTGTCAAAAGATCTTTAAAATCGAGACTTTTTGTCCCAATTTTATCGTACAACAAATGTTATATCCTTTAGAAAAGAAAATATAGAATACTTGACACAAATAAAGCCGACACATAAAACACGGTGTCACACCTAAAGTTTTACATTCAAACTAACTAGTTAGTATAGTCGGATGACTTACTTTTTCATCTATACACATTATAAATTAATGTCGCGTTTCGTGTCTGTCTGTGTGGCCGCGTTGTTCTTCTAAACAACGCAACGCATTGTACAATACATTAATATTAAACTTACTTATAGTAAAGAAATCTCGATATGTTATCAAACCGTGCGAGCAGGGGCGGGTCGCTAATAGTATTAAAAGGTTACACCGTTTGTCCATCGCACAACGTCAACGGGACATCAACGAGAAATAATTCGAACCAAACGTGGCGTCCCGGTGGTGGTATGCGGTGGACACGCGGCCATAGTAAATGTATGTAGCGACACATACATTTACTTCGGCGCCGTCATCTCGTTCTCGTTGAAGACTCGTTGACGGTACCGGTGGACAAAGGGCGAGCTATGCGAGCCAAATAAGAATAGTACTGTCAAGACGCATTTTGCTCCGCAATATTCGCGAACTTCATTACCAATGCGTACTAATTTGACAGCTATCAGCAGTACTAATTTGACAACTATCGTGTGAAACTGGCAGCAAGCGCGATCCTATTACGACGACACGGTTGGCGCAGTGGTTGAGCGATTGACTGCTGCGCAGCATGTCGCGGGTTCGATTCCCGCACGGAACAAATATTTGTACGACCTACAAGTATTTGTTCCGAGTCTGGGTGTTTTTCTATCTATAATATGTATGTACGAAAAAAAATTGTATATAAGTAGTTTATCAGCCATCTCGTTACCATAACACAAGCATTAGGTTGCTTAGCTTGGGACTACATGGCGTTGTGTGAAATGTCCAAGGATATTTATTATTATTTATTATTTTATTCTTAGTTGGCTCGCATAGTAGACTTCTGCCTAACCATACGGGGTGATGTTATGTTATTAAATAACAAGTAATATTTGTTCGTGTTCAGAAATGGAGCAGTAGCGTATCAGAGCTGGCGGCGGGCGGCGCGGAGGCAGGCGCGGCATTAGCTCGTGCATGTCTGGCGCTGGAGCCGCTCGCGCTCAGTAACGGCAAGCTACTCGCCCGCCTCGATAGGCTACTAGCCAACACGCCTAAACCTGACGGTAATTTAATGATCGACTTTTAAAATTTTCCTTAAGGGGAGCAGGGGCGGGGTTAAATTCAAATTTTCTTACGTTTTTTGCAATTCGCAAATCAGTATTAGGTTGTGTGTTGATCAAAATATGATTTGAGACCGTAATTGTATTTTCAGAATTATATGAAATATGTAATCCTATTAAATTACTATTTCATAAAATCTTGACATTTGAGGATTGTACTAACTTAACGAGTTGTATTACTAATAATAAATCTATCTATCTTCCAAATAAATAAAAAGAGAAGTCCTGACTGACTGACTGACTCATCCACGCCCAGCACAGACAATTGAACCTAGAAAGCTGAAATTTTGCACAGAGGTTCCCTTTATAAAGTAGACAAGGAAGGATTTCCGACATCCATGCGGGCGAAGCCGCGCAGGTAGTGATAGTACGTTAATAAAATTAATAATTACGTTGTTACGGTCGCGAATCATACTTTAATCAACATACAACCTGATTTGCAAATTGCAAAAAACGTAAGAATATTTAAGTTTCTGGGGTTACTCTGGCGCTTGCTCCTTAACTCTAGTAGTGTTTTAATTTGTGGGGTTACTCTGGCGCTTGCTCCTTAACTCTAGTAGTGTTTTAATTTGTGGGGTTACTCTGACGCCTGCTCCTTAACTCTAGTAGTGTTTTAATTTGTGGGGTTACTCTGGCGCTTGCTCCTTAACTCTAGTAGTGTTTTAATTTGTGGGGTTACTCTGGCGCTTGCTCCTTAACTCTAGTAGTGTTTTAATTTGTGGGGTTACTCTGGCGCTTGCTCCTTAACTCTAGTAGTGTTTTAATTTCCTACGTAAAAATATATGAATCAAGACGTGGCGGTATTTCAATGTTTTATTTTCTTTTACAGATTCAGATGAACCTGAGTACAAGAAAATAGCTGATGTTCTCTACGAACATTTGTTAAGTACAATTGACGTGAGTATTTATAAAATCCTTCACATTGTTTATAATCGGTTTTTAAAGCCCCTTTGCCGACGTTTCGCACGGGCGTAAAAAAAATCCGGCGATTTTTTTTCGCGCACTGCATTTTCAACGCTCTGCTTAGCGCCGGGAGTTGAAAATCCAACAGTGTGTTTTTCGTCGCGCTGGGATGCACTCTGTTGTTGTTAGGTTGGATTCTCGAAGCTCGGCTCAACACCGAGAGTTGAAAATCCAGTGCGCGATGAAATCCCGCCGCGATTTTTTTACGTCTCTGCGAACGTCGGCTAAGTTTGTAAGATTTGCTTGCACTCACTCATGCTAAATAAACCAACGATTTAAATTGCAGGCATACCTGTGGTATAGTTCCCGAGCGGGCTCCTTAGTAGGTGTTGTGGAAAGTGTCCGAAGACGAGGGCTGGAGGCAGGTCGGGCCGCTGCAAAGTTCGACGCGAAAGCGCCCTTACCGCTAGCTGCCTTACTGTTGAGGCCGCTGCATAGAGCGCTGCATTACAAGAGACTAGCTAATGGTACGTGTTGGTGATGATTATCATGTTCAATAACTAAACCAAAATTAGAGATTCGCTATATTTTACTAACAGGCAGCGTGAGAAAAGGACAGTTATAGCTATGAACTAAGTTAGAGATGTCAAACGAGTTTACGCCTTGCGCTTCACCGTGTTTTAGTCGACAGGTTTTTACGTGCCGTTTAAATCTGTATGGAAATATTAGTTCTTCTAAAGATAGCTCTAATGCACGTCCGTCTCTTTCTTGTTTTATTAGTAAGAAAAAGTTAGCAATAGCCTAAATTAAGCTTAGTTTGTGTACAACAGAATCGGCACCATTATCTCTTCTAATCTATGTTTCATATAAATCGACCATACTTTAGTGTTAATTCGACAAATGTGGTTAGACAGGAAGCTGACCCCAACTTAGTTGTGGAAAAAGGTGAGGGATATGGTCTTAAGTTATTTAGTAAAAAGCTCATGTCTTGGCATTATTTGTCGTTTATCAACAACAAAAATGAGAAAAATCCTTAAATTATCTTTTCATTTACATTGCAAATTCTCGTGTCTATTATGATTCTCTTCTCCACATGTATAAATACAAGGATATTTTTAATTAGCTAGCTAAACTCCGCAGACGCGATGGGTATCGATCCATAGATCGCTGGTTCATATCCGGCTCGAAGGACCAAAAATCCTTAAATTATTATCTTTTCATTTAAATTGCAAATTATCGTGTCTATTATGATTCTCTTCTCCACATGTATAAATACAAGGATATTTTAAATTAGCAAGCTAAACTCCGCAGACGTGATGGGTATCGATCCATAGGTCGCTGGTTCATATCCGGCTCGAAGGACCAAAAAAAAATGTATGACTTGGTCAGTTTGTTCAAGCGTACGATGATTGTTCTGTACACTTGTGATGATTGAAACCCGGGGATGAAGAATTAAACCGCCCGTGTTGAGTGTGGTAAAATCACTGATTTATTTTACTTAGCCAGTACACTAAATGATCGCGCGTATGCACAAACGCTGATGTAGCTTAACATACTTAATATTATGAAATGTGCGGGTTCACCGTACAATATCTAAACAGGATAAAATACAAAATAAAAATATTTGATGTTTTTTTTTTAGAGGTCAATGTCTTCTCGGTCTTGTCTCTTCTTCGGTGTTGTTACTTGAAGTATGAGTAGAGAAAATAGTGTGTACATACATTCGTAAAAAAAAAAATGTTTGAAAAAAATCAAAATCAAAATCAAAAGTCCTTTATTCAAATTAGGCTGAGAATCAGCACTTTTTGAACGTCAAAATTACAGTAAGACAGTCCCCACAAAACGCCCGCCCTTCACCACTTCCTAGTGCTTTAGCTGGGAAGAAGAAGTAGCGGAACAAACTCCCCAGCAGCACAGCTGTCTGTTCAGTTGGAAGAACTAGATTCTATACAATAGTACCTATGCAAAATAATTTACGCAACACAATACATTAAATTATATTTTTGTCCAATAAAATAAAATAAACAATTTTAGTACTTAACTCATGTAACCTGTCATTATGTAAGCTGATCCTGGAGAAAGAACATAACATAAACATTGTCTTGAATTAATCACAGCGACCAACTATTCTTATCGTTTAAGTAATCGTTGATAGAATAGTATGCCTTTGAACAAAGATTGGATTTAACTTTAATTTTAAACGCGTTAAAAGGCAAATCTAGCAAAGAAGAAGGTAGCTTGTTATAAAAAGTTATACCAAGACCAACAAATGAGTTATGAACCTTATGAAGCCGATGAAATGGAGCACGTAATTTGTCCTTATTTCTGGTGTTATTATTGTGAATATCACTGTTTTTACTGTACAAATGTATATTTTGCCTAATGTATAAGATGTTGGCGAAGATGAACTGTGATGCCACTGTGAGAATACCAATATCCTTAAAAAATTCCCTCAGAGAAACTCTAGCACCTAGCTGGTAAATTGCTCGAACAGCTCGTTTTTGAAGAACAAAAATATTTTGAATATCAGCCGCTTTGCCCCATAGCAGAATACCGTAGGACATAACGCTATGGAAATAACTAAAATAGACTAAACGAGCTGTATCAACGTCAGTGTATTGTCTTACTTTCCTGACGGCGTAGGCGGCTGAACTGAGTCTTCCCGCTAGGCTTGATATATGTGGGCCCCACTGAAGTTTAGCATCTACTGTTATACCCAGAAAAACTGCTGATTCTGCAGTCTTAAGCACCTCTTCATCTAAGACGATGTTGGGTCCCAGATTTCTAACATTCGGTAAGGCAAACTTTATACATTTAGTTTTCTTGGCATTGAGAACTAAGTTATTTGTCGTAAACCAATCCGTAACCATTGAGAGTGCACTGTTTACGTCATCAAAATCATGTCTGTTTCTGTCTACTTTAAAAATAAGAGAGGTGTCATCTGCAAACAGTACAACGTCACAGATACCCTTTAAATAGAATGGTAAGTCATTGATATACACTAGGAATAAGAATGGACCCAGTATTGAGCCTTGAGGTACACCTAACTGAACTGGTAGCCCGGAAGATTTCACACCATTAACATCTACACATTGGAACCTATTATGTAAATAAGAATTTATCACTTTGAGAGCTTCGTTTTGGACACCATAATGACGTAATTTACGCAAAAGCGTGTCATGGTGCACGCAATCAAAGGCTTTGGAGAGATCACAAAAAACTCCAATAGCATTTTGCGAGTTTTCCCAAGCGTTAAATATGTGTTTCAGCAGAGCAACACCCGCATCCGTAGTCGAACGACCTTTAGTGAAGCCATATTGTTCATCGTGAAGGAGTCTGTTTAAATTAAAATGTTTTAGCAACTGCTTGAGTATTAACTTTTCAAATATTTTGCTAAATGCAGGTAAGATAGAAATAGGCCTGAAATTTCCAACGTCATTTTTATTACCGGATTTAAATAATGGTATGACTTTGCTACTTTTCATGAGGTCAGGAAAAGTTCCTAAATCAACACATTTATTAAAAGTAACAGCTAGATAGGGGGCTACGATGTATATTATATTACTTAATAGTTTAATGGAGATGCCCCAGTAATCACCAGTGTTTTTAGACTTAAGTGTGTTAAAAACATTAACTACATCACGAGGTGTTACATGTTCGAAGCTAAATAAGCGACTACATTTGGGCACACTACTATGCAAAAGGTTTTCAGCTTTAGATGGGGACGAATCTAAGGAGCGAGTCGTAGTTATAGGTATGTTGGCGAAAAACTCATTAAATGCCTCAGCTACGTCAGCTGCTTTACTAATTAATTTATTGTCAACCATAATCTCAAGTTGTTCTTCTTGTTTCACCGACTTACCCGTTTCATTGTTAATAATTTTCCAGGTTGTTTTTACTTTATTATTGGATTTTTTAATTGTATCGCTTAAAAATTTGGATTTAGCAAAAACACAAATGTTTTTAAATAATTTTGAATAATTTTTGACATACTCTAGGAAAGAAGTATCAAACCTGTATTTTTTCAAACCGTATAACTCGTATAGTCTCGCTCTACTTTTATAAATACCTGGAGTAGCCCATTGGTTAAAGCCAACGGAGGTGCCATTAATGTTAATGGTTTTGGTCTTAAAAGTAGATTGGTATTCTTTTTGCACAACATCAAAAAGGGCTCCATAGATTTCATTAGGATTCTCGTGTTCTGCTAGAGATGGTGTAATTCTACGAGCTATATTATTTTTAAACTTGTTGCAACGACTAGCTGTATATGGCCTGCATTCTCTTTTATGTGGCTTTTTATGTAATGGCATAGGGAAGCTAGCTAGTAAACCACAGTGGTCAGATGTTAGGTCACTTAGCACTAATTTATTTTTGACCTCACAATCACTAAATATATTATCAAGACATGTTGACGAAGTTGCCGTGATCCTAGTAGGTTCGAAAAACAAGTTAATTAAATTATAAGACCTGAACAGATTGAGAAGTCTAATACTCAATGGAGTAACATCTAAAATATTAATATTAAAATCTCCACATAAAATTATGCTTTTATTACTTGATTTTAACCTATTGAGTGTATCCTCCATAACCAACTCGAAACGAATAAAATCCCCAGAGGGGGGTCGATAAACGCAAATTATAAAGTATCGCTCGAGTTCAACACAAGACAACTCAACAATGCGCTCAATAGAAAGATTAACTATATCTAAACGTTGTTTACATTTCAACTTGTTTGAAACAAGAACTAAAGACCCACCGCGAATAGCACTTTTTCTCACAAATGCACTTTGTACAGTAAAATAATCATCATTCATAAAGACTACTTCATGTTCTTTCAACCAGTGTTCAGTCAAACATAACACCTGAACATCATAGTTCTCCATAAATAAACTTAACTCTAACTCTTTGCCGGACAGACCCTGCATGTTTTGATGTACAACATTCAACTTATGCGGCCTACCCATTGTCACACCTAATAGTTTAAACTACAAGGCGTATCAAAAATGATATTAGTACTACTACTAACAGTATTCGATGGTACACTACAAGTACCGGTGTCACTATGTATATTGTATGCTAAAAGATTAGCAATAAGTCTCCTACAACTAGGTGGCAAATACATTTCATAATTAGTCAGTTTGTAATCAGTAATAAATTGATTACAATCAAAATATAAAATAGCGTCACTATGATGACAAGTTCTATTATAAATTAACATATTTAAATTATAAATGTGACTATTTTGCTCATCAGACAAATATGTTGAATAAGGCAATGCACAGAAAATAAATTTACAGTTCTTGGTCTCATTGAGATGTAACATCAAATGGACACATTCAATTATGTCCTTTTTTCTTACAGATAAGCTATCCCCATATAATAGTATAACAGTGGAACTGGGGTTTATTTTTGTCAATTTAATATTTTTAATTAAATGGCTAATACTGGCACCGGGTAAACAATTATTAATTACATAATGTTGCAAACACTGATTAAATATACTACCAAAACCTTGACCAAATTTGTCAGAAAAAACATAAGTTGTCAAACTATTCATAATATTGATATCTTTATCCATACAGCTACCTACTGGCTGAGCCACTAAGGGTGCGGGTGTAACAAGTTGAGGCTGGGGCTCCTGGGAGCAGACACAGCTAAAAGAGAGGGTATTAGTTAAAGACTCATACCTCTCAGCATTACACTTCACCAAATCCAGTAGTTCCCCAGCCTCAAATAAGCGGTCACTAAGTTGTCGTTGTGAATTCTCATATTTTTCAAAAATATCCTTCAGCAAGTGTTCCTTGTGTTGTATATCATTATAGAGGAGCTGGATATCTGTGTCATATTTTTCCCTACATTTATTTAACTCAATATTACAAGTAATTAAACTTTGAGATAAGACAACACGTTCCTTTCTAAGCGAAAGATTTAATTTTAAGAGATTTTGTTTTTTAATTGCTCTCTGTGACCGTTTAATTATTTTCTTTATATTAATATATTTCTTTAATTTATTGTGACTCATAACAATAGGAGATAATGGTATAGTATCATCACCAGTCAAATCTATGACAGCTGGCTCATACAGTGATTTTGAGTTACTACCTACCAACTCATCAAATAGATTACTAGTCCTAGCAACCTGTTCGCCAACTTTAATACACTCTGATAGAGATAGTGCCTTTTGGGCTTCACACAATTTCTGTTCAAGTTCTGAAATTCGATTCAAAGCTAGTTCATGGGTCTCACTACACTCTTGAAATGTTGACACTAGCTGTTGAAGTTGAATGTGCTGGTCGGCTAAGTCCATGTGTTGTAGGTGTAATTGAGACAGCTCATTCTTAAGGGAGGTGTTCTTTAAATTAATGTTTTCCACTTCCACTTCACTGTCGTCCCTTTCCTGGAGCAACTGTTTGCACATAGCGTTAGAAGCCTTAAGCTCCGTCAAGGCAGCTCTTAATTTTGCTTCCATCTCCTTTACTGTAGCACTGCGGGTCATCATTTTCGACATGTTAGTCTCCTGCAATGTGTGAAGTTATGCAGCTAAATAATAGTGTAAGAAAAGTTGTTCAAATATTTAGATTAGTAGGAGGTAGTAAGAGAAAAAAAAAAATAAAAAATAAGTTAAAAAAAATAAGTAAGTAATGAATTGATAACAAATAGATATTACAATTAGATGAAGTTAATATGGAATTAGATGGGAATGTTAAACAGAAGTAAAGTTACAAGGAATGCACTGCTTTTAATATTAGACACAAATAAACTTGATTGACAATAACAAGTTTAAGACACATTACAAGTTTTATACCATACTTAAATAAATAATAATTAATAAGCTATAGGTAATGAGCCTATTTTTGTGAAGTAAATTATGTAGTGTTTATTGTCTGAGCGAATGTTTTCGTCATCGATTCTGCTTCCACTAGTTGTCAAGCAAAAGGAGACATAAACCGTGCCAATGTGTGATGGACGTAGCTCAGAGGCTGAGCAGTATTTGTGTTGTTCAGTGGTCTGTTATTATTATGTGCTCTTAAATTAAAACAAAAAACTCCCCGGGATTGATGATATTTTGAAATCCGCCACCGTTGGAGTTGACAGCCGGTATCGAGCCGGTTTAATATCCTTTTTGTGTGAAGTTCTCGCGACAAAAAACACTGTATAATAACTAGTTAAACTACATAATAACTAGGAACGACTATATAACACTATTTCAACATAATTATAACACTTTTTAAGAATTTTCTAAAATAATTAACCTAAGATCGTTTTTTTGACGACCGGCTGCCAGTGTTGCCAGTACAAAAAAAAAGTTAAACGAAAATATTTGTTCTTTTTATTATTAATAATAACCACAAACCGATTTCTTTAGCAAGCACTGACATAACCTATAAATAACAAAATTATATCCTAAAACTAAAATAACGGCGTAGAAAAATTCCTCCGCATTGCTGTCGACTGGTAGAGTACCCAAGAGATTGGCGGCATTGCCACGTTGTATGGCAATGCCAAGCCTCTGGCCAAAGTAAAAGCTAGCCCTCGGGTCACGGGAAGTGTCAACCAGCCGTTTGGAGATTTCGTTGAATAAATCAAGAGCAATTGGACCCCACGGCCCAAGGGTTTCAACCCCAAACGGCTCGAAAATATAATTACCGATAATTATTATATTTCCGCCGCTTGAGGTTTTCCGCAGCCGCAGCAGCAGTGCCAGCACAGCACGCCGAGCCAGGAAGATGAGATGGCGCAAGAGTATCGACACACGTTGCGTCCCACACTAAAGGCCTTCCCAACTTCCATGGAAATAAAGACATCCCGTCCGGTCTCTTGCCATCGTCGCGTGCCAAGCCATTGGGTTCTAATACAGCTGGAACGCCGACGGTGACAAGGGCTCGTCGGATGATGTCATTGATGTTCGCGTGCCGTGCTAAGCGACCCGCACTTCGGCTGCAAGACAGGCCGTGGTGTCCGAGGCTGTTGACAACTTCGCCACAGTGACAGCGATGAGGAGAACAAGAAGGAGCTCATAATAAAAAATTGAAAAAAATTGACTGGGTCCTTTTTCAAATCAATAGTATAAATGGTGAAATTCGCCGTAGATATTTCTTTACATATTAATATCGTGTACGCAGTATTTAAGAGCATGCCGTTTCTTTTTTGTCATATTCTCCATCAAAAAGTATTTGATATAAAAAAACTTTTTTACAAAAACAAATACCGACTTCTAAAAAAAAACACTACAAAGTGAAAAATAACTTTAATTTCGGAAGTCGGTGTCTATGGATCTGTATTTTAGTTTTTTGCCACCGACTTCCGAAATTAAAGTTATTTTTCACTTTGTAGTGTTTTTTTTTAGAAGTCGGTTTTTGTTTTTGTAAAAAAGTTTTTATTTTTCACTTTTTAGTGGTTCAGTCTGTAATTTATCTAAGTTACAATAACCCAATGTCAACTGCTCATCACGTTTTACAAAATGTTGCTTTTCCCGATGCAGGGCCGTTAATTGTTGAGGAGTTCTCTTAGTAAGAACCAGGAGAAATGGAGCTCATGGTGAAGTCACCATTACCATTATTTTGACGAGCATAAACCATATTAAAGTAATCGAATCGCAACCTGTTGTATACTTAGATATAATTGAGTATTTCCGATGGCCCTCTGTGGTCTTCATCATCAGTTCCAGCTCACCAAATGGTACTTACCGAGAGCAAATGCACGAGTTACTATAAAAAATACCGAAATCGATATAGGTGTGCCCATAAAATTTGAGGGTTTCCCTCGATTTCCATGGGATCCCATCATCAGATCCTGACTTGATGATCATGGGACCACTTGGGACGTATACCCTTTCGAACAAAAAAAGAAAAATCCAAATCGGTCTATCCATTTTCGAGTAATCGGGGAACATACATAAAAAAAAAATAATAAAAAAAAAAGGTTCCGACGAATTGAGAACCTCCTCCTTTTGGAAGTCGGTTAAAAACATTTCTTCATTCGAGTGGCCATCACGCACACACGACCTAAAGTACCCGTCACGAGAAGCTATAAATTATGTAAACAAACATCTTTTACTAAGTAAACATTTTATACTGCGAGATAATAATAAATTGACCATATTCAATCGACATGAAATATAGACGGGTTATATGAAAGTAACAACCTATTTAATTTAGTCGGATCATATTTTAACGACGCAAAGCGCTATCGTTTGTGTTTCTTGGTACCGGAACGCGTCCGTCGCAGGGATTGTAAACTATCGGGACGCCATTTTGAAATAAACGCGTCATTCGAGTTTCGAATGCGTACGAGTTACATGTCACTGATTCTGACACAGAAATGGAAACATCTGAATCTGACGAATAATTATTCTTAAATAATATATGTTAATTAATATTTGTTACTTAATAATTTATTAAATCTTAAACAAATTCATTTTTTTTGTTGGTCCAAATGTTGTGAACTCCTGAACCACTTGTTTACAAAATTTATAGCTTCTCATGACGGTTACTTTACTCGATTCGACGCGTTTCGGCTGTTTTCGACGCCAGGCTTTATTGGTATTAGCCGGACGACGTTCACATGACATCTTAACAGAATAAATGTTCTATCTATTCTTATGAGCTCCTTTTAAAAATATAATCCATCATCGAATCACTCATTTCCACAGAATTATACAACGCGACGCAAAGCGAGTGTTCTGCGGCGGCATTAGAACTAGCGGAACACGTGGCATCAGAGGCGCGCGAACAACTTCAGCATGGAGAAAACCATGCGGCGCTCTGTCAGTTACAAAGGGACATCGCAGGTCAGTACTTGTGTAAACAATTCAGTGTACTTCGTGAGAGAACAATGCACTTCTAAGGAGCCACTAGTCCGCGGCTCGAACTCGTTGGTGACGTGGCTGATAAGCATGCTTTAGTTTTATTTATTTAGTATTTATTTCTCTAGTTTATAAGTATTTAGTGAAATTGACAATGTTTTATGACGAAAACGAGCGCGTAAAATTTTATGAAAAGACCTTTGGGCGTATAGATAATTATGAAAAAACTACTGGATGTATTTATTCAAAATAAAGTTATTTGAATTCTTGAATAAATTATCCATCCGGATACGGTAACAATTTTGCCATTTTCATACTCGGGAAGCTATTTATTTACGCCCAAAGATGTGTTAACATTAGTGTTGAAATATGGAAGTTTCGATGCTCATAACTTCCAAACAAATATTTTTTTCCGATTCAGCTTCCGTACAGGGCTAGATAATGACGAGACAAATTGAAATAAATTTTAGTTTTGAACGTACACCGTCAAACAGACTCACTATACTGCGTTTGTATGGAAGAATGAGCGACTAGCGTGCCCTTAAAAGTATGTTGTAAAGTAAATAATGTGTGTCTGTTTACAGGATACGATAAATTACTGGTAGCGGAGCGGGAGTTTATCAGAATGGGCTGCATTTACAAGCATTCGTCGAGAGGACTACAGCAGAGAATGCTGTTCTTGGTATGTTATCTATTACGTATATGTTACGACACGCATATTAAATATTGACCACAAAACATATTTTCATTTCTTATTTCAGTTTAGTGACGTGTTAGTTGTGACGTCGAAAGCCGGCTCAACGCAGTTCCGAGCGCACTCTGCGTTACCGCTCCATGCGTTGGAGTTAAAACCTTCGGAATTACCGCATTCCTTCACACTTACCGGTAAATATGACACAAAAATACAAAAAAAATCAACAACAACAGATTTTTTATCACGATTTCAGGTTTGGTCCCACAGTAAAAGTTGTTCATAATGATGAGTACAATGACCCCTTAAAAGGATAACGGTGTTTAAACTTGCAACATGTATTATTACACTCATGAAGCAAGAGCACTGCTCCGTTATTTGTAATGCGTACTAATATGAAACAAAAGTTCCACTACATTGTTTCAACATGTTTTTTTTTGTTGCGAGAAACATGTTGCTGGTAATACTTCATAAAGTTTGAGTATGAAACATGTTGCTGCAACATTGTTATTTGCTATACATTTTGTTGTTGCGTAATGCACTCTCTTTAAAAAAAAATTTTCTTTACCTGTATTCACTAAAATAATATGCCATTTTGATACGCAGGCGAAGACATAAACCTACTTCTGAGCGCGACCAACGACTGCGAGTACTTGGGCTGGTACAACGCGCTGCAGACTACGATAGAGAACGCACGCGACAAGTACACCGACGTGGATGTGGAACTGACGCCTTATGAACAAGAGACTGGTATGTATTGCTTAGTATAGCTGTGCAAGGATCTATTAGCGCGTTGTCAAAATCGGAACTAATGCAGTCAGTTGAAGGAGGAGTTGAAAAAAGAGGAGTAAAGAAAGCCGAACTTGTTGTAAGGTACATTACATTTAACATTTTATTGACCTTTAGCCGAATGCTGGGCAATATGATGGTTTTCACACTCTCCACGCTATTGGCTACATCATTCGCTTCATTGTGTAAATCTGAAGGCCAATACGGTATTTTACTCTAAATGGGAAAAATCTAAAAATATATTATTTAGATAGCTTAGGCAAAAAGCTGACAGAAAAAGCTTTAGTTCGTAAAATGACAGTATAAATTTTAAAATTTAATTCATAGTTTTCAGTTTTTTAATCTGTTTTCTAACACCATGAAAGTAGCCGCCATGTTATTACGTCATTACGGTAGTATACATTTAAAACTGTCAATGTCAACTGTCAACTGATCTACGTATAAAAAGTGTTCGTTTACTAACTGACGTCATGACCACAGAGCGTCGTAAAGCCACAATATGGCGTCCACTGCGTCTAGCGTTTTCGCGCGAAATTTGAGAATGTAAAATTTAAATGCATTTTTATGGCATATAAGTGCCATATATGCCCCGTGTATAATGTATGATAGGGCCTGTTGCGTGATGACGATGTCTGTAATATGTTGTGTGTGTGTGTGTGTGTGTGTACAGAGTCCCCGCTGGCGAGCGCGTGCGGCGCGGGCGGCGCGGGGGGCGGTTTGGCGCACGTGTGCTGGCATCGCTTCACGTCGCTCGACACGCGGCATCTACATCTCGCTATGAGGGTACGTATCTAAATAATACCACTACTACAGACGGCAGCGTACTTGGAAGCCTCAAATGAACATAGTAGCCAAAATATGTTCGTCACCTTATGGGATATTTATGGTCTGCCCGATAGAATCTGCTTTACCGACTCAACATTATTATTGCGTCGTACCGCAGAATGACATTCAGCCATCTTCTTCGTCAGATCGTGTTCAGACTAATTAAAAATGTGACAATGACGGACTCTTATTATTCATTCATCATCTGCCTAGCCTTGTCTTTCCAGTCTAACCGGATGCAGCTGAATACCAGTATCTCTAGTAGTAGTAGTAGTAAAATCTGACAACTAGTCTTACCAAGGGGTATCGTGCTACCCGGTAACTGAGTTGTGGACGTCAGATAGGCAGTCGCTCCACGTAAAATACTAGTATTCAGCTGCATCCGGTTAGACTGGAAGCCGACCCAAACATACTTGGGTTAAGGCGAAAGCGCCAGGGTAGCCCGCGAAATTCAAAATTTCTTACGTTTTTTGCAATTTGTAGGTCAGTGTGAGCTTGTATGTTGATTAAAATATGATTCGCGGCCGTAGCTAATATGGCTTTACAGAATTATAATCATTAGAATCAGCAATACAACTCCTTATGTTAGCATTTACCTCAAACCTCATGACATCATGAAATCGCTAGATTTGAGGTAAATGCTAACTTATGGAGTTGTATTGCTAATTCTAATGATTATAATTCTGTAAAGCCATATTAGCTACGGCCGCGAATCATATTTTAATCAACATACAAGCTCACACTGACCTACAAATTGCAAAAAACGTAAGAAATTTTGAATTTCGCGGGCTACCGTGGCGCATCAACCTTAAGGCTAGGCAGATGTTGATGAGTCTGCTCAGTGCCGTAGCTACAAAAGGTATTACTTATTTGTGTCTTGACTCGATAAATGAAAGAATTAAAAAAAAAAACAAAAGATTTTCCAAAAACATATCACTATATTAGCTAACCTGATGCTTTACTTGACGTTTTTGTCCATAGTCGCGAAGTTTGGGCAATACGAAACACACCTTACGCCCGTTGGAGCAAAGTTTATTTTGTATTAGCGCAATAACGCGAGTATATTGTACAAATACGCCAAGTGCTAGGCAGAATAAGTGTTATCAATGACGGAATGTACATTTAATCAAATCATAATATTTATCTATTAATTATCATGATTTCACCGTACGATTTCAACTAAGTAACAAGTGTTTCCGTTCGCTCAGCTTAAAATATGTTTCTTTTTAGTCTACAAGTGTAATTTTTAGCCTTGTTTTAGTTTTATATATAAATAAACACTAAATGAGTGCAGTGATTATGTGATTATGTTCTTATAGTGAAATAACTCAGTTAAATAACATAAATCATTAACTTAAAAGTAGCCGTTACAATTAGTGCTGTTGTGATTTCAAAACCAGTGTTGACTTAAACATGCCTATGGTTTCCTAGAAAAGATTTAAATCGCTAGATTTCCCTTCACCATACTTAGTCACAAGTAAAATTGTCCATACTAAGAAGAGTGAGCTCACACATTATTAAATAACGTTTCCTTGACAATCTAGTGAAGTCACTGGTTCATTTTGTGTCAGAGGTCTCAAAACGAAGCAGAAATGCGACTATCTTTTGATGCAGTAGGGTGAATCTAACGATTTAAATCTTTGCCAGTGCCATTATTTTCATGACAACCGTCACTGAGCTATTCCACTGCACTTACAACTTTTCCGTCGCGAGATTTCAAGCGAGGCACACCCCAACGCCGCTCACCGCTTTAATAATACCATCACTTTATTCTATTTGGCATCTCTAGTCGCCTGATGCTCTGTCATCCGCTGAAAGCGATTTATTATCATAACTGACATTTTTAATTGTACTGACAAGAATGTCAACAAAAAGCTGCTCCGGTTGTTTAAATGATCTTAAGAGCAAAGAATGCTTGCAATGCTCGATTTGCCACAAAAGATATGATTTATTGTGTGCTAAAGATCGCGAAATTGTGTTTAAAAGTATGAGTATCATACAGAAATTAGCTTGGAAGTGTCCTAGATGCGTCAGTAAACAACCTAAGGACGATTATACAAATATTCCTGTTAGACGGACAAGGCAAGTGAGCCCCACGACCCCCCGATCGCTCTCACCCGCGGGCACCAGTGTCACTGCTCGCGCTAAGTCTAAACAGTCACAAAGCCACACATCAGTTCAAGCAAACGAAGACACGTTAATTCAGTTTTCGAGAGGCACATTGCGAGAAATGATTAAGCAAGAAATACAGAGTGCGCTTAAAGACTCAGTAACCGATCAGTTCGAGTTGGTCGCAGGTTTCAATGAGTCCTTTGATTTCTATAACAAAAAGTATGAAGAAATGAAGGCTATGCTCGGAGATAAATCTGATCGGATACAGAAGCTTGAAAAAGACAACTGCGGTTTACGGGATGCCATTCAACAACTTACTCAGCGTCTGAACTTGGTAGAACAAAATTCCAGGTCAGGTCAGGTAGTTGAGCTTCAGTGCGTACTAGAAAATGAAGTAGAAAAACAGGTTACCACCGAGCTGCAATCTCATAAGGTGATTAGTTGTGATATTAAAGGGATAATATAAATATTCGTGAACGGGCGGGCGCCGTCAGTAAAAACTGGTCATCTCTTAGCTGCCACGGCATATTTTAATTTAGTTATTTTTAGTTTTTATATTTTTATTACGGACGCTTTTAACGTGCACGTCTTTGCACATACATGTGACATTTTCTCACATGTATATTTTCAACATGGATGATGTAAACAATATTTTGATTTAAAGGAGTCAGAAGTTTGAGAAGAACGGGGAAGAAGCTCCATGGACGCTTCTTCCCCGTTCTTCTCAAACTTTAATGTGCACGCTGTGGTCTCCTATAATTAAAGTAGTACGCCAACTTATTACCTGATTTATTTATGCCCTTTATATCACGGTTTCAACCATCTTACTGCGACATTATCTTTTGTTGGAGATTCTAAATAAATAAATCAATCTATTTCCAGACGCAGTTATCCGGATACTTACTGCGCAAGTTCAAGAAGTCTCCGGGCTGGCAGAAGCTTTGGGTGGTGTTCGCGGTGTCGACGTTGTTCTTCTACAAGAGCTGGCAGGACGAAACGCCGCTGGCATCTCTTCCTTTGTTAGGGTAAGCTGCATGCAGAATGACATATTACTAGCCAACCGCCCCTGCTTCACACGAGTGCCGTGACGACATGGTAAAATAAAACATCGAGATATCTGTGCTTTATTTAAGTTAAATATTAATTTATCATACACGTAAACCTTCCGGAATAAATTTCCGGATTCCCGATTAGTGTTTCCCAAAGTGGGTGTTATCGCCCACTTTGGGAAACACTAATATGGACACACACACAGATGGACACGAAACGTGAATTTGTTAGGGTTCCGTACCAAAATGGTAAAAAGGAACTTATGCTGCGACTCAGTCTGCACATTCTCAAACATTTTTTTAGGCCGCATAGTTTTAGACTTTTGATGAAAAATGTAAAAAAAAAAATACACCCCCCCCCCCCCCCCCCCCCTAAGTATCTCCGAAGTTTGCAAAGAGAAAATACAGGGAAAATGAAACGATGTCTCTAAATAGCACACTTTTTCAGGAATCGGAACGGAACCCTCGGTGCGCGAGTCCGGCTCGCTCTTTACCGGTTTTGTTTTTTTTTACTTTGTACAGACTACTTTTTACTAGCGATATTGTTATTTTGCATATTTGACTGTATTCTTGTAACTATTAAGCGGATTACTGAACAACATTGCTGAATGTATATCTTTTTTCACAGGTACAGCGTGGGTGCGCCCTCGTCGGACGACAACATCGACAAAGACTTCGTGTTCAAGCTCCAGTTCAAGAACCACGTGTACTTCTTCAGAGCAGATAGCCAGTATACCTTCAATAGGTATGTCTTATTTGTATAATTATGGACACTATTGTATATATTGTAAAGTTTGGTGTGGTTAAAAATGGAAGATAGGACCACTGATTCTGCTGGTCCTTGTTGCAAAGTTTTGCTAGATTTATCTAACATAACTAACAGATAATATTTGACAGCTACTTTTAACGTTGCTAACCTTTAGAGCAGTGGTGGCCCAGTGGTAACGGCCGCGACTTACGAGTTGTAGGTCGTGGACTCGTGGAGCTCGCGCTTTGCTTTGAGTAAATAATTTCATCACCACTGCTCTCAGAACGGTGAAGGAAAACATCGTGAGGAAACCGGCATGTCCTAGAACCAACAAATTCAGGCAGGCGCTTTGCTTTGAGTAAATAATTTCATCACCACTGCTCTCAGAACGGTGAAGGAAAACATCGTGAGGAAACCGGCATGTCCTAGAACCAAAAATTCAGGCAGGCGCTTTGCTTTGTGTAAATAATTTCATCACCACTGCTCTCAGAACGGTGAAGGAAAACATCGTGAGGAAACCGGCATGTCCTAGAACCAAAAATTCAGGCAGGCGCTTTGCTTTGTGTAAATAATTTCATCACCACTGCTCTCAGAACGGTGAAGGAAAACATCGTGAGGAAACCGGCATGTCCTAGAACCAAAAATTCAGGCAGGCGCTTTGCTTTGTGTAAATAATTTCATCACCATTGCTCTCAGAACGGTGAAGGAAAACATCGTGAGGAAACCGGCATGTCCTAGAACCAACAAATTCAGGCAGGCGCTTTGCTTTGTGTAAATAATTTCATCACCACTGCTCTCAGAACGGTGAAGGAAAACATCGTGAGGAAACCGGCATGTCCTAGAACCAAAAATTCAGGCAGGCGCTTTGCTTTGTGTAAATAATTTCATCACCACTGCTCTCAGAACGGTGAAGGAAAACATCGTGAGGAAACCGGCATGTCCTAGAACCAAAAATTCAGGCAGGCGCTTTGCTTTGTGTAAATAATTTCATCACCATTGCTCTCAGAACGGTGAAGGAAAACATCGTGAGGAAACCGGCATGTCCTAGAACCAACAAATTCAGGCAGGCGCTTTGCTTTGTGTAAATAATTTCATCACCACTGCTCTCAGAACGGTGAAGGAAAACATCGTGAGGAAACCGGCATGTCCTAGAACCAAAAATTCAGGCAGGCGCTTTGCTTTGTGTAAATAATTTCATCACCACTGCTCTCAGAACGGTGAAGGAAAACATCGTGAGGAAACCGGCATGTCCTAGAACCAAAAATTCAGGCAGGCGCTTTGCTTTGTGTAAATAATTTCATCACCATTGCTCTCAGAACGGTGAAGGAAAACATCGTGAGGAAACCGGCATGTCCTAGAACCAAAAATTCAGGCAGGCGCTTTGCTTTGTGTAAATAATTTCATCACCATTGCTCTCAGAACGGTGAAGGAAAACATCGTGAGGAAACCGGCATGTCCTAGAACCAACAAATTCAGGCAGGCGCTTTGCTTTGTGTAAATAATTTCATCACCACTGCTCTCAGAACGGTGAAGGAAAACATTGTGAGAAAACCGTCATGTCCTAGAACCAAAAATTCGAAGACATGTTGTGACATCTACCAACCCGCACTGGGCCCGCGTGGTGGATTACAGCCCACTCCCTTCCGAAGAGAGGAGGCCTGTGTTCCAGCAGTGTGAACATTATAGGCTGATTAAACTTATGTTAACTTTTAGAAGGCACGCTCTTAAGTCATGGTATTTGTTTACAGATGGACGGAAGTTCTACAGACAGCAACTATGCGACCTGAACACGATTGAACATACAGCAGTATAACTAGATAGATAATTAGACAATAAAATACTATTAAAGTATACAAAAACACGAATCGATACAACATTGGTGCCATATAATAATGGCCAGATATATTTTTGTACGAACTTTACGAAGTGAATCTTGCCTGTATTTATTGTGTGAATAGATCGCTTTAGTATTAGATCAAGACTGAAGGATGTCACAGACGTGGATGCATTGTAGTCATAATATTAGGTGGCTAAAAAAAAAAAAAAAAAAAAATGGTGGAAATGTGGGGTGTGACAGACACCTATACGTACCCTTTGGGGAATTCAGAAGTGATGGAATGTTTATGTAAACACTAGCTGCACCCCGCGTAGACCGGCATAAAAGGTAGCCTATGTGTTAATCCAGGGTATAAGCTATCTACATACCAAATTTCGTTCAAATCGGTCCAGCTGTTTGAGCGTGAAGAAGTAACAAACATAAAAACACACACACACACTCATAAACATTCGCCTTTATGATATTAGTGTGATACAATTTTCTATGTATAAAGGTGGACAGGACCTGTTATTTTGTCGGCATATAAATTCCTATTCTAGTATTTCCTTCCTGGTTTAGGAAAACATGTCACGCTGTTTTAAAATTTTGACATGCTCAAACGCATCTGGTTTTAAATTAAAAAAAAAAAAATAACTTCATATATAAAATATGTTTACCGATTTTACTTGATTGGGAAAGTTTTAGATATCCTAGCATCATTCAGTAGCTATTTACCTTCCACTTTTTACTACTTTGGCTAATTGTATAAAAAAAAGTAACTTCGGAGGAAGGCCACGTTTAATATCTTAACAAACCCAACGAAAATACCTTTCGCTACGTTTTTAAAATGTACAAAGAATTTAAACTTTAAAATATTGTCCTTGTTATCGCTTAAAATGTTAGCAATATTATGTCAACAACCGTGAATTTTATCACAAATGTATGATTCATTGACATCTTAATTTTTTTATCATTATGATGGGTCTTGATTAGTGATGTTCAAATCGACTTTAAACTAAAAAACGTGTTATAGACTATAAACTATATTTTTCTAGCGCGCTATTTTATACGCTATCATTATAACGCGTTGTTATAAAACTTGGCCGCAGTCTGAACGCGGAGACATTATCATTTTATCTGGCAATACGCTAGTTATCTCGCAACTTCGCAAGTACTCGCAACGCGCTGTGCACGAAAGAATATAATAATATCTCATGTAGCGTTATAAATCAATGAACTTTCCTTCATACTTTCCAGGCTTAGGACTGTCTTTAATAAAATTGATTAAAAATCATACACATCATTTCTAAGGTCTCAAGTTAATTTCGACCTTATTGACATTTTACAAACCCTTTTTTTTTTGGTGCAGGATACTTGGTAAATGATCTGGAAGCTGAATTTAACAAAAAAACATGAATGTCAATAAGGTCTAAATTCGCTTGACACCTCAGAAAGTGTCTAGATTATTATGCACATCATTTCTAGGGTGTCAAGCTAATTTCGACCTTATTGACATTTTACAAACCCTTTGTTTTTTTGGTGCAGGATACTTGGTAAATGATCTGGAAGCTGAATTTAACAAAAAAACATGAATGTCAATAAGGTCTAAATTCGCTTGACACCTCAGAAAGTGTCTAGATTATTATGCACATCATTTCTAGGGTGTCAAGCTAATTTCGACCTTATTGACATTTTACAAACTATTTGTTTTTTTGGTCCAAGATACTTGGTAAATGATCTGGAAGCTGAATTTAACAAAAAAACATGAATGTCAATAAGGTCTAAATTCAGACCTTATTACGTAATAATAACAGATAAGAGATACCGCGGGCCGACCGGCCGACTGCCGCCCGAGTTCACACGATTTCGCCCAAGTGCCCCAACGCGCTGTCGGCGCTGTGACGCTATGAGTGAGACTAGTGAGACTATAAAAGTTATAAAGCTATAATGCTATCCCGCTCTAGCCACGTTGTGTAAGTTTAGAATTTGAGATGCCTAGTTTGTTGAAACGTTATATTTTTAGCGCGAAGTCAGAGTCGGTCCAACAAACGCTAGATGCTATAAATATATAGCGTGTTATTTTTTGACGCTAGACGTTATATTAACCACCACTAGTCTTGATTGATGTCATAAAAAGATTATGTGTTATTTTTTTCGTATTTGATTTGCTTCGATTCCCGTTTCAGGCAAGCGACTTTTCTAAATGTTTAAATGCAATTTCACTAACTTAAAAAAAATAATCGAATGTTTAAGTTAAACTTGGTAGCATCAATATTTAGGGTACTATCGGTGCAAAAATGAAGAAGTTGCATGCTTTTGAAATTATTCTTCTATCCTTGTAACGCAAAACTACTATAATTGTAATGATACTACATTTCCAGGGCCCGCTTCAACTTTCCACCCTGTATAATAATATATTTATTTTAGATTTGTGATAAGAATAAATTGGTTTAATTATGGACGTCACACATTAGTTCTTAGGTAAAGTATTTATATCTCACGAAGCGACACGCGCTTTACTTGTGTTTGCCAAGTGTACAAACACGCTGTGAGTGTGTGTTTAAACGCAGCTCTCGGTACCGTCCGAGACAATGACGAAGTCGGAAGTGTGTGTGTGCGTGTACGTGTGTGTGAGTGCTGACGCTACTCGCCTTCACGCACACGCGTGTTTGTACACTTGGTAAACACAAGTAAAGCGCGCGTGGCTTCATGAGATAAAAATACTGTAATGTAATGGCCGTAAATATTGCACATCTAGTTTTGGAAACAGTTCGGCAGTGTAAGAGTGCCGTCTCGTTCGATGTGCCATATTTACAGTGAGCTTCAAACTTTTTGGCAGTTCTGAAGTGCGCTACTGGGTGCCCAGTATCCCGCCGCTCGCCCCCGCGGTGACATCAATTTGTTACTGCGCAGCTACTCGCCTCAGAACCGGCTTGAAGTTAGCATCGGGCTGTACGCCCGAGTTCTCAACTGTGTATAGTTTCACTTTATGAAAGGGAACTGTCTCCTTGATATTTATAGATATCAGTAGCCTTCTTTCAGAGAAAAAGCTGAAATAAGCCTACTTATTATGTTGAAGGATATTAGAAGATTATTGGATTAATGTTAAGCAACATTTATTTGTACATAGGTCACGACGATGAATGAATGAATTTAACCCTGATTTTTGTATTGTTTGGAACGAAAAACTCGCCAAATAAAGGCATTGGCTGTGTGCTTCCAAAAGACCGAGGGTCATTCGGGCTCTGCTTTTGCCTTAAAAAATTAGTCCTTAGGGTCTCGACTTCCTGCCTCAAAATATTGGTCTTTCAAAGTCGAAATTGCGGTGTAGTAAAGAATTATAAGAGTACAGTTTATTGATAAGTAAGCAGGAGATATTGAGCTCCCGTGTTTAAACGAACGGCCTTTTAATTAGGTATTTCATTAATTTAATTGTAAAAGAATTTGGTAGTGGTCACTCGTTGGACTCTTAAGCGATACTGGTGGGTCCAAGAGATTGGATTTTGTTTAATAAATAAGTCGCGACTAGACTATTTTAAGGGCTAATTTTTCAATCGTTAGATAACTTTTATCTGAGGAATATTTCGGTTTGATAAAATAATCTATAGTCGGGTTTGTTCGAACACTTATAAATAGAGAACGGCTGGACCGATTTGCATGGTTTTTGTATTTGTCTAAGTCCCGAATAGCAGAATAGCTATTAAAAACATTGGGAAAATGAAAAAAAAAAGAAAAAAAAATCCAATACAAAATGTTCATGGGTTTCGTAACTGTCAAACATTTAATGTTCATCCCGTCCAAACGGTAAACTATCCTCAAATTAAAGAAATTATTTAAATAAAGGTTTCGAATCAACAATATATATCCACAATATTCGGATAATGGCGTATAAAACATCAAACATTCTCCAGATAAAAATTATCTGACGATTGAAAAATCGGCCATAAACAAAATAAAATCATTTGCAAAATGTCTGTCGGCTGTGTAGTATAGACTTTGGATAAGCTATTAACAACTTCACATTAATACGGTCAGTGGTTGACTATAAGCAATAAAGCATCACAGGTAAATAATATAGTTAATATAAGAATAATAAACGTATGTACTTTACTTTATAAAGTAAATAACTATGCGCGGTTGATGCCTCATCAAACGTTGAAATGGTACAAACGATACAATGAAAGTGAATGAACTGTACGATTGAACGAATGATAACCGACTGAACGATTTAGAATAAAACAATGAATGAAGCGCGAATGATACAAATCTGTATTGAAATCTCAAGGTTTTCATTTTCCCATTTTCATTGCAAAGCATATTTTGGAATTCCAAAAGTTTTACTTTAAGTATATTAAAATAATATGCATGATGTTAAATTACTTAATGAATTCATATTTCGAGTGCTATCATGTGTGAATATTCCCAAAGCTTTTATTTATAGATTTATTTATTAAGTAACAGTTTATGAGTTTAATAAAAAATGGAGGAATTATTAATAATTTAATTCACGTTTTAGTAATACAAGAAATCTTATTGGAAAAAATATCAAAATATTTTTCTGTATTCGTTTTTAATGTTTGCGAAATCAAAGAATTATGTAAAATATAAAAGATCTATTCGAAATTATAATTGAAATAAAAACATTCAAGTTCATTCGACGTTTTATTTCATAGATTCCATTTTAAAATATTTGTTCGAAATTACTTAGATTTAATTTGGCTTTGGCAACACCGAAGTTTCTAGACAATAAAATAATCTACCGATATAAATATGTAGAATGTCAGATCTTAAACATTAAATACATTATAAATGTCTACTTAGTACATATTATGTGTTACTAAAAATGCTTTTTGAGATCATACAGAATCTTTGGCATTGTCTGTTCTACTGTAAAGGTGGCACATTCATTTCCCTACAGTTATTCGAATTAAAGTAAAATGCTGTCTGATTTCTTAAAAACTACTATTATACCTAAAATATAGCAATCAATCAGAACTGATGGACTCTAGCGCCTTACAGAGAATCAATAAAATCTATGAGCGTATCTGTTGCAGACAACTAGCTTAATTAGCCTTTCAGTTAACCGCCTAGCCTTATAACTAAACGGCGCCTAGCCTAGCATTCAACTAGCGGTCTGAATTATATTCAATTATAGGTTAGGTTGGATCCTAACGCGCGAGCCGAATTGGTCGCAGTAACTAAGCCAGGGCACCCCGACCAAATGTGTTAGGTTAGGTTGGAACTGACCAATCGGCGCCGAGCGAGCGAAGCGAACGGTGCGCGATACCGGCCAGCGAGCGCTATTTCCTAAGGCTAACCGGCTAATTGATCTACTTGGCTGCTACATCTTCATTTCACAAAATGGTCGGGAATACTACAACTTGATCAATTCTACGATTATGTCACGAAATAAAGCTTTTGAACACCACATGAACTTTGGACCAAACTACATTTCATGTTCGTGATCCGTCTGTAAGGCGTCTGCATCCCTATTGAACTCCATGCCTGTACGATACTAATCTCTGTTTGGTCCCACAGCCGGAGTCCAAAAGTTTTAACTGATTATACAAAAATATCTAACAATATTTACATCTTCAAACGCTCAGCGTTCTTAAATAAATAAGATTCCATAACAAAATAGGTAAACGGGCACATTTTGAGTTTCCGCAATAATTAAAAATCTATGTAACTAGGTAAGTATAATGGATGTACTAAGTTTAAAAAATGTCACAGAGTAATAATAATTGTCATTGTGTTAGTTAGTAAAAATAAATAACTTCTAAAAGATTCTATATGTACAAAATACATTGATTATGGCAATTTGTGTTACACATAACAGAAATAGATGCACCTCCCGCTATTCACAAGATTTTTTTACACAATTTGCGCATAATGTGACAGCCTCTACCTAACTTTTAAAATACAATAGTAAACTTAATTAGCTGCACATCACAGTCATGTAAAGGTGCAAATTAAAAATGCCTATATTTCATAACATATTCGCCTAATACAGCACGGGAAGACAAGCTACAACGGAAAAATTTGACGTAAACCGAGGTGTTATAAAAGTAGGTATGGCAACATTAACATAGCCTAACTGTAGCAACATCAATACCATCATAATTCCCGCCTTTTTTCTAACCTATACTATCCTTTTGGTCACCCCATAGTCTTGCACACCTCTCTCTGTTACCTTCTAGTCAACCAGAACTCAAATTGGCAGCAAGAAATGTCCCAAAATTATAAAACAACCATCACATTTCAGTTCACATCCTAGTCGAGACTGCATCGCCATTCTCTTTGTTCTCTCCATCCAACTGTTCTTTGCTGCGTTTCTCTTTATTCCTACTTTTGAATATGGAAGCATTGGTTATGGACCGGATGCGGAAGGAGCCGGGTGTGCCGTTGCCTATGGAGTTGCCGGAGCCCTCGTGTTGTTGGTGCCGGATGTTGGGCGACCGGTCCCTAGGCCGCGTTCTTGATGAGAAACTTGCTGCTTTTAGTCGGGCTCCTGTAATGAAGATTGGATATTGTAAGCTACGGATATCATAGTAAGAGGTAAACGGACAACTCTGTTTAGCATCTAAGGTAAACTAAGCCTCAGGAACCTGCCAATGTACCAACCTCCTGGTCCTCAACCAACTAAAGTTCTGATCCTACTGACACTAAACGAGCCACTAAATTGAGGATAAAGATCAGTAAATGATTCATATACTTAAATCTTTAAATCCACTAGTTGGGTATCAAATAAGGCTGACTGCAGACTACCGAGTGCTATTTCAGGCTGTACTCTTGTCCTTTCAAAGTTTACCCTATCGTGGCACTTGTTTGTACCTATATAGGTACTCACCTAGCCCCAGCTTGGGCTGCTTATCCCGCGGCGGCAGGCAGTCGTGCGGCGCGAGGTGCGGGTGGGCGCCCCCCGTGGGGGTGTGTGGTGCCGACAGCGAGGCGGGCGGTGCCGACGTGATGTCCGCGCGACGCACCACCAGGCTGCTCGAGTGCGGCCGGATCGCGCCCAGCTCTAACTCGTTGCCAGTTCTGTGGTGGAAGATATTGGTAAGTAAGAGAGTTTTAAATATTGAGCCTAAGACGACGTTCGCACGGACGTAAAAATATCGCGGCGATTTTGTTTCGTGCACTGGATTTTCAACGCTCTGCTTTTTTTTGACGCGCGAATGCGCTCTGTTGTTGTTAGGTTGGATTCTCGAAGCTCGGATGAATGATGATGACGAGAGTTGGAAATCCAGTGCGCGATAAAATCCCGCCGCGATATTTCTACGTCCGTACGAACGTCTGCTTAATATACATTTTTTTTATTGCTGACTGGGCCTGCTCCTGACCTCGCTCTGATCACGCCTGATGGAAAGCGATGGATGAGGTGTATGATGGAACGAGCGTGCCCACCCGAAGATGCTTGTTCACTCTTGCTTTTGCTTGCTTTGATTAGTATGTTGTGTTACTTATACAACATAATAATTCTGTATGAGTATTTGGTGAATTTCAACCAATTCCTTTGATGAAAGTATGTAGGTACTCACGCAGAATGGTTTCCAAAGAAATGTCTGTCGAGTAATGATTGCGCCAACTCATTCAGAGCAGCTAAATGCACGCCAACATGCTCGAATGAACGCCACAGGGAATCATCGTACCTACGCTATTTTGAACTGTTTTGCAGTGTTGTGATTTAGTTTATTATGAATTTATTAATGAAAAACTACATGAGTCTTCAGCTTTGTGTATTTGGCACTAACGGATTGCCGTTCAGGTTAACAAGGGGCAGGTGAATCTAAGAACAAACACCTAAGCGAAAAACTTAAACATATGCACATAGGTAAGTTTGTATGACACGGTGTAATTTCTTTCAGTCGGTGTACAGAGGCCAGCACATCAAGCTACCCCAATCTGTCTTTCTTTGATAGTTTTGCAACTTTACTGCAAAGGAATAAAGTTCATATTCAATTGGGAAAATTTGACAGATTGGAGTAGCTTGATGTGCTGGCCTCTGTAACTACCTAATTTGATTTCGAAATCTTGGAAATTTATTTTTTTATTTATTTATTCATTTAAAAGGAGATCGTGGCTAAGTAATTACAGCCGTACGGGTCGATCCATCAGGTTAAGGTACGCTTGCCGGGGTTGGTCAGTGGATGGGTGACCATCTTTACACACCGAGACTCCTCCGTGCCTCGGAAAGCACGTTCAGCCGTTGGTCCCGGCTGTCATTCGTGGATCTTTGACAGTCGTTACGGGTCGTCAGAAGCCCGAAAGTCTGACAAGCAGTCTTACCAAGGGGTACCGTATTACCCAGTTACTGGGTTGTGGAGGTCAGACAGGCAGTCGCTCCATGCAAAATACTGGTATTCAGCTGCATCAGGTTAGACTGGAAGCCGACCCCAACATAGTTGGGAAAAGGCTAGGCAGATTTGATTCATTTAAATAATGCATATTTACAATATTAAGACTTAAACTAAAATGGTAGGTATATAATAATGGTATTAACCTGAACTAGGATAAACCTGTATCAGATACACTTTATAAGCAAATTAAGAAATGTCAAAATTGATTGATGCTGTTACTTACGTCGTCACATGTCGTGTCCGCGCTCGTCGCAACTCAGACCGTCGTTGTGAGCCACTCGGCGCAGTGTCCGCTCGACTCGTGCGCACGCTGCCACCGCGTTTAGCTACAGTATAATAAACAATATGTAAGCAGTAAGAATACAGCTTAACAGTTAAGTCGGCGAAAGAGTATGAACCATTATGTATCTGATACATCCAACCAACACGAAGGACCAGAAAGTGTAAATTTTGGTCCTTCGGGGCGGGACCAATAGCAGCCTCTTAATAATCCATCGTAGTACTTACGAACAGCCGAAGTATCGAGTGGATGTGTGTAGATGCGCTTGCGAGCTTGCAGCATGGTGTAGACGAGCGCTGCCAGGGAGCGCGGCGGGGCGGGCACGGAGGGCCGCGCGGGCGCCGCGGGGGCGGCCCCGCGGGCGCGTGTGACCCACCACGTCTCCATGCGACCTTTGCCTTTTACTTCCACGTTGCCGCGACGATCGAGAGCGTAGCCGCGGAGTTCTAATAGCTGTTTGGTAAGATTTCTCATTATTATTTAAGAGGATACATTGAAGCATAGTTTAGCTTGGCGTGTACGTGAAATGGCGTTATGGCTGACTAGTTTGACGCGCGAGACAGAAGACACTCACGCGCAGCGGAACTAAACGCACTTCGTTTAAATGTAGATTTAAGTAATACAAAATGCTATACTTTAAATCAATTTTTAGCTTAGCGAGTTCTTAACATATTTAAATGCGTTCGATTTAAATTAAATTTTAAAGCAAATTGTGGAGCTGTTTAAAAATAAATTATTCCAAAGTAGCACCGTCTATTTTCTGTTATAAAACAGAAAATAGACGGTGCTACTTTGGATTTTTTTTCTAACGAAAAAATTTCAAGTAGGCAATATTATATGGTTAAACTTAACACTTAAGGAAAATCCAAATGATTTAACCTTCTAACTACATATGGTTTTTTTTTTAAAACACAAAATTTATCGATCGATTTACCTGAATAATTTTGTAAACGGACCAGAAATTAGTTAGATGGATCACGTAACGATTTTTTTTTGTGTCTGAGCACCATGGGCACTAAAGCCACGCTGCCGGTCTGCCACTGCTGACTAGATAACCTTAACACAATGGCATGAGCTATTTACTAAGCTCGATCCCAAAAAAAGCGGGTGAATGACCAACAGTAGGCGAAAAGCTAACCTGCTTAGTATACTTGGTGACTTGTATCTTGTCCATGGCACCGGTGGTTTCCATGCGAGACGCCTCGTTGACAGTGTTGCCCCAGATGTCGTACACCGGCTTGCGAGCGCCGATCACACCGCCCACGAGAGGACCGCAACTTATCCCTGTTAAACAAAACAACACATCAATTAGAAATAACGTTAAAGTTAGCCAAGTTACCATAAAATGCATTTAAGGGGATAAAATACAAGGATAACGTTTTGCGTTTTTAAAATTCCTATAAAACCAAATGTATAAGGTTAAATCATATGGATTTTGCATATGTGTTATTTGACTATATTGTCTACTGTTGTACTAAAACTGAAACATGACTAGGAATTTTTTAAGGTAAATTAAAAATTAATTTAAGTATAGCATTTTGTCATAAATCTACATTTAAACGAAACGCGTTTAGTTCCGGTGCGCGTAAGAGCCTTCTACCTCTCTCGCGTCAAACTAGACAGCCATAACCCCATATCACTTACACACCGAGCTAAAACGGGACAGCTGATATTGGTCATCACTTGAGAACGGCTGGACCGATTTGGCTATTTTATTTATTTATTTATTTATTTAAAACTCTTACACTATCATTACAGGTTATAAACCTAATGCGACAGCTAAGACTACTTGTAATAATTATTATTTATTTAAAATAACCTTACATTACTAACAATTACACACTAGTACATTAATACAAAATTACTGATAACTAAAAGGATACCAGTAACCTTATACAAAATTAACTTAAATATGTTTAACAGTCAAAAATTAAAAAGTAAACAATAAAAGAAACATTAAACACAAAATGAACAATAAACCTAAAATTACACTAATTAATGCTTTCGTAACATATTATATTTAATGTTACCTTTGCAAGTTCACTAAAGCAACACGAAAAAATGTCCAACCTATTCTGAACTCCGTTAACAGTACGAATTGCTCGCGTGAGAGGGCATTTATGTTTTAAAATGTTCGTAATAGTCGAAATCTGGCATTTAGAGTACTTTTTGCAGCCTACCCAAATGTCCTTGTCGCTCCTTAAGTTCTGATTTGAGTTACACGATTACTGACAAATGCGTGCACTGACTGGACAGGTCCACTCAATCTGTGCGGTTCTTTCCTCAAAAGACCATTTCAGACATCAATCTACATAATGGTCTTCTGATCTGACCAAGATTATGTCTGGACTTAAAAAAGAGACTGTGACCTCTGCGGCCCTTCTTCTCAGAGTAGTCAGATAGGAAACGTCGACCTCATCTAGTTTTTATTAAAAACTAGATTTTGCCCGCGGCTTAGCCCGTGCATGTATTATACATAAAAAAACTTCCTCTTGAATCACTTTATCTATTAAAAAAAACCGCAACAAAATTCGTTGCGTACCTAGTTTTAAAGATCTAAACATACATATGGACAGACAGACAGCGGGAAGCGACTTTGTTTTATACTATGTAGTGATATGATTGACGTATAAAAGTGTTTGTGTACAAACCTACTTACAGAAATAAAATCATTTATCATTTAAATTAGGTTTTTATGGACAGAAAAATTGGAAAAGTTTCCCGGAAAATGGAAATTCGGGAAAATGTTAAAATGGCTTTTCTGAATGGGATTTTTGTATGAATTATTAAAAGGACGGGACAACGTCTGTCGGGTCAGCTAGTTAGTAAAAAAACATCTCTCACCTACTCTTAGCCGGAATTTGTAGAAGCTATGCTTGCTGATGTCTTCCAGCGCTTCCCTCAGGGCGAAGGCATAGTCGACCAGCGCGCATAAGTGTTCACAGTTGTCCTCTCCAGTCTAAAAAAAGAAACGAAGACGAAATTTTTCGTGGATGGTGACAGAAGTAGTAATTTTCAAAATCATGAGGTGCTACTTGATATTCCACAAGGCTGCCAAATCCAAAATACAGAAAACAGCTTAAGAGACTAAGGAGATTTTTTATGAAAATCTGACTTTCTTATTTGAAAAACGAAAAATAAATAAATATGAGATAATAATTAAGAAAAAGTTACCTTATTGTGGTTAGGATTGAGTCCTGAAGCAGCCATGTAGGTCGCAGCGATAGTCTTGATCTTCTCAATGCATTTGAATCGCTGCTGCATCAGCAACTTGTCAAAATCAACTGTAAATTACAATATAAATTAAGATTTTCTAATTAGCGACCACAGAAACATTTTTCATGCATTGACGAGAACCAAGTTAACAAGGAATTTTTCGTCAAGAATAAGAGCAAAAAATTTGTCTTTTTTGAAGAATCAATCCATAGTCCAAAATTATTGATCCATTATGAACGACTTTAGATGAAAGTAGACACGTTTGCCAGAAGCGATAAAGAGGTGAAAACTAAGTTAACTAAAGAAGCCAGTAGATCATCAAGGACATAGATGCAGATGATGTGTGATTTATATGCTAGAAAGTGACAAATTCTATTTTGACAGAATCCAGGAAGAATAAGCAGGAGTATAGATGTGTTCGGTTGGTACATTACAAATGATCTCGTTGAGCACGCGCATGCACTCGACCGCCTTCTCCTCCGAGTAGAACTCGTCGAAGTTCGGGATGCCCGCGAACATCACCCCCACCTCGTCGCGCCATTGAGAGTATAGCTCCTGGAAATTATAGAAGTATTAGAATTATTGCGGAAATTTAACCAGAATTACACCTAAAGAGAAAAGCTAGCGACGAATATGAAGAAGCCAATAAATAATATAATATACGGAAGCCAAAGAATATCTCGAATTTTGAAAGTCCGATTTTGTAAAACTACATTAATCAATCAATCATTATTGTCTTGAGATTTTTAAGGCCCTGGTTCCAAGCTTGGTTTAGCTCGGTGTGTAAGTGAAATGGCGTTATGGCTGTCTAGTTTGACGCACGAGATAGAAGATTCTCACGCGCACCGAAATTATGTCGTAAAAGTGCAAATAAAATCGTATAAAATTAGAAATTAACTATTTAATAAAAAGTAATCCATCACTGGATGCAGTTTGGATTTTGACATTTCATGGTATATTTTTAATTATAATTATAATTGTTAATGAAGGGATAAACAGCTTTTAAAGATTTTTAAAAGGTATGTTTAAAGATTTTTTTGGTGCATTAAAATATGTATAATTATGTTTTGGCTTCCATCACTGTATGCAAAAAGTACTTGAAAATATCATATTTTTTTTACATGTCAAAATTATTTACGGTTTATGAGATAAATAGCTTTAAAAAACCACCTTTTTGATCGTTTTCAGGAAATCTGCGCCTTAAACAGATTCATTTGAATCTTCTTTCTGGATAAAGAAAATGGATTTAAGGACCACGAATATGCTTTCTATATTCGTGGTCCTTAGATCCATATTTATCCACAAACACGATCAAACAAGGCATTGCCATAATCTTTAAAAATAATATTAGAAACACAAAAAATAGTTTTCAATTTTTTCTACTTACATCAGGACACCAATCTTTACTAAGAAAGTGAACTACGACGTGGTCCGGCAGTATATGCTTTAACAGATGTCTGTTCGTCTTCTGCGTGTCCTCCATCTCGTCCAGGTCTGTCTCCGCCTGCAGCTTCCAGATGAAGTCCAGGCGTGACGTCACTTCCACCAGCCGCCCGTGGTATATCACCACTACCAGGAATACTGCCATCAAAATCAGCATTTGCACGTACGCTGGTAGTGTGCTAGAAAATGAGTTTATTTTCAGAAACGTACAAATTCCAAATATGCTGAAAATATGAGATAGTCGCCAAGAATTCAAAAATAATTCTTCCTAATGGCCAGATTTACCTACACGATGCCATTTTGTTGTGGCATAGCATAAGTTGAAGCAAAAATAAAAATCGAACCGTTTAAACAGTGTTTAGACGGTGCAAGTCATATGCAATTTATTTAATTTATATTTGCAATAGGGCTTTACTTGCTAGAGCAGCTGGAAAAAAGAGTCAAAATAATTTACATTAATAAATACACGATCATACCCGATTTTCGATCTACATAGCTATTGTTCTGTAACAGGCTCGCCACTGGCAGATTCGTGATCGACTTGGGTAGGCTGAATGTAAGAAGTAATTAGTTTCGGGCAGGATGTAAAAATATAGAGATTTGGCCCGAAATCTTTATTGGTCTCCTTTGAAACGAAGCTGAGCCAGAATGAACAATGAAATAACAATAAGCATAATACTCACGTGTTCGTACTTGCGTTATAGTTCTTGTAGTTGTAATAAAGTAGCAGCAGGATGCAGTACATCATGACGTTGACGGTCGCTAGCAGCGTCTTTATCATGTAGTACAACTTGAGCACCGAGGTGAGCGCGACCAGGCATAGCACCCACGTGAACACCACGTATTCTGGACGATAACATTCGTCTGGAATGGATTATGGCGGTGAAAGCTAAAATTATTTACTAATAATACAGTAGCGACCCCACGGACCCTTTCTCCCGGGAGGAGTCTTGTTCCTCATTTCTGGCTTGCCATTATTGGCTGGCTTGAGTGGAGATTCGCAAAAGCAGACGTGCTCGAAGGAAGGAAGTATTCCAGTAAGTGCTGGTAGGGATCTTGAATGGTAAAGAGATTGTCCTGATAGCTGTGGAATACCTCTCCACTCCTCAAGCACCTCAGGATATATAGACCTGTTGTTGCTACATCACTAAGTGCTAGCGGCAGTTTCCGGGGGGCATTATTGAGTATGCAAGTCACTCCCTGCCATTTCTTCCGTGTATAATAAAACATTGATCAGGCAGGGGCCATAGTCCTTTCATAGTTCTAGGTAACCAGTCCACTTTAGCCATTCAAACACATATTCCAATATCTTTGTTTCCATATCCTGCAATAGTTACACCAACCGGGGGTTGTCCTTGGGTGGACTTGCATAGTGCGAACAGGGATAATCGTCGGTTGGTGCCTCATTTCATAAAAGCGTCTAACGGGCCTCTGCGCGAGTTCTGCGCGAGTGTGTGTGTCTGTGTGCCCTTGTACGCCTTCCAAAGGTCCAAATATTATTAGTCGGGGTTAGAAGAACTGACAGTTTAAAAAAAGAGGTGAAAATTCTGTTGATACACTATTTTTGTCAAACGGTGGGAGAAAACCGGGAAAAGTTTTCATGTTCTGTTGTGAACGTTAGGTATTAGATAAATAGCAGTAACGTACTAACCTAGATCATTCCATTCAGTAGTATAGATGGGTTCTGTGGCGTTGCATGTTATATTTGATGCATTCGCGTCTTGCTGAGGCTGGGGAATAAACGACGGCGGACACACGTAGAGTTTTATCGTGCTGCAAAGAAGAATATAATTATTTTAACGTGATGTTGACAATCTTTTAGAATCTTTTTATGTACCAGTTAGGTAACAATAACTGGCAATATCAAATCATGGTATTATTATTATCATCAACATAAAATCGGCTAACTAATAACAGCCTCACGGATCGATCGATCAGGTTAAGCTACGCTTGCCACGGTTGGTCCGTGAATGGGTGACCATCTTTACATACCAAGACCCCTCCGTGCCTCGGAAAGCACGTTAAGCCGTTGGTCCCGGCTGTCATTCGTGGATCTTTGACAGTTCGTTACGGGACTTCAGAAGCCCGAAACTCTGACAACCAGTTTTACCAAGGGGTATCATATTATCCAGGAACTGGGTTGTGGAGGTCAGATAGGCAGTCGCTCCATGTAAAATATATATATATATATATATATATATATAGATATACCTATGGGCACATTGTGGCTCCATCGTGCCATATAGGTAGTAATTTGTTGATCCGGGTGGTATTTGTTGATCCAATGCTAGTCAAACCATACCTAAGTGGCTCTGTTTGGAGCCACAAGTGTTAACGCGAGTAATAATAATAATTAAGACATTTTTATACAAATCCACCTTTTTTGCATTTGAGCACTAGTTGATCCGATTCAAATGGGCCAATCAGAGCACACCATTTTTCACGGGCTTAGTTATTGGCTACTATAGATAGATACAACATGGATGGTATTCAAACAAATTAATTCTTGCATTATACAGCGTGCCGCCGCTATCGCGACATTAACTTCAGACGCGAACATGGTTCCGCGTTTTCGTTTTCGGAGGGTTTGGTGAGTACTGGTGAGAGGGGAACGGGAGAGGGTGGTGAGGAAGGGGCGGGGGTGAGGAGTGGAGGGGGTGGTAAGGGGGATAGGGGGAAGAGTTGTGAGAGGGATAGAGTAATGAGGGAGAGGATGTTGAGGGGGAGAGGGATAGGAGGCACCACTGTGAAAGGCAGAGGGGGAGGTTGGGGAAAGGGGATGCGTCAGGGGAACGGGTATTAAAGGTGAGATAAGGAAGGGAAGGGGGCGAGAGGGGAGGAGGATACAGGGAGGGGGAGAAGGGGAGGGTGTTGTGAGTACTGGTGAGAGGGAAGAGGACGGGGGAATGGGAGATGGTGGTGAGCAAGGTGGGGGTGAGGAGGAGAGGGGATTGTGAGAGGGGAGGGGTGAGGAGTGGTGGGAGGGATAGAGTAATGAAGGGGAGGATGTGGAGGAGGGATGTTTTGAAGGAAAAGGGACGGGAGGCAGTAGTGGGGGGGAGATGCAGGGGGAAGAGTGAGGAGGAAAGGGAGGGGAGGCAGTGGTGAAAGGCGTAGGGGGAGGTTCGGGGAAAGGGGATTCGTGAGGGGTTCAGAGTGAGAGGGAGAGGTGGGGGGTGTGAGAGGGTAGAGGGAGGGGTGAGATAGAGAGGGGAGGGGGTTGGTGAAAGGTGGGCAGAGAGGGGACATAGGGAAGGGGTCAGAGGTGGGGTGAGAGGGACGAGCGCCTTTACACGTTAAAGTTGATTTTTGTATAGCACTGATTCATTGAAGAAACCCTGCATGACAGAAGTGACATGATGAAAAATAGAAAGTCGAAACGGCACAAAAACCAGAAGTTAACTCCAGTCGTGCGTCGGAGCTAAAGCACACACTTTTTTTTGTAAATGCATACTTTTATAGATAACTACACCCAGACTGAGGACATACAGACATGTGCTTGCACACAAATACTTGTCCTGGATGGGATGTGATGGTATGGAATCGAACCCACGACCTGCGGCATGATAGGTGGTATTTTAACCAAATACGCCATTGTGGCCTGTCACTGTCAGAATGCTTCTCTGTTAATGGTGTTGTCACATGTAACATCAAGTCACAAAAGCGCACAAAAGCTTCTCTATTATCTCATCATCTATACCTCATCATCATCATTTCAGTTGAAAGACAGCTGCTGCTGCTTTCTGCTGGACATAGGCCTCTCCCAAGCACCGCCACTTCGACCGGTACTGTGGTTCCCGCATCCAGCGGATTCCTTCTTGCGATCTTTACAAGGTCATCGGTCCACATTGTGGGAGGCCTTCCAACGTTACGTCTTCCGGTACGCGGCCGCCTCTCCAGAACCTTTCGGCCCCATTGGCCATCTGTTCTGCAAGCAGTATGCCCTGCCCACTGCCACTTAAGTTCGGCAATTCTTTGGACTATGTCTTCCCGAACGCTGCCCAGCCGAGTCGTATTCGACGATTGACCACTTTCTCGAAATTGGACCTATCTAACTGGACAGTTTGTCCTAAGCAACATACTCGTCCACAACTTCGAGTGTAGTGTCTCCGATCTTCATGAGAGTGGGTGCTACATGGGCATTTGACGTGACCATCCATCCATGTCTTATCCATGTTCATTTAAAGACCCACTCTTTCGAAAGCTCTACTGAGGTTATCGAGCGTTGTACTAAAGTCCTCCGTAGTCTCAGCCATGCCTACTATATCGTCGGTAAAACGAAGTTGACTGACGTACTCGCCATTGATGTTGATGTCTAGACCTTTCCAGTCCATAACCTTGAAGGCATCCTCCAGTGCAGCGGCGAACAGTTTCGGAGAGATAACGTCTCCCTGTCCCCCTCGCTGCAGAAGGATAGGTTTGGAGGTACGGTCCTGGAGTCGGACTGACGTAGTGGCGTTTTCGTACAGACACTTCGGCCGCCTAGACCGCTAAACGTAGAGAACTGAAAAAACTCCTTGCAGTAATGCATACTTAGGTTGATCCACTCGATTTTATATTCGCATTACTTCATACATTGTTGGATCCGCCACCATACTCGAGGTGACTCTTACAATGTTCGAAGCATTACGAATATAAAATGTACTAGATCAACGTACGTATGCATTTCTTCAAGGAGACTATAATACGGAACCACATAGTACTTATAACCAATCGAGGTGGATCTGACAATGTATGAAACAATGCGAATATAATTAATCGAGTGGATCAACGTATGTATGCATTTCTGCGAGGAGAGTTTAAAACGGAACCACATAGTACATATAACCTCATGTTGGAGGTGGATCTAACAATGTATGAAGCAATGAGAATATAAAATCGAGTGGATCAACGTTTGTATGCGTTTCTGCAAGGATAGTATAAAACGGAACCACATAGTACTTATAACCTCATATTCGAGGTGGATCTAATAACGTATGAAGCAATGAGAATATAAAATCGACTGGATCAACGTATGTATGCATTTCCGCTAGGAGAGTATAAAACGGAACCACATAGTATGCTGTGCGTGGTGCCGCACCTCTTAGTAGAGGTGGATCTAACAATGTATGAAACATTGCGTATAGAATATCGAGTGGATCAACTTATGTAGGTAGAAAATTATCATCATTTTTATGCAAGGAGTGTGTAAATCAAAAAAATAAATGTTAGAAGTATCTGAATATCACTGTATATGGAGCCAATAAGTATTGGTGTTCAGATAAAATTCGGAGCCAACAAGTATTGTTGAGTATAAAAAAATTGACCGTTACGGATCCACTTTTGTTTAGATGCTAGAGTAAAAAAAGTGTTGAGTATAAATATATTTCTGCAAATATATTTGGCAACATCCCCAAGTGGAAGGCGACGTTGCCACTCCGCTCGAAAAATATTAAACCGGAGTCAAGTTATTCCGCTCGAAAGGTGGAGTCAACAATGCATTGGCTCACTGCTGGATCAACTAAGTGTGGGAAAGGGTGTTTATATATATATGTATTCAGCTGCATCCGGTTAGACTGGAAGACGACCCCAACATAGTTGGGAAAAGGCTAGGCAGGTGATGATCATAAAATATTTGGATTTTGGCAACCCGTCTTGAGCCAGCGTGGTGATCAATACTCGTGCCTTCTGTGTATGAGAAGAGGTCTTTGCCCAGCAGTGGGGCAGTGATAGACTGGTTTTATTATAGAACTAAACTGTACATTTTACATTAGCTCAATATTCAGAAAAATTGGTATCTTGGATTGTCGAGTGTATGACGTAACGCAATGAAACTATCCGACGCAAAAAATACAGTGGACACAGAAGGGTTTAAAGAAAAATTTTAACCGAATAGAATAGTAAAAAATAGTTTGATATTCCCAATAAAAAATTTGGAAGTAACTCCACAAAAATAAACTTTGGCGTGTTCGACGCCAAAATCTCTGAATTTTCAGCGATAACGATATTCTTTTTTTTAAGAATGTGATAGAATTAGCATTTTTTTAAAACTTTAACCGGACAATTATTTAATTTATTGTGGATATTCTGAATAATCTAAAGAAAACCCGGAAAATAAATACACATTCGCAGCTTAGTCACATCTCGGCAACACAAATATTATTTTAAATTGTCAACCTTATTTCAAGCAAACTAATGGTGACAATAGATTACGCGGTTGTGTGTCGTTTAAAATCGTAGTCAGTGCAAATGATTTTGTTAGCGTGAAATTATTTATTACAGCATAAGTAGTATCATAATTATTCATTCTGCATGTTAGTCGTTTGTTGAACGATGCCTTACCTGGATATAGACATGGCAGTGATGAAGCAGCAAATGTGTATATTCCTGATTGTTCGCGTCGAGCTGAGGTAGGCAGAGATCTTGGAGAGGCGCGGCAGGATCCCGGGGAACTCCTCCAGCATCACCAGCACGAAGGAGAGGGTGAACGGTACCGTCATCGACATTAGGATTACCACGAGGTAGGGGCAACTGTGGCGGAGGAAATAGTAACATTTAGAACAACAAACATTAGTGTTAATCAATACTTGATTTGATAAACCTTCAGATGCGTAAACCATAGATTTATAAAAAAAGGACCGCGCCACGCATATCAAAAGTGAAGCACGGTAAGTATGCCGGACCGTTTGTACAAACACGCCTCACGCACACATTTACATCATAGTATGCCGACCGGCCGCCATTACGTAACACGAACGACAGCGTCTTTGCAGGTACTCAAATCACGCACAAATAGATCGGTACGGTGCTTCACTTTCGACATGCATGGCGCGGAGTCCTCCTTTTTTATACGTATATGGCGTAAACATCAACAATAAAGGTTCAAAAGATTTAGGCAGCCTATACCTTTATTCTGGTTAACCCAGATTCTCGTTTCTTGAGGGTAAGATTACTTGGTTAGAAAGTTCAATAGCTTAAATCTTTTTAAAATTTCGAGGCCCATTTAGCAAAATAACGTTTGGTGACGAATGAGAAATGGAGTAATTTTTGTCCTAATTAAAAGTAAAGCAAATGTAATAATGCTTTGTACACACGGCTACACATCAAGCTATACATTTCCAGTTTACACTGACCTCTCATTGCAAGGAAATCCTATACAATTCGAGATCAGCTTATACTGGAAATGTGGGTATAGCTTGATCTGTAGCCCTGCGTACCATTCAAAATGATCTTACTTGTAATGCACCAAGGACTGCACAGCGACTATGAACAGCCAGAGCACCAGGCAGCACATGACATTAGACTTGAAGGTCCTCTCATCGAGCTCGCAGAACCTCTCCTCGAGCGAGGGTCGACGGAACCGCAGTGACCAGCCGTGCATGTTACTCACGCGCATGCGACGATTAGACTTCACTTCGATCGAGTGGTTTATTATGTCGTAGTCCTGCAAAGAAGCCATTGAATTTTTTGTCAAGATAGTGACGGATGCTGGAGCAAAGAGTTCAAGGTCAAAGTCAAATCATTTGTTTTAAGTAGCCCATTAAAAGGCGTTTTTGAAATCAAAATTTACAAGAAAATAATTAGAATTTTTGCTCCTTCCAAAAGGTAGTTTCGTATGGAGAAGAATGGGCAAGAAACTCATTAGTTACTGTTTTACAATATTTAGTATTTTATACAGTACCAGTAATATACAGGGTATAAGTGTAAACAGCAATCTTTTAAGGGGTCATTGTACTCATCATTATGAACAACTTTTACTATGGGACCAAACCTGAAATCGCAAAAAAAAATCAGCTGTTCAGTACATTTATTTATGTTCGCATAAAGGCTCTTACAGACAGAGGCGATATCGCGTCGCGACGCGATATTTTTCTACGGATATAATATCGAAATATCGCGTCGCGACCGCGATATCACCTCTGTCTGTAAGAGCCTTAATTCGTTAAAATGTAGGGAACAGCAGATTTTTTTTCGCGATTTCAGGATTGGTCCCATAGTAAAAGTTGTTCGTAATGATGAGTACAATGGCCCCTTAAAAGATTGCCACTGTTTACACTTACACCCTCTAATAAGTCAAGTTTTTTACCTAGTTTTTTTTTATACAGTCGGCTTCAAAAATTTTACGAACTTCGTTAGTTTAGAATCTAACTCGTGAGATTGTAAACTGTCGATTAATTGTGATTGTACCATACTGCTTACAATATAATGTATTAATTTTCGATAGTTTGTTTACTCTAATGTTATTTTTAATCTATCCATTTGTTCCATAAATCTAATTATGAAAAAAATATATAAATAGTTAAAAAAAACACGTACCTACATGTCAATGTCATTTTAATGAAACAGTGTTACTGTATCATTAAAATATGTAATGGTTTTTGGGGTTCCGTACCAAAATGGTAAAAAAGGAACCCTTATGGTGTGACTCAGTCTGTCTGTCTGTCACAGCTGGATATCTCAAGAACTACTAATGCTATCAACTTGAAATTTTGAATAGTTTTAGATGACGTTTACCCAACTATTTTGCAAATAAGAAAGAAATAAAAATAATTATGTTTTTTTTGCAACTGGGACTGAAAGGGGGTCTTAAAAATTTAAAGTGGGGCTACTAGGGCATGTGGGGTATCATATGAAAGAGCGCTGTTTGTTCATTCTCAAACTATTTTTTATTTTTTTTAGGCCGCATAATTTTCGACTTTTGATGTAAAATGTAAAAAAAATACCGTTCCTCCCCGCCCCTTATCTCCGAAGTTTGCAGAGGGACAAATCTGAAATTATTCTATGTGATAGAACTTTATGTAAAGATTACAGGAAAAATAAAACGATGTCTCTAAATAGCACCCTTTTTCAGAAATCGGAACGAAACCCTCGGTGCGCGAGTCCGACTCGCTCTTGACCGGTTTTTTTAATCTATCCATTTGTTCCATAAATCTAATTAGGAGAAAAAAAACTATTACATGACATCCCATTTTAATGCAAACAGTGTTAGGTACTGTATTATTAAAATGTGTAATAGTTTTTTTTATGTAGCTATACAATGGTACCTAACTACCTATATCTTTATGAGGCTGATTGTATATCTATCAATCTTCAGATTGGTTCATAAAACATCTCAAAACTAATCCAACCATTGATTTCCTCTCGTAAGTATAACGAAAGAAATGGGTCATTCTTTATAATACCGCTGGTATGTGTTGCTTAGTCTAGATTCCATTTATAACTCACCTCAACATCGGAGAGTGGCGGCACGTCGTCAATTTCCGGATCTTGTTTAGAATCCTCACAGTTTGTGCGACACGTGCGCTTCACGCTGGCTGCACCGCTTGAGTAATACTGCAATAAATGTCACATTTATATCATATTTCCACTGTTTTCCGCATTTCTACACCGTAAGAGAGGTTTCGCACCGATCCGAATCCGAATTCACGAGTTCAATCTCTAAAATAAGCTAATAGTGCACATAATCTTATTGTTACAAGATTGAGCGCTATTTTTATGTATAACGTCACGTCAAGTTTTATAAAATAAATAATTTTAAATTTAATTTAATTATTTTTTTTAATTCGAATTGGGAATGTTCTAAATTTGGACGGACAGAGTTCAGATCTAGTGCGCATCCCTTCATACAAATAATACTATGGCTACTTCGGACTGACATTTCTCGGATTCGGATCGGACGTAGTGCAAAACGGCTACAATTGCGTAACAAACAGTCAATCGGAATCTGAATCATTTTGAAGTAAATTGCTAAACCATTGCTTCATATGTTCGAAAAATTTGTCTGCTCGACAACGTACCTATATAACGCAAAATTAATGTTGTTTAACTGTCAAAATGAAACCGATTCCGATTGATGTTACGCAATTAGGGTGCTGGTCAGCCAATAAAGTTGGTTTTAAATCTACAAAGGCAAATTAAATTAACTGGCGAAACTTCATAGTCTTGATGGACATGTATATAAATATAATTTTCTAAACACAATTATTTCACGTAACTGCAGCTGATTACGGGGTCAACGGCCACTGGTTGTGTTAACGCTTGTAATAATTTTACTCCTTATAAAATTTATATACCGGTGGCCTTATATGTATGAAAATCGATTCTTGAGGAGTAAACTCCAAAAAGTATATCCTAATCCAAATGCGTTCAGCTGTTTTAGCGTGAAAGCGTAACAAACAAACAAATTCACTTTCACATTTATTATATTAGTTAGTAGAGTAGTATTTAGTGTAGTAGTTTGTAGTATTAGTTAGTATAGTTTATTAGTTAGTTATTAGTTATGCTCAGACTTTTAATTAGTTGTAGTAAAATAAAATGACACTTCTTAACTGTCATTACGATAAAAAATGTTACCATTTGATAGCGAAATAACAGTAAAAATTACATTAAAGTGTAATTTTACTGCAGCTAATTCCGCCATAGTAAGAATTACGATAAATAAAATAAATAAAATATTTATTACTGTACCAACTACATGATTTATATATTAGTTTATGATTGGAGCCTCCTCTTAAGCATAATAACGCCTGTGTTAGGAGACCCCGCTCTTCCACAGCTTTGGCTGTTTGTACAACTTACAAATTACAAAATTTTTTTTTTTTTTTTTTTTTTTGTCTTAGGTTACATAATACACATATCTTTTTAAAATAGTTATATAAGGATAGTTAGGATGGATGAAAAGTAGAGTAGTAGTAGTAGTAGAGGGTAGATCTTTTTCTTTCTTTAGTCTTTCTTGCAACACCACCACCTTGATAGCTGTTTTCATGACCTTACATACTTGTCTTACATTTTGGAAGGGCATCTCCGGCGTCCAGTCCGCCGTCGTCTCGTCTTCGATGGTGCTGCTGGGGCGACGAGGTGTTGCCTCCCAGTTTGTTTGTGGCGCTTGTGGGACACTGTTGGCAAACAAATGGTTACATAACTTATAATATTAGGTATGGTCGGGATTACATCGGTATTAACCCTTCGTATTCGTAACGTGGATATAGGTACGCGAGACACAATGGCTTTTAATTGTGTCTGTAATTACGACATTCGACTCGTTAATAATAAGTCTATTTTTAATCGACTTCTAAAAAAGGAGGAGGTTCTCAATTCGGATGTTTGTATTTTTTTTTTTTTTTTTTTTTTTTTTTTTTATGTTTGTTCGCGCATAACTCCGTCGCTTGCCAACCGATTTGAAAAATTATTTTTTTGTTGGAAAGGGTATACTTTCTAAATGGTCCCATTTTCGTCAAAATCCAGTTCTGATGATGGTATCCTGGAGAAATCGAAGGAACTCTTCAAATATTATAGGCACACCTATAGCGATTTGGGTATTTTTTATAGTAGCTCGTGCATTTGCTCTCGGAAAGCACCACTTGGTGAAGTGAAACTGATGATGAAGACCACAGATGGCTACCGGAACTACTCAATGATAAATATTTCACGGGTTGCGATTCGATTACTTTAATATGGTTGCTAAGCAATTTCCGCTCGTCACACAATGCGTGTGGTGAGTGGTTGTTGAGGGGTTCTCCTGGTTCTTACCAGCAGAACTCCTCAACAATTAACGTCCCAGCATCGGGAAAGCAATATTTTGTAACATGTGATGAGCAATTGACATTAGACTATTGTAACTTATACAAATTATAAACAAACCCACTAAAAAGCGAGAAATAAAAACTTTTTAACAAAAAAAAAAACCGACTTCCAAAAATCACTACAAAGTGAAAAATAACTTTGATTTCGGAAGTCGGTGGCAAAAAAAAAGAAATTAAATAAAAAACGAAAGACACCGACTTCCGAAATCAAAGTTATTTTTCACTTTGTAGTGATTTTTGGAAGTCGGTTTTTTTTTTTGTTAAAAAGTTTTTATAATTTACAAACTTTCTAGTTCCACGCAGCTACTAACCCTTATAAAATAAGTACTCAATATTTTCAGAATAGAACTAGCTGACTCGTCGGACGTTGTCCTTTCAAAATGTCAATTTCGATTTTCCGGCTGTTCCTTTGGGTTTTCCTAATTTTCTTTTTTCCTTAACCACGCCAGTAATTAGGCGAACAAAAAAAAATCGAATCACGGCAATTGATTTTTACATACTTCATAAGGTCCCATTAAATTATGTGGACAAATTTTTACAGGGTGTTCTACCCATGAATATGAACAACTTTTACTATGGGACCAAAACTGAAATCGCGAAAAAAAATCAGCTGCTCCCTACATTTTGACGAGTTTGATGTAGATAATGATGTTTGCTACTGCAGCAAGACATAGATGCGATATACAAGTGGAGCCTAGACAATAAGATGGAATTTAATTCATCTAAATGTTTCGCTATGACATTCGGTCGAATGCGGCACCCAGTGAATTTTGAATACAATTTAAATAACAACGTCATCATGAAAACAACGGCCATGAAAGATCTGGGAGTCACATTCGACCGAAAGCTCACCTTCCACGACCATATTGCCACGGTAGCTAAAGAATCCTTTAAAAGGTTGGGCTTTGTCCTACGTAATTGCCGCGATTTTCGCACCACACATGCCATCAAAATTGTTTTTAATGCACTTGTACGTAGCAAATTAGAATCCAGTTCCTGCGTGTGGAATCCACAGGAGCGTACCTATGCGCTTTTACTGGAAAAGGTACCAAAAGCGTTCCATAAGTTTTTATACAAGCGGAAACACGGCTATTATCCTTACCTATATCCGACTAAATTTCTATTGGGATGCCTCGGATATAACTCATTAGAGGTAAGGCGAGCACGAGATCAGCTCACTATAGCCTGCAAGACATTCCGTGGCACTATTGATGCACCTGATCTGCATGCTGTCCTGGCTCGCTTCTTCGTCCCACACAATTACTGCCGCGGCAAAAAACACAGGCTGTTTGCTGTGCCCCCATGTCGCACTGTTGCGCGTGCTCAGTCCCCAGTACCTCGCACTCTGGCCGCACTTAATGATCTCTTGGATTCTAATCCAACAAACGATCTGTTTGCGGATGAATGGACGAAGATATTATTGGCATGTCAGAAGTACTGTGAGAGGGATTCATGAAAGGTACTAAGGCAAATTTTTTGATTGTTTTTTATTTTTACAAATTTTGTTTTCTGTGTATATTATGTGTCTTTAATTATTGTAATCGGTTTTTAACCGTGCGTAAAGTTAAATAAATAAATAAAATAAAATTACTGAACGGCTAATTATTTTTATCGCGATTTCAGGTTTGGTCCCATAGTAAAAGTTGTTCATAATGATGAGCACAATGACCCCTTTAGAGGTTGTTGGTGTTTTACCAAACCCTGTATAAGAAAGGAGATGTGCCCAGTACCTATGTTAAAATGTATCGGAACCCTGTTTCTCCACTTTGTCCCTTTGTCACTTTCATAATTTTAAAGGCAAATACGGTAAAATACTTGTACGGAAAGTGATTCCATGATTTACATGGTTTTGGTTTTTATAAGAAACCACTGAACAATACGGCATTCTTATATATTGTCACGGTCACAGTCGAAAGCGCACTAGTTCGCGGAGACGGAATTTGTACTATGAACGGCTCATACTGAGCATGTCGTGCGGACACAGATTCGATTCGCTCCTGTTTTTTATATTTCTATGATCCCACCTGATGTTAAGCTATGATACGATCAACAATGGTACACACTTGCCGAGTATTAACCTTTTTACTCGTAACAATATTAAATATCTAGCTCACCTGGTCCTAGACCTGTGTCTCGTCCGCCGCGGCTGCTCGGAGCTCTTGATAAGGTATGTGATAGGGTTGTGTTCCCGAAGGTAAGGGTCACGGGTTCCACCGTCTCCAGGCTCCACTTCAAACGCGCCGTTCAAGCACTCCAATGTGGAAGACGATAAGTGTACGCGACTGGAAAAGTTAACTCATTATAATCAACATGCCGGAAGAGCTGGTGGCTAAGTAATAACAGCCGCGCAGGTCGATCCATCACGCTACGCTTGTCGGGTTTGGTCCGTTGATGGGTGACCATCTTTACATACCGAGACTCCTCCTTGCCTCGGAAAGCACGTTAAGCTGTTGGTCCCGGCTGTCATTCGTGGGTCTTTCGACAGTCCTTACGGGTCGTCAGAAGCCCGAAAGTGTGACAACCAGTCTTACCTAATAAGGGCTGTCGTATTACCCAATAACTGGGTTGTGGAGGTCTGATAGGCAGTCGCTCCATGTAAAATACTGGTATTCAGATGCATCCGGCAAACAAACAAACGGCAAACGCAAACGGCATCCGGGTGTTGGGGAGTAGAATAAAATGTAGAATAGTTGGGAAAAGGCTAGGCAGATTGATTGATTGATTGATTAAGTTCATATTAACTTACTTGGCAGATAATTTCATACAAAATCTGTACGTCGATTCTGTAAAATTCAAACAACAACTCGCATCTCACATCGCTATTCACTCTCACTTCGCATCACTTCTTCTCACTTGTTTTTTATTTGACACTTTGAATTTAGAACGCCAATCAAGAAACTCACAGTGCAATGACAATTATCTAAGTCACAGCGGATTCAGATTCGAAGTTTAGAATGAGGTTTTACAGAATCACAGGGCTGTTCCATTTTTGAATTTATACGGTAAGTATAGTGGCTATTCGGACATCGTGAAATAGGCCCATTTAGAGTGTATATCGATTATAGCATGGCATTAAATTAAGCGCTAAATAGTTTAGGCTGTTAGAATAGAGAATTTACCCAGGCAGGCCACCACTTTCCATGCGATTAGCGAGGGTAACATCATGAGACCACAGGTCAAACTGCCACTTGAGTAGACCCAGCACCCCGCAAAGAACCTTGCCGCTGTGGATGCCGATACGCATGTCCAGGTCCACCTGAAAACAGAACAATAATAGGTATGATGCCTGGGTAAAAAATAAGAAATTATATTTAGTCCGTCAGTCAGATAATAAATAAAAAATATTAGACACGTAGTTTTTGCTTTATCATATTAATAAAAAAATACTTAGATAAAACGCAAATAAACTACGTATAATGCAAGGAGTGACGTCACGCCACATTTTAACTCAATGTATCGCCGTTATCTTTTGATTACGTAAAAAATAAAAAAATACGTGTTCAGTATTTTTTAATAATCTACATGACAGACAGAAAAAAAAATTAGTCATCATCCAATGTGATACAGTTGTTTTACCTCACGAAAGCGGGCGAGCCACACTTGTATGTGTAAATGTTACATGCACATTATCTTTGTGTGCGTAAGCTCGGGAGCGCGCTACCCGCAGGTACGCACACGAGAGCGCGTGTCTATATGCTTTACATCTACAAGTATGGCTCACACGCTTTCGTGAGATAAAACAACTGTACCTAATTGTTACGACTCGAAGTCCCAAATTCAGCCGAGTTGGTTGCGGAGTCAACAAGTTAAAAACTCACAATGTCCTTGGTAGTCAGATGTCATGTACCCATGTGTTTTGTATTACTAGTTTCTATTTTAGATTGCGACAATATGTCGAACCTGCGCATTGTATCGAACGTCGCGGATGGCGTGTATCATGTGCAGCCCCATATTGACGCAGCAGTGCGCGTGGTCCTCACGACGCTCTGGAAGTCCACTCACGCAGAAGTAGCAGTCGCCCAGCAACTTTATTCGGAGACAGTGATTTTCCTTGGGAAGACATGGGGTAGATTAGATTTTGCATGTGTTATCTTTGTCCAGAAAACAAAGCAGTTTGTTGTTTTATGATATATTATCGAGGAGGTTGATAATTTGTAACAAATAAATTAAAATAAAGAAAGATTTTGACTTAATGTTAAAGTCACCCATAGGTTCCTTGGTAAAAAAAAAAACAAATAAAAAATCTACTATAAAAAATCTCACCGATGCCAACTTGTCGAAGCGAGCGAACAGTTCATTCAACAGCTTCACCAACTCTTGCGCACTGCATTTGCTTGATAGTTCTGAAATAATGTCAATTCTGGTCTAATATATCAGAGTAATACCATAATACAGAAGTTCTCAATGAAAATAAACCCCTATAAAAAAGTTACTAAAGTCTCTATTAGCTTACCAGTGAAGCCCTTGATGTCGGCATACAGAATGGACACGTCATGATGCTGTTGTATGTACAGGTTGTTGAACTGCTGCTCTTGGAACTCTCCCTTCACTTTGTTCACGTGACCGTAGATCTCTTTTGCCAGAAAGTCTGGTATAACTGTATTGTAAAAAAAAAATATTATTAATCGACCTTCCTTGTGATTCCAGAAGTAAGAGACACAGATTGAAAAAAAAGTTTAGTAAACTTGATTATCGGAATTTTATTGTAATTTTTTTAAGAGATCCTACGACTTTTGACAACACCTTTTCTCGAATCAATCAATTTAAGTTTGCGCCATTGAGATATAATTATAATAGCTTTTGCCCGCGGCTTCGCCCGCGTTTATACAAATACAAATAAACCTGCCTCTTGAATCACTCTATCTATTAAAAAAAACCGCATCAAAATCCGTTGCTTAGTCTTAAAGATCTAAGCATACATAGGGGCAGACAGACAGCGGGAAGCGACTTTGTTTTATACTATGTAGTGAAATTTTGCGCTGTACGAGGGTTGTTCAATAAATAGTGAGAATGCGATACATTCTCCTTGGAAAGAAAAAAAATTTATACTGGCAGGCATAGCCCAGACATTAGTTAAGATGATAATAAAAAAATCAATTAATTCTCATTTGTTTTTTAAAAGTAGAAGTCTATTGTTTGCATCGTTTCGGAACGTGTTCTTAAAAATGGATAAAATTGAAGTTCGCGCGGTAATAAAATATCTCTGCTTGAAAAATTTTACTACGGAGCGGGTAAATCAAGACTTGAGAGCAACATTAGGGGTTCATGCTCCTCCATATTCTACGGTTGCGCGTTGGTGTGCTGAGTTCAAGCGAGGAAGAACTTCCACTAACGACGACCCACGAACGGGACGCCCCATATCGGCAGTGACTGAACAAATGATTAAAAAAGTTGAAAATATTGTCTTGGCGGATCGTCGTGTTACTGTTCGTTTTTAAGCTGAAGAAGTAAAGATTTCGATAGGAAGTGTCCATAATATTATAAACGACCATTTGGGTATGAAAAAAGTGTCAACGCGCTGTGTGCCCAGAATGCTTTCTGACGCGCAGAAACAAACTCGACTGAGAATTTCACAAAGCTGTTTGGATTTGTTACAACAAGATCCTGACCGATTTTTGGCTCGATTCATAACTATGGACGAAACATGGCTTCACCATTATGACCCGGAAACGAAACAACAGTCCATGACTTGGAAGCGACCGTCATCTCCAACTCCAAAGAAATTTAAGGCAATTCCATCCACCGGAAAGATTATGGGCTCTCTTTTCTGGGACAGCCAAGGGGTGGTAATGATCGAATATCTTAATCATGGAGCCACTATTACGGGGACTATGTACGCAGGACAAGTAACAAAGTTGCGTGAGGAAATACGCAAGAAACGGCGTGGCAAACTCGCAAAAGTTGTTTTGTTTCACCAAGATAACGCCCCTGCGCACAAGTCCAGAGTTGCGATGGCTGCCATTCAAGAAGCTGGCTTCGAATTGATGGAACATCCTCCATATTCACCGGACCTTGCTCCTAGTGATTTCTACCTATTTCCGCGCTTAAAGGAACATCTCAGGGGCCAGAAATTCGAAGATGATGACGGAGTAGTCGCCGCCGTAAATGATTTTTTAAGGGATCAGGAAGAAGATTTTTTTAGAAAGGGAATTTTAGGATTAGAGAAAAGATATACAAAGTGTATAAACCTGAAAGGTGACTACGTCGAAAAATAAAATAACATATAATAAAAGATAATTGCGTCTTACTCATTCTCACTATTTATTGAACACCCCTCGTAGCATGGCTCGGGGGACGGTTAGTTTCAGATATAAAAAAGTACTTGTAAACCTTCCAAAGACTTTTTTTACACCTAAAACTGTTAAAACATCTAATCCAATATTATTGCAATTCATAATCAAAATTTTGTAGTGCATTAGTAATATTGATTCATTAATCAAAACAGCGGAAATATTTGACAGCTAATTTGCTATGTTGCCAACTTCCAGAGGTTTCTAAGACAACATAAAAATCTCACCGCTCTGAAACAGCTTCCACTGCCGATCACTCTCCCTCTTGGTCTTTTCTCTTGTGACCATCGACCTCCTCGTCTCCAGGAACGCCTTCCTCTGGCCCCAGTCAGCCAACGACTTGGCATACATTCCCGCGAAGTTGACAGCTACGTAGAGTAACGCGTTACCGATCAGGAGACGGAGACTGCATGTGTAGGACTGTAAGAAAGTACTTATTAGCTTACCTACTTATGCAGTAAACAATGTCTGACAAAAATTTAAGGAAGAAGTAATGAAAGTTTAGCTTCGTTTTAATATTTTTTTGATGAGTACAAGTTGAAAGGGTGTATTAAACAGAAAAAAGTGTTCATGGCGAGCTTTTCGACAAACTTTGTCTACACAGACAATTTAATAATTTGTTTTTCTTAGGGCTAATTTTTCAATAGATACTAACTGTTATCATTATTATGATAGTTTGACATGTTTTCTATACAAAAGCTGTCAAGCCGCCATATTTATTTCATAAATGAAAGTTATGTGACGATTTAAAAATTAGCCCTTAGTGATTATTTTTAACATTAAGGTAGGTAGAAAACGAATTATTTCCAAAATTAAAAGCTAACAGCGTAAAATTAAAAAAAATCGGAAAGCAGTAAAAACAAAAATAGCCTAAGATTTAGTAAACATTTAGTAAGCTGAACAACTCACACACATATCAGAAAACTGCAATAACGAAATAATCATTAATAACAATATTAATTTACATACATAAATACTTTGTTCTACATTTTACGTTGGATACATTTCAACGTCCTTTCTTTCCAACTTTTTTTTTTACTAAACTTAAGGTAAATAGAACAAAAATGGCCACCAACATTGACTTATATAGTAAGGACCGGGCCAACCGCGCGAAGAAATGGCACCAGCGCGCTGGCCCTAAAATGAAAGTTTAGGGCCAGCGTGACTCAGTCGGCTGCGGTCCGCGAGCGGAAAAGTCACTCTGTCAAAAAAATGCCAAGCTGCGTATACTAAGATTAAAAAGCAACATGGGATATCGTATCATCAGTAGGTAACCTTATTATTATTACTTTTGTTGCAATTAAATTATTAAATAGACACATCTAGTGATAATTTTACTACAGAAATCCACAGTGGCGGCCATGCGCGCGCTGCTGTCATCGCGCACGTAGATAACGAAGTATGTAAGCAGTAGTTCGTGTGAGTTATGACAGATGTCACAGATGGCGCTACTTTTTGCTTGTATGAAGAAGGTTTAGGTGAAATGTTCAGACGGGCGTATCCTTACTTTTGAAATAATTGGCCACCAAGACCATTTTTGTTCTATTTAATACTGTTGTCTGACCCAATAATTATAAAGACAAGAATGTACTGCTGAGGCATCAGTCACATGTCAAGGGTATCTTTACAAATTAAATGTTTTGTTAGAATTAGATGTAAACTTACATTAATATTACAGTTGACAAGGTTTCTGGCTTCCTCCATGCGGTCCTTAATTACCACCGCTGTAGCCAGGACATGTGCCAGGAAGGACAGGAGTCCGATGACGATGCACCAGATGAGGGAGAGCGGCAACATCGCGTACGGCACGAATACTATGAACAGCATGTACCATACTTGGTTCTCGGAGTCTTGAAAGCCGATACTTAAACCACTCAGACCTGTTGGATAAGGCGGTAGTGAAATGGTGTTAGATCTAGAAAAAGTTCTCAAGGTGCATTTTAGAAGTTAAATAGAATTGATCTACCTCCTCACTGAACTTGTACTACCCACAGAACATAAAAAACAAAAAAATCTTGCAAGTTCCACGTCCACGTCGCGTCAAATAAAAATCCGTAGCGACATCTATTGATAATTGTTTTTGGTATAGAAAAATATTTGACAACTCAACTGAAGGTCAATCCTGCTAAAATGGCTTCCAGATCCAGACGTATCGAGCCACGCTCGGGCAATGGTAAGTTCAATCTCTTTGAATCTTATAAAAATGTTGCTGTTTCTATCAAAACATATTCAAATTACGTTCTCGAATAGTAGATTTGGTTTGATTTGTCAATATTTACGCGAATTTCGCCATTATTTTATTTTTATAGGAGATAAAAGTTCTATGTCCTGTATTTAGGAACTATGCAGGCTACTAATTTAGAAATTAATATTGCTATGTCCTGTGTATAGGTACCTGTAAGGGAACTATGTAAATTATATTTTATTTGCTGTTTGTTTTAGCCTGTTCTGACGATGTCGTTTTAGCATTTCTGGAAGAATCTGATGTTATTTTAGCAGCGACGATGATGACCAAGATCCCACATTTATTGAACCCACGAAAATCACTACACAAGAGCGTCGAAGGATGATTCTAGTGATTCTTTTATAAATTCAGACTCCCATGATGTTGTTGAGGCCCCATCGCCGGCTTTATCGAGTAGTTCTATAATACGCCAGGCTACTGGCTCTGGTTTACGCTGAGGAAGGTCTCCTCGTTGCCCTCGAAGGTCAGCTCAACCAGACTACAGACAAATACCGTCTCAACCTGATGTTGTGGATTTATGGACTGGAAATTATGAACCTCTCGAAATAAATCTGTATGAAGTAATGTTATAGAAATATTATTGGTTCAAAATAAATAAAGAAGTTAAAAGTTTAGTTCTAAGTTATAAACATGTCTAAATTTCAATAAAACATTGATTATTTTATGGGTTTGTCTTTTTTTATTATACAGTAGCATACTCTCGTTGGCTGTAATTGTCCTGTATATAGAACATAATATAGTCCTGAAAATATAAGTAGCCTGCATCTGTCCTAGTAGCAGAACATAAAGAAAAACCCTTTGTTATGGGAATAGATTTTTTTCAGTATTTTTTCAGTTTTAAAGTAACCCCTAAACAGCCCAAATCCTGAATATGAATAGAATCTGACATAAAAAGTGGTTCCTGTAGTGAGGAGGTTAAACAGCTTCTTTCTAAAGTGTACTATGACCTTAATACTGCTAGAAACTTCAACCATTTAAAGCACTGAGGTCTTCTTTTATGATAATCTTAAATAAATATTTTCTGAGTGCGGGTAAACTTTAATTACTATGTAAAACTTAAGGTCTAAAAGCTTTTATAATAGAAGAATTATCAGGAAAAGTATTACAATAAATATTTACAACTAGCCGCGCCCGCGGGATAACCCGCGTAGACCGAGATAAAAAGTAGCCTATGTGTTAATCCAGGGTATGAGCTATCTACATACCAAATTTCATCCAAATCGGTTCAGCCGTTTGAGCGTGAAGAAGTAACAAACATACAAATATGCACACACTCACAATCTTTCGCCTTTATAATATTAGTGTAAGACGACCATGTTTTTGGTCCTTAGAGCCCTACAAAAGACAATTTCAAATATTATAGCTGCAATTCCACTCGGCCTGAACAAGTTACCATAAGGAAGTTGACATCACCTTGGGCGATGAGCAGTATCCACGTGGCAGCGGCCGCCCAGTGCAGGTAGTTGTTGGCAAAGCATCGCCACCAGCCCAGTAAGCACACGCCGACGTTCAGCCACCCGAAGGCTACTGTCCACGCAATCTGGTATGGACTGGGTGATGCTACTGGAGAATATACGTAGACGTGAGTGTTGCTTTTTTATCTATTTAGGTTACAGTCCGGCCGTTGAGAGAATGCATTCCTAAAACCTGTTAGTTAGACAACTTCTAGTAGTAATAAGGATCAAATTCGCTAAACACATCATATTCCTTATTATGAAACTGATAAGTGTCAGGAAGTATTCTCTCGAGATGGCCGGACTGTAATTCAACGTTCGCACGAATGTAAAAATATCGCGGCGATGTTGTTTCGCGCACTGGATTTTCAACGCTCTGCTTAACGCCGACAGTTGAAAATCCAAGTTTGTGTTTTTTCGACGCGCTAGAATGCACTCTGTGATTTGTAGGTTGGATTCTCAATGCTCGGCTCAACACCGAGATTGAAAATCCAGTGCGCGATAAAATCCCGCCGCGATATTTTTACGTCCTTGTTAACGTTGGCTAAGTCAGTACATGCAGGTACGTATTGGAGTTTATTATGGAGGCCCATGTTTCATAATATCACGGCAAAGCAGAATAGAAGAACAGTGGTGGCCCATTGATAACAGCCCTGACTTACGGGTTGTAGGTCGCGGTTTCGAACCCAGACAGGTGCTTTACTTTGTGTAAATAATTACATCACCACTGCTCTCAAAACGTTGAAGGAAACGGGCATGTTCTAGAACCAAAAATTCGAAGACATGTGACATCTACCAACCCGCGCTGGGTCCGCGTGGTAGTTTACAGCTCACTCTGACTCGAAGAGAGGAGGGCTGTGTCCCAACAGTGGGAACATTATAAGCTGATTGTGCTACGGCAGAAAGATAACGAGTATAAACTTGGGCTATCGAATTTTTCGAAGTAAAAGGCTTGTTTACGTACTAGTAGCGCCATCTATTAGCGTTTGAGATAAATTAGTCGATTAATCAAATCGATAACAGCTGTAATTGAGTCAGTAATTCGAGTCGGGATTGTCAATGTCGAAGCTGTCAGTGTCAACCTTGTATCTATCAGTTGTGCGTTGGTCTATTTTCGAGCTCTCTTGCTCCTATGACAGCGCCTGCGCCGAACGTGCGCACTGATTGATAAAGAAGCAACATGGTGGACACCAACATCTAGCACGTGGATCCGTTTGAATCTCCGACATATATATTTTAATTAGTGCAAGACTATAAACAAATTTAAGGACAGTTAGTAAGGTCTATTTTTATCTTGTAGTAAGTAAATCAATATAAAATTATTTCGTTTACTTACCTCCTAAGTTTGTGACTGTATAAATTATTGCTAGACATATCTGAAATTAGGAAAATACAAAATGTTTCAGAAAATATACCTATAGTTACCAAAAGTAGAATTACAGATTTGTTTATTCGCTTTTACTTTAAATTGAATCAAAAGACCACGAAATGAAGTACATAGTTCGATCTCATTTTAAGTAGATAAGTCCAACTTTTTTAATACATTCAGAGCATACATTACTAATTGAAATATTGACAACTTACCTTAAGTGCTAAATCAACAACGTTGACCATAATGAGTGACTTTTGTCGCTGCCTCCTCGAATATCTTTGGTATGATAACTCTACTGCTTTATTCTGCAAAACAAAATAAATAAATGGTTCAGTGTTGATCGCGCGCGGGCTGGCAACATCGCATTTCTAGAAGTTTTTCGTGATTATTTCTTCAAATTTAAATCAAAGGACAATTTCCTCTGACAAATTCTTAGATCGTTGGTACGTATTTATAAGTATGTACTTATGCTATTTTTGACAGTTAGTATTTTGGAATTTACTCTTAAAAAATTATAATATATCATTTTGTCAATTAAATGATATATTGTGAATTATTTTCTATTTTATAAGAGTAATTACCAAAATAACTGTACAAAAATAGCATACATAATTATAAATACCAACGATCTAAGAATTTGTCAGAGGAAATTGTGCTTTGATTTAAATTTAATGAAATAATCACTAAAAACCTCTAGAAACGCGACGTTGCCAGCTCGCGCGCGATCAACGCTCTTAAAAGAAAAACCGGCCAAACGCGTGTTGGATCACGCACAATGAAGGGTTCCGTAGTTGAAAAGAATTTATCCCAAAAATAAACTTAACATTGAATCCCAAAAATATTTTTTTATGCCAAAAAATTACAAATTCACAATTTTCGGACTTTTTCCTTTACTTGTGCTGGGAGACCTTGCTTCTTGCCAAATTTCATTATTCTAGGTCAACAGGAAGTAACCTATAGGTTTTGATTTACTTACGACAGTTGCGAGTATCAAAATGTGTCGCAAATTGGCCGTATTTTTTTATTGCGTTGACTTAGAAGCTTGATTTTTTTAGAACTCTAATGTACTATAGATTTACTTATTTAATGTAAATTTCAACTTGATATCTCCACGCGTCCTTGAGAAAAAGGGTCTTGACAGGCTGACAGACTTGAACATTTTTTTATGTGATAGAATTACAAATTAACAATTTTCGGACTTTTTCCTTTATTTGTGTTGTACGACCTTACTTCTTGCCAAATTCCATTATTCTAGGTCAACAGGAAGTACCCTATAGGTTTTGATTTACTTGCGAGTATAAAAAAATGTCGCATAAATGGCCGTATGTTTTTATTGCATTGACTTAGAATCTTGAGTTTTTTAGGACTCCAAGGAGCTACAGACCTACGTATGTGATATTAATTTCAACTTGATTCCTCCACGCGTTCCTGAGAAAAAGGGTCTTGACAGACTGACAGACAGACAGACAGACAGACAGACAGACAGACAGACAGACGGACAAACAAGTGATCCTATAAGGGTTCCGTTTTTTCCTATTGAGGTACGGAACCCCAACAATTCATAAGATATCATCATTATATACACCCGGTTTCAGGAACGCGAATCAACACAAAATTAAGCTAAGAAATTGTCAAGCGCATGTTCACTGCTATTATTGGTTGATTGAATTATCAACAGCCAATGAGATCACTTGAAATGAGTTTAATTTGACACGTCGTTGATTTTCGTTCACGAAACCAGGTATAAGAGACTTTCCTTGTGAAGCCGATTTCCTTTTCAACGGGAAATCGGTAACATTTTCAGACCGATTTACGAAATATCTCCGAAAGGAAATATCTTCTGAGACATTTGTAAATATGTAGAAGCTAGGTGACCTACATATGTAGGTCTCTGAAAGGTGTCTGTCTGTTTATTCTTCATACTTCACTGAGAATTTTCTACAGAAAGCTTGTTTGAAAGAGTTTGGTAAATATATTATTCGTGTACTCACCTTAAAACTATTTGTGATGGATGGACAGTATATCCCTCTGTAGTATCGTGGTTTCCTTAGCATGCCTTCCGTTTCCACTGTGAACATAGGAAAATTGTTTTGAAGGTAAACAGAGCAGAGGTTGGATCCTTTATAAAGAACTGACATAGGTGAGACTTATTCGCACAGCACGATTAACCAGTAACGTTTTCTTTCTTCAAGATCCTAAGTCATCTCATAACTTTAGGATAAAACAACATACTACATGTGTAATAAGCTATTTTGTATTCAACTGTTATCAATAAAATTATTATTGAAAAACTAATTGACGAATCGCCCAGCACAGTCTACAAAGTTCGTAGCAGTGCTACAACGTAGCAGTAACGTAGACGCGTAGATCGCTACGGATAACAATGTTTGGTGTAGTAGAGGTACTAGTTTTGTCCACAGCATTAATTCGATTAGTTTCAAACAACTGTGGGATCGGTTCGAGTAAAGTTTAATAATACAATTATTATGAACTTGGGAACTTCGGGAGTGAACTCCTGTGGTTATTATAGGATTACTTACCCTATTAAAGTTTTGGCGCTTTGGTGTATCTAAACTTAGATCAGATTCAGAGGGGCAATTCTCGTACCTAAAAACGTTCACAATCTCATGCCAGCGTCAATCAAATGTCAAAAATGTAGGTAAATGCTATACAATTTTTGACAGATTGAGTCTAGAGATGATATTGCGAACGTTGTTAAAAATACGAGAATTGCCCCTCAGATTTACGCTGAAGCAGATTTTTTAAATCATTCAGCTCATCTTAATTAGTGACGAATTTATGTGCTGATGGATGGAGAGGGAGAGGAAAGGCAAGATTAGATGGATGGATTGTGTGTGTGAGGAATGATATGAAAGAGAAGGTAGTGAATGATAGAGTGATGGTAAACAGGGGAGAGTGGAAGAAGAAAACGTGTTGCGCCGACTCCAAGTAACATAAGTTAAGAGCAGATACATGATGATGTACTAAACTTAATTAAGTGCCTACAGTGGACTATTGTAGGCTGATGATGATGATGATGAAGTGCATGTATATGTTTATCTACACCCATGCTATAAATTATCTATAAAAGTATCTGAAACAGTTAGCTTATTGCCAACATTAAAACAGCCAGTGTCATAGTAACCATGGTAACCATAATAGCATCCAATCGGGTGCTTTAATGTTGTACTGAATTTCATAATGCAACTCGTTTTCAAAAAAAGAACATTGTAATGCACGCGCGTTTCACTACAGCAGCGCCGTAATTTAAAAAAAGAACTTATTCGAATTGACGTCGTATACTATGACGCCGGCCGCCATGTTCGATACGAGTATTAGTATTGCAAAAAACTGTTTCAGAACCTTTTATAGAGGATTGATAACATGGATGTAGATAAAGTCTTGTATGCAACTTTACATAATTAGGTATTAAAACACTCATGTGATACTATTATCACACTCGACTTCGCCTCGTGTGATAAACCCACATTGGTGTTTTAATAGCCCTTATTATACGTCAGTTGCATAAATAACTATTATTGTGCTGTGTTCATTAGTAAGAGAATTGTGGAAGTTAACAGTGATAGTGTGTGATGTTTATTTTTTATTAAACTCACCTGGATCTTCTTGAAATGGATTAATACTGTGCTGGGAAACTCTGTCATCGCTGATACGGCGCTGTTGAAAATATTTATAAAATTAGTAGGTACGAGTAAGTACAGTCACGAGCACAAATATATTACTATGAACAGCTCGGCAATAATATCTGATTCATGTAATCAGATATTATTGCTGAGCTGAAAAGATGTGTCACCTCCTACCTGCCTACTAAGTTAAATTCAGAAGAATGTGGTACCTCGTTGATATCAAAACTATCTAATATAACTTAGGCAGCATACAAACCTGACAGTTTAATGTTTCAAGTTTTCTTCTTTATTGTAATCAGAGCCGCTCATATTGCAAAAAAATGTGACATGCCACTGGCAGCAAAAATATCTGACGATAATGTTTGACAGAACAATAGTCAATGATAAGAGTGTTTTTTCTCTTTTTTGCAACTGAGCTGATGTGAGCTATTCTGCCAGTATCAAGTATGAAATTGACACTAGCAGAATAGTCCGTTATCGGCTCAGTTTTCAGCATTCTAAGAAGTGACACATATTTTTGACGCCGAAGCAGCATCCTGTATTTTGGCATCGCTTGTCTCGTCAGATAGTTTTGGGTTTTGGTGTTCCTTCGATATCAATAGTTATGCTGCTGCACTTGTATACTTTTACAAATCGCTCATTTGCGACAAGGTCGACATTTCTCAAAATTGATGATTTTTTAGTTATCAATACAGTTGAGTTGAAAAAATTGCACTCAGTTTACTGTAAAAACGTCATTTCTCTAAGCTCTATAGTAAGAGAGAGAGAGCAGATATTCACAGTTGAACCTATAACATTTAAACTTAACTTGAAACTATAAAATTGCTCTCCTGTAAAATGATGTTTTTTGAGAAATGTCTACCTTGTCGCAAATGAGCGAAATGATCACAAATATTTGCCGTCATCTTGACGATAGACATTAATGGATGAATCATGAAGTCAGATATTTTTGCCGAGCTTCAATAATAATATTTATGTTAGTGACTGTATTTATAAATAAAACGCACAAGAACTAAATATTAAACCAGTAAGCAAAAAGTGTTCATTAAGGCAGTAAAACCTACACAACATATGTACCTATTAGGGACCCATTAACCGCAATATAAAATGAAAAATCAATATTCGATGCCGTTGCATGACATAGTTTCTCTAGGTAATTTTACTTAATGTAATAATACGGTTGCCTGTCCTTACGTAATTGGGCAGATCCCGAACTCACATACAGTCAGAGAAAATAATTGTTTATCAAATTGACACGCTACGTCAATTGGCCGTATTAAAGCAATTTCATACAACTGTTAAAGAATGACAGTTGTGATTTTTGAATATACGAACAATTTAAGTTGGTAGGTAGTTACTTGCTTAACAATTAATTTCCCAGATTTTACATCAGTCCAACCGGTCCCATTATATAAGGTCTATTCTTATACGAAATCTCTTAACAGGTCATTGTACTCTTAACAGGTTATGAACAACTTTTACTATGGGACCCAAACTAAAATGGAATAAAAAATCCGCTGTTCAATACATTTTGACGAGTTATGCGAACATTTTTTTTCGCGTTTTCAGGTTTTTCCCATAGTAAAAGTTGTTTATAATGATGTATACAATGACCTCTTCAGAGATTTCGTGTATGAATATATATACCTACCTTATACAGGTAGGTAGCAGGTACCTACGTAGGTGCCCGATTGAGTGACGACCGTAAATAATAGGCTTTTACCGGCTAATGGGGTGACATTAATTATTATGATAATGTAAATTCGCTGCTTTGATATTAACATCAAAAAGTAAGAGTAGGTCTATTCGAATGCAATTAAAATTTTAAACAGAATTAATTGAAAGTACCTGGGTGATTGAGCTCTGTTCTGATGAAAATAGAGAGAACCGTTTTTTTTCCCTTGATATGAGACCTAGCTAGATCGATTTTTCGCCCCCGGAAAACCCCTTTATTGCAACATTCATCGAAATAGTTAGAGCCATTTTCGAGAACGTGATTACAAATATACGCAATTATACATACAAATATTGCTCATTTAATATTATAGGATATTAAACGTCTGCACATTGGAAGGTGTGAAGTTCCTCCGTTTTAATGAGAGGATTTTTACGCCGGGCGGGTGGTCAGGCAACTAAGGCCCATAAATAAAATACACAAATTATTGTTACAAAATAATAAACTAATACATACTACACTGCTACACGTTACATTATAATAATGTGCGTAAATTTTTAGCTTTTGACATTTTAGTGTCATATGTGATTAAAAGGCTATAACGTTTTGGTTATTAAAAGTTGATTGATTGGTTGTTGGCTTAAGTTATTTAAATATTCCCAGTTTAAACACGTAGCTGTCGTAGCAAATGGACATTATGAGAAAGGGACTTTTCGGGAAAGGGACATTTTGGGGAAGGGACATTTTGCGAAAGGACATTTTGGGAAAAATACATTCTGGGAAAGGGACATTATGGGAAAAGGACATTATGGGAAAGGGATATTATGGGAAGAGGACATTTCGGGAAGGGACATTTTGAGAAAGGGACATTCTGGGAAAGGGACATTATGGGAAGAGGACATTTCGGGAAAGGGACATTTTGAGAAAGGGACATTCTGGGAAAGGGACATTATGGGAAGAGGACATTTTGGGAAAGGGACATTATGGGAAAGGACATTTTGGGAAAGGGACATTCTGGGCCTGGATCGCTATTTAGGCTGTAACTATGATGCAGAATTCGCGATATACTACTTGCAATATATGGACATTGTCTGGTGTCAGTGGTATCATTATCTGCAAGCTGTAGTTCGCTGGTTGTCAACGTACTGAACCTCCAATGACAACGCCACCTTAAAGGTGTCGCCAGTCGCCACACCAGGCACTTTCTGGATGAAGACTGTTGAATTTTACCTGGTCATCAGGTGCAGAGCAGCTGGCGCCATCCCCCGGCACCCTCTCTCCCTCGGGGGCCTGGGTCTGAGCCACGTCACCAGGTCGCACATGGTCCACGCAGCTGAGACACTGGAACAACAGAAAATATATTATGTTTATTTAATGAACTTATGTGCCATGTGAAAATTGGTCAGATAATCATCTCTCGTAGTGAATAAGATATCGTAATATATTTTTCTGAAAAAAACATAGGTATAATAAAAGTGTATTATTATTATTTCGTTTATTCATTTTCTTTCTCATTTGTTTACATTTTTAAACTTTTCTTAAAAATAAGGATTATATTTAAAAATATAAAAAAAAATAGAGGTCCGCCGGTGTCGGGAGCAGGGACCAAGCTGCGGTGGTTAGGGCTGCAGAGACAAGAACCTTCTCACAATGCGAGTCGTATCGAGGAGTACTGCCTTCTGTATCAGGCCCTTGATCCACCAGCGAGAGCCTCGAGAGATGTTGGTCGAGGCTTTCGGCCATCAGGCCATTGGCCGTTACGACAATTACTATTATTATTTTTATACAAGTTTTTATTAGACTGGATATTGTAGGACCGTTCCTTTTCAAAACGAATCAAACGACCCCAAACTTGACACAGTTACGTCGTTTTACTACCGAGTTCCTATGACCTCCTTACGGCTTCATAATCAGATCAATATTGCATTCTCATCCGATTTACATAAGCATGTAAAATTTCAGCTCAATCGGAAACCGAGAACTGAGTCAAACTTAACTTGCAAGATTAGATTATAAACAGACAGACAGACAGGAACAGGTGAAACTAAATAAAAGCTTGTAAGAAACCTGAGGGGCAATTCCCGTAATTTTAACAGCGTTCGCAATATCATCTCAAGACTCAATCTGTCAAAAATTGTATAGCGTTTAATACAATTTTTGACAGATTGAGTCTTGAGATGATATTGCGAACGTTGTTAAAATTACGGGAATTGCCCCTCTGGGGCCGTACTAAGACGTGAAAAAAGATCATGGGTCCATTATGCTTCCATTGAGAGAGAGAGAGACAGCTATATAAGATATATAGCACTATCCTTGTTTCTCAACGGAACAATGATGGGTCCATGATCTTTTTTCACGTCATAGTACCTACGACCCTTGAGATTTAAACGGAAGAATCGTCATTCCATGAATGAAAGAAAGAAAAAAGTTTATGGGAGCCCCTTAAATATTTATTTTAAGTATTTCAATTTAATTATTTATTTTTAAAGTGAATTTATAACTAAATATTCTGTGAACATTTCAAGCGTCTACCTGTTGCCGTTATCAATATCGAGTAAAAACGAGCAAAAAAATCACGTTTGTTGTATGGGAGCCCTCTTAAATACTTATTTTATTCTGTTTTATAGTATTTGTTGTTATAGCGGCAACAGAAATACATCATCTGTGAAAATTACAACTGTCTAACTATCACGGTTCATGAGATACAGCCTGGTGACAGACGGACAGACGGACGGACAGCGGAGTCTTAGTAATAGGGCTTTACCCTTTGGGTACGGAACCCTAAAAACTAACATTATATTAAAATGTAGGATCATGTGTGCCTCACAGCTGCGCCAAATGGGTTCATTTCAGAAATAATGCCGTCCAGATGGTGTCTAAAGCAAATTTTCATTATGAACCTTTACGGACGAGTGACGGCTGTACCTATAACTGTTTAAAACATATCATCATCTGCCTAGCCTTGTCCAAACTCTGTTGGGGTCGGCTTCCAGCCTAACCGGATGCAGCTGAATACCAGTATTTTACATGGAGCTACTGCCTATCTGACCTCCACAACCAAGTTACTGGGTAATACGATACCCCTTGGTAAGATTGGTTGTTAGATTTTCGGGCTTCTGATGACACGTAACGACTGTCAAAGATCCACGAAAGACAGCCGGGACCAACGGCTTAACATGCTTTCCGAGGCACGGAGGAGTCTCGGTATGTAAAGATGATCACCCATCCACGGACCAACCGCGGCAAGTGTAGCTTAACCTGAGCGATCGACCCGTGCGGCCGTTATTACTTAGCTACAAGCCCCTCTGTAACTGTTTCAAACATTGTACATAATTTTATTTTATAAGTACCTACTTATATTATACTAATAATATATGGCTAAGTGATAGCAGTAGGGGTCTATCGAAGGTTAAGCTGCGCTTGCCACGGTCGATTCATGGATGGGTGACCATCCATTACATACCAAGACCCCTTCCTGCCTAGGAAAGCACGTTAAGCCGTTGGTCCCGGCTGTCATTTGCAGATCTTTGACAGTCGTTACGGGGTAGTCAGAAGCCCGAAAGTCTGACAACCAGTCTTACCAAAGGGTATCATGTAACTATGGGTTGTGGAGATCAGATAGGCAGTCGCTCCACGTAAAAATACTGGTATTCACTGCATCAGGTTAGAATGTAAGCCAACCCCAACATGTTGGGAAAAGGCTAGGCAGATTGATTATTATAAGAGTCCATAGAGAGTGAAGTAGAGGTACCTAATACACTGTTGACACTCGCGTAAATAATGCAAGTAAATTCTAGGGAACTTTAAATCATAGCTCTGTTTAGCTTGAATGGAGTTGGGGGGGGGGGGGAGGAATAAATGAAAACCATAAAATCTGGTCCTGCGATCCGCAGAATTACAGACTCAGCTAGAACCTAAGAAAAGGAAATTGTAGAAACGGGTAACAGCTGTTATACTGAACGGTATTGCTTCGGAAAAATTGGTGATTTTTGCCCGAAATAGAATATATTTATTCAGTACTAGCTGACCCGACAGACATTGTCCTGTCCCAATTTCAATATTTCAAAATTCCCATAGAAAATCCACTTTCAGTTTTCCCGAATTTTCCAATTTTCCCAGCAAGTTTTCCAATTTTTCTCACCGTTTAATTTAAACCTTCACTGGACTACGACAAACACTTCAAAACCAAAATCAGCTAAATCGGCCCAGCCGTTCTCGAGTTTTAGCCAGACAAACGAACAGAAATTGATTTTTATTTATAAAGATATTTTTATTATAATTTTTTTATATTTATATTTTATATATTAGGAATTTTTCGATGCCATATTTTAGTTAGGATATAGTTTTGTTGTTTAGGTTATGTTTATATTACATTGATATATTTTTTACTAGATATTGTATATACAGGGTGTAAGGGACAGCCCTCCGCAAACTGATAGGGTGAATTCAGTATGTCATACTAAGATGACCGGTACTTAATTTTTTTTCAGGAACGTTAAGGGAATCCAATAAACCTGATTTGTTTGTGTTTTTTTGCACAAATTGGAGCGTCTATTACTGGTTGGGAGGGATAGGTAATAGGTATGCAGTGAGTTCGATGAACTCTGTAGCTAGACAGAAAGTGAACAGCTGATTTCACGCGTCGTTGGTTAGAGTATTTCAACATCCATTGCTGGTTTTTTTTTTGCTGTTTGTTTTACATAAATGGAGTGCTGCGAACACACAATGCAATTTTACATTGAAATAATGAAAATGTAACTGAAAAAAAAATTGAAAAAATGAAAATTTTCCTGAGAAAATTTCTGGTGGAATATGATTCAAAATGAGGGGCTGAATGCACCCTGTGAGTTTGCGGAGGGCTGTCCCTTACATATAGAATCCCTGTATATATAGAACATAGAAGATAGAAGTACTAATCATTGGTAAAACATTAACATAAAATCTTAGAAATAAGTTACAAAGGTATTATTAGTTGCCTGTACTAAGTTAAACCTACTAAGTATCACAGGCGGCATGAGCGAAATAAACGAGTCGGCAGTTTACCTACCCTACTGCAGTTGTTAAGCATGATTAATATACCAGTATTATATATTTCGAAGCCTAGTCAGTAATGGAAAGTTACTACATATAGGGCACGTAAAACAAAACGCTCCTGCGTAAATGAAAAATCATTTTAGATAAAGCTACAGCGTGTTCAGTGCGACCCGTTACAACAGTGTCGCAAAGGCCTCAAAGGATGGCGCTAATGGCATCGATATGTAAACGCATTAGCGTTGTCGAAGGCTTATCTCTCCCAACTGATACTCTTATCATTTTATCAACGTTCCTGCGTACTGCGATTTTTATGCCTTTTGGTCCCCACCAAATGAAATGTGCTACGGAATTTTTATGAGTCATATTTTTTCGAGGTATGACGCCTGCGAAGATTATGTTGAAATGGTATGTAATATGGGAAAATAACTTCTCAGTTCCGTGTCGTAAGCGGGATATTGTGTAACATCGTTGTAATATTAAAATTCATTTCGAAACAGAGCAAATTCTAAAAACTCTTTCGTAATATCAATTCTAGCCAATGAGAGGCACTCAACTTCATCCTTTACTCGCGATCCCAGTAAATTTTTCCTGTACATCCAATTCAATTTACATACACACACACATACTTCAAGCACACACCCACACACACCCTCACACACACAACCCACACACATTACACGCACACACACAATCACCACTACAGGCTCAATTTTCATTTATTTATTTATTTTGTATTAGTTTAGTCTTTTTATTTTTCATTGTTAATCTTATTGCATAAGTTTTTCAATAGTATTTACTCCCGGAAGAGGGCACTGGCTCTTGTAACACAGGTTAACCACCTAGCACACGTGTCAGGGACTTCACATTAATTGTAACCACTTCCTTATGTAATAAAGATTATTATTATTTTTTTTTTTTAATACACCTATTGTTTGGGGGTTTGATTTCGGTATAATAAAAAATACGAGGAACAAGGTTGCAATGTTATACCAGCGATTTTCTATTCAACCGTAGGCGGCACCGTTTTAAAAGTGTAAGACTATTCAAGTCCACCGCATCGTTATGTTTTTTATTTTTTTCAAATTACCATTATTTTCAACGTAAAAAGCAATTACCTAAACTATCGGCGCCCAGCACCGCACTGTCTCGCTCTCACTCAGTTCGCGAGCAGTATTGTGCGAGCGAGATAAAAAGGTAGTATGGGTTAAGAGGATAGACAGCAACCTCGTCCGGTCTGCCAAAAACAGGAAAATACGATCATAATATCCATAATGTCCATCATTTTAAAGGAAAAATTTTAAAAGGATATTTTCCTCCTTTTCCAAAATACAAGCGAATTCAGCTAGCCTCAGCAGTAAGCTGACTTGAGCAACGTGACGTGAATGCTTATTTCCAATCTTCCAAGATTGGTTTCACTCATATTTGTTGAGTAGGTAGTCAGCGCCACCGGCTACAATTTCCCCTTAGCACAGATTAGTACAGATGGGACACTCCGCTAAATCATTTAAATAAAAAGCGACTCTTGCTACGACACAATTCAAGTCGCACAACGCTTATTACCTACAGTTATATTCACCTACAAGTTGCCTCTATTTCTATTGCGTAACTCTTATACATTCTGACTCGTTAGGGTCGTCTTCTTTTACGACGCGGCGCTAACGTACGCACGGGCTACAGATCAAGCTATACATTTTCAGTATAAGCTGATCTCGCATTGTATAGGATTTCTTTACAATGCGAGGTCAGTGTGAACTGGAAATGTATAGCTTGATGTGTAGCCGTGTGTACGAGTCGGCCGGTGCGCGGCAGCCTACACTGTATTGACCCAGTGAGATGAGCCCGCCGCGTACTTGTAGCTTCATACGTAAACTGCGGAGTGTCCCATCTGTATTAATCTATGCCCTTACCTGGATTTCTTTAACATAAAATACACAAACGCTCATATTGAAAATAAACAGGATCAATGCTTTTCAAAGTTGTGTAATCATGAATCAAACGAATTCAAATCACGGTGACATAATTTGTCGATCCCTTCCTCTCCGTCCCGAAGGACTGAACTGTCGCTCGCGTCGTTATTATAATATGAATTTGTCAATCAAATATGTAAAGGAGGTCTCTTCCTTTCTCGGAGGACTTCGCGTTTCATAATAATTTAAATTAACGACGACTCATACGCAAAACTGTGTTAACTAGTTTTTACTTGTGGTTTGTTTCAAAGTAAGTAATTTGGAAGTTGGAACTCATTCTAATTCAAGTTTTTGTCACTCCTTCACACGACAACCATTTCCATCCAATTTTAATGTTACGAATCGAATGGAAAGCAGATAGTTGTTTAGTTCCATCATTGATCCAATCAATCAATCTGCCCAGCCTTTTCCCAACTATGTTGGGGTCGGCTTCCAGTCTAACCGGATGCAGCTGAATACCAGTATTTTACATGGAGCGACTGCCTGTCTGACCTCCACAATCCAGTAACTGGGTAATACGATACCCCTTGGTAAGACTGATTGTCAGACTTTCGGGCTTCTGACGACTCGTAACGACTGTCAAAGATCTACGAATGACAGCCGGGACCAACGGCTTAACGTGCTTTCCGAGGCACGGAGGAGTCTCGGTACTTATGTAAAGATGGTCACCCATCCATTCACCAACCCCGGCAAGCATAGCTTAACCTGATGGATCGACCCGTGCAGCTGTTATTACTTAGCCACGAGCTCCTCTTCCTCCTTCTTTTATATTGGTTTTAGAGACGGAGACGCAAGCAGCGTTCTGGGAGGTGTTGGGTTCATCCATTCCTTAGTTGGAGTCTTGAATACGAGAGACAAGTTTGTTCGTGTGAACGAAACACCATGAACATAAGCGCCACTGCGTGTCGTATTCGATAAAATCGTTTCGAGACGCGGCCGTGACAACTTCGGACGGACGGTAATCTTATTACGCCTGCCTTATAGCCTTTTCCCAACTATGTTGGGGACAGCTTCTAGTCTAACCGGATGCAGCTGAATACAAGTATTTTACATGGAGCGACTGCCTATCTGACCTCCACAACCCAGTTACGTGATACCCTTTGGTAAGACTGGTTATCAGACTTTCGGGCTTCTGACGACGCGTAACGACTGTCAAAGATCCATGAATAACAGCCGGGACCAAGGGCTTAACGTGCTTTCCGAGGCACGTAGGAGTCTCGGTACTTATGTAAAGATGGTCACCCATCCATTCACCAACCCCGGCAAGCATAGCTTAACCTGATGGATCGACCCGTGCAGCTGTTATTACTTAGCCACGAGCTCCTCCTTATTTATCTTAATAATTAATTTATCTTATTACGCAAATATCATACACAACGAAAATAGAAATATGATAAAATAAGCCTACCGGTTTTATGTTAGTAGCTCTATATAATCTCTATATTACAAATAGAGATTATCAAACTGATAGGTAACAGAAGTTTGAGAAATAATAACAATAAATAAAACTTTGTTAACAATATCCCTGTACGTGCTATGATTTATGAATTGTGGTTAGTTTTCTATTGTTTTAGAATATTACATAATATCAATCTGCCTAGCCTTTTCCCAACTATGTTGCTGTCGCTGTCGGCTTCCAGTCTAACCGGATGCAGCAGTATTTTACATGAAGCGACTGCCTATCTGACCTCCACAACCCAGTTACTGTAGTGGATAGCAGCACTTGGTAAGACTGGTTGTCACACTTTCGGCATTCTGACTTCCAGTAACGACTGTTAAAGATCTACTGATGACCGCCAGGATCAACTGCTTAACGTGCTTTCTCTTTCTCGTTAGGTAACGGATAGCCTCCCATCCACAAACCGACTGCGGCAATCGTAGCTTAACCTTCGATCAACCCGTGCGGCTGTTATTATTTAGCCACGAGCCCCTCTTCACTTTCACTTAAGGCGCACTTATGTGCATAACTTGGGCCTAAGTCCCGACAAAGTCTTTTATTAGCCTTAAGAGACACTAGACTACTCAGCCGGTTTTAGGCACGGGCGTAGAGAAAGTTTTAGGCTATTAAGGTTAGGTTAATTGTCGTTTTATGTTATTTTACGTTAAAAATCGGTACCTACCTAATTTTTAGAGTTCCGTACCAAAATGGTAAAAATGAACCGTTATGGTGCGAGTGGTGCGACTCAGTCTGTCTGTCTGTCCGTCTGTCACAACTGGATATCTCAAGAACTACTAATGCTATCGACATGAAATTTGGAGCAATTCTAAATGACGTTAGCCCAACTATTTTGAAAATAAGAATTTTTTTTTTTTTTTTTTTTGCAACAGGGACTGAAGGGGGATATTAAAAATTCGTAGAGGGGCTACTAGGGCATGTGAGGTATCATAATGAAAGAGCGCTGTTTGCACATTCTCAAACATTTTTTTTCTTATTTTTAGGCTGCAAGATTTTAGACTTAAAAAAAAAAGTCCCCCCCTTATCTCCGAAGTTTGCATAGAGAAAAATCTGAAATTATGTAAAAATTACAGAAGAAATAAAATGATGTCTCTAAATAGCACACTTTTTCAGAAATCAGAACGGAACCCTCGGTGCGCGAGTCCGACCGCTCTTGATCGGTTGTTTAGGGTTCTGTAGGCAAATGGCAAAAAACGGAAACCTTTTGGATTCGTCATGTCTGTCTGTCTGTATGTCTGTCTGTCCGTCCGTATGTCACAACCACTTTTTTTCCGAAACTATAAAATCTATACGGTTGAAACTTGGTAAGTAGATGTATTGTGTGAACAGCATTAAGATTTTCACACAAAAATAAAAAAAAAACGTGTGCGGTATCTATGGATAGGTCTTCAAAAATGATATTGAGGTTTCTAGTATCATTTTTTTCTAAACTGAATAGTTTGCGCGAGAAACACTTCCAAAGTAAAATGTCCCCCCCCCCTGTAACTGTTTTGCAAAAGAGTGTATAATAATATGGTACAGAACCCTTCGTGTGTGAGTCCGACTCGCTCTTGACTGGTTTTTTTAATGTAGGTAAACTTGGCAGGTATTTGTATTCGTTCAGCCCTTCTGGCCTGATTGAACTTTCGCATTTATAATATTTAGTAGGATATTTAACGAAAATATATAGACTTCTAATATTTATGACTTCTAATCAGTTATAGCTTATTTGTTATTGTCCAAAAATAAACGTCTCAATATTAGCCAAACAATCCCTATGTTAATCGGAGCGAGCCAATCTCGCACACTTGGCTTAGTTCACGGAAGACGCTATACAGATCAATATGCGATCTGGCTTCCACAGATCCATTATTAGAAGGATCAGGACTTACCTAAGGAGGTAGGTACCTCCGCAGGTACTGATCCATCTAATAATGGAGGAAACACGCCTCGTGATCCAGAACGGGGATCAAAATATACACGAGTTACTTAATAATATTTTTATATTTTTGAATTTACGGCTCGGATTTCTCTTTTCTTAAGAGGAGCTCGTGGCTAAGTAATAACAGCCGCACGGGTCGATCCGTCAGGTTAAGCTACGCTTGCCGGGGTTGGTCAGTGGATGGGTGACCATCTTTACATATCGAGATTCCTCCGTGCCTCGGAAAGCACGTTAAGCCGTTGGTCCCGGCTGTTATTCGTGGATCTTTGACGGTCGTTACGGGTCGTCAGAAGCCCGAAAGTCTGACAACCAGTCTTACCAAGGGGTATCGTATTACCCAGTTACTGGGTTGTGGAGGTCAGACAGGCAGTCGCTCCATGTAAAATACTGGTATTCAGCTGCATCCGGTTAGACTGGAAGCCGACCCCAACATAGTTGGGAAAAGGCTAGGCAGATTGATATATTTCTCTTTTCTTAAGAAATATGTCTATTTGTAGACTTTTTTACTTAAGGGCCTATTAACGCTGTTAACGACCATATAAATGCGCGTCGCGCTCATGGCTATTTAAAGGTAATTTTTTAAACAAAAAAAAATATTATCTATCACCAATAATTGCAAAGAATTACACGAGCGAGAGTCCTACGAGTACCTATCTGCTACTGTTTTTATTTAATATTCTGATTGCATTCTTAGGTTCCCGTGATCTAAAGGAAAGAAGAAAAAATATTGTAATCGCTTTAAAAGAACGTAAGTACTTTGCGTTTTTTTTGTTATATTTAAATATGTTTTCTTGTTTTTAAAATGAAGGTCCTCTGCTGTATTAAATGTAACTTTTTATTTATTTATTTTATTATTCGAGATTTATTAATTGCAAAAACAGTTAGATACAGAAAAAAATGGTTGCAATGTAAAGAAGTTAATTGCTAAGCAAATTGACTACCAACTTAAATGATTAATAATTAATTTTAATAATAATAATAAATTATTGTAAAAAAAAAAAAAAATTATTTGTTCAAGACTTAAACCTTTACAGTATTACATTTATTATGTAATTAGACTAAGATACTGGCAAGATACAAAACTAGTGTAACTGGGCTTAAACTAGGAGGATTCCTGTGCTATAAGCACCAGTTACTTCCGTCTCCACCGTTTCGAGCTGCCATTACAAGTACAAATTACAATATTATGAAATTAAAATTATTAATATAAACATGCGTGAGTGTGGATGTGTATGTTCGTATGAGTGTGTGTGTATGATTGTGGGGTGTGTGTCAGTGTGTGTAGGCGTGAGTGTGGATGTGTATGTTCGTATGAGTGTGTGTGTCTGATTGTGGGGTGTGTGTCAGTGTGTGTAGGCGTGAGTGTGGATGTGTATGTTCGTATGAGTGTGTGTGTATGATTGTGGGGTGTGTGTAGGGGTGTGTTTGTGCGCGTATGTATATGTATTTGCGTGTTGTGAATGGGTCTGAGTGGCTTAGTGTTTTATTTTATTTTATACTTTTTAGCATATTTTCTGTATTTTCATAATTTAGAGAGAGAGGGAAGTCGTCTAAGGTAAGTTTTAGTTTTTTTATCGGTAGGTTATATAACTGTGTATTTTTACTTATTTTATTATAAAGATATGGACCCATGTAGAACGGTTGTCTCCTATAGAAGTCTGTTTTACACGGTTTCAGGTCAAAGACTAGGTCCTTCCTACGTTTGTTCCTTAGTCCTTCCGGGTCGTACGTTGAGCCTTTATGGGTTATAAGCAGAACCCTCCTGATATAAAGTTGTCGTACCGTTAAAACCATACAATCCTTATATAGTTGCTCTGTTGGATACTGAAAGTTTTTTTTTGTGTATAACTTTTAGAACTGCTCGCTGTATTGTAATTGTATTAATGGTTAATTGTGTTTATTCAAATCACAACTGTCATTATTTGACAGTTGTAAAAAATAACACGGCATAATGACCTTTTTTTTTTTTTTTTTTGAGGGTGGGAAATCATCAAATAACTTCTCCCGCTCTGGGTGGAGCGAGAGGGCGTGTCAGACTTTTACTGACTAAAACCCACCCGTGTTCCTTCAGTTGCCTATGCCAGGGCCGCGGTATCTTCTCAAAACTACCCGCGACCCCAGCGGCGACCCCATCATTTGCTGACATCTGTTTGAGGCGAGCGTGGACCACAACGCGCCGTCGACTCGGTCCTGGTCCTTACCGGACGGCGAGCTACCCGCTACTCATCGTCCGCAAGCCCGCGCCTACGGTGGCCGGAAATCGCCTCGCGATTCCCGCCACCCAGGGCGTCTCCTGCGGCGACTGAGGGCGTGAGGCTGCCTCTCTCTCACGCGTTCCGCCTCCTCCTTCGCGAGCATTACTGCTTCGCAGAAGGAGGTGATAGCCTCCTATGCACTCTCGCTCCGCACCATGGCCTGGACCGGGGGGCCTACTCCCTAAGTCCGTCCGTTTATCCGTCCGTCTGACTTAACGATTTATCAAAACAAGTGTAAAAGTTAAATTTTTCGGACGGGCAAAAATACATCGGGATTACGGACTGGACGGAACTGTCAAATCGTGTTGTCATTCATAATTCGTTCGGGACCCGAACCAATCATCCATCCGTAGGTGATACGGAGTAGTCATCGCCCGTAACGAAGGCCGAAACTACGGACTACATACGGGTTTGCTTATGGAGTAGGCCCCCAGGCTCGGACGCGAGAGATCGCCGCCGCCGATCGCCTCCGTGAGAACACGGCGGTGCTCTGCCCAAGCCGAGCAGACCTCCACTGTATGCTCCACCGTGTCCTCCGGGCGATCACGGCATAGTGACCTAAGGTAACAATTTGCTTAACAATTAATTTTCCTGATTGTAACTACGTAATTCTTTTGGTTTATCTGGAATTCAGGAACTCACCCCTTAACAAGTTATATTCCAATGGCCATGAACTCCAATATTGCGGCGCTGACTGCCATTAAATCTATTACCGCTTATTCCAACTTCGCCAAGGTCTATAAAAATATTAGCTACAATTTGCGAAGGCGGAGTACCTAAGAGCAAAAGTCTTTTTGCGTTCACCTTAAAAGGAATGTAAATAAAATTAAGTACTTTTTCTGGTCTTTCGAGATATTTTGGTTTGAGTTATGCTAAGATATTATTTTGCAAAGTAGTGACTGAGTATTTATTGTATATAGATGAGGATTTACTGGATCTGGCTTAGATGTATTGTAACTAAGTGTAGGATTTTTCAATACACTTCCTCGAAAACTGGTTCATATCGCACTACGATTAGCTTCACAATGCAATGTATTTCACAAGCGTGCGATTTTTCATTTTCCAACACGTGTGCTGGAACAAAAATGGCTCCACTGTACTATCACACCCGCGCGTCCGAAACTTCACATTGGTGAATCATTTGGGTTAGGTTAGAATAGTGACCATTACTTCTATTGCTGGTGAATCATTTGGGTTAGGTTAGGTTAGGTTAGAACAGTGACCCTTAACGCGCGACGGCGAGCGAGCGAAGCGAGCGGTGCCACGGCAGCGGCCGCCGAGCGCCATATCCCCTCTATTTTTGGTGAATCATTTGGGTTAGATGAGGCGGTAAATGTCTCGTATATTAGACGATGAAAGCCTCAGGGAATGACCCTGAGGCTTTCATCGGCCTCAGGGTCATTGACCTTGATTTCAAGGTCAATATGGTACTCGTACTGTAATTTTTTTTTTCGGCGTTTATTTTGTTGCGCACTTTGTTGTTTTCAATAATACACTAAAAAGGGTCTATTGTACTCAAAAAAAAATAGCTAGTATATAAAATCGCCGGGTGCGTTTGTAAAGTGGTTCCACAAAAATTGCCACAGATAACTTATACCTATAGGTACTCAGTCCAAATTGGTTCAATGCCTCTAGTCACAACCGTCTCGCGCAAGTTTCATTTTGGCACTTGCTAAGTGCCAACATGAAACTGGCGTTAGGCGGTCCTCTCTATTCGGAGGTGAATGTTTTTTTTTAAATCTCGGCAAAGAGATATGCGTCTTTACGGCGTTAATATTTTTTGAATACTTAAATAATGTTTATAAATAGAATATCATCAAAACCCATGATTATTACAACAAAAAAAACGTATAAGAACAAATTAACATTTATTTGTGTTCAAAACTCAAAAATATTTGAATTTTCTATTTTTCATATTAGTCTGTTTATCGGTTTTATACCTTTGCTTCTCCTTTAATCTGACGAAAGCAAAGCGCGGAAAAAAAAGAAAATTTAAATCATAGTTTCCTAATAATTCATGACAAAAATATTTTTTCATCATTATATTTTATTTATTCAAAAGCGTATTAAAAACGTCGTTTGATACACTTGGACATCAAAAAAGGCAATAAAAATAAATAAATGTGATAAGGTAACGGTACGGTTTAAGAAGACGTAGTGACAAAAATCGAAAAGAGTAAGAGTGAGAGTAAGGTAAGAGTAAGTAAGAGTGGTTTGGTCATGCTGAGAGGATGAATGAAATATAACTAACAAAAGGTATTTACAAGACAGATGTGAGTGGACGCCCTAGCTAGGAGGATAATATATTATAGTGACCTTATTGGGGATGTTCTTCAGAAAGGTCAGGTGCGTATAGTACTCGCAACCGGCGTGCGTGTATGACCGGGGGGGCTAAAACGGCCACTTTGGCAGAATAATAATAGGATAATAGGTATTTATGAATCATATATTTGAAATCGTGAAACGGTCACAAACTGACAATTCATAATTTATTTGCGTACAATTCATAGCACGCAATTCACCTGTTTGACATGATGGAGAAAAATTATTCTACTAAATTACCAGAACGACTTGTAAATAATAATCTAGTAAAAGAAAACAATGTATGGTCATGTCTATCAGAATTATTGTTATGGTTATTTAATCGCATTATATGGAATACTGAAAAAATCTGGTATGGAAGTTTAGTGTACAAAATATGTTAAACAGTATCAATTATTAATTCTATAGTAGAGATTAAAATCTAAACTTGATATTGGATACGACTTTTTTTATGGTTACGTATACAGGATAATTGTTTTTAGTAAAAGGCATATTTTTGTCCCTAAAAGTTAGAACACATTTAGAACAAAAACAACGGTTTCCAGTAATATAATTCAGATTATATTACTGGAAACCTTTTTTTTGTTCTAGGTACGAATTACGATACAATAATTTAGATAAAACAGTAAAAATATTGTTCACTTAAAAGATACTTTGTAATGTCAACAGCGGTTACAGTTATAGTGACTTGACAACACTTCACTTGCAACAAATCTATACAATACATAAAGTAATGACAACAATTCGTCCGGTTTATATTAAATCTTGCTTTGTTGTGTTAAATAAAGCACGTCAGTAAGCTCAACCATTGCTATTTGCACACAGTACACATTTGCTAATAATGTGTACCGAAAATTAGGTTGAACATAACAATATCTTAGGATTATCAGAAACTAGATATTTTTACTAACGTTTACAAAATGAATAGTTGTCACGTATACTAATATTCTTTCTAGTGAACGTCGCAAAATTCTAGTAAACTAAACTAGATTTTTATCTCCGTGCAGTATCGTATGGAGATTCATAAAATGGTCCACAAATTATGAATTGCTTTATTGAAGTCTAATGTCAAATAGCACAATCATAATAAATTGCTGGGAATTCAGGAAATTAATCGCTTTTAGAGGAATTGCTCAATGCGGCCGTTTTAGGCTCCCAGGGAGCCCAGGGAGATACACGAAACATAAGGAGTATGTAAGAATCATAGCAGGTGGTATTCTGTACTTTCTGCCTACCCCCATGGGAAGAAGGCGTGAGTTTATGTATGAGTGTAGAAGTAATAAGTACCTTTTGCTAATGGACATGATTAAAAGTTAGTAAACCCTTTTAAGCTTAGCAATGTGAGTACCAACTCCGTAATTACTACTAAAATAAAGTTTTCTTTAGCTCCAAATGTAGAAGTTGTATGAGTACCTAAATATTTGATTTCTTTGAACAATAAAACAGAATGTTGTATTTATCACACTAATATCCAAGGCGAAAGTTTGTGAGGGGGTGCGGGTGCGTGTGTGTGTGTGTGGGGGTGTGTTTGTATGTTTGTTACTTCTTCACGCTCAAACGGCTGGACCGATTTGGATGAAATTTGGTATGTAGATAGCTTATACCCTGGATTAAGGCCCAGGTTCCAAGCTTGGTTTAGCTCGGTGTGTAAGTGAAATGGCGTTATGGCTGTCTACTTTGACGCACGAGATAGAAGATTTTCACGCGCACCGGAATTATGTCGTAAAAGTGCAAATAAAATCGTATAAAATTAGAAATTAACTATTTAATAAAAAGTAATCCATCACTGGATGCAGTTTGGAATTTGACATTTCATGGTATATTTTTAATTATAATTATAATTGCTAATGAAGGGATAAACAGCTTTTAAAGATTATTAGGAGGTATGTTTAAAGATTTTTTCGGTGCATTAAAGTATGTTTAATTATGTTTTGGCTTCCATCACTGTATGCGAAAAGGACTTGAAAATATCATATTTTTTTTACATGTCAAAATTATTTACGGTTTTACACAGCATTAAAAAACCACCTTTTTGATCGTTTTCAGGAAATCTGCGCCTTTACATAATAGGCTACTTTTTATGCCGGTCTACGCGGGTGAAACCGCGGGGCGCAGCTAGTTTGAAATATTTTGTTAGAGACCCATGAGGGACATTTCTTCTTTTGTCCTGCAGGGCTAACATGGCAAGCACGAGAAAACGAGATATCACGATTTATCGAAATTTGTCGTCGATTCTGACGTTATTATAATCCCTAACATGAGCGTTAAGCTCGAGTAAATTCGAAAAAGGCACTTTGACACTTCTCTATCTCGAGACGAGAGACCGATGTAGCAAGTTATTAAAAACAAATCATTTATATCATAGCAACATCGGCTTGTAGTTCCGTTTTATTTCACTCATTTTTCATTTTTTTGCATGGAATTGGTATGTACTATAATGATTTTACGTGCACCTCTTTTAATACCTATTTGTTTAGTTTTTCATAAATGTTTTTCATTGGTGCCGAATTTAAATACAAAATGACGGAAATGAAAATTAGTGGCAAATAATATACATACCTACTCACTTGATAACTTAACATAATCAGCCTATAATGTAGGTACTGCTCTAGTCATGCCGGTTTCATCACGATGTTTTCCTTCACCGTTTTGAGAGCAGTGGTGATGATATAATTTACACAAAGTAAAGCGCCTGTCGGGGTTCGAACCTATGACCTACAACTCGTAAGTCAGGGCCGTTACCACTGGGCCTCCACTGCTACACTACACTCACTAGAGAATCACCACAAATGACAATGAACTAGAGATTTTAGTAATTATGTTGCGAAGGTTTGTTATTGCACTGTCATAACTCCCTCGATTTTGTTAATCACCATAATTGGCAAAGTGACTGGTTATTACCTACTGAAAGGGATGCTCATCTACGTTATAGTGTACCCCTCCGTCACAGTTTCTCTCGCGGCCGCCGAAAAGAACATCATTCCAATATAAATATAGTTTAAAACTAAGTATTTTCATTAATAATCATCATCATATCATTCTCCTGCCCTTAACCCAAAAAAACTTGGGGTTGGCACAACAATTTTCATTAGTAATATAATCACACTATATATAATACTATAAAGGCGAAAGTTTGTGAGTGCGTGTGTGCGTGTATTTGTATGTTGTTAGTAGGCACACACATAGGCTAGGTACTTTTTATCCCAGTCTACGCGGGTGCAACCGCGGGGCGCAGCTAGTGTAAAATAAAATTATGACTAAAGTACGTGAAATTATGAGACTTTAGTTCATTTTAGTTTTTTTTTTGTATCATAATTTTGTCTACTCGTCTCGTCGTCAAAATCGAGGACGACTAAACGAGAGACGAATCGGGGATTTTCTCGTGTTTATTGTCAAAATTCTGTCAAAAGTCGAGTTATCTGAGGTGCCATGTTAGGGTTTGTCTTTCTCGACAACAAGTTTGACAGAACATTGTATGGCAGCGCTGTCAGAAAACGAGAAAAGCTTTGAACTGTCATAAAATTACTATTACAATTACTCGCGCGAGAGCGAGTAATTGTCGCGTGTGTTCATGTTAGGCCTGCTGAATGTTTTTGGTCCCAAATTATTTCGTAAAAAATGAGACGCTTTGATATTGAGTTTATGGAATTGATTCGATTGGACTATTAGGTTAGAAAATGTAAGTATGTACTCTGAATTTAAGTCAGTTGTGTGCTCTTTGTAGGGTTCCGTACCTCAAAAGGAAAAAACGGAACCCTTATAGGATCGCTTTGTTGTCTGTCTGTCTGTCTGTCTGTCAATACCCTTTTTCGTAGGAACGCGTAGAGGTATCAAGTTGAAATTAATATCAAATACGTAGGTCTATTATCCCTTGGAGTTCTAAAAAAATCAAGCTCCTAAGGCATGCAACATATTTTGATACTCGCAAGTAGGTAAATCAAAACCTATAGGGTTGGTATATCCCGTTGTCCAACAATCATAAAATTTGGCAAGAAGCAAGGTCTCACAGCACAAGTAAAGGAAAATTGTTAATTTGTAATTTTATCACATAAAAATTTTTTTTTTAGGTATTACAATGTTAAGTTTGTTTTTGGGATTAATTCTTTTCAACTACGGAACCCTTCATTGTGCATGGTCCAACATGCACTTGGCTGGTTTTTTTTGGGATGTGGTCTTTTATGATTTGGGCATTTTTTTTTTAACTGCTACCTACTTTGAAAACAGCTTACTAATATTGTTTTGGATATTTTAGCAAATTCTTGGTTTAGTCGAATGATAAATTTGACGAATTTTGCTAGGTATGTATTTTTTTTATTATATGGAGCTTATTTCAAATAATATATGTAAATAAATAGTAACTAAGATACGTTTTGGTCATGACCGTTACCAAATAATAAGGACAGTACTGCAAGACGTAAGATGCCACATTTCAGGATTTAATTTTGTTACTTTTTTTTTAAATTTCTGTTGGCAATTTAAGTAAAAAAGAAAACTAGTCTTTTGGAACTATTTAATAATTACTCGACACTTCTATGTTATAAAAAATGTTAATTATTTGCAACTTGTACGTATGGGACATCCCATAAGTGGGTTGGTAGACATTTTGACGAAAATGCCCATTTAACAATACAGTTTCAGAGTCTATGTATATTAATAGTCCCTTTTAAAGGTCATCGATGCGGAAGCTGTTACAAGGAGTACATAAAGTACATGATATAGTATTTTTATCTCACGAAGCCAGGCGCGCTTTTCTTGTGTTTACCAGTGTACAATCGAGGAGCTCGTGGCTAAGTAATAACAGCCACACGGGTCGATCCGTCAGGTTAAGCTACGCTTGCCGGGGTTGGTCAGTGGATGGGTGACCATCTTTACATAACGAGATTCCTCCGTGCCTCGGAAAGCACGTTAAGCCGTTGGTCCCGGCTGTTATTCGTGAATCTTTGACAGTCGTTACGGGTCGTCAGAAGCCTGAAAGTCTGACAACCAGTCTTACCAAGGGGTATCGTATTACCCAGTAACTGGGTTGTGGTGTGGAGGTCAGATAGGCAGTCGCTCCATGTAAAATACTGGTATTCAGCTGCATCCGGTTAGACTGGAAGCCGACCCCAACATAGTTGGGAAAAGGCAGGCAGATTGAGTGACCAGTGTACAATCACGTTGTGAATGTGTGCGTGAAGATGAGTAGCGTCAGCACAAAACATTTTTCCATCAGGAATTCTCAGTAGCACCTTGGAGTCTGGATTTGTGCCCGGTTGATGGCCGTAGGTTCGCCACCTATTACATGGGATTTAAACATACCTGTCAAAATGTGGGAGTACTATAGGAGCACCTCTGTTAGTCAGAGGTGCAAAGGTGAAAGTATGTTATTACTAGCTGCGCACCGCAGTTTCACCCGCGTAGACCGAGATAAAAAGTAGCCTATGAGTTAATCCAGGGTATAAGCTATCTGCCGCCGGTGTCGCGGGTTGTTCGACAGAGATACCGTGGCCCTGACACAGGCAACTGAAGGAACACGGGTGGGTTTTAGTCAGTAAAAGTCTGACACGCCCTTCCGCTCCACCCAGAGCGGGAGAAGTTATTTGATGATTTCCCATCCACAAAGAAAAGGGTATAAGCTATCTATATACCAAATTTCATCGAAATCGGTCCAGCTGTTTGATCGTGAAGAAACAATCAAACACACACACACACTGACAAACTTTCACCTTAGTGTGATTACGTTAATTTATATGTACCTCCTAGGCAGGTATATTTGTGGAATTTCTTTTGAACATAATAAATGTAATTAAACCAACAAAGGAATAACCGCAAAAGTGAAACCCATATGTGATAAAATCCACATACATGTAACTATAGCTATTAATAAACAGGGCAAACAAAACAACAATAAATGGCAAAACGTACTTTTATGGGAAAATTTGTACAATGCACTGTGTGTTGGTAAAATTACAATTGATAATCCTAACATAATATAGTAGTACCTACAAAATGTAGTAGGTAGAGATAAACTACGATAACATGGCGCGCCCCTCCAAAATTCAAAACGTTTGAAAGTATTTGTGAAAGTATTTACAATGCACCACCAAGATTCACAACGCATGTGTGCGTAATGAGACGGCCGTCAAACAAAAACAAATCCACGGATTTGTTGCTCGACTAGTCACGTCACTACACACATTGAAACAGTAATTTGGAGGGGCGCGCCATGTTATCGTAGTTTATCTCTACCTACTATGTGTAGGTATGTTTCATTGAGTTCTACAGCGGAATTATTTTAGTGATCCTCTAAAAACTTATTGACCTTCTGATGATGGAACCTTTGAAAAGATGTAATGCACATTTTTTTTAAATAATTGAGCTTCTTTTTAAGTTTCTGGGTTTTATCACAGTTGGTCGTAGTAACTCAGCTAGGGTACCCGTATTGAAGGTGGAACTGTGACAAACCACGCGAGTTATTAAAGTGCGACAAAGTTATGAAATAAAATATATTTTTACTAGCTATTGCCCGCGACTTAGTCTGCGATCCAGGATGAAAAGTAACTTATGTCTTAACCCAGGTAATGTCTCCCATGTGTCAAATTTCATACAAATCCGTCCAACCGTTTCAGCATGAAAGCGTTACAAACAAACTCACTTTCGCATTTATAATGTTAGGATTTCAAATCAAGACTAAGATTTGAAATCCTAACATTATAAATGCGAAAGTAAGTTTGTTAACTGGCGTGTTGAAAGACCTCGAATACAATGAAGTCGTTGTCTATACAGGATGACTTTGAAAACAATCGACAAAATTTTAGGGGGTGTTCTACACATCAATATGAACAACTTTTACTATGGGTCCAACAATAAATTCGCAAAAAAAAATCGAACTTATACGAAATGGACCAATCGGGTATAGCACACACCTTTACATGGGAAAGTCGATTTTTTTTTTGCGAATTCGTAGTTGTTCCCGTAGTTGTAAATATTGATGGGTTTTACTACGGGACCAAACCTGAAATCGCGAAAAAAAAATCTGCTGTTCATTTATGTTCGCTTTAATTCGTCAAAATGTAGGGATAACACCTGATTTTTTTTTCGCGATTTCAGGTTTGGTCCCATAAAAGTTGTTCATAATGATGAGTACAATGACCCATTAAAAGATTGCCACTGTTTACACTTACACTCTGTATAATGACTCTCTTTTTGTGAACCTCAAATAATTCCTAAGAGACCGTTATGTGTAGCTACAGATAGAAAATATGGGGAACGCCATTGTGACCTTTAGGTACATAAGTAAGTGCAAGTGTTTTACCTCGTGGAGGAATTCAATCGTCAGACAGGAAATCCCTATTCAGTTCATTCGAGTTCAACATAGGTACAGTTACGTATTACGTAGGCTGGGTACAGTAGGCCGAACGTCTGTGGTAACATAAACAGTATAAGCTGGCCTCTTATTCTATTGAAACTCCGTACTACTCTAGGCCAGCTCAATGTCAAAGAGTTAGTGCGGTCACAATAAATTTCACGCGGACGAAGTCGCGAGCAGAAGCTAGTTTACTACAAAAAACTAGAGTGAGGTAATTTATTTACGATTTTTTTTTTTTAATAGCTCACATACATACATGTAGGTAATGTAAGCCTTATAGGAAGGGTACATTACTTACAAGAAACTATAAACACATTGACAACCTGTACACTCCCTACGGATATAAAAGTTATAACGATCTAGAACATTGTGAAATTGTTTCAGAAATAAATAAAAAACAAAAATGGAATATTACTTTTGAACTTGGAACCACAATTGGATTGAAGGAAACCCAACGAATTAAGAATGAAGAAACCGAAAATTAGAATATTACCCGACTACAGCGAAGCAAAAAGGAGGGTTATGATTTTGATTGGTAAGTACCTATGTATGTACGTATGTTCACCTGTTCCCTCATAACTTCTAAACAGGTACCTACTTATCATGATTTGATAAATAAGTTACCTATCGTTAGAAGCGTCTTGATCGTCCGCTGGTTTTATGCTATGTGACGTCACAATAATAGTACATTATTGCAAAGGCCGTGAAATAGGCAATTGCAGGACGAGTATGAGTTTGAAGGCCGAGCCGTAGGCGAGGACTTCACTAATACGAGACAAGCAATTGCCATTTCCGCCGAGGCATATATATATATAGTGCTTTTCTCAAAAGAATGCAGGGAAATGAAAGTAGTTAAGTTTCTATAATTTTTCAAGTTAATGCCGTTTTTAACATGAACTTAACATTTCAGCATGGAATAAATTGCCCACAATGTAGATGGGTTTTTAGTTTCAGCAATCTCATTAAAATACAATAAAAATACGGTTTCGGAGAAAATGTTCACTTTTTTCTCGTTTTTCCAAATCATAAAACTTTTATATACCTACCTACTTTCATGTATTTTTCTTATGACTTCGCTGGAAGCAGGTATTCCATAGCCCTTTTGGCTTCTGATCTTAAATCTGGTGGAGTACCTACAATCAATCTCCATTTCACTCTGAACCGTTGGAACTCATTTTAATTAAGTATTTTTATATTTATATAAATTTTCAAATCAAGATGAATTTTCAGTTTTGCCGCCAATTTCCTATCTAACATCTGTGCCGAAAGCCATTTATGGCTATACAGCCACGTGAACGCAATTTATACTAAGCAAAGAGATCCAATCAAAGAGTATTTAATAACCCCAGCACGCCGTTTCATACAACATTACTGAAGCGCTGTAATGTTCCAAATTCAAAAAACGCTCCTGCAATGGATTTGATTTTCTTTGACCGTAAATTCGATACTTCGCGTGTTCTTTTTGCGAAAATAATGACAATATTTCCATGCATGTTTGAGAAAATTAAATATAGCGCCCTCTAGCAGACATAAAGTCATGAACTAAAAAAAAAAAATTATAATGTTGCCGTGTTGGGTCAATCAATCTCCCTAGCCTTTTCCCAACTATGTTGGGGTCGGCTTCCAGTATAACCGGATGCAGCTGAATACCAGTATTTTACACGGAGCCACTGCCTATCTGACCTCCAAAACCCAGTTACTAGGTAACACGATACCCCTTGGTAAGACTGGTTGTCAGACTTTCGGGCTCCTGAGGACCCGTAACGACTGTCAAAGATCTACGAATAACAGCCGGGACCAACGGCTTGACGTGCTTTCAGAAGCACGGAGGAATCTAGGTATGTAAACATGGTCACCCATCCACTGACCAACCCCGGCAAGCGTAGCTTAACCTGACAGATCGACCCGCGCGGCTGTTATTACTTAGCCACGAGCACCTCTCTATCAATTAAGTTATCACATGTCAAAAATAAACTTAAGTATTGACTTGTAGGTTAGTAAACATTTACATCATAAATGGTACTTGTTAAGCACAACCTCGGTTTTTTAAAAAAGTTGTCAAAACATGCGGAATTAAACGATCATTCACGTGAAGCGTCCTTTCTAAAAAACGTTCATAAAATTTCCTGAAGTTTAAATAAGTTAATACCATTCCCCCTCTAAAAAGCTTATTTTATTCACTGAAAACAGTGAATAAAAAGCACTTTTACTCACTGTTTTGATGTTTGAAAATGGAACACACCCAATGTATTCGACCACAGATTTAGAGTACCTAGGCTAGATACGGCATGTTATTAGATAGTATGAAAACCAAACGTGTCATCTTTTTTAAACCTACGGTAACTTCACCCCAGCCATTTAGTGATGTGCTCAACTTAAACAAAATTGTTTCAATCGCTAAGCGTCACTGAGCTAACAGACTTTTTTTAGTACGAACAGTCGAACACTCAGGGCACGCTTGGTCGTGGCTTGCCGTATCTAGTGTAAGTGTAATCTGTATATTCGACCTATATTGATGTGTTCTAAATTCAATTTGATTGGTCGACATTTTCGACAAGGAGTTTAGCATTAGAATAAAACTGTTTTGTGTTATTTGCTGTCTTTAGTAAATTGGCGCTATTTTGAATACTGTAAGTTGTACGAACACAAAGTTTAGTGTTACTTTAATCTTTAATTTTGTGTTTGTTTAGTGTAGTTCTAATCGATTAAAAATGCATTCATTAGTGATGAAGATGTGTTACCACCTGAGTTTATGAAAGAGAGGGCGGCCGATATAGTGGAAAACTTGCTACCCAAAAAATCACGGCTGGTTTACATCAAAGCCAATTTAACTTTCCTTTTTCTTCATTATAATATGTCTATTTTCACTTAAATCTTTCTTTTTCTCGTAGTCATGGTATAAAGTATAGTATGCAACTCTTGAATAAAACGGATTTATATCGAGGGCCATGAATCACTCGCGTCGCTCAGGATTCTAACACTTGAATCACTCGCTACGCCCGTGATTCAATCATCATGAATCACTCCCTACGGTCGTGATTCAATCGTTAGAATCCTTCACTAGCTCGTGATTCATCTATGGCCCTCGCTTTAAATCCGTCCTTTATTCACTAATTGCATAATATACTATTTAACAACTCGCTAAATTCGAGAAAGTTTTCACTCCGTCTTACAACACCAAATTGTGTTTTACCGCAGCTGTTTTCAATATAGGTGAGGATATTAAAACTGCTGTATGACTGAAACCAACACACATTCAAAATTGTTGCCAGAGTGAATTCAGGATAATATTAAACGAGGTGCACTCAAATTCAAAGCATTTATTTTAAACTAGCTTTTGCACGCGGCTTCGTCCGCGTGTTAGTTGGAAATTATCCCCGGGGAACGTAATACTACCGGAATGAAACCAGGTCATGTAACAAATAGACAGACACACAAATAATATACCTATTCAAATAATCTTTTATACATAAACAGGTTTTTAAAGTTCCGTTTTCCAGAATTTTCCAATTTTTCCGGCAACTTTTCCAATTTTTCTTTTCATAAGAACCTTTCATAAGAAGTTTTTTTTTCAAATGTTCGTTGAAATCCCGAGGAGGATTTCAACGAATATTTGAAAAAAAAAAACTTAGCCGAATTGGTCCAACAGTTCTCGTGTTTTGCGCTTAACAACACATTTAGCGATTCATTATACAGGATGGTCCAAATAGTGACGTCAAAAAGAAACATCTAAATTCCTCATCCCCAGGGGTTTTCAAAAATATCCCATGTACTTATGTTCCGCGATTTTTGTAGTTTTCGAGTGATTTTTGTTTTTGCAATTATTTACAGTTTTCTGCCGGTGGAGCTTCAAAAACTTACCTATATCTTTTTTTATAGTGTGTATTTTTCAGATATTTTATTTGTGACACGAAACTAACATTCAAGACGACAAAGTCACAAAAAAAATCTGACAAATGCCCACTACAAAAAATATATGAATTTTGAAGCTCCACTGGCAGAAAACAAAAATAACAATATTCCAAAAACAAAAATAACTCGAAAACTACAAAAATCGTGGAACATACATGGGGTATTTTCGAATACCCCTGGGTATGAGGAATATATTTGGACCACCATGTATCGATAAACCATTAACAGGCATTTAGATTGCGCAGGAGTCGATCACTTACCTACTCACTTAGTCAGAAAGATGAAGCTAGTTGCTGAAAGATTTTTTTAAAAATCAACCCAAAATTAACCTACACTATACAACGTGTAACGTTAAATGCGCAAAACCTCTTAAGGGGTCATTGTACTCATCATTATGAACAACTTTTACTATGGGACCAAAACTGAAATCGCAAAAAAAAAACAGCTGTTCAGTACATTTACGTTCGCATAATTCGTCAAAATGTACGAAAGCTGATTTTTTTTTCGTGATCAGGTTTGGTCTTATAGTAAAAGTGGTTCATAATGATGAGTACAATGACCCCATAAGAGGTTTTGCGCATTTAACGTTACACGTTGTATAGTGCCCAAGTTTAACCAATAAAGTCACGGGAAACCGTTAGTTAAAATAACTTAGGACGGTTTTAGTGCTCGACTGACCGTCGGTGCGTACGTTGGTCGCACTTGCCATTTGTATGAAAATTCACAAGTCGTGACAGTGCTCGACCGACCGTACGTACGTGTATATTGCTACGCACTGCGTACGAGGAGCGTCGGTCAAGCGCGTCCGCATGAGTGCCGTCGGTCGGACTCGGTCGACCGACGCGTTAAGGAAACATATTACGCGTTCAGTGCTACACCGATCGGTGGACCGACCGTACGGATGTCTGTATCATCATCGTTAAATAGTAGATTGTGTCATAGTCCGGCCAGTTTGGTTGGTCAGGAGAGCACTGAACGTTACAAAGGCCGGTTTTAGTACTAGACCGACCGTCGGTGCGTACCATCGTTTCTGACGATACGCATAACCGATCGTCAGTTTGTAACGTTCAGTGGTCTCCTGACCAACAAACTGATCGGACTATGACACAATCTACTATTTAACCATGATGATACAGACATCCGTACGGTCGGTCCACTGATCGGTGTAGCACTGAACGCGTAATATGGTTTCTTAACGCGTCGGTCGACCGACAGCACGCATGCGGACGCGCTTGACCAACGGTCCTCGTACGCAGTGCGTAGCAACATACGCGTGTGTGGTCGATCGAGCACTGTCACGACTTGTGAATTTTCATACAAATGACAAACGCGACCGACGTACGCACCGACGTTCAGTCGAGCACTAAAACCGCCCTAACCTTGAGTGGAGAGGTCGCAGTTTACAGCCGACTTGGCAGATAAGCCGAGTGGGGTGGACTCAGTCCCCGTATCCACACAAAACTATAGCTATGTGCAAGCGTGTTCATTTAGAAGTAATTTTGTTCGACAACATTTTTTTGCTCAACTTGGCTGCTATAGGAAAACTTCAAACCCATTGTTAAAGTTTGAACGTCTGTTAATGGAAATTTTTCGCTGTCGCTTGATTATTATGCAAGTTTGTCAGTAGTTTTAATTGCAGATTTTTAATAGAAAAACTTAAACAATAGTCTTGTTTTTAGAATCGATTTTGAACTATGCTTTGTAGCTATAATTCCTACTTGGACGGATGAGGTAAACATACATCCATTTTTCAAAAGAGCCGAATAAGCGTCAATAATATCGGGACGAACAGACTGTTCAAAATGATCTAAACAACTATGAAAATGAAATATTAACTCAATGACACAAGGAATGTTTAAGAATGAAGACAGTACACGACAACTGTCATTCTGTCATTCCTACTTGGACGGATGAGGTAAACATACATCCATTTTTCAAAAGAGCCGAATAAGTGTCAATAATATCGGGACGAACAGACTGTTCAAAATGATCTAAACAACTATGAAAATGAAATATTAACTCAATGACACAAGGAATGTTTCAGAATGAAGACAGTACACGACAACTGTCATTCTGTCATTCCTACTTGGGCGGATGAGGTAAACGTACATCCATTTTTCAAAAGAGCCGAATAAACAAAAAAAAAAAAAAGGTAAGGTAAGGTATATAAAGGTTACATGTTCTACAATCAGTTTTATATAAATAAAGATTGTTATTATTAATGTAAACGTCAATAATTTCGGGACGAACAGACAGTTCAAAATGATCCAAACAACTATGAAAATGAAATATTAATATTAACAGACATGACAACTTTATTTAGACAGTACCTACACGACAACTGTCATTCTGACAATAACTTTATCCAATTGAGATAAAAAATAATTTTCTTAGTTGTTGAGATCATTTTGAACAGTGTGTTCGTCCCGATATTTTTGACGCTGATGACGCCCGACGTGTCTTGGCAAGTCCGAACTTCGGGTAGAAGGCAGCGCAGTAACAATTTTTAGGAACCAAATGATAATAAGAGAAGAGTGAGAGAACATGCGCAAGAGTTCGGAGAGCATATGTTCAGAAAAAAATCGTACATTTATGTTCGCATAATTCGTCAAAATGTACTGAACAGCTGTTTTTTTTTTCTGTACCTACTAGAATTTCACGCGGTTTCTAAATTGAGAATTTGAAGTTATAGGTAATATTGCATAAGGTTGCACTTTGAATTTCGCAGGCAGACTTACAGATTCACCGTAAATATTGCTAAGTAGACCGCGTATCCGCAGGCGTAGTGTGGATGCCCCCCAGCTAGATGGACCGACGACCTTTAAAAGGTGGCTGGGACAGACTGGATGCGGAAGGCGGGGGACAGGGTGTTGTGGCGAAGCCCGGAAGTAGGCGATAGGCTGAGTTGGTTGATTGATTGCAACTAGTGAACTCCAACAAATTAAATTCAGAAACCGGAGAACGGACGCACGGGCGGAAAATTACAGGTAACCAGTTTCCTTCAAAATGGTTGAGCTAAATGGTGCTGATCCATGCGTCATGTTCGTGAACGGGCGCCGCGCGCCGTCAGAAGGGACTGGTCGTCTCTTAAGCTGCCACGGCTTATTTTTAATTTCGTTGTTTTTAAATTTTATCTTTTTATTACGGAAGCTTTTAACGTGCACGACTTTCTACATTGTTCTCACATGTATATTTTCAACATTAATCATGTAACCATAGACTTATAAAAAAGGAAGACTCCGCGCCACGCATATCGAAAGTGAAGCACCGTACCGATCTATGTGTGCGTGATTTGAGTACCTGCAAAGCCGCTGTCGCTTGTGTTACGTAATGGCGCCCGGTCGGCATACTGTGATGTAAATATGTGCGTGAGGCGTGTTTGTACAAACGGTGCTTCACTTTCGATATGCGTGGCGCGGAGTCCTCCTTTTTAGGATTCCGTACCAAAATGGTGAATAAGGAACCCTTTTGGTGTGACTCAGTCTGTCTGTCTGTCTGTCACAGCTGGACATCTCAAGAACTACTAATGCTATCAACTTGAAATTTTGAACAGTTTTAGATAACGTTTACCCAACTATTTTGCAAATAAGAAAGAAATAAAAACATATGTATTTTTTTTGCAACAGAGACTGAAAGGGGGTCTTAAAAATTAAAAGTGGAGCTACTAGGGCATGTGGGGTATCGTATGAAAGAGCGCTATTTGCACATTCTCAAACATATTTTTATTTTTTTTTAGGCCGCACAGTTTTCGACTTTTGATGGAAAATGTAAAAAAAATACCATTCCCCCCCCCCCTTATCTCCGAAGTTTGCAAAGAGAAAAATCTGAAATTATTCTATGTGATAGAAGTTTATGTAAAGATTACAGGAAAAATAAAATGATGGCTCTAAATAACGCACTTTTTCAGAAATCGGATCGGAACCCTTGGTGCGCGATTCCGACTCGCTCTTGACCGGTTTTTTTTATAAGTCTATTTATAAGTATATTTTGTATCATTATTTTGATCTAAAAGAGTGTCCGTGGAGTTTCTTGAACGTTCTTCTCCATAGGTACCTACTAACTACGCTTTGGAATGGGCAAATAGCTTCATCTTTCTGACTGACCGACTTCTTGACAATTCAAAAGTGTCTGATTGGTTTATTTGAAATAAATGCTTTGAGTTTGAGTTTGACCTCTTTTTAGGCTAAGTTATATAGGGCATTAAAAATTCTTAAAACATTTTCATTCGTTTTTAAACTGCTCCACATTAATTATACATTGTATTCCATTCACATCTGTAGTGAAAATGATTCAAAACATGGACTTTGTCACGTGTGATTCAGTTTGAAGAACTTAGAACCACGCCACGTTTGTCATCTAGTTGACATACTTAAGCACTCTGACTCTGCCAACAGGAAAAACGGATGTTCTGCGCTTTTCCCTTTCGTTTTACGTGTTTCGAAGTATGAAACATTTACGTGAAAATTAAGAACTATTTGAACCATTGCCAAGAACATGCAATGGTGTAACCGAACCTGCTTTTTAGAAAAACCAATAAGATATTTTATTTTTTTTATTTTTTTTATTTTATTTTACAGAAAGCTTACAGACTAATACCTAAAATTTACAATATTTCGTAGGTCAGAAAAATTGCTAATGACAAGCTTCCACATTTAGACGACTAGTTACACATACTATGCGTTGACTGTGTTCAGCGATACAAAAATAAAAGTTAAAAAAAAAGGTTATATAAATTTAATAAAAGCTAATTATAGATAATTAGATAATTAGTCGAGTCGTGCAACATCAAACAGTTTAGACATGACTATCTCCAAAATATTCCTTGTTTAGGATCTTTCTAATACTGTATGCGTTGGTGCAAAATAGATCGATCTCCAGGTGTGATGGTAAACTATTGAAGGCTTTTACACTACGAATGAGGAAGGCGTTACGCCTGTAATTAGTCGATGCGCATGGTGCCTGAAGCAGAGGTCGTCTGCGTAGGTTATTTTGGTTAGTGCGAAGAAGTATTTTGCTGAGTAGTTCCGGACAATCAATCGAGCCGTTTGCTATGCCTACCAAAAAACATACGTCACTAACATTACGTCTCATGTTCAACGGTAAGAAATGGTATCGCTTGCAACGGTGTTCATAGTCCACTGAGAATTGCTTTGCTTTAAAATCCAAGTAACGCAGAAATTTCTTCTGAACGGATTCAATACGAGATTTGTAAATCTCGTATTGAGGGTTCCAGACTTGGGAAGCGTACTCAAGATGGCTACGCACAAGGGAACAGTAGAGGACTTTTATTGGTTTTAGAGACCGAAAGCTAGAGCAAGCTCTAGTAATAAAGCCCAGGGCCTTGAAAGCTTTCTTGACAATGGTTTCTATGTGATCGTCAAAAATTAATTTACTGTCGTGTACTACACCAAGATCTCTGATACTGCTTGTCTTACTTATGTGCGTACCATCCAGTGTATATCCTGAACCGATAATTGTTTTCCGGCGCGTGTATACTACGTGAAAACATTTGGATACGTTAAGTTGTAACTTATTAGTTTTGCAGTATGAAAAGAATCTGTCAAGGTCTGACTGAAGTAGGTCGGTATCAGATAATGTACGCACAGACTTAAGAACCTTCATATCATCTGCGTATAGTAAAATATCAGAATTAGTAAAGCAGTTCTTTATGTCCGAGATAAATATTGTGAACAATAACGGCCCTAAGATCGAGCCCTGAGGAACACCAGATGGGACAGTTTTCCAACCGGATGTGTATCCACGTAGGACTACAGCCTGCGTTCGGTTATCTATATACGATGAAAACCAACGAAACAGGTCACCGTGTATTCCTGCAGCTAAAAGCTTCTGAAGAAGCACACGGTGATCTATTCGGTCGAAACACTTGCTGTAGTCCGTGTAGATAACATCGACTTGGCATCCTTCATCCATCCCAGTGGTTATTAATTCATTGGACAATACCAAGTTGGAAGCAGTCGACCGTTTCCTTAGGAAACCATGTTGTTCGTCGCCAAAACAGCGCTGCATGGCTGAATAAACTTCCGTGTACACCACTCGCTCCAGAACTTTAGAGAAAAGACATAGTTTAGATATGGGACGGTAATTGTCTATCTTAGATTTATCCCCCTTTTTAAAAATAGGTGTGATGAATGCCGATTTCCATATCTTCGGGACAACACCCTCTCTCAACGACCGTTCAAACAACAGGCAGACTGGCTCCACAAGACTCTTTGCACAATTGACTATGAAAATAGGGGGTATCAGATCCGGCCCACCAGATTTAGTTAGGTCCAGATCTTTAAGTAAGTTGAGAACCATGTCAGGGCAGACGCTAACGGTACTCAGATTCACTGAGCTGGAAGAATTAGTGTCTACATTAGTATCTAGATCATCAGAGTCTGAGTCTGGTTCTTGGAAAGTTGAATGAAAGTAAGATGAGAATAGATCAGTGATACCCTCACCTGTGTCTGCGGACAGGTCCATATAATGCAGTACGTTAGGTAATGAGTCACCACTTCTTTTACTTTTAACATAAGACCAAAACGACTTAGGGTTTTTAGAGATTGAGGATTCTATGTTTTCCATATAAGCATCAAAACAAACCGCCTCTATTTGCTTAACTCGGTTTCGCAAGATAGAAAAAGAGTGATAGTCTGATAAGTTGCCGTAATTTTTATATTTAGTATGGTATTTCTGTTTTTCCTTTAATATTTTAATTAAAGCACTGGTGTACCAAGGGGGGTGTGTCGATTTCTTTACCGGTTTAACGGGAATGTACAAGTCCCTTAGCTCGTATAATTTTTGATAGAAAAGGCATAGAGCTTGGTCTAAGGATCCAGCAGACAACAATGTTTTCCAGTCTATAAGATCTAGCGCAGAAGTAATTGCAGGGTAATCACCTTTATAAAATATATATTTTACACTTGGTTTCTCAATATATTTATGGACTTCAACGAAATCTGCGCTGATAATTAGTGACTTGTGGTGCAAGTCGACAGGTACCGCCAAGGGGTCAGCACACTCATTCACTTTGACTACACTATTTGAGAAAACAAGATCTAATAACCTACCGTTGACATTACGCTCACAATTAAACTGGGATAGGTTACTCGCATTTATTGTGTCAAAGAAATCCAAAATAGATCGTACAGATACTTTCTCAGGGCACAATCCCGGGCCGTCGTCGGAATGTTGCCATTCCACATCGCCACCAAAGTTAAAATCACCAGTTACGATAAATGTATCCAATGGGTGGGCGGTTACTAAATGGTTAAGTTTATGGTGGAAGTTTTGTAATTGATCTATATACGAATTACCAACATTTTCCTTGCACAAATACAGGCCGCAGATATTAATATTGTAACTTACCGCTGGTCTAGACCTCTTCAGAATGATGGATACCCATATATCCTCAGCGGAGGTACGCCAGGAGGTACGCCATATGGAGTGCTGTTTCGCCCCTCCACGGGGCATCAGCGAAACTCGTGTGGAGTATAAGTTGTGTTGCATGTTGCATTACAATAATTGCATCTTCTGCATGTAGATTATTTTTGAGGACGGGAGAAATATAGCACTGTCCTGCTACATTCTGCATTCAAGCCTAGATCTAATTATTTAAGATTTAAAACTAAATATATTTGCATACCATTCTATAGAAAAACCAATGACAAAACAATTTTTACCACTCTTTATCCTTGACTAGCTTTTGCCAGCAGATTCGCCCACGTGGATGTCGGGAACTATCCCACGGGAAGGTACTACCGGGAGGGAAATCCTTCCTTATTCCTTGTCTACATTACAAAGGGAACGTCTGAGCAAAATTTCAGCTTTCCAAGTCCAAGGGTTTGGGCTGGGCGTTGATGAGTTAGTCAGTCAGTCAGTCAGGACTTCTGTTTTTATTTATATAGTTGGGAACTTTTCTTCTAAAAAATTAGCCTTAAATATAAAATATTTGTTAAAATATTTTCTTCCATGTTTTTCCTGACCAAAATCCACAATTTGTGTGTAACCCTTAAGGGACTGTGTACTGAGTACATAAATCAAGTTTACTGGACAATTTATTCGAGGTCAGTAAGGGTCTTTTCCCGCCGGATGACGTCAAATGGTTTAACGGAAATGTAACAGACCCATTTATTTATTTATTTAACAGTTTATGTACACACATATAAACAGACAAGAAGAAAAGAACAGAATAAAAGTGATGTTTGTTCCAAAAGTAATCTCTTCTGGTTGAACCAGTTATGAACTTAAATCTGTTAATATAAAAATGATAAATTATTTATTTCTTTAGGTAGGTTTGTAGAAACACTTTTACAATAAAACAACGTAGTACCTAAAACAATAAGTCATGAACTAAAATAATCAAGGAAGGGCGAATTCGACCAAACTTTTATATATAGAAAAAGCCATAACCAGCGAAAACCTACATTTTTAATTTTCGAGAGTTTTCCCATACAAAAACTGTTAGCAATTTTATTCCGCAGAAAAGATAACATGCCTTTGGTTGAATCAGCCTTAAGAAATATAATATACATTTTAAAGAAAAGGAATAAAATAAGAAGTGTGCTGTTAAATTAAAAGTTGCTCTATATCGTACCTGGGAATAATTAGACATCCAATTCCTCATCCAAGGATTTCATAAAGGACCATTTAAGAATTACGTTAACCCAACGATGCACCAATGTCCGCTAAGCGTTGCAAACTCCTTTTTTAGGGTTCCGTACCAAAATGGTAAAAAAGGAACCCTTATGGTGTGACTCAGTCTGTCTGTCTGTCTGTCTGTCTGTCACAGCTGGATATACTACTACTACTACTGATGCTATCAACTTGAAATTTGGAACAGTTTTAGATAACGTTTACCGAACTATTTTGCAAATAAGAAAGAAATAAAAATATTTATATTTTTTTTGCAACAGGGACTGAAAGAGGGTCTTAAAAAAATAAAATGGGGCTACTAGGGCATGTGGGGTATCAAATGAAAGAGCGCTGTTTTCACATTCCCAAACTATTTTTTATTTTTTTTTAGGCCGCAGACTTTTGATGAAAAATGTAAAAAAAATACCGTTCCCCCCCTTATCTCCGAAGTTTGCAAAGAGAAAAATCTGAAATTATTCTATGTGATAGAAATTTATGTAAAGATTACGGGAAAAATAAAACAATGTCTCTAAATAGCACACTTTTTCAGAAATCGGAACGGAACCCTCGGTGCGCGAGTCCGACTCGCTCTTGACCGGTTTACATAACAATAACATCTCGCCTGTTTTAAGTCCACTGTAATACGGCAAGCCTATTGCCGTCACGACTGCTATTGAGAAAAACCTGCTATAAAAACCCAATAACACTTTGCCCTACCTGGGAAACGAACCCACGACCTCGTGTTCAGCATTAGTTAACAGTTGACAAACGAGGCAGGTTGTTGGTTTAGTAGTCAAACTCAAACTCAAAGCATTTATTTCAATTAAAAATTAAACCAATTACTGGCACTTTTGAATTGTCAAAGAGTCGGTCAGTTAGTCAGAAAGTTGAAGCTAGTTGCCCATTGCAAAACGTAGATCTCTATGGAGAAGAACGGGCAAGAAACTCCACGGACACTCTTTTAAATCAAGATAAGTGTTACAACATCATGGGTACATTATATTTGTTGCTTCTACATGTGAGAATAATGTAAAAAAAAATACTTAAAACCAAGTTAAAATATAAAATTAAAATAAGGCCTGGCAGATAAGAGATGACCAGTCTCAATTGACGGCGCCCGTTCACGAACATGACGCGAGTGGAATCACACTAATATTGTAAAGGCAAAAGTTTGTGAGTGTGTGTGTTTGTATGTTTGTTACTCCTTCACGCTCAAACGGCTCGATCAATTTGAATGAAATTTGATACGTAGATAGGTTATAACTTAAATTAACACATAATTATAATATAATACTTTTTACCCCGGTCTACGCGGGTGAAACCGCAGGGCGCAGTTAATAAATGATAAATAATTGCAGTGCTTCTATTTACGTGTGTTGACGGTGACCGTGGTACTGCAATATTGCCTGATGATTAATTAATGCAACGAATGAGGCCATGGAAGTGCGCCAGCTGCAACGGATCGGGTTAAGTGTTGGGCAGTAATTTATTGATTCCCTAGGAACTTATTGGTCTTCTAATGAAAATCGCTTTTTTTTTATAAATAGGCCTCTAAAAACTTTTTGGTCTTCCAATGATGATTGTTTTTTTTAAATAATTGAGCATCTTTTTAACTTTCTGACCTTTTCTCAAACTAAGCTAGTGCGCTCCGGTTATATGGGTTATATGATTATATCCAAACTGGTCGCAGTCACTTAGCATTTGAGGCTTTTAGGACACCACAATGGGAATTATTTGAAGATCAGAAAAAGAGGCATATTTATTAAATTAGAGTGTCCATTAATATTATTAGGAAATAAAAATTGGGAATTATTTGGGATTTAATTACATATATCGCACACTAAACTGAGACAACTCAAAAAAGGTCATTTTTCAGGAGACGATAAAAACGTAGGTATATCTGCATTTTTTGTTAGGGAAGTTATACAATTTAATTTGATTCTAGATAATTAATAGCTTGTAAAATGTCACTGTATACAAACTTGGGCTAAAATTCAATAATTTTTATCAATAATCACTGTTTTTCAAACATAACTCAAAATTAACGATTTCTGAGTTGTCTCAGTTTAGATCTAGGTGTGCGATATGCTTTAAATATTATGCACATCATCATCTGCCTAGCCTTTTCCCAACTACATTAATTGGGGGTCGGCTTTCAGTCTAACCGGAGGCAGCTGACTACCAGTATTTTACACGGAGCGAGTACTCACTAGGTAATACGATACCCCTTCGTAAGACTGGGTTGTCAGTCTTTCTGGATTCTGACGACCCGTAACGACTGTCAAAGGTCCACGAAGGACAGCCGAGACCAACGGCTTAACGTGCTTTCCAAGGCACGGGGGTCTTGGTATGTAAAGATGGTCACCCATCCACGGACCAACCGTGGCAAGCGTAGATTAACCTGATCAATCGTCCCGTGTGGCTGTTATTACAAATCCCTCCCATCCATATTATGTACATAAATGATTAAAAAAAATACTTAGCATAATCAGCCTACAATGTTCCCACTGCTGGGACACAGGTCTCCTCTCGGTGAGGTGGGCCGTAATCTACCACTCGGGCCCAGCGCGGGTTGGTAGATGTCACATGTCTACGAATTTTTGGTTCTTCCATCACCGTTTTGAGAGCAGTGGTGATGAAATAATTTACAAAAAGTAAAGGGCCTGTCTGGGCTCGAACCTACGACCTACAACTCGTAAGTCACGGCCGTTACCGCTGGGCCACCACTGAAAAAAAAAACTTATTGTTTACGAAACCGTTAAAACAATGAGTTTCCTCAGTGACGTAGGCGGCTGAGAAAGATCTTTAGAAAATCAACCCCTCCCTAGGGAGTCAAACGGGGGAGCTATAAATAAAAAACGGCCAAGTGCGTGACGGACTACTTACAATGAAAGGTTCCGTAGTTGGGATGAAATTATACCAAGAACAAACTTAACATAGTTGAACTAGCTGCTGCCCGCGACTTCGTTCGCGTGAAATTTCTTATTCCCCCGACCCACCCCGTCGCATCGCTTTGCCTGGCCACGCTATTATTTCGTTTTCACTTAGCATTATTTCTGCCTTTTTTTCTTTAAGCTGGCACGTAAAGGTCCTAAGATTTCTAGGGTATAAAATGCAAAAAAAAATTTCAAAGTCTGTTAGTTCCAGAGATTATCACGTTCGTTCACGATATCCCCTCTCCCTGCCCCTCTCACCCATTCTCACACCCCCTTCACCACTTCCACTTCCCCCTCTCTCTCTCCCCCTCTCCCCTCCCTGTCACCCTCCTCCCCTCACCAACCACTCCCCTCCCACTCACCCCTTACCACCCCTTCCTCTCTTCACCAACCCCTGCCCCTATCACCCTCCCTTTCTCTCCTCACCAGCCCCCCTCCCTCTACCCCTCTTTCAAGTTAATCAAGCCCTGCAGTAAAATCCTCCCCTGAAAAATTTACTACCTCTTGTCACCCCGTTATGGGTAGATTTTTGAAAAACCCACGTTATTCTTCATTTTTGCTCTCAAGTTTATAAATACTGAGTTAATCGCGGCGCGACGTCGAACGGAACGCGTATGGCATTTTTATAGGTACCTACTCGTGATAAATTCGAAATTAAATGTCCGATTCGAATGAATTAAAAAGTATTTTACTGCTACATAAATACCCTTGCTGATAAAACTATTTATTTTAATAATAATTAAGACTACGATACGATTGTAACCAACTTTTGTTTCTAACGGCAATCTGACCAAATTTTAGAACACAAAAGCTGCTATTGTGATTCAGCTATGATAGTTAGATATATTGGCTCGCGGACAATTTTTTTTGAAGGTAATAATGAGTACTTTAATCATGTAGTACATACTTTTTACGTATCATCAATAGTTTTCTCAGCGCATGCCAAATAATGAATTTTATAGGCAAGATTTTGCTACTTTGGGTTACGTTATTGCAATTTTCTTAAGGATCTCTAAATTTTTTGAAAATAAATTATAGCCTATGTTACTTCCTGATAATTTAGCTTTCTATTGGTGAAAAAATGGTTAAAATCGATCCAGTAGTTTCGGAGCCTATTCGGTACAAACAAACAAACAAATAATCAAACAAACAAACAAAAAAATCTTTCCTCTTTGGTATAGATAACATGTTCTCGCATACATTCCAACAGTAAATGTAAGTTTGTACTCACAATATTGAGAGATTTACCATGTTATTTTTAACCGACTTCTAAAAAAGGAGGAGGTTCTCAATTCGGATGTTTGTATTTTTTTTTTTTTTTTTTTTTTTTTTTTTTTTTTTTTTTTTTTTTTATGTTTGTTCGCGCATAACTCCGTCGCTTGCCAACCGATTTGAAAAATTATTTTTTTGTTGGAAAGGGTATACTTTCTAAATGGTCCCATTTTCGTCAAAATCCAGTTCTGATGATGGTATCCTGGAGAAATCGAAGGAACTCTTCAAATATTATAGGCACACCTATAGCGATTTGGGTATTTTTTATAGTAGCTCGTGCATTTGCTCTCGGAAAGCACCACTTGGTGAAGTGAAACTGATGATGAAGACCACAGATGGCTACCGGAACTACTCAATGATAAATATTTCACGGGTTGCGATTCGATTACTTTAATATGGTTGCTAAGCAATTTCCGCTCGTCACACAATGCGTGTGGTGAGTGGTTGTTGAGGGGTTCTCCTGGTTCTTACCAGCAGAACTCCTCAACAATTAACGTCCCAGCATCGGGAAAGCAATATTTTGTAACATGTGATGAGCAATTGACATTAGACTATTGTAACTTATACAAATTATAAACAAACCCACTAAAAAGCGAGAAATAAAAACTTTTTAACAAAAAAAAAAACCGACTTCCAAAAATCACTACAAAGTGAAAAATAACTTTGATTTCGGAAGTCGGTGGCAAAAAAAAAGAAATTAAATAAAAAACGAAAGACACCGACTTCCGAAATCAAAGTTATTTTTCACTTTGTAGTGATTTTTGGAAGTCGGTTTTTTTATTGTTAAAAAGTTTTAGACCACAAACTTCTTATAGGTTTTCCTGTAATGTACAGGTATAGAACTACTTTCTGTATTTTTTTTTCATTTTAGGTTCATTAGTTTCGGAGATAAGGGGGGAATGCTATATTTTCGTCTATTTTCTTAAATAACTTGATAACGATTCATTTTAAAATTATAAAAAATATATTTGAGACCCTCACACGGTACAGTTTGCAAAACTTTTTTATTTTATTTTCTTTGTTGCCCCCTAAAAGTGACCCCCATAATCAAAATTAATTTATTTACTTTAGCCGTACGCGTTTGGGCCACAGAAATACATATGTGTACCTAATCGGTCCATTAGATTCGGAGCAAATTGGCTGTGACAGACGGACAGACAGACAGACACACGAGTGATCCTTTATTGGTTCCGTTTTTTTCCTTTTGAGGTACGGAACCCTAAAAGTAAAGATAATATAGTCTCACGGAATTATGTATAAGTACCCATGTCACAAATTCTTGCAATTGTTACAGCGTTGGATAACTCCGTTACTACAGACTACCATGGAATGTCTGTGATACTCATTTTTAACCAATTTCAAGAAAAGGACCTTCTCCAATGATTTCAAAAGACCTTCTCCTTTTTTTTCTCAGTTCGTCGGAATCTTTTTTTTTTAGGGTTCCGTACCTCAAAAGAAAAAACGGAACCATTATAGGATCACTTCGTTGTCCGTCTGTTGTCTATCAGTCTGACTCCTTTTTCCCAGGAACGCGTAGGAGGGAGGTATTGTATCAAGTTGAAAATATCAAATACTTAGGTCTATGGTCTATGTATGGGAATAAACGTTATTCCAATTTATGCAAGCCATGTGTAGGTTTGCCTGCCTTTTCCCAACTATGTTGGGTTTCGCTTCCAGTGTAACCAGCATTTTACAAGAAGCGACTTCCTATTTGACATCCACAACTCAGCTACTGGTAACATTGGGGTATATCAAATCCTCTCGTCTGTATTTTTGATATATGTTTATGTTAATAAAGGCGTAAATAATAAATATATCAGGTTGTCTACTTGTCATCTGCCTAGCCTTGTCCCAACCATGTTGGAGTCGTCTTCCAGTTTAACAGAATGCAGCTTAGTACCAGTATTTTACATGGAGCGACTGACGATCTCCACAACCCAGTTACTGGGTAATACCAGGCCTCTTGCACTGGTACATTCCGCTCGAGATAAGTACCTACAGCTCGCGGCAACTCTGGGTTACAAGTCAGTCAGGGAGTATTACGCGCTCAGCGAGCGAGACACGTACAGCCGCTCATGAAAAAATTAAATCTTAGATTTTAAATTTAAGTATACCTACTATCCATATTATCACTATACTATATATAAATTAGTGATATAGTTACTTTTTAAATGACGAAAATCCATTATGAAATGTCGAGTTTTGTTGCTACCTTTTTATTACCTACCTACCTACTTACTATAGTTGCCGAGATTTAACTTGAGATCTCGGCGGAGTGGTGGGGGTTTGTATGCGCGTCGTATTGTTTCAGGAGTAAGGTCCAAAGTCGCTTAAAGTAATTAAGGATTCACTTAGGATTAACAAGCAACTGTACTTACCCGCGATCGTACGATCGCACAAACTTAGCCAGTGGTGCGTTGAGGCATCTTTAATTGTTTTATGACCATGTTCAGGCGACTAAAGTGGCCCAAATGTTACTTTCAATTTAAGACGCGTTTGTACCTTGTTTACTTTAGAACACTTCTAAAAATTATACGAGATGATGGTGTATTAAAAATAATTGATGATTGAATGATGATCATGATTTAATAATGATTGTTTGATTGATTAATAAAAAATAACGTTTGAAAATTATAAGACACTAGCTGCGCCCCGCGGTTTCACCCGCGTAGACCGGGATAAAAAGTATACTATGTGTTAATCCAGGGTATAAGCTATTTACATACCAAATTTCATCCAAATCTGTCCAGCCGCTGGAGCGTGAAGAAGTAACAGACATACACACACACACGCACACACTCACAAACTTTCGCATTTATAATATTAGTGTGATTACATTTTTTTTTATTTTTTTTTTATTTTGTGATTACATTAAAGTGAAACAACTCTAGATAGACTACTCATAAATACAATAAAAGTATAAAAAGGTACCATATACCCCACCACCACCACCACCACCATACCATATGATATGTATGGTATGGTATATGGTGCTATGGTACCATATTTTATTTTTCTTTGCGGACAGCCCTAGTACTCGGCTAAGCGGCGTAGGTATGTTACGGACTAGTAACGACACAAAGTAATAACAACTCTCAAGCGCGGCGATTAAGAGCAATTTAGGTTGCGCATGGGGAGGAAAAGATTTTGTAGGCTATTATAAAAGCGGCTTTCTTCAAGATCAAAGGAGTGCAACTTCTGTACGTTAGTACTATTATTTATTCTGTGGTAATACGATATCCCTTAGTACTTACACAAGTAGTAAATAATGTCGAAGTCAACTGCGAGAATCACAAACACAAAGTTTCGCATATTTTTATTGTAAAATCATTCATACAGCATACAAACTTACAAACTTTACTCTTTATCTCGCTCTGACTCAGTCCGCGAGCAGTATCGTACGAGCGAGATAAAAAGCTGAGGTGTTATGGGCTCTTAAGACGAGTATATCCGCGCTAACAGAGAAACAAAAACTATTGAAAAAAATCATTTTTTTCAATGCAGCTATACTCGCCTTAAGCGAAGTTATAATTATTCTTTAATCACGAAAAACAGTGCACCTGCAAAATATCACTATTTATTACAATACTTAACAGCGATACATTCTATATAACATATAGGCCTTCGAGGTCGAAACAGAAATAATAAATAAATACGACGAATGCTAGATCTGTAACAGAAGAACTAGATATAAACTGAGTCTGTTACCAAGTGTCGATATAAGTACAATACTCGTATTTATATAAACTTAGACATTACTCACAGAATTGTGCGTCTTTCGCAAAGTTACGAAGATCGAGGACTTTTTATTCGACATTTACAGCCAGCACTTACCTAATCTGAAATTATTCCCATAACCTATCTTATAATCTGTAGATATTAATAATATTTCTGTATTCGAACCGTATGTATGTATGTTTGTATGACCGCGATTTTTTCGAAAACGAATGAACCAATTTTGATGATTCTTTCACTAGCGTGATCTGCATAACTTTCAGGAAGGTTTTAGTATATAATACATTCTTGTATACAAACTTGTATGCATAAATGTTCCGTCTCCGGCTTTTTTAAGCGGATTTTTGATGTTTCTTCTTTTCGTTCATCTTGGGCTTATGTAATTGTATATTAAACTAAAAAGGGAAAAATAAAATTACTTTTAAAAAAGATAATCGACTTCAAAAACCTAAAACGAATAAAATAAGTAACTTGGTTAATTAAAAAGCGTAACAGCTTCTTCAATTCTTCAATGCACCTTAGCTTGGCACCAACTTCAGAAGCTGTTAAGTTTTTTAAATTAAGAAATTTATTTTATTCGTTTCAGGTTTTTGAAGTCGGTTTTTACTTTTTTTTAAATATTTTTTTTTATAAAAGTAAAAATCGCAATCAATGTCTCAAAAGTCGCAACGGCTTGAAATATCACAGTGGCTAGGTTTAACGCAGGGCTCGCTCTTGAGTTATAAATATTTGTCAGTTACTTTTTATTCCCAGTCGTCGTAGAAGTGTTTCACAGGCACGGGAGCGAACATTTATCACTACGGTGGCTCTGATTGATGGTTCAGACGATTAAGTTAAGGGTTCAACACGACGTTTCTTCACCGCTCTCGATAGTTGAATTAGCTTTAAAAAATGTAGGTAGGTACAAAACATCTAATTTTTTTTTTCAAGGCAAATCTAAAAATAACTAGGCAGCGCCTGTATCTTTTCGAATTCAAATCTTTACTTGGAAATCATCCATATTGTATTAGTTATTACTTATTAATATAAGAACTTACAAACTATGTTAGTATTAAAATCAAAGTCAAAGTTAAAATTAAACTTAATAACAAAATTAAAATCAAATCAAAATCTTGGGGACCTGAGTTGCGTTATCATAAATTTAATTCGAGACCTAAGATAACCATAAGGCAGAGATTTCTCGAAAACGGTCAAAAAGGTGGTTTTTTAAAGCTGTGTATCTCATAAACCATAAATAATTTTGACAAATAAAAAAAATATGATATTTTCAATATGTCCTTTTCGCATACAGTGATGGAAATCAAAACATAATTAAACATATTTTGATGCACTAAAAAAAACTTCAAAAATAACTCTTAATAATCTTTAAAAGCTGTTTATCCTAATTATAATTAAAAATATACCATACAATGTCAAATGCCAAACTGCATCCAGTGATGGATCATTTTTTGTTATATAGTTAATTTCTAATTTTACACGATTTTATTTGCACTTTTACGACATAATTTCGGTGCGCGTGAGAGTCTTTTATCTCGTGAGTCAAACTAATATAGCCATAACGCCATTTCACTTACACACTGAGCTAAACCACGCTTGGATGCAGGGCCATAAGATAGATAGATAGAATACTCTTTATTATGCACACCATAAAAATTACAGATATAAATGTTGAAATGTTACTTAGGGTAACACAATGGGCGGTCTTATCGCTACAATCGATCTTTTACAGACAACCTTTGGATGGATTAAGGGGAGAAGGAGAGACAATACTGTATTGGTAGTCAGCGGTGTACCATATACATTTACAATATATTAGGCTTTACAAGCTGTCTGTGAACCTTCAGTAGGAACCCAATTACGTCATAATAGGGATGATGACTAAAAATTTATTTTTTGTCCGTCATAGAGATTATTAAAAAATATTGGACACGTATTTTTTCTTTTTTTACGTAATCAAAAAATTACGGCGATACATTGAGTTAAAATATGGCATGACGTCACGCGTAGCTGGGTTTTATACGTACAAGTGACGTAGCGAGCCCCCACTCCCCAACTTTAATGAGTGATAGCTAAGTATTTTTTTACTAATATGATAAAGCAAAAAATACGTGTCTAATATTTTTTTATTATCTGACTGACGGACTAAATAGAGTTTCTTTTTTTTTACCCAGGCATCATCCCTATTGATAATTTTCTAACAAGAAATCGATACCGTACCTTACAACCAAACCCAACACACCTATACTTAATCTTCACTCATACATACTAATTTCTAAGCGGACCGATACACTTGACCTATTTTGTATCCTACGTCGCCGTCAGTCAACAACCTTCCAATCAGAATTAGAAGACTTAATCCCCAGTTGTTTGGGCAAAACAGCCAATTATAACTGATGCTCAGTGAAGCTCTGATAAGTCAGAAGTTCTGACGTGGTCTGATTACGTCAGTAATCCTCTCCTAGTTGCCAAAGAAAAGAGATTTGTTGGCGTGAATCATAAAACTGGTCCTCATCGTTAGCGATTTCGTTGATGCGATTAAACTTTGTTGATTATTTAGAATAAGTTTTCGCTGTAAGTAATTCACTGAACAATTTTTGATGAGTTTCATTCAGGTGATTCGAGTGTGAATGATGGAGTTTGTTGATTGAATTAGGGACTTGTGATGTAAGTTTTTAAGAAATTTTGTTTATATAGAATACCGTCATGTTTGGAAAATTGGTCCTTCAATACGCTGCACGTTTAAACAGATGACATTAGTTTATTAGCCTTAAGAGGGCTGTCACATTTTGTCACCTCTCGCTCACACGGCACAAATTTTTTAGATTGTTAAATAAAAAGATGCTTTTTTTAAAAATGTAATCAAATAGCGAACTAGTAAATAATATTAATTTAGTAGGTACAGTTATTAAAAACACATTTATATTGTGCTCTATAGAAAACTCAGCTCAAAAAGTATTGTCTGTTTTTGAGATGAGTTAAAGAAATACCACAATAAAAATGTGTTTTTAATAAAGCTCCAGGTAGTCCGCAAAATTAAAATTTTCTTTTAATTACTGATAATAATTCTGTATTAGGTACTGATTCTTATGATTATAATTTTGTACATCCATTATATGTTACGTTCGCTAATCATACTTTAATTAATATAAAACCTAATACTGTCTTGCAAATTGCAAAAAACGTAAAAAAAAAATATAATTTCGCGGGCTACCTGGAGCTCCCCCCTTAGGTAATATACGTTCAAATGTCAGTCAGGTGTCAGTAGCAAGCCTTGCATGAACAATGACTTTGCAACTGGCTAATTGCTCGAAAGAGGGTTAACTACTGCTTCTCTAATAACCTATCATTCTTAATATTTAAAACTTCATCTTTACTAATATTAGAGCTGAAGAGTTTGTTTGTTTGGATGCGCTAATCTCTGGAACTAACAGTCGATTTTGAAAAAATATTTTTGCATTTGATAGCCCAATTCTTGAGAAAGGTTATCTATCTATCTTCTATCTATATAAATAAAAAGAGAAGTCCTGACTGACTGATTGACTGACTCATCAACGCCCAGCCCAAACCCTTGGACCTAGAAAGCTGAAATTTTTCACAGAGGTTCCCTTTATAATGTAGACAAGGAATAAGGAAGGATTTCCCGATAGCACGTTCCCGTGTGATATTTCCCGACATCCACGCGGGCGAAGCCGCCGGCAAAAGCTATATTTAACATCACGCTATGACCCTTATGAGACGAGTAAAAAGAAAAAAGTCAGAAAAAGAAGTTCGGGCGATAGGATGCGATGCGGTGGGTCGTGAGCCGAAATTTCACGCGGACGAAGTCGCGGGCAGAAGCTGGTCATAAAATAAACCGCTAATAAAAACTTGAGTATCTTTGCTACAATGGATTCGTCTTTAAATGCCTCTTGTTAAGCTCGGAGATGGCTCGTCCACTTTTCCTTTATTAAGAGAAAGAAAATCTTAACGGAATCATTTTTTGTCATATTTGTTTAAACAATGTAAAAGATAATTCTGTCAGAATTCTAAACTCTTTATTATACAAAGTGTAAAAAGACATCTAACTAAGTAGCTTTGCGCAAAAATTATTGCTGGGAAACGACATTTATTTTTAGGTTTAAAAAAGCAATTTTTTACTACGCGCAATATAACGCGAACCCAGACAAACGGAGTTAAGACTCGCCCTTTTTCCGACAAGTAAGTACATAAGCGTACCGTACAGGGCTATGGTACGCGTAGGTACTTACTTGTCGGAAAAAGTTTAGTAATAACACTTGGAACACGTTCTAGTAAAAATAAATGCGACTTTGACCTTCAATATCCAGAAGAACTAGCTAGATCATACCTGGATGGGAATCCACTGGGGATTCCCATGTATGGTCTAGCTAGTGGAAAAAAAAGATCCAAATAATGTGTAGGATATGTGGCTTTCGGCTTCGACAAGTGTCTTTTTACACCCGGTATACACGATACGAATTACAGAGGGGTCACAATGGGCGGGTTTATCGCTATAACCGATCTGCGAACCGCATGTCGCGGGTTCGATTCCCGCACGGAACAAATATTTGTACGACCTACAAGTATTTGTTCCGAGTCTGGGTGTTTTTCTATCTATAATATTATGTATTTACAAAAAAAAAAATGTATATATGTAGTTTATCAGCCATCTCGTTACCATAATACAAGCATTAGGTTGCTTAGCTTGGGACTAGATGGCGTTGTGTGAAATGTCCAAGGATAAAAAAAAAAAAAAAAAAAAAAAAAAAAATCTTTTACAGACAGCTTTTGGATGGATTTAAAGGGAGAAGGAGAGACAATACTGTAGGTGGTCTGTAACGTGGGTATACGATATTAAACTTTAAATTTACATACCTACACAAACTCGCGCCTTCTTCCCACGGGGGTAAGCAGAAACTACAGAACGCCACCTGATACGATCCTTACATACTCCTTTTGTCTCGTTTATGTTCATACATCTGGTCATACACGCACGCCGGTTGCGAGGTACTACGCACCTGACCTTCCTGAAGAACATCACCAATAAGGTCACTATATATCTCCCTAGGGCGTTTCCACTCACATCTGCCTTGTAAATTTCTTTTGTTAGTCGCCTTGCATTCATACTCTCAACTTGACCAAACCATCTAAGAAGAATTCGTGACAAAAATTGAAGAGTATTTATTATTTTCAATTTTTGTCACGAAATCTTCTTCAACTTCAGATTTGATTAATCTTTTTTTTATAGTTACACACTGCTGCAATAAATAGGTCAAGTGATACTTAATTTTCAAGCACGTGACCTATTTTCATCCATAAAGTGTTATTTTCCGGTTAACTGAGTGGCAAGATCATCATGTCTACCATATTGTTTCAGGTATAGAAGCCAATAAAACCTCTCTTTAGACGACTTCAAAAAAGGTGAAGGTTATTATGTTCGTCTGTATGTGTTTATTTTGAATGTATCTTCATGGATACATATCCATGAAGATACATTCAAAATAAACAATCGTCAATTTTATTGTGTATCGATTTTGAAAATTCTTTTTTCATTTCAGCTTGCGTGGTGGTCCCGTATACATTTAACTAATTTTGGTTGGGTAGTTTTGAGTTAGCTTCGATAATATGTAAGTATTTAATCCACTTTGTGTATCTTGATGATTTTATAATACTTCCTGTCACTGTTGTTTACTCGTTCAGTTGTTTTACAGGGCCGTTATGGCCCTGTTTTGTAAAACAGCGAATTCTGTAATCCATCTGTTACATATAGTAGCTAAATATCTTGACTCGAACCGTTTTGTAAATTAACATCTAAGAGAGCCGAGTGATCTGTAACTCAGGACCCTCCTACCTCAGACAACCTTTCACTATTTAAGATTGTCCATTTTATTGACCAGTGAGTGATTGAGTTAAATAAAGATTTATGATTATTTTATTTGATATTATAGATGTTGTTTGGGTCAGTCCATTTAAGGTGATTGCGCTGAGGTAGCCCGCGAAATTTATTTATTTATTCAAATTTTTCTTGCGTTTCTTGCAAATTGCAGGTCATATCCATTGATTTCCGGAAATCAAACCGATCCGGAGGAAATGTAACTTAAAGACATGTATCGATGATTTTTATGGTTAAAATTACGTAAATACATATTTATTACTGTCGCAAATTATATTTTGATCACGATACAACATTACATCCATCTATCTGCCTAGCCTTTTCCCAACTATGTTGGGGTCGGCTTCCAGTCTAACCGGATGCAGCTGAATACCAGTATTTTACATGGAGCGACTGCCTGTCTGACCTCCACAACCCAGTAACTGGGTAATACGATACCCCTTGGTAAGACTGGTTGCCAGACTTTCGGGCTTCTGACGACCCGTAACGACTGTCAAAGATCCACGAATGACAGCCAGGACCAACGGCTTAACGTGCTTTCTGAGGCACGGAGAAGTCTCGGTATGTAAAGATGGTCACCCATCCACTGACGAACCCCGGCAAGCGTAGCTTAACCTGATGGATGGACCCGTACGGCTTTAATTACTTAGCCACGAGCTCCTCCACGATACAACCTTACACTGACCTGCAAAAAAACGCAGGAAAATTTTAATTTCGCGAGCTACCTTAGCGCGTCCCCCTTAAACTCTGAATCATCATCATCATTTCAGCCGAAAGACGTCCACTGCTGGACATAAGCGTCCCCCAAGCACCGCCACTTCGACCGGTTCTGTGCTTCCCGTATCCAGCGAATTCCTGCAGAATAAGCTCTGAATATTTAGAGTAATTTAGAGGTACGAAATGTGCTCTAAAACTTTTCTATTATCGTTGTCCCTACCCTTTCCCGACATATCTCGAAGTAAAACTCTAGTAGGTAAGTAAACAAATGTCTATAAAAATGTCGATCATCAGTTTGGACGATCCCTTATTAAGTCGAAGAGCAAATAGAACGCCCCTCGGTCTGTTGACCCTTTGCTTTAACAAACCAGGCGAGACCGCGGACAATAGGGCTGTCAGAATATCGGCGTGTGCATCAATATGACTTAGATGAGTACTTAGAAAGTTGAGTACTCTGCGGGGGAGTTTAACAGTCGTATTTATAGTCAAGTAAAAGTAATTACTTCAGTCAAAGTAATTGCTCAAGTAATGATTTTCATTCTATAGTGTAGTAATTGTTATAAGTTAGAACTGTCAAAGCTTAGAATTCTTAGCCAAGTAATAGTAACATTTTCTTTACTTAAGAATTTCTACCCTCAAGTAATGATTTCATTAAGAAATTACTATTAGCAAGTAATTACTCAAGTAATTACTTGATTATAAATACGAGCCTTATATACTAAGGGACCTCTTATATGCTAAGGGACTTCTTATATTCTAGGGGACCTCTTATGTACTAGGGAACCTCTTATATACTAGGGACCCTCTTATTTACTAAGGGACCTAAGAGACCTCTTAAACTCTCTTGAGTCGCCTTTAGCACTCACTCTCTTGTGTCGTTTTTAGCACTCACTCTCTTGAGTCGTCTTTTGCACTCACTCTCTTGAGTCTTCTTTTGCACTCACTCTCTTGAGTTGTCTTATGCACTCATTAACCCTCACTTACCTCGCTTTAAAATATTTTTATCCTATTTAACATAAATTTTTAATAATGGATAGATTAGTGATTGTTCATCAAGCATTCCTTTGATCTACTGATTTGAGAATGTCCAAACATGAATGACTGCCATCAAGTAGTTTTGCATTCGATTCGCACCAGGCTTTTAATCAAGCTTTAAGCTTTGTTATTGGGGATTAGGAGTTAATTCAAAGTTTGTTCAAAGTGTATTAACATACTTTGGTTTGTATAGTTTTGTAGAAGAGCGATCAGTCAACAAATTCCCGATACAACTTTTCTCGCCCCGTACTTTAATTGTTTTTCCCTTAGAACTTTTGAAGTAGGTAACAAGTTATCAACGTTTTGTCATTTTAATGCCACTACGTTTATATTTATTTATTATTTATATATACTTTATTGTACACCACAAAAATATATAATAAAAGAAAACATATACACTACAAAACATACAATGGGCGGCCTTATCGCTTTCCGCGATCTCCGATCTACGTTGATCTACGATCTACGTTGTGGGGGGGGGGGGGCTTATATGGGTGGGGTTTTATACTTAGGGGGGGTTTCTGGGTAAGTAACAGCCGCACGGGTTGATCGATCAGGTTAAGCTACTCTTGCCGCGGTTGGTCCGTGAATGGGTGACCATGTTTATACAGGGTGACTTTGAAAACATGCGACAAAATTTAAGGGGGGGTTCTAAGCATCAATATGAACAACTTTTACTAAGGGACCAACATCGAATTCGCAAAAAAAAATTACCTTCCCATATTATAGTTAAAGGTATTGATTGGCCCTTTTGTAAAAGAAGGTCGGATTTTTTTTTGCGAATTCGAAATTGTTCACATAGTAAAAGTTGTTCATATTGATGGTAGAACACCCCCATAAATTTTGTCGCATGTTTTCAAAGTCGCCCTGTATACCAAGACCCCTCCGTGCCTCGGAAAGCACGTTAAGCCATTGGTCTCGGCTGTCATTCGTGGATCTTTGACAGTCGTTACGGGTCGTCAGAACCCTGAAAGTATCACAACCAGTCTTACCAAGGGGTATCGTATTACCCAGTTACTGGGTTGTGGAGGTCCGATAAGCACTCGCTCCATGTAAAATATTGGTATTCAACTGCATTCGGTTAGACTAGAAGCCGCCCCAACAGAGTTGGGAAAAGGCAGATGACGTTGTATTATCTACTTATATTAGTATAATATTGTATTAAATTAGAGAATAATTGGAAGAAGAAAATAATTCCGCCATCTTTAGCGAGGCGAGAAACCGAGCTGTCAACAAGCGCTCAGATTAAGCTGAAGTCAATCAACTGTCATGACTAGGGTTGCCACCTTTTTTTTGAAGAAATATAGTATTTTTCTCAGAACCTTGCCAAAATATAGTACTTTTGGGAAATTTCGGAAAAAAAAATAGTACACATTCATTCATTCATCAAATCATCATGTTTAAACATTATATACAAATTACAATCCTATCACTTCATTGCACACCAGTTTAAGTAGGTACAAAAGAAACACACAAACACAGAATAACATTATTTATTTTTCCAGGTATATTCATTGTTACTCAGCGCTTTGGATAATAACAGTTTATTGTTTTTAACATAATTATACGAATCACAGCAATTTACTTCTATATTAATAAAAATCAGCAATTCATTTTTAATGAGCTTAATTAAACTTCTGTTTCTTTCTTCCCTCACCTCACCACAGAATAGAAACAGAAATGACGTTTCGTTGCGTAGCCGTAACGAGTCTTCGTGAGTGCGTTTCGTTCTAAAATTTACAACGCGTCACTACAGGTACGTTCCAATTTAGTCCATGTTTATACAATAAAGTGCAGCAGTGGAGTTAACAATAAGAATATAGTATTTTTCGTACTATATTATATTTCTATAATGTATAGTACAATTGACCGCAATATAGTACGATACTATATAATATAGTACAGGTGGCAACCCTAGTCATGACTCTAATTTAATTGGGACATAATTCAAGTGCGAAAAACAACCTTTATTTGATTTTACAGTCTCTTCCAAAAGTACCAGATAGAAGTGTAACAAACAAACCCTGTACACGTTAAATTCTTAAGCAATTTCTCACTAAAGGGTAAAAGTAACACGTTTATCTGTATTTAGAAAGTTTCAGCTTTATATCTCACCATTTTTAAAACAATAACATTATTAAATTGTAATAATACCTACCCAGAAGAATTTGTGATTTAGATTATAAAATTAATCTCTCTTGTCATATCCAGGCAACGCAGCCGCACGGGTCAATCAATCAGGTTAAGCTACGCTTGCCACGGTTGGCCCGTGGATGGATGACCATCTTTACATACCCTTTCGTGCCTCGGAAAGCACGTTAAGCCGTTGGTAGCGGCTGTCTTTCGACAGTCGTTACGGGTCGTCTGAAGCCCGAAAGTTTGACAACCAGTCTAACCAAGGGGTATCGTATTACGCAGTAATTGGGTTGTGGAGGTCAGATAGGCAGGTGCTCCATGTCATAGACTTATAAAATAAGGAGGACTCCGAGCCATGCATATCAAAAGTGAAGCATAGTAAGTATACCGCTTGTACAAACACGCCTCGGGCACACATTTACATCATAGTATGCCGACCGGCTGCCATTACGTGACACGAGCGACGGTCTTTGCAGGTACACATAGATCGGTACGGTGCTTCACTTTCGATATGCGTGACGCGGGGTCCTTCTTTTTTTTAAGTCTATGCTCCATGTATAAATACCCGTATTCAGCTGCATCCGGTTTGACTGGAAGCCGACCCCAACCTAGTTGGGAAAACGTATGTAGGTAAGTCTTCTGCTTTTTCGCTACAAGATGCGTGTGGATTCAGTTACCACTGTTAACTGTACAGTGTACATATGACAAGTTTACGCAGTGTTTATTAAATTCCCACGTCAATACATTGCAGGAAAAGAAGACTTGTTTAAATACATTGAAACTATAACCATTTCCCCGTGTTTCCGTAAATAAATAATAATGGCGCCGACGAGTCTCGCCGCTCATCTGTCTCATGGCGATTGTACACAAAGTTTTGTTTAAATACTTTTAAAAGCATGATTTTGCGATAGTTTCGTCTGCGATATTTATTTATACCAAGGCTACTAAACCTGCACTGCAAAAACTTACAGCGCGATTTTTAGTCTCGCGGTTTATATTCAATGTGCATTACGAATAATATTCCTCGCGATTTTTGACAGTTTTATGCTTTAATCTCAGCTGAGACGCATGTCTGCAATTGACAAAAGAATTAAAATCGTAATTTATCTTTTACTCGTACTACATTCGATACATCTATAATTACGACCATGATTATGACATTACATTTTCCTATGTATAGCGGTGTATGACCCCCTTCCAGGCCGCGCGATTTGATTGATATTGTGCTACCGGAGTCGCATCGTCGCGTCGCGCCTGTCTGTAAGCGTGGTGATTCATGCTCATTCCTTTTCCTTATGAGAAGAGACGCGTACCTACGCAAAATACGCGCTTTGACGAGGAGTTGCGGACACCAACCCTTTACCGTACCTATGAGAAGAGAAGTTTGCTCTACAAAGATAAACCTAAATGTACCTGATTTCAGTAAGAAAAACAAAGTTTTATCTATATTAACATCTTACAAAAGTAATCGGACTAAACAAGAAAAGTTATGAAACTACGTACTAAAACAAATGAAGAACGTTGTCAGCCATGCGAAAAGTATCGGCTCTGAATATGTAGAAATAAAGTGTCGGGGATATTTGTATCTACTGAAGTAATCTAGAAATAACCCTGCCCTTGGACTGTACTCCGAAAATGTACGTAAACAACTCAGACCAAATAAAAAACCAAGACATAGCGCTGCGAACAGTGAAGCATGCACAAAACTACACCTCGGTCTGTGCACACGCACACATTTACACTAAACTACAACTAAACTACACCTTACTAAGTGCAAACATGTTAACAAAACTGGCCTCACGTCACTGTTGACAGCGCTAGTGTCTTGGTTTTTTATTTAGTCTGAGGTAAACAAATACATTTTAAATTTCGGGGAATTGAAATGACAAATCTTTTTCGATTTTTAGGGTTCCGTACCTCAAAAGGAAAAAACGGAACCCTTATAGGATCACTCGTGTGTCTGTCTGTCTGTCTGTCCGTCTGTCACAGCCAATTTGCTCCGAATCTAATGGACCGATTAAGTTGAAATTTGGTATACATATGGATTGCTGTGACCCAAACATGAACGGCTAAAGTAAATAAATGAATTTTGAATATGTGGGTCACTTTTAGGGGGCAAATAAGAAAATTAAAAAAAAAAGTTTTGCAAACTGTACCGTGTGACATATTAAATGAAAGGAGTACTATGAGGGTCTCAAATATATTTTTTTTATAATTTTAAAATAAATAGTTTTATAGTTATTTTAAGAAAATAGACGAAAATTGACCGTCCCCCCCCCTTATCTCCGAAACTACTGAGCCTAAAATTTTGAAAAAAGTACAGAAAATAGGTCTATATCTGTAGATTACAGAAAAACCAATAAGAAGTTTGTGGTCTAAAAATAACATGGTAAATCTCTCAATAGTGTGAGTACAAACTTACATTTACTGTTGGAATGTATGGGAGAACATGTTTTTCAACTATAATGTTAAGTTTGTTCTTGGGATAATTAATTTAATCCCACCTACGGAACCCTTCATTGTGCGTAGTCCGACACGCACTTGTCCGGTTTTTTTTGTCTATAACCGACTTGTTGCTGGCAGAGACTAATATCTCATGGTGATGGCAAAGTACTTTTGAATGGCCCAGGCATTGCATTGGCATTGGCATTTTTTGTATGTGGTTACTAACATAGTTTTCTAAGTATACCCACTAACATAAATATGGATCTCTGTGTCTGAAGTAAATAAATAAATAAATTGCTTATAGCAATATCGAGTATTCAGTGTTGCAATAAATCATAACGCCACTTGCAAAAGTTGCATTGCAAAATCAGACTATAATGTTCCTATTGCTGGGACACAGAACTCCTCTTTTCGAGAGGAAGCAAAATATGCATAGTATACACACACAAATTAAGTACAAGACTTGCAATTATTCTGCTTAATTTACTAACTATGATTCACATAACAACTATAACCATTTACAATAAGATAAGACATTTAAACAAACCTTTTTTACAGTCCCTTCAACTGATTTTGACGTCTATTCCGTAGGCTTAAGGATGGCATTAAAGGCAAAAAAGTGGTTACAATACCAACTGTTTACTGCAGCTGCCATTTGTCATGCCACCAACGCAATAGAAGTCAAAATCGGTTGAAAGGACTGTAAAATGGTTTGTTTAAATATCTAATGTAGGTACTGTACAGAGGGGCACGTGCCTAAGTAATAACAGCCACCCGGGTCGCGTATATAGAAATGCTACTTCAGTACCCTCAGGCGGAGACGATAGAGTAATTTCCAGGTGTTAAACACACGTACCTAAATTCTAATTCCGCGTAAATGCTACTGAATACTAGCATTTACGTGTGTTTAACGCCTGGAAATGCGCTAACTCTAGGTACCTGCCACTGCTTGTCTCTGCATCACCCAAAGGTTGACTGGTAGAAAATGCCTATGGCATTAAGTCCGCCTCTGCACATTTGTGCTTGAAGTGTTAAATAAATAAATAAATAAATATTCGTCCCCGCCTGAAGGGACGCACTGAATTAGCATTTCTATATACGCGCCCGGGTCGATCTATCAGGTTAAACTACGCTTGCCGCGGTCAGTCCGTGAATGGGTGACCATCTTAACATACCGAGACCCCTCCGTACCTCGGAAAGCACGTTAAGCCGTGGGTCCCGGCTGTCATTTTTGGATCTTTGACAGTCATTACGGGTTGTCAGAAACTAGAACGTCTGACAACCTGTCTTATCAAGGGATATAGTGTTACCAGTTAGGTAACTGGGTTGTGGAGGTCAGATAGGCAGTCGCTCCATGTAAAATACTGGTGTTCAGCTGCATCCGGTTACACTGGAAGCCGATCCCAACATAGTTAGGAAAGGGCTAAGCAGATTGAGTGTCCAAAACATGAGATTATCATAGATCATTTAAATAATACAATCTTACATAGCTGTCGAAAAAAACAATCACTAAGCTAAGTAAAATCACTGATGGCCACGCATCTGGCATTCCTATATGGAATGAAATAGGCTAGGCTTTCAGGCTAAATACGTGTCGCATCCCTATTTAAGAGGAAAGGGGGGCGAAAAATTAGGTATTTTAAGAAGGTATTGCTGTCGCTCTGCGAGCGCTCCACCCTCGAATTCGTGCGATAAGGACAACTGCAGATTCGACTAAATAGCCTGTGTAAAAAGTCACATTTCGAGGTTTGGCTCTCGCCTATTTCCTCCTCCAATATTGGACCAATTTAAAAGATATTTCATAAACTGAATAAGAAGGATATATACTATGCCCTTAGATTATGAAATGTTTTTCTTTTTTCGTTAATAGTTGTCAAATTGGTACACTAGGCGTCTGTTGACAGCGGTCGGAATAGGCAATTTTGAGCATTTTTTGAGGGTTCTAGTTCTTATAAAAATAATATATCATCAAAAAGGAAAACATAGGGGCATACAAGTAGCTGATATTTATATTTCTGTAAAAAATCATTGCTTTATGGTCACTAACCAGAAAGAAAACAGGCGAGAGCGTTTGTATCTTTTTGTATGGAGAAAAGAGCACCCACGTTTCCTCTTAACGGCCAGCCGGCCACTTTGTAACAGTGTGGCCGTAAATCCTAAGTTATGAGCGTTTTGGCTGTAAGTGAACTTTACGTCCAATACAGAGGACGAGCATTGACGCTTCCGTACTATGTTCGCGATTTCAGACTTTTATGGTCGGTTTCATTGCGATGTTTTCTTCTCCGGTTATCAGTGAGCTCGAAGTACAGTAGGTACGACAATATTCAGAGGTTCCCCCGAAAAACCGAAACTATGGCGAATTAAATGTGACTGGTCCAATAGAAGTGACAGAATTAGTGCGACAATCTACAATAATTTAGGTGGGAATATATTAAATCAATTTCTATTGGTCGATAATCACATTTTTAACCGACGATAAAAAAGGAAAGTTAAAGTTAAAGTTATCAATTCGACACGTATATTTTTAATTTTTTTTAATGTATTTCCACGCATTACTTTTTACAGTCGTCCGATTTAAAAAAAATAGTTTTTTTTTGGAAAAACGAGGTATACCTCAAAGCTGGTCCCGTGTAAAATTTATGGGTAGTTTTTGAGTTAGCTTCAATAATACGTATTTTTGTTCTAGTTTCTTTTGCAGGTAGTGTTATTATAATTTGTGTGGGATAGGTACCACAACAAAAAAGAGAAAAATAAAAACTTTTTTTACAAAAAACTACAACCGACTTCCAAAAACAACACTACAAAGTGAAGAACATACATAAAAAAAAAAAATAAAAAAAAAAAAAATAAAAAAAAAAAAAAAAAAAAAAGGTTCCGACGAATTGAGAACCTCCTCCTTTTGGAAGTCGGTTAAAAATAACTTTAATTTCGGAAGTCGGTGGCAAAAAACGTAAAATACATTTAAAACCAACTTCCGCAATTTAAGTTATTTTTCACTTTGTAGTGTTGTTTTTGGAAGTCGGTTGTATTTTTTTGTAAAAAAGTTTTTTAGGTTTTCCGAAGATAACGACAGAAACTTTGAACTTTGTCGCATACAAATAAAAAACTTATTTTTTAAACCCCTAAATGTAACTAGTGCTTATGAACCGAGTACCGAAAATTGAGGATTAAAGCAAAAACGATAGCAATTGAAAATAATGGCAATTCTCAGTATAAAGCTATTGACATAATTAGGGTTCCGTACCGAAATGGTAAAAAAGGAACCCTTATGGTGTGACTCAGTCTGTCTGTCTGTCTGTCTGTCACAGCTGGATATCTCAAGAACTACTAATGCTATCAACTTGAAATTTGGAACAGTTTTAGATAATATTTACCCAACTATTTTGCAAATAAGAAAGAAATAAAAATATATGTATTTTTTTTGCAACATGGGCTGAAAGGGACCCTTTCAGCCCATGTTGACAGACAGACAGACTGAGTCACACCATAAGGGTTCCTTTTTTACCATTTTGGTACGGAACCCTAATTATGTCAATAGCTTTATACTGAGAATTGCCATTATTTTCAATTGCTATCGTTTTTGCTTTAATCAAAATGAGGCTACTAGGGCATGTGGGGTATCATATGAAACAACGCCAACTGTACATTCTCAAACTATTTTTTATTTTTTTTAGGCCTCATAGTTTTCGACTTTTGATGAAAAATGTAAAAAGAAATACCGTTCCCCCCCCTTATCTCAGAAGTTTGCAAAGATAAAAATCTGAAATTATTCTATGTGATAGAAGTTTATATAAAGATTACAGGAAAAATAAAACGATGTCTCTAAATAGCACACTTTTTCAGAAATCGGAACGGAACCCTCGGTGCGCGAGTCCGACTCGCTCTTGACCGGTTTTTTTACTTTGATAACAGCTTTCGCCTTATGAAAAAATCTCTAGGTAGGTATAGATTTTTGGAGGCATCGAAAGTTTTTCTTAGCTTAAAAATGCCCAGTAACCGGTACACCAACAAAACCAAACTCAAACTCAAACTCAAAGCATTTATTTCAAATAAACCAATTACAGGCACTTTTGAATTGTCAAAGGGTCGGTCTTGGGTCGGTCAGTCAGAAAAATGAAGCTAGATTGCCCATTCCAAAGCGTAGATCCTATGCAGAAGAACGGGCAAGAAACTACACGGACACTGTTTTAAATTCAAATATTTTACAAAATATTGGTTACATCGTTCATATTGAAAATGTGCATGTGAGAACAATGTAGAAAGACGAGCACGTTAAAAGCGTCCGTAATAAAAAAAAAAAAGATAAAAACTAAAAACAACTAAATTAAAAAATAAAAATAAGCCGTGGCAGCTAAGAGACGACCAGTCCCAACTGACGGCGCCCGTTCACGAACATGACGCATGGATCAGCACCAATTAGCTCAACCATTTTGAAGCCCTTATTCACATACCGAATAAAACTAGTTTTTCTAAGTCAAAAGTTATTATCAAAGTAAACGCATGTCAAAGTAACCTCGGTTTACCGTATACAATAATACATTATATTATTATGTACATACATAATAATATAATGTGGTTCTCCGATACATTTTTCTCGGTAACCACCGACTCATCGAAAACGACGCAATAGCGGTAACTAAATTACCTATTTACTTTGTTGTTCTTCCTAGAAAAAGGTACAGAAAGTAACTTTATATTATAGAAATACATTTGTATAGAAAAAATCACATTTCTTCCTATATTGTTTAGGATGTTTAGGGCCTTAGCACATCCTTGCCGCAAAACCACAGCCGCGAAATCGCAGTCGTTAATTCAACTGCCTCGCATGGTCGCGGTTTCGATGTTTCGCGGCGGAGATGTGCTAAGGCCCTCACATTACCATTAGCTTCTGTTATTCCATTTTTAGGGTTCCGTACCCGAAGGATACTAAGCGGAAGACTATTACTAAGGCTCCGCTGTCCGTCCGTCCGTCTGTCTGTCGTTCATAGGGCTGTATCTCATGAACCGTAATAGGTAGACAGTTGAAATTTTCAAAGATTGTGTAAGTATTTCTATTACTTACGGCTATAACAACAAATAAAAAAAATATATAAGTATGTTGAGGAAGAAGCTTCGCTATACCTACTTACGAAAAGTAAAAAAAAAACTTAATTAAATTATCTTTAAAATGGTGCAGGTATCATAAAAATACGCTTGATAATTTTTGCGTGATTCTCAGGTTTTTATCCGCGTTAGATATAACTTTACAAAATAGTTACAATACGTAATATGAACATAATTTAAATAAAATATTCACATATTATGTTATTAAGAAATTGCTCTAATTACCCGACTACGGCAAAGCCAAAAGGAAGGGTTATGATTTTAGCAGTCTATGTATGTATGTATGTAAGTATGTATATAAGTATGGATTTACGTGTGTTCCATCGTAGTGGCTTAATTACTGAACCAATTTTGATGAATGAGGTATTCGTAATAATGGTCTGGGTGACATAGGCTACATATATTCTTCCTATATTTAATATGGTGGACTTTACACGTAAATTTCTGACCTCGAAAAAAATTAAATTGAGATATTCATGACAAGCACATTACAAATATGTATATTTATGTCATTATTGTTTAAGTAAATAAATAGTTTGAACTTTTTAGATCAATTTTATTTTTCCGTAGTCCGGTTACAGCTTTTAAACTTTATATAATTATTTAACATATATTTTTTGCAAATCATTAATACTGGTACTCGTTTAGACGTGATCTTTAGTTTAAAATCATTAATTTAAATCGGGGTAGCCCGCGAAATTCAAAATTTCTTACGTTTTTTGCAATTTGTAGGTCAGTGTGAGCTTGTATGTTGATTAAAATATTATTCGCCGCCGTAGCTAATATGGCTTTACAGAATTATAATCATTAGAATCAGCAATACCACTCTATAAGTTAGCATTTACCTCAAACCTCATGATTTCATGAAATCGCCAGATTTGAGGTAAATGCTAACTTATGGAGTTGTATTGCTGAGTCTAATGATTATAATTCTGTAAAGCCATATTAGCTACGCTTGCGAATCATATTTCAATCAACATACAAGCTCACACTGACCTACAAATTGCAAAAAACGTAAGAAATTTTGAATTTCGCGGGCTACCCTGGCGCATCAACCTTAACAAGATAAGTAGGTGTAATTATACTATCACTTACATTGCCAGTGGTCCATGTATGGTGGTGCTCCTCCTCCTCGCCGACGCCCGAGGGTAGCTCCACCATCGTCTCCAACCAGGTGTGACCTGAAACAAGTAAGATCAGCCTTTAATATTAAATTCATCATTATCTTCTTACAGCGAGAGTTCATTTCCCAACGGAAACTCTGATGGCCAATTCTTTTGCTGTTTACCTGATGAAAGACAGAGACAGATAATGCATATCTACTGTTTAAGAGTGAGATAACAGTTTTTATCTGCTTTTCGCGTGTTATTCACAAAAAAAAATAAAGTTTTTACCCTGTATTCCGAATATCATTCTAATGCGTCCCGATATAAAAATTTAGGCTAAAGGAAATCACAATGCAACGTACTACATACATACATACAAGCGCGCGAAAAACATTACCCTCCTTCTGGGTCAGTCGGGTTAAAACACCACTAAGAACTTTTACATCCACGCCCACCGGCCCACGAGCTTAGGTACCTTAGTTTTGATTTTTTTTTGTGAAATAAAAATTGTACCTTAAGAAAAGACCAATTTCTACGTATTATAGTAAGGTTTCGATACTATGTTCGCAACATCATAAAATATATCTATCAATACTTTACGAGCAAATGGCTTTTAAATATTGCGTAAGCCGACCTTCACACGGACGTCAAAATATCGTGGCGGGATTTTATCGCGCATTGGATTTTCAGCCGAGCTTCGAGAATCTAACCTAACAACAACAGACTGCATCCCAGCGCGTCGAGAAAACACACTGTTAGATTTTCAACTCTCGGCGATAAGCAGAGCTTTGAAAATCGAGTGGGTGAAAAAAAATCGCCGCGATATTTTTACGGCTATGCGAACGTCGGCTGAGTGCTATTTATGCTCGGGACTGTACGGTGTCGTCTGTAAATGTGAGTGATGATATGTGTATGTCTATACGTATGACTATAATGTGCGAAAGGGGTATTTTCGCGGCTTCGTCCGCGTGGATGTCGGAAATTATCCCACGGGAACGGGAACGGGAACTACCGGGAATTCCTTCCTTATTCCTTGTCTACATTATAAAGGGAACCTCTGTGCAAAATTTCAGCTTTCTAGGTCCAAGGGTTTGGGCTGGGCGTTGATGAGTCAGTCAATCAGTCAGTCAGTCAGTCAGGACTTCTATTTTTAGGGTTCCGTATCAAAATGGTAAAAAGGAACCCTTATGGTGTGACTCAGTCTGTCTGTCTGTCTGTCTGTCTGTCTGTCTGTCACAGCCGGATATCTCAAGAACTACTAATGCTATCAACTTGAAATTTGGAACAGTTTTAGATGACGTTTACCCAACTATTTTGCAAATAAGAAAGAAATAGAAATATTTATATTTTTTTTGCAACATTGACTGAAAAGGGGTCTTAAATGAAAGGGGTCTTACTATGGCATGTGGGGTATCATATGAAAGAGCGCTATTTGCACATTCTCAAACATTTTTTTTTCTTTTTTTTAGGCCGCACAGTTTTCGACTTTTGATGAAAAATGTAAAAAAAAATACCGTCCCCCCCCCCCCTTATCTCCGAAGTTTGCAAAGCGAAAAATCTGCAATTATTCTATTTGATAGAAGTTTATGTAAAGATTACAGGAAAAATAAAACGATGTCTCTAAATAGCACACTTTTTCAGAAATCGGAACGGAACCCTCGGTGCGCGAGTCCGACTCGCTCTTGACCGGTTTTTAATTATTTATATGATCAAATTTTTCGAATTTACATTACGTTTACTTCGCGTATTTGTTCTAGACTCACCGAATCTGGTTCCAATAGCCACAAGCTTCATCAGATGCCCTGGTTCTGGCACTCCGATCACTCATACATATGCAAACCAGCGGGAGAAGCGTGGGACGGACAGCTATTCTTGTTAGCCGTGTCGCTCTATTTACACTTGAGCAACATTAGTGCGGGGAAAATATTCTATTTCCCGGAAAAAGTTGCCCTAAATGCGAGTAAATTGTGTACAGGTCGGTGATGCGGGAAAAGCCGAACATATGTAGGTAAAAGTTGGTACGAAAATGCTTTCCGTTTTTCGAGTGAAATTCGGAAAAGCTTCGCGACTGACGCTTATTGCTTACGGTCCAAAAATCAGGGATGAATAAGTAGTAAGCCATGCTATGTTCTTAAGGGGACTACACAAGTTTTATAATGCCTAAAGTTGATCTACTGCAGTAAACACAATAAAAAAATATATGATATTCTTCATTAAATAATATGCTAGTTAGACAGTGTGTTGACAATAATACAACAACTGACTTGATAAGATTTTATTTTATTTTATTTTTATTTTATTTTATTAAGATAGAAAAAAATCACGAAAATATCTCAAAAAATTTCTTTTAACGATTAAAAACCATACTAATATACATGCAATCATTGTGATTTTTTGCCAGATTATTCTACAAACAACATATTAGCGTAATAGTGTTTTATTTTTTTAGTCAAATCGATAGATTTTTTTGTTAATAGATAATTGCTTCATATTTTGTAATAAATTACCAGCGTTGTGTCATCAGACTCATCACGCTTCTCTTTGAGACAGTGACTGCACTTTAGGTCCTCTAGTCCCCTAGATGTAGGTTGGGCGATTGACTGCTGCGCAGCATGTTGCGGGTTCGATTCCCGCACGGAACAAATATTTGTAAGACCTACAAGTATTTGTTCCGAGTCTGGGTGTTTTTCTATCTACAGGGTGTTAGGTTAAACGAGGGACATACTTTAACGGAGTGTAGTACTCATCATTATGAACAACTTTTACTATGGGACCAAACCTGAAATCGCGAAAAAAAAATCAGCTGTTCAGTAGGTCATTTTTACGAATTATGCGAACATAAATGTACTGAACAGCTGATTTTTTTTCGCGATTTCAGGACTGGTCCCATAGTAAAAGTTGTTCATAATGATGAGTACTACACTCCGTTAAAGTATGTCCCTCGTTTAACCTAACACCCTGTATAATACGTATGTATTTACAAAAAAAAAAAAATGTATGTAAGTAGTTTATCAGCCATATCGTTACCATAACACAAGCATTAGGTTGCTTAGCTTGGGACTAGATGGCGTTGTGTGAAGTGTCCAAGGAAATTTATTATTATTTATTTATTTATGTAAGTTACATTTAACCTGAACTCTGTCCGTCTTGAAAGAACTACTGAAAATTAATTTGTTACTTTTACATAAAGAATAAAACAAGAAAGAAAAGTGTATATTTGACAGATAAAACAGAAGAAAAAAACAATGTGAAAATAATGTGAAAACAATAGTGTGTGCCTCACGGGCTCACGGCTAAAAAAAAACAATTTTTCTTTTGTTCAAGTTTAGATTTGTTGGCAAATTCATTTTGTTATTTTATGGAAAGTTGTGCGATTAAAAAATTATAGATAGCATTCAATTTCACCTTCAAGATTGCCATGAAATTAAAAACAAACTACCTCGCAATCGTCTCAAAAGTGTCCTTAGCTGCAATGCTGTAAATACGTAGACAGAATATTTTATACGCTTAAACGGAACTAGTGTTGTGCAAATGGTTTAATTCCCGGGACGAGTCCCGGCCCCGCTTTGTAATTTACAATGCTATTGAGACGTGAAGTCCCTTTAACTGCGGGATTTCACAAACACCTTAACGTAGATAGGTACAAAGACGTAAGCTGACATAAGACCTCTTAGTTAATAGAGCCAGAGCTGTGTTTTCCCGTAACCTAAATACCTATATAAATCACTTCAGGAAGGTGAAACAATAGTCTTGTAATTTAAATTGAGATTTATGGGTCAACATTGCATATATCTTTTAGTAATCGTTAAATCTTAATGACTATCTATGTCTATCTATACAAATAAATAAAATTGAAGTGTCTGTTTGTAATGTCAAAATAACAGCATTTTACTAAATGCATAAGAAAGTATATGCGGTAGTCTTAAAAAAATAACAGTTTTTAAAATCCGGCTAATCTCCGAAACGGCTAGACCGATCTTGACGGGACTTTGACTGGCAGATAGCTAATGTTATAAGGAGTAAGTTAGGCTACTTTTATTTTGGAAAAATAACTAGGGTTCCGCGCAAAAAAATAAAAACCCATGAAATTGTGAGCAAAAAGTCGGATTTGAAAAATTCTTGTTGCATTTGGTAGCCCAATTCTCGAGGATGGTTATAGGCTATTTAACATCACGCTACGACCCTTAGGAGCCGAGCAAAAAGAAAAAAAGTTTGAAAGAACGCTGAGCGAAAACGAAGTATAGCGCGTGCGGGCGATGCAACGCAGCGGATCAGAGGACGAAGTAGTTTTTATTACAATGTGACGACTTCCACGCAAACGAAGTCGCACAGCTAGTACTTAATATAATAACGCTGAAGAGTTTTGTTTGTTTGGACGCGCTATTCCCTGGAACTGCCAGTCAGATTGGAAAAACTCTTTGTATTTGATAGCCCAAATTCTTGAGGAAGGTTATAGGCTATTTAACATCACGCTACGATCTTTAGGAGACGAGAAAAAAGGAAAAAAAGTCAGAAAGAACGAGGTAAGAAAACGAGGTAATTCCGCGGGCGGGCGATACGATGCGATCCGGATGGTCGTTGTAGTATATTGGTTTCTTATGAGTTCCACGCGAACGAAGTCGTGGGCAGAAGCTAGTCAACAGATGAAATTCAAAATTGTCTATTCACGTAAAAAAAAAAACAAAATATTGGAATAACAAATTGCAATCCCAACACTATTATCGATGTTTCAGAGGAGCCATAGTGATATGCATCAAGATTACACAGATAAGATTTATGTAGTCCACGCCAAACAAAATGTATGTATGTAAATATATTCACTCGTTATTTTATAATCCGATGACGTAAAACAAATGAGGCTCGCAAATATTGTTGTTTTATCGTATTCGTGTGACCTTCGATATTTATGCACTACATTCTTACTATGTAAAAGCATATATCTACACTTGGGAATACACGAATTGGCAGCGATCGTATAACCTGACTTTACCTGACCTTACGTTTTTGAATATTTGCGGTTAATGAACAACAGATTTATGGTTTTTTAATCGACTTCTGAAAAAAGGAGGAGGTTATCAATTCGGATGTTTGTTTGAAAGGGGTCCTCTCGAGGTGGTCTCATTGTCACCAAGTCAGAATCTGATGAGGAGGACCGTTGGAAATCTAGGGAAACCCTCAAATTTTATAGGCACACCTATAGCGATTTGGGTATTTTTTACAGTACTTAACTCGTGCATTTGCTCTCGCAAAGCACACCATTTGGTGAAGTGGAACTGATGATGAAGACCACAGATGGCTATCGGAACTACTCAATTATACCTAAGTATTTCACGGGTTGCGATTCGATTACTGTAATATGGTTACTAAGTAATTTATGCTCGTCAAAATGCGTAATGGTGATGATGAATTCACCATGGAGCTCCAGTTCTACTAGGAGAACTCCTCAACAATTAACGTCCCTGCATCGGGGAAAGCAATAATTTGTAAAAGGTGATGAACAGTTGACATTGGGCTATTGTAACTTAGATAAATTACAAACTAAAAAGTGATACTTAAATAAAAACTTTTTACAAAAAAAAAAAAAAACAACCGACTTCCAAAAAATCACTACAAGGTGATAAATAACGTTAATTTTGGAAGTCGGTAGCAAAATACTAAAATACAGATCCAAAGACTTCCAAAATTAAAGTTATTTTTCACCTTGTAGTGTTTTTTTTAGTTTTAAAGTTTTTTAAGATAAGAATTAATCAAACAAAGTCACAAGGTGTATTTTTTGGAACTTTTAAAAATGCCGCCAAATAATTTAGATTCGCAGATTATGCTTAATGACATTAGTAAGTCCTTTAGAAATTACTCATGAAAAAATAAAAAGCTTTTATAAAATGGCCACTGTGTCTTCTATTTTCAAGCAATCGACAAACATTCTTTATAAGGCTTGCTACACTGTTGGAACCAACCACCAGCAGAGGTCACCTTAGTTGGGTCAACAAAATTTTATTTTGTTGTCAGCGCATACTGCGAACGCAGCAGATGAATTATACGTCTTGAAATAATATGACACCTTAACTTTCAAATCATCAAAAAATCGGAGTAGCATTAACTTTTTTAGGCGCAAGTGCCCAAGAAAAAGAAAATGGATGAAACAGTAGCTAAAAGAGAGAACAGCATCCTAGGATGGACCAGAACACTTTTAATGAATTATTAGAAGTGGTACATTTGCTGCCTGGTGTAGTTTTTAAGCTTTTCGGCCAATAACTGCCAAGCTTGGGTCTTTTGATTTCTATCTTGCTAAAATTCGGTTCCTGTATCCCATAAACATGGAAGATCACAATACAATTCAAAAAAATCCGTCAAAATGTCATGCTCAAAGCGTTCCATCTTGTATGCGACGTGTCGAGTGATCGAAAGCCAAGAACCAACTGGCGTGTTCCCAACCACCTTGTTGGCATCCACACTGCACACAGTCAAAATCTGACACAGTGTCCTCTGTTGGTCCTTGGTAGCGAGGGGTCATGACCAAGGTCATTGCAAAGTCGTTGGTAACCAACCAAGTATTGGACATCAACGGACGTCTACACGGTAAATTTTTGTGCAAACTCAACCAAGGTGACCTCTGTTGGTGGTTGTTTCCAACCGTGTAGCAGTCCTTTAACTTCAGAAACAAAATGTTTGTAATCTGACTTGGCAATTAGTTAATCTCGCGAATGGAATTAGCATGTACTGTAAAATCCCGCGTAACTTAATTTCTTAAATTATTTATGTATTCAGCTTGGAGTTTAGAAGACAAACAATGAAAGGGCCCAAGTTTACTGACTTAGGTGCTGAGGCACTTAGTGCTTTCGTCTATTTTAAGCTGACTAATGAAATATCGGGCACTTATCTTCGAGTAATAGATTTTTTTTGGCTAAGTAATTGCTTTTCTTAATTTATTGATTAATTTTGTTTGAAAGAGCGTGTGGTTTATGTTATGTTGAAATTTAATCACACTAACATTATAAAGGCGAAAGTTTGTGTGTGGGTTTTTTTGTATGTTTGTTACTTCTTCACGCTCAAACGGCTGGACCGATTTAGATAAAATTTGGTATGTAGATAGTTTATAGGTATCCTGGATTAACACATAGGTTACTTTCTATCCCGGTCTACGCGAGTCCAACCGCGGGGCGCATCTAGTTTATGATATATTCAGAAAATGAATCGCAAGACTGCCTCGTTGGTTAGTGGTCGTAAACGCTACTGCTGAGCACGAGGTCCTGAGTTCGAGTCCCAGTTTGAGCAAAGTATTATTATGTTTTTCCAGCAATTTGTTAGTAGCAGCCGGCAGTATGAATTTGTGCCCGGTAGATGGAATAGGCTCGCCCCTACGAGTATTACATGTGACGAAATGTGGGTGCACTGTATACCTGCATCTCTGCTAAGCCCTTCGGGGATTACGGGCGTTTTGTTATGTTATGTATTGTAATCAGGGACCATACAACGCCGCCGGGGTCGCGGTTTGTTCGAAAGAGATACCGTGGCCCTGGCACAGGCAAGTGAAGGAACACGGGTGGTTGTCAGTAAAAGTCTGACACGCTCCGCCCAGCGTGGGAGAAGTCATTTGATGATTTCTCATCCACAAAAAAAAGGGACCATACAACGGGTTAAGAGTTAAGTCTTTCGATGGGGTAAGCCGTTTATGAGGTTATACCTTTATCATGTGTAACTACTTGAATGGGTTTTAGGCTTGAAACCCAGTAAAAGGGTTATCCCTTCAATATGGATAATAATATGGATGAATGGGTTCAATACTTGAAACCTAGTGAAAGGGTTACCCCTTTATTAAGATAACCTATATAATATAAGGGTTTTATTCGGGTTACCATATTAACTATTTGCAACGGGAACACCCAAATACTCCGAAATATTTTATTCCGAATTTCGATATTCCGATTTTCAAAAGTCCGAATTTCATAATACCTAAGAATTATAATGTCTAATAATAAAAATCACGAAATTTATTTTACCGAAAGTCGTAAATGCGATTTGTTAGTCTTCCGATTTTCATATGTCCGAAGAATCAAATGCTCGATGAGTTCTCGGTCCGAAAAACGACATTCCGATTTTCAATACTTCGAATAAACTACAAAAATTAGGATTTGACAAGATGTGCTACAAAATTTAGTGACAGAAACGAATTGCTGCAAAACCGACAGTCTTGTCTGCGCTATACTAGAGTGTAATTTAAAAATGCGTAGGCGGGGAGGGGTGGGGCGGCCCGCGAGCTGAGGAGCAGGTAGTTTGAAGGCCCGCCGCCGCGGCTGAGGCTAAAGCTGCGGCGGTGAGCGTTAAAACCATCTGCGACGATAAGCTCGCGTGGGGCCGCCCAAACCCCGCAGCGCCGGAGCCGTGACAGAAACAATGCATGTTGCATGTTGCATGCCTGCTTGCATGTTGCATGCTTGCTTGCATGCTGCATGCCTGCTTGCACGCTGCATGCATGCTGCATTCCTGCTTGCATGCTGCATGCCTGCTTGCATGTTGCATGCCTCCTTGCATGTTGCATGCATGCTGCATTCCTGCTTGCATGCTGCATGCCTGCTTGCGTGTTGCATGCCTCCTTGCATGTTGCATGCTTGCTTGCATGCTGCATGTTGCATGCCTGCTTGCATGCTGCATGCTTACTTGCATGCTGCATGCATGCTGCAGTCCTGCTTGCATGCTGCATGCCTGCTTGCATGTTGCAATTATACCTACTTCTCTCTGACGAGCAATTGTGTTTACTTGTCTTGCTATTTAGTTTTACTAGGCGTTTTTATTTCGGAATTTTAATAATCGGAATTCGTAGTTTTGATGTTTCGAATTATCATTAAGTCGGACTTTTTGTTATTCGATCTATTGAAACTCGGTATTTTGAGAATAGTAATTATAAACGTTAGGAATATTGAAATTTAGGAATTATAAAAATAGGAGTAATTTATTTATTTATTTATATATATTTTATTGTACACCACAAAAATACATAACAAAAGAAAACATAATATATACTACAAAACATACAATGGGCGGCCTTATCGCTTTCCGCGATCGCGATTGATTGAAGTGCAGGGCACGACTTTGGTACTTACCGTCCTTATTCAATCTTACCAAGGCTTGGTAAGACTGGTTGTCAGACTTTCGGGCTTCTGACGACCCGATACGACTCTCAAAGATCCACGAATGACAGCCGAGACCAACGGCTTAACGAGCTTTCCGAAGCACGTGGCTCGGTATGTAAAGATGGTCACCCATCCACGGACCGGCCGCAGCAAGCATAGGTTATTCTGATCGATTGACACGTGCGGCTGTTATTACTTAGCCACGAGCCCGTCTGTGTACGTAACCATACTCAAGTAATTAACAAACGACCTTCCAGAACTATCCATATACTATTAGCAGCTATCACTTATAAACTCAGCGTGAAATGTCAGCAAGTTCCCAACAGTATGTGGCCATTAAACGAGCGTCGTCGCCGTCCCTAACTTTGTTATCGGAGCGATCGTCCACTCCTATTTGTGTTGGACGCAGTGTAGGAAGAAGACAGAGTGCTGGTAATATTTATTGTGTGGATAACAATGGTTTTTTTGTTATTTTTTTATGCTGTGGTATTTCACTTTTCATCGCTTTGTGTTTTGTCGTTTTATGGTGCCGGAAAGGTGATTATGTTTTTTTGAATGATGGATATTATAGAAAATTTTCCAGCGGAGCACTTACAGTATCAATGGCTTTCATTTGACAGTTCAACTACATTAATTGCGTTATTGTTGCGCAGACAATTTCGAACATAATGAAGCAATGAATGACACGGTTGGCGCAGTGATTGAGCGATTGACTGCTGCGCAGCATGTCGCGGGTTCGATTCCCGCACGTAACAAATATTTGTATGACCTACAAGTATTTGTTCCGGGTCTGGGTGTGTTTCTATCTCTAATGTGTATGTATTTACAAAAAAAAAAGTGTATAAGTATAAGGTTGCTTAGCTTGGAACTAGATGGCGTTGTGTGAAATGTCCAAGGATATTATTATTATTATTATAATGGATTAGCAATATGCTTCAAAATCATTCAGATTATGATGGAAAGTGTGCGTTCCATAGCAACCTGCTAATGCTAGGTGTAGAACTCAGTTTTAGGCTGCCTTTTGAAATACTAGAGATGTAGATCGTATTCTCCTGAATTTTAAGCAAAATCCTGCTGAACACGTACAGTGGGCTGCGTCAATTGGGTACCCCAGTGGTATTCAAATCTTAATACAACCCCAAGTACCCAATTGATGCAGCCCACTGTACCTAATAGTTTACAAAATTCTAAAATAATCCACTTTCGGTAAATTGTCGTTGTTATTTTATTTAACCAATCACAAGACCTAAATTTCGAGAACTATTAGTAAATTAACAGAGAGATAGGGGAATAAAATGACAAAATTGATTAACAAAGCTTTTATTAACCAATAATACATTTATGTAACCCAATTTGAACACAACCGCGGCAACTTCGGCCGCTGTCTGAACAAACCCTTAACTTCACTTATACATAAATCGGACTACCGGTACCGAAATAATATTGGCTCAGTGACTGTGATATATTTACGGTGTTTGTCTGTTTATCCCATAAAACGCGCCGGATACGCAGCGGCCACGCAGCGTAGTGTCGTAAATAATTATTATTGGTGTGTAATAAACTTTTATATCGGTAATTGACAGTTTATTACAGTTTTTTAAATTTGTTCGTAGGCGGAAAAATATTTCGTTTTAATCTGTGATTGAATCTGAATGATTAGTTTTTGACTTTGTACTTTTATAGCAGGAAATAGAATAATTAGTATTTTCCTGATTATACTGGTAAGTGTAATCACTGTAATCATGCAACTAGGTTATCAACTATCTGTGTGCCAAACTTCATCCAAATCTGATCAGCCGTTTTGTCGTGATTGAGTAAATTCAAACTTTCACATTACTAGCAGCGCCCTACGGTTTCACCTGCGTAAGTCTCGAACCCGTAAGAATATCGGAATAAAAAGTATCCTATGTGTTAATCCAGGTTACAAGCTATATGTTTGCCAAATTTCATCGAAATCCATTCAGTAGTTTTTGCGCGAAAGAGTAACAAACATCCATCCTCACAAACTTTCGCGTTTATAATATTATTAGTAGAATGCATTAAATATTAATATTATGCTATAGTAGGATGCTTTATTAATTTTATTATACTGACATCAAAAAAATACATTAGAAAACATACAAAGGGCTGGTTATAATGCTTATCCGGGATTAAAAGATTATTTGATTAGCCAGAGATTTCCATTTCATTATTCAGCGGTTTGCGCCTTCCTGACATTTGTCTGTATAAAAATAATGAGTTACCTACATTTAATAACCGAATATCCTGGGACTTTTATTTACCTTCAATCTACCTAATCAATCCTACTAATATTATAAATGTGAAAGTTTGTGAAGATGTTTGGATGTTTGTTATTCAATCACGCAAAAACGGCTCAACGGATTTGGATGAAATTTGCCACACAGATAGTTTATAACCTGTATTAACACATATAATACTTTTTATCCCGGTAGTAGGTTCCTGGCTTCGCCTGCGTTGATGTTGGAAATTATCCCAATTTCCGACATCTACGGAGGCGAAGCCGCGGGCAAGGGCTAGTTTATCATAACTAACGAATAACAAACATAATTGTGTATCCACAAACAGTCAATTAACTGTTTATTGACAGTAATTTATCCACAGTATGTCGTCATTAACTGAGTGGGTCGAACTTGTATCGTTCCAGGAAGAACTCGGGTTGTTGTTAACTGAACATTTATCCTTAATTTGATAAGTATGAATAGGCCTAGGAGTATACTTATACGTATTGAAACTACTATTAATAATACATAGTATCACTATTGTTGCTATTATTTGTAATATAAAATTTTTTCATCCAGCTATTTTTTTTAAAGTAAAAAGTCCGCGTGAAAATTTCTAGTTCATCCCGACAATCCACGTCGCATAGCCCGCTCGTGCTATTACTTCGTTTCGCGCTTTTTTACTTTTTGCTCGGCTCCTAAGGGTCATAGCGTGATGTTAAATAGCCTATAACCTTCCTCAAGAATAGGGCTATCAAATGCAAAAAGAATTTTTCAAATCCGACTGGTAGTTCCAGAGATTATCCCCTACATACAAACTTTATTATATTATAGAGTATAGAAAGTTTCTAAAGTAGCTCTACTTGGTCCGTTTGTTCTCTAGTTGGCTAACACATGTATTTCCACGGTAGGATATCGGAGAAATCCACTATCTAACTCTAACCCGATTTACGCTACGTATAAATAGATAAAAAAATCACACAAGACGAACACTCCTATCGAGAAACCGAGATGTGATATCGAAACACCATAATATATCAGCATTTTCTTCAAGCGTGGTTTACTTCTACTCTCTTATCCATATAAAAGCACTCATATTTATATTATGAAGTGCTAATAGGGCGTAAAGGTCAATAGCCTGTTGCGCATATAAGTATGTACTCATGTACCTAGCATGAGTACCTACCTATGTGTGATCAGGATCACAGTAATTTCATAGAAACCGCTGATAAATGCTTCGCAATTTTAATAGTTCAATGACTTATGCATTTTTAGGGTTCCGTACCAAAATGATAAAAAAGGAACCCTTATGGTGTGACTCAGTCTGTCTGTCTGTCTGTCACAGCTGGATATCTCAAGAACCACTAATGCTATCAACTTAAAATTTAGAATAGTTTTAGATGACGTTTACCCAACTATTTTGCAAATAAGAAAGAAATAAAACTATTTATATTTTTTTGCAACAGGGACATATCCCCTTAAATAAGTTCACATACTTAATGAAAAAAGTTCCTTCCCCCAACTGCACAGTATGTGGAAAAGTGGAAGACGTTCTTCACATCATGGCGGAGTGTGCCCGGAACGAAGATCTCAGAGCTGAGCTATTATTGCACTTTGGTGTTAATGTTAAAGAGGTGGGAAGATGCAATAATATTCTAGCATTCCCCTTATCAGAGACAGCGAGGCTATTATATAAACTTCTAAGGATTGGCATAAGTAGAAGATAAGAATTGTATTATATTTATAAAAATTGTATTATAATATAAGAACGGAGCGACTTAGTCTTCTTGACCAAGCTCCTTAAATAAAGATTAAAAAAAAAAAAAAAACAGGGACTGAAAGGGGGTCTTAAAAATTTAAAGTGGGGCTACTAGGTCATGTGAGGTATCATATGAAAGAGCGCTGTTTGCACATTCTCAAACTGTTTTTTTATTTTTTTTAGGCCGCATAGTTTTCGACTTTTGATAAAAAATGTAAAAAAAAATACCGTTCCCCCCCCTTTTCTCCGAAGTTTGCAAAGAGAAAAATCTGAAATTATTCTATGTGATAGAAGTTTATGTAAAGATTACGGGAAAAATAAAACGATGTCTCTAAGTAGCACACTTTTTCAGAAATCGGAACGGAACCCTCGGTGCGCGAGTCGGACTCGCTCTTGACCGGTTTTTATTTCAAAGCGTCATGGTTATAGTTATTGTCAGTAAGTAATTGTAAGTTGACGTAGGATATTTCAGGGGATTTTTTAAAGAACGTGATTAATGAAATTACATGTTGTAAGACTGAGTGACTGATTGCTTTAGGCCCTGGTTCCAAGGTTGGTTTAGCTCAGTCTGTAAGTGAAATGGCGTTATGGCTGTCTAGTTTGACGCACGAGATAGAAGATTCTCACGCGCACCGGAATTATGTCGTAAAAGTGCAAATAAAATCGTATAAAATTAGAAATTAACTATTTATTAAAAAGTAATCCATCACTGGATGCAGTTTGGATTTTGACATTTCATGGTATATTTTTAATTAAAATTATAATTGCTAATGAAGGGATAAACAGCTTTTAAAGATTATTAGGAGGTATGTTTAAAGATTAATTAGGTGCATTAAAGTATGTTTAATTATGTTTTGGCTTCCATCACTGTATGTGAAAAGGACTTGAAAATATCATATTTTTTTTACATGTCAAAATTATTTACGGTTGATGAGATACACAGTTTTAAAAAACCACATTTTTGATCGTTTTCAGGAAATCTGCGCCTTAAGACAGACAACGCACAGACTAGACCACTCAAAATATAGAATACCTAGAACAATATTAATGGAGTAGCTATGCTATTTTGGGACAAAGACGCTTTATAAATATTCTATCCAATTAGTTTTTTTAAATCGAGTACCTAATGAACAGTGACCAGCTTCACTCTCACTATTTAGTATCAATAAAAGTTTATATTCCAAAATCTACGTGTATCGATTAATAATAAAAAAATTAAAAAAAAAAACATTTATTTCAGACAAATAAACTCCATAGGCAAGGCAAGGTTGTTAGTATCAAGAATTTTGCTTATAACTGTCGTTAGTAATTAAAATGAAAAAGAAAAAACTAAACTAAACACACCGTCTACACCTGCACAGCAGGCTCACCGGTCTCGCAGCACATGGAGCTCAGTGAACCTGCTGAGCATAACAGTGTCAGTTCTCTCGCCAATCATCCTTAGGACGCTATTCGGGCTCCCTCCACCGTACTCGTCGCACCACCGACGCAACTTTTTCAAAGCATCTACGCTGGCGTCAGTAAACATACAGGGTGTAAGCAAACTAACGGGGTGTATTCAGCTCCTCATTTTGAATCATATTCCACCGGAAATTTTCTCAGGGAAATTTTAATTTTTTCAGTTACATTTTCATTATTTCAATGTAAAATTGCATTGTGTGCTCGCAGCACTCCATTTATGTAAAAAAAAAAAACTGAAAAAAAAACAGCAAAAAAAAAACCAGCAATGGATGTTGAAATACTCTAACCAACGACGCTTGAAATCAGCTGTTCACTTTCTGTCTAGCTATAGAGTTCATCGAACTCACCGCATACCTATTACCTACCCCTTCCAACCAGTAATAGACGCTCCGATTTGTGCACAAAAACACAAACAAATCAGGTTTATTGGATTCCCTTACCGTTCCTGAAAAAATTTCATGTACCGGTCATCTTAGTATGACATACTGAATTCACCCTATCAGTTTGCGGAGGGCTGTCCCTTAAACCCTGTATAGTGGCACTGCAATATCGAGGGAGCTGAAACAGAGCTAATTAATTGACGCTGCGTAAAAAAGAAGTTCATGCGTTTCGTGTCGTCTCTAAGTTAGAGCCAATGCAAAATGAACAACGTATTTAACTGACTCTGACATTTAAGACTTCGATACAAAAGACATCTATCTTAGAACTAAGTCCTAATCAAATCAGTGTACCTATAAGTACCCTAGACATGTACCCAGACATGTCCGTCCATTTTCTGCTATCATTCTCAATTCCGGCAAGGGAACAAAATGTTTGTAGAGGCTGGTTTGTGCCCGCCCTGCATGTTTCTGCATGAGAGATGTGTTTGCAATGGCTGTACCAGCATTAGCATACGATGTTAGTGAAGCTGTTAAATTAAATGCTGTGTTAAATTTTTACAATTTTTTTAGGAATGCTTTATAGTAGATTATGCACCGAGGGGCTAAAGTTGTGTCTTATGTCACGGGCGTCATATTGAATCTCAAGCGCAATGAAGGATTCGGGATTTAACTCCCGAGCGCAGCGAGGTAGTTAAGAGTTTAACTCACGAGCGTAGCGAGGGAGTTAATACAAGAATCCTGAATGCAGCGAGGGATTCAAGCTAGCCCAAGGCAAAGACACCTTTAGCCCAGAGGAGGATACTCTACTTTTTACACCTACTGTGAGAAAATAATAGCCGTAGTACGAAAAACAAAGTATTTATTAAATAAACAAACAGTAAGAATAACATATTTAGAACTAGTTAGTTGTATGCACTTACATATTAATTGAAGTTAATGGTAACATTTGAGACATTAGTCCAGTTGTGCAAAGATAAAGTTAAGTTTTTATTTGGTAGGTACCTACGTTTATAGATGTTGATGTGGAATTAAAAAAAAAAACTTGAGAGGTGTCAAGGGACACCCGGATGGAACGAAGTTCCTTTCGATTAATTAGTGAAGGAATTGTAACAAAATTTTATTTTTATACTTATCATCATCATCATCATCATCATCATCATCATCATCATCATCATCACCATCATCATCATCATCATCATCATCATCATCATCATCATCATCATCATCATCATCATCATCATCATTATCATCATCATCACCATCATCATCATCACCATCATCATCATCACCATCATCATCATCACCATCATCATCATCATCACCATCATCATCATCATCACCATCATCATCATCATCACCATCATCATCATCATCATCATCATCGCGACACCACACTGTTCAATGCGAAATAGAAATGAAAATATCTGGCTTGCTTTCTATAAGAGAGAGAGAGAGAGAGACAGACAGAGAAACATGCGCACGCCGCACGGCTTACAATAGCTACCTATAGCAAAAAGTGTCGTGACAACTTTTCGTGAGACTTTTTTCCGTCTAGCCCCCTTTCACAACGCGCGATAAGGAACTTCGTACCAAAATTAAAAAAATTTTTTTAAAAAAAATGAAAAATGGTTCGTAGTTATCTAATTATTCTTACAATATTATGTCTTCGAAAACATGGCAACGATATGAAGAAGCAGTCGTTATGATTTTGTAGGAAATCGAGAATATCATCCACGCGTAGTAAGGGTTTCGAGAATAGCTTTCCTCTTTCTGGCACCAAAAGGTGTTTGTTAGTACTATACTGCCAATTTAGCTGAGCATGTGAGATTCCAAATTCAAATCACATTATTGACCAGCGGGTCATAATGAAATCCAGTACAACATTATTGACCGGCTGTGCCCCCGGCCACTAATCGAGCAGGTGGTGTGAAAAAAGATTTTCACACCACCTGCTCGAAAATGTCAAATTATATGTCAAGCAACCTTAACCTAAAGTGAGTCATTAGTGGCCGGGGGCACAGCCGGTCAATAATGTTGTACTGGATTTCATTATGACCCGCTGGTCAATAATGTGATTTGAATTTGGAATCTCACATGCTCAGCTAAATTGGCAGTATAGTACTAACAAACACCTTTTGGTGCCAGAAAGAGAAAAGCTATTCTCGAAACCCATAATACGCGTGGATGATATTCTCGATTTCCTACAAAATCATAACGACTGCTTCTTCATATCGTTGCCATGTTTTCGAAGACATAATATTGTAAGAATAATTAGATAACTACGAACCATTTTTCATTTTTTTTTAATTTATTTTTTTTAATTTTGGAACGAAGTTCCTTATCGCGCGTTGTGAAAGGGGGCTAGACGGAAAAAAGTCTCACGAAAAGTTGTCACTACACTTTTTGCTATAGGTAGCTATTGTAAGCCGTGCGGCGTGCGCATGTTTCTCTGTCTGTCTCTCTCTCTCTCTCTCTTATAGAAAGCAAGCCAGATATTTTCATTTCTATTTCGCATTGAACAGTGTGGTGTCGCGATGATGATGATGATGATGATGATGATGGTGATGATGATGATGATGGTGATGATGATGATGGTGATGATGATGATAATGATGATGGTGGTGATGATGATGATGATGATGATGATGATGATGATGATGGTGATGATGATGATGATGATGATGATGATGATGATGATGATGATGAAAGATTTTGTTACAATTCCTTCACTAATTAATCGAAAGGAACATGGTGATGATGATGATGATGATGATGATGATGATGATGATGATGATGATGATGATGATGATAAGTATAAAAATAAAATTTTGTTACAATTCCTTCACTAATTAATCGAAAGGAACTTCGTTCCATCCGGGTGTCCCTTGACACCTCTCAAGTTTTTTTTTTTTTAAATTACACATCAACATCTATAAACGTACCAAATAAAAACTTAACTTTGTCTTTGCACAACTGGACTAATGTCTCAAATGTTACCATTAACTTCAATTAATATGTAAGTGCATATAACTAACTAGTTCTAAATATGTTATTCTTACTGTTTGTTTATTTAATAAATACCTACTTTGTTTTTCGTACTATGGCTATTATTTTCTCACAGTAGGTGTAAAAAGTAGAGTATCCTCCTCTGGGCTAAAGGTGTCTTTGCCTTGGGCTAGCTTGAATCCCTCGCTGCATTCAGGATTCTTGTATTAACTCCCTCGCTTCGCTCGTGAGTTAAACTCTCAACTCCCTCGCTCCGCTCGGGAGTTAAATCCCGAATCCTTAATTGCGCTCGAGATTCAATATGACGCCCGTGACATAAGACACAACTTTAGCCCCTCGGTGCATAATCTACTATTATAATGCCAGATATAAAATCAGGAGCTCGTGGCTAAGTAATAACAGCTGCACGGGTCGATCCATCAGGTTAAGCTACGCTTGCTGGGGTTGGTCCGTGGATGGGTGACCATCTTTACATACCGAGACTCCTCCGTGCCTCGGAAAGTACGTTAAGCCGTTGGTACCGGCAGTCAGAAGCCCGAAAGTCTGACAACCAGTCATACCAAGGAGTATCGTACTACCCAGTAACTGGATTGTGGAGGTCAGATAGGCAGTCGCTCCATGTAAAATACTGGTATTCAGTTGCATCCGGTTAGACTGGAAGCCGACCCCAACATAGTTGCGAAAAAGCTATGCCTAGCCTTTTTTGGGATTGATTGACTAGATATAAATCTTTTGAACAGAATTCCTTTTTTTTATTGGTGGCAGGTCTGACTAGAAAAGGAAGATGTATGGAAGATGAAGACAAGCTGCGGCGCCCTCAAAAAAAGTGAACACGGGTGGGTTTTAGTCAGTAAAAATCTGACACGCCCTGCCACTCCGCCAAGAGTGGGAGAAGTCATGTGATGATTTCCCACCCAAAAAAAAAAAGAGGTCAGAATTATGACGATGTGGGTGTACTATTATATAGTGTCTACGACTCTGCCTAACGCTTCCAGGAATTAAGGCGTGATGTTATATTTGGATGACGATGAAAAAGGAATAGAGCATCTGTACTTAGCTAGAATAAGAAAGTATACTGTACAAAATGAGATTTTGATCGATTACTGATAAGTTAAACGCAATTTCCACTTATCGATTGGCACTTTGACATTTTTGACGCGATTTTTTTTTGTTGGGAGTTCCCTTTTATCACAATCAAATATCTAAGCGTCTACAAACATTGTTAGGTAATAAAAAAGCTATTACAGTAATACAAAGGCCTGATCAATAAACACATTAGCACCTTTTAGAGATAACTATCATCCATTTGTCGTCTGTTGTACAAATAGCAATTAGTGCTCGTCTTTTGTCTGTGTTGTCGACGCCATGTTGGATTCCTGAACGTACCTTGAATGATTAGGTGAGACGAGACACGATTGATCTAAGGATTATTGTGAACGGGATATTTGCTGGCCTATTGTGAGAGGAATTAACCTATTTATGTTGATTAAAATTAGATTATGTAAGTAAACATGAAAGCTTTGTGAATTTTCTTTAAATAAATAAAATAAAAAAATAAATAAAAATACTTTATTTCGGACCTTGATCCATATGATGTTAGTAATACACACTACTTATAAGCTATGTTAGTAACCAATGTAATAAAGATTAAAATTAAATTTAAGATTAACATTTAAGAGATGGGGGTTGGTCCCCGGCAAGTTGTCCAGCTATTATTACTTAGCCAAGAACTCCTCGTAGGCATCTATATTTCACTCTAACTTTTAAAGTTATGAACTGTTTTACTGGCTTACTAAATCGAGAAGACTGTACGTACACTATACATAAAAGAATATGGAGCTATTCAAATACCAAATCGCTTTATAAATATACAATATAGTTGGAACGCAGACAGACGTTTTTATTTCCTTTCCCAGTATGCTATATCAACAAGACTAAAAGGAAAGTTCGCAGTACGTGAGCGTGCACTTACCTTGCTTCCGATTATCTGGGGATGGCATGTTGGGCGGCGACGCCCTTTCACTTTAGATCTGAAACAATATAAAACTTTTAAAATTCACGTTTCTTCTGTATTGCATACCTACTCCTGACGTAATGGGTCCTATACTCCATCGGTTTACGTAATTAAATAAAGGTAAACAAAAAAAAAACACGTGTCTGGTTAACCGACTAAATGTAATACCTGTCACTTCAGTCGTCATGCTACGACGAACTCTGCAATTTAGCAACGATGTACAACGAATTATAAAGATGCTAAATTGAAGAGTATAACTGTGTCGTAGCATGACGACTGAAGTGACAAGTATTACGTTTAGTCGGTTAACCAGACACGTGTTTTTTTTTTTGTTTACCTTTATTTAATTACCTAAACCAATGGACTTATAGGAATGTTTGGTATTATACCTATTAAGGCTGACGCAGATTTGGGCGGGCCGCACCGCATTTCAAGAAGAATTTAGATGAAGACCAGTGGTGGCCCGGGGTTTACGGCCCCCTGACGAGTTGTAGGTCGTGGGTTCGAACCGAGACAGGGACTTTACTTTGTGTAAATTATTTCATAACCACTGCTCTCAAAACGGTGAAGGAAAACATTGCGAGGAAACCGTATCATATCCTAGAAGCCAAAATTCGAAGACTTTCGAAGACACCAACCAGCACTGGGCCTGCGTGGTAGATTATAGCCCACTCCTTCTCGAAGAGAGGAGGCCTGTGTCCCAGCAGTGGGGACATTATAGGCTGATTATTATGCATCGCATTTCAAAGACCCTAAACCCACAAACTTTATTTTACAACTGTTAAGATTAACAAAAGATTATATCCATGATCAGAAAAACTCGGGCTGGCACAAACTCCTCTAGATAGCAGGCATAAGTTTGCCATAGACAATAAGATGGAGGTAGCAAACTTTCTTTCGTGAAAGCTCTTTTATAAATATTTCATCATGTTTATCTACCTATGATGTTACAGACCTGGATTTTTGCTCACAGCCTTGAATCTTTGCCAAGTGATCGAATACTATAAAATGAGTTGATGAAAAAACTTTATATCTTCGTAAACAAATATATCACACACAATCAATTTGCCTAGCCTTTTCCCAACTATGTTGGGGTCGGCTTCCAGTCTAACCGGATGCAGCTGAATACCAGTATTTTACATGGAGCGACTGCCTATCTGACCTCCACAACCCAGTAACTGGGTAATGCGATACCCCTTGGTAAGACTGGTTGTCAGACTTTCGGGCTTCTTACGACCCGTAACGACTGTCAAAGATCCACGAATGACAGCCGGGACCAACGGCTTAACGTGCTTTCCGAGGCACGGAGAAGTCTCGGTATGTAAAGATAGGTCACCCATCCACGGACCAACCCAGCGTAGCTTAACCTGATGGATCGACCCGTGCGGCTGTTATTACTTAGCCACGAGCTCCTCCAAATATATCACACACATACATCTCAATTATGTGTGGGCGTTTTTAAATGATTACGGCGTATGACGTAGTTCTGACGTCTATGCACGCCCTTACGTCATTTAAATAACTGAAACCGACTGTCGTCGTGTCGATATGTGACGTCACAGTGAACTGAAAAACGGAAATATTGGCCGCAAGCCGAACTGACAGTTTTGAAACTGACGAATGAAATTAAGTTCTGGAGGGTAGTATGGACATATCGGGTTATTTGATCTGTAGGATTTGAAATACAGTTTCGATTGTTTTGCGAAGTAAAATGATTTTGCTAAAATAATATAAAGTGGTCAATCACACTAATATTATAAAGGTGAAAGTTTGTGAGTGTGTGTGTGTTTGTTTGCTTGTATGTTTGTTACTTCTTCACTCTCAAATGGCTGGACCGATTTGAATGAAATTTGGTATGTAGATAGCTTATACCCTGGATTAACATATAAACTACTTTTTTATCCCGGTCTACGCGGGTGAAACCGCGGTGCGCAGCTAGTTACTTTAATAAAACCATTTAGATGACGACATTCTTGACGACAGAAATAAGTAGGTCTGCTTGTAGTTCCCCGGACTAACCCATTTAGAAAGACTGACATCAGTGACACTAGATAGGTAAGTACTAGTCTAGACTCACATCCATACTAATATTATAAATTCGAAAGTAACTCTGTCTGTCTGTCTGTCTGTCTGTTACCTTTTCACGCCTAAACCACTGAACGGATTTCGATAAAATTTGGCAAGGCTATAGATGGTATCCTGGGGACGGACATAGGCTACTTTTTTTTTCAAAAATAATCCTACAGGGGGTGATATAGGGGATGAAAGTTTGTATGAGAAACTCAGTATTTCTCAAGTTAGGGATGTGAAAATTAAAATGTATGCTTTTGATAGGAAATAATGAAATATGCGGTTCAGCGTTTTTGAAAAATCATCCCCTAAGGGGGTAAAATAGGGGTTGACTTTAAAATTTACAAAACTGCACAGATTTCGACAAAATTTGGCAAGGCTTTATATAGCATCCTGGGGAAGGACATAGGATACTTTTTGTCTTTAAAAATAATCCTAAATGGGGTGATATAGGGGATGAAAGTTTGTATGGGAAACTCAGTATTTCTTAAGTTAGGGATGTTGAAGTTAAAATGTATGCTTTTGATAGGAAATAAAGAAATATGCGGTTCAGCGTTTTTGAAATATCATCCCCTAAGGGGGTAAAATAGGGGTTGACTTTAAAATTTACAAAACTGCACAGATGTCGACAAAATTTGGCAAGGCTTTATATAGCATCCTGGGGAAGGACATAGGATACTTTTTGTCTTTAAAAATAATCCTACATGGGGTGATATAGGGGATGAAAGTTTGTATGGGAAACTCAGTATTTCTTAAGTTAGGGATGTTGAAGTTAAAATGTATGCTTTTGATAGGAATAAAGAAATATGCGGTTCAGCGTTTTTGAAAAATCATGCCCTAAAGGGGTAAAATAGGGGTTGAATTTAAAATTTACAAAACTGCACGGATTTCGATAAAATTTGGCAAGGCTTTATATAGCATCCTGGGGAAGGACATAGGCTACTTTTTGTCTTAAAAATAATCCTACAGGGGGTGATATAGGGGATGAAAGTTTGTATGGGAAACTCAGTATTTCTTAAGTTAGGGATGTTGAAATTAAAATGTATGCTTTTGATAGGAAATAAAGAAATATGCGGTTCAGCGTTTTTGAAAAATTATCCTCTAAGGGGGTAAAATAGGGGTTGATTTTTAAATTTTCAAACCTGCACGGATTTCGACAAAATTTGGCAAGGCTTTATATAGCATCCTGAGAAAGGACATAGGATACTTTCAAAAACAATACTACAGGGGGTGATATAGGGGATGAAAGTTTGTAAGGGAAACCCAGTATTTCTTAAGTTAGGGATAACAAATTTATGCTATGGGTAGGAAATTAAGAAATATAAGGTTCAGCGTTTTTTAAAAACCATCCCCTAAGTGGGTAAAATAGGGGTTTATTTTAAAATTTACAAAAGTGCACGGACTTGATAAAATTTGGCAAGACTATAGATAGCATCCTGGGAAAGGACATGGGCTACTTTTTGTCTTAAAACATAATCCTACAAGGGGTGATATAAGGGATGAAAGTTTGTATGGGAAACCCAGCATTTCTTAAGTTAGGGATATGAAAATTCAAATTTATGCTTTTGGTAGGAAATAAAGAAATATATGGTACGTTTTTGAAATAAGAGATCATAGTTCGAATCTTGGGGTAACATTGTATTTATTTCATTCGACGTTTTTACGAGAAAATTATTTGAACGAGTGGACACTCGGACAAAAGTTATTTGTCATTAGAGCGTGACTGGCATAATAAATTTTAAGTAATTAACAAAGTCCCCCCGCCACGTAAGTCTGTCTGTTTGAATGCGATAATGTCAAAAAGTACCGAACGGATTTTCATACGGTTTTTTCCAATGAACGGAGTGATTCAGTGTAATTCATTATGGTTTTGTGTAAATTGGCTGAAATATGACGACGACTGTTGAAGATGTCGGAAAAAATCATGCCAACTGGTAGCTTCATGCCTGCTAAACACGGTAACGATATATCGTAGCGATTTGAGTTTGCACAGTTATATCGGACGGCCCTATGTTTTCCACATGAACGTTCCCATGGGATATTTTCCGACATCCATGCGGGCGAAGCCGCGGGCAAAAGCTAGTAATTAATAATGAAAAGCAGTATTATCGTCGACCCTTTAAAAAAAAACCGGTCAAGAGCGAGTTGGACTCGCGCACCGAGGGTTCCGTTCCGATTTCTGGAAAAGTGTGCTATTTAGAGACATCGTTTTATTTTTCCTGTAATCTTTACATAAACTTCTATCACATAGAATAATTTCAGATTTTTCGCTTTGCAAACTTCGGAGATAAGGGGGGGGGGGGGGGGGGGACGGTATTTTTTTTTACATTTTACATCAAAAGTCGAAAACTATGCGGCCTAAAAAAAATAAAAATAGTGTGAGAATGTGCAAAAAGCGTTCTTTCATATGATACCCCACATGCCATAGTAGCCCCACTTTAAATTTTTAAGACCCCCTTTCAGTCCCAGTTGCAAAAAAAATATAATTATTTTTATTTCATTCTTATTTGCAAAATAGTTGGGTCAACGTCATCTAAAACTATTCTAAATTTCAAGTTGATAGCATTAGTAGTTCTTGAGATATCCAGCTGTGACAGACAGACAGACAGACTGAGTCACACCATAAGGGTTCCTTTTTTACCATTTTGGTACGGAACCCTAAAAACTCAAGTCAGAATCTCAGACACCTATACAACGCGTCGTTTTGCATCCTCGTCTTTCAGTGTGTGATACAGAACATCAAACCGAACAACTTTCTCCATGGGACCAACATCGTAATCGCGAAAAAATAGTCAGCCGTCCCATACATTTGCGTCGGGTAGGTATTGAAGTTTTCTATGCGACATTTGAAATTTTTTTCGCGATTACGATGTTGGTCCCATGGAGAAAGTTGTTCGGTTTGATGTTTTGTATCACACCCTGAAATTTGATGAGGATGCAAAACGAGACGTTGAATATACTTAGGTATATATTATACTAGCTTTTGCCCGCGGCTTCGCCCGCATGGATGTCGGAAAATATCCCATGGGAACGTTCATGTGGAAAACATAGGGCCGTCCGATATAACTGTGCAAACTCAAATCGCTACGATATATCGTTACCGTGTTTAGCAGGCATGAAGCTACCAGTTGGCATGATTTTTTCCGACATCTTCAACAGTCGTCGTCATATTTCAGCCAATTTACACAAAACCATAATGAATTACACTGAATCACTCCGTTCATTGGAAAAAACCGTATGAAAATCCGTTCGGTACTTTTTGACATTATCGCATTCAAACAGACAGACTTACGTGGCGGGGGGACTTTGTTAATTACTTAAAATTTATTATGCCAGTCACGCTCTAATGACAAATAACTTTTGTCCGAGTGTCCACTCGTTCAAATAATTTTCTCGTAAAAACGTCGAATGAAATAAATACAATGTTACCCCAAGATTCGAACTATGATCTCTTATTTCAAAAACGTACCATATATTTCTTTATTTCCTACCAAAAGCATAAATTTGAATTTTCATATCCCTAACTTAAGAAATGCTGGGTTTCCCATACAAACTTTCATCCCTTATATCACCCCTTGTAGGATTATGTTTTAAGACAAAAAGTAGCCCATGTCCTTTCCCAGGATGCTATCTATAGTCTTGCCAAATTTTATCAAGTCCGTGCACTTTTGTAAATTTTAAAATAAACCCCTATTTTACCCACTTAGGGGATGGTTTTTAAAAAACGCTGAACCTTATATTTCTTAATTTCCTACCCATAGCATAAATTTGTTATCCCTAACTTAAGAAATACTGGGTTTCCCTTACAAACTTTCATCCCCTATATCACCCCCTGTAGTATTGTTTTTGAAAGTATCCTATGTCCTTTCTCAGGATGCTATATAAAGCCTTGCCAAATTTTGTCGAAATCCGTGCAGGTTTGAAAATTTAAAAATCAACCCCTATTTTACCCCCTTAGAGGATAATTTTTCAAAAACGCTGAACCGCATATTTCTTTATTTCCTATCAAAAGCATACATTTTAATTTCAACATCCCTAACTTAAGAAATACTGAGTTTCCCATACAAACTTTCATCCCCTATATCACCCCCTGTAGGATTATTTTTAAGACAAAAAGTAGCCTATGTCCTTCCCCAGGATGCTATATAAAGCCTTGCCAAATTTTATCGAAATCCGTGCAGTTTTGTAAATTTTAAATTCAACCCCTATTTTACCCCTTTAGGGCATGATTTTTCAAAAACGCTGAACCGCATATTTCTTTATTCCTATCAAAAGCATACATTTAACTTCAACATCCCTAACTTAAGAAATACTGAGTTTCCCATACAAACTTTCATCCCCTATATCACCCCATGTAGGATTATTTTTAAAGACAAAAAGTATCCTATGTCCTTCCCCAGGATGCTATATAAAGCCTTGCCAAATTTTGTCGACATCTGTGCAGTTTTGTAAATTTTAAAGTCAACCCCTATTTTACCCCCTTAGGGGATGATATTTCAAAAACGCTGAACCGCATATTTCTTTATTTCCTATCAAAAGCATACATTTTAACTTCAACATCCCTAACTTAAGAAATACTGAGTTTCCCATACAAACTTTCATCCCCTATATCACCCCATTTAGGATTATTTTTAAAGACAAAAAGTATCCTATGTCCTTCCCCAGGATGCTATATAAAGCCTTGCCAAATTTTGTCGAAATATGTGCAGTTTTGTAAATTTTAAAGTCAACCCCTATTTTACCCCCTTAGGGGATGATTTTTCAAAAACGCTGAACCGCATATTTCATTATTTCCTATCAAAAGCATACATTTTAATTTTCACATCCCTAACTTGAGAAATACTGAGTTTCTCATACAAACTTTCATCCCCTATATCACCCCCTGTAGGATTATTTTTGAAAAAAAAAGTAGCCTATGTCCGTCCCCAGGATACCATCTATAGCCTTGCCAAATTTTATCGAAATCCGTTCAGTGGTTTAGGCGTGAAAAGGTAACAGACAGACAGACAGACAGACAGACAGACAGACAGACAGAGTTACTTTCGAATTTATAATATTAGTATGGATTATATGTATACTAAGACTCAAACTATAAGTAAGGAGACATCATTTTTTGCGAGCTTTAAAGAGTCTGGCGGAAAAAAGCTGTCGACGGGAAGTGAAATGAAATGAAATGAAATGAAATGAAATGAAATGAAATGAAATGAAATGAAATGAAATTGTTTATTCTGTAAATAGGACATCGAAATCACTTTTACACGTCATAATTTTTTTTTTTTTTAAATAAGCTAGATGAAGTCGACATTTCCTATCTGACTACCCTGAGAAGAAATGGCGAAACAAACTCAGGGGTCAAAGTCTCTTTTAAAGTCCAGACATAATCTTGGTCAGATCATGTGAGGACCATGTAGATCCAGTCTGAAATGGTCTTTTGAGGAAAGAACCATAAAAATTTGAGTGGACCTGTCCAGTCAGTGCAAGCATTTGTCAACAATCGTATAGCTCAACTCAGGATTTCAGGAGCTCAATAACTCGACGAACAATACCAAAGAAAGGACATTTGGGTAGGTCGCATAAAGTACTCAGAAATATCAGACCATCAATAAAACTAAAAAAGAAAAAAAAAAAAAAAAAAGATCCACATAGTGCTCACATTTACAATAATTTTAATTTTTTAATAATTTACATTAATTTTTTAAACAAAGGTTTGTCATTTTGTTTATTATAATGAGTTTTGGTTTATATATATTACAAGGTTGAGCGAATAGCTCAAACCCAAGCTTTTTTGTCTTCTAAATAATCAGAAATTTTATAGTAGCCCTTTTTACAAAGTTTGGTTTTAATGCAGCTTTTAAATCGTTTAATGGGCAAGTTTCGAATGTCAATGGGAAGTTTGTTGTAAAAGCATATACATTGACCCATGAACGAGTTGCCTACTCTGTGGAGACGAGTGCGATGTACAGCAAGATTGTGTTTATTCCTAGTATTTAAACTATGAATATCGGACATCTTCTTAAAATTGGATATATTTTTGTGTACATACAATAGATTTTCAAATATATATTGAGAGGCTACAGTCAGAATATTTATTTCCTTGAACTTCTCTCGAAGGGAATCCCTTGGACCTAGATTGTAAATGGCTCGAACAGCCCTTTTCTGTAAAACAAAGATAGTATTAATGCCCGCACAGGTTCCCCAGAGAAGAATCCCATAAGACATAAGGCTATGAAAATAACTAAAATAAACAATTCTGGCTGTATCCACATCAGTTATCTGTCGAATTTTTTTAACAGCATAGGCGGCCGAACTAAGCCTTCCTGATAATTTTTCTATGTGTGGGTCCCATTGCAATTTACCGTCAATGGTTATTCCAAGAAAAACCGTCGACTCAACAGGATCCAACTCTATTCCATTAAGTTGAACATTGGTAGTTAGCTGCCTGACATTTGGCGTTGAAAATTTGATCAGTTTAGTCTTTTTTTCATTCAATAGAAGATTATTTACATTAAACCAATGGACAACCCTAGAGAGTGCATCGTTAACTTGTTCAAAGTTGACTAACTGACGTTTGATTTTAAAAATGAGGGAAGTGTCATCTGCGAATAAAACAATCTTGTGATTGTCCCTTATGTGATAAGGTAAGTCATTTATATAAATAAGAAACAAGAAAGGACCCAGAATTGAACCCTGTGGAACGCCCATAGTGACCGCAGATCCTGCAGATCTCTTGCCATTAACATCTACCCTTTGAATTCTGTTGTTCAGATAAGAAGTCAGAAGGTCGAGAGCCCTGTCCCTTATACCATAGTGGTACAGCTTCCTGATGAGTGTATCATGATTTACGCAATCGAAGGCCTTAGACAAGTCACAGAAAATGCCAAGAGCATCCTGCGACTCCTCCCAGGCCTCGAATATGCTCTTCAGTAATTCCACGCCCGCATCTGTAGTTGAACGACCCTTTGTAAAACCAAACTGTTTCAGATGAAGTAAATTATGTTTATTGAAATGTCCTAACATTTGTTTTAAAATTATTTTTTCAAAGATTTTGCTCAATGTAGGTAATATCGAAATAGGCCGAAAATTAGTGGGATCAGTGGGGCTGCCAGATTTGAACAGTGGAATCACTTTGCTAAGTTTCATCAGATCAGGAAATACACCAGATGCAATACAAGAGTTAAAAACAATTGATAAAAAGGGTGCAATAATATCAATTATTGAAGACATGGTATGTACTGATAATCCCCAAAGGTCAGCAGTTTTTTTTACCTCGAGATCTTTAAAAGAATCTATAACGTCTTTAGCGGTAACAATTGCGAATTTAAAGTGTTTATCACATTCTGGTACACATTCTTTTAGTATTGAGTAAGCAGAAGCGGAGGACGATGATGACAGAGTTTTGGTTGTTATAATGGGAATATTAGTGAAGAAATTTTCAAACTCAGTAGCCACCTCCACGTCTGCCTCAATATCTACATCATTGACTTTTAGATGGAAGTCACGATTCCGAACTGTCGTTCTTCCCGTTTCTGAATTAATAATATTCCAAGTTGTTTTAATTTTATTTCCAGAACATTTTATTTTATTTTTAATGTGTATGGCTTTTGCTGACGAACAGGCTCTCTTAAAAGTTTTAGAGTAATTTTTAACAAATTCTTTAAAAGTTTCATCATGGTTATACGTCTTTTCATGGTACAATTCATATAATTTCTGCCTACTTTTATAAATACCTGGTGTTGCCCAATCACTAAATATAACGCGGTCACAAACAGGTAATGTTTTTGATGTGAATACCTTCCCAAACTCACAATTGATGAGGTTAAATAGTATAGTATAAGCTTGATCCGGGTTGGTGTGATAAGGCAAATCTGGTAGTTTTTCTATTAAATTCTTTTTAAATTGTTCTAAGCGACTTTTGTTTACCGGAACAAAACTAACAAGTTTTCTTTGAGCTCTGACTATTTTCTGAGGGAAAGTGACTAACTGGCCACAGTGATCAGAGTCCAACTCATTTATAATTAAATGGGTAGAAGGTCTTGAGTTTGAAAAAATATTGTCAATACAGGTAGCACTAGTGGCAGTTATTCTAGTCGGCTCAAAGAATGTATTGTACAAATTATATGACTTTAATAAAGTTACAAACTTATTTACAGTAGGTGATGTTTCCAGTATATTAATATTGAAATCTCCACAGACAACAACTGTTTTATTACTGTTACAAGTCTTTAATAATACTTCTTCCATATATTTCTCAAAAACATCATATGAAGCACATGGGGGCCTGTACACGCTCATTACAATGAACTGCTCAAGCTCAATGCAAGCTATTTCAATAACTCGCTCAACAGAGAGGCTCACTATATCCTTACGTTCTTTAAATTTCATATTGTTACGAACAATTATTAGAGATCCACCACGTATCATATTAACCCTGCTGAATGAGCTGGCAACCTGGTGGTTGTTAAAGCTGAACATGAACTGGTGGTCTTTTAACCAATGTTCAGTTACACAAAGGATATCAATAAGTGTCTGGCAGTATTGATTATTAATTATTAACAATATTCAGCAAAACATAGGTACATAAAAATCAGCAGTCAGACTCAGTAATATTTTTACGCAACTTTACGTTCAAAGTACACACTAAGCCGACATTCGCACGGACGTAAAAAAATTGCGGCGGGATTTTATCGCGCACTGAATTTTCAACTCTCAATGTTGAGCCGAGCTTCGAGAATCCAACCTAACAAAAACAGAGTGCATCCCAGCGCGACGAAAAACACACTGTTGGAATTTCAACTCCCGGCGCTAAGCAGAGCGTTGAAAATGCGAATGTCGTGCGAACGTCGGCTAACACTACTCTACTATCCCTTAAATGTCAATCAGAATAAGTAAGGTCTGGCGGGTCTGAGATCTTGCTCTAATAAGTATTATACAGGATGTTAGGTTAAACGAGGGACATACTTTAACTCATAGAAATGAACAACTTTTACCATGGAATTAACCCTAAAAAACGAAAAAAAATCAGCTCTCTCGTACATTTTGATCGCGTAGGTTTTGTACTTTGTAGAGAACAGCTGATTTTTTTTCAGATTTCAGGGTTTTTAGGGTTTTTTTCGGGGTTCCATGGTAAAAGTTGTTCATTTTCATGAGTTCTACACTCCGTTAAAGTATGTCCCTCGTTTAACCTAGCACTCTGTATTAGATGGCGTAGAAAGTGGAGCCGTCTAGTTTTGTAAACGAAGTTACTGGAATCAACGAAAACATCGGATATGAGTGACACTGACTGGTGACAGTTAGTCTAGCAGAGCGACACATCGATGGTTGCGTGGCGGCTGTCATGAGGTCAGGGGAGCCCCTGAAGTACCACGTCCTGGTAAAAGCCGTTTGGTATATCCATTTCAAAACCACTAACCACCATTAAATTGACGACAATCAGAACAGATTAACATACGACCCAGAGTTTCAAACTTGTGCGTGTGAGATTAAATGTCGTCGCAAACTCACACAAACTCGCACTGTGTGTATGGGATAGTGTGGATTTGAAACACGACACTTTAAACTGTTGACAAACTTGTAGTAACTTTGGCACTTACAAACTATCTAAGTTTGCTGGGAACTTGGCATTTTGAAGCGATAATAGGCTATCTTGAGCGTGATTGAAGGGTTGTAAGTACCGCTTTGTGTTTACAAGACAAATGTTCATAGAGCTCAACTCTATAATCATAGTCAATTACCTATAGTGAATAAGGAATTAAATCTCTTCCAACTTTTAGAAGGTTGTTCAAGCTTCATGAAAAAGTTTATTAGGAAAATTCACGAAGATAGCTGCAAAAGTAGAATACTGTGGCGCAGCTATCAACGCCCAACACAAAATACAAAGAAGTTTTTGTTCCAGACTTTCACATCTTTAATGAAGTCTTAATAAATTAAAAATTACAAAAGAAAAATCCATTAAGTATAAGTTTTGAAGTACCTAAGCCAATGTTATGTTTTTTTCAACCCAAGTCACTACTACCGATTGCTTAAATTAGTTTGCAAACAATATCCCAACTTAGTAGACACAATATAACTTGAGGGACATAAAGTAGTTACTACTAGTTTGAAGTTCAAAGTTAACTGTGCCAAATTAACATACAGTTCGCTACAGAGGCCCCAGCACGAACGACGACAACGTAACGTAAACGTAACGTAAACTTAACGTAAACGTAACGTAAATTCCAAAGATTTTTGAATCGAAAATATAATTATCCTATCATTGTGGTTATATTTTTTTGTGACAAGCACATTTATTACCAACTATCAAATCAATATCTGCCTAACATTTTCTGTATAATGATTAGGTCGGCATCCAACCTAATCATATGCAGCTGAATACCAGTATTTAGCATGGATTGACTGCCTATCTAAACTCCATAATCCAGTTACTGGGTAACACGATACTGGTTGCCAAACTTTTGGGCTTCAAACTACCCGAAACGACTGTCAAAGATCTACGAGTGACAGCCGGGACCAACGGCACAACGTATTTTGCGAAGCACGGTTCCTCCGTGCCTCGGAAGAAAGCACCTTCAGCCGCTGGTCTCTCACGCGCACTGGAATTTAAAATTTTCGTGTACCTAAATGTATATTTCTGACAAAATATTGTACTTAAATCAATTTTTAGGTTAGTAAGTTCTTAATATATTTAAATACCTTCGTTTTAAAGCAAATTTTATTGCACGATAAGGAACTGTTTATGTATAATCGTATAAAACAGAAAATAGACGGTGCTACTTTGGAATTTTTTTATATCGAAAAAATTTCAAGTAATCATGTTTCGATTTTAGTATCAATATAGTCAAAAAAGACATATCGAAAATGCAAATAATTTAACCTATTTAACATTTGGTTTTATAGGAATTTTTAAAACACAAATTTGTCGATGTATGCCCTTAAAATCGATCAAATTTGGGCATTTTCGTCAAAATGTCTACCAACCCACTTATGGGATGTCCCATACATACAAGTTGCAAATAATTAACATTTTTATAACATAGAAGTGTCGAGTAATTATTAAATAGTTTCTAGACTAGTTTTCTTTTTTACTTAAATTGCCAACTGAAATTTAAAAAAAAAAAGTAACAAAATGAAATCCTGAAATGTGGCATCTTACGTCTTGCAGTACTGTCCTTATTATTTGGTAACGGTCATGACCAAAACTTATCTAAGTTACTATTTATTTACATATATTATTTGAAATAAGCTCCATATAATAGAAATAACAACATAGCTAGCAAAATTCGTAAAATTTATCATTCGACTAAATCAAGAATTTGCTAAAATATCCAAAACAATATTAGTAAGCTGTTTTCAAAGTAGGTAGCAGTTTCAAAAAAATGCCCATTTACGTTACGTGTACTTCGCACGTTCGTGCTGTGCCCACAGCACGTTGCGTCACACGCGATACACTGCAGAGCTTGCGTTTTGCTGTCACAAACTAATTGAGTTGCATAATGTCATACGAGAAACTATAACATGGTGGTAAATGATGCGAAAATGTTAAATGGTAGTTCGTTGTTTTAGTAAGTTGTTATTGTAAGAGGGACTTTGATAACATTATAATGTTTAACTAGTAGGTACTTCCCGCGCGACTTCATCCGCGTGGATTTTGTACTTTAGTTTCGAGTTAATTGGAACGAGCGTTAAAATTCTTTCATACAAACTTTGACACCCCCCAATCCCCCTTTGGGGGGTAGTTTAGAAAAACCAAAAAATTACAAACTTTTTGATTAGTAAATTATATTTATAAGTAAATTATATTATTAATTTTCTGGTGTGCACACCAGAAAAATATGTTTACATCAAATACTTTCACAGCTAATAATCTACAAGTACACCAAATTAATGATTGCACTACTAATTAACTAATTAAATATCAAAGCTTGTTCAAATAATAATCGTTATTTTATACATCAATTTTTGGCTCAGGCGCAAACGTCTCTTTCGCATAATGTCGCTTTCTCATAATGTCGCTTTCGCAGAATGACTCCTTCTCAAAAGGTCGATGCCTCTTTCGCCGAATATCTCAAAGTCACAACAAAAGTATTATGACAAAAATACTAATGTTCATCAAAAATACAGATGCGCATCTAAAAAACTTATTGCACTACTATTAACTAATTAAATATCAAAGCTTGTTCAAATAATAATCGTTATTTTATACATCAATTTTTGGCTCAGGCGCAAACGTCTCTTTCGCATAATGTCGCTTTCTCATAATGTCGCTTTCGCAGAATGACTCCTTCTCAAAAGGTCGATGCCTCTTTCGCCGAATATCTCAAAGTCACAACAAAAGTATTATGACAAAAATACTAACGTTCATCAAAAATACAGACATCAAAACAGATGCGCATCTAAAAAACTTATTATTGCACTACTATTAACTAATTGAATATCAAAACTTGTACGAATTATTATTGGGCACCCCGAGGTTCGTTTTGGTTAGGCTTAAACCCTGCAGACAGAAATAGGAACCCCGCGCGGCGGGGCTCCGTTGACCTGACGTTAAGTTTAATCTAGTTAGACATGCAAATTTTGATTTGTGCAAACAGTATTTTTGATGTGCGTTTAAATACTACCCTTTTATAAATGGACAAAACCAATGTTTTGTACGTTATTCTTCGTCATGTCATTAAAATAAATCTTACTCGTATTGTGTTATTTATGACGCGAACCCTATTTGTCGCATAATAAATTACATATAATGATCTCTGGCGCACTACGCTCGACCACTATCCCAAGAGATGCATTCCTCCTTGTTGTAATAAAAGTAGTCCGAGTTTATAACCACAGTTCTGCTGAAAGGAAAGGAGACTTGGCAAATATGCATGGGACGTGGTCTATGGACAGTGATACGGTTTTGGTAGTTGTATACCTCATGTATGTTTATAGTGGATTAATGTAAGAAATATTTCTTACAACGGCCGTGCGTGTACTACGAGACGTATGAACGTAAACAAGACATTCTATAGTTCTCTGCCTAACCTCAGGGGAGTTTACGTAATTATGTTTATTTTAATTATTCTAAATATTTGCACACCTATTAAGGTAGGATATGGTTAAATGACCTTATGTACTACCCATATTCAGGCAAATAAATTGATTTGATGTATAACTTCGGGGCATCGAAATCTGACCAACATTTCCAAACCCAGCCACTTTGGCCAGTCTCCTTTAATATCAGAAAAGACTAATAAGAATAACAATAATTCATTCGCACAAAAAACAGGTTTTCAGGTTTTCTGATCTTAAAATTGGTGGTTTATGCACAGTTCATATTTTGCCAGTTTAGGGCATGCAAATTAATTTAACATTAATAATAGGTACCTACTTATGTACTTATTTATTTTTGGTAACATTTACAACCATGTACTAAAAATTACAAGACACACGCTACTAAACTATAAAATATGATCAAATATAAATTACAAAACAACCTTAACATAACAATTTTATCCTTAGAATAATGTTTTTTCTCTAAGTGTATAAAACTTTCGATATTCCCTTCAGCTTTTTTCAGGATTTAACATTTTATTTAGATCGCTTAAATATCGACATTGTACCTAACTTTCAATACCGATAGAAGTTTAATTATTTTATCATGTTTAGCAAACAAAATGCAATTAAAATGCAACTTTTAATTCCAATAGAAGGCTCGCCTAAGGCATGTTTAAATTGGAATTTTCGTGTTTAAGGCTCGTATTTATAATCAAAGTAATTACTTGAGTAATTACTTGCTACTAAGTAATTTCATACTTGAGGGTAGAATTCTTAAGTAAAGAAAATGGTGACTATTACTTGGCTAAGAATTCTAAGCTTTGACAGTTCTAACTTCAAGCAATTGCTAAACTATAGAAAGAAAATCATTGCTTAAGCAATTACTTTTACTTAAGTCATTACTTTTACTTGACTATAAATACGAGTGTAAGTCTTTATCACTTCAAAAGATTTTACCTCATTACTTATGAATGAATAGAAGAGTCTAAACATAACCATCTACAGAGCTTTAAAAGAAACATAAAAGAAGGTATACTTTTAAAGTTTCCTTGCACAAAATACCTCCAAACTACTCACAGGGGGAGCTAGCATCGTTTATAATGATCCTACAGCCTCTAATTACTTGTAATTTACACGCCTCGTCCCCTTGTCTAGACGACTCCGACGTAGGTAACGTTATTACTTTAATCGTACAAAATGTAACTATAATTAAAAGCAAGTTGTAAGTAAGTTTGTATATTTGGGGAGTCTGTTTACAAGGGCTGGAAAGATCGATGAAGAAGTGGAAAAAAGAGTAAATAAAAGAAAAGGTACGGGTACTCCGTACACCGATTTCTAAGTTCAGTTGTATAGAGAAACACGTTCCACTAAGATGCACTAAGTAGTTAAGTTTATTTAAGTTAAGAGTAAGTAACAGTTCAAGAGTGGAAGGCGATTATTTCTCTCAGTTGTTGATAGCTACTAAGTTTAAGTTCACTATATTTAAATTCGTTAGTCATGTTATTTTATAATGCTAAATTATGACACGCATCGTTGGCCTAAGGTAGGTTACAGAGTAAGCAGAAAAATGTACGGCGATGAGGCCGTACAGAAAAAGTGCCCATACTGAGAAGAGTGAGCTCACACATTATTAAATAGCGTTTCCATGACAATCAAGTTAAGTCACTGCGTCATTAGGTGTCAGAGATGTCCAAACGAAACAGAAACACGACTATCTTTTGGCGCGGCAGGGCGAATCTAAAGATTTAAATCTTTGTCACTGCCATAATTTTCATGACAGCTGTCACTATGGGGGTTAGTGGGGGCCACCGCTCTTCAGGAAACCGTAGCTGTAGTACGAGGACAATAGACATGTTTTAAGTAATTATAATAACACGTTTTTCCTCATACAACCTAGCCACGTGGTTTGTTGTTCATTCATCTGTGACATTACACTGGATGTGCCAATAAACACGTTCCTTTTACAAACGAGTCAAATACGTCACCAAAAAATAGCTACATAGCAACATCACATTTAAATCCCTGGATCGTAATAATTTTACCAAAGTTACTCGTGTGTATAAACTACATACAAACCCGGGCTGCGGACTGGACCCAAAATGGACACAAAACTCTTTCCACTGAGCATTCGAAGCAAAGCGGAGAAAATAGGTTTCCATGTGAGCGAGCGAAAAACGCGCACCTAGGGTGCGGACTTGAGCATGGGCGGAGCGACAAGCGGGCTTTACCTTAGTGGGTTTCGTAAAGTACTTATTTATTTATTTATTGAAACTTTATGCACAAGTAAAAAAAAAGTCGTCGCGACTGCGGGAAGACTTATGTATCCTAAAGGTTTCTTGGTGTCTACCACAGGGCCTAGACAAAGTAACACTCGATTAGCGTTGAAACTAGCTCAGACGACTCTTTGTTTTACGGGCTACAAGAACCTGAAGCCTAAGTACCTACAGGCTAAAATTTGGACATCACAAAACCGGAATCACCTAGTTGTAATCACGTCACCAGCTCAGCTTTTGACCGCGGTCGTCGCCGTTCCCTCGTCCGCTAAATCAAACGACACAGCCTAATAAGGACTGAATAAATTGTGCCCTTAATATCCTTAGATACTTCTTCGCAATAATTTATTGATATTCGAGATATCCTTTGACTCGGGAAGGATAAATGAGAAAGGCAGTCTTGTGGCTCTAATAGTTCGGTCGGAAAAGATGTTGTCGCAATTTCAAACATAATTTAAGATTATTGTACTATAAATTGAGTGTTGAGCTTTGAAGCTTTAGTAGCATTTTATACAGGGTGTAAAAAGACACATCACAAAGCTGTCAACTACGCATACTGTACAATATGTAGCTTTGCGCAAAAATTATTGCTCGGAAACGACTTTTATTTTTAGGTAAAAAAATACTCAGGCAAACGGAGTTAAGCCCCACCCATTTGCTCTTATGGTACGCGTAGTAGTTGTTGGAAAAAGTTTAGTATAAGTAACACTCGTTTTAATAAGAAAGTAAAAAAAGAAAATGCGACTTTGACCTTTAATATCTCCAGAACCAGTGTATTCCCAGGTATGGTCTATCTTCGGCAAGTGTCTTTTTACTCCCGGTATTAGCTACCATTTTTACAAAATATACTTGGTTCTCACAGAGTACAACAGCAATAAAGGCTCCTCCAAACAGGCGTGGCACGCGATATAATCGCGCGCGATACAAAGGCACCGCTCGTCGCGCGTAACGCGGGCTTTGTGTAGCGCGCGATTAAGTATATATCTCGTGAGGATTGTGAAGCCGATACGCGGCTCGAGTTGGTATTTTCAAAAATGCTATCTGTTTCATACCTCTTGCTCTGCCTTCATAAAGTGCCTGTGATAAAGAGAGTTGCATGTCTTGGAGGCAATTACCTACATTTCCTTTTTGAAATATTTTTTCGGGCGATAACGTTTTCAGCACCCTAAGCCTATACGAAATGAGACAATGTTGGTCTCATTAGATTCAGTATACATATACCTTCATCTAGGTCTGTATATTTTTCATTTTTAGTAATTCTGTTTACTTTAATTATATGACCTTTAGTTTTTGTATTTATTTGTATAGTTAGTTAGTTAGTCATTACTTTAGTACCTAGTGTAAATAGTGTTAATAAATATATGTGTATCAAAAAAAAATTAAACGCTCCAGGAAGTTTTTAAGTCAAAAATATAGATATTTAGATGCTAATAAACTTACGTACGCAATATTTATTTTTAATAAAAACTTACGGACCTAGTTTTTCATTATATCTACAACATTTCCAAAAATTAGACTATGCTTACGGGGGAACAACGTTATCACTTTTTGTATGAAAATTTACAGCTTCACAATCTATCTATCTATCTATCTATCTATCTATATAAATAAAAAGAGAAGTCCTGACTGACTGACTGACTGACTCATCAACGCCCAGCCCAAACCATTGGACCTAGAAAGTTGAAATTTTGCACAGAGTTTCCCTTTATAATGTAGACTAGGAATAAGGAAGGATTTTTGTTCCCGTCAGTGGGATATTTTCCGACATTCCCGAGGGTGAAGCCGCGCGGGAAGTCGTAGTCTCTCATAAGTCTGAATGGGATTTTTTTATGAGTGAAATGAACTGTGTTTTCAAAATTATTCTTCATAATATTCAGATCCAAATAATGAGCTCAAACAACACCTTTTTGTCACATTTGCATAAACCAATTTTGTTTTTTGCCTGTTTTAGAAGATGCTATGTCACCCGACATTGCTGATCCGTTAATAAACGCAGTAGGCACCTGCTATGTTTCAAATTACTCGACAATTTCATTACACACCATAGACTTCTTAAAAAACGAGGACTCCGCGCCACGCATTTCGAAAGTGAAGCATAGGCGTGTTTATACAAACGGTCCGGCGGCATACTTGCCGGAACGTTTGTATAAACACGCCTCACGCACACATTTACGCCACAGTATGTCGACCAGCCGCCATTACCTGACACGAACGACAGCGTCTTTGCAGGTAGGTACTCAAATCACGCACACATGGATCGGTACGGTGCTTCACTTACGATTTGCGTAGCGCGGAGTCCTCCTTTTTTATACGTCTACACACATCATAATTACCTAAGATATATCATATCACTTGACACCACACGAAACATGATCCCACTTAAGTTCAATTACACTAATTATAGGCGATAGTCGCGCAGCAACAGTAGCGCGACATGGTAGTAGGTAATTATTGCAAACAGTTGAAGGGAGTAGGCGACAATTAGTTGCCGAGTCGGCGGGTGGTGGTTGGCGGCCCATTTTGACGATTAGACGCGCGACGGGGGACGCGACGCGAAGGCGGTAACTATACGACAAGTAGACATTATAGAACGAATATCTTCTAAAGAACTTACACGAAACACACGTCAAAATCCTTTACACGAAACACACGTCAAAATCCTTAATAGACATTGTTCCACCAGTGTCACATCGCGCCTGTCTGTGGAAGCCTTTAATGATCCCCGTTTCATCTCGAGACGTTATTTCAAATACGACTGTGTCACATAGCTACCTAAAAATCCCCCAGTGTGGTACTTATGGTAGTGTTACGAATCTAGTCATAGAGTCAGATGACTGTGAATTCCGTGGTTGCCCAGCAACAGGGTTGTAGAATGGCAATGGTTGCAGAACAGCAATAGGTTGTCTAATGGCAGCCACACAGCGCAAAATATTGACATACCTCCTACAGCATATTATAAAGATTGGTGGATGTTGACATGCGTAGCGTCAAAAGTTCGCTCGTAGTAACAGCGTCATTCTTTACGACTATTGGACTTTGCAGTAGTAGTCCATTGGTAACGGCCACGACTTACGAGTTTGTAGGTCGTAGGTGAGAACCCTCAAAGGCACTTTACTTTGTGGACTTCGTCTTTGCAGTAGTAGTGCAGTGGTAATGGACGTCTTAAGAGTTAATTATTTTATCCTAACTGCTCTCAAGACGTTGAAGGAAAACATCGTGAGGAAACCGGGATGTCGTAGAACCAAAAATTCGAAGATATGTGACATGTACTAACCCGCTCTGGGCCCGCGTGGAGGGTTATGGCCCATTCCATCTCAGTGAGAGTAGGCCTGTGTCCCAACAGTGGGAACATTATAGGCTGATTACGTAGTAGCGTCTTTAGAAGTAGACGTATTTTTTTTTCACAAATAGACAAAATAACGTGATCAAAATCACAATAGAAATCTACAGTTCTATAATGTATGTTATATTAATCAAATTGACTGAAATATGAGCTGTATGATTGTTATATTCATTTCTATTAAAGAATAAATAACACTTAACAACATGACGTCACGTGTGTATTCCCCAAAATATTAATTAACTAGCTTTTGCCCGCGGCTTCGACCGCGTGGATGTCGGAAAATATCCCAAGGGAACCTACTACCGGGAATTCCTTCCTTATTCCTTGTCTACATTATCCCACCAAAAACATTTTCAAGTAAAATGTTGCCAAGCCGAGACCACATATAGCTCGCACTGACAAAAAGCTATCAAATCTCATGTAGAGCCAAGCTTCTAACTCTACACGCCCTAACTCTCCAAGCTCTAACTTCACAAACTCTGCACCTTAGTCAAAATATGAGGCTGGGCCGTTTCGTTACTACAAGAACAATTGTAGGTATAACAGAAAAGTAATGAACAGTGAATACATTTTTCACCTTGCGCCCATGTGATGGTAGCGAAACGGCCAAGCCACATATTTTGACTAAGGTGTAGACTTTGTGAAGTTAGGGCGTGTAGAGTTAGAAGCTTGGCTCTACATGAGATCTGATTTTTGTCAGTGCGAGCTATACAGGGTGGCCGGAACATTGACGTCCAAAAATAAAATTTCGGTCCCTCGTATCGTGGGGTATTCGAATCACCCCCATGTATGTTCCGCGACTTTTCATAGTTTTCGAGTTATGAATTTTTTTCTGAATGTTTGAAAATTTTCGACCTGACCAACCTAAAAAAATTCTAAAAAAAAAAAGTAGAGGGTTTTATCGAGTTTCTTTTTTTGCAACTGAATTTTCATAAGTAGTACTTTTATGCATAAAATAATCAGCTTCGTAACTGTGATGAAAGTTATGAAAATGTTGATCTAAAGTGAAAAATTTACGTTCGGTAAATTATGACTTAAATTTTCAACTTCAAATTAAAAATCTAAACAGGTGACTTCATGGTTCTCAAGTAGGCTTCAAGAATGCGCCAGACTCTCAGCTTTCATAATCATTAAAAAACGTAGGACTTAATGGGGCTAACTTTGGCCTTAATCGGCCTTCAAAGACTGCGAGGTGGAAAATTCTTAAAATTAGCTATCTGATTAATATTTTTTTTTTTCCATTTTCTCGCTCCTAAGGTTATTTAGTTTGCTAACCAAAAATGACTGCAGGAAAGCTAAGATTTAAACACGGAGATTTTTTTAAATGTTAGTTTAATGAATTTTGCGCGATCCGTTCTCGTGGACTATGGGTTGTAAACGAGGGTGCAACTCTTTTACCTGCAATAACAATCCACTCGAAGTGAGAGCTTCGACATTTCAACATCGCTTCAGCGTTAACTTGTGGTCTGGTATCCTCAATGGCGAACTAATTGGTCCGTTTGAACTGCCGTCCAGACTTCATGGAGAAACATACAAAAACTTTTTGGAAAATGAACTTCCATTGTTGCTGGCAGATGTGAATCTCGAACTCAGACGAACCATGGTGTTGCAAAATGACGGCGCCCCGTGTCACTATGCAACCCAGGTCCGAAATTACTTAGATGAAACATACCCCAACAGATGGATCGGACGCAGCGGACCAATTAGGTGGCCTCCACGCTCACCTGATCTCAACCCCATCGATTTCTTTATTTGGGGCTATTACAAGGAAATAGCATACGCCCGAGACTGTTCAAGTGAACAAGAGCTGAGGCAGTTGATTGCAGAAGCTGAACGTGTTGTGAGAGAGAACAGAGACGCTTTTAGACGATTGCCAGACAATTTCTTACGTAGGTGTAGAATGTGTATTGCTGCTGGTGGTGGCCACTTTGAAAACCTTTTGTAAATGTTAAAAATAAATTAAGTACTTTTTTCACATTATCATCTGTGTTTTATTCAAAACCACTTTTTACGTAAAACTTTTCTTACCCAACTCTGAAACTATTTGTTGGTTAGTTTTCAGTATTCTTATCATTAAGTACTTCATTTTTTTTATGATTATGAAAGCTGAGAGTCTGGCGCATTCTTGAAGCCTACTTAGGAATTATGAAGTCACCTGTTAAGATTTTTAATTTAAAGTTGAAAATTTGAGTCATAATTTACCGAACGTAAATTTTTCACTTTAGATCAACATTTTCATAACTTTCATCACAGTTACGAAGCTGATTATTTTATGCATAAAAGTACTACTTATGAAAATTCAGTTGCAAAAAAAGAAACTCGATAAAATCCTCTACTTTTTTTTTTAGAATTTTTTTAGGTTGGTCAGGTCGAAAATTTTCAAACATTCAGAAAAAAATTCATAACTCGAAAACTATGAAAAGTCGCGGAACATACATGGGGGTGATTCGAATACCCCACGATACGAGGGACCGAAATTTTATTTTTGGACGTCAATGTTCCGGCCACCCTGTATGTGGTCTCGTCTTGGCAACATTTTACATGAAAATGTTTTTGGTGGGATTTCATTTCTTTTTGTAAGTTGCTTATGATATTACGAGTATTTTTCTGTTCATTTTTTCTTTCTTTTTTTGGGGTTAGGTTGATATGTAGGAGATTAATAAACACTTATCGAAGTATATACAAGTGTATTAATATTATTCGTAATAGGTATACTTATTATTTGCGGAAGTCTCATACAAATTTCCATCCCCTAGTTTAAGGGGTTGGGGAGTAAAAGTTCCAAGTTTTAGAATTTTTTTGTTGTTTGTGTACTAGTTAATACTAGCTTACATACCAAATTTCAGCTTTCTTGGACTTCAGGAAGTTCCCTAAGAATTTTTATGATCATCAGTGAGTCAGTGAGTCAGTGACGAAATCGGGGGATTTTAGATATCAATAAAATCTAAAGCTATGCAATTGAAACTTTATCCGTCTTATTAAAAAACAAGGTTCATCTCAAACCCAGGTTTAAACCATGGATCCTTTTTTGAATTTTGAACTTTATTCCTACACATTCAGTTGTCATTTTTACAAAACTGACAACTTAGTACCAGACTAAATAGTCAGTTTTGTATAAAAAACTGTATTTCTATCACAGCTAGGTTCTTATTACAAAAACTGGATCGATGGTTTAAACCATGACAGAAGAAAAACTTCGTTTTGTAATAAGGCCGTATAGGTTTAATAAGTCAACCACTGACATCATATCCCGAAAATTTTGTTTATCTGGTATTTGTTTATATGGGTTTGGATTAAACCCAAGTTAAGAAGGTTCAAAAATACGACGAAGTGCTTCGAGAAAAGGTAGGTTCCCTTGCGCTTCTTCGCTTGGCTCGTCTTGGCGGGGGCACTACCGTGCCCTCAGATAAAGGGACCCTCTGTTCACAATTTCAGCTTTCTAGGTCCAACGGTTTGGTCTGGGCGTTGATGAGTCAGTCAATCAGTCAGTCAGTCAGGACTTCTCTTTTTATTTATATATATAGATGACTATAATCTTATTAATAAAATTGTTTGTCGATAATAATTATTTTGTAAACTACTAATTACATAATACGAGCACTCATTGCAAAACCACAAGAACCAATAATCCTTTCGATTGACGTCGTGAAGGGTCTGCGGGAAATCGGTTCATTTCCTTTTCTGCGAAGCTTTAAGTTCAGGAAAGAATTGCCATGTTATAGTATACTTAACCAGAAAAGGTTTGCGCTTCGATAAACTTCGTGTTTCAGAATTCGCACGAACGTCGCACAACAATGTAACAGAGAGGCAAAGCTCCTACATTTTGTTGTAATAGCTCTATGATAGACTAGCTTTTGCCCGCGGCTTCACCCGCGTGTCTGTCGGAAAATATCCCATAGGAACGTACTACCGGGAATTCCTTCCGTATTCCTTGCTTACATTATAAAGGGAATATCTGTGCAAAATTTCAGCTTTCTAGGTCCAAGGGTTTGGGCTGGGCGTTGATGAGTCAGTCAGTCTGGACCTCTGTTTTTATTTATATAGATCTCATCATAGCGCGTTCTTAATTCCGAAGATAGACGATGATTCCCGAAGCGCATACTTTTCTTGGGATCTCTGTAAGTATTATATTTACGCAGTTTTTTTTACCTGGCAGGAGGGGCCATTTGCTTGACCCTAACAAAATAAATTAGCCACTCACGAACTTAGAGCTTTTAAAATTACGCAAACGGATCCCTGAATCGAAAAATGGTTTTCACAGACCCGCAATATTTTTGAACGGCCTATCCAACGATACCCCACTCGTCCCCACTTTTCATGCAAGGGAGGTACTCAACCACTTATTTAAAGATTTTTTTTTACCACTTTGTTAGCGTTAAAAATAAGAGTCTCTGAGCTACGCTGCGGACAGACAGACGGACATGGCAAAACTGGGTTCTTTGTTGACAACGAAACCATATAAAAGTACAAGTTCAAGTTCAAGTTATTTATTTCATAACAAAAATACATTTGTGTCGAAATATTTGCACAGTAAAATATGTACGTCGCTGTCGGAGGACCCAAAGAAAACCAAAATGATTTCTAACTAAGTTTAATTAGAGAAAAATTACAATACTTTAATATTATAAAATAGAATTCCTATTCCGATCGATGTTAGATACAGAATAATTCATTATTACTTATTTTAGAAAAAGTTACATGAATCCGGTAAGCAGGGCATTGTATGACGTGCGTCACTATGCGATGTCAGCGTTTCGAGGCGCGCGTGTCGGCTGTTTCTATGCGCTGTATGTAGGTTAGTGCACTCTTGTCGTTTAGGTATTGGCAGATACTATAACAAGTAGGTACACAAAAAGAAACAACATAAACAAACATTAAGTATTAAAAAAATAAAATAAAAAAAGCAACAATACAAGTCAAAGAACAATGGGTACAATTATTTAATTTAAGTACTATTTTTAAGATTTTTGTCATTACAAAATTCGTCAATACTGTAATAAGCTTTGTTGATTAACCAAGACCTGAGTTTATTTTTAAACATGTTCACATTCTGAATATTCTTAAATTCTACTGGTAATTTGTTAAACAGATTGACCGACTGCACTCGTGACGAGTGTTTGACAACGTTAAGCTTTGCCTGCAGAATAATAGGAAGATCTTTTCTGCGAGTATCTACCTCAAGTAAGTCCTCTTCGTATTTTTATATATTCGAAATATTATTGGAGGTGTCGAATAAAATGATTTACAAATTCTCAGTAAAAGATTGGAGTTCAGAAAAGTGTGCCCGGTATATTGGAATAATACATCTTTGTTTATGCCTTAGCTGAACATAGATTGTGACTTTTATTTATTTGCTTTCCAAGAATCAAAGTGGCAATAACCTAGGATTTTCTGACCCTTCAATATTTTATTCGTAAGCTTATAGTCGTATTTTATTTCTATTCGACATTCTAATCCAGCACACTCATATACAGGGTGTTTCTTTTAAGGTATCAAGCCGGTGCGAGCTGATAACAGAGTACCATAGGTACCTATCGATTTAACCCCCATGTATGTTCTACGATTTTTTGTAGTTTTCGAGTTATAATTTTTTTCGATAGTTTTCCTGATTAAACGAGATGATGGCTTTCAAAATTATACCTTTTTTTAGGTCAACTTTGAACACTAATGTACCAAATAGGGCATTATTTGCTGAAATCGGTCGTTGAAAGTAGTGTATCTGAAATCTTGTGATTTTCATATTTTATAATTTATTATTATCTTATTATCCTGGTATTTACTATGCCTCTACATTTATGCAGAGCTCAGTTGATAATAAAAACACAAATTTTATACCTACTACTATCCTTAACCACGACCATTGATATGAAATGAGGGATCCAAAATAACTTGAAAACTACAAAAAAACGTACAACATGCATGGGGGTTAAATCGATAGGTATGGTACTCTGCTATCAGCTCGCACTGGCTTGACACCTTAATAAAAACAACCTGTATATCAAACAGCCAACCTACGACCTCGATGTATCGAATAAACAAAAATATCTGAGTTTTCATAAATAAATAAACAAAAAACAAACAAATAAATAACTCGAGACATTTCTTCGGTTTTAATGTTTCACCTGTCATCGTGTTTTGTTACTCATTTGTCATCTAGACTAGGACACAGGTTGGCACGTAGGACATAAATAACATTATATTTACATGAATAACTATTTACATAACGACTGATGCTCCAATATTTTACTTTTTTATTCATTCCCGCACAACTGGCAATTTTTGGAAAAAAAAATCGGTCAAGAGCGAGTCGGACTCGCGCACCGTGGGTTCCGTACCATCATTTACACCTATTTAATTTTTGTTGATGATTTCTGAAAAACTGTGCTATTTAGAGACATTGGTTTTTCCTGTAGTCTATATATAAACTTCTATCACGTAGAATAAGTTCAGATTTTTCTCTATGTAAACTTCGGAGAGAACGGTATTTTAACCGACTTTTGAAAAAAGGAGGTTTTTAATTCGGTTATGTTCTGGCATAGCTTCGTCATATATAGACGGAGTAGGATATTATTGGGCATTCTAAACCACACCTGCCGTTCCATCGGCTCACTCTGTTCGCCTCGTCACTCTCGGTGGGATTAGAATGCCCACTAATATAAATGAAATCCTAATGTGGTTTAGCGCCTATTCCACCGATCGGAAGGTGAAATATGAAATCCTGCATCATATGGAGGTAAAATAATGGAACGGCGCCTACTCCACTTCGGCCTATTCGTCGCGATGAAACAGAAACATTTGTCAGTGTGGTTTGGGCGCTACTCCACTTTTTGAATCACTTTTGGTTGCGAATGGAACGAAAGTGGTTTAGAAATAGCTAATAACATAAATGATGGATCTACAAACTTTGCGGTTTAAGCCCTATTCCACTTTTAAAATCTTATTTGGTTGCATTAGGTCGATCCCTGCGAATCTACCGTTTACCGTTATGTAACTAAAAGTTAAACTCTTTTAGCTGTTGGTCTGAAAGTTTAATAAAGTGAACTATTTGTTTATAGTGACTAATGAATACCGATGTTTTACCTCGATCAACTACAGCAGATTCTCGGATTGACCACTAAGCCACTACTTTGGTTGTCAAGTTTTATAACAAGAAGTTTCACACACAGTTTGTTAACTAATCGAACTATATGAAAATAGTAAGCTAAAATTCAGGACAGATTGCCTCTTGTCTCTTCATAAAGCAAGAATAAGCATACACCTACAGGCATACACACATTCTATTTCTATGACCCCAGATTGGGGTACCAAGGATATCTGAACTTTAGGATACCGTAAACATTAAACTAAAATATGGGACAGTTTGTCTCACGTCTCTCCACGAAAGTAAGAAATAGCGCACATTCTATTTTAGTGACCAGATTGGCTCGAGGACATCCAAATTTTAATTTAAAATTAAATTCAAACAGACGATACAACCTAACCCGTACATACAAATAATGTATTGAGTAGTTCTCTCACATTCTGCTGTCGGAGCATACTGCTGGCTTCGCATACTTATACACTTGCCGTTTCCCGTCTAAACTGCCGTATAGCCAATGTCAAAACGGTGTTGCGCCGTTCAACGGTTCGCCGCTGCACTGTACTCATTCGTGAACCGCCTGACGATAAACGTATCAGGCAGCCGTTGTGTGTGTATACATTATCATTTACAATGTCGAAGTCAGCAACATTGCATCATGCATTAATTTGCTTAGTCGAACTTTATTGTATTGTAAGACGATCGCTGTACATGTTGTAGTCCGTAATTAAAATTCGAGTTTGCGCGAACTTCCTATACCTAATGATTTTCGTCAAACTGGGGGTGTTTCTTAAATAAGAATATTACCAATTCGGCTAGCTTATTATAAATGAGTGATTCTTTCCTTATTTTTTTATATTTTTTTTATTTTTTTATTATATTATTTTTTTTTTTTTTTTTTTTTTTGTAATTAGCTGGTTATAGTCTAGGAAATCTTTGAAAGCCCATCCCATTCCCATTGCTGAATTTAGAAACCGACATCCTTTGCATGAAAGGATTTATTAAAGTTTGTTAGTTTTAGTAGTATGACGATTTTACACTCGCTTTGAGTTTAACTGCAACATAAAATTAACTAAGTTTTTAACGCGAGTTTGCTCACGTTGATTGTTCTGCATACAACAAATTTTGTAAGGATTTTACATAATTATGTATATCCTGATTTCTGGCTCTCAAAAATGCCATTTTATTATTTTCATGAGTGTGATGTCATTCAAAATTTTATATCAAGGTTAATTAAACAAACATACATACTTTATAATAATACCTATTGTAACAGCATGGTATCGGCTTCACCTTTGTCGGCGAGGTAAGAAGCTAGTTTTGTATTTCATTTCTCACGAAAATTGCAATTTGACAGAAAGGTTTTCAATCACTACGGATTAATTAGACGTAAGTATCATAAATTACTCATACAACCGTGAATATTGTAGTTAAGGTTTAATTTTGTTATGAGGTAAATATTGCTGAAATGGTATTTTTTATGTATAAAACCAACGAATTTTAATCATAAAATTACATTCGCTCCAGTATCTTCCAGTGATCTACATCATCCTACAACTATAAAATGTGAGTAAGTACTACCTACTAAGTTTAACATAGTTGTCAGCTACGGACCTGGTTCTTGCCTGCCGGCTGGTCTAACTATCATCAAACTAATTTGATAATGTGATTAATCGCTAGTCAGCTACGGACCTGGTTCTTGCCTGCCGGCTGGTCTAACTATCATCAAATTAATTTGATAATGTGATTAATCGCTAGTCAGCTACGGACCTGGTTCTTGCCTGCCGGCTGGTCTAACTATCATCAAATTAATTTGATAATGTGATTAATCGCTAGTCAGCTACGGACCTGGTTCTTGCCTGCCGGCTGGTCTAACTATCATCAAATTAATTTGATAATGTGATTAATCGCTAGTCAGCTACGGACCTGGTTCTTACCTGCTGGCTGACGTAACTATCCCCATCATACCATCCATGCCATCTTCTAGTAATCTATATCCCATTAACATTCTCCTCTCCATAATTATTGAGGTTGGTTACAGTTAAAAAATTAATCTTAGTGTGTTCTATTTAAGGTCTGACACGGAATCAGAATACCAATCACAAAGGCCTACTGCTGCAGTAGCCAAGGTGACGAAAAAACAGCCTAAGAAAAATGTGGTGAAGCGCCAAGCACCTGAAAGCGCCGACTACTCATCAGACTCTAAGTCAAGGTAATTTATATTGCTGCTTCTATGTTTAGGTGTTTGTGGTAATTTAAAATGATATACGCACTGGTACATGATGGTTAGTGAATTTAGAACTGTAAATCAATTTCCGATCATATTCAATGCAGGAATGATGACAGTTACATGAAATTATTATGTCCCAATATGTATTACGCTATTAATTCCCCATAGAATTCAACAGAGGTGTATAATACTCCTTAATTTCGTTATTTAAGAAATAAATGCAAATTATTATAAATAAAATGTGTAATTGTTTACAGTAAAAGACGCATCTTGAGCACGGACCTCTTTGGTTTGGAGGACGATCAAAAGACGAAGACCTCAAGCGGGGACTTCGGTTCATCGCTCATCACCCGTGTTGCCAACGGCAAAGTACGGCGAGCGGCAGACCTTACAGGAGAGTTCTACGTGGAAATCAAGGTATTTTCGAAAGACGAAGTTGTCTCTACCCCCATGGAAGAACGATGGAAGAAAGCCCAGGTCGCGTTAAAAGTACAACTAGATCGCAACACTCCCCAGTGGGACGGGCTGCAAAGGTTTATGAGACGAACTCACGAATTATTTGACAATTCCGAGCCTGTCTTTTATAGGGATAGTGTGAATTTAAAATAAGTTGGCTTTAAATTGCTGGGGACACCAAATTAATTGTATTGATTATTGCAGAATCTACTAGTATTGTTAATCTAATCCTAATTAAGCGTACAAAATTAGTTGACGTAATTATAATCTAAAATGCCTTTCTGTACCGTTTGTAACACATCAGTTGAGCGCAGTCACTGGATAGGTCATTTACGTAGTACTAATCATAAAAACAAAAACATTTCGCATTTTTGTGAAGGTGTTGAAATAATACATTCTGCATTTCGTAATCGTATAGCTTCTTATAGAATTACCGATCCGTCTGAGAATTGTTCTCTGGAACCATTTCTTAATAATAATTTGGACAGAATTAAAACTTTAATTGACATGTCTCTTAAAGAACATACTTGTATAAAAGTTAATTTTGAATATTTTGCTTTGTTTTTAATGTTTAAAAATGATTCTCAGGAGATGAAATCATTTGCCACAAAAAACGTAACTCTACATCAGAATTATGAATTTGATTCACTATTGTCTCAAGTCAAAAATACTTTTAAAAAAAAGATAGAAGAATTTCAGGATCGAGACAGTGGATGGACGTTCTTGAGCAGTTCTCATTTGGAAGTCAATGTTAACAAATATCAACCTTTGCGTGGTTCAGGCTTTATCGAATTGCCTTCTGCAATAAAATCTAAAAAAGCATGTGTTAATATCCGCAATAATGATGACTATTGTTTTTTATGGTCTGTTGTAGCTGCTTTATATCCAGCTAAGACTCATTCTGAAAGAGTATCTTCTTACCCTGATTTTCGTAACGTGTTAAATGTAAAGGGCATGTCATTTCCAGTGAATTTCTCAGATATTGCGCGGTTCGAAGTGAATAACCCCGAAATTTGCATTTACATTTATGGTTTAAAAAACAATACTATCATAGGACCGCTTTACAAACCAAAAGCTTTGAACGGAAAGGTGATTCATTTACTTTATTTAGAAAGAAATGATTTGTCACATTACTGTCTCATTAAAGACCTGTCGCGACTTGTTAAGAATCAAATAACAAAACACCACAGTAAACTGTACTTTTGTGACGTTTGTTTAATGTTTTTTAATTCATGTGATAATCTTAATTCACATAGTTGTGGAGGTGTCGCCACTGAACTACCTCCAAAGGGTTCTTTCATACAGTTTAAAAATTATAATAGAAAGCAATTCGTACCATTTGTTATATACGCAGATTTTGAAACAATGCTAGAACGGTATGAATCTTGTGACCCTGACCCCACTAAGGCGAGTACTGTAACACGACAGCGACATGTGCCTGTAGCTTACGCTTATCATATAACGTGTACGCTAGATGAATACCACAATCGTTACTTTTCTTATCGCGGTTCGGATTGTGTATCAAATTTTGTAAAGTCTATCTATAAAGATGCACAAAAAATTTACGATATTTTACAAAATAGTGTTCCTATGATTTATTCAAATGATAATGCTCGTGACTTTGAAAACGCGATAACATGTCATATTTGTGAACACTTCTTGTTCGGCGACAGGGTTCGCGATCATTGTCACTTGACTGGTAAATATCGTGGCGCAGCTCATAGTTACTGTAACTTACAATACAAAATACCAACATTTTTGCCAGTATTTTTTCATAATTTGTCCGGTTACGATTGCCACCTTTTCATAAAAGAATTAGGTGAAGCTCCTGGATCTATTAAAGTGATACCTAAAACAAAAGAAAACTATATTTCATTCACTAAGTTTATTCCGATTTCTACTGGGGAAAGCATTCAGGTTCGGTTTGTAGACTCTTTCAAGTTTTTAGGAACTAGCTTAGAAAAGTTGGCTAGTACAATGAAAAACCAAGACTTTAAGCAATTGAAATCTCATTTTCCTAATAAAAAACAATTTAACCTACTCACTCGTAAAGGAGTGTATCCATATGACTATATGTCTCAATGGGAACGTTATGAAGATACGTGTTTACCCTCTAAAAAATATTTTTTCAACTCCTTAACTAATGAGACAATTACCGACGAAGACTATGAGCACGCTCGGTCTGTTTGGTCAGTGTTTAATATTCAAAACATGGGTATGTACACAGATTTATATCTCAAAACAGATGTTCTGTTGCTAACAGATGTATTTGAAAATTTTCGAAAAACTTGTAAACTGCATTACAATCTCGATCCCGCGTTCTATCTTACAGCACCAAGTCTATCTTTTGATGCAATGCTTTTAAAAACAGGAGTTCAATTAGAATTGATTAGTGATGTTGAAATTTTTAGAATGATACAAAAAGGTATTCGAGGAGGAGTTTGTATGTGTTCCAAAAGACATGTCAAAGCCAATCATAAATATTTAGATACTTACGATCCAACTCGTCCAAATTCATTTATCATTTATTTAGATTGTAACAATTTATATGGTTATAGCATGTGTCAATCCCTACCTTATTCCGATTTTAGATTTATGAATAGACAAGAAATTGATTTTTTACAATTGAACTTAGCAGATATCAGTGATACTGCAGAAAACGGATACATTCTTGAAGTTGACTTAATATATCCGGAGAATTTACACATGGAACACAATGACTTTCCTTTTTGTCCAGAAAAATGCTTGCCACCTGGTGGTAAGAATAAAAAGTTAATACCAAATTTGTACGATAAATATCACTATGTTATTCATTACATACATTTAAAAAAATGTTTACAGCACGGTTTAGTATTGAGAAGGATCCATCGCGCTATTACATTTAAGCAAAGTTGTTTTTTAAAGCAATATATTGATATTAACACTCAGTTACGGCAAAAAGCAGAGTCAACGTTTGAACAAGACTTTTTCAAATTATTGAACAATAGTATTTTTGGAAAGACGCTGGAAAATAATGAACATCGAATAGACGTTAAGTTAGTAAACAAGTGGTGTGACTCGACCAATAAAACAAAAAAGACTACTTGTGCTGAAAAATTGATAGCCAGCCCATATTTTCATAGCGCCTCTGTATTTTCTGATGATCTAGTGGCAATCCAAATGAAACCTGTGCGTATTATACTTAATAAACCAATATACATAGGGTTTGCAGTATTAGAATTATCTAAGACTCACATGTATGACTTTCACTACTCTATCATAAAACCTTTTTATGGTAACCGAATTGAATTGTGCTATACTGACACAGATAGTCTAGTATATGATGTACAGAGCAATGACGTTTATAAAGACTTCAAGCTCCATTTTCTAAAATATTTTGATACCAGTAATTATGACTGTAACAATGACTATAACTTACCAATTATTAATAAGAAGGTTCCAGGACTGTTTAAGGATGAAATGGGTGGTAACATTATCAAAGAATTCGTAGGACTGCGCTCAAAGCTTTATTGTATTAAAACGTTAAACAAAACTATTAAAAAGGCAAAAGGTACAAAAAAATGTATAACCAAAAATTTTAATATGTTAGATTATAAAAATGTTTTGTACAATAATTGCAATGTTATTCGCAAAAAAAATGTATTGTTTAGGTCAATAAAACATGAAATATTCACTCAGGACGTAAATAAAATTGCACTTTCAAGCAATGATGACAAACGGTTGCTATCATTTGATAAAGTATCTACTTTAGCTTGGGGTAATGCAAATATATTTATGTAATGCATTACCATAATTTTAAGTGTATATTCTATTTGAAATATGATTAGACATAAATTAATTTAAACTTTTTACAGTCTGTTCAACCGATTTTGACTTCTATTCAGTAGGCATAAGGATGGTATTAAAAGCAAAAAACGTGGTTACCGTTCACTGCAGCTGTAATTTTTCACGCAACCAACGCAATACAAGTCAAAATCGCTTGAACGAACTGTAAAAAATGTATGTACCTACTAAACATGTACTTAAATAAATATAATATTTTAGTTCATAAATCTGTTTCATTTCCACTCCCGCTGACAAAGCGCATTGCGATGACTGGTTTGTGTAATACAATACCGTTCGCACACTTGTCGCTTCATGTTGCCCATCAGGTTGAACGTGATAAAACATGAAATTGATTACAGTGCAATGTTAGGAGTTTGCATTTCATATTAATATAACTACTTGATCATACATCACAAGGCAGTTAGCCGGAGCAGTCATATCACGTTGAATAAAAACGAAACGAATTGTAAGTATTGTACAAGTACCCATGTATTTATAACATTATTGCATCATGTTGATTATGTAATTATAATTAATTATTATTTCATTTGTTTCAGATCATTGATAATGTGTGATTCTCCAGATATTATCGACTTCTCACAATACGCTCAAGGTTTTCCGACTCCGAGTTTAAGCTGGCATATTCCAGATTTGCCAGAACAACAAACACCTGCTAATATGGAACCTAGAAGACGAGACTACGGACCCGCCAACAAGAGACCTAGAGCCAGAAGGGAGTGTCTAAAACAGAAGTCATCTCTTACACCGCCTACATGTGAATCATACGTTATAAACAATGAGAAGAAAAAAGGTTTACGACTGATCCAGGTACAAGTGTTGGATATCAGTGAACAGCAAGAACCTGCAAGTGACAATCAGGGTGTGGTAATGTTAAGTGCGCAGTATGTAGTGACTGAATTGGTGGACCATGTAATGGAGGAAACGCAATCGTTAATTAACAAAATATCGAGAAAACTTTGTGGGGACAGTTGTTATTATTAACATGTGTCATTATTTTGTAAGTACCTACTTCATAAGATAATGTGTAAGATTTGTAGTAATATTATTAGGTATGTAACATTTATTTGCTTTCTTATTCTTTAGTGTTTATACATATTAGGTTTTTATGTTGAGTAAGTTTTGAATGTATAAATTATTAAAATATCAAATATGTAAGTTTTACTGTAGTTAACTTAGTAGGTAGGTAAGTAGGTAAGTTAAAAAAAAAAAAAAAAAAAAAAAAAAAAAAAAAAATGTAATGTAGATAATAATAATTGCTTTGTATAATCTAGTTGGTACAGCAAAAGTTTTGACATTTATTTGCTTTCTTATTCTTTAGTGTTTATTCATCTTAGGTTTTAAATGTATAAATTATTAAAATATCAAATATTTAAGTTTTATCGTAATTAACTTTTGTATGTAGATACTATTAATTTCTTTTATACAATCGGAATAATGTTCATACATCACAAGTTTGTAAGTTAAGAATGTAGGTAGGTATACACAAAGCGAACATTAAATAAACTATGTAGTGGCAGTTGTTATTATTAATGGGTAGGTAGTTATAATTAGTTTCTAATAATTGTAAATAATATGAAAAAGTAAATAAAATTATATTCTTTTATAATTTAAATTATGTTTTATTTTGTATTAGGTACTTATTTATACTCGAACTCTAAATTAGCTCTAGTCTAATGATAAGTGTTTATTTGCTAACAGTTTTTTTATTACAATAAATCGTTTTAAATCATGATGTAGGTATTTCAAATTTTGTAAGTAATATCATTTTGCTGCAGCTAATTTAAAGTTTGATGATTAAGTTACCCTGAAAACATTTAAATAAAACAACCATAAGTAAATTAATTAATCACTTTTATTAACTGCATAGGTATGACAAAATACATTAAAATAGATTAAATACAGACATATTATTATCAACATACCATTTTCTAATACACACCGCATTATTTAATGCACAATTCATTTTATGGTTCACACAGTTAAAATCACTTTTATTTCTACAGAACTTTTTCTTTAATGTTGCAAAATTAGGACATCCCTTCTCACCTATGTCGATCACTTCACAGTTTGCACACATGTCTTTAATCCACTTTATTTTTTCCAAACCCTTTGTAATAATTTTTTTATTTTTTAAATACGGTACGATGACGTGTTGGAACTCTCTGTAGTCTATATAGCCCTCACTCCAGAAAATTCCACGATTTCTTTCCAACCATCGCACTTGCTTCTTTTCTTCTTGAGTTAAATAATAAAACGAATGCGGTGGTTTAACCAAGAACGTCTGTGTGTGCTCATTACTTACTATGGCCACTTCCTTGACGATAAAATTATTGTCTAAATCTTTGAATCCTTGGAGTTCGACAATGATGAGGTCCGCGTTCATGATATCTTCTTCACAATGTTACTTAATGGTTTGTATTCAACAATGCAATCGTTCAGAATGAGACAGTATGCTGAAGTTTGATCTGGTATCTCTGAATCACTCTCAATTTCTACCCTCACATCCACAACAGGTCCAGTCTTTAGATTATCAGCTTGTCTAGAGCAATCGACTACAAACAGCGGTGCTAAATCCCTAAATTGTTTCTCGCTTAGTATGGGCTCCGAGCGACGTCCGTAATACGACTGTTGAAATCTGGTGTATTGCTCGTATAATAAAGCGATTCTGTTATTAGCAAAACTCACATTTAAGTTTTCATAAGGAAAATAGGTTGAATTGAGATACACTCTAACGTCTCGAATATAACAGTGATCGAATTGAGACATGTCAGAACTTGCATTGTTTTTTCTATTTGTCTGTAGACCAATAATAATGTATCTTGGTTTTTCTATTTGAGATGAAGTTTTGATAGACCAGGTATGTTTTGTAGTTTTAGGCAAGGCTGGATATTCGTACAGATCCCAATTTCTGTATATCATTTGAAGTGGGCGATCTTTCTCTAATACTTTTAACAAACCAATTTTTTCTTTGTCTGATACTTTAACATGCGGTACGCGCCATATGATTTTGTTGATCTGAACATCATCCACTACTTCGCCAGTATTAAGTTTTACAGCGTTCAAATTAGTGTTACTTCGTAATAATATCAGTTCATGTCTACTATTTATCACAACTTTTTTAAAATCTTCTGCAAAACCGAGGAGGTTACGAAGTGGTATAGAGACAGAAAATCTTCCTCCATGGATATTTTTTATGCCATCAATATTCCAACCCCAGGCATTAGACATTTTTGATTCACTTTCGGTCATTGAAATTAGTGATTTCATGGTTGTTGTTATACCTGCATTTTTTATTTTATCAATCTCCACTCCATTTAGCTCATACCTAATGTCTTGGAACAAGTAGAGTAGAGCATTGTTCGTGAAATTGACACTAGTAGCTGGGTCCTTCGAATCTTTTTTGCTAACGATAACAGTTCCTTCCAGATATAGGGTGCTAGCTGATGGTAATATGTACAAGTCCTGTTGATTGATAGGTATGCGGATTTCATCGTTCCTGTTGAAACTCGTTATATAGGGCTTGTAGGAATGAAATTCGATTCCTTCTATAGTATTATCGTAATTCGGAGCGGATAAAACGTCTAAGATATTCATTTTAACAATCCGATCGCTCTAAGGAATGCTTTATTGTCTTTAGTTAATTTTATTTTCTTCTTAGAGGCAGGTCTTATTTGATAAGTAGCTCGAACAGAACTGATATTCTTTACTTGTTGAGACACATTTTTATTGAAATCAATCATTTTTTTCTTCTGAGATGCAGATATACCTGCACTTCTTCACCACGTAAATTAATTAATCTGTTGTTTATATCTATCAGCCTGATGTGTATGCAGCTTATGTTTTTTTGATTGATTGGAAAGTATATTGCGTTCTTCGGAATTTCTATGATCCTGTATCCAGGTGGTACATTAAGTGCAAATTCGTGAATAATATGACTTGGTTCACCGTTTACATATGAACCGCTTACAATATCACATTCAATCCTGACTACGGTCGTAGGTAGAATGTTGACTGGAGACTGTGACACATGCCATTTATTTGCTTTCAAGATTTGTTTGTTAAATCCTAATAGTCTTCTAAAAGAGTCTTCTTTGATAAAATTAATGTCTTTTGTACAGAATATTGTAGTTTTTAAAGTATTATTATTGCACCGTAGTTTGATCGCTGCATCTTTTATTTCGGATTTTAAATAATCGCTGATATCTTGCAATTCATAAGTGCCTTCCGGTATTTCAATAACTTCATTAAAACCATAATAGAACTTATTATTACTTTTATCAATGTTTGGAATAGAATTAAAAGTTGAAAAGTGCAATAAAGCACACTCATACTCTCCATCTAGTTGCAACGTATTAGGATAGTATGTAGTTAACACTGACGAGTCTCCAGTTATAGACAAAGTGAGCGACATCTTGCAAATGATTGAAATTAAAGAAAATCATATATTTTATAATACATTTTTATTCCAAAAAGTTGACAAATAATTTAAACATAAATGACCACAATTGATTGCGTTAAATTTTTGATATCTTGTGTAGTTATAAAACACATTACAATTTTTGAAATATTGCATCAATTCCATTGGAGGTTTTAAATTTCCATAGCTATCAAAGTATTCACAGTGATTGTAAACTTTAGCATAAGCTACCCAATGCGTTCCTTCGTTCTTAGAATCGTCTAAGTTAACGATACCACATTCAATACATTTCGGCTTCCGAGGTAGTTGATCCTTCATGTAGACCCCACGAAAATATGGGATGTCTCTTGAATACTTTCGGATGTCTATATTAGTTAGAGGGCGATTGGGTAGCATATTATTCAGTTTTTTGAAGATGTTATAAACAATCCTTTACCACTTTTATATGGCTTAATGTATAAACCCTTGCCCAACACTAAAGCCTCCATAGCTTTATTATGTCGTTCTGTTTCTTGCAAATTTTGTTTGCTTGCTTTGTAATCATTGACGGTTTTTGCAATGCCAGCTGCACCACCAGCTAAAGTTCCTAAAGCCGATAAACCAGCGAAAATTGGAATTAAAGGTAGAATTCCTCCAGTCTTTGGTAGGGGTATTACTCGGGGTACTCGGATTCGATGATGAGTGTTTGAAAATAACTTTTTTGCGGTTAAATAAGCTGCTTTTATTAAAGTCTTATTATCTTTGCGTTTGAGTTTCTTAATTTTTGATTTTATTTTTGAAACTAAGGTTTTAAATGTTTTGATGCCTAATCCAGACTTTAGTTTCGCTTTCATAACTTTGTTCACTAGCCAAGAGCTTAGTTTTTCACCTTTCCCGGCATCTTTTGATTTAAGTCTTTGTTTAGCCATGTTAAGTAGTTGTAAATCGGCTTTGTGACGATTTGCTAAGTCTGTATGGTTTGTATACGCAATGTCGTGTTGCTTGCAAGCTTCGTCTAGCTTATTTACACCTGGATCACCTCGCGCTAAGCGTTTGTGAAGTTTGGTTCCCGGTCCGCAATAATTGTATCCTGGCAAATGAACTTCGAATGGTAGATTATTAATTATGCTGTTAACTAGTCCACCTCCTTGCATAATTCAAATTATAATGATAGCATTTCAAATGAAAAATGGTTATATAATATCTTAGTCCATTATTGCAGTTTTTTCAATCCAACTGTTTTCTGCACTGTTTAGACCTAACCATTTGACATACAATTTATTTCCTTTCTTTTTCAAAACCTTTTCTATCAAATAAACATCAGGATAGTTAGATCTTTGCAGTTCTTGTTCGTAAAAAGCTCCTAATATGATTTGTTTTCGTTGATCTTCTATGTGATATGTTACTGGTATAGTTTTATTTACTTTTTTTATAATAAATAATTCAGTTGACCAATTAGGAGTGTAACCTTTCTCAAAACTATGTTTGTATTTACTTATACGAACACAATCACCAACTTTGAATTTAGGCTTCCACTGTACTAAATCATGTTTTTTTATTTTTTTTATATTTTCTTTGATTACTTGTTCATTACATTTATTCACATCAACCGGTTTAAATTGAATAGTACGATGTTTTGTGTTGTTATATCTCTTCAATGTATCTTTCAATGGTAGACCTAACCACTTATAGTTTCCAATGAGACTAAAATGTTTATATAATTTATTTTTTACCGTTCTAATAAGTCTCTCTACAATTGACGCTTTTTTAGTAGAAAACGTCGAGTAATGGTTAATGTTGTGCTTTTTCATAAGTGTTTGAAAAGTGATGTTATAAAATTCTGTCCCCATATCAGTTTGTAAGTTAACAGGATTATTACGACTACTAAGCAGTATATGTTTGAATGCACGAGTAACATCAAATTTATTTTTTGATTTTAACGGTTCAGCCCAGGCATATTTTGAGAAGCAGTCAATCACAACTAAGATGAAACTGTAACCTTTGTTATACTTTTTCAGGTTTTGCATATCCATCAAATCTGCTTGCCATAAGTCGTGGATTCCTTTCAGAATAACAGAACGTCGAAAGAAATTTCTTCGTGCAGCTTTGTGTATTTCATTTACAATTTGCTGTTTTACCATTACGGGGTTTTTTGAGGTAATTTATGTAACTCTGCTTTAGTATAAAACTTATCTTGCAAATGAGTTAAAACCTCAGGTATCTTATCTTTTAAAGTAGCTTGAACTGTCGTCTTTGCATCTTTTATGATTTGAGAACGCAATGCACCAATCAGATTATTACGTTCTTTAATCGTATTAGCATTCAATCGATCTACATAATCCTTGCTCACAGCCAGATTATTAAATTCTTTTAACGTGTTAGCAATCATTCGATCTACATAATCCTTGTTCACAGCATCGTCTGCTTCTACTGGAGATCTAATTCCTCTCAGTCTTGATGTTTTTAAATCAAAATCTCCATTTTCGGATTTTAACAATGCATTCTCATTAAACTCAAATATCTCTGATAAACGCAGTCTTTTGTGAATGTAGTGTCCGAATTTGTCTACGTTCATGTTTAAGGTGTATTGTATCGAGAGGCTGATAGTAAAATAAACACATTTTTTATTTTTTTATTTATTTATAACTTTACTTTCACGCAATTCTTCAATGATAGATATAATTTCATTATCTAATCCTGTGTTGCCAGCATCTCTAGATGCAATTAATAATTTCAACCTTTCCACTAATTCATTAGGATCATCCCAGTACACTAAATCAACGTTTTTTCTCCACTTTTTTAGTAACGGTAGACCCTTTCCCTGAACTGCATTCTTCAATTGAAAAAGAGGTTTAATAACTTGCAAATATTTTTGACCTTTATTACTTTTTATTGGCTTACTTGGCTCATAGTCTCGACGATGTGCATTTGTATCAATTAGCATCGACTTATAATTTTGCATATCACTATCTGTAACCAAACTTAAGTCTACATCTTTCTTAAGCAATAACTGTTTTAAACCAGGTGTATTTCGGTATTTACATCCAGCCACGGTGATGTATTGATCGTTGATCGTTATGAAAGCAGAACCTAACATCAGTTTCCCGCGCTCTGCTCTAACCCCAAATGGAATATCTACCAACGCTTCTGAAGATAATGACCAGGATGACGTATCACAATCTTGATTCCTGTCAACTACTGATTCATAAGAAGAGGCACTGCTGATATCGGATTCATATTTGTCTTCATCACCATTATTATCGTTACTTTCTGCGCTACCGGTTCCTTCTTTCTGCACAGTTTCGTTAATAAACGGAACATCAGCAAAATCATCGCTAGCACGCAGTAGAGGAGTTTGCTTACTAGCATTAGCAATTAGATTTAGAGGTTCTGTTACAGGTTTGAAAACAGACTCCAGTGCTTGTTTATTGTTAATCTCAGCATCTCTCATTTTTCGTACTTTTATCTTTACAGCTTTTGCCGCATCAACAATTTGTCGTTTCAAGGATTTTTCCATATTGGTAAAATAGGTTGTAATGATTGTGGTTGTGTGTTATTGATGTAGTGTCGTAAGTTGAATAATAATGTCAAGCAGGTAACAGCCTTTTATATGTATTCGTGTTCTTAGTCAAAGACTACAAACGTGTCAAATTTACTTCTGTAACATCCTTTGTTTTTGGAACAATCTTTATTAATTACAACATAATTGAAAGGTATACTCCATATTTTAGAACACATTTCACGAAATTCAATCCATGTCATGTCAGTGTTGACATGTTCTTCATAAACATGTCTCATATTTCTTTCATCTTGCTTAAACAGTACGATTAGATTTGCGTTGTCTCTTATTAACTGCTTAGGGATTTTACTATACGTCTGATTTAGATAAAAACAATCGATGAACTTGTGTCTCCCCATAGCAAAATAATCACGCATACTACTTTGATTTTCACAAGCAACATCATCAAATACAATTACTGAATTCGGTTTTGCGGTCTGAACACTCAGTACTTGCTCATTTTCATGATATTTATGAAATGAAATGCCTGGTACTCGTTGCAAGACTTTTTCTAAAAAAACGTACTTGGGTTGTTGCAAGGTTTTCGAATAAACATAAACATTTTGAAATCTTAAGCCATTCTCGTGTATAAGAAGACCAATTAATAAATTAGTTTTTCCACAATTTGACGGTCCACAAATGATGCATCGTACCGATTTAGGTAATAATTCTCCATGACGTAAACCAGTCTCCTGAGAATGAACACAAAGCTTATTTACGTGTAACGATTGTGGTTGTTTTACAAATTTCATGACGACTGCTTGAACGGTTATATTAATAATGAGTTAATTATTGTATTACGTTGACATTTATAACTCATTGTCGCTAACTCGAGCAAATGTACGAACAACCTTACCACGGTTGTCCTTCAATATAAGATAGTGAGTGTTTTCTAAATTAGATTTAACCGAATCTTGTATCTGTCGGTGGAACAAATCTTCTGTTTGGGCTGTATAGCTGTTCTGGTGTTTTGAAGAACAGTTATCTGTATTTTTCTGACCAATTTGCAAATCTTGAATAAATATAACCTCGCCACTAGAATTCTTGATAATAAGTTTATTACAAATATCTTCTAAATCAGATTTCACTGAGTCATGCATTGTAGTTAACTTAGTTATGACAGGTGTATTTAGTTTCGTGATAATTCAACCTTCTCACTACAGTAGTAAAGATCGAATGTAGCGTTAAATTACTGCGATCAATTATTTATAACACCTTCCCTGCTAATAATAATGAGTCAATTAATGTATTACATGCAAACCACACTGAAAAATATTTCTGTTTCATCGCGAGGAATAGGCCGAAGTGGAGTAGGCGCCGTTCCATTATTTTACCTCCATATGATGCAGGATTTCATATTTCACCTTCCGATCGGTGGAATAGGCGCTAAACCAGTATTTTACTGTACTATGTAAGATTTCATTTATACAAGATTCAAAATGCGGAGTAGCGCCCAAACCACACTGAAAAATATTTCTGTTTCATCGTGTGGAATACGCGCCGAACCAGTATTTTACTGCATTATGTAGGATTTCATGCTCAGTCCCTTTCATTTATATTATTGGAGCACGCAACTCCACGAGCGAAGCGAATGTGGATTAGCGTGCCCAATAATATCCTACTAGACGGATTCACAAAATTCTTTTTTTGTTTGAAAGGGTATACTTTCGAGGTGGTCCCATTGTCACCAAGTCAGAATCTGATGAGGGGATCCCATGGAAATCGAGGGAAACCGTCAAATTTTATAGCCTAAAGCCCAAACCTATAGCGATTTGGGTATTTTTTATAGTAACTCGTGCATTTGCTCTCGGAAAGCATCATTTGGTGAAGTGGAACTAATGATGAAGACCACAGATGGCCATCGGAACTACTCAATTATACTTACCAAAGTATTTCACGGGTTGCGATTCGATTACTTTAATTTGGTTGCTAAGTAATTTATGCTCGTCAAAATACATAATGGTGATGATGACTTCACCATGGAGCTCCAGTTCTCCTGGTTCTTACTAGGAGAACTCCTCAACAATTAACGTCCCTGCATCGGGAAAAGTTGACAATGGGCTATTGTAACTTAGTTATATTATAAACCGACCCACTAAAAAGTGAAAAATAAAAACTTTTTTACAAAACAAAAAACCGACTTCCAAAAAAAACTACTACAAACTGAAAAATAACTTTAATTTTGGAAGTCGGTGGCAAAAAACTAAAATACAGACCCAAAGACATCGACTTCCAAAATTAAAGTTATTTTTCACTTTGTAGTGTTTTTTTTGGACAACGGTTTTTTCTTTTGTAAAAATGTTTTTTTTAACATTTTTCATCAAAAGTCGAAAAATGTGCGGCCTAAAAAAAGAAAAAAAAAAATGTTTGAGAATGTGCAAACAGCGCTCTTTCATATGATACCTCACATGCTCTAGTAGCCCCACTTCGATTTTTTAAGACCCTAGGTTGCAAAAAAAATATACTTAAATATTTTTATTTCTTTCTTATTTGCAAAAAAGTTGGGCAAACGTCATCTAAAACTGTTCCAAATTTAAAATTGATAGCATTAGTAGTTCTGGGGATAACCAGCTGTGACAGACAGTCAGACAGACTGAGTCACACCCTAAGGGGTTCCTTTTTACCATTTTGGTACGGAACCCTAAAAATAGCAAATTAAAAATATTCTTATTTCTGTGTTATGTACTTTGGACACTATAATCTCTAGTTATCTAACAATATCTTGACGATTTGGAGGTAAAAGTAATGGCCACATCAATCTCGAGCATTGCTCCGCCGACTTTAAGATACCTATAACCTATAACTCACAATTCATTGATTTTGATATTTTCGCGCTGTCACAATCTAAATTTAAAAGACTGGTTTCACAATCTCTTGCAAGTCGCCAAGATACTTATGTCATCCGCTTCCTTCGATTCGTCGGTATATAGGTGTTTTTCTTCTATTATAATATGTACTTTATATTTTTATTTTATTTTTTTTTCTCATTTAGCATGCGTTCGTTATCATACTCCGATGTTATTTCGTGGACAATAGTGTGAGACTGTGTATACTGTTTTTTGTCCCAAATAAATAAAATAAAATTGCAGGCAGGGATTAAAATCAGAAACCCTGTACATTTAGATTGCTGAAGTCATAGGTCTACAAGAATTAAGAACAATATTAATTACACACACAAGATTCATGTTAGGTATACAAGAGAAACAACAAAACACGGATATCTACATAAATCTACACAGATCATGTAACTCTGTCTCCGAAACTAGTTAGTCCTGTATCTTAGGAGACGGAAAAAAAAAATATAAATAAATATAGTATTTTTATCTCACGAAGCGACGCGCGCTTTATAAATGTGGTTACCAAGTGTACAGTCGGCAAAAAACTTGATTAACACTTGAGTTTTCTAAATCTTAATTATTCAGAAAAATACTTCATTAAAATCGGAACAGATGTAAATTTTAAAGAAAATTAACTCTTATCTAATAAATGAAATGCTAAAAAGCAGGTTATCGTATCATTTTGTGTTAATTTAGATGATGTCAAAAAGTAGCAGTGTTAACCGACTTCTGTTGCTGACCGTACAAACACGCTGTGAATGTGTGTGTAAGCAGGCCAGGTGCACTCCACATACCGCCGTACGCGGCGGGCTCAACCTGTCGGGCTAATTCAGTGTGGGCTGCCGCGCACCGGCTGGCTCGCACGTTACTTCGATACTCACTCATGCGCCACGTCGTAAAACAACACAACTACATACCAGAATACCAAGATTTTTACATGGAGCGACTGCCTACCTGACCTCCATAACCCAGTTACTGGGTAACACGATACCCCTTGGTAAGACTGCTTGTCAGACTTTCACTCCTGACTACCCGTAACGACTGCCAAAGATCTACGAATGACAGCCGGGAACAACGGCTTAACGTGCTTTCCGAGGCCGTGCTTTACGAACCGACCGCGGCAGGCGTGGTTTTACTTTCAATCGCTCCGTGCGGCTGCTATTATTTCGCCACGAGCTCCTCTATCTATACAAGTACATTACAATCCGACTCAAAATATGATAACGAAAAGTTTCTTTGATGTCCGATTTATTTTCCACACTTACCATCAAAGGGCATTCCCTTCGGGCGGGAAGAGCCTCGTGTGAGGCGCAGTCACGTATAATTCCAAGGGCCTTGTATCAAACCTTTGATTTGACCCCAATATAATACCGTTTTGCCAAACTGTTATTTATAGATACACGGAAGGTTGTTTCTATTACATTATAATTGGATTTATCTACAGGATGTACCAGAACACTTCTTCCCCACTGCTCAACTAGATTGCTCAACTGCATAAAGTTGAGCAGTGGGTAATACCGACGGCTCAACTGGTAATTGCTCAACTATGAATAGTTGAGCAGTGGGTAATACCGACGGCTCAACTGGTAATTGCTCAACTATGAATAGTTCGAACCAACTACTAAGAAATCTTAAAATGATTATTTTTTAACATTTAGTTATAGAACTTATAGACCGAGAGGTCACAGGATTTTTCGTAACGATCATGGATACGGTTAGATTTACTTCGATGGGTTGTAGAGTAGTCCCCTAATGCGAATGACGTCGGTCTGCCTGCTCTGAGTGGTTGCAACTTCGAGTTATAGCGCTTACAAGAGGCGTCATTGTTACGAAAAAAAAAACGATCAGGGAAACGGTCAGTTTTGGTACACATTCAAAGTATGGCGTCTCCGCAGATGAAAAAAGTTGGTCTGCCGGCTCTCACTGGTTGCATTTCAGAGCTATGATGCGCGCAACATTGTTGCAAAAATAAAACGATAAGAGAAATGGTCAGTTTTAGTACCCATTCGAAGTATGGTGTCTCCACAGGTGAAACGAGTTGGTCTGCCAGCTCTCAGTGGTAGTATTTCAGAGCAATCGTTGTGTATGCAAGACGCTTATTTTTGAAGAAAGCCTAAAAATACATCAAGAAACGGGACAATAGGCGAATTTTTCAAGTGCACGCCGGCCGGTGTCGTACCCCCACCCTACACCTGCGCCCGCTGCGTGACCGTTCCCCCTGTAAAGGAATAGGGAAAAAGCTAGAGGTGTCAAGAGGTGTCAATAAGAGAAATGGTCAGTTTTAGTTCCTATTCAAAGTATGGTGTCTCCACAGATGAAATGAGTTGGTCTGCCGGCTCTTAGTCGTTGTATTTCAGAGCATTGTTATATGCAAGGCGCTCAGTTATAGAAAAATTCAACTTAACGGTAATCAGTAAAATAAAGAATGAAATCGAACAAATCCAATTTTTAATAATTCAGCTTATTGCTTTGGGTAAATCACAGATAAATAATTTTGTAGAATATAGTAAGACTTAGAGTTAAATATTTACTTACTTCTAACAGTCTATATGTTTTGAGTTGTTTCATTAGCTATACTCTACAAAATGATTAATCTGTGATTTACCCAAAGTAACAAGTTGAATCATTAAAAATTGGATTTGTTCGATTTCATTCTTTATTTTATTGATTACCGTTAAGTTGAATTTTTCTATAACTAAGCGCCTTGCGTATAACAAAGCTCTGAAATACAACCACTAAGAGCCGGCAGACCAACTCTTTTCACCTGTGGAGACACCATACTTAGGATAGGTACTAAAACTGACCATTTCTCTTATTGACACCTCTTGACACCTCTAGCTTTTCCCTATTCCTTTACAGGGGGAACGGTCACGCAGCGGGCGCAGGTGTAGGGTGGGGGTACGACACCGGCCGGCGTGCACTTGAAAAATTCGCCTATTGTCCCGTTTTTTGATGTATTTTTTAGGCTTTCTCCAAAAATAAGCGTCTTGCATACACAACGATTGCTCTGAAATACTACCACTGAGAGCTGGCAGACCAACTCGTTTCACCTGTGGAGACACCATACTTCGAATGGGTACTAAAACTGACCATTTCTCTTATCGTTTTATTTTTGCAACAATGTTGCGCGCATCATAGCTCTGAAATGCAACCAGTGAGAGCCGGCAGACCAACTTTTTTCATCTGCGGAGACGCCATACTTTGAATGTGTACCAAAACTGACCATTTCCCTGATCGTTTTTTTTTTCGTAACAATGACGCCTCTTGTAAGCGCTATAACTCGAAGTTGCAACCACTCAGAGCAGGCAGACCGACGTCATTCGCATTAGGGGACTACTCTACAACCCATCGAAGTAAATCTAACCGTATCCATGATCGTTACGAAAAATCCTGTGACCTCTTAGTCTATTAGATAAACACTGTACCCGTGTGTGTACTGTATACGTGAAATGAAATTGTTTATTCTGTAAATAGGACAACGGAATCACTTTTACACGACATATTAAAAAAAAATATTTAAAAAATAAGCTAGATGAAGTCGACATTTCCTATCTGACTGACCCTGAGAAGAAATGGCGAAACAAACTCACGGGTTCAAAGTCCCTTTTAATGTCCAGACATAATCTTGGTCAGATCATGTGAGGACCATGTAGATCCATATCTGAAATGGTCTTTTGAGGAAAGAACCATACCTACCAATTTGAGTGGACCTGTCCAGTCAGTGCAAGCATTTGTCAACAATCGTGTAGTTCAACTCAGGATTTAAGGAGCTTACTCTATGCATGCTTGTCCCAGATCCTCTATCCGGTCCCACAAAAAACAAGTTTTTAAATTATAATCAACGCAATCTAAGGAGTCCGTTTGGACGTTTCTCATTACCATTAGACATGCCGCGATAACTTTGTATGAGTGTAGACACTCATAACTTTGTATGAGTGTCTACACTCATACAAAGTTATCGCGGCATGTCTAATTAAGTCGTAAGGAATCGAAAAATCTAATTCTTAATCCTAATTCCTCCTAATTAATTACTATGTTATCCATACACTATTACAATGAGTATCATTCGTAAGCACCAAGTTTTACTGTATAGAAAAATGCACTCAAAAACACGAATTAATTGTTGATTAATATTCCGACAAGACGTTATTACAATGTCATGTCTTTGGGTTCGGGGCCGTAGAGTTGTGATCGTTCTAAGCCTCACTAGTCAATCATTATCAATTAGTCAATCATTAGTCTACATTATCAATGTCAATTACAAATAAGCAAATAAGTGTATGAAATAGGTATTATCAATAGATTAGGGCCAGTGCCTCAAGAGCAGTTGAGCAGAAGGTTATATGTTCGATTTTATAACAGGATGACCTACTGATCAACTAAGTTGACCAAAAAATAGTTGAGCTATAGAGCATAAATGTTCGGTAATACAAACTATGTCCTACAGCTCAACTACTCAACTAGTTGAGCAATCTAGTTGAGCAGTGGGGAAGAAGTGGAATGTCTAGAGCCTCCACTTCATCTTCGTAGACAATTTCTAGCGGATAGGTATTTTTCGGTAGCGTCTCAAATTCCCTCACACCCTCTTCTTAGTATTCTCCATCCCCTTCCGTCCCCGTTTCTCGTTCTATTGAAGCTTCAACTTATTGGAGGAATAAATCCCCTCCTCTATTAGTGAATAGTTTCAATAATAATAAGACTCTTTCATCTCCAGTTATGCCACTGGATAATCATCCCCTTTTTCTGGTTCCCTATGACTCAGTGATTTACCAACCCAGAGTGATTTTAGATTTTGGTATTCATAAACAGAGTTCCGATCCCAACAATCTATTTAATAAAATTCTGAAGAAAAAATGAGCAAATTGGATTTTATTATTCACAGACGCATCAAAAATGGATGGATCCGTATTCATACCTAAGTTTAATGTCGTCTTAAGTTTTAAGAGCCCGCCTGAGTGTTCCATTTTTACAGGAGAATCAATGGCAATATTAGAGGCAGTAAAATACATTGATGCCAATCAACAACATTTTAATAAATCCTTGATTCTTGCAGACTCTCTTAGCACTCTCCAAGATTTATTGAAAATTCCATTTCGCAGCAAAGATAACTCTATAATTATTCTTAGAGTTAAGGAAATTCTATACAAATTAAATCAATCTGGCCTGGAAACTGTCTTGGCTTGGATTCCGGGACATACTGCCATATTGGGTAATGAAGCAGCTGATTTCTATGCTAAGCAGTCTATCCAGACAGGTTGTTCGCCTTTCCGTAACATTCCGGCTCGGGACGTCCGTTGCCTGGCTAAACCACGTCTTATGAAGCCTTGGGATGATCTGTATCAAACATCTAGGGTAATTAAGGGCAAATATTATGGCAGTATTCAACCCAACATCCCAGCTATACCCTGGTTTGTCAAAAATGAGAAATCAAATTAATTAATTACATCTATCATTATACGTCTCAGACTAGGACATGTTTGCTCCCCAGTGTTTTTGGCTAAACTTCGCATACGGAATAATTCCCTTTGCGAGTGTGGTATACAAGAAGGTACACTTGAGCACATATTTTTTTTCTTGTCGTAATCTTGCAGTCCCTCTGTATGATATACTCCCACCAAATTTCCCCAGACCTATTAATATCCCATTCCTCTTAACACTAGTTGATTCCCCATTAATTAAAACTCTCCAAAAATTTATTATATTAAATAACATCAAGCTATAACATAGTAATTTTTAGTAGTGACTAATTCGTCGTCAGTTTCATATAAAGTGTCTGCTTATTGTGCTTTGTGTTGCTTGTATTGTCTACTTATTTTTATTAACAAATATATTGTGTTGTCCTTACAGGCTACTCAAACAGATCCAGTTTTAATTAAACCGTACTATAGGCTGCATAATCGATCAACCTCAGCGTACACTATTTGTTTCCTTCAACCTTGACATTGGCAGAATCATCGTTAAAACGATGGAGCCACTTATATAAAATTGGAATTGGATTGGACACTACTGACAGCTCACTTTAAGATCACTTCACATAAGTTTTCACGGTGAGATATTTACAGAATAGCACTACAGATTCAAAGTTTAGAATGATGTCTTACAGAATCACCCGGCAGATCATCAAACTGAACAACTTTCTTTATGGCACCAACTTCGTAATCGCGAAAATAATCAGCCGTCTCATACATTTGCGTCGAGTAGGTGTTGAAGTTTTCTATGGGACAGTAGATAATTTTTTCGCGATTACAACGTTGGTCCTAATGGGTTGGTACCTGGCATCTATTAGCAACGAGAAAAATGTATGATGCACAATTGCACATAGTCATGGTGAATCATGTCCAATCGGTTTGTTTGATTAACATCGAGTATGAAGCTTCACCATCTGATGGCTTGTACGTGATACGATTGTGATAATAATATTATTATCAATAGCACAAGGTTCCCAGAAGTACTGATGGTTATTTTTGCACAGGTTTATCAATTTTTAGTGTTCCGTACCTCAAAAGGAAAAAACGGAACCTTTATAGGATCACTCGCGTGTCTGTCTGTCTGTATGTCCGTTTGTCACAGCCAATTAGCTCCGAATATAAGCTAGGTACACATATGAATTTCTGTGACCCAAACACGGACGTGTAACGTAAATAAATGAATTTTAAATATTGGGGTCACTTTTGGGGTAAATAAGAAAATTTAAAAACAGTTTTGCAAGCTGTACCATATTATGTTACATATCTAATGAAAGGGCCTATGTTATGGTCTCAAATGGTTTTTTTTTAAATAAATTGTTTTAAAGTTATTTAAGAAAACTGACGAAAATTTACCATTCCGGGGACATGTCCTAAACTACTGAGCCTTAAATGTTTTAAAAATACAGAAAATATTTCTATACCTATAGATTACAGAAAACCTATAAGATGTCTATAGTCTTAAAAGAACACGGTAAATCTCTCAATATTGTGCGTACAAACTTACATTTGCAGTTGGAATGTATGGGGAACATGTTTTTCAACTACAATGTTAAGTTTGTTCTTGAGATAAATTCATCCCAACTAATGGAACCCTTCATTATGCGCGGTCCGACATCCTGTTGGCCGGTATTTTTTTATAACTAGCGCCCAGCGCGTCGTAGGTCGTGGATTTGAACCTAGAAAGGCTTTACTTTGTGTAAACAATCTCATCACCACTGTTCTCACAACTGTAAACGAGAACATCGTAAGAAAACCGCCATATCTTACACCCAAAAATCAAAGTTTTGTTGTAACATATACCAACCCGCACTGGGCCCGCGTTGTAGATTACAGCCCACTCCCTCTCGAAGATAGAAAGAAAGAAAGAAGAAAGAAAAACTGTTTATTCACGTGGAATAGGAGGCCTGTGTCCCAGCAGTGTGAACATTATAGGCGGATTATGCTATGTTATGCTGTCTTAGGGTGAAGCCAGACGAGCGTAATTTTTTGAGTTGTGAGTCGCGTAATTTCTGCTACATTCGGTTTCATACAAAAATCCTGTTTCGTTCACACGGCGACGCAAACTGAGTTGTCTGCCGACTCAAAACTTACTTACGTACACACGGCTACACATCAAGCTATACATTTCCAGTTTACACTGACCTCTCATTGCAAGGAAATACTATACAATGCGAGATCAGCTTATACTGGAAATGTATAGCTTGATCTGTAGCCGTGCTTACTCAGAAATTACGCGACCGAAATTACGCGACTCAAAAAATTACGCTCGTCTGTCTTCACCCTTATAAGCCAGCAAACATCAATTCCTGTAGGTAGGTATCCAAGTATTCTATTCATAAAGTTTAGTTATAAAAGCACATTCTATCCGTTCTATCAGACGCACAAAGTTGTAAAACAATCTTCATTAGAGTCAATCACCACCCACAGACCTCTCTGCACAAGGATCTGAAGTTTCCAACATAAAGTAATAACTCGATTCGCGGCATGTATGAGGAATTTTTACAAGAATTATATTAGTCTCATATCCCCACATTCTCACTCGCGAACCGAAAATTCAAATATATTGTAATCCATTTTGCATAAATTTCTCGTGGCTTGTGCGTTTCTTGAATAAACCAATTTTCGTCGATATTTGCTTTATAGAACAATATTGTATATGCTCAAAGGCCTGTTCCCACGACCAGAAAACGCGCGTTAAAAGTGCTGGAAAGTTCTTTAGATCAGTTTGATAGGTAGTCTTGTACCCCTGTTCCATATGTCCCTACTGATATATCTCCACTGGTAGGGATACTTGGATTTTTTTTCCAACTATCGCTACCGGTAGCGATATAAGGAACCTGATCCGCATTGGTTGGGATAGTTCGATTTTTTCCGTTTATCGTAACCAGTAGGGATAACAAGTTTTCAAGGGTTTCTTTATGATTAATAAGGTGTTCCTGAATTACTTGTAAGAATAAGAATAATAAGAATAATGTGATTACAAATATTAAAAAAAAAAACAAAGAAAACAATGAAAATCATGAAAACAATTTTAATTCACACAAACCCGTATTGAATTACCTACTATTAAAAATTGGATAGTATTTTTGTGTTCACCAAAAATCTAAAGGTACATCAAAATACTGATCGTGCACCAAATATTCCTGAATGTTACACAAACATTTGGGTTAGGTTAGAATAGTGACCATTACCTCTATTGCTGGTGAACCATTTGGGTTAGGTTGGGTTAGGTTAGAACAGTGACCCTTAACGCGCGACGGCGAGCGAGCGAAGCGAGCGGTGCCGCGGCAGCGGCCGCCGAGCGCCATATCCAATAGATGCTCGTTATGACATATTTTAATGAACATATTTTGGTGCACATTCAGTATATTTGGTGGAACACAGGCAAAATTAGGTAAATGAAATGGGAATAAATTGAAGTACTTTTAAATACCATCCTTAAAAATTTGAGGTAACGTAAAATATAAAATTATAACAATTAATAAGTTAAAAATAAAAAAATAAACAAATACCTCGACCCCGTTTTATAAATATTAATTCAGTCATTATTGCAAAGTTGCGATAGTTTTTTTAATTTTTTATTTTTTTATTGTGATAGTTTTTGTTTCCTTTTTATTCTTTTTATTCTTCTCAATATAACAACAGCAGAGTGATAAGAATTTCTTAACTGTTTTGAAGGGCAGTCAGTCCAGCAACGTACGCCCTATATGTATAATATTCCCTATAAATCTCTAGGGGACTTTCTTTTCAACCTTTTGAATGTTGAATTACTATTCATTAAGTGCGAAGCCAGTATATTTGAATGATTGTCCACTCTTTCCCTGTACGATTTCATTGAGTGTTTAATCTCTTCTTGAACTGTTCTGATTTCAAGGTCATAATTGTTGGTTTGTTACGAACCAGGGAGCATTAGTAATTATACTCACCATTTTGGACTGGAGCCTTTGTAGTATTTCTAGGTTTGAGTTCGAGGCTGTGCCCCACAGTTGAACTCCGTAAGTCCAAATTGGTTTTAGGATACATTTTTATTATAACAGCAGTTTGTTTCCCACTTTCCCAGCGACAACTGTGATTTTTTGCCAAGCAACCAGTACATTTTTCTTAGTTGGATCCGCAGTGCTTTTCGTTTTGTGAATATATGTTTTTTCCAGTTCAGACGACGATCCAAATAGATTCTTCATAGGCTTCGTTTGCTTATGGTATTTGTACTCTGTTGAGTGACACAGGGTACTGATAGTTAACGCGTATTTTTAATAAAAATGTAATTTCTCGTGTTACTTTGTAAGTTGTAGATACGACGTAATAATTAGCACAATTTTGTTGGCTCAGCGCGTCAAAAATCGAAACATACGTGGGGCTTCATTTGTGAAGAAATAAACAATCCGCGAATGTTTTGCGTTCAAACAAGTGTGATTCATTAACTAACCTTCTAATAGTGGCTCTGCAAATACTTTATCACAAAATTCAAATCTGCCTAGCCTTTTCCCAACTATGTTGGGGTCGACATCCAGTCTAACCGGATTCAGCTGAATATCTGTATTTTACATGGAGCGACTGCCTATCTGACCTCCAGGACCCAGTAACTGGGTAATACGATACCCCTTGGTAAGACTGGTTGTCAGACTTTCGGGCTTCTGACGACCCGTAACGACTGTCAAAGATCCACGAATGACAGCCGGGACCAACGGCTTAACGTGCTTTCCGAGGCACGGAGGAGTCTCGGTATGTAAAGATGGTCGCCCATCCACGAACCAACCCCGGCAAGCGTAGCTTAACCTGATGGATCGACCCGTACGGCTGTTATTATCTAGCCACAAGCTCTTTATTTATTAGATTAGATTATTAGATACTTAAAGAAGAAAAAACAGTAAACATTTCAATTCTAATTAAAGAAAATGTTTCGAAATATGTGTAGTGTTAATCGTGCTGTCGCTTATAAGTATTCCTGCGAAGTTTAAGTCTATTAACTTAAGGAATAAGATTTTTCATACAAATTTTCGTCCCCTATTTGACCCCCTAGGGATGGAATCCAAAAATCCTTCCTTATTCCTTGTCTACATTATAAAGGGAACCTCTGTGCTAAATTTCAGCTTTCTCGGTCCAAGGGTTTGGGCTGGGCGTTGATGAGTCAGTCAATCAGCCAGTCAGTCTGGACTTCTCTTTTTATTTATATAGATAGAAGATTGTCAAAATCAATCTGCCTAGACTTTTCCCAACTATGTTGTCGTCAGCTTCTAGTCTAACCGGCTGCAGCTGAATACCAGTATTTTACATGGAGCGACTGCCTATCTGACGTCCGCAACTCAGTTACTCGGATACCCCTTGGTAAGATTGGACGTCAGACTTTCGGAATTCTGACGTCCCATATCGAGAACACAAATGACAGCCGGGACTACGGCTTAACGTGCTTTCCGAGGCACGGAAGGGTCTTGGTATGTAAAGGTGGTCACCCATCCACGGACCGACCGCGGCAAGCGTAGCTTAGCCTGATCGATCGACCCGTGCGGCTGTTATTACTAGCCACGAACCACAGTCTCTAAATAAATATTCATAAATGCGTGTCGTATAAAAATGTCGTGTGAACAGACCTTAAAACATATAGCTTTAAAATATGTTAATGTTCACGTTACGTTCATTTTCGCACGCTTTTATCACGTTAAATGGATGTCACCTAACGTCGTGCGACGCAATTTGCATATACCGTGTTATTTCAACTTTTGATGTGAGCGTATACCTGTACCTATTCAACGTTGATGTTTTAATTTAAGGCGGTGAGAGTCGTAAAAACGTCGTTTTGTTTAGTGTTTTATTCGTAGATAACACGGATTTAAATTTTGAAAAAAAAATATTACTTAGTTCAGACTTCGATCTAGAAATTTCGGCCGTCCGATACACGATTACTTGCACTTTACTGCATCCAATTAAATCGCAAAGACAAGTCTAATTGTGATCTTTAATCTTATTTCATTTGAGTTACATTAGGCTTTGAACAATAAAACTTATACCATAATAAAGGTCGTAAAAAATTCGAGATATAACGGCCGTCATAATGTGAAATATTAAATACCTGTACCACTAATTCCAGCATCAATTGTTTTCAGCTCCGCAAACGCTCGCAATGAGCCGTTTAGTCCCGAGCGGAACGTGACGGAGGTCGGACGTGTGCCAATTTTTCAAACCCGCCACCCCCGTTAACTTCTGTCACCGGCTGCGACCGCCACAAATTAGCATGTGTTGAAAACAGTTGAATTTAAACGCTATGCCTATGTAAATAAAGACGTCACGTGCGCAAAAGCTTTATTGGTATTTATTTTTATCACGGCCTACGTTTACCAATCGCATCAAGTGTGTAAAACAGTTGAATTTGAACCATACACTGGAGCTTATAAAGCCGCCTGACGCGCAAATTTTTGGTTCACTATTTTCAAATCTCAAATAGGTAGGTGCCACAGAATAAAGTTAGTACGGGTGGTTTTATAATGAATATCGGATAGGAAATGAGATTTCTTCATAACATCACGCCTGAATTCTTTCAAAGGGTTGGGCAGGGATGTTCAGAAAATAAGTAGGCCCTCAAATGTATTTTTCTGTATACATATATAAGATTTTTTTTTAAATTAAGTTTTTTTTCTAAGTAGGTATCTTCTTATTTTTTTTTGTATTTGAGGACGCTGAAAACGATAGTGGGGTCAAAATGAAAATCCAAGATGGCGGCTGCGAAAATTTGTTTCAAATTTTTCGACATGGGTGTCAATTTCGTGATATTTGAGGTCGTTGAAAACGATAGTGGAGTCAAAATGAAAATCCAAGATGGCGGCTGCGAAAATTTTCAAATTTTTCGACATGGGTGTCATTTTCGTGATATTTGAGGTCGCTGAAAACGATAGTGGGGTCAAAATGAAAATCCAAGATGGCGGCTGCGAAAATTTGTTTCAAATTTTTCGACATGGGTGTCAATTTCGTGATATTTGAGGTCGTTGAAAACGATAGTGGAGGCAAAATGAAAATCCAAGATGGCGGCTGCGAAAATTTCCTAATTTTTCGTCATGGGTGTCATTTTCGTGATATTTTAGGTCACTGAAAACGATAGTGGGGTCAAAATGAAAATCCAAGATGGCGGCTGCAAAAGTTTCCTAATTTTTCGTCATGGGTGTCGTTTTCGTGATATTTTAGGTTGCTGAAAACGATAGTGGGGTCAAAATGAAAATCCAAGATGGCGGCTGCGAAAATTTCCTAATTTTTCGTCATGGGTGTCGTTTTCGTGATATTTTAGGTCGCTGAAAACGAAAGTGGGGTCAAAATGAAAATCCAAGATGGCGGCTGCAAAAATTTCCTAATTTTTCGTCATGGGTGACGTTTTCGTGATATTTTAGGTCGCTGAAAACGATAGTGGGGTCAAAATGAAAATCCAAGAAGGCGGCTGTGAAAATTTCCTAATTTTCGGTCATGGGTGTCATTTTCGTGATAATTTAGGTCACTGAAAACGATAGTGGGGTCAAAATGAAAATCCAAGATGGCGGCTGCGAAAATTTCCTAATTTTCGGTCATGGATGTCATTTTCGTGATATTTTAGGTCGCTGAAAACGATAGTGGTGTCAAAATGAAAATCCAAGATGGCGGCTGTGAAAATTTCCTAATTTTTCGTCATGGGTGTCATTTTCGTGATATTTTAGGTCGCTGAAAACGATAGTGGGGTCAAAATGAAAATCCAAGATGGCGGCTGCAAAAATTTCCTAATTTTTCGTCATGGGTGTCGTTTTCGTGATATTTGAGGTCGTTGAAAACGATAGTGGAGTCAAAATGAAAATCCAAGATGGCGGCTGCGAAAATTTTCAAATTTTTCGACATGGGTGTCATTTTCGTGATATTTGAGGTCGCTGAAAACGATAGTGGGGTCAAAATGAAAATCCAAGATGGCGGCTGCGAAAATTTGTTTCAAATTTTTCGACATGGGTGTCAATTTCGTGATATTTGAGGTCGTTGAAAACGATAGTGAGGTCAAAATCAAAATCCAAGATGGCGGCTGCGAAAATTTCCTAACTTTTCGTCATGGGTGTCATTTTCGTGATATTTTAGGTCGCTGAAAACGATAGTCATTCATTTTGACCCAACTATCGTTTGCAGCGACCTCAAATATCACGAAAATGACACCCATGTCGAAAAATTTGAAAATTTTTGGCAGCCGCCATCTTGGATTCTCATTTTGACCCCACTATCGTTTTCAGCGACCTCAAATATCACGAAAATGATACCCATGACCGAAAATTAGGAAATTTTCGCAGCCGCCATCTTGGATTTTCATTTTGACCCCACTATCGTTTTCAGCGACCTCAAATATCACGAAAATGACACCCATGTCGAAAAATTTTAAAATTTTCGCAGCCGCCATCTTGGATTTTCATTTTGACCCCACTATCGTTTTCAGCGACCTCAAATATCACGAAATTGACGCCCATGTCGAAAAATTTGAAAATTTTTGCAGCCGCCATCTTGGATTTTCATTTTGACCGTAATCACATCCTCTCTAGAAAAAAAAAAACTAGAGCATAAGAAGTTATGCCCCTCCGTTTTTTTTTTGTGTTGACATAACGAATAAAATAAAAAAAGAACTTTCCAAATCGGCTTCTAAATGACGGAGTACTGCAGTAACAAACATAAAAAAAAAAATATATAAAATACAACTGAATTGATATTCTCCTCCGTTTTTGAAGTCGTTTAAAAATAACACATCATTGTTACGTTTAAAAATTAGCTGGACATCACTCACAATGCAGTCAGTGGTGTCGTGGGGAATACTAGTTTCTGTCATTCCCGACGACACCACCAGTGGTGTCGTTTTCAGTGGTATCGTGGGGAATGAACGGTCATTTCGTGGTATTTAAGTTCGCTGAAAACGATAAAGGTCTCAAGCTAATTTCGACCTTATTGACATTTTACAAACCCTTTGTTTTTTTTGGTTCAGAATACTCGGATTAGTAGATCCGTAGATCTGAATTTAACAAAAAAACATGAATGTCAATAAGGTCTAAATTCGCTTGACACCTCAGAAAGTGTCTAAGTTATTATGCACATCATTTTTAGGGTGTCAAGCTAATTTCGACCTTATTGACATTTAACAATCCCTTTGTTTTTTTGGTTCAAGACACTTGGTAAATGATCTGGAAGCTGAATTTAACAAAAAAACATGAATGTCAATAAGGTCTAAATCGTTATGTAACACATCATTGTTATGTAGCTGGACATCACTAACAGCACAATACAGACGTGTGTGTGAACTGAGGGTCCAGACTGGAATCCGCAAAATTTTAATCCTATGATTTAGTAGAAGTCTTAAAACAATTGTAGAACGAATCTGGGAATTTGTAAACAAATACATTAAAAACTACAGCTCATAAAGTGTGGTCCCTCAATCCTCACACTGCTCACACAACATCAGCCAGATCTCGGAGAGTATCTTAAAAATGAATGTTTTGTGATTACAGACATTTAGTAAAAAATTTGTAAAGATATTTACTAAATTACAGACCCCAGAGCATTAAAGATAAAAAAAATATAACGTCTAAACTGTGGTCCCTCAGTCCACACAACAAAGGTAATTATTTTAGTGAATATTACCGAATATAATCAATGAAACCGTTCTTTTTCTACCTAATGATTTAGTAAAAGTCTTAAAACGTTCTGTAAGAAAGAAATGGAACAGAAATATCGACGCAATTTGGAAAATAGCGATTATTAAAACTGGTCCCTCAATCCTCACACCTCTACTGACATATGCGTGTGTAGCTGCTGAACGAAAGAAATATCACAAAGTCTAGTGTACTTAACTTTTAGTAAAAAAATTCTACTAAATACCAGAAAACTCTCTTTCCTCTTAGCTGAGATAATGTTATTTTAGTAATCCTATGAAAATAGATAGAGTAGTGTCACCACACAATTAAACAAAATGTAGACAGTACTATTAAACTTTTTTTAATACTAGCTGCTGCCCGCGACTTCGTCTGTGATCCAGGATAAAAAGTAGCCTATGTCACAGAATAAATAATAGTACTATGCCTATATCCTTCTCCAGGTCATGGCCTACTCATGTGCCAAATTTCATCCAAATACGTTGAGCCGTTTTACTGTGAAAGCGAAACAAACAAACAAAGTCACTTTCGCATTTATACCGCTTTTCACCGCGGCTTCGCCCGAATGGAAATATCCCACGGGAACGTTCTACCGTGATAAAAAGGTATCCTATGTACTCAGGTGTAGGTCTACCCATGAGCCAAATTTCATGCAAATAAGTTCAGCCGTTTTAGAGTGAACGCGTAATAAACAAACTCACTTTTAGTTAGGATGACATAAGATGGAATGAAAAAAGGTTGTATGGTTAAATTATTATTATATTATAATACATGACGTAAGTATGTGTATTGTTAAAGAATGTAATAGTACATTATGATATAAGTGCGGTAAGTTGAAAATTACAGCCGAGGCGATATTGCTAGCCCGAGCCGTAGGCGAGGGCTACAAGAAAGCAGAGGCTGTAATTATCAAAGCGCACGTATGTCATACGACGTTTTAAATAAAACTCGGACTTTCTTAAACGAATAAATCTTTAAAAACACACTTTCTGAAAATGAATTTGCATCTTTGCTTGTTTTCCATACGATGAAATTTTGATATGCTTGCTTGTAAGTATCTATCGGTCGATTTTTCGGGCAAGAGGCTTAGAGTAGCCTATTTCGCTGCCTCTGAGACTTCTGGCGGTGTCGAATGAATAAATTCATCATTACTTGACAACATTTTCAAATAAAAACAATACAGCGAAAAGAAAAAGCGCGCGGAATAATTTTTACTTGTTCACAAATTAGCGATGCGCACGCATCTGCGCTTTTTTTTTAAGGCAAAGGCACAACAAAAGACAGTATTATTAAAGTAAATTAATATGTTTTGCTTTTTTTACAGATGGTGTAATTAAAACAATGGTTGTAATTTATTGTCAAAATTAATTAAATTAAAGAATTAAATGTTTAACATTTAATTTCATTTTATCCCAAAGTTAATTTTATTCATAAAATGCTGACCACTTTTCTGACATAAAAACTCTTTGCTAAGATTTAAAAAAGTACCGTTCGTTTTAGACGGAGCATCATGATAAACCGTACGGGTTACCTTATTAACGAAACTCGTGCGTTTTACTTTACGATAACGCACAAGTACGTAAATACATACATTACGATATTGAAATTTGTGAAATAAGAGACCCTTTACGAGCAAATGTGTTATAAAAGTAGATTAAATAAAAGTAAAAAAAATAGCTACTGTCCTAACGTAAAATTCGAATTATAAACTTTAAAACGAGATATTGACATACTACACAACATCGAAAAAATTTAAAAATTTAATCTTCTAAAGACTTTATCTACTTAACACTTTTCCTGAATAAGTTTCACTAGATGGCGCGCTTTTGCTTAATAAAAATGCTATACTATAGCATTTTCATTAGTTATACCGTAAACTCTCTTACACTTTTTACATTATTCAGACCATTAAGATTATCTACACTATTTACATTATTGACATTATTTACGTGACAAATCAAACGAACCACAACTTGATGAGGTTGCGTTGTTTTATTACAGAGTTCATGTGGCCTCCTTCCGCCTTCATCATCAGACCATAGACATCATCTACTAATAAAGTAATTACTTGTCAAAGTCAAAATCAAAATCATCATTTATTTAAAATCATTTATTTGAAAAGCACGTCAAAATTAAAAAAATTAATAGAATGAATTCTAGTCGCTTCGTTGCCACTAATTCCATTAATTGTTCCATGATGGAACTAGTGATATTTTTTTATTGCCACTAGTTCCATTTTGAATGAATCTGAAAATAATGGAACTTGTAGAAGGTGCTGAAAACGATACTGAGGGCGAAATGAAAATCCAAGATGGCGGCTGCGAAAATTTCCTAATTTTTCGTCATGGGTGTCGTTTCCATGGTTTGAGAACGTGCTGAAAACGATATTAATGTCAAAATGAAAATTCAAGATGGCGGCTGCTAAAATTTCCTCATTTTTCGTCATGGGTGTCGTTTCCATTCTTTTTGATGTCGCTGAAAACGATACTGATGTCAAAATGAAAATCCAAGATGGCGGCTGCTAAAATTTCCTAATTTTTCTTCATGGGTATACATGGCTAGACCTACACCTGAGTTAGGACATAGGATTTTTATCACGATAGAACGTTCCCGTGGGATATTGCCATTCGGGCGAAGCCGCGGTGAAAAGCAGTATAAATGCGAAAGTGACTTTGTTTGTTTGTTTCGCTTTCACAGTAAAACGACTCAACGTATTTGGATGAAATTTGGCACATGAGTAGGCCATGACCTGGAGAAGGATATAGGTATAGTACTATTATTTATTCTGTGACATAGGCTACTTTTTATCCTGGATCACAGACGAAGTCGCGGGCAGCAGCTAGTATTAAAAAAAGTTAAATAGTACCGTCTACATTTTATTTAATTGTGTGGTGACACTACTCTATCTATTTTCATAGGATTACTAAAATAACATTATCTCAGCTAAGAGGAAAGCTATTCACAATTAGAGTTTTCTGGTATTTAGTAGAATTTTTTTACTAAAAGTTAAGTACACTAGACTTTGTGATATTTCTTTCGTTCAGCAGCTACACACGCATATGTCAGTAGAGGTGTGAGGATTGAGGGACCAGTTTTAATAATCGCTATTTTCCAAATTGCGTCGATATTTCTGTTCCATTTCTTTCTTACAGAACGTTTTAAGACTTTTACTAAATCGTTAGGTAGAAAAAGAACGGTTTCATTGATTAAATTCGGTAATATTCACTAAAATAATTACCTTTGTTGTGTGGACTGAGGGACCACAGTTTAGACGTTATATTTTTTTTATCTTTAATGCTCTGGGGTCTGTAATTTAGTAAATATCTTTACAAATTTTTTACTAAATGTCTGTAATCACAAAACCTTCATTTTTAAGATACTCTCCGAGATCTGGCTGATGTTGTGTGAGCAGTGTGAGGATTGAGGGACCACACTTTATGAGCTGTAGTTTTTAATGTATTTGTTTACAAATTCCCAGATTCGTTCTACAATTGTTTTAAGACTTCTACTAAATCATAGGATTAAAATTTTGCGGATTCCAGTCTGGACCCTCAGTTCACACACACGTCAATACAGTCGGTGGTGTCGCATGGCGTGGGGAATAGTAGTTTCTGTCATTCCCCACGATACCACACCAGTGGTATTGTTTTCAGTGGTGTCGCTGTCGTGGGGAATGAACGTAAAGTAAAATGGTGCGCGGCGCGTAGTTTTGAATCGTACGGGTAAAGGTCTTCGTGTCAGTCAGATTTGAAATCCACCTTATTCACAAAAATAAATAAGTATAAGTAGTTATTTTTATTTATTTTAACTGTTCAAGTTTACAATGCATACCTAATCTGTCTAAAACTTTAAAAAATACTTACTAGAAAAATAAAACAAAATAAACTTGTATACTAATCAGTTCAAGTTTATCTACTGCATTGCTCTATTCTGTGACGCAACATAGTATTACTCGAGTTCATGAACTCATGAGCGGTGCGCTTGGCGCGCGTTTCCCGCGCATCGTAATTTATTACGTATCGCTACTCCTTGCGGGGGCTGCGGTAAGCGTTTAATACCTACGGCGCTTGCTTGCACCTCGCCTTAAGTGAATGCAATTTACACAAAGGAAAATTCCTTTGGAGTTTTGGTCGTCGATCGTAATGTCCAAGATTTTAGGGCTTAGAGTTCAGAGTTAGGATTTCTAGTGAACCAGTAGCCCTGTAGGCCTAGCACGAACGTGCGAAGTAAACGTAAAGCAAAGTAAAGTAAAAAAAAAATCTCTTTAAATCGCAACACAGCTAGGTATAGTGGTATTTCTGAAGCATTCCCGTTTGAACACCTATTTTTTGAGCACCGATTTTTCAGCACCCAAGGTATTCCCATCTGAGCACCAATCAATATTTTATCGTGGTGCTCGAACAGTAAAAATATTCAAGTTTATTCCCTTTTGCGCACCTTACGGTGCGGTAGCTTCTGCTGATGGGGTGTTTAATAAAACATATCGATACAAATTGTCAGTACTTTTAAATACCATGGGATACCTCGAGGGTATTGATCTTGACCTCAGAGTCATTGACCTTGTGGTCAAGGTCAAAATTCCAAAAGTCAAGATCCGTGATTCTCCTGTTGGGTTTGGCTTACAGTCTACCCGGATGCAGCTGAATACTAATATTTTACATGGAGCGACTGCCTATCTGACCTCCAAAACCCAGTAACTGGGTAATACGATACCCATTGGTAAGACTGGTTGTCGACTTTCGGGCTTCTGACGACCCGTAACGACTGTCGAAGATCCACGAAAGACAGCCGGGACCAACGGCTTAACGTGCCTTCCGAGGCACGGAGGAGTCTCGGTATGTAAAGATCACCCATCCAACCCCGGCAAGCGTAGCTTAACTTGACGGATCGACCCGTGCGGATGTTATTACTAGCCACGAACCACAGTCTCTAAATAAATATTCATAAATGCGTGTCGTATAAAAATGTCGTGTGAACAGACCTTAAAACATATAGCTTTAAAATATGTTAATGTTCACGTTACGTTCATTTTCGCACGCTTTTATCACGTTAAATGGATGTCACCTAACGTCGTGCGACGCAATTTGCATATACCGTGTTATTTCAACTTTTGATGTGAGCGTATACCTGTACCTATTCAACGTTGATGTTTTAATTTAAGTGAATGCAATTTACACAAAGGAAAATTCCTTTGGAGTTTTGGTCGTCGATCGTAGTGTCCAAGATTTTAGGGCTTAGAGTTCAGAGTTAGGATTTCTAGTGAACCAGTAGCCCTGTAGGCCTAGCACGAACGTGCGAAGTAAACGTAAAGCAAAGTAAAGTAAAAAAAAAATCTCTTTAAATCGCAACACAGCTAGGTATAGTGGTATTTCTGAAGCATTCCCGTTTGAACACCTATTTTTTGAGCACCGATTTTTCAGCACCCAAGGTATTCCCATCTGAGCACCAATCAATATTTTATCGTGGTGCTCGAACAGTAAAAATATTCAAGTTTATTCCCTTTTGCGCACCTTACGGTGCGGTAGCTTCTGCTGATGGGGTGTTTAATAAAACATATCGATACAAATTGGCAGTACTTTTAAATACCATGGGATACCTCGAGGGTATTGATCTTGACCTCAGAGTCATTGACCTTGTGGTCAAGGTCAAAATTCCAAAAGTCAAGATCCGTGATTCTCCTGTTGGGTTTGGCTTACAGTCTACCCGGATGCAGCTGAATACTAATATTTTACATGGAGCGACTGCCTATCTGACCTCCAAAACCCAGTAACTGGGTAATACGATACCCATTGGTAAGACTGGTTGTCGACTTTCGGGCTTCTGACGACCCGTAACGACTGTCGAAGATCCACGAAAGACAGCCGGGACCAACGGCTTAACGTGCCTTCCGAGGCACGGAGGAGTCTCGGTATGTAAAGATCACCCATCCAACCCCGGCAAGCGTAGCTTAACTTGACGGATCGACCCGTGCGGATGTTATTACTTAGCCAAGAGCTCCTCTACAATCCTAATGACCTCTATTATCACCCCTTAAAGGGATCGTGACACGTTTCCAATAATACCCTGTCTTGCAATGTCACCAGCATAAGACTCTTTAAACCGCAACACAGCTAGATATAGTGGTATTTCTCCTGCAAACGAGTACTTTCACAAGAATCTCGGCTAATTACTTATAAAAGCATAGCATAGCATATTATTCATAAATTCTTAAACGCTGTCTGGAGCATGCAAGTAACTGCGTTTAAGTTTCAATACTCGAGCAAGTACAGTAACATGAATTTACAGAATATTTCAGCGCATAACTTACTCGCATAGTGGTTGCAATTTAGCATAATAAACTGTGATACAATATTTTAGGCGAAATAACCTGCTATAATGTTTTTTATAAACAATTTTTCCTCGTCTACTAGTGATGATGACTAAAGAAACGATGTATAGACTATTGTAAAAAATGATATGGCTAGAAAGGGAGTGACTACCTAATAGAGAAATATGGAATAAAAAGACATGTTGCGCCGACCCCAAATAGATTGGGATAAGGGCAGGAGATTGATGACAATGACTTCTGTGGTACTTTGTACAAACACCTAAGTAACTTAAACCTTAAGCTCCTTACTTTTTAGGGTTCCGTACATCAAAATGAATAAAAACGGAACCCTTATAAGGATCACTTCGTTGTCCATCTGTCTATGTAGTCCATACGTAGGCCTCCGCACATTATGGAGCTCTAAAAAATCAAGCTTCTAAGTCTACGCTAATAAGAAAATGCCGCCATTTATGCGACATATTTTGATAGGTACTGGCGAATAAATTAAAACCTGATAGAAATTTCATGATTTTAGGTCAACCGGCAGTAGGTAGACCTAAAATCATGAAATTTGGCAAGAAGCAAGGTCTCACAGCACAAGTAAAAATTCCGAAAACTATTAATTTGTTGCTTTATCAATACAAAAAAAAAAAATGCAAACAAACTTACATTTGCAGTTGGATATGTACGGGAGAAAACTTTTTCAACTACAAAGTTAGGTTTGTTCTTGGGAAAAATTCATTCGAACTACGGAACCCGCACACGCACTTGACCAGTTTTTCTTCATTGTTTGAAATCAACCTCCTTCACGCAAGTACAAAATAAATCAATCAAATGCTATTTATCGTAGATACAATAAGCTACAACAAATTCAATATACCCCGAGTTATGTCCCTCGACTATAACCTCATTTTAAACCAACATAGAATACGTTGACAAACAATTTACTCGACAGCGCCCTCTACAACGTAATACTGCCACTATGGAACCTGTTACCGCTTCAATTAAAGATAAAAGCCCCATATTGAAGGTAAATGGCCGTGGCCACAGCCGCTGGAAAAGGCTTAAAAGTCGGAAAACAAACTGGCCAATAAAGGTGAATTAATTTGTTGAAAAGTTTCGAGTTGTTTTGATGGAAAGCTGGCATTATCTATCTATATTTATATCAACTTCCTAGCTTTTTTTCAACTTTAGTGGGGTCGGCGTCCAGTCTAACCTGATGCAGATGAATATCAGTATTTTACCTTAAAAGATAGACTTGTCGTGGACTTTTTTTTAAAACTTTTTATGAGGAGAAATTTCGTCATACATGATTGTTGCGAAACTTTAACCGTTTACGCAGATTGCGTGCGCCTGGAAGCTCTCAAAAGGAATAAATTTTCCACGTTTTTATAACATTTTTCATTGATGCTCCGCTCCTATTGGTCGTAGCGTGATGTTATATAGCCTTTCACGATAAATGGGCTATGTAACACTAAAATAATTATTCAATTCGAACCAGAAGTTCCTGAGATTAGCGCGTTCTGCCAAACTCTAGCTTTATAAGACTAGTAGGTCAGTCTGCCTAGCCTTTTCCCAACAATGTTGGGGTCGGCTTCCAGTCTAACCGGATGCAGCTGAATACCAGTATTTTACATGGAGCGCCTGCTTATCTGACTTCCACAACGCAGTAACTGGGTAATGCTACTCCTTGGTAAGACTGGTTGTCAGACTTTCGGGCTTCAGACGACCCGTAACGACTGTCAAACATCCACGATTATAACATTAGTAGGTATAGGTTCAAAAGCATTCCTAAAATAGTTTTAGAGCTAGCATAAACATATCTTGCACAAAGTACTTACATTAGTTTCTCCACAATTATATGACAATAAAAGTACCGACAGTGGACTAAGTTGTAATAGTCAGTGGAAAAGTCCAGCGTAGTCTCGTGGAGCGAGGTCAACGACCTGGGTGGACAGTGCTCTAAGTTTATCTAGCGGATTATGTCGCTTTAGGTAAAAAAAAAAAAAAAAATTAAAACTTTCTATTTCAAAGAAACATTACTTAATTTGGTTTTGATCACACATCGCTTAATCTTAAAAATGAAAGATTATGTGCGAGTGAGGCGTCTCGCTTGTTTACATTAAAATATTTTGTTATTAAAATTAAATTATTTATGTACTTGTGAAAGATCTGGAGGAACTTTGTATTGATCCACTTTAAGGTAGTATTTTATTAGTTGTTTTATTTGCAAAGTTGTTTTTGATTTTAATTTATTAGTTAATTGCTTAGGGAGTTTATTCAACAAGTTAGGTAACAGGTACCTCCAGGTCCTTCTTCCATATTCATTGTTACATTTTACATTTAAGTTTTATTCTGTTTTATGGTACGAGGTTTCAAGGCAACACAATATCCTTATTAAAGTATCAAATGAAATTATCATAACATCACGCCTTGTTTCAATTGCACCAGTTATGTTTATGAAGTCCCATGTAGGTAATAGGGGCGAACCTATTGCCATGTACTATTGAAGACGAAAGTGCATGGAGAGCCTAAGGTCGACTTTTGACTGTGAGGTTTTGCATTACGTTTCATTACTTTTCAAGAGACGACTAGATGGCGCTGTTCAAACATGAAAATAACACTGCAAAGTTTAAAACCTTATTATGCAGAGGCACATAAATAAGGTTTTTAATACCTAAAATAATTACTAAGAAATAATAATACTAAGAAATATGAAACCCTGTACAAACGATTTTGGTTTGGAATTCTCTATGCACTTCTGTCTTCGTTAGTACAGTCAGCGTCAAAAATATCGAGACGAACACACTGTTCAAAATGATCTCAACAGCTAAGAAAATTAAACTTTATCTCAATTGGATAAAGTTCTTGTCAGAATGACAGTTGTCGTGTACTGTCTTCGATCTGAAACATTCCTTGTGTCATTGAGTTAATATTTCATTTTCATAGAACTTGTTTTGATCATTTTGAACAGTCTGTTCGTCCCGATATTATTGACGCTTACTGTACAGGACACAAATCCAGACTACGAGCTGCTATTGAGAAATTTTTGAGGGAAAAACTCTGTAGCACTTTGCTTGACCTTTTTTTTTTGTGAAAGGGAAATCATCAAATGATTTCTCGCGCTCTGGGCGGAGTGGGAGGGCGTGTCAGACTTTTACTGACTAAAACCCACCCGTGTTCCTTCAGTTGCCTATGCCAGGGCCACGGTATCTCTCTCGAACAACCCGCGGCCCCGGCGACATTTTGCCCGACCTAGGAATCGAACTCAAAACCTCATGCTCAGCAGTAACGCTAAGTATCACATAATTATTATACAAGGTGTAACTAAAATAACGCAAAACCTCTTAAGGGGTCATTGTACTGATCATTATGAACAACTACTGTGGCACCAAACATGAAACCGTGAAAAAAATCAGATGTACCCTATATTTTGACGAGTTATGCGAGCATAAATGTCGAGAACAGCTTTTTCGCGATTTCAGGTTTGGTTCCGTAATAAAAGTTGTTCATAATGATGAGTACAATGACCCCCTAAGAGGTTGTACGTTATTTAAGTTACACCTTGTACATAATATTGTATATCGATTTAAATATTTCATGAACAAGTTAGGTATTAAAACTGTCTGCAAATTATGTCTCGCAGGTCTTTTGCCGATCAACCAATTTCGCTAAAGCAAATATTAATCATCTTTAGCCGAGTGAATTACTCTTTAAAAATTTTCTCTGAGGAATTTGTTTGCTAAAAGGTATATAAAAAAAATATTCAAACTAAAGTCTTACGTGCTTGTGTATGCTTATTTTTCGTAAACTTTGTGTTAGCTCCGGAGTTTATTTGTAAACGTTAACTCAAGTTAAAAGACGTCTTAACGTCAAAAATGTATGGTTAAACAGTCGCTAAACATTACATAACTGTATGCCGTTACATACAGTTATGTAAATTTATAAATAAAGGGGTAAATCTTTTATTTCTGTCTGGGATTTCTAAAGTGTGCACATAGGGGTTTTCTTAAACTGTAGTTCCACTATAAGCATTTGTCGGATAGCCAATCGCTTTTAACAACACGATTTGATTTAATTTGCTGAATAGATAAAAATCCCAAAGTTACCCCTTTTCGTAACGTTTAATCAATCTCATAGCTCAAAACAGACGTTTATTTCTTACTTTTTATATTTAAAATGAAAAGGTAGTAAGATTGTTTAGCACAATTCGCTGAGTTTGTAGTCAAAATTATTAAAATAATTACCATGTTTAAATACCTACCAAATGCGCGAGGCAACCACTCGCGAGCGAGGCCCTTAAATTTAATTGTTATGTTCCAATACAAGATATTCAAAGGTAAAAATAAAACCAAGTCTATTCAGACTAAATCAGCACTTTTTCAACATCAAAATTACATAAGACAGTCCTTCAAAACGCCCGCCCTTTGTCACCACTTCCTAATTCTTGGTAACTCAAGACACTCCAACAATGTTTCAACATCGAGTCATTTACACACTACATAAGTAGTTAAGATCATTAAACTATAGCTAATGACAGCAGTCGTTACCTCAGACCATAAAGCTATGTTTAAAACGTTAAGGGGGATACGCTAAGGTGCACACAAAAATTTAATTTAATTTTTTTTTACAATTTGCAGGTTGGGTTGTATGTTGATTCGCGACCGTAGCAAATACGTATTTACATAATTATAATTACAAGAATCATCAATGTTGTATTGATGCTTCTAAAGATTATATATTTGTAAGTTGATTATTGATTTAGTAAACTTATTTTTTTATTCTTTCTTTTGACATTTATATTTTCTTAATTTAATTTATTTTTTTATTTTTGTGAAATCCAATTATTTTAATTATGTTATTAATAAATTATGTTATCAATCTAAATCAATGACATCCATTAATATTTGTACGCCTTCTGTTATAGCAATTTTATTATAACAACTGTTTATTGTACCTATGTTAACAAATGATTTATTAACTTACTGACTTAAATACATATTTGTTACGGTCGCGGGTTCTATTCTGATCAACTTACTAATCTGGGAATTCCCGAAATAAAACGTAAGAAAATTTGATTTTCTCAGGCTATCTTAGCGCATCCCTCTTAATGTTTGTTAAATTATTGCAAAGGTAATCGCAAATCGACCTTGCTATCTGTAATCGCAAGGTCCTGAAGAGATTCGGTTCTTGGTAGCCTGCAAATAGCAAAAAAAGTAAAATTTTAATTTCTCGGGCTACCCTGGCGTGAGACCGTCAGACGTCCATATCGGTGACACAAATGCGTAGCTGACGTCACTCCAATCTATCTTAATGTTGCTCTAGTGACTTCGTTACTTTCTTGGAAGGTTATTTCTATGCTATAAGGAGGTGATGTTTTTATTTTTATAGCCGGCGTTGGGTATAAAAATAAAAACACGATAGATACAATTCCTCTTAGGACTTCCGATCTGAAACTGAACTATTACTAGAGAAAAAACATGTTTTTGTTTGAAAATAACTGTATTTTGAAAACTTTGTGTATGAGACTGTTGAACCTTAACTATCAAGACACTGAATCCCTTATAACTATCGTAAAGTAACATACATCTCACACACTCATACACACACCCCCACACACCACACACACGCACACACAAACATTATACATTAATAAAATTTTTTCTTTTATTTTTTCCTTCTACCAGTTTCGATACCCATACTGTATTTTTATACTTGTATTTAACATACTCGTAGTTATTGTAATTTGTGCTCATACCGTGGGTGAGTGTCCTGGAGGCCTGAAATACAGGGTTTCCCTAGTTTAGGCTCCAGTCCACCCCATAATCTACAATACTTATGTAGAAACTGTTACAATTAAACTGTACTATTTTTAAGTTGATGTGGAAAATAAATAAAAATTTTATCTTTATCTTTATCTTTTATCTGTTGCTTCCGAGCTTTGTCCGAGATCTATAAACATTACTTAGCACATGATTTGACCTCGATAGTCTATAATCGATATGTTTATGTCTCTATCTTGCACTGGTAGTTTGACAGTTGTGCAATAGTGACAGGAATAACGCTTAGCCAAAGCACGTGCTAAGTAACGTTTAAGGCTCCCGCAGACAGGCGCAACGCGACTTACTATAAAAACTCCATTAAGGTGGAGATTTCTTATTGAAAACGGTCAAAAAGGTGTTTTTTTAAAGCTGTGTACTTATCTAATAAACCATAATTAATTTTGACAAATAAAAAAAAAAGATATTTTCAAGTCCTTTTCGCATACAGTGTTGAAACTCAAAACAATTTTATTAAACATACTTTAATGCACTACAAAAATCTTCAAACATACCTCTTAATAATCTTTAAAAGCTGTTTATCCCTTATTAACAATTATAATTATAATTAAAAATATACCATGAAATTTAAATTATTATTAAATAGTTAGGTAATTTCTAATTTTATACGATTTTATTTGCACTTTTACGACATAATTCCGGTGCGCGTGAGAGTCTTCTCTCTTTCTTTTTTTCTTTCTTCTTTCTTTCGTCACGTCGCGCTGTCTGCGAGAAGGCTTTATAGATCTCAGAGTCATAAATCAATCTGCCTAGCCTTTCCCCAACTATGTTGGGGTTAACCTAACCGGCCTCAGAGTTCACCATCATTGTTGTCATAGAACAATAGTCTATCTTATAGACTGTCTGCGCACAGCTTCATACGTAAATTAATTAATTATTTCAATAAAACCTTTATGACCGACAGTTTACAGGGAATATTTCAACCGTTAATCCCAATAATCTCATAATCCTCTACAAGGAGAAAACAGTGTCGTCAAGTCAAGCACAAAGCACTAGTAGGACTTCAGTTTCACTTAAAAATACCCAAAAGAAAAACAAAAATCTCTAACAACTAAAAAAGAGACCAATCGTTAATGCTTTCTTTTGCTTACACTTCGTAGAAGTCACGTAGACCCGCTACGAGATCCGTAGCATATCACGTAGCCGTGCTACGAATTCTTTCTTGGACGATTTTTAGTGTGGATACACAATGGGTTGCCATAATATTGATTTATTGTATTCGGTGGAGTTTTTTTAGTTTTTATCTTTTTTATTACGGACGCTTTTAACGTGCACGTCTTTCTACATTGTTCTCACATTTATATTTTCACGACGAACGATGTAACCAATATTATGTAAAATATTTGATTTTTAAAGAGTGTCCGTGGAGTTTCTTGCCCGTTCTTCTCCTTAAGATCTACGCTTTGGAATGGGCAACTAGCTTCATTTTTCTAACTGACCGACCCAAGACCGACCCCTTGACAATTCAAAAGTGCCTGTAATTGGTTTGTTTGAAATAAATGCTTTGAGTTTGAGTTTATAAGTAGCAAAGTAGTATTGTGTGTGTAAAGTAGTGTTGTGTGTGTAAAGGTACAGTATGATTAAGGTATTCGATTTTCCAAGATTGAATGAGACTAGATTCTAAGTTGCGGACTGCCTCTTAGGTCAAGTAGTGAGCATGAGGTCCTGGTTTCGATTCCCGAGTCAGGCAAAGAGTTATCCGGTTATTTTCTCCAGTAGCAGCACGGAGTCTGAAATCTGGAGAAATGTAGGTATACTTAGGTATACCTCTGTCTAACCCTTCAGGTAAACCAAGAGTGACGTTATGTTGTAGATTCTAAGTAATAATTTAGAATTTACAAATAATGAAAAAAAAAAAAACTTAACATAGGTAGCAAAAATGTATAAGGTGTATCTATTCGTACACGAAATCTCGTGAGGGGTCATTGTACTCATAATTATGAACAACTTTTACTATGGGACTAAACCTGAAATCGCGAAAAAAAAACAACTGCTAGGGATTTTTTTTCGCGTATTACTATAATGTATTAATAGATACACCTTATATACACGAGTATGTAATGAATAATCTCTGGAGGTCAGAATTGGTAGAATATAAATACCTAAACTTCGAGGAAGGAAGTAACAAGAGTGGATCTCCCACAAAATCCTGGAATCATAAACATGACGATTAAATCTCGGGATTTAAGAACTCGTAAATTATTTATTATAAATATTTAATTAGTTACGAATGTATTCAAAGTGCAATAAATAATTCGCAATTTCTTAAATCCCGAGATTTAATTGTCATGTTTATGATTGCGGAATTTTTAAGAAGTTATTATCCACTCTTGTTACTTCTTTCCTCGAAGTTTAGGTATATACCCAATCTATTCCAACCTCTGATAATCATCTCGGGTAGTCAGCCTGCTACTGACTTTGCTGAGGCGTAAATATTTTCACACCGTTTATGAACTATTGTCGTGCCGATACTGAGAGAAGATAAAATATCACTCGCGCCTGTATTCTCCGGAGATTCGGGCAGACGTTGGGGTTGGTTGAGATATTGGATATACTGACAAAAAGCTGGAACGATATTGAAATAAAAAAGTGTGTGTGTCAGCTCTTAAAATCAAGCTAGTGCAAAGAGGAGTACTGCTACAGTAAACTCCAAAAACAGGTAGTTTTGGCGTTTGCCGACAGAAGTGAAAACTTAAACGTAGAATTATGCGTGTCGAATGTCGATGACGTGTGTTGGTGACGCATGTCGGTGACGCGGACCCTTACTATGATATCTCCATATCAAAAATCACTCAATGCGCCTAAAAATGTTCTCACTTCAAAAATACATTAAACATTTTCCCATTACTTTTACTCCTTCCATACAAAAGAAATTACATTATATTTTTAGCAGAAATAATGCGTTTGGTTCTAGGTTTCTTTTATTCCCACACCATCATAAAAACGATAAAAAAAACATCTTGGACTTTCCTCAAGCCCATAAAACTATGAATTACAGTGGATATAAAGGAGCAAAAAATATAAGAAGGAAGGTTCACCTTCATAGCTTTTTTTTTCTCGAAGGAAAGAAATAAGTCATCTTCTCATTGGTTTTGTAGTCTATGGTCCTGCATCCTAATTGCGTAAAACACTTTCAATCATAATCCGCAGGATTTTCAATGAAATTCCTAATTATGTTCGTCTAACGTCGTCTATACTTCATAGGTTTGAAAAATTGTTCTTCTCAACCATGTAAATAACGGATTATTAGGAATGTTTCCTGGGTAAAAAATAAAAAAAAATCTATTTAGTCCGTCAGTCAAAAAATAAAAAAATATTAGACACGTATTTTCTACTTTATCTTAATAATAAAAAAATACTAACATAAAACGCATTAAAGTTGGAGTCGGGGCTCGCTACGTCAATATCTATAACAAACTATGTATGAGTGAGGTCATGCTATATTTTAACTCAATGTATTGCCGTAATCTTTTGATTACGTAAAAAAGAAAAAGTACGTGTCCAATATTTTTTAATAATCTATAAGACGGTCAAAAAAAATCTTTTCAACACTCCTAAATTGTAGTTGAACTGTAAGGCATTAGCATTGTAATGTAAGTGCTATTACCGCGCTGGGTTCGATCGTCGAGTCGTTTTCTTTTAAAGTAAGAATCTTTTCAATTTTTTTTTGTAAGGTTTTGCCTGGATATTAGATTTGTGCCCGTTTAGTGGCTATAGATTCTACTGATGATGATACATGATTGGTCTACTGTGTCTACTGTGGGTGTAGGTACATACAACACCTAACACAGTTCCTTTTGGGAATACACAAAAATATGGATGCACAAACATTTCGTTTCAGCGACTCGGTTTTTATTTACCCGAAAGCAGCATGGCCTTAAAGAAGGATACTTATATATTTTTTACAGGTTTCTTCGAAACCATATTGATATTTTTTTTACGTGTGAAAATGTTTTCGATCATGCCATAAAGCTGACCTTCTGCCTTTGTATTTTGTATTGAAAATATGAAATGAAATAATGTAGACAAGCACTTTACGATATGAGACTATGACCTTATAAGCCACGACACAACACAACACAACACAACATACAGAACTTATCGTAATCTTAACGTGTTTGTCCCTATCCATAATTTATTATAACTAGTCAATCTGCTTAGCCTTTTCTTCCCAACTATGTATGTTGGGGTCGGCTTCCAGTCCAACCGGATTCAGCTAAATACCAGTATTTTACATGGAGCGACTGTCTATCTCACCTCCACTACCCGGGTAATACGATACCCCTTGGTAAGACTGGTTGTCAGACTTTCGGGCTTCTGACGACGTTACTTGAGCGAGAAAATCGTTGATAACTCGCGGCGATGGGACAGGGTGCCTTCTTAAGACACAAAAATAATGACATTTCACTCATTGTGCCTCAGTTTTGTTTATAGTTAGACTCATACAAAATGGATTTACTCAAATAAGGAAAACACCTCATTATAACACACAGTAATCATTTCAAGCACTTATTCTATTACATTCTCCTTAAGGCAACAAAAGAAAGTAAAGCCAACAATACACGGTTCAACATTCACGTTACAGGATCCAATTTAGTTGATTCATCCAAATTGAAAGACATAAGCGGACCGTGTATTGTAGCCATAACAATACAGCGTTACGTTCAACACCTTATACAAATAATTGTTCCATTTAGTTACGAGAGCACTTAAGACGAGTGTACACGATCGAACATTTCTAATGGCTTTCGTGACGTCACAATGTACTTCGCTCGTGAGTGGCATTAGGAATATTGTCTTTACTCTTTGTTGAACACAGTGGTCAATATTGACGAGGGTGAGCAGCACCCTAATTGCATGCACTATAAATCGGAATCGTTTTCATTTTGACAGTTCAACAACATTCATTGCGTTATTTACGTTGTCGAGCAGACAAATTTTTGGAACATTTGAAGCAATGGATAAGCAATTTGCTTCAAAATTATTCAGATTATTGAGAGATTGTGATTTTTAGGGTTCCGTACCAAAATGGTAAAAAGGAACCCCTATGGTGCGACTCAGTCTGTCTGTCTGTCACAGCTGGATATCTCAATGAAATGCTATCAACTTGAAATTTGGAACAGTTATGACGTTTACCCAACTATTTTGCAAATAAGAAAGAAATTAAAATATTAAATTTTTTTTTGCAACATGGACTGAAAGGGGGTCTTAAAAAATCAAAGTGGGGCTACTAGGGCATGTGGGGTATCATATGAAAGAGCGCTGTTTGCACATTCTCAAACATTTTTTTTTAGGCCGCATAGTTTTCGACTTTTGATGAAAAATGTAAAAAAAATACCGCCCCACTTATCTCCGAAGTTTGCATAGTTTAAAAGTTTATGTAAAGATTACAGGAAAAATAAAACGATGTCTCTGAACACTTTTTCAGAAATCGGAACGGAACGCTCGGTGCGCGAGTCCGACTCGCACTTGACCGATTTTTATTTGGAGAATAGTATGTTACACAATTAGGGTGCTGATTGTGGGTAATGTCGTGCACCTATTGTGATATAGGTTACGGGAAAAAGTAGGTCACCTATTTCTTAGCCGTATGTATTGTGAAACACGCAGAATAGTTAACCTTTTCGCTTCAATCAATCTGCCCAGCCTTTTCCCAACAATGTTGGGGCCGGCTTCCAGTCTAACCGGATGCAACTGAATACCAGTATTTTACATGGAGCGACTGCCTATCTGACCTCTACAACCCAGTAACTGGGTAATACGATACCCCTTGGTAAGACTGGTTGTCAGACTTTCGGGCTTCTGACGACCCGTAAATACTGTCACAGATCCACGAATGACAGCCGGGACCAACGGCTTAACGTGCTTTCCGAGGCACGAAGGAGTCTCGGTATGTAAAGATGGTCACCCATCCACTGACCAACCCTGGCAAGCGTAGCTTAAGCTGATGGATCGACCCGTGCGACTGTTAATACAGGTCAAATACATAACCCTCCTTTTGGGCTTCGCCGCAGTCGGGTAAAAATAGAGGGTTTAAAAAAAATATAAAAAAATCTTTCATTTAGCAGCTCTCGGTGAGGTGTGCCATGTGCACGTGTTAGCCTGTGTGTGTATATATCGGTGTGTACAGTATTTTTTTAGCTAAACCTAAAAAAAAATCTATTCTATTCTATTTAATAGAATAGAATAGATTTTTTTTTTTATCAGAATATTTCCTGTTGCTTCATAATTATTATGTTAGGGATCTCAACCATTCAGTTGTTGTATTACAACACCTAAAAAGTAAAAAAAGTAAAAATGCATTTATTTTCCACACTAATCAAAACAGTACAGACATTATTAAAGTAGGAGTGGACTGGAGCCTAAACTAGGGCAGCCCTGTATTTCAGGACTCCAGGTCTTCCTCCCGCGGCGAGTAAGTTGGTACAATTTATTTATTAATATACATAGATTGTGTGTGTATGTGTGAGTGCGTGTGTGTGTTGTGAGTGTGTTAGGGTGTGTGTGTGCGTGTGTTGTGTTTGTAGTGAGTGAGAGTATGGTTGCGCGCATCCGTGTTTGTGGGAGTATGTAAATATATATGTATGCGCGGTATGGATGAGTGAGCTTTGACTGCTCTTGATTCACTGCAGACAGAACGGAGAAGTTATTTAGGAATTATAAGTAAGGATTCCGTGTCATTGTAATTTAAATTTAGAAGATATTTTTGGATGATAGATTTCATGCGAGATTTTTGGGAATATATTTAAAAGAGAGTTAAGTTTATTATATAAATAAGGAGCAAGGAAACATGAGTGTCTTCTGAGGAAACCAGTTTTGTGTTTAGTTGCCTTGCATATTCTGTTATTTCTTCGTGCAGGATATATTAACTTAGCATCGTAAGTTAGTTCTTTATGCTTGCGAAGTGTTGTGTGAAGGATGAATAGTTGCCTCACTGTCAAGACATTGCAGTCCTTATATAGACTCATTGTGGGATAACGAAAGGGTTTTCTGAGCATTACTTTGAGTAATGACCTTTGTGCGCGTTCAACTTTTATGATTTTTGTCTTGCAGGTCCCCCCCCATACCGGAATACAATAACCCAAGATTGATTGAACCAAGGCAAAGTAAACCGTTTTTAACATCTTCAATTTGAGTACGTTTCTGAGCTTTCTAAAAATCCTGTATAGGAAGACTCGATGAGGTTCATTGTCCGCAGGGTTTTTGCTCAGAGATATGATGCCGTTTTCCGATTGGTAACGCTCCGTAGAATATTCGTAGATCAACCTAGACAAAGTAACATTCGATTAGCGATGATGCTAGCAGAAAAGCCAAAAAAATATGGGGTTGACATAAGCTATCCAAATGTCACGTGATCCTGTCACTTTGAAGCTGTAGAATAAAATAAAATTCATTTAGTTCAGATAACTGAGATCCATAAATACAACAACCAATTCTGAATTAAAAATATTTAAATTAAATTAAATTAAATTCACACACACACGCACACAGTACACACACACACCCCCCCCCACACACACACACACACACACACACACACAATAAAAATTTACACATTCAATAAAATTAAAATTATCAATAAAATTAAAATTATCAATAAAATTAAAATTATATCAAAATGATTAAATTAAAATTAAATTCATTCATAAAATTATAGATCCAATAACATAAAAATAAAATAAAATTAAAACACCTTCATATAACCCCACCATTTGTCTAGCTCCTCAGGTTACGTGTAGCTAGGTTATGTGCGTCTTTTCATTATTGTTGCGTTCACACGTACCGGTAAATTTTAACCGGTTCACACAATCATTTGCTACCGGGTATCCTGAGCCAGACAGTTTGTGAAAATAGGCTAATAATAAGCCTTTTTCATTCTGAATCATCTTTGCGTTGTGTTATTTTCAGTAGTTTGAATGTCACTTAGTTCAGTGTGCCTTTTGGTAAAGACCTCCTCTAACAACTTCCACTGAGTCCTATCTTTCGCAATTCTTCTCCAATTTAGACCCGCTGTGAGTTTCAATTCGTCTTCCCATCTTTTATATTGTCTTCCCCTGTTCCTTTTGCCATCTCTGGGGTACCATTCTGTCACTACTTTACTCCACTTGTCTTGAATGCCTCTTAACAAGTGGCCTGTCTATCTCCACTTTTGTTGGTCTATTTTGGTAAGAACATCAATAACTTTTAAACTTTCGCGATTTGTACACATTATAAAACAATATCGACAACGAGTCTTATCGTGATATTCCTTTTTTACGAAGTAAACAGGTACAGTCAGCCACAGCATTAGCTGACCCACCTTGCATAAATGGTTAAGATTTTTTAGAAAATGAATCGATAGAATTTTATAATTCTTTTATATTTTATTGAAATAAAATACAAAAGAAATCTCAACCATTTATTTATACATGGTGGGTCAGCTAATGCTGTGGCTGACTGTACCAACTAAAAAAAAATATCAATGTCGAAAATTCTAGGAAAGGAAGGGAATAGGAATATCGCGATAAGACCCGTTGTCGATATTTTTTGTCAAACTTTTGTCAAAAGTTACTTGAATGTGTTGACAAAAGTTATTGAAAATAGGCTAAAACAGAATTAAAGACTCCTAAAATCTCTTGTGCAAGTTCCTCCCACGTAACAATCACTCCATTCACTGATCGTTAGAAACGCATTTGGCTTTGAAACATTTTACGGATAGTGCTTTTTCGTTCCATTTATGGGACATTTGTCATCATCAATATCTACTAATACTCAATACTTTAGTCAGAAATGCGGTCGTGACGTATTGTCAATAACAGGCGAGGCATTCCACGACACCCGTGAAAACGTTTTAGCAAAATACGGTACCTCAGGGTTGCACCGTTTTTGTTTGACTAATCCTAGTAATAATATTATAAATGTGAAAGTTTATGAAGATGTTTGAATGTTTGTTACTCAATCACGCAAAAACGGCTGAACGGATCTGGATGAAATTTGGCACACAGATAGTTTATAATCTGGATTAAGATATAGGATACTTTTTGTCCCGATAGTAGGTTCCTGTGGGATAACAGTGACGTGTGTTTAACGATTCCGGGTAAATTCCGTGTAACTTTTCAAGCAGATAATTTCAATCCGAATCCCATTCCATTTTGCCATTTATCTGATGGGTAGTGCCTAGTCACAGACTGTGACAAAATATGCCCTATATCTTTTATGATAGTCTTATAGCATGACAACCCTATAACTCTTCCACAAATGACTGGAACGAAGTTCTCTAACGCGGCTTGTGGTAGGAGTAAACTAGTAGAAATCGTCTGCCTCTTTCTATTATACAAAGTGTAACATAAATAATGCATTACGAAAAAAAATCAGCTGACCTGTTGTTTTGTTAACTACATCAAACTCGTCAAAATGTAGAAAGCAGCTGATTTTTTTTCGCGATTTCAGATTTGGTCTCATAGTAAAAGTGATTATGATTGATTGATCAATAATGCGTTATTTATACAGTTACACCTTGTATATACAGAGACAGAGAAACCGACAGAGAGAGAGAAAGTGTGAATTTGGTCAAAATGTAAATCCAAGATGGCGGCCGCGAAAATGTTCAAATTTTTCGTCATTGGTATTGTCGATTTTCATGGTTTTCGAAGGTGCTACTCCCGTTAGTAACGTCAAAATTAAATTAATTAATTTTAATATCCAAGATGATGGCTGCGAAAATTTTGTTTTTGTTTTAAATCATACATGAAAAGGAACTTCAATCCTGATTGGGGTTCCACAACCACACATGTTTTTTTTACCATGTTTAATTGTCTATGAGGAAACCTTTTCCTAAACATTTACGGTCCATAAAAGATAAAGTCCGACAAAATTAGCAGTTCTATCCGACGTTTCTCATTACTCTTTTATCTTTTGATCAACCCTTCCCTAGCCGGTGTCATAAAAAACATTTAATATCGCGGCTCGAGGCATTAATTCACAAACAATTAATTTTATACCAACTGATATAGACACAGGGTTAATTATTATTGTTCGCGAAGTTTTTTGTTTGGGATCCGGGATGTTTGGTTAAATTCGCGTGACATTTAGGGACGCATCTACTATGTGATTTGAATTTGTAATCCGTGTTTTTTAAGTCCCATTTTTTAAGGTTCCGTACCAAAATGGTAAAAAGGAACCCTATGGTGCGACTCAGTCTGTCTGTCTGTCACAGCTGGATATCTCAAGAACTACTAATGCTATCAACTTGAAATTTGGAACAGTTTTAGATGATGTTTGCCCAACTATTTTGCAAATAAGAAAGAAATAAAAATATATAATTATATATGTTTTTTTGCAACGCGGACTGAAAGTGGGTCTTAAAAATTCTAAGTGGGGCTACTAGGACATCTGGGGTATTATATGAAAGAACGCTGTTCACACATTCTAAAACATTTTTTTCTTCTTTTTTAGGCCACATAGTTTGAGACTTTTGATGAAAGATGTAAAAAAAAATTCCTCCCCCTTATCTCCGATGTTTGCAAAGAGAAAAATCTGAAATTATTCTACGTGATAGAAGTTTATGTAAAGATTACAGGAAAAATAAAACGATATCTCTAAATAGCACACTTATTCAGAAATCGGAACGGAACCCTCGGTGCGCGAGTCCGACTCGCTCTGACTGGTTTTTTTTTTTAAATGGAGACTAGTAGGTACGCAATGGTAAATATTGTAAGTAAGTATTTCCATTTATTTTTAGGAGCAAGCCAATTTTAGTCTGCCTGGCTGGTCTAGATGGTCGCAAGCGTTACTGGGTTCGATTAGAGAGAGAGTGAGTATGAGTGAGTGTGAGTGCGTGTGAGTGGAGTAGTGTTATTTTGTTTTTCCATGTGGAATTTCTCAGTAGCAGCTCGGGGTCTTTGTACCCTTTGATGGCTATAGGCTCGCCCCCTATTACATGGGACTCTAACAGGCGATAGAGGGTTAAGCTACTCTTGCCGCGGTCGGTTCGTGGATGGGTGACCATCACCATACATATCGAGACCCTTCGTGCTTCGGAAACCACGTTAAGACATCGGTTCCAGCTGTCATTCGTCATCTGTGACAGTCTGACAACAAGTTTTACCCAGTAACTGGGTTGTGGAGGTCAGATAGGCAGTCACTCCATATAAAATACTGGTAAAATATTGCTGGATCCGGTTAGACTGGAAGGCGGAAGCTGACCCAAACATTTTGGGAAAATTGCTTAGGCAGGTTGATTGATTAATAATGGTCAACAGTGTCGTATTATAAATTCAGATAGCAATCATTACCTGAACATTGGTACGAGCGTACTTAGAGTCTAAGAGATAAATCTAGATTACGAGAACGCATAATAAGTAAGATTAATGAAAAGAAAAACAAGTGAAATATACTGTAGAGTGGGTTTGCCACATCTGTCTTTCCTAGCATGATTGACGACCGTATTAACTTTTATGTAAAAGAACATTAATCATGTTTTCACTGCGAATTATCTCGGTATGTTGTATTATTACATTCTGAATAAACTAATACATTACAATGATTAGGCAAAAATTTAGGTTTTGAAAATATCTGTTGAAATTAATGGATAGATTTTATAATCAGATCAGATACTCAGATTTTAAAAAAAAAAATCGGTTAAGAGCGAGTCGGACTCGCGCACCGAGGGTTCCGGTTCGATTTTTGAAAGTATGCTATTTAGAGACGTAGTTTTATTTTTCCTGTAATCTTTATGTTATATTTATATATTAGATATTATTATTATTTTATTATTTAGATATTTATATTTATTTATTTTATTTATGTAAACTTCTGTCACATAGAATAATTTCAGATTTTTATCTTGGCAAAATTTGGAGATAAGGGGCGGGGAACGGTATTTTTTTTTTAAATTTTTCATCAAAAGTCGAAAACTATGCAACCTAAAAAAAATTTAAAAACCCGGACAAGTGCGTGTCGGATTCTTAAATAACGGTAAAACTTTAGTATTCGGTCGCACGAAAATGAGGGTGGGGGGTGGAGGGGAGGGTAGGGGGGGGTGCTCCCTCCTCCCAGGTACCACTCCCATGAAAAGAGAACGCACCATTCCTGAGAAAAACAAATTATTGTAACCTAACCTAAAAACACTTTTGTCAACACAAAGTTGCTTCTCCACGTCTCCGGCGCTGCGGGAAGTGCAGCCCCTTCGCCCTTACGTAACAAAGGACAGGCACCCGAGCTCACCTCCGCAGCTTCGGCTTACTGGTCGCCTCCGGCGACCAGCCTCAGCCGCTGCGGCTCGCACGGGTGCCTAACCTTTGTTACAGCGGGCGGGGGCTGCTCTCCCTCCGCGCCTCCGGATTTTTAAATACACTCTAGTGTGCCAGCCAAAAGACTACGTGGAGTCGGGGTGCCCCGATTCGGTTTTGGGACAGATTCGACCTATTTTAATCATAAAGTGGGGAAACACTAACTTCCTACTGAACACAATTTCTACTAAGTACTCACAGTTCTTTTTACGTTCCGTTTTATCAATTTTACACGACATTTTGCACCACAGACAATATATTTATTTATTTATTTATTTATTAAAACTTTATGCACAAGTAAAAAAATACTGTACAAAGGCGGACTTAATGCCTGAGGCAATATACTGGTACAGATTTGGTTGTCAATCGCCCATTTTAACGTTTCGTTACACTATTTATGTAATTTGAGGTTATAAACAATTAGTATAAATTTCTTTGCAATCTCTTTTAATAAGAGTGATATCGTTACAATCAGGGACCCAAACCCAACGACCTTCAATCACTGTCACCCCCATTTTCGTGCGACCGGATACTAAAGTCAACCCTAAATAACTTTAAAAACCATTTATTTTAAAATTATAAAAAAAAAATATTTAAGACCCTCATAGTAAGCCCTTTCATTTGATATGTGACACGGTACAGTTACCAAGACTGAGTCGCACCATAAGGGTTCCTTTTTACCATTTTGGTACGGAACCCTAATTACTTTGATGGTGAAAAGAACATCACTCCCACAGACAGGCGCGTCGCGACGACACGACCCGACTCCGGTAGAACAATTTCTATGAAATTTTCATAGAAATTGTTCTAGTAGTCTGTGGGAGATTGCCAAAATAAGGAGAGGCGTGAATTTCACTTTACTATGGCCTTTCAGAGTCAACACAACGCGTTTTACGTTAGGACTATTATTTATTCTGTGGCGTGTATTCGTGTTGTAACACTTGTAAACAGGCACAACCTGTTTACAAGTGTTACAACACGAATACAGAGTTATGGATTATTTATTATACATTAAAATAACATAAAGCACATCTGGGCGAGTTTTACGCTCAACAAATGGTTTCATTTTTCGAGCTTAGCGTAATTTTGTATTAATAAAACATAAACATTTATTTTTACTACAATGGCCCATAGACACACCTTACAAACTAACATATTATATAAAGTATAAAACAAAACTTAACCACAGACGGATGCTGCTGCCCGTTGAGTTAAAGATACCTATCGATAGAAATATCTTTAAGTATATCAATGGGCATCGTGATCCCTAAACCACGGACTTCGGACCTTTAAAACGAGCACACACGGGCTTGGTAGTGATCCTCAAATCCAATTAGTTTCCAGTACATACGAGTACCTCATACAACTTCGACACTTATGTTGATATCCAATATAATTTAACCTTAGGTACATTTCATATCCAATATTTAATCTTTGGTATATTTTTGAGCTAAAATGTAGAAGATTAGATTTATTGTGAAACGGTAAAACGATCACTCCCTAGTTTCATCATCTGTCTAGCCTTTTCCCATCTATGTTGGGGTCAGCTTCCAGTCTAACCGGACGCAGCTGAGTGCCAGTATTTTACATGGTGTGACTGCTTATCTGACCTCCACAACCGAGGTAGGTACTGGGTAACACACATCGCTCCCTAGTCTATATGAATACATCCGTAGTTCTCCATTAATTTAAAGTCCTATTCATCAGCTCGGCCAACCACTTTTGGTGAATAGGTACAGTCAAGGAATTAAAATATTAAGGCGAAAGCGCCAGGGTAACCCGCGAAATTCAAAATTTCTTACTTTTTGCAATTTGTAGGTCAGTGTGAGCTTGTATTTTGATTAAAATATTATTCGCGGTCGTACGGTGAAGGAATCAGCAATACAACTCCATAAGTTAGAATTGACCTCAAACCTCATGATTTCATGAAATCGCTAGATTTGAGGTCAATTCTAACTTATGGAGTTGTATTGCTGATTCCTTCACCGTTTTGAAAGCAGTGGTGATGAAATAATTTACACAAAATAAAGCGCCTGCCTGGGTTCGAACCCACGACCTACAAGTCGTAAGTCGCGTCGTTACCACTGGGCCACCACTGCTCATATTCGGCAATCTACTGATGTTGAGACATTTTATCTATAAATTACACGCTACGTTCAAATTCACAAAGTTTACCACTTTATAATTATGTATGAAGTATGTATAAAACTATCTACTAAGCAAGTAAGTACCTATACAATTACACACACAAAATTATAGTCGTCTATAGTTACCGAAATTGAACCGGCCGGCGTGGATCGATTTTCCCGCTAGATACGATATCAATTTCAAATAATAATTGACGGATTCTGATAAATCAGGATAGGTACTTAATGCGAAAAATATTTGGAATGGCAGACTTTTTTATAGAAACGGTGTTTGACCTTGTATTTGAGTGACATTGACCTTGGGATGTAGACGTCACTGACACCGGTGTCAAAGTCTGGATATTATACAGGATGTCTGGCGGCAGATTTATATTTTCAAAAATTATTAAAAAAATAACTATTTGACATATCGTTTGATGAAAAGTAAGGGCGCCCTTAAGATCGCCCTTAACCCCTCAAGTGTCTGAGTTTGGCTGATTTTAGACCCAAAACCCCCGCGAGTGGGGAGGGTTGGGGGTAAGTTGCGAACCCCATAGGTTCACAACTACTGATAATGATATGTTTTCCATCGGATGATGTTTTTTTACGTTTATATATACGTGATCTAAGCTTATATACCTATTATGTAAAGTTTTGTCCTTTTGCACACTTGGGGTGCATTTGACACGCGGGGGGGGAGGGGAGGTTAGCTGCGAACTCCATAAGTTCACAACTAATGATTTGATTGGTTTTCCATCGGATGATGTTTTTGTACATTTATATATATGTGATATAAGCTTATGTACCGAACAAAAAAACGGTTTTTCTTATGCACACATGGGGTGCACGCGACACTTGAGGGGTTAAGAAGGTAGATAGTGTAAAAGTGTGGATTAAATTTTTTAAAGATTATATCATTCAGTTGTATTCCATCGAGTTGCACGTAATGTTCAAAACGGAGCCTCGTGTTCCGCCACACGCTGCAGTAAGATCGGTGCAATTGCGCCGATTTCTCGACGAATGTTTTTTTCAAATCCGCAACAGTTCGCCGATTGCAAGTGTATACTCTCTCTTTGAGGTAGCCCCATAAAAAGAAATCCATTGGGGTCAAGTCGGGCGATCTCGGTGGCCACGGGATGTCTCCAAAGCGACTAATCAGTTTGTGAGGGAAAGCTTCTCGAATCAAATTCATCGAAGTAGTTACTCAATGAATCTGGCTAGCCTTTTCCCAACTATGTTGAGGTTGGCTTCCAATCTAACCGGATGCAGCTGAATATCAGTATTTTACATAGAGTGACGCTTATCTGACGTCCACGACCCAGTTACTGGGTAACACGATACCCCTTAGTAAGACTTTGTTGTAAGAGTTTTGGGCTTCTGACTACCCGTAACGACTGTCATAGATCTACGAACGACAACCGGGACCAACGGGTTAACGTGCTTTCCGAGGCACGGAAGTGTCTAGATATGGAATGGATGTTTACCCATCTACTAACCGACCGCGGCAAGTGTAGTTTAGCCTTAAAACGACCCGTGCGGCTGTTATCATTTTAGCTACGAGCTCCTCGGTATAATAGTTACTATATATAATGGTTAGTTAGTTAGTATAAAGAGGCATAAATCTTCAACAGTTGAACAGTAAATACAGATAGGAAAAGTTAATGAAGTCTTTTCAACACTAGAGCTTCATGATAAGATGTTTTCCAGGGAATTACCTTCTATTACCTTATATTGTTGATCCGGCTCAAAAGACCAAAAATAAATGTAGGTGTAATGTCGAAAACGAGACGATTCTATTGGGATGATGAAATAAAACCAACCACTTTGAATGTTCGTTAAACACTGATTTATTTAAAAATATTTTTAAATGTTATTCACGATAATAGGTACAAATGGTGTGTGGGTGCGTACGTCGGTAGAGTAATGTACGGTTCCGTACAATGACCACAGAAAAAGGATTCCTAATTATGGGAATTTCACAGATCTTCTACGGCATTAACAAACCTAACGTCAATAACAAAACTTAAAAAAGATGATAACAAACAAAAACAGTTTCAATTAAAATTACTTTTTTTAATCATTTAAAAATATTTTATCGCTATTGTTCCGCGACCTGACGCAATGCAGAATCAAAAACAAACCAACTCTGATACATATAAATCTTTGTCAAAATAAAATAGCCCATCCAAAAAAAAATAGTCCATGTAATAATAATATTGATAATTTTGCCATAAAAAAGGGAGATATCCCTAAAAGTTGAAACATTGGTTGATATTGCCGATGCAAAATCCGAATGCAATAGACGCACTCTATCGGCATTTTGTAAATGCGGACGCTCTTTATTTTATAAGTAAAGGAATTTTTCACCACCACCAGTTAGTCCTTATACAGGAAACTTCAACAAAACAAGAGTAGAAGCAGATCTAAAACAAATAACCTTTTATAGAAACATCCAATGAAAAAAATAGTGCCTTACTGCTAGATTTATGTAAAACAAAACGGAGCGCGGCAGGCGCTGTCATCTCCGCAACTTTAAATGGGTTAAGTGAATGCAATAGTGAATAGCTTGTGCCAGTAGGTATATAGGTAGGGAGGTTATTGACCCGGTAGGTAGGTATTGTGTGTTATAATTAACCATGTGTTTTATTAGTTTTTATACAGGATGTCCCGTACCTACGGGATACATATAATAAGGAATGTGTACATAAGAGGAAGTCTGAAAGGCACCGGTGACTAAAAAGTTGTGTGGAAATCAGTATTATATTCACATTTACATTTAAAAATCTATATAAGTATATAAAAGAAAGTCGTGTTAGTTACACTATTTATAACTCAAGAACCGCTGAACCGATTTGGCTGAGAATTGGCGGGGAGGTAGCTTAGAACTAGAAGACATAGGATAGTTTAAAAAAAACCGGTCAAGAGCGAGTCGCACTCGCGCACCGAGGGTTCCGTTCCGATTCCTGAAAAAGTTTGCTATTTAGAGACATCGTTTTATTTTTCCTGTAATTTTTACATAAACTTCTATCACATAGAATAATTTCAGATTTTTATCTCTGCAAACTTCGGAGATAAGGGGGGGGGACGGTATTTTTTTTAACATTTTTCATCAAAAGTCGAAAACTATACGGTCTAAAAAAAAATAAAAATATGTTTGAGAATTTGCAAGCAGCGTTCTTTCATATGATACCCACATGCCCTAGTAGCCCCACTTTGAATTTTTAAGACCCCCTTTCAGTCCCTGTTACAAAAAAAATATAAATATTTTTACTTCTGTCTTATTTGCAAAATAGTTGAATAAACGTCATCTAAAACTGTTCCAAATTTCAAGTTGATAGCATTAGTAGTTCTTGAGATATCCAGCTGTGACAGACAGACAGACAGACAGACAGACAGACTGAGTCACACCATAAGGGTTCCTTTTTTACCATTTTGGTACGGAACCCTAAAAACGGATAAAACGTGGTATAACAACGGCTGAACCGATTTAGATGAAATTTTGTGTGTATATTTGAAAGGGTTCCTGGATGGTTTGAATACACAATTGGACCCGGTAGGTGGCGCTGCAGTCAGGTTCTAGGATCGTTCAGACAGAACAACGTCTGTCGGGTCCGCTAGTAAATTATAAAATTTAATGTAATAATAATAAAATAATGTTCGTTTTGGCCTACTTTCATTAATTCCGGTTGAGTTTTCTAAAACACAATGTAACAGTATGTAAAATGATGAAACCGACAGATACTAACTAATTGATATTACAATGTAACTCTAATTGATATCACTAATACAATCAACGTGTATGATTAACAACATGATTAAAATATCTATACAATATATTGCGAGGAGCTCGTGGCTAAGTAATTACAGCCGCACGGGTCGATCCATTGGGTTAAGCTACGCTTGCCGGGGATGGTCAGTGGATGGGTGACCATCTTTACATACCGAGACTCCTCCGTGCCTCGGAAAGCACGTTAAGCCGTTGGTCCTGGCTGTTATTCGTGGATCTTTGACAGTCGTTACGGGTCGTCAGAAGCCCGAAAGTCTGACAACCAGTCTTACCAAGGAGTATCGTATTAGACAGTTACTGGGTTGTGGAGGTCAAGCAGGCAGTCGCTCCATGTAAAATACTGGTATTCAGCTGCATCCGGTTAGACTGGAAGCCGACCCCAACATAGTTGGGAAAAGGCTAGGCAATTTGATATTGCTTGGGGAAGGCCTATGTCTGTAAGTTTGTATATTTGGGGAGTATATTTATAAGGCATGAAAAAACTGATGAAGATGTGGAAAGGAAACTTGCGGGAAATACAGTGAATGGTGCTATAAATGCGATTGTGACCAACCAGTCGATGTCCAAAAAGGCTCGAATGGCTGTTCACAATGGTGTGCTGGTACCTACGCTTATATACGGAAGTGAATGTTGTGTGTGGCAAAAGAAGCATGGAAGTAGAATATATGCTGTGCGTTCCTTGCGAAGCATGTGTGCTGTGACTGTGAATGATAGCCTGAGGAATGATGTGATAAGGCAACGGTGCGGTTAACAAGAAGATAGAGTGACAATTTAAAAGAGTATGAGTAGATGGTTTGGTTATGCTGAGAGGATGAATGAAAGGTGACTAACAAAAAGTATTTTTTTTTTTTTTTTTTTTTTTATTTATTTAATCCATATTGTTACAATTACAAACATTTATTTAACACCTGCCAAACTGCAGAGCAATTTGTCGGCAGTAGGTTCTCGTGGATTTTGCACGAATGTTCACTTAACTACATATTAAAAATTAATTAATTCTAAGTTAAAAACTAAGACCGTGGCTCTGTAGGCAAAGACTCCGCATGTTAATACAGAGTCGTTACCCACACAACCACAGATTCTACAACCATAGCTACTATACCATACTCAGCGGCATCAGCCAACAAACGCCATGAGACCATCCCATAGTACACGCAGCAGCAGACCAAGCCACTACAAACCGTCAAATTTTCTCATTCGATTCACTAACTCCACAACCCAGTAACTCGGTAATACGAGGTAAGACTGGTTGTCAGACTTTCGGGCTTCTGACGACCCGTAACGATTGTCAAAGATCCATGAATAACAGCCGGGACCAACGGCTTAACGTGCTTTCCGAGGCACGGAGGAATCTCGGTATGTAAAGATGGTCACCCATCCACTGACCAACCCCGGCAACCGTAGCTTAACCTGACGGATCGACCCGTGCGGCTGTTGTTACTTAGCCACGAGCTCCTCTCCGCTCTTAACCTTTCACAACAAATGTTCTAAATTATGGTGCAACAAACCGCATCAAATCTTTTGTGTAGTTTATAAAATCCAAGCGGTTCTCACACAGACAGACACGAAACGCGACTTTATGCTAGATTCTGTAATGTTTAGAATAACACCAAGTGGTTCTCATTCCAATTTCAGAAGCAATTGCTCCCGTCCTTATCCCAATTTATTCTTATTATTATAACTAGCGACCCGGCCATGCTTTGCAAGGTTTTTACGACTTCACAAAACATGAAGGTTTCTATGTTATATCTAAGATAAATATGAATGTATTATACATACGAACCTTCCAAAATAATTTCTCTGAATGATAGTAAAAACCTCATCAAAATTCGTTGCTTCTGACGACGACCCTTACGACTGTCAAAGATCCACGAATGACAGCCGGGACCAACGGCTTAACGTGCTTTACGAGGCACGGAGGAGTCTCGGTATGTAAAGATGGTCACGCATCCACAGACAAACCCCGGCAAGCGTAGCTTAACCTGATGGATCGACCCGTGCGGCTGTTATTACTTAGCCACGAGCTCCTCCTCCACAGTAATAGGCTGGTATTATACAGGCCATATTAATAGTCATAGAAAAACGACATTTATTATCACCTCTACTGGTCACATAATACCAACAATATACCACAGTATCTATCACAAACCGGTCTTAAACTATAGCGCGTTCACTTTCACCGCTACCCGTCCGTGAAAGGCACGCGTTTATCTAAAAAGCAGCTTAACCGCTGTTAATTGACCCGTTACACTGGAGTGATTGACACCCGCGTCCGGTACGTCCTAATTAATGTCGTCTAGCTTTAGTAAAACGCTGTGTCTGTCTGTCTACGCCCTAATAACTTTTGCTGAATAAACTGTAAGGCTGCTTTTCCATTGGAGCGGAGAAGTGCAGCACACTATTGACGTTATGTGTTTTTAGTGGATTTTATCGAACGTTCTGTAGTCCTCTTGGAAGTCCCTGAACCGCTTCCGAACCCAGGTGGGAAGATGCAACTGCAACCTCGCATGGAGCTATCTCGAGCCGCCGTCCGGTAAGGACCAGCCGGTCGATTCTGTAAAAATCTCACCGTGAAAACTTAGGTGAAGTGAGTTTGTTTTTGCTAGGAATTGACACTATTGACAGCTCACTCCACGCTCACTTCACCTAAGTTTTCACGGTGAGATGGTTACAGAATCGCACTGCAGGCCCGGGTCGACGGCGCGTTGTGTTCCACGCGCGCCTCAAAGAGATGTCAGCAATGATGGGGTCCAATAGGGCCGATGTCGCTGGGGTCGCGGGTTGTTCGAAAGAGATACCGTGGCCCTGGCATAGGCAACTGAAGGAATACGGGTGGGTTTTAGTCAGTAAAGTTCTACCCTTCCGCTCCACCCAGAGCGGGAGAAGACATTTGACGATTTGCCATCCACGAAAAAAAAAATGGTACGGCAGCAGGGTGTAGATGTAGAGCTATGGCGCAGACTATGTCCAACCTCCTATCCTGGCCACTGTGCCCGAAAAATGCAACTATAGTGACGTCTGCGCTGCCATAGGACGATGCCGTAGAAGTGGCGAAGTTTAGGGGCAACAAAGACCTCTCGTCACGTCGAAGAAGAGAGTGGAATTTATTGCATTAGTGATCCGTAATTCTGTTGATTAATTTTAAACTAGGTCTGCACTTCTTCGCTTCACTGGATAAGCCACGGTTTATGTGCGTACGGCTTTACGCACGTGCGACTTTTTCAATGTCAAATAGATATGTACTGATTAAGGGCGAGTACCACCAATGAAACTGAAAACTGTCAGTGTCCAATTCCAATTTTATAGTAGTGGCTCCATCATTTTATCGATGATTCTGCCAATGTCAAGGTTGAAGGAAACAAAGTGTATTCGCTGAGGTAGACCGGTTATACAGCCGTACGGTTTACCGTCAGTGTCATCAGTGTAAATGAATATGATAACGGCATCCCTCGAATGTTTATAAAACAAATGAATATGATAACGGCATCCCCGAATGATGATAAAACGAATAAGATAACGGCATCCCCCGAATGATGATAAAACAAATGAATAAGGTAACGGCATCCCCCGAATGATGATTAAACAAATGAATAAGATAACGGCATCCCCCAAATGATGATAAAACAAATAAATAAGATAACGGCATTCCTCGTATGATGATAAAACAAATGAATAAGACTACAATTTATAGTCAGATCTGTAGGTACTTACTACTAACTACAGACATAACACGTGACTCATTACTCAAGGCCGATTGTAATACGTACCGGTAGTAGGTAATGTTACACGGTATGGTTTAAGAAATGCATTACTTAGTTTACAAAACATTAGATCAGTATGCAGTGCTTGTGGTGCCGCTAGTAGGGCTGAGAGGCGAGGAGATTATTGATTTGTTTTTGACATTGATATTCACAGGTTGTTGCGGGTTGAATTTGAACGTTTTAGTACCTGACAGAATTGGCCTTGGTTTTTGAAGTTATTTTGGCTTGCTTGAGGATTGGAATGTTGACTAAAAGTTGCGTCATATGGGTGAATGATGAATAGCAGCGATCTCTTATTATTTTTGTAACGAAGTTCTTTACAACGCGACGTGCGGTCAAGTAACGAAAAAAGAGTTATGCGACTTTCTCTCGAGAGCAAAAGCGTGAATTGGGACAAAATGAAAATCCAAGATGACGGCTGCGAAATTTTTCAATTTTTTTATAATGGGTGGTGTTTTCATGGTTTTCGAGGGTGTTAAAGCCGATAATGAAATCAAAATGTAAAGGCAATAAGGCTGCTGCGAATTTTTTTTTGTCTTGGATGTCGTTTTCATGGTTTTTGAGGTAACACCCTCCCGATAGTCACGTTAAAATGTAAATCCAAGATGGCAGCTGCGACCATTATACAATTTTTTATCATAAAAACACGTGTGTGGTCGGGGTACTCCCGTCAGGAACAAAGATTTAAAACGAAAACAAAATTTCCATTTTGACTTCTTCTTTGATTTTTTTTTTGCTTTAGCACCCTCGAAAACCATCGTTTTTTAATGGTTTTTGGTTTCCGTACCTCAAAAAGAAAAAATGGAACCCCTATGGGATCACTTCATTGTCCGTCTGTCTGTCAGTTTGTCTAGACCCTTTATCTCAGAGACGCGTGGAGGTATCAATAGTTGAAATTAATATTTGATATTAATTTCAACTATTGATACCTCCACGCGTAAGTAGGTTTATGGTCCCTTTGAGCTCTAAAAAAGAAAGTCAACGCAATGAAAAAATACGATCATTTATGCACCATATTTTGATAGGTACTCGAAAGTAAATCAAAACCTTATAGGGTACTTCTCGTGGTCCTAGAATCATGAAATTTGGCAAGAAGCAAGGTCTCACAGTACAAGTAAAGGGGTAAGTCCGAAAATTGTTAATTTGTAATTTTATCACATAAAAAATTGGTTTTTGGGGTTCCATTCCGTTTTTTCCTTGAAAGTTCTTGAAATACGGAACCCTAAAAATTAACAAGAAAGTAAAATTTATTGTACCTACTCGCCCTTTCCAAAAGGTAGTTTCGTATGGAGAAGAACGGGATAGAAACTCCACTCTTTTGAAATGTCATTATATGTAAAGACGATGCACCTAGAATAAAATTACTATACCACAATACTAACTCCTGCACCTGTTCAGCACAAATGCACAATCATAGCATAGTTACAATAATTATAGCTACGTATTGTACCTAAGTACTTGCAACTCGTTATGGTGCTTATTATCTATCATTAACGTTGTTGTCAGACGCTAATAGAGATTCTCATAAATCAGTGGAGCCTGGTTTGTAACATACTCATATATCACTCTGAATATCTTAACCTAGTTTATTTTTACTCAAAATAAATTTGTCTTAATCCACAGGTATGGTATAATGCCTCCTTTACCAGAAAGGATGCACTCTAATATAACTCTTACACTATAAGCCGACGTTTGCACTGACGTAAAAATATCGCGGCGGGATTTTATCGCGCACTGGATTTTCAACTCTCGGTGTTTAGCCGAGCATTGAGAATCCAACCTAACAACAACAGAGTGCATCCCAGCGCGTCGAAAAAACACACAGTTGGATTTTCATCTCTCGGCGCTAAACAGAGCGTTGAAACTCCAGTGCGCGAAAAAAAATTGCCGCGATTTTTTTACGTCCGTGCAAACGTCAACTTAGTCTATGAAAGATCTTAGCGAGGCCATTGCCAACGCTGTCAACGTGGCTAAATTCTGATCGAAACTCATGTCATTTAGAATCATAGTGACGACGAAGAAGCGGAAGACGACATAAGAATTTATTAATACAACAAAAATACATTAACTTCATAAGAATTAGAACTAATTTTATATACACCTCTAAAACACCAAAAAAACCAGCCAAGTGCGTGTCCAACACTAGTAGAAAAACATGGTCTCCAATACATTCCAACTGCAAATGTAAGTTGGTTGACTATTACTCGTAAACTGGAAAGCCTACTTAGCTGTGATAGTTTCTCTTTTAACTTCGTTCTTACTTATATACTACTACCGTGAATTTTTTTACACACCCAAAACTAACCGTTTAGCTGGGGGGGGAGCACCTTGACTTGACTCTAACAAAAATGAACACTTTAAAGCTTAATATTTCAGAAACGGATCCCTAAATCGAAAAATTATTTTAACAAACCCACAATATTTTTGACAGACCCTTGCAACAACACTCCACAGGCCACACAAGGTCGTAGACAAGAAAAAAAAAAACATTCCCACTTTACGTGTACAGGCTACCATAAAATTTTTGGAACGAAGTTCCTTATCGCGCGTTGTGAAAGGGGGCTAGACGGAAAAAAGTCTCACGAAAAGTTGTCACGACACTTTTTGCTATAGTAAGCTATATGTAGATGTTTTTGCTGTAGTAGTTTCTCTGTCTGTCTCTCTCTCTCTCTTATAGAAAGCAAGCCAGATATTTTCATTTCTATTTCGCATTGAACAGTGTGGTGTCGCGATGATGATGATGATGATGATGATGATGATGATGGTGATGATGGTGATGATGATGATGATGATGATGATGATGATGATGATGATGATGATGATGATGATGATGATGATGATGGTGATGATGGTGATGATGATGATGATGATGATGATGATGATGATGATGATGATGATGATGGTGATGACGATGATGATGATGACGATGACGATGATGACGATGATGACGATGACGATGATGACGATGACGATGACGATGACGATGATGATGTTGACGATGATGATGATGATGATGACGATGATGATGATGATGATGATGATGATGATGACGATGACGATGATGATGATGATGATGATGATGATGATGATGATGATGATGATGATAAGTATAAAAATAAAATTTTGTTACAATTCCTTCACTAATTAATCGAAAGGAACTTCGTTCCATCCGGGTGTCCCTTGACACCTCTCAAGTTTTTTTTTTCTTATTTTACCACTTTGTCGGCGTGATGTGTGATACATCCATGCCAAATTATAGCTTTCTAGTACTAAGAGTCTCTGAGCTAAGGTGTGGACGGACAGAGCGAAACTATAAGGGTTCCTTGTTGTCTACGGAACCCTAAAAAGGACAACACTGGGTGAACTATTGAGTAGATTCCCGGAAACCTACCGTCTACAAGGTTTTATAAACACACTGATAAAGGACATGGTATGAGTCACAAAATCAACCGAATTATGAGAAAACAGATGTGATAAGTATACTTAACTCATAATAAATACAAGGAAGTACAGTCAAGGACATAATTGTTCACAAAAATATATACAACGTGTAACGTTAAATGCGCCTCTTAAGGGGCCACTGTACTCATCATTAGAAAATAGAAATAGAAAAAATAGAAAATAGTTTATTGTCCAGGTAATACAGTAAGCAGGTTTAATGTTAAAAATAAGTTGCGACGACATGAGTAGCTTAAAATATGTATTACTTATAGCTAGGTTACATAATATTATTTGCCACTGAGCCCCAAACTAGACAGTTAGTCTGTATCTTGGGGCTCGGGGTACGGATTCCAGAGTGGAGACTTCAGTTGTTGTATAATATGTTGTTAAATGTGATGTTATGTAAATGTTTATGTAAATGATGTGTGTGTGGTGTGAGTGGGGGTGTGTGTGTGCGTGCGTATTCGTTCCCATTGTGCGTCATTTGACATTTGATTCATTCTTGACATTTAATTCATTATTCATTATGAACAACTTTTACTATGGGACCAAACCTGAAATGGCGAAAAAAAAATCAGCTGTTCAGTACATTTATGTTCGCATAATTCGTCAAAATGTACTGAAAAGCTGTTTTTTTTTTCGCGAATTCATATTTGGTCCCATAGTAAAAGTTGTTCATAATGATGAGTACAATGACCTCTTAAGAGGTTTTGCGCATTTAACGTTACACCTTGTATATAACGGTTTGACAAGGAAAAAGTTAGTAACTATTTATTAATTAATAAGCAAAAAACCATTGAATGAACTTGTTTTGCTAATAGTAAAATCCAAGAAACGTCGCGTCGTTGGAATTCTTATTTAAACAAGTGCAAGAAAACAATCTGGTTTTATTGATGTGTCGAAGGTCGTTTATAATCTTGTTAAGGTCATGTGTCTCGAGTAGCTGCATATAAAATACTGTTAATTAAGTCTAGGCATACACATATTTCTCGCCGCCGGACCACCGACATCTCGTCTTTCAGACCTTGGACGCCGCTCTGTCACAGCATTACTCCACTTATCATCAGCGAGATTCAAACTCAAACTCAAACTCAAAGCATTTATTTCAAATAAACCAATTACAGGCACTTTTGAATTGTCAAAGGGTCGGTCTTGGGTCGGTCAGTCAGAAAAATGAAGCTAGATTGCCCATTCCAAAGCGTAGATCCTATGCAGAAGAACGGGCAAGAAACTACACGGACACTGTTTTAAATTCAAATATTTTACAAAATATTGGTTACATCGTTCATATTGAAAATGTGCATGTGAGAACAATGTAGAAAGACGAGCACGTTAAAAGCGTCCGTAATAAAAAAAAAAAAGATAAAAACTAAAAACAACTAAATAAAAAATAAAAATAAGCCGTGGCAGCTAAGAGACGACCAGTCCCAACTGACGGCGCCCGTTCACGAGATGGGCGGATGACACTGTTGCCATCGCGGGCAAAACCTGGATGAGGCTGGCACAGAAGCGTGAGGATTGACACAAGGAAAGAGAGGCCCTATGCCCAGCGGTGGGTGAAGTGAGGCTGTGGATGATGATGATGATGATGATGATGATGATGATACACATATTTGTAAATGGTGTACCACATAATCACACTAATATTATAAATGCGAAACTTTGTGTGTGTGTGTGGGGGGGTGTGTGGGGGTTGGTTTGTACTTGTTCATGCTCAAACGGCTGGACCGATTTCGATGACATTTGGTATGTAGATAGCTTATACCCTGGATTAACACATCAATCAATCTCAATCTGCCTAGCCTTTTCCCAACTATGTTGGGGTCGGCTTCCAGTCTAACCGGATGCAGCTGAACACCAGTATTTTACACGGAGCGACTGCCTATCTGACCTCCACAACCCAGTAACTAGGTAATACGATACCCCTTGGTTAGACTGGTTGTCAGACTTTCGGGCTTCTGACGACCCGTAACGACTGTCAAAGATCCACGCATGACAGCCGGGACCAACGGCTTAACGTGCTTCTTTCCGAGGCACGGAGGAGTCTCGGTATGTAAAGATGGTTACCCATCCCCTGACCAACCCCGGCAAGCGTAGCTTAACCTGATGGATCGACCCGTGCGGCTGTTATTACTTAGCCACGAGCTCCTCTATCCCTAGATTAACACATAAGCTCTAACCCTAGATTAACACATATAAATAATTGACAATTGGTAAGTTATCGTTAACATTCATCATTATCACTGTCTTTCTCTACTTTTGACAATTCAAAGACTTATGTTAACTGTCATGTCTGTTATTAATATTGCTAATCATCTCGCATACATACCATTTTCGGCAATAAATTTGCGAAAAGATAAGTAGTTAAACAAAAAATTTAAATTTGTTGAGATGACTGCATTTATGTGTTTTGTGTGTGTCATACATAAATCGATGATAGCGTCATCTTTAGAGATATAAATAAACCAAACTGACAAGTTGTAAGTAACGTGCATATAATTATGTACCTACACAGTACAGTCTGACGTTCATTCATAAAGTTATACATATAGAGTTCATATTGTCTTTATATGTATATCTAAATATGTTCAGAGATACAATGTGTGGTTAGTGGCTAAGTAATAATAGCCGCACGTGTCGATCGATCAGGTTAAGCTACGAACGCAGTGGTCGGCCCGTGGATGGGTAACCATCTTTACATATCGACACCCTCCATGCCTCGGAAAGCACGTTAAGCCGTTGGTCCCGGCTGTCATTCGTGGATCTTTGACAGTCGTTACGGGTCGTCAGAAGCCTGAAAATCTGACAACCAAGGGGTATCGTATTACCCAGTAACTGGGTTGTGGAGGTCAGATAGGAATTTGCTGTAAAATACTGGTATTCCCGCCCAACATAGTTGGGAAAAAGCTAGGCAGATGATGATACTCGGCAATACCTACTGTAACTTCCATGATCACTATGGAAGTTCCACATTCTTTCCACGGGCAGAAACTACAGAAGCCATCTGCTTTGATCCTTAGATATCTACTCCTTTTGCTTCACGTTTACGTTCATACATCTGGTTGCTTGTCTGTCTTTTTGTCACAGCTGGCTTTCTCAAGAACTACTAATGCTATCAACTTGAAATTCGGAACAGTTTTAGATGATGTTTATCCAAATATTTTGCAAATAAGAAAGATTTTTTTTTTAAGCCGCATAGTTTTCGACTTTTGATGAAAAATGTATAAAAAAAACGTTTCCCCCCTTATTTTCGAAGTTTGCATAGAGAAAAATCTGAAATGATTTTATGTGATAGAAGTTTATTTAAAGATTACAGGAAAAATAAAACGTTGTCTCTAAATAGCACATTGGAACCCTCTGGAGCCCTCGTTGCGCGAGGCCGACTCGCTCTAGACCGGTTTTTAGGGTTCCGTACCAAAATGGTAAAAAAGGAACCCTTATGGTGTCACTCAGTCTGTCTGTCTGTCTGTGTGTCACAGCTGTATATCTCAAGAACTACTAATGCTATCAAGTTGAAATTTAGAATAGTTTTAGATGACGTTGACCCAACTATTTTGCAAATAAGAAAGAAATTAAAATATTTATATTTTTTTTGCAACAGGGACTGAAAGGGGGTCTTAAAAAATCAAAGTGGGGCTACTAGGGCATGTGGGGTATCATATGAAAGAGCGCTGTTTGCACATTCTCAAATATTTTTTTACTTTTTTTTAGGCCGCATAGTTTTCGACTTTTGATAAAAAATGTATAAAAAAAATGTGATAGAAGTTTATTTAAAGATTACAGGAAAAATAAAACGATGTCTTTAAATAGCACACTTTTTTAGAAATCGGAACGGAACCCTCGGTGCGCGAGTCCGACTCGCTCTAGACCGGTTTTTTGTTTTATCATGTTTCTATCTATATCAATACCCACCATCACGTACGCGGAGTTTCGCTACCTAATTTAATTTGACCCTGTACATCCGTAGAGTTTATTGACACTAGGTAAGTACATAGTGTAGTGACTAGTGAGTACTATTAGGGAAACCCTTTGGGGACTTCCCCGACGACTTTATAAATGTCATGCTATTGTGTGTACGTAATTATTATGCAGATGTACAGGCAGCAACAAAATTCAAATGATAAATGATAAATGATAAATGATTTATTTTCTGTAAGTAGGTTTGTACAAACACTTTTACACGTCAAACATATTTTTTTTTAAACTAGATGAGTTCGACGTTTCCTATCTGACTACTCTGAGAAGAAACGCCGAAACAAACTCAGAGGTCACAGTCTCTTTTAAAGTCCAGACATAATCTTGGTCAGATCATGTGAAGACCATGTAGATTGCAGTCAGAAATGGTCTTTTGATGAAAGAACCACACAGATTGAGTGGACCTGTCCAGTCAGTGCACGCATTTGTCAGTAATCGTGCAGCTCAACTCAAAACTTAAGGAGCTTAACGATTCGACGAACAATACCAAAGAAAAGACATTTGGGTAGGCCGCATAAATTACTCAAACTGTCAGACTATAACTAAAACTGAGAAAAGGATAAAATAAATAAAAAACAATGATCCACGTAGTCTTCACATTCACAATAATTAAAAATAGTATAACAAACAAAATATTCATGTCATTGTATAGAATATGTAAAAAGGTATTTAAATCAACATTAATAGTGTAAATTTATTGGAGCAGCTCAAACCCAAGCCTTTTTGTCCTCAATATAGTCTTTGACAGTATAAAAGGCTTTCTGACAAAGTTTCCGCTTTATACAATTTTTGAATTTATTAAGGCTTAGTTCTTGAATGTGGCTAGGTAGTTTATTATAAAAACGTATACATTGGCAACTAAACGAACCACTTATTTTCTTCAGCCTGGTTGTAGGAACAACAAATTTGTGTTTGTTTCTAGTATTCACATTATGGACGTCACTGTATTTTTTAAACAAATTGATATTTTTATGAGCATACAAAAGATTTTCATAGATATACTGAGAAGGCACAGTCATTATATTAATTTCTTTAAATTTATCTCTGAGGGAGTGTCTGGGACTTAATTTGTAAATTGAACGAATAGCCCTTTTTTGTAAAACAAAAATTGTCTGAATATCGGCGGCATTTCCCCACAACAGAATACCGTACGACATCACACTATGAAAATAACTAAAGTAAACTAAACGGGCTGTCTCTAAACAAGTTAAATCACGAATTTTCCTAACGGCGTATGCTGCAGCGCTAAGCTTTTTCGACAATTTATCTATATGGGGGCCCCATTGAAGTTTGGCATCCAAAGTTATGCCCAAGAACACTGTGGTATCTTCGGGAATCAACTCTTCGCCCTTTATGAGAACACTAGTTTTTACTTGTCTAACATGAGGTATAGTGAACTTAATACACTTAGTTTTTTTCTCGTTAAGAAGTAGGTTATTAACATTAAACCAGTTAACTACTTTTGCGAGGGCGCTATTTACATTGTCAGTAACCAGCTGCTGACGTTTGAGTTTAAATAAAAGTGAAGTGTCATCTGCAAACAACACTATATCATGATTATCCTTTATGAGGTAAGGCAAGTCATTAATATAAATAAGAAACAAAAACGGGCCAAGAATTGAGCCTTGGGGGACCCCCATTGTTACTACGGATCCGGGTGATCTTTTCCCGTTAACATCAACTCTTTGAATCCTATCACTTAAGTAAGAAGTGAGAAGATCCAGAGAGGCATTCCGGATTCCGTAGTGATGCAGTTTCCTGATTAATGTTTCATGAAGAACGCAGTCGAATGCCTTGGACAAATCACAAAAAATGCCCAAAACATCGCATTTATCAACACTTGTGTTTTCTAAATCTTAATTATTGAGAAAAATACTTAAGAGCGTTGTTGCATTTTTCATACGTAAATCGAGAACTTGGGAGATTTTGAAGTGATTTTGGTCACATAATTTATTTTTTTAGCTTCTTTTGACTTCAATCATCGTAATTATCATATATTTTTATTTAATGTCTATTAAAAAAAACTTGTTCAAATTGAATTATTGACTACGAAAACAGTCGATTTCGAAGGCGCGATTTCCAGATGACGCGCGAAGGCTCAACTTTGAAGTAATCTTACACCAATTATTACTACTAATTAAGAAGGTAAAGTGGTATTCATTCGAAGAGGCATATCCTGAAATTTAAATTGCATTAAGAAAAGTTTGATTTTTAATTCATTAACTTGTATTTTAATCACGTCTAAGATAATCAAAAATCGAGAAATCGACTACAAAAAAACACGTCATTTCTCAGAATCTAAAAGTCATTTGGCAACACAAATCATTTTATACGTAAGAAGAAAGATTGTACTATATATGTGTAAAAAATAAAACATATCTGTCTTCAATCATTTACGAAAATAATTTTTTAAAGTGAGTATAAAATCGGGTGCATCGAACGGCCTAAGTCAGTCGCGCTCTGGCGCTCGTCGACGGGGGACTTATGTCGGTTGACCTCCCGCCGCCGCGCATGCGCCTCGCGTGATATATAGTAAATTGTAGTGCGACTAAATATTTTTAATCCTTTCATTTAAGTAATATTTTAAGTAGCTAACGTGGTAGGCACACTTACTTTAGGAGAATTATGTTACAATTCTTGAATTATGTTGTATTACTTGTAATATTGATATTGTAATTACAATATCAATAATACAATATAATTTGGTCAAAATGTAAATCCAAATGGTGGCTGCGAAAATTTTTAAATTTTTCGTCATGGGGATCGTTCCAATTGTTCTCGAGGATGCTAAAGCCGATAGTGACGTTAAAATGTAAATCCAAGATGGCGCCTGCGAACATTTTCAAATTTTTCATCATGGGTATCGTTTTCATGGTTCTTGTGGGTGCTAACGTCGATAGTGTAGTCAAAATGTAAATCCAAGATGGCTACAAGAATTTTGGAGGATGAATATGGAGAAAAAATTTATATGAGATTTTTATTTGAAATCTCTACTGCCACAATCTCTATTGTGGATCCGTGACAAAGGAGACGGAAAATATGTCATATAAACTTGGGCCTGGGCCTGGGTTGTAAAAAGATGAAATTGGTGTCAATTTATAGCTACTATATTATCAAACCATCACTGAACATTTTGCGGATTTTCGCGGTCTGAGTTCCGAGTTAAAAGAGATGTAATAAAAGTGAGGTTACATAACGATCTACGTATAGGTACTTAACAGCTGATTTTTGAAGTTCTTCAGCTCGACGACCACGTAAACTACAGCCTCTAGTCACTTTGCCACGATTTACACACCTATCCATGGTGCCAATATGAAATCGGTAGGCTGGTCGTAATATACAAAATAACAAGTTCAAGTCCAACGTTTATGCGGGGTTCTCCGTACCGTGTCCGGTGTGGTAGCAAGGTTCGTACAAGAAGCAAGATCAGAAGTCCGCAGAAAGAAAACAGGGGTCGAGGAAAACATCAATAAAACTATGGGAAATACACTCAAATCGCGACCGCACTAAACGATACGAAACGAGTGAGGCATAGATAAAGGTACTATATAAAGGTGTGTCCAAATATAGAGCGGCATTTGAGCGCGGCTGCCACGCGCGGCTAGCCGCGCTTTGATCGGACAAGGGCCGCGCGCGCCGGTGTTGAGCGTAATATATCTTCTCGTCTCACATCAGTGATGACCTCTGGCACTGAAACGTGCTCGCTCACAACATAATGGGTCTCAATCATAATCAGACTATAATTTTCCCACTGCTGGGACACAGGGCTCCTCTCGGTGAGAGGGAGTGGGCCGTAATACACCACGAGGACCCAGTGCGGGTTGGTAGATGTCACATGTCTTCGAATTTTTGGTTCTAGGCAGTTTCCTCACGATATTTTCCTTCACTGTTTTGAGAGTAGTGGTGATGAAATTATTTACACAAAGTGCCTGCCTGAGTTCGAAACCATGACCTACTCGTAAGTCGGGATCGTTACCATTGGGCCACCATTGCATTGCTCTCTTGGGCCGCATAGTGCAGTCAATCATCCCTTCTAGGATGATTGACTTCACTATCGGCTTCATGCTCGAGAACTATGAAAACGACACCCATGACGAAAAATTTGAAAATGTTCGCAGCCACCATCTCAGATTTACATTTTAACGCCAATATCGGCTTTAGCACACTCAAGAACTATGAAAACGACATCCATGACGAAAAATTTTAAAATTTTCGCAGCCGCCATCTTGGATTTTAATTTTGACTTCACTATTGGCTATAGTCGAAATCGAAAACTATGAAAACGATACCTATACAAATCCTTATCACTTACCACTGACGTGCGACGTGTGGTCGACTGTATATGTCATTAGGTCGACTGGGCACGTACAATACCTGCCTAGGCTAATAAACATTATAAAACCAACCCCACACGAACGCAGCAGTACTATTATTTATTCTGTGGCAGCGGGGTGACCTACCTATTTGAAATTTGAAAACAGTAAACCAAACATTTGCGCATGAGGCGGCTGTATGTATTTATGTACTATTTTTGGTTCAAATTCAACTGTTTTATGAACTTGATGCAGTTGCTAAACCTATAATGCCGCAAGAAAAATAAATAATTATAGCTAGCGCGTGGCGTCTTTATCTACATTGGTTTTTTTGTGTAAAAAAGTTCAATTTAAGCCCTATTAAATTGAACTGTTTTACACAAAAAAAACATGATTTTGGACAAAAGATGGCTCCGCTGTTAACAAAATTTTATTCTGATTGTGTTCTCCCAGAAATTATAGATCCAAGGAAAAGTCGATCAATCCCCTTAGACAAATAAATAAAATAAATAATAAATAAATATCCTTGGACATTTCACACAACGCCATCTAGTCCCAAGCTAAGCAACCTAATGCTTGTGTTATGGTAACGAGATGGCTGATAAACTACTTATATACATTTTTTTTGTAAATACATACATATTATAGATAGAAAAACACCCAGCCTCGGAAACAAATACTTGTAGGTCGTACAAATATTTGTTCCGTGCGGGAATCGAACCCACGACATGCTGCGCAGCAGTCAATTGCTCAGCCACTGCGCCAACCGTGTCGTCAAATACAAATACTTTTATAAAACTTCAATTACTTATAAGTATACAAATACTTAAGCAAATAAGTAAAATGAGTTTAGTTTTTATAAGTACCTACATAATATTATTTTCTTCATCCATATTTGTATAAATTTAATTAAAATACACTAATAATGTATTGTGGACAGTCTTTTTATTTTCTCCGTAAACCTCTAGCTTTTACTTCAAAAAAATATAGGTACGCCATAGCTACGATCAAGATCGTTTAGTCGTCGCAGCATCGCAACTGTGTGCCGTACATGAGGAAAAACGCACACACGCGCACTCGCTACGCGGCGTCGAGCGTCAGATGTTTAAAATCCGAGCGCGAAAATATGCGACCACAGTCTTAAGTAATTCAAATCGGAACAGATGTAAATTTTAAATAAAATGAGCTTTTTTTTTGTACTGGCAACACTGGCAGCCGGTCGTCAAAAAAACGATCTTAGGTTAATTATTTTAGAAAATTCTTAAAAAGTGTTATAATTATGTTGAAATAGTGTTATATAGTCGTTCCTAGTTATTATGTAGTTTAACTAGTTATTATACAGTGTTTTTTGTCGCGAGAACTTCACACAAAAAGGATATTAAACCGGCTCGATACCGGCTGTCAACTCGAACGGTGGCGGATTTCAAAATATCATCAATCCCGGGGAGTATTTTGTTTTAATTTAAGAGCACATAATAATAACAGACCACTGAACAACACAAATACTGCTCAGCCTCTGAGCTACGTCCATCACACATTGGCACGGTTTATGTCTCCTTTTGCTTGACAACTAGTGGAAGCAGAATCGATGACGAAAACATTCGCTCAGACAATAAACACTACATAATTTACTTCACAAAAATAGGCTCATTACCTATAGCTTATTAATTATTATTTATTTAAGTATGGTATAAAACTTGTAATGTGTCTTAAACTTGTTATTGTCAATCAAGTTTATTTGTGTGTAATATTAAAAGCAGTGCATTCCTTGTAACTTTACTTCTGTTTAACATTCCCATCTAATTCCATATTAACTTCATCTAATTGTAATATCTATTTGTTATCAATTCATTACTTACTTATTTTTTTAACTTATTTTTTATTTTTTTTCTCTTACTACCTCCTACTAATCTAAATATTTGAACAACTTTTCTTACACTATTATTTAGCTGCATAACTTCACACATTGCAGGAGACTAACATGTCGAAAATGATGACCCGCAGTGCTACAGTAAAGGAGATGGAAGCAAAATTAAGAGCTACCTTGACGGAGCTTAAGGCTTCTAACGCTATGTGCAAACAGTTGCTCCAGGAAAGGGACGACAGTGAAGTGGAAGTGGAAAACATTAATTTAAAGAACACCTCCCTTAAGAATGAGCTGTCTCAATTACACCTACAACACATGGACTTAGCCGACCAGCACATTCAACTTCAACAGCTAGTGTCAACATTTCAAGAGTGTAGTGAGACCCATGAACTAGCTTTGAATCGAATTTCAGAACTTGAACAGAAATTGTGTGAAGCCCAAAAGGCACTATCTCTATCAGAGTGTATTAAAGTTAGCAAACAGGTTGCTAGGACTAGTAATCTATTTGATGAGTTGGTAGGTAGTAACCCAAAATCACTGTATGAGCCAGCTGTCATAGATTTGACAGGTGATGATACTATACCATTATCTCCTATTGTTATGAGTCACAATAAATTAAAGAAATATATTAACATAAAGAAAATAATTAAACGGTCACAGAGAGCAATTAAAAAACGAAATCTCTTAAAATTAAATCTTTCGCTTAGAAAGGAACGTGTTGTCTTATCTCAAAGTTTAATTACTTGTAATATTGAGTTAAATAAATGTAGGGAAAAATATGACACAGATATCCAGCTCCTCTATAATGATATACAACACAAGGAACACTTGCTGAAGGATATTTTTGAAAAATATGAGAATTCACAACGACAACTTAGTGACCGCTTATTTGAGGCTGGGGAACTACTGGATTTGGTGAAGTGTAATGCTGAGAGGTATGAGTCTTTAACTAATACCCTCTCTTTTAGCTGTGTCTGCTCCCAGGAGCCCCAGCCTCAACTTGTTACACCCGCACCCTTAGTGGCTCAGCCAGTAGGTAGCTGTATGGATAAAGATGTCAATATTATGAATAGTTTGACAACTTATGTTTTTTCTGACAAATTTGGTCAAGGTTTTGGTAGTATATTTAATCAGTGTTTGCAACATTATGTAATTAATAATTGTTTACCCGGTGCCAGTATTAGCCATTTAATTAAAAATATTAAATTGACCAAAATAAACCCCAGTTCCACTGTTATACTATTATATGGGGATAGCTTATCTGTAAGAAAAAAGGACATAATTGAATGTGTCCATTTGATGTTACATCTCAATGAGACCAAGAACTGTAAATTTATTTTCTGTGCATTGCCTTATTCAACATATTTGTCTGATGAGCAAAATAGTCACATTTATAATTTAAATATGTTAATTTATAATAGAACTTGTCATCATAGTGACGCTATTTTATATTTTGATTGTAATCAATTTATTACTGATTACAAACTGACTAATTATGAAATGTATTTGCCACCTAGTTGTAGGAGACTTATTGCTAATCTTTTAGCATACAATATACATAGTGACACCGGTACTTGTAGTGTACCATCGAATACTGTTAGTAGTAGTACTAATATAATTTTTGATACGCCTTGTAGTTTAAACTATTAGGTGTGACAATGGGTAGGCCGCATAAGTTGAATGTTGTACATCGAAACATGCAGGGTCTGTCCGGCAAAGAGTTAGAGTTAAGTTTATTTATGGAGAACTATGATGTTCAGGTGTTATGTTTGACTGAACACTGGTTGAAAGAACATGAAGTAGTCTTTATGAATGATGATTATTTTACTGTACAAAGTGCATTTGTGAGAAAAAGTGCTATTCGCGGTGGGTCTTTAGTTCTTGTTTCAAACAAGTTGAAATGTAAACAACGTTTAGATATAGTTAATCTTTCTATTGAGCGCATTGTTGAGTTGTCTTGTGTTGAACTCGAGCGATACTTTATAATTTGCGTTTATCGACCCCCCTCTGGGGATTTTATTCGTTTCGAGTTGGTTATGGAGGATACACTCAATAAGTTAAAATCAAGTAATAAAAGCATAATTTTATGTGGAGATTTTAATATTAATATTTTAGATGTTACTCCATTAAGTATTAGACTTCTCAATCTGTTCAGGTCTTATAATTTAATTAACTTGTTTTTCGAACCTACTAGGGTCACGGCAACTTCGTCAACATGTCTTGATAATATATTTAGTGATTGTGAGGTCAAAAATAAATTAGTGCTAAGTGACCTAACATCTGACCACTGTGGTTTACTAGCTAGCTTCCCTATGCCATTACATAAAAAGCCACATAAAAGAGAATGCAGGCCATATACAGCTAGTCGTTGCAGCAAGTTTAAAAATAATATAGCTCGTAGAATTACACCATCTCTAGCAGAACACGAGAATCCTAATGAAATCTATGGAGCCCTTTTTGAGGTTGTGCAAAAAGAATACCAATCTACTTTTAAGACCAAAACCATTAACATTAATGGCACCTCCGTTGGCTTTGATGACGTAAACAGTGCACTCTCAATGGTTACGGATTGGTTTACGACAAATAACTTAGTTCTCAATGCCAAGAAAACTAAATGTATAAAGTTTGCCTTACCGAATGTTAGAAATCTGGGACCCAACATCGTCTTAGATGAAGAGGTGCTTAAGACTGTAGAATCAGCAGTTTTTCTGGGTATAACAGTAGATGCTAAACTTCAGTGGGGCCCACATATATCAAGCCTAGCGGGTAGACTCAGTTCAGCCGCCTACGCCGTCAGGAAAGTAAGACAATACACTGACGTTGATACAGCTCGTTTAGTCTATTTTAGTTATTTCCATAGCGTTATGTCCTACGGTATTCTGCTATGGGGCAAAGCGGCTGATATTCAAAATATTTTTGTTCTTCAAAAACGAGCTGTTCGAGCAATTTACCAGCTAGGTGCTAGAGTTTCTCTGAGGGAATTTTTTAAGGATATTGGTATTCTCACAGTGGCATCACAGTTCATCTTCGCCAACATCTTATACATTAGGCAAAATATACATTTGTACAGTAAAAACAGTGATATTCACAATATTAACACCAGAAATAAGGACAAATTACGTGCTCCATTTCATCGGCTTCATAAGGTTCATAACTCATTTGTTGGTCTTGGTATAACTTTTTATAACAAGCTACCTTCTTCTTTGCTAGATTTGCCTTTTAATGCGTTTAAAATTAAAGTTAAATCCAATCTTTGTTCAAAGGCATACTATTCTATCAACGATTACTTAAACGATAAGAATAGTTGGTCGCTGTGATTAATTCAAGACAATGTTTATGTTATGTTCTTTCTCCAGGATCAGCTTACATAATGACAGGTTACATGAGTTAAGTACTAAAATTGTTTATTTTATTTTATTTGACAAAAATATAATTTAATGTATTGTGTTGCGTAAATTATTTTGCATAGGTACTATTGTATAGAATCTAGTTCTTCTAACTGAACAGACAGCTGTGCTGCTGGGGAGTTTGTTCCGCTACTTCTTCTTCCCAGCTAAAGCACTAGGAAGTGGTGAAGGGCGGGCGTTTTGTGGGGACTGTCTTACTGTAATTTTGACGTTCAAAAAGTGCTGATTCTCAGCCTAATTTGAATAAAGGAACTTTTGATTTTTGATTTTGATTTTGATTTTGAACTCTTATCTAATAAATGAAATGCTAAAAAACCGGTTATCGTATAATTTTTTGTAAATTTAGATGATGTCAAAAGTAGCTGTGATCTGTTGCTGACCATACCTACGGAAACATGCTTGACTGTCTCGTTCGTCTAGCGTCGCTACTGTTAAACCTGAGAACCTGGGTTCGATTCCCAGGTCGGGAAAATGTTATAATGATAGCTACCGTAAGGGCGGATTACTTTGACTCTAGGGCATAACTTTGGCTCAAATCGAGACAAACTGTTTAAACTGCCCGAAGTGTCGCGAGTCGCGACCAACCGAACATCGTATGTCCTTCGGTAATTAATAGATGGCGATATAGACGCGTAGGTACTTGCGGAACTTTGTATGGATTTAATGACAGTATACATCTATCTCGATTTCGGCCAGAGTTATGCCCTAGAGTTAAATCAACTCGAAATTTGGATTTGTGCTCGGTTGTTGGCAATTGGCTCGCGCCCGACTGCATAAATGTGGGTGTACTATAGATACACCTCTGCCTAACCCTTCGGGATTTACAGGTTTGATGTTATGTTGTACTGAAAAATAACCCTTTTTGTACTTTAACACTTATTCCTTGTTGAGTCCTAGATTAATTAAAAATGGAACCACTGTACAATCGCACCCGGCGCTACACACATTTTACATTTACTTTAACTTGTACATTAACCTAACTGTTTAGTTTAAATTAATCGGTTATATATCTGTGCAGGCTTGTTATTAGCAAATTGATAATAATATGTTGTGGTTAACTATTATTTGTAATTAGCCTGTAAGCCTTCCTAATAATAAATAAATAATTCATAGTAGGTACTTATGTTTATGCGACTTTTTATGTTTAATCAAAGTTGCTATAAGTAAATCGACTTTTCCCTGTGCTAAATGTATGCAATAAATAAACAATAAACTCATTGTTTTTATTTTATTTATAGTGCTTGGAATAACCCTGATTGGATTATGGTGTGTGCAGTTTCCATAATTTTTTGTTCGTAAAAGTAAATAAAAGTTATTCTGTTTTATTCATAACAGTACCTACATACTTCCATAATGTCGTAAGTTCAATAATAATCCGGTATATATTATGAAAACTTGATTAATATATTTTTCCTTTACTGATAATTAGGTATAACTATATTCCGATTGTTCCAACCATTGTTTTATATGTTGCTATGGTGTTTAATTCTATTAAATGTGTCCATTATATTAACGTGTCATATTTATACTGTAGGTACCTATATAATAAAAAAAGCGTCACTCACCTAAAACCCGCATTTAAAAAATATCCCAGGAAGTTTTCAACTGCAATATAATCAAATCCAAATCGATATCTCACAAAACACTAGTCAAAAACTTTAGCACTTATCACTCAAATAAAAACACATCACAAAAAAAAATAGTTCGTAAACTTTCCGATGTACTCGATAGATGGCGTATGTCCGCACGCGTGCAACATTGCCGGTGGCCGGCGATACACTGACTGTCTAGAAGGTACCTACTCTCCGGTCTAAGGCTATCCTGACTGATAACAGGTTATTACAATTATGTAAATTAATGGAGATGACCTAATGACTAAATTCGTTTCCTTGATTCCGATAACCAAGTGATTTTACGCATGTGCATTATGTATCGTGCAAGAAAATTGGGGCGGAAGATAAAATGAACATGACAAGCTGGTGTTTTATAATTTGGGGGATTTTGTCATTAATTTTATGTTTTAGGAAATAGATTGGTAGATTTGGTAAAAAACGTTTAAAAGCTAGTCGCAATCTTTGGGTTGGTAGGTAATATTAATTTAGTCAAGTCTGGAGCTCAACCAGTGCCTATCTAGGTTTTTCCGCAGGTGATTTAAACCACAATAACAGGGATGATGGATGACTAATAAGTCTTTACGTAATCAAAAGATTACGGCGATACATTGAGTTAAAATGTGTCATGACGTCACTCCTTGCTAGATTTTATACGTAGTTTGTTATAGTTGTGACGTACTGAGCCCCCACTCCTCAACTTAAGCGTTTTATCTAAGTAATTAGGTTTCCGTACCAAAATGGTAAAAAAGGAACCCTTATGGTGTGACTCAGTCTTTCTGTCTGTCTGTCTGTCTGTCACAGCTGCATATCTCAAGAACTACTAATGCTATCAACTTGAAATTTGGAACAGTTTTAGATGACGTTTACCCAACTATTTTGGAAATAAGAAAGTAGGTAATAAAAATATTTATATTTTATTTGCAACAGGGACTGAAAGGGGGTCTTAAAAATTCAAAGTAGGGCTACTAGGGCACGTGGGGTATCATATGAAAGAGCGCTGTTTGCACATTCTCAAATATTTTTTTTATTTTTTTTAGGCACCATAGTGTTCGATTTTTAGTGAAGAATTTAAAAAAAAATACCGTTCCCCCCCCCTTATCTCCGAAGTTTGCAAAGAGAAAAATCTGAAATTATTCTATGTGATAGAAGTTTATGTAAAGATTACAGGAAAAATAAAACGATATCTGTAAATAGCACACTTTTTCAGAAATCGGAACGGAACCCTCGGTGCGCGAGTCCGACTCGCTCTTGACCGGTTTTTTTTTTATCAAGTACCTGGACGACCGAGCTCTGCTCGGGTGAAAATAGAGAAAACGAATTTTCCCAGATGAGACCTAGCTAGATAGATTATTCGCCCCCTTTTGCAACTTTCATCGAAATCGTTAGAGTAGAGCCGTTTTCAAGAACGTGATTACAAAAATATACCTACAAATAAACAAATATTGCTCATTGAATAGTATAGGATGATGACATAGCAAAAAATACGTGTCTAATATTTTTTTATTATCTTTGTGATGAACTAAATAGATTTTTTTCTTTACCCAGACATCATTCCTATTACAATTAAGATGACATAGAGCCATCAAAATTTAATATTAACAACTTAACTCTTCGATCTTTACATGTTACATAGATAATTTGCTAAAACTATGTCTACCCTTTGCACCAAGGAAGTTCTATGAAAACAAATATTACATAATATAAGATCGGGAGCTTTGTACGGCAATTAGTCGCGGGTTGTTCGAAAGAGATACCGTGGCCCTGGCATAGGCAACTGAAGGAACACTGGTGGGTTTTAGTCAGTAAAAGTCTGTCACGCCCTTCCGCTCCACCCAGCGCGGGAGAAGTCATTTGATGATTTCCCATCCACAAAAAAAACCGGTCAAGAGCGAGTCGAACTCGCGCACCGAGGGTTCCGTTCCGATTTCTGAAAAAGTGTGCTATTTAGAGACATCGTTTTATTTTTCCTGTAACTTGTCTTTACATAAACTTCTATCACATAGAATAATTTCAGATTTTTCTCTTTGCAAACTTCGGAGATAAGGGGGGTGGAACGGTATTTTTTTTTACATTTTTCATCAAACGTCGAACACTGTGCGGCCTAAAAAAATTAAAAAAATGGTGCAAACAGCACTCTTTCCTATGATACCCCACATGCCCTAGTAGTCCCACTTTGAATTTTTAAGACCCCCTTTCAGTCCCTGTTGAAAAAAAAATACATATATTTTTATTTCTTTCTTATTCGTAAAATTGTTGAGTAAACGTCATCTAAAACTCTTCCAAATTTCAAGTTGATAGCATTAGTAGTTCTTGAGATATCAAGCTGTGACAGACAGACAGACAGACAGACTGAGTCACACCATAAGGGTTCTTTTTTTACCATTTTGGTACGGAACCCTAAAAAGGGTAAGAAATCAAAATTAAGTTACTTTAGCCTTTTAAAAAGGTCCTTCGTGACGCAATGGTCAAGGACATGCAGGTAATCGACCAGTTCCTGCTCGCAGGTCTCAGCAGTTTGGGAACGGGAGTTGACACGGTCATTGCATTCTTGGTACAATGCCAAACATAACATTTCTAAACATCTCGCCTGCTTCCCGGAATGGTGCTAGGCGTAGGTGTACCTATACTAGAAAGGTAGTGAAATAAAGGTAAACAATCTTGATGTGTCTTTTATCTTTTTAGGGTTCCGTACCAAAATGGTAAAAAAGGAACCCTTATGGTGTGACTCAGTCTGTCTGTCTGTCTGTCACAGCTGGATATCTCAAGAACTACTAATGCTATCAACTTGAAATTTGGAACAATTTTAGATGACGTTTACCCAACTATTTTGCAAATAAGAAAGAAGTAAAAATATTTATATTTTTTTTGAAACTGGAGGACTGAAAGGGGATCTTAAAAATTAAAAGTGGGGCTACTAGGTCATGTGGGATATCATATGAAAGAGCGCTGCTTGCACATTCTCAAACATTTTTTTATTTTTTTTTAGACCGCATAGTTTTCGACTTTTGATGAAAAATTTTTAAAAAAATACCGTTCCCCCCCCCCCCCCTTATCTCCGAAGTTTGCAAAGAGAAAAATCTGAAATTATTGTACGTGATAGAAGTTTATGTAAAGATTACAGGAAAAATAAAACGATGTCTCTAAATAGCACACTTTTTCAGAAATCGGAACAGAACCCTCGGTGCGCGAGTCCGACTCGCTCTTGACCGGTTTTTTTTTATTTTAAAACCTCAGTTTAAAAATAAAATGCAACTAAAAGCCAGTGTAAATACAACAATAATGATTACTAAATCATTGAACCATTAGTTTAAGCAGTAGTTTATTTGTTTATTATGTGTTTGTGTAAAAAGTCACATCAAGATTGTTTACCAATATTATATTTACTACCTAAACCTTTCCAGTATATGCACCTATACCTACTATTTCATAAATATTAACGCAGAAAATAAACCTGATGACTTGACGAGTCTGATGATGAAGAAGCACTAAACCTGCAACACTGTTTTTAAAAGAATCACATTAATATGTACCTCACGTGGCTTCAAAGACAATTCAATAAGATTTTGTAGAATCGTGAGAAAAGAAAGATAAAGTGATTTTCGGACGTCGACTCTTAATTTTTATTTTTAAGCTCGATTTTATAAGGAAAAATCGAATTAGTATTATTTCTGTCAGCTCTTCTAGCTGAGTATCTTTATTTTCTATCTTCTAAATTCGAAATAGTGTTTATCTGAGGTTTATAACATAATCTTTTGCCATTTATGAGCAGATGAGGTTGCATGGAAATGGAAACGCCAAGCAGGCTAAAGTCTCTACAGTACAGTCAGCAACAAAAGTCGATTACTTCAGTTTTTAAAATCTTAATTACTGAGCAATATATATAATTAAAATCGGAACAGAAGTAAAATTTAAAGATCTACTAGACTTAGGTATTTTAAGAAAAAAGGAACGCATCAAATCATTTTGTATTAAGTAATTTACGTGATGTGTAAAAAAGTAACAGTGTCAATCGACTTATGTTGCTGATCGTACCTACTTAGTTTAACCGTTCAAAAAGTTTCTCGATAACAAGATTCTGTCTGAAATGTTGAAAACTTCCACAACCATAGAAATATAAAAAAACAGGAGAAGTGGCAAGGTGGCGAATCTGTGTCCGCGCGACATGCTCACTATGAGCCGTTCATAGTCAAATGGCCGTCTCCGCGAACTAGTGCGCTTTCGACTGTGACCGTGACAATTTATAAGAATGCCGTGTTGTTCAGTGGTTTCTTTTAAAAACCGAAGCCATGTAAATCATGGAATCACTTTCCATATCGATGCTTCCGACAACAAAGGTCGTAAACACCAAAATAGCACTTTTGGTAATCAACGAAAAACAAAAAATAATTTCGTTTTTGGTTTATATCTTTTTAACTTTAAAAGTTGTAAAATTGTGTTCTATACAAGAAATACGTAAAATACGATGGTGTTTCATAATATATTATTGCTATTTATGTCAAAGCCTTATTTTAAAAGTTAGCTTGGACATACACCCCAGAAAATTCAAGAAGTTGGTATTTACGACCACTAACAAATCAATGGAGAACGATTTGTCTAACAGAAGTTAGAAGTATGCATCAGTTTTTAAATACAATAGTTCTGGATTTGGTTTTAAAAACCATATACTGAAATAAAAATGAGTGTAAACACCACGATATGATGCGATGGTATGTAACAAACATGGAAATATCTGAAGCAAATCAATGAATTTAAGACTGTAAGTTGAGTTTTCATTACTTGTATTAAAAACAATAAAATAAAACACAAATTGACATAATTAAAAACGGTTTTTTATTCATTGACCGTCATCTTTTAATCAAAATAATGGTTAAGCAAGGCACTAATACAAATTCAAAGTAAAAAAATGTCTAAACCAATCACTTAAATTTCCATTAGAGGATCTTGTACATCAATCATCATTCATCATCATTGTTTGTGTCGCGGCTCGAAATTTTTATACCTTTAGGACCTGGCAGGTCCTAAAGGTATAAAAAAGTATATTATAGGCATCGTCCCGTATAATTTAATCAAGCGTTTGTTACAAGATGCCTATAGTGTTCTACCTCCAACGGCGTACCTAACCAGCCAGACATAATTCAAAATGTTAAGTAATCATTTTGTTTCATTGATTTCAAGAATATTTTATAATCACGACATTTTTTTAAAACGTATTGATAATGAATTACAAAAAAATATAAGTAAACATTCTACCAAGCTTACTGCTCTAATAATTTTAATAAACAATGCCCATTTTCACCAACGCCCTTAAAAATTTAGGTAGTTCATCTTTCTAGATCTTGTTTGTTCGGAAAGCTTCTGTACTATGGTCTACCTAACTTTTAGTGTCGTTGGTGAAAATGGGAAAGTGTTATCGACAAGATAATAAAAAAGTAGATGCAAAACATAATACGACGACGAGTTATAGAAAATCAGGTCTTCAAATTTCTGAATAATAATCTTCTGTCATTGGATAGAAGATTATTAACCAGAAATTTGAAGACCTGATTTTCTGATAGAAGATAATTAATCAGAAATTTCATCTTCCTCGTCAGTCTCAGGAAGAGTATCAATGATATTATGAGACTGACAAGGAAGCTGTTTGTATTCGGCATGAAACCGTTTGTTGACCTACATAATTCAATTTTCAAACCAATTCTCCAAGACCAAGTGACATTACGACAATTGTTTCTCAGCAGAGCTTACGTTTTAAAAATGATTGTGGGGTGTAATTACAATTAAATGTATTCATGTTTTTACGACCGACAGCTCTTTGTACGTTGTATTATACGACCTGCACGGTTATTCGGTTCTAAGCAATATGAGTTATACATACCCTTTTTTCTAAAAAATCTTGATTATACTATTAAAAATTTTGGGTGTAAAAGTATTTTTTTTAGGCGAATATTTTTTTCACATTTTTAGATCGACGCAGCGCCAAACATTAAGTAGGGCTGCATTCTTAACTCATTTTCGCCAAAATGGCGTTTACGACATTTGTTGCCGGAAGCATCGATATGGTATTTACAATTATGTTACCGTATTTGTCTTTAAAATCATGACAGTGACAAAGGGACAAAGTGGAGACACAGGGTTCCGATGGGTACATTTTAACATACTGGACACATCTCCTTCTTTCTTATATCAATGACCACAATACAACATCCTTCTTTTTGCCAAAACATCATAGTCAGACACAACAAATTAAATAGGTAGGTACATAAATAATTATGTTTCTGTGAATCAGACATTTTCTACTCAGTATACAAATGGAATTCCCTATTGCTGAGAGAACGCCAAGAAATACAATTTTACGATTTGTTGTCATGTCGATACAGTCGCCTGATGGCGACTGTATCGACATGACAACAAATCGTAAAATTGTATTTCTTAAATTCCGAAAAAAATATACTTACACTTCTGATGAAGTGTAAGTATATTTTTTTCGGAATTTGGAAATTGTAGAAAATTATTATTTTAAAGAAAGCTTACAGACTAAGTAATAACAAACTTAAATAACATGCATGTGGATAGGAAGTTAGCTAATTACAAGCTTCCACATGTACATCTATACCTATCTAGTTAGAAGTAGAACAAATGAATAACATAAAAAAAAATATGTATTTTTGAAAATTTCCCAGAATTCCTCGTTTTCAAGCTAAACTCTCAAATTGGCAGGCCTTCATTGCTATACCATTGGGCACCTAATAGTTTAGCAAACCTTTCGATGTAACCAAATTTTTTAAAAACATCAAACGGTTAAAAGTTAAAGGAAGAAGTTTATTAATCACTAGCACTTCCCGCGCGGCTTCACCCGCGTTGGTGTCGAAAATATCCACACCATATCCAAATATCCCACGGGAACATACTACCGGGAATTCCTTCCGTATTCCTTGTCTACATTATAAAGGGAACGTCTGCGCAAAATTTCAGCTTTCTAGGTCCAAGCGTTTGGGCTGGGCGTTCATGAGTCAGTCAATCAGTCAGGACTTCTAGCTCTTTTTATTATTTATATAGATAGATTTTTTAAAATCATCTACGTACATGAACTTTGACTCTAGTTATCTCAAAATTTTACTAGAACATTAAACGTACAAATTACGGAGAACACATCTTCACTTAATCAGCTATCTAATGAGGTACAAAAGTTAAACAAATATTTAGAGGTGCCGATGAAACAGTCGATAGTGCTGCTAAAATGGTCGAGTTGCAAATTGTTGAAATATTTAAAAATCGAATAAATTAAGTGGTTTAGGTTTATGCCATCCTACTATTTTCTCCCAGCAATACATCACTCGTTAGGCACCCTGGGCCGGCCGGCAGTCTCGACATTCGTTACGTTGCGAAATCTCTCGGTAAGTCCTAATTACATGCTCTGTGGTCTGATAAATTTTAAGGAACGGGCTCGAAGATGTGTCTGTGTCATCTGTGTGTCTTTAATAAAACCGGACTATTACCATTTGCCCGTGTACGGGAGCCAGTTAGGACCACAGAGCATGTAATTAGGAGTTAACGAATGTCGTAACGACGTAACGAATGTCGAGACCGCATCGAAAAGTTTGTTAATTGGAATAGCAATGAAGGCCATTCAATATGAGAGTTTAGAGAAAAATGACATTTGGTGACGAATTCTGGGAAATTTCCAAAAAAACAAAAATTGGGGTTTCTTGAATCCCATGAATTTTCGCTTAGGCTTTATGGGGTGCTTAATTGTTGTACGTCAAATTACAAGTCATCCTGTATTTGGAATTCTTGTGCAAATGTTCATGCTTCTAGACCCAAGGTGTAGGCCATAGAAAGACTATAGAAAGTGTAGGCTGTGCGTGGTGTGTCTTTGAGTAAATTTAAAGTTTTTATTAAGGCGCAGATTCCCTGAAAACGATCAAAAAGGTGGTTTTTTAAAGCTGTGTATCTCATAAACCGTAAATAATTTTGACATGTAAAAAAAATATGATATTTTCAAGTCCTTTTCGCATACAGTGATGGAAGCCAAAACATAATTAAACATACTTTAATGCACCAAAAAAATCTTTAAACATACCTCCTAATAATCTTTAAAAGCTGTTTATCCCTTCATTAGTTCATAATTATAACTAAAAATATACCATGAAACGTCAAATTCCAAACTGCATCCAGTGATGGATTACTTTTTATTAAACAGTTAATTTCTAATTTTATACGATTTTATTTGCACTTTTACGACATAATTCGTGCGTCAAACTAGACAGCCATAACGCCATTTCACTTACACACCGAGCTAAAGCAAGCTTGGAACCAGGGCCTAAAGTGAATTTGTTGTTGTCTGTACATTGTGAATGGTTTTTACTATTCTCAGTGCATTCTTAATTTGACTATGAACCTTTGGTATTTCGCACGGCGTTTTCCTTATTAGTCAAGGACTATTGATAAATATAGCACGATGGTACTTACGTAAATCGACTTTACAAATACATTGGGACACACCCAGGACCTAACTAGTGGTGATACATACTCTCCTTATACACGTTTTCCTTACGTTGTTCTACAGAATGTGTTTTATTGTTTTTATCACAATCGCCGCCGCCGCCCGTGCCGCTCCGACGCAATTGTGTCAACGCATGCTGCCGTTAAAAACCAGTCTATGACTCTGTAAAGTAGGTGTATGTGACCCACAGTGTTAAAACCCACACCAAAGAAAGGAACTAAAAACCAATCAACCATTTTTAGGGTTCCGTACCAAAATGGTAAAAAAGGAAACCTTATGGTGTGACTCAGTCTGTCTGTCTGTCTGTCTGTCTGTCTGTCTATCTGTCACAGCTGGATATCTCAAGAACTACTAATGCTATCAACTTGAAATTTGGAACAGTTTTAGATAACGCTTACCCAACTATTTTGCAAATAAGAAAGAAGTAAAAATATTTATATTTTTTTTGTAACAGGGACTGAAAAATTTAAAAATGTTTTAAAAATTCAAAGTGAGGCTACTAGGGCATGTGGGGTATCATATGAAAGAGCGCTGCTTGCACATTCTTAACCTATTTTTTATTTTTTTTTAGGCCGCATAGTTTTCGACTTTTGAAGAAAAATGTAAAAAAAAATACCGTTCCCCCTTATCTCCGAAGTTTGCAAAGATAAAAATCTGAAATTATTCTATGTGATAGAAGTTTATGTAAAGATTACAGGAAAAATAACACGATGTCTCTAAATAGCACACTTTTTGAGAAATCGGAACGGAACCCTCGGTGCGCGAGTCCGACTCGCTCTTGACCGGTTTTTTTTCATTTTCTTATTTGCAACACAACACAAATAAGAACACATGAACCAATGGATTAGCAATTTGTTTCAAAATGATTCAAACTCCCATTGATAATGTGTTACGAGGCAAAACGGGTAAGTATGTAAAAATAGTAATAGTGTGTAGTAGTAGTGGGTAAGTATGTAGTAGGTGGCGTTCTGACTAGTTTCTGCTTACCCCCATGGGAAGAAGGCGTGACTTTATGTATGTGTGTATACCTACTTAAATAGAATAGAATACCCTCAGTTTAAACCTTGACCCCCAGACTGCGTGCGGTCATCAGGTTTATTGAAGATTAAGGGGATTTCTCGAGCTCGCTCTCGGGTTGTTCACTTATGCGTGGTCGCCGCGTTTGACCTTGGCCTACACAATATGTTTGAAGTCCAGAATTAAGGTATTACCTTCGGGATTACGGAGGTACCTACTAGCGTTTAGGTAAACCAAGTAAATTGTTACCCTACGTCTATTCTATTTATTTTTTATTTTTTGTTGTTTGCCACAACAAAAAATAAAAAAAAAAGCCGATGTCGACCATTCTGCCAATGTCAAAAGTGAATGGAAATCAAGTGTGCATTGAGAAAAAAAAAATTATGCCGTGTTATTTCATAAAACTGTCAAAGAATGACAGTTGTGATTTGAATATACTGACAATTTAAGTTGGTGGTCAAATTAATTAAGGTGATTTTCAAATTTTATTGCGTTTTTCGCAATTTGCAAGTCAGTGTCATGGTGTCATCTTGGTCAAAATATTATGATTCGCTATTGTTCTAAAATGTCATGAAATCAGATCAAAAGGGAACAAATCTAACCTAGAGTGTTATATAGATGATTCTTGTGGTAATAGTGATGTAAATAAAAATATTTGTTACTGTCGCGAATCAAATTTTGATCAAGATATAACATGAAATTGACTTGCAAATTACAAAAAACGCAAGAAAATTTGAAGTTCGCGGCCTACCACGGTGTAATCACCTTAAGGCGAAAGCTCCAGGGTAGCCCGCGAAATTAAAAATTTCTTACGTTTTTTGCAATTTGTAGGTCAGTGTGAGCTTGTATGTTGATTAAAATATGATTCGCGGCCGTAGCTAATATGGCTTTACACAATTATAATCATTAGAATCAGCAATACAACTCCATAAGTTAGCATTTATCTCAAACCTCATGATTTCATGAAATCGCTAGATTTGAGATAAATGCTAACTTATGGAGTTGTATTACTGATTCTAATGATTATAATTCTGTAAAGCCATATTAGCTACCACCGCGAATCATATTTTAATCAACATACAAGCTCACACTGACCTACAAATTGCAAAAAACTTAAGAAATTTTGAATTTCGCGGGCTACCCTGGCGCATCAACCTTAAGGCGCGGACTGACTACGATTTTAAACGTCACACAAGCGCGTAATCTATTATCACCATTGAAGCCAGCTGCTGGCTTGAAATAAGGTTGAAAATTGAAAATAATATTTGTGTTGCCGAGATGTGACTAAGCTGCGAATGTGAATTTATTTTCCCGGTTTCCTTTAGATTATTTAGAATATGCACAATAAATGAAATAATTGTCCGGTTAAAGTTTAATAATTTTTAATTTAGTTTTTTACAATTTGATGTTATGTAACTACAGGACCCCTACTTCAATACTTTTGTTTTTGGTTACTAACATAGTTTTCTAAGTATACCTACTAACATAAATATGGATCTCTGTGTCTGAAGTAAATAAATAAATAAAATAAATAAAAAAAATGCTAATTCTATTAAAATAGTAAAAAAAGAATGTCGTTATCGCTGAAAATACAGAGATGTTCGACGCCAAAGTTTATTTTTGTGGTGCAACTTCCAAAATGTTTTTTGGGAATATAAACTGTTTTTAGTATTCCATTCGGTTAAAGTTTTTCTTTAAACCCTTCTGTGTCCACTGTATTTTTTGCGTCGGATAGTTTCATTGCGTTACGTCATACCCGACAATTGAAGAAACCAATATTTGTGAATAATGAGCTGACACCGCCCCTTAACAATTAATTTCCCTGAATTTACTTACTTACCTAGTTTTTTTGCACCTATTGCAGTTCCTGTTCCTTTGTGGGGCAAAGTGGTCTTCTGTATTGTTAGTGCATTTTGGACACCCGAAACGACTATCCAAAAGCAATGCACATACATACATATTGTTTCATTCGCTAAAAGCTGCTTCTCCGACGAATTTCCTCAAAATTCTTTCAACAATTTAGTCTTGAAAGCGCACTAAATTACCATACAGACTCGCTTTATCATTGAGCTCTAATAAAATTATAGCAATAAACTCAATGCAATTTTCACAACGAAATATAAAAAGCATTCTAATAGTACCTACCTAACTTTCTAGTACAGTTCCGCATGACCCTGAATAGAGGTGCACAAGAGCCCTTGAGAGTAGATAATTTATCGATAAAATGCTCATTATCGACATTATATCTATCGCGTTCGCACACGTGACTATAGGTCAAATGCCGTCGAATTGAACTTGATTGTACTTAGACGCCGTTAACAGTAATTGTTAGTAGTAATTATAGGGTTAATGTGAGTTGAAAGTGGGACAGACTATAGTTATTCGTATGGGGTCACACTGAAGTTTTTAGAATTGGCCAGTAAGAAAAGCAGGCGATGAAAAATTTATTTAAATTTCGAATTAGGAACTCATTTCATTGAATCAGTATTCAGCGCCAACTAATTTTCTAAGCCACAATACATATAAGGACAGTAAGGAAACTACGTACAAAACGTCGAAACGGTACACTCACACAGACGCGCTTACCGACGAGGCCCCAAGCGATAGTCGCGGTGCTCCCAGTATTTTATGGGTCTCGCCGATGCGCGCGTCTGTGTGTAATGTGTGTATGCCGTTTCGTATGTTTGTTCGTTGTTTCCCTACTGTTCATATTTATCCTGTGCCGAAGTTACTTTACAGGTATTTTAGTAATTTACGTTATAAGCAAAAAATGTTGGCGATTGGTAAAACTATTTATATTGTCGGTATTTCCGCTGCTATCGTTGCCTATTGTCATTCAGTGTCGTGTGCGCATTCCCATAATACATGTTCCAACGTTTTTAATAGCTGGGCACTCGGCCACTCCACCGCGTCAAATGTACAGTGGGCTGCATGAATTGGGTACCTCAGTTGTATTAAAATTTTAAAACAACGTGGGTATCCAATTGATGTAGCCCACTGTAAATCCAAAATTTGACCCTGAGTGTCGATTATTCAACCCATATGTTGGCGCGACGTCAATCCACGGATTTTCTGTCCGCAACGTAATCCATAGCCTCATGCCGTTTGGCGTCGCGCCATTTGTCCGTGAGTGCGAAAAAAGTGGGCCAATTTAATCCAAATGGACTGATTGTGATTTGTGAGTGCCCAGCTCAGCAGTGCGAACGGTAAATCCGTGGATTGACGTCGCGCCAAAATGTAGATGAAGATTCTACACTCACGGTCAAATTCTGGATGTAAATGGCGCGATGGACTGACCGTGATTGGGTAGCTTTACACCGCGTACACATGGCTACATATCAAGATACAGTAGTAGGTACCCAACTGATATGGCTTACCGACGTACCTGCGCAGAAGATGAATTTTCAAAGCGCGGGAAATGCTATTGACCAATCGGCACGCTCCACGCACCGCGCTTCTTTTTTCCTGCACCGCTATTGGTCGGCAGCTGCCGCCGAGTTAGCTCGCGCCGCGAGGCATGTTAGTCAGCCGCCATACTTGCGAGTGAGACGGAACTAACAGCAGCAGCGTATTATGAATCTTATAGTAGTGATCTAAGGTTGATTGTAAGTTTTAACATTCTTTCGTTAATCTTCGGAGCCATACTTTCTTTTCTGTGCGAACGAAGATTCACGACGTGACTTATCAGTTGGGTACTAGTGTACTTATACTATAAAGCAGAAAGTACCTATAAGCCTAATTTATGTTTAAACACAAAGTAAGCTTACTACAATTTTAAACTCCATCTAGACAGGTATTTACAAAGCCAAGACGTCTAATACCGATGCGGTGGCGAAAATAAAGTAAAATCAACATGGTGAGGACGTTTAAAAGCATTTCTTAAACAAACACATCAAAAGCTCGTGTCTGCTTTAATAACAGAGTCAACGACCTCTACTTGAGGAGCGAGTGTACTGTCGGCGAAAATTAATTGTTTAGCAAAATGACAGCCTACATCAATTTGCCGTTTTACAGCCATTTCATTGTTATTTTTATATAATACTAGCTGACCCGTCAGGCCGCCAGACGTTCTCCTTTAACCCCTAGAGTGTCGACTGCACCCCATGTGTGCATAAGGAAAAACCCTTTATATAATCTGTATATAAGCTTATATCGTATATATATAAACGTAAAAACCGGCCAAGTGCGTGTCGGACCACGCACAGTGAGGGTTCCGTAGTTGAAAAGAATTTATCCCAAAGACAAACTTAACATTGTGTTGAAAAACATGTTTTCCCATATATAGATATACGTCACCGACAATTCTCCAACTGCATATTTAAGTTTGTATTCGCAAAAAACTATTCTTAAATATAACATCACGCCTTATTTCACCGAAGGGTTGGGCAGAGGTGTACAACCACATTTTGCCAGAAAAAAAACCACAAACTATTTTTTATGTGATAAAGTACAAATAATAAATTTTCGGACTTTTTCCTTTACTTGCGAGTATCAAAATATGTCGCATTAAATGGCCGTATTTTTTTTATTGCGTTGACTTAGAAGCTCGATTTTTTTACAACTTCAAGAGACCATAGGTTTACGTATTTAATATTAATTTCAACTCGATACCTCCACGAGCTCCTGAGAAAAGGGTCTTGACAGACAGAAAGACAGACGGACAACGAAGTGATCCTATAAGGGTTCCGTTTTTTCCTTTTGAAGTACAGAACCCTAAAAAACATCATCCGATGGTAAAAAAAAACATCATCAATAGTTGTGAACCATGGGGTTCGCTACTAACCCCCCTCACCCCCCCGGGTTTCCGGTTTATAAATTAGCACATAAAAAACACTTGAGGGGTTAATTGGGTTGTGGAGGTCAGATAGGCAGTCGGTCCATGTAAAATACCAGTACTCAGCTGCATCCGGTTACACTGGAAGCCGACCCCAGCATAGTTGGGAAAAGGCAGGCAGATTGATTTAAATACTTAGAAAGAAAGAATAACATTTATTTAGCAACGGTACCTGAAACGCAAGAGACTTGTCCTTCTGATCGTCATAGTCACTAAAGTACCTAGCGAGGTTCTTAGTGGTGCTTAAAGTGCAAGCTGCCGGCTTACACAACTTAGACATGTATTGTGTTCAGCGTGGTGGCGTGGCGCTCAAAGGAAGTGAATAAAGCCGACTTGAACATCTTAACAAGGTATCTTAAACTGTAGCAATCTGCGCTTGAAGGTAAAGACATATATAGGATGGTGTTCAGAAACGGTGCCTTTTGTTAGACACTATATTTTCTTTTGTCAGTATACTTGCACCTAGGTCTGGCTCTTTCGTGACCTCTCAATTGATACTTTAATTAATCACTAGCTTTTGCCAGCGGCTTCGCCCGCGTGAATGTCGAAAAATATCCCACGGGAACATACTACCGGCAATTCCTTCCTTATTCCTTGTCTATATTATAAAGGAAACCTCTGTGCAAAATTTCAGCTTTCTAGGTCCAAGAGTTTGGGCTGGGCGTTGATGAGTCAGTGTCCAATCAGCACCCTAATTGCAAAACACATTAGTGATCGGAGTTGGTTTCATTTTGAAACAAATTGCTAATCTATTGCTTCATAAGTTCGAAAAATTTTTCTGCTCGACAACGTAAATAACGCAATGAATGTTGTTGAACTGTCAAAATGAAACCAACTCCGATTGATAATGTGTTACGCAATTAGGGTGCTGGACTTCTCTTTTCATTTATATAGATTATGTTAAATTCTTACGCAATCACTCATTAAAGAGAATTAGATAGATAGATAGAATACTCTTCATTATGCACACCATAAAAAAATAATTAATTATATTAATTTATATATTATAATTATATTAATTAGTGACATATTCATCCATTTAGAGAAGGTTTCAACTTTAAATCTCAACACTTTTTCCAACAAATATTTCTCAATACAGTTCCTCGAAAACTGGTTCATATCGCACTACGATTAGGTTCACAATGCAATGTATGTCGCACGATTGGTTCAATGGCTCTATTCACAAGTTCACAACTCTCTATTCGGAGGTGAATGTTTTTTTTTAATCTCGGCAAAGAGGTATGGGTCTTTACGGCATCCATATTTTTTGAATATTTAATAGTATATTATGCAATTAGTGAATAAAGGACGGATTTAAAGCGAGGGCCATAGATGAATCACGAGCTAGTGAAGGATTCTAACGACTGAATCACGACCGTAGGGAGTGATTCATGATGATTGAATCACGAGCGTAGCGAGTGATTCAAGTGTTAGAATCCTGAGCGACGCGAGTGATTCATGGCCCTCGATATAAATCCGTTTTATTCAAGAGTTGCATACTATACTTTATACCATGACTACGAGAAAAAGAAAAATTTAAGTGAAAATAGACATATAATGAAGAAAAAGGAAAGTTAAATTGGCTTTGATGTAAACCAGCCGTGATTTTTTGGGTAGCAAGTTTTCCACTATATCGGCCGTCCTCTCTTTCATAAACTCAGGTGTTAACACATCTTCATCACTAGAATGCATTTTTAATCGATTAGAACAACACTAAACAAACACAAAATTAAAGATTAAAGTAACACTAAACTTTGTGTTCGTACAACTAACAGTATTCAAAATAGCGCCAATTTATTATGGACAGCAAAGAACACATAACAGTTTTTATTCTAATGCTAAACTCCTTGTCGAAAATGTCGACCAATCAAATTGAATTTAGAACACATCAATATAGGTCGAATACACAGATTACACTTACACTAGATACGGCAAGCCATCCGACCAAGCGTGCCCTGCATGTACGACTGTTCGTACTAAAAAAAGTCTGTTAGCTCAGTGACGCTTAGCGATTGAAACAATTTTGTCTACTTTGAGCACATCACTAAATGGCTGGGGTGAAGTTATCATAGGTATAAAAAAGATGAAACGTTCGGTTTTCATACTATCTAATAACATGCCGTATCTAGCCTAGGTATTCTAAATCAGTGGTCGAATACATTGGTGTGTTCCATTTTCAAACATCAAAACAGTGAGTAAAAGTGCTTTTTATTCACTGTTTTCAGTGAATAAAATAAGCTTTTTAGAGGGGGAATGGTATAAATAATGTTTATAAATAGAATATCATAAAAAACTATGATTATTACAATAAAAATAACGTTTATGAACAAATTAACATTTTATTTGTGTTCTAAACTCGAAAATATTTGAATTTTCAATTTTTCATATTAGGCTGTTTATCGGCTTTATACCTTTGCTTCTCCTTCAACCTGGCGAAAGCAAAGCGCGTAAAAAAAAAGAAAATTTAAATCATAGTTTCCTAATCATTCATGACAAAAATATTTTCCGTTATTTTATTTTATTTCTTCAAAAGTGTATTGAAAAACGTCGTTTGATACTCGTGGACATTTGTTATTGCAGTTCTCGGCTTAAAAACAACCTCGCCTACGGCTCGGGTATTAATTCCGCCTCGAATGCAATAACAAACGTTCTCCACTTGTATCAAAATGTACTATTTCAATACACTTCCTCGAAAACTGGAACATATCGCACTACGATTAGGTTCACAATGCAATGTTTTTCCAAACGTCTTCCAACACGTGTACGGGAATAAAATTGCCACAGATAACTTCTATCTATACTTATTCCAAATTGGTTATTTATATTAGCAATTTGCTTCAAAATGATTCAGATTCCGATTGATAGTGTATTACGCAATTAAGGTGCTGATCTATTTGTTTACAATTTCATCGGATACATTTGGAACAGACCATGGTACTCTCATTAATACATTCAAAGTTGATGTACCTATCCAGTGCTTATTTATTGCAAAGAGGAGGTTTAATGAATAATGCACATCATTAACATGAAATTGATTAACTTCTGCAATTGATGGCCGCAATAACGTCACTGCCCGAGAATGATTCCGCAACGATTCGCGTCACGAGTTTTGTAATTAATTACTTACCATTCAGCTGAGTTAAAATTTTAGTTCAAATTTAGAATACACTTTTGAATGGCAGTAATTTTCAGTGGCAAATAGTCAAATGTAAATGACATTTTTGTTATATTAGTTTTAGGCCTAATTTTTCAATAGACTTATATCTGAAGAGTTTCCGTTTCCGGTGTGCTTACCGAACAGACGTACCTGATTTTGCTCCGTAGAAAACCAAAGAAATATTGTGCACAAAGTGATTTCCTGCCGTGTATTGAAGTGTTATTCTACTGCTGTAAAGATAAGGAAGATAAATACCGCAACAAATCATACAAAACGATGCATCCGTGAGTTCCATGATCCAAATTGAACTCGAAATTATTCTAACCTCACTTATTGTGTAACGGAATATTACGTTTGTTTACAAATCGTTTGACAGCTGACCGAATGAAAGTGAACGACATCATCTGGTAACAACCGCCATCTTCGAAACCTTAGACAAAGGAGAACAATTGTTACCAACCTAATAAAACATATTGCACAGATACAGTGTTGCCAAATAAAAACAAGTGTTGCCTGATAAAAACTAGTGTTGCCAAACAAAACCCAGGGTAACCAAGGGGGAAAAAAAAATGGAAAGAAGTCAAATGGAAAACTTATTCGAGAAACTTAAAACCGAGATGGAAAAACAAACCACTACAATAACAAACTCGGTTACAAAAAATATCCTTGAAATAATTGATGAGAGACTAGAACCATTGAAGAAAGAAAACATTATGTTAAGGGAAGAAATAGTAGAACTTCAAAACAAAATTAAGAGCTTTGAGACTGAAAAGAAAAGGAATAATTTGATAATCTTTGGAGTAGAAGAAACAAAAGAAACACTACCCATAGAAATAGTCAGATCTATCTTTAAGGAAAAAATGATGATTAATGTCGACAAACATGAAATAATTAAAGCACATAGATTAGGAATGAAGAAAGATAAAGTAAGACCGATTTTAGTCAGTTTCACTACTAACTGGAGAAAAGTTGAGGTTTTGAAGAATAAGAGGTCACTACCTAAAGGAATTAGCATAAGCGAAGATTTCAGCAAAGAAACACTAGATAAAAGGAAGGAATTGATGCCTAAACTACAGGAAGAAAGGAAAAAAGGTCATATCGCTTACCTTAGAGAAGATAAACTCATTGTAAAAGAAATAAATGAACAAAACCGAGACAAAAGGAAAAGACAATATTTTAATTCACCGACTGACAAAACGGCTGACGATACAAGAAGCAATGCCTCCAAAAAACCTAACATTAGAAATGCTTTTGAGGAAATGTACAGAGCAAGATCACAGTCACTCACTGAAATAAAACAAAACTAGGAATTAGCGCACTTCGGTGTCAGAACATCTGATACAAACGATAAAATAGCAACAACATACAACAAAAACAGTTCCCCAACCCGGCCGGTCACCGTGGGGACTCATGACCGCCACCCCCCTGGAAATAAACAATCATCCCTAGCAATCGCGAACAACACTGCGAATATTAAAATAGGTAAAAAAATCTACATTTCTACACTCAATACTCTTTCACTTAGAACAGATGAAAAACTGCAGGAACTACAAATCGCTTTGGAAAACATTAAATGGGATATATTGGGACTGAGTGAAGTACGCAGAATAGGAAACAACATAGAGGAGTATAAAGACTTCATCTTCTTTTACAAAGGCGAAACTAAAGGACAGTTTGGGATAGGTTTTTTAATCAAGAAACATCTTAAGAAATATATTGAAGAAATAACAGGCATATCCGAGAGAATTGCTGTTCTAAACATAAACTTACCGGGTTACAAGAACAAATGGACAATCATACAAATATACGCCCCAACAGAGATGGCAAAAAAGCAAGACAAAGATATATTCTACAACGAACTAGCAAAAACTTTACAAAACACACACAAAAACGTTATAGTCATGGGTGACTTCAACGGAAAAATAGGAACACAGAAACCTAATGAGGATAGAGTCATTGGCAAGTTTGGTATAGGTAACCGAAATAACAATGGGCAGAGAATGATAGATCTAGCACTAGAGAATAACCTTCGTTATATGAACAGTTTCTTTAAAAAGAATCCAAAACACAAATGGACGTGGTCTTCCCCTGACAACAAGTACAAAAATGAAATAGACTACATAGCAACAAACTACCCGAAACCATTCCATGACGTGAGCGTAATCAACTGCTTAAACTTCAATACTAACCATAGAATGGTGAGAGCAACATTGCAGGTTAAAGATCCTCCTAAAACCAGATCACAATTTAAAGGAACGCCAAAGAACCTTCAAATAAACTTTAGCAAGCCTTCTCAAGAGTCCAGTCAAGTCACAAGCGATATACAATATTTGTACGATTCATTCCTGGATAAGGCTTTCTCAAAAGGAAAACAGAAACAAACAGAGGGAAAGAATATTAGCAAAACATCAACAATGCTCTTTCAACTAAGGAAAAACTTGTTTAAACGGAAAAAAGACAAAGGTGTAAGAGCAGAAATAACTAAAATTAGCAAAGAAATAAGTCACAACCTTAAAAAGGAAAGAAATATAAAAAGAATACAAAGCATAAACGACCACATAGCAAAAACAGGAGGCATCAGAAAAGCCCTAAAAGAACTAGGCAATAAAACAGACTGGATCCCTTGCATAAAAAACAAATTGAAAAGAATTGAAACCGCTAGAAAATCCATCATGTCAGCAGCTACCGATTACTACAAAAACCTATACTCTATCCAACACAAAGAAGAAGAAATTAGTTTAGACAGCAACAACGATGACATCCCGCCAATTTTAAAATCTGAAATAGAATTTGCAATTCATACACAAAAAGATGGCAAAGCGCCGGGTCCTGATTACGTAACTAACGAAGCTCTTAAAGCAATCACAAATGTAAACCTACAAGAGATGTGGTACCTTTTCAATCAAATTTTAACCACCGAAAGTATTCCTGCCCAATGGACCAAGTCTGTAATAGTACTTATACACAAAAAAGGTGACAAGAATGAAATCGGAAACTACAGACCTATAAGTTTAATGTCGAATTTGTACAAAGTGTTTTCAAAAATTATCCTGAATAGAATAACAGTAAAACTAGACGAACAGCAACCAGTGGAACAGGCAGGTTTCAGAGCAGGATTTTCAACGACAGACCACATGCATACAATTAAACAACTAATAGAAAAAGCACAAGAATATAACAAATCTATATATCTAGCATTTGTAGACTATAGTAAAGCCTTTGATTCATTAGACCACAATAGCATTTGGAAAGCTTTAAAACACCAAGGGATAGAACAGAAGTATATCCGAATCATTAAAAATATTTACACAAATTCTACAGCGCAGATAAAACTTGAAACTTTAGGGGAAGAATTTCCAATTCATAAAGGAGTCAGACAAGGAGACCCTTTATCCCCGAAGATCTTCTCGGCAGTCTTGGAAGAGGTATTTAGAAGCATGGACTGGCAAAAATACGGCATCAATATTAATGGAAGATTACTAAACCACCTACGGTTTGCAGATGACTTAGTCTTAATTTCCGATAACCATCTCACACTAGAAAAGATGTTACAAGAGCTTGCAGAAGGAAGCATTAAAGTGGGACTCTCAATGAACAAGGAGAAAACAAAACTTATGACAAACAGCATTGCAAAGACCATCAGGATACACGGAGAAAGTATAGAGTATGTGAACTCGTATATCTACCTTGGACAACTGATTTCGTTCACCAGGCAAATGGAACAAGAATTAGAAAGACGCATAACCAGCACATGGAATAGGTACTGGTCACTCAAAGAGGTTATGAAAAATGCCCAATATCCTATATCCTCCAAAAGAAAACTTTTTAATACATGCATTCTGCCATGCCTAACTTACGGCTGTCAAACATGGGCATTGACACAAAAGACGCTGCAGAAAATTACGTCTTGCCAAAGAGGCATGGAACGCAGCATACTCAACTTTAAGAGAATAGACAAAAAGAGAGCTAAGGATCTGAGGAAAATTACTAAATTGAAAGATGCTACCTTCCACACAAAAAGACTTAAATGGAGATGGGCTGGTCATATGTTCCGCGATAAGAGCAACAAGTGGTCTAAAGCTGTAACGGAATGGCAAATTAGAGATGGCTCAAAAAGAAGTAGAGGAAGACAACGTAAACGCTGGGACGACGACATAGTTAAAACAGCTGGTGCCTTATGGGCTAGAGACGCACAAGACCGTGACAAATGGAAGAGCCTGGGGGAGGCCTATGCGTCAAAGGACGCGCTGAGTAACGAAGACACCGAAGTGCTATAGTTAGGTTTTTATTTAAATTATTTTATATTGTAATTAGTCTTAGTTACCAGTAAATAAAGGCTTTAAAAAAAAAAAAAAAAAAAAAAAAAAAAAAAAAAAAAAAAAAAAAAAAAAAAAAAAAAAAAAAAAATATCTGAAGAGTAAATATGACAGTTTGACATATTTTCTATACAAAAGCTGTCAAACCGCCATATTTATTCCATATATAAAAGTTATCTCACGATTGAAAAAATTAGTTGCATATTGCGCCGCGTGCCAAGATATTATTGGTAGGTACTAAGCAGTGTTGGGCGTTAATCAATTAATATTTTAATCATCGTAGTAATTGATTGAAAAATTAAATTAATTGCAGTTAATCTGTTAGTTGCTTAGTACAATTAATTAATTTAAATTAACTTATGTTAATTGCTGATACAATTAAAAAAAATCAATGAATATATTTAATTTTTGGCGGAAACAATTAAAATTTACAATTAATAATCATGTTTCTCTAACTACACCTACCTGTCTGTCCTACGAGGGAGGAAAACAAAGGACTAGGACCTTAGGTCCTTTGTTTTTGTCTTTCGTCTTTCTTTTCGAAAACCACACGTCCTGTCCGACGAGGGAGAAAACAAAGGACCAGGACCTTAGGTTCTCTATTTTCGTCTTTCTTCTTTCTTTTCGAAAACCGCACGACCTGTCCGGCGAGGGACGAAAACAAAGGACCAGGAACTTAGGTCCTTTGTTTTCGTCTTTCTTTTCGAAAACCACCCGTCCTGTCCGACGAGGGACGAAAACAAAGGACCAGGACCTTAGGTCCTCTATTTTCGTCTTTTCGTCTTTCTTTTCGAAAACCGCCCGACCTTTCCGACGAGGGACGAAAACAAAGGACCAGGACCTTAGGTCCTCTGTTTTCGTCTTTCTTTTCAAAAACCGCCCGACTTGTCCTACGAGGGAGGAAAACAAAGGACCAGGACCTTAGGTCCTTTGTTTTCGTCTTTCTTTTCGAAAACCACCCGTCCTGTCCGACGAGGGACGAAAACAAAGGACCAGGACCTTAGGTCCTCTATTTTCGTCTTTTCGTCTTTCTTTTCGAAAACCGCCCGACCTTTCCGACGAGGGACGAAAACAAAGGACCAGGACCTTAGGTCCTCTGTTTTCGTCATTCTTTTCAAAAACCGCCCGACTTGTCCTACGAGGGAGGAAAACAAAGGACCAGGACTTTAGGTCCTCTGTTTTCGTCTTTCTTTTTGAAAACTGCCCATTATTTCAATAGAAAGTCGCTAAAACAAAGGACTTTAGTTCAAAAACAAAGGACGACAATAAAGGTCTTATGTTTTCGTTCCTCGTCGTCATAGCTGTCGGACAGGACGAGCGGTTTTAGAAAAGAAAGATAAAGAAACGAAAACAAGGGACCAAGGTCCTGGTCCTTTGTTTTCGTCCCTCGTCGTCGTCGTCGTCAGACAGGACAGGCGGTTTTCGAAAAGGAGGAAATAAATGACCTAAGGTCCTGGTGCTTTGTTTTCATCCCTCATCGATCAGGACGGGCGGTTTTCGAAAAGAAAGACGAAAAGACGAAAACAGAGGACCTAAGGCCCACGAAGAACGATTTAGCGCGGCCTGGAACTTCTTTGCAAGATCATCAGTCAACCTTGTGATAGTCCTGCTGGTGCCACTCCTCCATCTTATATTATTTCTATTTACATTGTTATATTTGAACTAAAGTTTAATTGCAGGAACAATTAACAATTAACAATTGATTAATTGTTAATTGAAAAACTAACAGTTAACAATTAATTAATTGTTAATTGATATTTCACAATTAACCATTAATCAATTGTTAATTGATATTTCACAATTAACAATTAATCAATTGTTAATTGTACCTTGCAATTAAATTCTGCCCAAAACTGGTACTAAGTAATAATTTCATTGCTATTATATTTAGACGGGTCTGAAAAACGAGTAACAATGTTTCATTGCATGCACTTAATTATGACAAAATAACTAGACGTGGAAATGGCCAATGGAGTCAGGCCAAGGCAGACCAAAAATACCCGGGACGTCTCAAAGTACATTGGGCTAATATCATCATCAACGTTACGGGAAGGGCCTGGACTAGAGACATACATTAGGGTGAAGATGCTGACTATGAGATACCATTTTATATTTTTGACTATAAAAAACAGTTTCCGTAGTTGGAGCTCCACTATAGTATAGTTAAAATCTCGCTGCAGACTTGGTCATAAATCATAATCGGAGTAGGGATGTGCGCTAGTTGCGCGCGCTCAAGGCCATTATCGATAACAGATGATGACGATGACTCAGACGAAGAATTTTAATTTTCTATTTTTAGTTTTATATATACGTTCTTTTGTTTATATATTTAATATGCTTTGTAGTGAATTTGGTAATAAAATAAAAAAAATGTGTATTTATTTCTATCACCCATTTATAAATATATAAAACTATCGATATCACTCATCGACTGCAGTAATGCACAGGACTACGTGTGGGCGTGGCCTGCCCATAAGGCCCGTGAGTGGGAAAGAGCGAAACACTCGAATGATTTATGACCGAGTCTGCAGCGAGATTTTAACTATACTATAGCTACAATATCGACGAGTGAATTTAATATAGTTCAACAAAATAATTACTATTTAGTCCTATAAACAAGGGGCATCGACGCGAAAACGGTTACCATGCACGTATTCAGTACCTACATCATTCTGAGCCCCCTACATAGAAATTTTTCATCGGTTATTGAAACAAAAATCTGCAGTTTCCTACAATAGTGTAAAACAAAGAAAAAAAAACCGGGCAAGAGCGAGTCAGACTCGCGTACCGTTCCGTTCCGATTTCTGAAAAAGTGTGCTATTTAGAGACATCGTTTTATTTTTCCTGTAATCTTTACATAAACTTCTATCACATAGAATATTTTCAGATTTTTCTCTTTGCAAACTTCGGAGATAAGGGGGGGGGGACGGTATTTTTTTTACATTTTTCATCAAAAGTCGAAAACTATGCGGCCTAAAAAAATTTAAAAAAAAATTGAGAATTTGCAAGCAGCGCTCTTTCATATGATACCCCACATGCCCTAGTAGCCCCACTTTGAACTTTTAAGACCCCCTTTCAGTCCCTGTTACAAAAAAAATATAAATATTTTTACATCTTTCTTAATTGCAAAATAGTTGGGTAAACGTCATCTAAAACTGTTCCAAATTTCAAGTTGATAGCATTAGTAGTTCTTGAGATATCCAGCTGTGACAGACAGACAGACAGACAGACTGAGTCACACCAAAGGGTTCCTTTTTTACCATTTTGGTACGGAGCCCTAAAAACAATTTAAACAACCTACACGCTCAAAATGTATGGAAGAGCAGGTTTGTTTTTCAATAACCGATGAAAAATTTATATATGGGGGGGGCTCAGAATGATGTACTGAATACGTGGTAACCGTTTTCGCGTCAATGTCACTTCCACAACGTATAAAGTTATATTAGACAAATCGGAAAAAAGTTATGAGATACTAGCGAGTTCCTAATCTAAGATAGTATCTCATGTTAGGTTCCTTCGAGCTTGAGGTTCAAACAAATAAAAACTGACGTAGGTACGTAACAACATAAATGATAATAATATCTTACCATAGGTATTAGTCCTAGTTCTATTCGCAGAACAAGTAAACAGTTTGATCAATGCTCATTCTTTTACCTATAAATAATAGTGGGGAGTCCCAATCTTGTTTTCTATCTGCATGTTTGTTCTAACTACGGCCAAAACAACTCCTTTGTTTGTTGAATTTAAACTTTTACTATTTTCATGTACATAGTCATTCTTCTATGAGTTATGCAGGGTTTTTTTATATAAAAGAAAGAAGAGAAAGAAAGAAAAACGTTTATATAAAACCAAATTAAAAAAAAAAAACAATATGAAAATAATGTTTTAACAACAATAGTGTGTCAATATCAAACAAGAATCAAATTTTCGAGTTCGCTTCTCTCGCTCCATATTCTTCTCATCTATGTATACATATATGGTCAAGTATCTCCTATTTATGTATATATGGTCAAAAGAAAACCTTAATTACCTTTCCGAGGCGGGTGCTACAATTTTCGAGCTGGCTACGCTCGCTCTTGAGCCCTGCATTATTCTAATTCTCAAACTTTTCTGTACAACTTAATAAAATATCTCCTATTTCTGTAAGAATGTTGAAAAGACAACCTAATTTTAACCATCCGAGGCGGCGTAATAAAATTTTCGAGCTCGCTTCGCTCGCTCCTGCATCCTCCTTCACAAACTTTTCTGCGTTAGAAATAGCGGTTGGTGTATAGGTAAGACATAATCTTGAAAAAATTCTGTGCGTGCGAACCAATGCGCTTCTCGACTGACACACTGTACCAAGAGACTGGTGTTCTGCGTGTGCGCCAATTATACATTCTGGCAGTGGCCCTGAAGTACCACAAAACTGCCCATAGCGCGTTAACATACACCAGCGTGCGCTCTCTAAGAAATGCAAATAAGCCCAAATGGCTTAAACCTAAAGTTAGACTGTTCTTCGGCAACAAATGCTTTCGTTATATGGTGCCATTTATTTACACTAAGCTCAACAATGAAATGAACATACTGGAGTTGACTAAGAATAAATGTAAATATCATCTTTTCAAATTTCTGGCACATATGGACTATGAAAGCACGGAGAATTTCATTAACTCATGAGCACAACACACACACATTCATCACACTAATACATATAAAGGTCGATTTGGACCAAATGAGCGAATGCTTTTTCTGTTCCCACAAGTTTTCCGGATTCTTTTTGTTGGTGTAGGTACTCATACCCACAGAAATGTTAGGGATACAGGAATGAGATTGCTGTCACCCTTCCTCTGGTTTCTGTCTTCATTTGGTTCAAACCCACCTTAACTCACTCATTCATCACACACCTACACCACACATGTATAAAAATTACAATAGAATACATTAGACACGTTTCATTTTGTCAATTACTTATTATGTTTGTATGAATACCTATCGACCGATTATGTACCTTATCTTGTAAGACGAAGGAGACTAGTCTCCACGACACAGGGAATCCTAGTGTGGAGGCTAGTGTTATGAGAATATTGAATGCCTTGCACAATAAAGTTTTTTTTTTTTTTTTTTTTTTAATCTCTGGAACTACCCTACCAGTCGGACTTTAAAAAATCTTTTTGCATTAATGATAGCTCAAATCTTATAGAAGGCATATTTAACATCACTCTAGGACCCTTAGGTGCCGAGCAAAAAGAAAAAAAGTCTGAAAGAACGCTAAATGAAAACGAAGTAATAGCGCGGGTAGGTAATGCGATGCGACGGGGTAGGTCGAGCAAAAAAGAAATTTCACGCGGACGAAGTCGCGGGCAGAAGCTAGTTTAGTATATTTGATCTAAGATTACGAAGATTTCTAAGAACTTTGGTTGAAAGTTGATCTTTATGCTTCTGAGACATGAAAAATCACCAAGTTAACGAGTTTTTACTCTAGATTACTTACGCCTTTAGCGTTGTTCCTACCAATAGGTAACAGTCGTGACCCAGAAAGTACCTGTGTCCCTGTGACATTCGGGGCGTGACTGGCAAAGTACTGTGTAAATCCTGAGGACAAGCTTTGTCATTTTACCATGTAAGCCCATTGCTGCAGCATAAGGTTTTGGTTGGTATTATGGCAAGTGAGCTCATTGATGGCCTTAATGAGGTTTTGAGTTCGTATGGCAACTATGGTAAGTGAGCTCATTGATGGCCTTATGAGGTTTTGAGTTTGTATGGCAATTACGGCAAGGGAGCTCATTAATGGCCTTAAAGAGGTTTTGAGTTCGTCTGACCTATATGTGTTACATACAGTACAGAGCGAGTAGGTGGTCGTTATCAAGGTGTATTTTGATCTTACCTAAACTAGTAGGTATTAAGAAGCAGTTCATGTCTTATTAGCATTCGATCGAGTAAACTCATTCGTCCAGGAAATAGCAGCAAACATCAGTTACTGCTGTCACATCTAACATTTAGATGCTCACTCTTTGTTTTTGATGTGCAGGTTCTGATGAAGAGGAAAATGGCTCCGGTAGTTGCTGAGGCCTGCGAGGACGCCGGCACGTCAGGAGAGGCCTTGTTAGCTGCATCCCCGACCTACACCCTCCGGCCAGCCCGGAGCATGTGATCGAGTCCATATATGAAGACGATGTGCAGCGGGACCACGGGCTCAATCCCTTCATACACCGGGCGGCGCGCACTTTACTATTCCCCATAATTTTGCAGCCATCATTTTGTAACTTATTTTACTTTCATTAAAAAGACTTCCATTGTTAAACTTCTTGAAATTCTTTCATTAAATTCCTAAAAATACAACATCCTGACATCAACGGTCGGGCAGTAGCCCACCAGACACAACACCCGTCTGGTCGGAGGATCCTCCCTTTTCTATGGAGGGTGAGTGGACTTTACACCCTGTTCCTCATGCCTCTATAGGTTCAATGTCACTTGCTCGTTATAAAACGATAAGCCAAGGTTTATGTGATAGTGACAGTTATACATGGTGTAAGTGTAAACATCGGCAATCTTTTAAGGGGTCATTGTACTCATCATTATGAACTTTTACTATGGGACCAGAGGGGCAATTATTCTCGTATTTTAACAACGTTCGCAATGTCATCTCAGTCTCAAATTGTCAAAAATTGAATAGCTTTTACCTACATTTTTGACATTTGATTTTCGCTAGCATGAGATTAAACTGGAATTTGAACGTTTTTAGGTAGGTACGAGAATTCGCCTTCAGACCTGAAACCGCGAAAAAAAAAATCTGCTGTTCAGTACATTTATGTTCGCATAATTCGACAAAATGTAGGGAACAGCTGATTTTTTTTTTGTGCGATTTCAGGTTTGGTCCCATAGTAAAAGTTGTTCATAATGATTATCAACGAGAGTACTCGTTCAGCGACTCATGCTTGGCTGGCCATGTTCGTCGAAGGACCGATGGCCGTTGGAGGAGACGAGTCATGGAGCCGCGTATCGGCAAGCATAGTGTGGGACGCCTCCCAGCTAGATGGACCGACGACCTTAAGAAGGGGACTGGGACAGACTGGATGCAGATGGGACAGGGTGTTGTGGCTCAGCCTGGGAGAGGCCTATGTCTAGCAGTGGACTGCAATTAACTGAATAATTAAATTACGAGTTCGACCATACTATATTTTAAAAACCGCAAAAAGTTGTGTTATCATAAATGCATAATTAGTATTTCTTTAAAAGCTTCATCTGCGTATTGATATCATCTATCGTATCTGCCTACTTGATAAATTCACAACCAATTTTTCACGATGATTACCTGAAACAAACAACACGCAATCAATTAGTGACCAGCCGGCTCAATAACATTATACATTTTTCCAATTGTTTTGGGAGTCCCAAAACAATTAAATTGGTTATAAATACATGGGGGTGTAAGGCACCTGTCCCACCGACGCCAACTAGGAAGCGATTAGTTAAAAACGATTTTCTCACTCAACAAACATATACAAAGGATTGTATGACCCGTGTATATAAGTAAAAGAGGTTCATATATAGGATGTGATTCTAATCACCGTTAACCTCACAACAACAATGAACAACTTTTACTATGAGACTCAACCTGAAGTCAGGAAAAAAATCTGCTGTTCCCTACGTTTTGACGAGTTTAATGCGAACATAAATGTAGAGAACAGCTGTTTTTCTTTTTGCGATTTCAGGTTTGGTCCCATAGTAAAAGTTGTTCATAATGATTATCAAAGAGAGTACTCGTTCAGCGACCCATGCTTGGCGGACAGAACACTCCCTGAGGGAGTCACACTTGGTATAGTCAGTGTCAATAAAATCGGCACGAACAGACTGTTCAAAATGATCTAAACAACTATGAAAATGAAATATTAACTCAATGACACAATTAATGTTTCAGAATGAAGACCGTACGCAGTACAAGCGGCTGCAGATCAAGCTATACATTTCCAGTATAATAAGCTGATCTCGCATTGTATAGGATTTCTTTACAATGAGAGCTCAGTGTAAACTGGAAATGTATAGCTTGATGTGTAGCCGTGTGTACACGACAACTGTCATTCTGACAAAGAACTTTATCCAATTGAGATAAAGTTTAATTTTCTTAATTGTTGAGATCATTTTGAACAGTCTGTTCATACCATATTTTTGGCGCTGACTGTAAATACACATAGCAGCGACTAATCGCTTGTCGCCGTCTCGCACTGGCTGCTCGTCAGTCGCCAACTCGTTTTCTTCTCGCTTCTCGTTAATTGCCGGCGGTGGGACCGGTGCCTTTATATTTTCAAATTTTAAACATGTGTATAAAAGCTCGGGTGTGTAAACATTGTCAGAGGTTCATTAACTCTCTCGATAAAGACAAACATTCTCAGCGCACGTACCCGTATCAGAGCGTATAACCGCTGTAGCTGAAAATGAGCTTTTTATTTTTTGAGTAGGTATAGTAAACCGTCGTGGTATCAGTTTGTAAACGTATTAATGATTGCTGTATGTTGATATTTCATTACATCGTGCTATGTCCTTTTTTAGGGTTCCGTACTCGAAGGGTGACAAACGGAATCCTATTACTAAGCCTCCGCTGTCCGTCTGTTTGAGTGTCAGCGGGCTGTATTGGCTAATATTTTTTAAAATTTTTATTTAAAAAAAAAATGCAATTAAACAAAATGGGCCAAGAGTATGTCGGACCACGCATAATTGAGGGTTCCGTAGTTGAAAAGAATTTATTCCAAAAACAAACTTAACATCCAATTTTTTTTTGTGTGATAGAATTACAAATTAACAATTTTCGGACTTTTTCCTTCACCTTATGCTGTAAGACCTTGCTTCTTGCCAAATTTCATGATTCTAGGACAACGGGAAGTACCTCATAGATTTTGATTTATTTGCGAGTATCATAATATGTCGCATAAATGGCTTATTTTTTTAATGCGTTGACTTAGAAGCTTGATTTTTTAAGAGCTCCAAGGGAGTATAGACCTACGTATTTGATATTAATTTTAACTTGATACCTTCACGCGTTCCTGAGAAAAAGGGTCTTGACAGACAGACAGACAGACAGACAGAGGAACAACGAAGTGAATAAAAGGGTTCCGTTTTTTCCTATTGATGTACGGAACCTTAAAAGCATACTTTGTTTAAGACATATATTATAGCTCAATATGGTCTAAATAGTATTCCACTATTAATGCTTTGCACGTTTAATAAATTATTATCCCTTTTTTGGGATTTTTTGGGTGTGGATCTTTTCTACTTGCTTTCTATGCCAATGGGGTTTAAGAGGTCTCCTAGAGGGTTAAGAGGACTCCTAGAAGATCCGAATTAATGATGAGACTAAAAAATAACCACAAACAAAAAGTAAGGCACAGAGGCACATCGAAAGTTGTATGTGTGTAAGAGTGTAGAATAGTGAAGTATTTGTAATAGGTGTTATATAGATATTAGGTTTGTATAAACGACTATAGGATATTCTCCTATAGTACGTCGAAGAGTAAACCAGACCCCAACTTGTAAGTGACCACGAATGGTTTTAAGAACACTCACAAGCGAAGAATACTTACGTTTACCCAGTTTTTGTCAAAAAATTATAATATCCTTGCGGACCGATTTTGTTGTGATCAGGAGTGAGCTCTTAAAGCAGGGAAGAAGTTGAATGGTTCCAGTGTTAGAGAGAGACGGAGCTATATACGACCTATAGCACCATCTATTTTTCTCAACGGATCCATGATGTCTTTTTTCACGTCATAGCCGTACTGTACCACGTACTATACCTTAGATCATGGGTAGGCTACTACGCCTACACAATTAGATTCTATTCACATTAAACCGTAAATCCAAATCATCTTAAGAAAGTATAAATAGTTCTGAAAAGCATGATACACTGCTTCCAATTAATTTTCTCAGAAAAAGTGGTTCAAGAGAGAGTTATAGCTTTTCATTCGTATTCGAAGCACGTTTAGAAAAGAACTGCAGATAGTTGTATTCAGGGCACCAGCTCCGCAAAAGCGTTTGAACTAACAAACATATCTGTTTTATATAAAACTTTTTCAGTGTATGGATTGTGTGCAGTTTGCAAACGTAGTGGCTGACTATGAAAAAGATGTAAGTATTGCAAAAGTAATAAGAAAAATGTCACGACAAAACCACAAAGTATTTTCTAGTCCATGCCTTTTTCTCATATTTTCTAGAAGAATTCTTACAAAAAGTACGTTTACCGTGTACCGTCTGTTTGAGACAGGGAAATACTTCGGAAAATTGCCAGGACTAAATCCTGATTCCCTGAAAAGAGGTATTTGTTTGTATGTAGGGGGTCATCTCTGGAACTGCCAGTTGGATTTCTTCTTTTTTTTTGCATTGATAGCCCAATTCTTGAGGAAGGTTATAGGCTATTTAACATCACGCTATGACTCTTAGGAGCCGAGCAAAAAGAAAAAAGCGGTAAAGAAAAAAGCGGTAGCGATGGGCGATGCGATTTTACGCGGTGAGCAAGAAATTTCACGCTGACGAAGTGGCGGGCAGAAGCTAGTGTTTAAAAAAAAATTTTTACAAAAAAAAAAAACAACCGACTCCCAAAAAAACACTACAAAGTGAAAAATAACTTTAATTTCGGAAGTCGGTGTCTTTGGTTTTTTATTTAGGTACACTCTGCAATAGAGATAAGTAACCAGTTTTGTAGTGTGCGTGACACTACCAAACTATATCGCTACTGTTACAACGATTCATTACGTACAGCACACAATGCCCTCACGCACACATCGCCTTCATAGAGTGAGTGCACTAACGTCTTCTCAACTATAGTATAACATAATTTCGCATCGAAAACTTAAGCGTTCGTAGCCCAACGAATAAGGCATCATACTTCTGAATACTACTGTGTGAGTTCAAATCTCTGAAGTGATGATTCTTTTTGCGATTTATTATTTTAAGCTAAAGCAATTAGAAAAATTTTTGGTAAGAAAATGTTTTATTTATTTAAAATTGCTTAAATAAATAAAACCATTTTTTAATAAACATCTTTATTTAAAAAAAAAGAACATCACAAGTAAACATGTTTTATTATAAATACTTACAACAATATGTTTAGAACATAATATTACATCTTTTTATACCATTATATACGTATAAAACAATGGGCGGAGTGAATAAACATGTCACATAGATAACAAATATAATCTGATCCAGTAACAATAACATCACTCACACACTCCTACCTACACAGTACCGCCGACTTAATTTATTATGGCTAAATATGCTGTGAAAGTATTAAGTATTTCGTTTATCTATTATATAATAAAGGCGCTTTTCATGTCTGTCTGTGTGGCCGCATTGTTCTTCTAAACTACGCCACAGATTTTGATGCGGTTTTCACTATCATGATAAATATTTAACTTATATAGAAACCTTCATGTTTTGCCAAGTCGTAAAAACCGTGCCGGGTCGCTAGTTCAGCTAAGAATTTACATTTTAGGTAATGCATAATATCATACTAATAAAAAATAAAAAATAATATAATAAATAAAAATTAATAATGACACTAATTATTTACTTTATTCAAAATGTCATTTTTAATTTTTTTCTAAAAAGTATTAAACAGTATTATTATACTTTTTAAAGAATATAAATCCTTTGTTTAATTACCATACATGCAATTTACATTTTTAAATATTTTAGAAAAAAAATTAAATCTTTTCAAAATTGTATTTTATTATTATCTCCTAATCATTTACAAACATATTCATTATATTTTTGAATATTTTATTACAAAACACAGATAAAAAACTATTAATAATAAAATTACTGGGCGGGATCACGGTGACATAATAAATTAATACGTTCTTATTAAAAATAATTTCACTCACCGATAGCATTGGGTGCCTTGCGATTTCACTAATAGAAATAATGTTTTGCTCATGCAAAACAATAATCTGAGCTTTTTGAAATATTGTTAAATGATGCATGGTCTAAATTAACCAATATATCCCAATCACAAACTTCAAGTGTAAAAGAAAGAGTATATGTGTAGTTGGCAATGCAGACTGACTACATAAGTTCACAATTAAAGGCAGGAATATATTTTTAAAGCGGGTAGTTAGCTTCTAAACTGGGAAATAATTTTAAGTAGGCGCTAGGCGAGAAACTTGTGGTAGATTCTCAAACTGGTCAGAATATCGCTTTATTCAGTTAGTATATTAATTTCAAATTACAAAATCTCAAAAATAATATTCTAGTAAACTCGTGGCTCGAACTCAGATCATTCTGTCACTGTAGGTTGAATGCTTATCTGTTGCGCCTCGAGAGCAACTATTCTACTTTGCGAAATCATGTTACACTATCATTTAGAAGACGTTAGCGCACTCACTCTATGAATGGGATGTGTGCGTGGCTGTCATTGTGAGCAGTAAGTACAGTAGCTAGTATAGTTTTGTAGTGTGCGTGTCTGGTTACTTAACTCCTTTGGCCTGTGTACTTTCGTTTTTTTTTGCCACCGACTTCCGAAATTAAAGTTATTTTTCACTTTGTAGTGTTTTTTTGGGAGTCGGTTTTTTTTTTTGTAAAAAAAAAATATTTTTCACTTTTTAGTGGTGCCTACCCCACACAAATCTGAACACCATTCTGCAAAATAAATTAGAGCACCATCCACATAGACTAAATTGGAAAAATACGTATTAAATTATTGAAGCTAACTCAAAAGCCACTCATCAGAACTTGAAGATATTTTTATGCGACCATCTCAGGAGTATACCATTTCAAATAAAAACTTTGCAAAAAGCAAATACGTCGCGCTAAGTCGTGTCAGAAGTTTGGTAGGCGTAGTTTTAGTTGAAAAAGATAACGAGGCTACGTAATCTGCCTTCTGACAATCCAGGCCAAAAATAACATACAACTCAAGTACCTAGCGCAATTTGAATCATTTATAGCCAGAGTGCACATCATGACGATTCCAATAAGCCCAAACACGGCAAGGATACATTGTTTTATTACTGAGTTCCGATGCCTACCTTCCGGCTTCTTCATCAGATCGGTTCAATGGTACCAATTTCATCAGAACCATTTATTTAAAGCTTCGTCATAGTCGCTTAACTATTAATCGAGATATCTTATCGCCACCCGTGAAATACTCATCATCGTTGAGGAGTTCCCGAGGCTTTCTGTGGTCTTCTTCATCAGTTCCACTTCACCAGATGATACTTTCTGAATGCAAACGCCTGATTTGTTGATGAAAATACCAAAATAGGTATATGTATGCCTATAATATTTGAGGAGTTTTCTCGATTCCTCATGGATCCCATCATCAGAACTGGATTTTGATAAAAATGGGACCAATCTGGAAGATCCCTTTCAAATAAAAAAGAATTTTCGGTTCATAAATGACGGAGTACTGAGGTAACAAACATACAAAAAAAAAAAAACATACAACCGAATTGAGAACCTCCTCCTTTTTTTGAAGTCGGTTAAAAAGAGGAACTTAGGTTAGTTTGTATGTAGGGGGTAATCTTCGGAACAACTGATCCGATTCCGAAAATTCTTCCGGATATTATTATATAAGTACTAGCTGCACCCCGTGTTTTCACCCGCATAGACCGGGATAAAATTTAGCCTATATGTTAATCCAAGGAATAAGCTATCTACATACCAAATTTCATCTAAATCGGTTCAGCCGTTTGAGCGTGAAGGCCTAACAAACATATAAACACATATACCTACACACACTCACAAACTTTCGCCTTTAAAATATTAGTGACATTTTATGTTAAAACAAGAAATTTCACGCCGACAAAGTCGCAGGCATCTGCTAGTCTAAATTAATATTAATATTATAAAGAGAAAAGATTTTTTTTCTTAGTATATATTTGTTTGTAATGGATAAACTCAAATAATAATTAAAAGATTTTAAAATTTCTGTTACCTTACAAAGCTACATTATAAGCTAGTAACGGGCTGTATTTTATCGATTTCCACGCAAAGGAAGTCGCGAGCAGAAGCTAGTATTCAATATTCACATTCCTCACAACTCATTGTATTCACCATAGCAACCACAGTTTTCATCAATATAATATTTGAATGTATGTTAGTACTTATTACAGACAGCAAAAGAGATATCTAAGCAGGACACACTAACACATTAAGTATTAGTATTGCTTCATGTTAAATTTTATACTGGATGACTTTTTTTACCGTCTCGAAAAAAATTGGGTATGTTAGGTGAACAGAGTAGAAGCCTATTGCATACCTAGTTTTTTTTTTTAATAGCTTAGACAGAAAAAAATATCTAAGTACTAATAAATGCTACAAATTCGATGTAAACTTTTCATTTTTGTACCATAAAAACAGAAATTTTGAAAAAAATTTATAAATCGTTTAAAAATATCGCTGCATATGATTTGAATTTTTGATTTTTTTTATTTTTTTTTTTGATAAAAAAAAAAAGTTAGGTATGCCATAGGCTTCTACTCCGTTCACCTGATATAGCCAATTTTTTTCGAGACGGTAAAAAAAGTCATCCGGTATATATTACTTACTTTGTTAAAAATTGTAACAAAGTAACACAAAATTGTATATTGTCACGAAATTGAACATGACGCAATACACATATAATATGTTAGTATGTAAATATGCCTAGATATCTCTTTTGCTCTCTGTACCTACAAACACTATAGGCCCCTCAGACATAGGTAGAGTTAATTGCCAAATGTATCATGTACTATTCACCTCTGCCTACCCCCTTAGAGGAAAAACGGCCATGATATTATGTTACGTTAAATTATTCTTTCACAAAGACTGACTGTTCCACAACGGAACGATTTACACGACTTATTTATTTATTTTGCGTAAAAGTACTCGTATTAAGCAAGCATTTTTCGTGAAAGTAATTTATGAAGTGTTGTATTTGTTGTCTATTTTTCACGCGTCGGCGCTTGGTTGGGTTTTGAACAAATATTGTTTTGTTTATTCTGAAAATATTTATTACATGAAAATAACGGACCGAGATATTTTTGACTTCTGAATAAGTAAATAAAGTTGCTCGTTTTATGAAAGTTTATGATGTCATCTTAGAGAAAAGTATTTTTCAATACACTTCCTCGAAAACCGGTTCGTATCGCACTACGATTAGGTTCACAATACAATACGCGTGCGATTTTTTATTTTCCAACACGTGTGCGGGAATAAAAATTGCCACAGATAACTTATACCTATACTTAGTCCAAATTGCATCAATGCCTCTGTTCACAACTCTCTATTCGGAGGTGAATGTTTTTTTAATCTCGGCAAATAGATAATTATGTTTGTTTAAATGGAGTCTGGATTTGTACCCGGTTGATGGCAATAGGCACAACCCCCCTTAATGGGTCTGGCGGAATGTGGGTGTACTATAGGTGCATCTCTGCACTTCGGACAATACTGGCGTCAAGTAACCTAAGTATTATGTGTTTTATGTTCAAATCACTAAAATTCATAGTACGATTAAAAATACATTAAAATACCCGTCACGAGAAGCTATAAATTATGTAAACAAACATCTTTTACTAAGTAAACATTTTATACTGCGAGATAATAATAAATTGACCATATTCAATCGACATGAAATATAGACGGGTTATATGAAAGTAACAACCTATTTAATTTAGTCGGATCATATTTTAACGACGCAAAGCGCTATCGTTTGTGTTTCTTGGTACCGGAAGGCGTCCGTCGCAGGGATTGTAAACTATCGGGACGCCATTTGAAATAAACGCGTCATTCGAGTTTCGAATGCGTTTTGTTGGTCCAAATGTTGTGAACTCCTGAACACTTGTTTACAAAATTTATAGCTTCTCATGACGGTTACTTTAGAAGAAGTGTAGTAGTGCGAAGGACTTAAGGCGAGTATAGCTGCTAACCGGCAGCTACACCATCGAAAAATTAATAAGTCAGGAGATATGGAACATTATGGAGGAGCTCGTGGCTAAGTAATAACAGCCGCAAGGGTCGATTCGTCATCACGGCGTCCTCACCTTCCGCCTGACGCAGGTCCTCACCGGACACGGTTGTTTCGGGAGGTTCCTGTTTCGCATAAGGCGGGAGGAAACGCCCGGGTGTTATCATTGTGTGGATCGCCCGGAGGACACGGTGGAGCATACAGTGGAGGTCTGCCCGGCTTGGGCAGAGCACCGCCGTGTTCTCACGGAGGCGATCGGCGGCGGCGATCTCTCGCGTCCGAGCCTGGTCCAGGCCATGGTGCGGAGCGAGAGTGCATGGGAGGCCGTCACCTCCTTCTGCGAAGCAGTGATGCTCGCGAAGGAGGAGGCGGAACGCGTGAGGGAGAGGCAGCCTCACGCCCTCAGTCGCCGCAGGAGACGCCCTGGGCGGCGGGAATCGCGGGGCGATTTCCGGCCACCGTAGGCGCGGGCCTGCGGACGGTGAGCAGCGGGTAGCTCGCCGTCCGGTAAGGACCAGGCCCGAGTCGACGGCGCGTTGTGTTCCACGCGCGCCTCAAAGAGATGTCAGCAAGTGACGGGGTCCAATAGGGCCGACGCCGCTGGGGTCGCGGATTGTCCGAAGGGGTTACCGCGGCCCTGGCATAGGCAACTGAAGGAACACGGGTGGGTTTTAGTCAGTAAAAGTCTGACACGCCCTTCCGCTCCACCCAGAGCGGGAGAAGTTATTTGATGATTTCCCACCCTCAAAAAAAAAAAAAAAAAAAAAGGGTCGATTCGTCAGGTTAAGCTACGCTTGCCGGGGTTGGTCAGTGGATGGGTGACCATCTTTACATAACGAGATTCCTCCGTGCCTCGGAAAGCACGTTAAGCCGTTGGTCCCGGCTGATATTCGTGAATCTTTGACAGTCGTTACGGGTCGTCAGAAACCCGAAAGTCTGACAACCAGTCTTACCAAGGGGTATCGTATTACCCAGTAACTGGGTTGTGGAGGTCAGATAGGCAGTCGCTCCATGTAAAATACTGGTATTCAGCTGCATCCGGGTAGACTGGAAGCCGACCCCAACATAGTTGGGAAAAGGCTAGGCAGATTGATTGAGATATGGAACATTTTGAAATTTCCTATGTACTTACACATTTTTAGTAAGTTAAAGGAGAATTTTTTTATAAAAAAAATCAATACTAAACCTCCTACAACGGTACAATATCTGACTAAAAATGTGTGCATAGGTTTCAAATATCTCCTTATCTCCTGACTTATTTTTTTTTTCTCAATTGTGGCACTGTTAGCTGCTAAACTCGCCTTAACATTCATTGGAACTGGAAACGTCTATACTTTGATAACATTCCTACCGGAAAGAGTTTTCACAAGAGAATGAACATCAATCTAGGTAGTCATCCTCACTGCATCTCTGCTCATGTAACCTTTTCACTGAAAGAAAAGAAGATTGATAGATATTCCTCATAATCAAGTAAACCTCGACCAGACTACATAAAAACCGCAAGTAGAGATTGATTACGTTTCAAAAAGGAAAGAACCTAAGGAAAGAACATAATCAAAAATATTCACTGTACTTGAGTTGTGGTGGTGAATAAATGATTTGAGCGATCCTTTATTTTGTATCCCAGTCGGATCACTGTTTATAAAATTGTACATGGAGTAAGTAATAAGAATGGAGTGTTAAAACTGAAGGATGAAAGCTTTCTAGGCAAGTTTCTTCAAAAGTGACTGTAGTGATGTATAATAATATAGTAACTAGCTTTTGCCCGCGGTTTTGCCCGCGTGGAGGTTGAAAAATATCCCACGGGAACGTCCTACCGGGAAATCCTTCCTTGCTCATTGTCTACATTATAATCATAATCATAATCCATTTATTTGCCTGAAATATGGTGGGTACATAAGATGTTAAATTAAATTATAGCACAGGACATATTTCACCCTCATTGCATGCAAAAATATAGTTAATGTACAACAATTATTTGAATAAAATTACAATTAAGTATTAGAACTATTTCAATTATTACAATTTATAAGAAAATTTGAATTACAATTATTACAATCATTTAAATTACAATTATTAGAATTACAGTGATTTCAATTACTTAAATTATCAAAATTATTACTAAAGACAAAGTCACAAGAAATAAGAGGAAGAACCAGTATCTTAGTGGACACCAAATCGACATGTGCTTTTATTCAAAAAGTCTTTAACAGTGTAGAAGCTCTCCTGGATTAACCATTTTCGTAAGGCACAACAGAACCTTTTATAAGGCAGATCAGTCATTCCTTTGGGCAAAGAGTTACATATTAGAGGTGCCATATAGGCACAGTTCTTTCTGAACAGTTCTAGCTTAGGCACAGGCATTTTTAACGGCAGGTGTCTAATTTTACGTTTAAATGTATTGTCGTTGAAAGTAAAAAGATGACTGTGGTATTTAACAAATTTAGCTACTTCATATATGTATATGCAGGGAACAGTTAGAAGATTCTTAGATTTAAAGATTGGTTTACATGATTCCGACCAATTCATGCCGTACAGTGCCCGAATGCATTTTTTCTGTGCTATGAACACTCTCGTGATGTCACAGGAATTTAAAGGAAACCTCTGTGCAAAATTTCAGCTTTCTAGGTTCAAGGGTTTGGGCTGGGCATTGATGAGTCTGTCAGTCAGTCAGCCAGTAAGTCAGTCAGTCAGTCAGGACTTGTCCTTTTAATTAAGAATATAGATTATAGATACAAAATTTTCTAAAGAAAGCTGTAGGCATTGTGTTAATGCCGTTCGCCATTTGCCGTTCTCTCAAAATATTACGTAGTTTTGAGACACATGTTAAAGCTACATTTTTTTTGCTAGGATACTGCATCACTAGCACTGATGCTTATAATATAGTTTAGGTACAGACAACAGCACATCAGGTTATACCAACCTGTCAAAAACTCCAAATGATTTTAAACCTTAAAATGTTGATGGTTATGATCAAAATCGAATGAGAAAATTTGACAGTTTGTAGAAACTTACCTGCTGCTGTGTTTACTTTAAAGGCAGCCGATGATCCTGCAACACCGAAGCTTTGAGCGTCGAACTCGAGAATTTTTAAACGACTTCAAAACAAGGAGGAGGTTCTCAGTTCGTCGGAATCTTATTTTATTTATTTTTTTATGTACGAGTATGTTCCCCGATCACTCAACGACGGCTGAACTGATTTGGAAAATTCTTTGTATTGTAACTTAGATAAATTACAAATCGACCCACTAAAAATGTAAAAATAAAAAACTCTTTTACAAAAAAAAAAAGCAACCGACTTCCTAGAAAACACTAGAAAATTAAAAATAACTTTAAGTTTAGAAGTCGGTGGCAAAAAACTAAAATACAGTTCGAAATTAAAGTTATTTCTTGCTTTGTAGACTTTTTTTGGAAGTCGGTTGTTTTTTTTTTAATTTTTTTTTTGTAAACACAAAAATTTGTAAGTCGGTATTTAAAAAAATACATAGAATAAATTAAGCATTCAGCCTTTTTTTTTTTTTTTTTAGGATGGTTAATCATCAAATAACTTCTCCCGCTCTGGGTGGAACGGAAGGGCGTGTCAGACTTTTACTGACTAAAACCCACCCGTGTTCCTTCAGTTGCCTATGCCGGGGCCACGGTATCTTATTTAACTACCCGCGACCCCAGCGGCAACGGCATTCAGCCTGCGGCGTTGTTCTTGCAACGTATAAATGCTCTGCCTACACAAGCCGATAGCGGCTGCCAAATCATGAACTCTCCATTCCTTCTTATTCCATGTACCATTAGTAATGTAAATAGGACCGGGTTGCTGGGTGGACTTGATTTGTTCCTCTCCGTATTCACTAGGTGTGCTTTACTGCCTCGTTCGTGGCGATTTCTTTTAATTAAACCTATTTGATGAAGGTTTGGAGGTGAGGTAGAGGTTTCAACGTGCATGAGTGTGTAAGTGTATATTTGTGTGTTAGGGAGATAGTAGATACTAACCCGTAAACATGATGATTAAATCTCGGGATTTAAGAAATTGCGAATTATTTATTGCACTTTGAATACATTCGTAACAAATTTTATGTATTTATAATAAATAATTCGCAATTTCTTAAATCCCGAGATGTAATCGTCATATTTATGATTCCAGGATTTTATAGGAGGTATTATCCACTCTTGTTACTTCCTTCCTCGAAGTTTAGGTATTTATACTCTACCTATTCCGACCTCTGATCATCATTTTCTTGCCCCTATCCCAATTTCTTGCATACTTCGTTATGTCTTTATCTCTGTAGACTCTCCCTTTCTAGCCATAATTTTACTATCATCTTTCAGACAGTCCATCCATCGTTTTTTTGGTCGTCTCTCATAAATAGCCCCCACATTCATATTGAAAACTTAAGTAGGTACCTACAGTCCGCGAGGTCTAGGCTGAGCTTTGCATTTGTGTGAGTGCACATAGATAGTGTAGATGTGACGTCCGGCATAGAGCGCGACGCGTTCTTTGTTTGGTTTAAAACCGGTTTATACTGCTTTTTAGCAATCGGCTTTTGTTCTTTTAGTACGAGAGGCCATGATTAAAACCATGTCGCATCGTTATTAAACGTAAAACGATAAGACGATTGAAGATTTTGTCTTACGTAAAACGATAAGACAAAAATTTTGGTCATGGGCTCTCGTACCATTTTGGTGATCACTCACACAAATGCAAAGCTCATTTTAGGCCTCGCGGACTGTAGGTACACGAGTACCTTTTTAATATTTTATCAAGAATAAATGGACACCTAAGAGGAGCTCGTGGCTAAGTAATAACAGCCGCACGGGTCGATCCGTCAGGTTAAGCTACGCTTGCTGGGGTTGATCAGTGGATGGGTGACCATCTTTACATACCGAGATTCCTCCGTGCCTCGGAAAGCACGTTAAGCCGTTGGTCCCGGCTGTTATTCGTGGATCTTTTACAGTCGTTACGGGTCGTCAGAAGCCCGAAAGTCTGACAACCAGTCTTACCAAGGGGTATCGTATTACCCAGTAACTAGGTTGGTCAGATAGGCAGTCGCTCCATGTAAAATACTGGTATTCAGCTGCATCCGGTTAGACTGGAAGCCGACCCCAACATAGTTGGGAAAAGGCTAGGCAGATTGTTTGAAATGAACATCTTAGCAATACATAGTGGGAGCTCCATGGTCTATTTAGAAACATAAAAATAGCTGCACAAATATTTGTTCGCGCGGTGCCGCGTGCCGCGTCGAACTAAAGTGATATCCAATATGAGTCAATTGAACCTACCTGTGACGCACACCTTCCTATATTAGAACCATTGGAAGATTTATTTCCTTGGAATATGTACCTATACCTTTATAGTTGCTTTGTCTGCTGGCTTTAATGGCACAAGTCATGGGTGAACTTGCCATAGATTTAAGGAAAATTAACGTTAGTCCTTCTATTTTTGAATGTTTTTTTAATGGCCTTAGGGATAGGGACTAACTACATGGGTACCCCAGTTGTATTAAAATTTTAATATAACTGGGGTACCCAATTGATGCAGCCTACTATACATAGAAAAAAACAGTTTGTATGGAATGACGCGGAAAGCTGAAAGGATGTGTACGCATCTCCATACAAAACTGTTTTTTTTTTTTTCTATTGACAAAAGCTGAATTGAGCTGAATAATTGTAGTTAGTCCCCGAGTTTCTCGAACGAAAATTATATTATATCGCAAAATTAATGTGACAAGCAAATTGTCAAGCGCGCGTAAACTGCTGCGATTGGCTGTTGATAATTCATTCAACTAATCACAGTATGGTATTTTCTGTTTGAGGAACGAGCTCATAGTGTCCTAAGTCAAAAAAAAAAAACAAAATCGGTCAACTAATAACGGAGCAACCTATAGTCCGGCTGTCATCGTCGAGAGAATATACGTTCGTGACACCTGTCAGTCGCACAATTTCTACTAACCTAACCTACAGTCTGATTTTTAATTCGACAGCTTTAATTTTTTGACACTTCAGATATCCTAAACCTTTTCTGACTGTCCTTTTTATGTGCATTCAATGCACACTAACTAAAATATTAATTTTATATGGCTGAATGGAAAAAAGAGTAAGGGAACATATTTTTTAAATTTTATATTTATTAAGGTATCATTATAACTAATATCATCACAGTTGTCTGTCTGTAGTTACAAGAAGCGAAGATTTTACAAACAAAAAGAAATTCCTAAAAAAGGTTTGTAACCTATGGATTAGTTAGTGGACAGGGATTCCTGTGAAAGAAAAATAATTACCTTACTAATTATTGTAACTTCAATAATTTAATAATAAAAAATCTGATTACCATTTCAAAATTATCAGTCAATTTTTAAGTTTTAGTTTTTCTAATTGAAACCTTAAATTCAAGAAAGGTTTTTTTTTAATTCGCTTAAATGCGTTCCGTTTTTAGTAGGACCATTTTATTATTGGCAACACTTCTGAAATGTCACAATTCCGTCGAATTAGAAATCGAACGGCCATCTTGAAAATCTCTTTACTACAGGTAAAGAGATTTTCAAGATGGCCGTTATGATCGCTTTCCTAGGAAACCCTAGCTTTAGGGTGATGTTGCTTTATGAAATGATTTCTATAGAGTGTTATGTTGTTATGCAACCAGTTGACAGTATCTTTTTTTAGGGTTCCGTATCAAAAGGGTGCCAACGGAACACTATTACTAAGACTCCACTATCATAGGGTCGTCCATCAGCTGTCATATGGTTGTATCTTTTGAACTGTAATAGGTAGACACTTTAAATTTTCACGGAGTGTGTCACCGCTATAGCAACAAATAATAACTAGAAGTTCTGCGGAACAGTAGACCTCGCTAGCACAAACTTTTTTGCAACACTGAATGTATTTAAAACGGGAAAATTAAAATTTTTTGTTTTCATCAGAACTACAGCAAATTTTTATGAGACCAAGTTAGTAACTACCTACCTTTCAAATAAAAAAACCGGTCAAGAGCGAGTCAGACTCGCGCACCGAGGGTTCCCATCCGATTTCTGAAAAACTGTGCTATTTAGAGACATCGTTTTATTTTTCCTGTAATCTTCACATAAACTTCTACCACATAGAATAGTTTCAAATTTTTCTTTATGCAAACTTCGGAGATAAGGGGGTGGGGGACGGTATTTTTTATCATCAAAAGCCGAAAACTATGCGGTCTAAAAAAAAGAAAAAAAATGTGTTTGAGAATGTGCAAACAGCGTTCTTTCATATGATACCCCACATGTCGTCCCACTTCGAATTTTTAAGAACCCCTTTCAGGCCCTATTGCAAAAAAAACTTATATTTATATTTCTCTCTTATTTGCAAAATAGTTGGGCAAACGTCATCTAAAACTGTTCCAAATTTCAAGTTGATAGCATTAGTAGTTCATGAGATATCCAGCTGTTACAGACAGACAGGCAGACTGAGTCACACCATAAGGGTTCCTTTTTACCATTTTGGTACGGAACCCTAAAAAAGAACTACTGAAATCAGATCTCAAAGGCGGAGATATCCAGTAGCCCCGTTTTTGCCCCTTTTTGGAGGTAGTAGCCCTCTAATCAAAAATCCCCGACGACAAAAAACATCTATAAAGTAGTAAAACCTGTCTAAGTAACCAGTTTTGTCAAGTGTAGTCAAATTTTGCCAGACTTGAAGCAAAGACGCTTCGCTCGCTACTCTCATACAGTCAGTAAAATATAGTTCAATATTAAAGGCGGTCCGGTCCCCATACAAGAAACATGTTTTTGTTTACTAAAAAAAAAACTAAGTTAAATATTGTACGCAGAACCCTTAGTGTGCGAGTCCGACTCGCACTTGGCCGCTTTTTTCAACCTTGGCTATTATGTACAGTCGAGTTCATTAATATATTGGCCCTTGCAGGCTTCAAAAATATATGAACGTTAAAAAAGTTCATAATATTGTGACAACTATAAGCATCATTAAATTGTGATCAAGATTTAGATTCATTAATATGTGACTGCTTTTGCTCTTTCGACTTTTCCTTTGGCTGTATACATGTTACTGAGAAAAAGCAGTCACATATTAATGAATCTAAATCTTGACCACAATTTAATGATGCTTATAGTTGTCACAATATTATGAACGTTTTTGACTTTCATATATTTTTGAATAAATAAATAAATAAAAATAAATAAATATCCTTGGACATTTCACACAACGCCATCTAGTCCCAAGCTAAGCAACCTAATGCTTGTGTTATGGTAACGAGATTTTTTTTTGTAAATACATATATATTATAGATAGAAAAACACCCAGACTCGAAACAAATACTTGTAGGTCGTACAAATATTTGTTCCGTGCGGGAATAGAACCCGCGACATGCTGCGCAGCAGTCAATCGCTCAACCACTGCGCCAACCGTGTCGTCAAAATCCTGAAAGGGCCAATATATTAATGAACTCGACTGTACCTACGAAAATTCAAAGACTACAAAAATTCAAAGACTACAAAAATTCAAAGACTACAATGTATTCCACCCACACATCTTTCACTTAGGCTCAGAACCCCCAATAGCTCTATAACTTCGAACAAACTCCCACAAAGTAGGTACTGAAAGTAATGGATACGTACTTGAATTACTTGAACCGTATTTCAGCACATTCACAGTCACTAAGTTCCAAGTGCGGCATTCTGTTAATTTCCCTCGAGAACTGTGAATATGTAAATCTTCAACATTTGCTGGCTTTCAAGGAATTACTGTTTTTTGTGGTTGATTGATTATAAATAGGTTACAGCTGTTATCAATTTTTATGTACAGACGCCAGCACATCAAGCTATAACCATCTGTCAAATTTCTTTATGTTATTATTATTTTTTTCTTTATTTTATTTATTTTTTCTTTCTTTTCCGGTCAAGATAGACGTGCAAGGTTACTAAAATTCGCATAGAGCTGAAAATTTGTACGAATGTTCGGAACTCCATTATTTAAAATGAAATGTGAAAAGTCCCCATCGATCCGACATTTGCAAAAAAAACTATTCAAGCTCAAAGTTCGCAAATATGGATTTTTTTTGTGTTTTTCAGCCAAACGGTAAGATTTATCAAAGAAATAGATATGACTAAAATTGTAGATCATGCAACAACAACATCTAACGCTAAAGGGTCAGCGCACACCAAGAGCAGAGCAGAGCATTTTCTGAGACTATTGAAAAAAATAATCTTATGACAATTCCATACATTGCAAAATTAAATCGTCCAAACTTGATGCCCGGCTACGCTCAAGCATGCTCGAGCATGCTTGGCGCGTATTAAATTTTGCAATGTATGGAATTGTCATAAGATTAATTTTTCAATAGTCTTTATGTCATAAAAGTTACGTATCCCTAATCAAATTCGATTCTTATCTGATATAGAAAAAGTTGATTATTCTGTTTCTTCAATTAAATAAAAAATTTTTTGGTATTCCAAGAGCGCACGTGGTTTATGTTTTTAACCGACTTCCAAAAGGAGGAGGTTCTCAATTCGTCGGAACCTTTTTTTTTTTTTTTTTTATGTATGTTCCCCGATTACTCGAAAATGGCTAGACCGATTTGGATTTTTCTTTTTTTGTTCGAAAGGGTATACGTCCCAAGTGGTCCCATGATCATCAAGTCAGGATCTGATGATGGGATCCCATGGAAATCGAGGGAAACCCTCAAATTTTATAGGCACACCTATATCGATTTCAGTATTTTTTATAGTAACTCGTGCATTTGCTCTTGGAAAGTACCATTCGGTGAGCTGGAACTGATGATGAAGACCACAGAGGGCCATCGGAAATACTCAATTATATCTAAGTATATAACAGGTTGCGATTCGATTACTTTAATATGGTTTATGCTCGTCAAAATAATGGTAATGGTGACTTCACCATGAGTTCCATTTCTCCTGGTTCTTACTAGGAGAACTCCTCAAAAATTAACGGTCCTGCATCGGGAAAAGCAACATTTTGTAAAACGTGATGCGCAGCTGACATTGGGTTATTGTAACTTAGATAAATTACCAACTGAACCACTAAAAAGTGAAAAATAAAAACTTTTTTACAAAAACAAAAACCGACTTCCAAAAAAAACACTACAAAGTGAAAAATAACTTTAATTTCGGAAGTCGGTGGCAAAAAACTAAAATACAGATCCAAAGACACCGACTTCCGAAATTAAAGTTATTTTTCACTTTGTAGTGTTTTTTTTGGAAGTCGGTTTTTGTTTTTGTAAAAAAGTTTTTATTTATTAACAGAACTTAATAGTTTACCTGGTTTAATACTAACTTTGTTAAGTGAATAACGTCATAATGTACATGTAAGTACGTCACAAAATTGGTTTATTGACATAGTTTACAGCTGATTCATTTTCGTATCATCAACAAATAGGTGAGTTAAGAAGGTCCACTCTATTTTCCTAAGTTCAATACGAACACAAGATTGCTGAAAGTTTTAATGACCGTCTCTGATAGATGTGTAAAAAGTAAAAAACCGGTCAAGAGCGAGTCGGACTCGCGCACCGAGGGTTCCGTTCCGATTTCTGAAAAAGTGTGCTACTTAGAGACATAGTTTTATTTTTCCTGTAATCTTTACATAAACTTCTATCACATAGAATAATTTCAGATTTTTCTCTATGCAAACTTCGGAGATAAGGGGGGGGAACGGTATTTTTTTTACATTTTTCTTCAAAAGTCGAAAACTTTGCGGCCTAAAAAAAATAAAAAAAGTGTTTGAAAATGTGAAAACAGCGTTCTTTCATATGATACCCCACATGCCCTAGTAGCCCCACTTTGAATTTTTAAGACCCCCTTTCAGTCCCTGTTGCAAAAAAAATATAAATTTTTTATTTCTTTCTTATTTGCAAAATAGTTGGGTAAACGTCATCTAAAACTGTTCCAAATTTCAAGTTGATAGCATTCGTAGTTCTTGAGATATCCAGCTGTGACAGACAGACAGACAGACTGACTTAGTCATACCATAAGGGTTCCTTTTTTACCATTTTGGTACGGAACCCTAAAAAGTGTAATGAGTCTCAAAACCCTGTTGGTTAAATTCCGCAATCAGTAACTAAAGGCAATTAGTAACACGTCATTCATGTATTTAGTTAGAAGGTTTCAACTTTATACCTCAGCAAATGTTTCAACAATTATTGAATAAATAACAAAATTTAATTGTAATTGAAAAATTATTGACTAAAATTTAATTTATAAAATTAACCTCAATTTATTGTCAAATTAAAAACAAATTCTAAGTGATTTTAAATTAGAATTTCGGGTATAGGAATAATCAATTGAAAACACTCAATTTGTAAGTGGCACTACAAATTGGCATCCACTAATGATCCACAGTTACGTTTTATGATCCATTTATTCACATTTCATCAGAAACTTTTAGAACTAGTAAGTATGCACCTAAAGCCGGGTCTCCTGCACGTCTTTTTGCGAAACATTACAAAAAAAAAAACTTTAAACATAATCATTTGTTTTCTTAGGCAAACTGTCTCTAATTTGACTATAAGTGTGACCAAATTAACCTCAGCGACAAATAAATACCTAAGTACTTCAAAAGTTAAAAATAGAAAAAAATACTCAATAAACACCAGGCAATGGAGTATACTATATTTAAAACTTCTGTCCTACACATTTTAGTGCCACTTAGTTGGTACCTAGTGGTTGTTTTTTAAGGAAACAATAATTAATACAATAAGAGCCATGGTTTTATTTTACCGCTTGTGGTTATTTGGTTTTGTTTTATATTATTATTTACATTTATTTATTTTATTTATGTACTCTGTCTGTGGTAAAGGCAAAAACCACAGCTGTTTATTAAAAATAAAACTCTAATAATTGTCATTTTGCGCTCCTAAAAACATTATTGAACTCTCTAATATAATGATTGCACCTCTTTTTGTGAAACTTAAATCATTTCTATTTGTGGGACCTAAAAATATCTTATCCGCTTGGTTCTGGGAGTTCTCGCGTTCAGATAGACGCAAAAAAGTTGGTAAGTATTGTTTGTTCCCGTGGCCAGCCAAGCGGTATAGTCAACGCTCGCTCGCTGTTGGTGACAGTTCTAACCTAACCTTACCCGGTCGAGGTTCCCTAACTAACGGCGAAAATAAGTAACTTTATGTCCATCTTTTACAGTAACTATAGCATCTTTTTGATAATAAAAATACACAGCACATCTACAATACATAAGAAGTGATTTCATTTGTCCTGAAATCTATTTTAATTTGTAGAACTAAGGAAAAAAACTAAATACAGGTCTATTTGTGTCTATTTTTCTAGTTTTTACCATATTACTCCTACAATTTTCATTGAAAGTGTTCATAAATTTAAACAATTCTTTACAAAATAATAAGGAATGATTTCATGTCATTACTTTTTTAATCCAATCAATAGATTTTTTGTAAATCGGTAATCCATACTAATATTATAAATTCGAAAGTAACTCTGTCTGTCTGTCTGTCTGTCTGTCTGTCTGTCTGTCTGTCTGTCTGTTACCTTTTCACGCCTAAACCACTGAACGGATTTCGATAAAATTTGGCAAGGCTATAGATGGCATCCTGGGGACGGACATAGGCTACTTTTTTTTTCAAAAATAATCCTACAGGGGGTGATATAGGGGATGAAAGTTTGTATGGGAAACTCAGTATTTCTTAAGTTAGGGATGTGAAAATTAAAATGTATGCTTTTGATAGGAAATAAAGAAATATGCGGTTCTGCGTTTTTGAAAAATCATCCGCTAAGGGGGTAAAATAGGGGTTGATTTTAAAATTTACAAAACTGCATGGATTTCGACAAAATTTGGCAAGGCTTTATAAAGCATCCAGGGGATGGCCATAGGATACTAATTTTTTCAAAAATAATACTACAGGGGGTGATATAGGGGATGAAAGTTTGTAAGGGAAACCCAGTATTTCTTAAGTTAGGGATAACAAATTTATGCTATTGGTAGGAAATTAAGAAATATGCGGTCCAGTGTTTTTGAAAAATCATCCCCTAAGGGGGTAAAATAGGGGTTGATTTTAAAATTTACAAAACTGCACGGATTTCGATAAAATTTGGCAAGGCTTTATATAGCATCCTGGGGAAGGACACAGGCTACTTTTGGTCTTAAAAAATAATCCTACAGGGGGTGATATAGGGGATGAAAGTTTGTATGGGAAACTCAGTATTTCTTAAGTTAGGGATGTGAAAATTAAAATGTATGCTTTTGTTAGGAAATAAAGAAATATGCGGTTCAGCGTTTTTGAAAAATCATCCCCTGAGGGGTAAAATAGGGGTTGATTTTAAAATTTACAAAACTGCAAGGATTTCGACAAAATTTGGCAAGGCTTTATATAGCATCCTGGGAAAGGACATAGGATACTTTCAAAAACAATACTACAGGGGGTGATATAGAGGATGAAAGTTTGTAAGGAAACCCAGTATTTCTTAAGTTAGGGATAAAAAATGTATGCTATTGGTAGGAAATTAAGAAATATGCCATTCAGCATTTTTGAAAAATCACCCCAGGGGTAAAATAGGGGTTGATTTTAAAATTTACAAAACTGCACGGATTTGGATAAAATTTGGCAAGGCTTTATATAACATTCGGGGGAAGGACACAGGCTACTTTTGGTCTTAAAAAATAATCTTACGGGGGTGATATAGGGGATGAAAGTTTGTATGGGAAACTCAGTATTTCTTAAGTTAGGGATGTGAAAATTAAAATTTATGCTTTTGATAGGAAATAAAGAAATATGCGGTTCAGCGTTTTTGAAACATCATCCCCTAAGGGGTAAAATAGGGGTTGATTTTAAAATTTACAAAACTGCAAGGATTTCGACAAAATTTGGCAAGGCTTTATATAGCATCCTGGGAAAGGACATAGGATACAATTTTTTTCAATAATAATACTACAGGGGGTGATATAGGGGATGAAAGTTTGTAAGGGAAACCCAGTATTTCTTAAGTTAGGGATAACAAATTTATGCTATTGGTAAGAAATTAAGAAATATGCTGGTCAGCGTTTTTTAAAAATCATCCCCTAAGTGGGTAAAATAGGGGTTGATTTTAAAATTTACAAAACTGCACGGATTTCGATAAAATTTGGCAAGGCTATAGATAGCATCCTGGGGAAGGACACAGGCTACTTTTGGTCTTAAAAAATAATCCTACAGGGGGTGATATAGGGGATGAAAGTTTGTATGGGAAACTCAGTATTTCTTAAGTTAGGGATGTGAAAATTAAAATGTATGCTTTTGTTAGGAAATAAAGAAATATGCGGTTCAGCGTTTTTGAAAAATCATCCCCTGAGGGGTAAAATAGGGGTTGATTTTAAAATTTACAAAACTGCAAGGATTTCGACAAAATTTGGCAAGGCTTTATATAGCATCCTGGGAAAGGACATAGGATACTTTCAAAAACAATACTACAGGGGGTGATATAGAGGATGAAAGTTTGTAAGGAAACCCAGTATTTCTTAAGTTAGGGATAAAAAATGTATGCTATTGGTAGGAAATTAAGAAATATGCCATTCAGCATTTTTGAAAAATCACCCCAGGGGTAAAATAGGGGTTGATTTTAAAATTTACAAAACTGCACGGATTTGGATAAAATTTGGCAAGGCTTTATATAACATTCGGGGGAAGGACACAGGCTACTTTTGGTCTTAAAAAATAATCTTACGGGGGTGATATAGGGGATGAAAGTTTGTATGGGAAACTCAGTATTTCTTAAGTTAGGGATGTGAAAATTAAAATTTATGCTTTTGATAGGAAATAAAGAAATATGCGGTTCAGCGTTTTTGAAACATCATCCCCTAAGGGGTAAAATAGGGGTTGATTTTAAAATTTACAAAACTGCAAGGATTTCGACAAAATTTGGCAAGGCTTTATATAGCATCCTGGGAAAGGACATAGGATACAATTTTTTTCAATAATAATACTACAGGGGGTGATATAGGGGATGAAAGTTTGTAAGGGAAACCCAGTATTTCTTAAGTTAGGGATAACAAATTTATGCTATTGGTAAGAAATTAAGAAATATGCTGGTCAGCGTTTTTTAAAAATCATCCCCTAAGTGGGTAAAATAGGGGTTGATTTTAAAATTTACAAAACTGCACGGATTTCGATAAAATTTGGCAAGGCTATAGATAGCATCCTGGGAAAGGACATGGGCTACTTTTTGTCTTAAAACATAATCCTACAAGGGGTGATAAAAGGGATGAAAGTTTGTATGGGAAACCCAGCATTTCTTAAGTTAGGGATATGCCCTATGTTTTCCACATGAACGTTCCCATGGGATATTTACCGACATCCACGCGGGCGAAGCCGCGGGCAAAAGCTAGTTACTTCATATTTTGCAAGCATTAAATTGTGTCATCGCGCTTCTCTTTCTTTTGTATGCAGTCCGATAGTGACCGTGCTTTTCACGGCGGACAAGCCTTAATTACTGCAACCAATTCGGCTCGTACGTGGTTGGTCACAGTTCCACCCTAACCTAAACCGTTTGGTCGGGTTAATTAAGATTTAATTACCGCGACCAACTATTATAAAAGACCAGAAAGTTGAAGAGGCTCAATTATTACAAAAAGTTTGCAGCATTAGAAGCGCTAAAAGTTTTTAGAGATTTAAAAAAGTGTCCATCATTAGAAGGTCAATAGGTTTTTAGAGGATCAGTTAAATATTTCCCTTAAGGTGGATCCGCAATGGTTGCCCGCGAAATTCAAATTTTCTTGCGCTTTTTGCAATTTTCAGGGCAGTGTCAGTGGTTGTATCTTGATTAAATAACAAACATAATTATAACCACTTACACACTTCATCAATACATCTGTCTAAGGTAGATTTGCCGTCAAACCTACAAATTGCAAAAAACGCAAGAAAATTTGAATTTCGCAGGCTACCACTGCGGAACCGTGAAACCACCTTAAGAAAAACCAGTTCTCCAGAAAATAAACATCATACTCTATTTTATTATTCGTTAGCACTAACAGGATCATTCATAAAGATGCTGACACAAGTTCATATAAATCACGGAGTTCGTTACTCCCGGCCAATAAATCACGATAATTTTATCGTTTTGCTACAGACAGCCCTGTGATAAGTATTGTCTGGATGACTCACTAATAGATTGAAATAGAGAGAACGTGTTAATGTTACCAATATTGCAGAAATCGAAACTTTGGAAAAACAAAAGGAGAATTTTATGTCTATTATTTGACTTTTTTCCTACTTAGAAACCTATAGTCCGGTCAATATAAACTCTTCAAATAACAAAAATTCACACTGCACTGAATTTTGGTAGAGACCTTGGGTACACCATTACGGACCATTAAAAATAAAATACCGAAAGTCCCTAGCGATCCCTATCTGCTAAAAAAGTTATTCAAGACAGACCGTTTAGTTTACTTTAGTTATTTTCATAGTGTGATGTCGTACGGTATTCTGTTGTGGGGAAATGCCGCCGATATTCAGACAATTTTTGTTTTACAAAAAAGGGCTATTCGTTCAATTTACAAATTAGGTCCTAGACACTCCCTCAAAGATAAATTTAAAGAAATTAATATAATGACTGTGCCTTCTCAGTATATCTATGAAAATCTTTTGTATGCTCATAAAAATATCAATTTGTTTAAAAAATACAGTGACGTCCATAATGTGAATACTTTCTAGTATTCACATTATGGATTCACATTATGGTTGTAGGAACAACAAATTTGTGTTTGTTTCTACAAACACAAATTTGTTGTTCCTACAACCAGGCTTAAGAAAATAAGTGATTCGTTTAGATGCCAATGTGTACGTTTTTATAATAAACTACGTAGCCACATTCAAGAACTAAGCCTTAATAAATTCAAAAATTGTATAAAGCGGAAACTTTGTCAGAAAGCCTTTTATACTGTCAAAGACTATATTGAGGACAAAAAGGCTTGGGATTGAGCCGCTCCAATAAATTTACACAATTAATGTTGATTTAAATACCTTTTTACATATTCTATACAATGACATGAATATTTACTTTGTAAAGTATTACTTATACTATTTTTAATTATTGTGAATGTGAAGACTACGTGGATCATCATTGTTTTTATTTATTTTATCCTTTTCTCAGTTTTAGTCATAGTCTGACAGTTTGAGTAATTTATTCGGCCTACCCAAATGTCTTTTCTTTGGTATTGTTCGTCGAATCGTTAAGCTCCTTAAGTTTTGAGTTGAGCTGCACGATTACTGACAAATGCGTGCACTGACTGGACAGGTCACTCAATCTGTGTGGTTCTTTCCTCAAAAGACCATTTCAGACAGCAATCTAGTCATGGTCTTCACATGATCTGACCAAGATTATGTCTGGACTTTAAAAGAGACTGTGGCCGCTGAGTTTGTTTCGGCGTTTCTTCTCAGAGTAGTCAGATAGGAAACGTCGAACTCATCCAGTTTTAAAAAAAATATGTTTGACGTGTAAAAGTGTTTGTACAAACCTACTTACAGAAAATAAATCATTTATCAAGGTCAAAGGTCATCGTTTTTTTATTATTTTTCTTGTAAACGGTAAGTAGTAATTGTTTCAAAAAAATAGGTCGGACAAAAATTGAAGATCATAAAATTATCTTCAAAAATTGTCTTTATAAATCTTCCTGGTCTGGAGAAAAATTCGGATGTCATTGAAAAAAATCTGACAAAATAAACGGATGCATTTGTCATCCGAATTTTAAAATCAAGAGAAAAAAATGTGAGGAAAAACTAGACCATGTAAATAAGTTTTCAATACACTTCCTCGAAAACTGGTTCTTAGCGCACTACGATTAGGTTCACAATGCAATGTATTTCACACGCGTGCAATTTTTCATTTTCCAACACGTGTGCGGGAATAAAAATTGCTACAGATAACTTATACCTATACATAGTCCAAATTGGCTCAATGCTAAAATAAAACTATTGTGAATAAAGTATTCACAACAGTTTTATTTTAGCCACTTGCCGGAGCCAAGTGCTAAAATAAAACTGTTGTGAATACTTTACGTACAAATTAACATTTATTTGTGTTCTAAACTCAAAAATATTTTAATTATTACAAAACTATTTTTCATATTATGCTGTTTATCGGCTTTATATCTTTGCTTCTCCTTCAACCTGGCGAAAGCAAAGCGCGGAAAAAAAAAGAAAATTTAAATCATAGTTTCCTAATAATTCATGACAAAAATATTTTTCGTTATTTTATTTTATTTCTTCAAAAGTGTATTGAAAAACGTCGTTTAATACACGTGGACATTTGTTATTGCAGTTCTCGGCTCGGGTATTAATTCCATGTTCTCCACTTGTATCAAAATGTACTATTGTATAACTTACCAAATTGAATAAGTACAAGTATTTATGCGAAGAGTTTTAAAACGATTTTCGTAGAATGTAATTCTATAAAACATACGTACCTACAAACAAACAATGATAAGTACAACAAAAAAAAAACAAACTCTTCTGCTATATTATTAGTATTAAAATATATTAAGATTTGTATAGGTAGAAAAAACACAGATAAAATGGCGGCCGGTGACTATAGCACACTCAATAATTACTAATACTATTCCTACACTGACCTACAGCACCTAAATAACAGTTTAGCAACAGATTTAGAAAGAGTTCGGTTTTGTAGCGACGACGTCACAGTGTGTTCGTCTCTTTTCTAACTCGATGTGGGATCAGGGTACATCGAGTGTAATTCGAACTTACGACCCATTGTAGGCCGTAGCCCCATTTGTGTGCACATCTGAAATCTATGGCCTACGATTCCTCTCCAGATATGAATGACCCGAAATCCTACATCATTACCGAATGTATTAATCATTCTGTATCACGTAGAGATAACTTAAGCCTCTTCACACAGATTACTGACACGCTATGACGTCACGTTAGCACGTGACTTTACGTTTTTACGTACTCGTCCAGTAAATCCTTCTGTGATATCAAAGAAACACACATTTACATTTATTTAGCACAGACTAAATTAAAGAGGCAAAACAAAAAAATAAATAATACTTAAAAAAAAAAAAACGACATTTGCGATGCAATAACAACAAAAAAAAAATCAGTAGCTTGCGTTCATTCAACAGAGGAGAAATGTGCTTCATGTTTCCATCAGTCTGCCGACATCTATCTATCTATCTATCTATATAAATAAAGAAACCGGCCAAGTGCGTGTCGGACCACGCACACTGAAGGGTTCCGCAGTTGAAAAGAATGTATACCAAAAACAAACCTATCATAGTAATAATCCCAATTTTTTTATTTTTTTTTATTATAAAATTACAAATTAACAACTTAGGACTTACTTTTGGATTACAGGGCGAACCCTGTAAACACGAAAGCCTATTATACTATATTATATTATTATTTATTGGCCATTGCCATCAAGCTAGCAAAAAACTTCGGTCGGCTACTGAGTTCCTATTGGAAAAAGTCAATAACAATTCGCCAAACGATTAAGATAATCAGATAATCACCCAACCTGCCTCGTCTTTTCCCAACTACGTTGGGGTCGGCTGCCAGTCTAACCGGATGCAGCTGAATACTAGTATTTTACATGGAGCGACTTCCTATGTGACCTCCACAACCCAGTTACTGGATAAGACTGGTTGTCAGATTTTCGGGCTTCTGATGACCCGTAACGACTGTTAAAGATCCACGAAAGACCCGGACCAACGGCTTGGCGTGATGCTTTCCGAGGCACGGAGGAGTTTCGGTATGTAAAGATGGTCACCCATCCACGGGCCAACCCCGCAAGCGTAGCTTAACCTGATGGATCGACCCGTGCGGCTGTTATTACTTAGCCACGAGGTCCTGCAGTCTCACTTGCAACCGTACGACAAAGCAGTCATGACTTACTTTCATCCTAGACATATTTCAATAAACCTTATACTTAGTACCTATTCTATTCACAAGTTTCATTCATAACTAGGTAAACAAGGTTAGAAAACAGTAGATCATCAGCCTCATGAGGAAAACAAAATAACAAATAATATGTTTTTCTTTTCTAGAATTTACATCTTAGTCACAATTCTATATTCTTGTCTGTGGACTGACTGCAAAACATCGTAGAGAATCATTGATTCATGCTTTGTTTACGTTAATTTTCTCTTCATGAGGATGTGTCCGTGTATTTTGACTCGATAATATTATGCAAAAGTTTGAGCAAGCCTCTACCAACCCGCCCTGGGCCCGCGTGGTCGATTACGGCCCACTCCCTCTTACCGAGAGGACGCCTGTGTCCCAGCAGTGGGAACATTATAGGCTGATTATGTATGAGGAAGTCTATTGTAGTGAATGGAAACTCATTTTACCCCTACCCTTATCCTAATAAGTCAGAGGAAAGAACTTAGAATATTATAAACTGGTTTATTATCTAAAATAAAAAGAGAAGTCCTGACTGACTGACTCATCACCGCCCATCCCAAACCCTTGAACCTAGAACGCTGAAATTTTGCACAAAGGTTCCCTTTATAGACAAGGAATAAGGAAGGATTTCTCGATAGCACGTTCCCATGGGATATTTTCCGACATCCACGCCAGAGAAGCCGCGCGGGAAGTGCTAGTTGTAAATAAATTAGTAGAAAATAACATGTAATAAAACTGTCATTATGTACGTATTTTCCATAGACTACTTATTATTACTACTTTTCTACGTCATTCAAAAGCCACTGTTAGCCGAGACGTTCGCTGGTTTTGTTTTTGCTGTTTTTTTTTACATAAATGGAGTGCTGCGTACACACAATGCAATTTTACATTGAAATAATGAAAATATAACTGAATTTTTTTTTTTAAAAATTAAAATTTTCCTGAGAAAATTTCCGGTGGAATATGATTCAAAATGAGGAGCTGAATGCACCCTGTTAGTTTGCGGAGGGCTGTCCCTTACACCCTGTATTATATGTCCTAATGAAAAGGCGGCTTTAGTCACAATATATTCTTGTCTGCAGAGACAGAAAAACAACGTAACAAATGATTGATTCATGCTTTATTTACGTCAAATGTCTCTTAATGTGTCCGCGTGTTTTGACCCGATAAGTATTATGCAAAAGTATGAGGAAGTTTATTGCAGAATAGTGACTAATGAAAACTCATTTTCCTCCTGCCCTAATTTAAACGGACACATGTTTGGTATGCAAAGATGGTCACCCATCCAGAGACCAACCGCGGCAATCGTTCTGGTCATCTTTCACATAATTATAATTAATATTGTATAGTTTTTTGGTCTTCCCAGAGTCATGCTCATTCATCAATCTGCCTAGTTTTTTCCCAATTATGTTGGGGTCGGCTTCCAATCTAACTGGATGCAGGTGTATCTTCCATAACCCAGTTACTGGGTAACACGATACCCCTTGGTATAACACTGGTTGTCAGACTTTTGGGCTTTTGACACCCGTAACGACTGTCAAAGATCCAAGAATGACAGCCAGGACCAACGGCTTAAGCTGAGCGTCCACTGGTCCGCGCCGGCCGCACCGCCCGCACGGCACGCAACGGATTGAACGGATTTGCCGATGGCATGCGTCCACTGTCCACCTGGTCCGCCCCGGCCGGCCGGAACGGATTTGCCGGTGTCATGCGTCCACCATTTTTATTTATTCTGAGTGTTTTTGTTGTTGTCAGTAGACGTCGCGCGTTGTCATGGAGATTGACGAAGATTATCAGTGTTGCTTGTTCGCAAAAGATGACTGCAGTTGCCAGGGGGGTGAAACCATCATACATCTGACAGTAAATATTAAATGTATGGAAGGTGGCGACATCCAGTTCACGTTTTGAAAACTTTTAATAAAAAGTATACTATTGCTTGATAGATGGAGCTTTTAATAATAATAACTTGCAATAACAAGATGACATATTGGCACTTGACACAATTCAAATTTCAAAGTTTTTTGAAGTTTCCGTGCTGTCGTTCGTTCGTTACTGCTTATAACTATTTTCGGATTTCTCGAGAGATTTGCATTGATTGTTGGATTTTGTGAGACCTGGCTTTACTGTTAACTCTGTTTTCGACCCTGGACTTCGTGATACTTTGTTCACCGATTGACCCATAGGCTGCTTCCGTCCCTGGACTTCGTGATACTTTCCTACTGATTGACCCCGCTTTCTCAACCTCCGGTTGTGTACTCGATTTGGATATTGTTGGTTACATGCATACTAAAAACATGCAGAAAAACGCTATTTTGGATGTGAAAAAAAAAAAAAGAAAATATTGAAAAATAGTGGTTAAATCAATTTGTGACTTCTAACCTGCACGTTGCATAAAAATAATAAGCTAGATTTTATTGTTAATCGGGTTATTACAAGAATCATTCATAGTTGGTGCACAGGTGTGAACAGAATTTTATCTGGAAAATTAGCAATTTTGATCGGGGGATAACGTAAAAGTCAAAGCAGAACGCTATTTTAATGTATGTACACATAAACGTAGTGTTTACAAAAATAAAAATAATTTACAAAGGTAATATAATTTTTAATTTACAAAGGTAATATAATTTTAGGTGCCTGTACTAGGATAAACCTGTATCACAGGCGGCATGAGCTTCTATATGGTAATTGTAGGACAGTTTCTTAACAATACTTAACATTAGAAGTCTTGAAAAGGACAACATTTAATTAATTCATAATTTTATACCTAGTTTACTTAATACTATTTACCTTAAAATAAAAATAACAAAAAGTTATAGGTACAATACAATACAATTTCTTATTTAATTTGGTACAAATAGTTTTTTGCACTTTTATATCCTAGCTTAAGACATAATTATTATATGATTTAAAAGAAAGTAAATATTATTAAAAAGAAGATTATTAAAAAGAAGTAAATATTATTAAGGGAATTGTTCTTTTATTTAAAATAAATTCCTACCTAAATACAATGATATTATAAGTAAAAAGGTGTAGATAGGCCATAAGGGCTCAGCAAGCGGCACGTTAAAATGTAGACAAGTGACCAAACTGGACCTCAGTGTCGCGTCGCCGACGTCAACGGATGCACTTCACGTACCGAGTGCATTAAAAGTGACCCAAAAACACCGAAAATGCCGTCGCATGTTATGAGATATTGCACAAATTATACAACAAAAATTTCTAAAACTCAAGGAATCACATATCATTCGTTAGTATACTATTTATCTTAATACTTTCAAAAAATCAAACATTATATTCGTAAAATATGGCGTCAGAAAAGAATAGACGTCAAATAGAGATAGACGTCATTACTGATCATAGAGTAAAATTATGCCTAAGAACAGACAAGTCAGCCTGACAGTAGGTAGGTATAAATGGTGGCACATTGTGCCACCATTTATACCTACCTACTTAATATTGCAATAGCACAGTGTGCTATTGCAATATTAAGTTATTTATGTGTGCATTAGTGTGCCGATTCTGAATATCGAATGTTGTCTAAGTAACCTATCTACACCTTTTTACTTATAATATCATTGCCTAAATACAAATAAATACATGGCACCTACCTAATACCTATATCCATTTGCAATTAAGTATACTGCCATCTAGCGGATAATAGAATTAATTGTCTAGTTGGTATCAGTGCCATCTATTTTTCACGTAATTTACATACCAGACCGGTATTTACTATTCCAGATATTAGTGTATAGTCTATGGCAGTTGCCTCTGCTGTTGACGCGTGCCGCTCATGTCTATGAGCACGAGTCTAAACATTATTATTGTTTTTTAATTTTTAACCGACTTCCAAAAGGAGGAGGTTCTCAATTCGTCGGAATATTTTTTTTTTTTTTTTTTTATTTTTTTTTTTTATGTATGTTCCCCGATTACTCGAAAATGGCTAGACCGATTTGGATTTTTCTTTTTTTGTTCGAAAGGGTATACTTCCCAAGTGGTCCCATGATCATCAAATCAGGATCTGATGATGGGATCCCATGGAAATCGAGGGAAACCCTCAAATTTTATGGGCACACCTATATCGATTTCGGTATTTTTTATAGTAACTCGTGCAAATGCACGAGTTACTACTATACTCTCGGAAAGTACCATTCGGTGAACTGGAACTGATGATGAAGACCACAGAGGGCCATCGGAAATACTCAATTATATCTAAGTATATAACAGGTTGCGATTCGATTACTTTAATATGGTTTATGCTCGTCAAAATAATGGTAATGGTGACCACATGGTTCACCATGAGCTCCATTTCTCCTGGTTCTTACTAGGAGAACTCCTCAACAATTAACGTCCCTGCATCGGGAAAAGCAACATTTTGTAAAACGTGATGAGCAGTTGACATTGGGTTATTGTAACTTAGATAAATTACAAACTGAACCACTAAAAAGTGAAAAATAAAAACTTTTTTACAAAAACAAAAACCGACTTCCAAAAAAAAACACTACAAAGTGAAAAATAACTTTAATTTCGGAAGTCGGTGGCAAAAAACTAAAATACAGATCCAAAGACACCGACTTCCGAAATTAAAGTTATTTTTCACTTTGTAGTGTTTTTTTTTTGGAAGTCGGTTTTTGTTTTTGTAAAAAAGTTTTTATGATAATAAAGCACAACAGAAATGCAGTCAGAAACCAGAAACTCAATTTTGTTTTTAATTTGTTTATACAACATTAGTTTTTGTTTATACTAAACCCGAAAAGGGGTCACTGTACTCATCATTGAAAAAAAAAATCTGCTGTTCAGTACATTTATCTACATCAAACTCGTCAAAATGTACTGAACAGCTGACTTTGACGAGTTTGATGTAGATAAATGTACTGAACAGCAGATTTTTGTTTCACGATTTCAAGGTTGGTCCCGTAGAAAAAATTGTTCAAAATTATGAGTAGAATGACCCCTTTTCGGGTTTAGTATAAACAAAAACTAATGTTGTATAGACTAGTCTTTATGCATATAAGGACTAGTCTAGATAAAAAAACATTGTAAATGTTATGCTTCGTCAATCCCTAGAATCAGTAGGATGACACTGACAGATACGATGAGTTCAAAAATGCGTTCCGTGCCGGTGACGTCACCGGCATTCCTTATGACGTCACCGGCACGCATCGCCTTTTTTGCTCATATATGCCGGCGTTCGGTGCGGCCGGTAGCGATAGTGGACGCAGTGCTATATAAATTCATACAGAGCAAACCAAAATCCGTTGCGTGCCGTGCGTGCGGTGCGGCCGGCGCGGACCAATGGACAACGTGCTTTCCGAGGCACGGCTCCTCCGCGTCTCGGTATGTAAAGATGGTCACCCATCTACGAACCGACCGCGGCAAGCGTTGCTTAACCTGATCGATCGACCCGTGCGGCTTTTATTACTTAACCACGAGCCCCTCTCAGTAATCCTATCATATCATATCTACTCAAAATTGTCCTGTGACGTTATAGTAAATAGGTACTAGAGATAAATCTAAGAAACATTGTACTAATTTGCACTACCTAATTAGGTAGAACATTATATTCTAGAATTTTTGTCTTGAAGCCGGTAGAATTTCTCGTGTATTTTTAAAATCACTGAGCAAGATTGTTAATTCCAGACTTCTAATATTTTATGCTGTCCGTCTAGCAATATTTAAAAAGACAGTCTTTGAAATACTGTTATTTTTTACAAAGTTTTCTTTGATAATGAAATTGTCTACGGTGCCTCTGACACAAGGTACACTGGCTGCATCAATTGGGTAAAATTTTAATACAACTGGGGTACCCAATTGATGCAGCCCACTGTACATGACTGGAAGCGCCGGGATCCCGGTACGCCCTAGAAGGATATATCATGTTAGCCGTTAGAGGATTTGGTTTCCGCACTTAGTCCTTCATGTGGACCATTGTGCGTGGGCCTTGTCGGCCGTCGGGGGTTATTCCAACCAGCCCACCTCCCTCCAGAAGTTGATCAAGTCTCCTGGTCTGTCTGTGAAAGATCGGGGTATTTCGAAGGTTTCTGTTCTAATCTAACTAACGCCTGTGCATTCAAAGAGCACGTCCGTAACGGTTTCCTCAGCCTCCAGGCAAGCCCTGCACAGAGGACTGTCTGTTATTCCTATTGCCCTTTTTTTTGTGGATGGGAAATCATCAAATGCCTTCTCCCGCTCTGGGTGAAGCAGGAGGGCGTGTCAGACTTTTACTGACTAAAACGCACCTGTGTTCCTTCAGTTGCCTATGCCAGGGCCATGGTAGGTATCTATTTCGAATAACCCGCGACCCCAGCGGCATCGGTCCTATCGAGTTCCATCACTGCCGACATCTCTTTGAGGCGCGCGTGGAACACAACGCGCCGTCGACCCGGGCTTACGGACGGCGAGCTACCCATTGCTCCTATTATTATTCCTATTGCCCTAGCCCCCTAGTTCCTATTGCTAGGTGTTATCTTATACCTTATCGGTGTTGCGTACCGACGGCGACCTGCGTATGAGCAGATGTATGAACATAAACGAAGTAACTTACTCCTTGTATGTGAATCCGCTGATAAACTTGAGCATTTACTTGTAACAGAACATCGAGCATTCGCCGTTTTCAAATTTGTCGAACTGAGCAACGAACAGAGTCAAGCATGTTGAATTTGCGTTCGCACTGCACGAAACACGAGTAAGTCTGCCTTAAGTTAATAATATGTATGTTAAGTTAATGATATGTTGGGTTCTGCACGAGACAGAACCCGACATATTATTTATAACCCTGTTACATACTAGGGTCCTCGCTCACGGCGACTTTTTGTAGCGATGCTGTCGCGCGTCCGCATCGATACAGTCGCGAAGCGGTCGCTAGCTGTGTGCCCTCGCCCACGGGCCCAGATTCAGTCGCGATGCAAACGCGACACTGGTGCGCTTCTGTCGCGATGCAAACGCGATTCAGTAACGGCACAAAAATACCTGCAATCGCTACAGTTGCAAGATGGACTCCGTTGAGGCAACACGTTATCTTTGGTGCTGCTTTTACGTAAGCAGCCGAAGCGTAGGCAACGAAAGCTTGGTTCTCCACTCACGCGCCACCCTCCCTTTGTTCTCTCCCCGATGTCGTCCGACACGGTCGCGCGTTTGAATCGATACAGTCGCGATACTGTAGCGCATTAGTAGCGCGTTGGCATCGCTCCTGTAGCGCGTTGCAAATGCGACTAACGCGCGTTAGTAGCGATGCAGTCGCGCATTTCGTAAACGCGCGACAGCATCGCTACAAAAAGTCGCCGTGGGCGAGGGGCCTTACTTATGTAGCGCGTTGCAAATGCGACTAACGCGCGTTAGTAGCGATGCAGTCGCGCATTTCGTAAACGCGCGACAGCATCGCTACAAAAAGTCGCCGTGGGCGAGGGATTTAATAACCACGGCAAATTGTCATAGTGTATCAATTTGTGACTATACAAAATAGAGAAAAGGTATTACAACGAAATAGCGCTTTATTTAACCTAACCTAACCTCACACTGGCTTAAAAAGTACCTTTATCCTTTTAATGGTTGTGATAACAATGCCTAAACAATATGTGACGTACATTCATTTTGACGACACGGTTGGCGCAGTGGTTGAGCGATTGACTGCTGCGTAGCATGTCGCGGGTTCGATTCCCGCACGGAACAAATATTTGTACGACCTACAAGTATTTGTTCCGAGTCTGGGTGTTTTTCTATCTATAATATGTATGTATTTACAAAAAAAAATGTATATAAGTAGTTTATCAGCCATCTCGTTACCATAACACAAGCATTAGGTTGCTTAGCTTGGGACTAGATGGCGTTGTGTGAAATGTCCAAGGATATTTATTTATATTTATTTATTTATTATTTATTCCGCTTCAAAACTGTCCATATACTTAAGTCAAAATAATAGCAAGTTTACTTTTTCCTTTAAGTACCTACAAATTTGTAATTTAATTATCTTCTGTGACGATGTATTAAGGCTCCCACAGACAGGCACTACGTTTCGACGCTAATTGTGGTAGAACCATGTCCAAGAAGTTTTCATAGAAATTGTTCTACTAAAGTCGCGTTGCGCCTGTCTGCGGGAGCCTTTATGCATGCGATAAAAATCCTAATAAGGTAATGCTCGTATCAATTACCTATTCAAAAGTTCTAGTGATGTAAATCGCGAATTCGCGACCTATCGATTGGTTGGATAAACGATCCGTTAGTTGAACATAGGGACCGTCAACCGAGTGTAATGGGTGTAATGTACAGGGTGAATTTTTCAAGTAGGCGTAGGCGTACTCAAAAGAGTCTCGGACTCGATTTTGATGAAAATTCATCTCTGCATCATTGGATTTTTGAAAAATCAATATTTCTAGCCGGGAATCGAACACGTTGATTCAGAAAAAATACAGGCATACTGTATTATTGCACCATTCGATAGTGTCGCTAATAAGGATCGAATTCCGGGAAGTAATGACATACGGCAAACTAAAGGAAAGAGCTCATTTATAACATTTTTTTTTATTTTTCTTATGTTCAATCAATCCGCCTAGCCTTTTCCCAACTTTGTTGGGGTCGGCTTCCAGTCTAACCGGATATATTTTATTCTTCTTATGTTACCTACCTATTAAACCTTAACTGATTAATTGTTCAAAATGATGACCATAACATTGTTTTCAATACCTACATAGCTGGATTCGACGTCTCAAGGATTGTACTGCATTCAGCATTACAATATTCCTCATAGTTTCGAACTTGGTCATCCACGCCCACTTGAAAAATTCACCCTGTATTACACATGTCTGTTGCTTGTAGAAAACTATGCAAGTAACTGGCATGCTATTGTGGCATTCATCAATCAGAAGTAGTTATGGCATACGGCAAGCAATACTTGCATACTTTTGTGCAAGATAAAGACATGTGTATTCTCGCCCTTAGTCCCGAAGCCAACAAAAGCCTATCAGCCCTTTCTGATCCAAACATTAATAAAACAATACACAGTTCCAGTAACTTTTAATGAAAACTCTGTCGTTTAACTGAACGAGTTTGTCGAAACAATAACTTTTAGATTGCACGAACAACTTTGTTTGCGCCACAATGAATTGATTCCATTTACGACAGTCCGTATAAACTCTACGTCACTGTCTGTATTGATCTTATAGTGGCGAGAAATACATATATCGTGATTTGTTTTAGCTTATTATCTATCTAATAGGAGAGCCCGCAGAACTTTCTTATATCTATGGGTGAGCTTATGGGCCCAAACAATAATTAGGTATACCTACAAAGATGTACCGTCGAAACGACAAGAAGAAGAACTAACAACGTAATTAGGTCACTGCAGGGATCCAGTGGAATATCATTCCTCATGTATGTCTCAGGTGGCCTGACACATGCTGATCTGGACTCCCATTTGGTGCAACCTTGAGGCGCGCACCGCACTGTGTATATTCGTTGTTTGATTTGAAGTGTATGTCCTAGGGTCACTTTTATTTCTATAAGGGCCTGTTTCACCTCCTACGATTAATTTCCTATTATCTTATTTGGCAGATAATTTCATACAAATCATGTTCCATTTTTGAATTTATTCAGGGAATTTATTCAGGTTCGTGAACGGGCGCTGTTGGTGGAGGCTGGTCATACCTTAGCTGCCACGGCTTATTTTAATTTTAATTTTGAATTGTTTTTTTTATTTTTTTTTATTACCTACGGACGCTTTTAACGTTCATCGTTCTCACATGTATAATTTCAACATGAATGATGTAAGCAATATTTTGTAACCATATTTTGATTTAAAAGAGTGTCCGTGGAGTTTCTTGCCCGTTCTTCTCCATAGATCTACGTTTTGGAATGGGCAACTAGCTTCAACTTTCTGACTTACCTACTGACCGACTCTTTGACAATTCAAAATTGCCTGTAATTGGTTTAATTGAAATAAATGCTTTGAGTTTTGAGTTTGAGTTGAGTTTGAGGAGTAGGAAATAAGACAGAAAGAAAGAAAGTACTACATTTATTTAGCACAGACTAAAAGACACACAAATTAATACACAGCAGATTAAAATAACAATAATAATAAAATAATAATTTAAAAAATCGACATGTGCGACAACAACAACAAGTGTGATATAGGAATGTGTGCCTCACTAAGGACGGCTGCGCCAAAAAGGCCCAGTTTAGCAAAAATGCCCAGTTCAGCAAAAAGGCCCAGTTCAGCAAAAAGGCCCAGTTCAGCAAAAATGCCCAGTTCAGCAAAAATGCCAGACAACTAGTGCCTGACGCTGGTTTACAACTGGACCGAAGTGTGAGGTGACGGATTTAAATCAGTTTCATACTGCAACGTGTGTATGCATACCTACTTATATAAAAAAAATGAGTTTGTGTCACATAAAAATAATATGTATAACATAAGACGTATGACGATGTACGTATGACATAAGTAGTGTGATTTTGAGTAATACTGCACAACAAAAGTTTTTCTTTTTTGGATAGAGGCACCTTGCTTTTTATAGATATATGTAATTTGTTATCATTTGTTTTGTGCTTTTGTGTGTTGGGTTGTGCTACTATGTCTTTTGTGTGCACTGAATAAATGTTTCACCTATCTATATGTATAGCTATCAGGAAAGAGCTAGGTTTGTATCGAAGACTCTTTTGTTATTTACTTAGTGTAGTTTTTTTTTAATATTTCGCAATTTACCATTCTTTTTAATCTGGCATTCCCTTGAAGTTCCGTGTGTGACATGTTCGGGAAAACTGCCATTAACCTATGTCACATGGTTTAAATACTGACTAGGAAATTAGGAATATTCAGGTGCGAAGGTATGGCTTTTCATTTACTATCATAGATATGGAACAGCGAGCTTGGCCGGTTTTATAATTTATCTTGGGGCCGATTTTTCAACCGCCAGACAGGTAAATAACTATATTTTAATATTTTGACAAAAGCTGTCAAACCATCATATTTATTCTTAGATAATATGAGACAGCAATATTAACAGTGAAAGTACTTTGTTTGGCAACATTTTTAAATTTTGCCATGCAAAAAAACGGCACGCCGTAAGGCACAGAAGATACGATGCTTTGTCTCAATTTTCCTAATTATTTCGTATTTCACTTCCACACTTCACACTGTAATCATGGCAACGTCTAGATGTATAATGTCATTGTATTTATTCTTCTCGTCGGAGAAAACTTCTGAAGAAAGAAAAATCGACCTAGAAATCTTCAAGCCATTTTATCTATTTAGTTGAATGAACCTTATTGTACACGTAGGTTATCTTGTATTTTACACACGGCCATAAAGTTTTTCATCTCGATATTACAAAAGCTTTTTAATTTTGTTTCAAGCAAATACGAGACACACGTCATGAATTCTGTATAAAGGTTTAATATATTAAACATTGTGAAAAGTTGAGAGTAAAGTGGTGAACCGAGGTAGAATAATATAAAATCAGTCATGCATGAACAGTATAAAAGATCTTGAAAGTGGTAAAATTGTTGATTTAAAACGTCGATCATAATAATACAGTAAAAGAAATGTAAAACGAATGTAAGAAGGTCCCTCAGGGATGTCGCGGATGCAGATTTTTTAACATCCTCGGATGCGGATTTTTGGTGGCTAACATCCGTGGATGTGGATGCGGATCTCAGTTATGTTTTGGGATCTGTCAAGTTTGCACGGAAAAATTCATTTTTTTTTACCTTTTTTGTGCAAATAATCAATTCGCATTCCTAGTTCAATTCGCGGCAATTAGAATAAATAATTACTAAATTATTATCATTTAAAAGTCAATAAAAATTCTGGAAATATTATATGTACCTACCTATATTGTGTATGTGTATTGTGTGTTATTTGTGTGTTATGTTAATGGATATTAGACTATTTCGTGAAAATGTGACGATTTAAAGCTAGAAATATGATTTAAATGATTATAATTTCCATTTTGTTGAATATGATTTTACTTACCTATAGTAACCCTTTTCCACACACGTTTACCCACAATGACAGCCGGGACCAACGTCTTAACGTGCTTTCCAAGGCACGGAGGGGTCTTGGTATGTAAAGATGATCACCCATCCACGGACTAACCGCGGCAAGCGTAGCATAACTTAACCTGATCGATCGACCCGTGCGGCTGTTATAACTTTGCCACAAGCCCCTCTAAGTTCTTCCCCTAAAGAGGTCAAAATATGCAAGTGCAATGCAAGTTTTATAAGTTCTGCTTTTATGCCGATGGGGAAACCCATCGAACACACAGCTTGTCACAAAATAAAAAACAAAAGCCCATCATATTCAAATTAGGCTAAAAACAAAACATGATCAAAATATCAATAATATCACCCGTCGTTGAACGCAAAAAGTATTAAAAAACCACAAGGGTTTGGTGTCATCAATCATTATAGTTTACACATCGTTGCTCCAAGGGCGATAACCCGACGAATCTGCAAGTAACACTCCAATAGAAAAAACTATATGTAAATCAACCACGCCTTGACATCCGATGCTTTCAAAAAGAAATTTAATTTGAATATAAAAGCGTCCAGTCAACGGCTTTTTTGTTCACCCCTTTTTTATTAGGCAGACGGGACGGGTGTTGATATAAAACTCTAGAGATTTGTGAAAAATATTGGTTTCACGCAAGTCTGTGGAGACGAAATGTGCAAAGTTCTGCCAAGTTTTAAAACGATAAAATGTTTTGTGCTTTTATTGGTTTTAAAGTTGGGAAATGACCTTAAATCTTTCGTAAATGTATAGATAACTAGAATAAGGCCGCGCCTTCGCCTGCGTAGATGTCGGAAAATATCCCACGCGAACATACTAACTACTGGGATTAAAGGTACCGTATGTTTTAATCCAGGTAAACAATGTATTAATTCCGTAATACATTGTTTTCATATTACTCTATCGGTCGGACCCTTTATTTCCTACCAAAAGCATAACTTTGAATTTTCGTATCCCTAACTTAAGAAATGTTGGGTTGCCCCATACAAACTTTCATCCCCTATATTACCCCCCGTAGGATTACTTTTGAGACAAAAAGTAGCCTATGTCCTTCGCCTTGCCAAATAAAGAAATCCGTTCAGTGGTTTAGGCGTGATGGTAAGTAACAGACAGACAGACAGAGTTACCTTCGAATTTATAATATTAGTATAGATGAGGTTTTTTTCCGAGGAGCTCGTAGCTAAGTAATAACAGCCGCACGGGTCCATCTATCAGGTTAAGCTACGCTTGCCGGGGTAGGTCAGTGGACGGGTGATCTTTACATACCAAGCATAAGAAAGCACGTTAAGCCGTTGGTCCCGGCTGTCATTCGTGGATCTTTGATAGTCGTTACGGGTCGTCAGAAGACCGAAAAGTCTGACAACCTGTCTTACCAAGGGGTCTTATAGTATTACCCAGTTACTGGGTTGTGGAGGTCATAGGCAGTCGCTCCATGTAAAATACAGGTATTTAGCTGCATCCGTTAGACTGGCAGCCGACCCCAACATAGTTGGGAAAAGGCTAGGCAGATGATGATGAGTATGGATGAGATTTCTTCTAGATGGATTTTTTTATGAAGAAAAAAAATGATTCCAAATAAATAGAGAATTCTAACTGCTCAACGCTTGCCAAAATCAACGTTAAACATTTATAATGCTTGTTTAATACAAAAAAGCTACAGAAGAATCAAGAGTAAAGCCCGGCCCGAAACAATATCCGAAAAAAAATAGCTAAGCGTATTTACTAACCGCTTCATACGCGAGCTCAACTAATAAAAATGCCAAGACGGAATTATACGTCCATGAAAAACATCATAACACTCTTTAAGTACCAACTATTATGTTCCCAGAAATCTATATTGCGAACGACCACAACGAGCCAGGTTAACTGACGCTGCCATTTTTGGAGTTCCGTATCCAAAGGTTGCCAACGGGACCCTATTACTAAGGCTCCGCTGTCCGACTGTCACAGGGCTGTATCTTTTGAACCTTATAGGTAGACACTTTAAATTTTTACAGTCTGTCGGGTCAGTACTAGCTGACTCAACAGACGTTGTCCTGTCCCAATTTCAATATTCCCATATAAAATCCACTTTCAGTTTTCCAGAATTTTCCAATTTTCCCGGCAACTTTTCCAATTTTTCTCATCGTTTATACCTTCCCTGGACTACTTCAAACATTTCAAAACCAAAATCAGCTAGAGTTCTTGAGTTATAAAATTACAACGACAAGTGGCATTGATTTTTGTAGATATAGATGTAGGTATTAATATGGCCGCATAATAGTTTAAGCACAGTTGTAAAAGTTTTATAACTTGCTAAAAGTTGTAAAAGTTTTATAACTTTTATAAGTTGCTTTTAGTAACTTAGTTCAATTAAAGGCACAATCATTGTAAAGTGTTGAACAAATAGATTTTTTTTTACAACAATAAATAATAAAAATAAAATAAGGTTAAAAATTATAGGGGTTCCCCAATTCCCCATAAAAGAAGTGGTTTTTTTACAAAAGTTTTTTAAAATAAATGTAGTGTTATAAATATTTAACTGCGGTACGGAACCCTTCGTGTGTGAGTCAGACTCGCACTTGGCCGCTTTTAATCTGATAAAAAGGAACCACTTACTAATATTACTTTGACGATATAACCTTTCTATAATCTTCATAGTTTTATATTAGGAAGAAAGTTGTTTGAAATATAATCGATATGTTTGACATACTCGTACCTACTTCAGGTAGAATAGTAAAGCCATCTTTCCCTATAGGATATTTTTATTTATACAAAGGAAGGCTTACCAACTTAAGTAACCGTTTCATGCTTTGATCAATTCCTTAGCAATGATTCTGGCTGACATTTCGATCATTCAAACATCGAATTATTCTTAAAGACAAGTGATGCTCGCGTTTCTTTAAGGAGTGACAGATAGATTTTAGCTAGGGCTCTTAGGCTGTGTGATATACAAATAATTTATTCTGATTATTATTATAGCGGGATAGCGGATAGCGGGCTTCAACCCCATTTCTTCTGAGTATAACCTCTCGTCTACTTATTTGTAGTTACGAAATCCCCTGTGAGGGCCTTCATAATTCGGATCTTCACAGTACATAAAGATCTTGTAGCTAAGTAATAACAGCCGCACGGGTCGATCGTTCAGGTTAAGCTGCGCTTGCCGCGGTTCGTAAAAGGATGGGGTACCTTTACATACCAAGACCCCTCCGTGCCTCGGAAAGCACGTTAAGCCGTCGGTCCCGGTTGTCATTCGTGGATCTTTGACAGTCGTTACGGGTCGTCAGGAGGGGTTACCCAGGAACTGTGTTGTGGAGGGTCAGATAGGCAGTAGCGCTGTGATTGGTTGACGATCAATCCGTTTTGACAATGAATTGAATAGGTTAACGGTTACCGGGAAAAGTCCGATAGGCCCGTTTATTCTGGACTAGGATCTGCCCGCGACTTCGTCCGCGTGAAATTTCTTGTTTCAACATAAAATTTATCCTATTACACTCGACAATGCTAAAGCTTCCAATTAGTGAATGAATTTTCGGCATCGGATCAGTAGTTCCGAAGATTACCCCCATACAAACAAACTCATACATTTAACCTCTTTATAATATTAGTAAGTATAGTTTTCTCTTGTATGGTAGAAGACACATCGTTAAGCTTGATATTGAAGCGTCCGTTTCGTGACAATATTGCTTGAACGCAATAAAGACGCTTCATCTTATATCTTTACATGATTGCTTCTTCATCACAATTTCATTGACAATTCCCATTATTTCATTCACAAATCTAGCATTTTTACGACAAATAAATGATTTGATTTTTTTTTTCAGTATGCGGGAACTAGCTCGCGAATGTACCTATAGTAAAATAAATAAACTTTACCCATACATATACTCCCTGAATAAACACGAAGTTAAAATCAAATGAAACCAAGAATCTTATTACAATTAAACACTGTACCTATTTATATTAATTCATTGTTTAATTTTATATTGTTATTTCAATAAGTACTTGCATGTCAGTCGATGCTTGTATGCCATTATATCTGTAGGAACATTGGCTCCTAAAACACAGGCTTTTGGCCTAGTTTAGGAGCCATCAGTTCGCCCTATAATGTGTCTCTATTTACAACATTCTTTACTCCTTGTGTACTTAGGTATTTTATTTATTTATTTAAGATATACGTATACAACATAACAGATTTGAATAAATCTAAGGCGTTGTACAGCAATATTTAACAAAACACAATTAAAAATAAAACAATATAACACGAGAAATTAACAAACAAAGAAACAAAGTAGAGGTATAAATGCAATCAACAAAAGGAAACAGAAAATTATTACTTAAGTATTTATCTTTCATTCATCATCTCACAGAATCTTAAACATTCACGACACACATCTATCCATCTCCCTGCAAATAAGTCATACTCCGGTGTTGATGTCAAAAGAGCATTAAGTATGTTACTATAGTGAAGTGTAGTGATTATTTTATAGCCGTTTCACGTGTCAGAAACCTCTATCAATTTAAACGTTCTCATAGCTTATCGAGTAGCTATCCAGAGTCTGATTGCCTTTTCCAGTTCACCCCGGAGTATAGATAAAGGATTCATTACAACCTATATTAGGTTTCCAATATATTGGCCACAATATTCTAGGAATCTAGGAAACAAAGAGAAATGCTACAGGAATGAACGAGCGAGGGTTAAAGGAAATCCGAGCAATGTAATAAGTAGCGAATGGATTCCGATCTTTGTCCTCATTGTTCGTTACAGTTTTGTGTTTTGTCTTTTTTCTGTACCTGTGAAGTGAGCAGGACAAAAATAATGCTTCGGGCTGTGTGACATTTTTATTGCAATAATTCTGTGGCTGTGCAATTTCCGCAAAAGTTCCCATCTGCTTCGGAAAGCTAAAGTATAGAGGACTGTCTGATAGGTAGTATAAATAAAAACCAGCCAAGTGCGTGTCGGGAAACGCGCAGTAATAGGGTTCCGTAGTTGCACAATAATGCGGAATAAGAAGAGTGCTTTTTGTTGTTTCATGAATATTTGACTACTCGTAAACTTGATAAGCCTACTTAGCTGTGATATTTTTCTTTTAACTTCGTTTTAATACTACTACCATGAATTTTTTCACCCATCCAAAACTAACCGTTTAGCTGGCAGAGGGGGAAAAGTGATATTGGTGGTCGCCGGAGCTGACGGCTCTGCGCGAGGCGTGCGTCGCCGCGCGACGCCTGTACACCAGGCACCGCAGGCTCCGTATCCGCCCTCCGGATACGGAAGCCATTCAGGCGGAGCTGTACGAGGGGTACAGAGCGGCGAAGACCGCCCTCCGAGCGGAGATCTTGCGGTCCAGGGATCTGGGCCACGAGGAGTCGCTGGAGACTCTGAACAGAGACCCATGGGGGCGCCCCTACAAGTTGGTGCGGGAGAAACTCCGCCCATGGGCGCCCCCGCTGACGCAGAGTCTCCGGCCCGAGCTCGTGGAGGACGTGGTGAGCGCTCTGTTCCCTTCGCGAGGGGAACATACTCCCCCGCCTCGTCGGGTGGCTGGTGCAGGAGGGGCCGGATTTGGCGGAGACCCAGTTTGGTTTCCGCAAGGGGCGCTCTACGGTGGACGCCATCATGCGCGTGCGAGCCCTCACGACGGGGGATGCAGTGGCCCGGGGTGGGGTCGTCTAGACATCGCCAACGCCTTTAATACCCTGCCCTGGAGTTGCATCAGGGAGGCATTGCGGTATCACCGGATGCCGACCTACCTCTGTCGAGTGGTCGAGGCCTATCTGACGGACAGGGCCGTCATCTACCCCGGTCATCAGGGAGAGTGGAACCGGCGAGAGATGTCGTGCGGTGTCTCACAGGGATCGGTCTTGGGGCCGCATTTGTGGGACATCGGCTACGACTGGGTGCTGCGCGCCGACCTCCCTGGCGGCGTCAGCGTAGTATGTTACGCTGACGACACGCTGGTCCTGGCGCAAGGGAGGTCGCACCAGGCGGCGGCGGACTTAGCGACACGCGGGGTTGCGATAGTCGTGGAGAGGATCCGGCAGTTGGGACTCGAGGTGGCCTTGCACAAGTCCGAGGCCATGTGTTTTCATGGTCCTCGGAATGCGCCACCGTCGGGTTCCGAAATAACGGTGGGAGGGGTTCACATCGGAGTCGGGTCGACGATGAAGTACCTGGGACTCGTCCTCGACAGCCGGTGGAACTTCGTGGAGCACTTTCGACGTTTGGCTCCCAGACTGGCACGGGCTGGGGCTGCCTTGAGGCGGCTCCTGCCCAATCTGGGGGGTCCAAACGCCTCCTGCCGGAGGCTCTACGCGGGGGTCGTGCGGTCCATGGCCCTTTACGGAGCACCGGTGTGGGCGCGTTCCCTAAGGCTGGGACCAGCCGGCAGGTTGAACGCGTCCCAGAGGGTCATGGCCATCCGGCTAGTCCGGGGATACCGCACGGTCTCCCGGGAGGCGGCGAGCCTCCTTGCCGGATTGCCGCCGTGGGATCTGGAGGCAAAGGTCCTCGCGCACGTGTGGGAGTGGCGCGAGGAGGCGAAACGCCGGGGCGTAACTCCGCTGCCGCGAGAAATCACGGTACAGCGGACAGAGCTCCGGCGGGATCTCATGGCGGCATGGAGAGCGCGACTGTCGCAACCCAGCGCTGGGCACGCCACAATAGCGGCGATAAGTCCCCTCTTTGAGGAGTGGCTAGAGAGGCGCCACGGCGTCCTCACCTTCCGCCTGACGCAGGTCCTCACCGGACACGGTTGTTTCGGGAGGTTCCTGTTTCGCATAAGGCGGGAGGAAACGCCCGGGTGTTTCCACTGTGTGGATCGCCCGGAGGACACGGTGGAGCATACAGTGGAGGTCTGCCCGGCTTGGGCAGAGCACCGCCGTGTTCTCACGGAGGCGATCGGCGGCGGCGATCTCTCGCGTCCGAGCCTGGTCCAGGCCATGGTGCGGAGCGAGAGTGCATGGGAGGCCGTCACCTCCTTCTGCGAAGCAGTGATGCTAGCGAAGGAGGAGGCGGAACGCGTGAGGGAGAGGCAGCCTCACGCCCTCAGTCGCCGCAGGAGACGCCCTGGGCGGCGGGAATCGCGGGGCGATTTCCGGCCACCGTAGGCGCGGGCCTGCGGACGGTGAGCAGCGGGTAGCTCGCCGTCCGGTAAGGACCAGGCCCGAGTCGACGGCGCGTTGTGTTCCACGCGCGCCTCAAAGAGATGTCAGCAAGTGACGGGGCCCAATAGGGCCGACGCCGCTGGGGTCGCGGGTTGTCTGAAAGGGTTACCGCGGCCCTGGCATAGGCAACTGAAGGAACACGGGTGGGTTTTAGTCAGTAAAAGTCTGACACGCCCTCCCGCTCCACCCAGAGCGGGAGAAGTTATTTGATGATTTCCCACCCTCAAAAAAAAAAAAAAAAAAAAAAAAAGGGGGAAAAGTGAAAAAAAGTGCAAATTTTTGTTAGAGTCAAGTGTCCCCCACTTGACTCTAACAAAGATTAGCACTTTAAAGCTTAACATTTCAGAAACGGATCCCTAAATCAAAAAACTGTTTTCACAAACCCGCAATATTTTTGAAAGACCCATCCAACAATACCCCACATCATGGGGTAGACGAGAAAAAAAACATCACCACTTTACGTGTAGGTACGTTTTTTTTCATGATTTTATTTTACCACTGTCGTCGTGATGAATATGTTATCCATGCGAAATTATAGCTTTCTAGTACTAAGAGCCTCTGAGCTAAGCTGCGGACGCATAGACAGACAGACAGATGGACGGTCATAGCGAAACTATAAGGGTTCCTTGTTGACTACGGAACCCTAAAAATGAATGGCTAAGTGTGTTGTTAAGCCCAAAACTCGAGAACGGCCGGACCAATTCAGCTTATTTTTTTTTTCAAATATTCGTTGAAGTCCAAGGAAGGTCCATAAGAAGAGAAAAATTGTAAAAGTTGCCGGGAAAATTGGAAAATTCGGAAAAAATGAAAGTGCATTTTCTATGGGAATTTTTTATGAATTACCTATTGAAATTTGGACAGGACAACGTTTGTCGGGTCAGCTCTACAGTCAGCTAGTATTTATTAAATATCGAGAGTAGATAACTAACTCATCGGTTCCTACACTAAGAGCCTATTTCACGTTGTCCGAATAGCCACTACTCACCGAATAAATTCAAAAATGGAACAAAATTTGTATGAAATTAAGTTAATACGAACTGAATCGTAGGTGGTGAAACAGGGCCTACTAAAAAAATTTATAAAATTCAGAGATCAACATTACCGCCTACCTACACTTTTAAGGTTCCACACTAACCTGACAAATGTCACGGTTATTTTCGTAGATTTTCAAAATAAATAAGATTGTAACTTTTTCAAACTTTTGCTTGTAAAAGGAGTTATTTTGACATTAAAAAAATACACATTCCTAGAAAACCTAATGGTTTTAAAATTTATGTTATATAAAATTAACAAAAATGTTTGCGACAGAAACGAGCTATACGATTTCCAGATCAAGCAGGATTCCCATTGTATGGAAATCCTATACAATGCGAGATCAGCTTATACTGGAAATGTATAGCTTGATATGTAGCCATGTGTACAAAACAAAGACTGCAAAATCGTTTTTGTGTTCAAGCTCCAAGCGTGGCCTCTTTCGCTCCCTGAACTTGGAGTAATTCATCAAGTCGTCCCACATGCCTACGGCCCATTTGGGACGACTTGACGAAAATCAAAATAAATAATATTTTCATTCTGCAAGTCGTCCCACGTTGCTATCAAAATGAGAAAAGGTACAATCAGTAGCAAAAGTGTTGGTGTGGAAATAAAATAAAAGAATTTGTTATAAAATATTTAATCATCACAACATTGTTAATGTGGTCATTATTTTTTTAAATTGATTAATTTGCCTTATGAATCTGCCTAGCCTTTTCCCAACTATGTTGAGGTCGGCTTCCAGTCTAACCGGATGCAGCTGAATACCATTATTTTACATGGAGCGACTGTCTATCTGACCTCCACAACCCAGTAACTGGGTAATACGATACCCCTTGGTAAGACTGGTTGTCAGACTTTCGGGCTTCTGATGACCTGTAACGACTGTCAAAGATTCACAAATGACAGCCGGGACCAACGGCTTAACGTGCTTTACGAGGCACGGAAGAGTCTCGGTATGTAAAGATGGTCACCCATCCACGGACCAAACCCGGCAAACGTAGCTTAACCTGATGGATCGACCCGTGCGGCTGTATTACTTAGCCACGAGCTCCTCCATCACTCTAATATTATAAAGCCGAAAGTTTGTGAGTTCTGTGAGGGTGTGTTTGTGTGTTTATTACTTCTTTGGATGAAATTTGGTATGTAGATACCTTATACCCTGAATTAACACATAGGCTACTTTTTATCCCGGTCTACGCCGGCAAAACCGCGGGTCGCAGCTAGTATTTTATACAGCCATCTTTATTTATTTATTTTATTTATTTAACAATTTATGTAGGTACACACAAATAAACAGACAAACATAAAGGAACAGAAAAATACGTACAAAGGTGATGCTTATTTCAAAAGAAATCTCTTCCAGCATACCTGCGGTAGGACAGAGGATAAAAAGAGATGTAGACAAAGTGTGTAAGAGTAGAAGAGAAAATTAAATACATAAAATCCAAAATAAAACACATAATATATACTTAAATACATACATACTTCTAAAATAAATATCACTAAAATAACTAATAACTATGACGAAGTGGAAAGATAGTGTTCTTTCACTCTTCTTTTAAATACTGCAATAGTTTGGCAGTCCCTAATGTCTGGCGGAAGTGAATTCCACAACCGAACCGCGTGCACAGTGAAGGAGTAGGAGTAGAAGTCGGTGGAATGGGGAGGAGATTTAAGGAGGTTTCTAAGATGCGACCTGCAAGGCACATCAAAAGGACGGGCGTAGGAAAAGCGTTCCCGCAGATAGGAAGGTGTTAAAGGATTATGAAGGATGTTAAATAGCAAACATAATATCCGAGAGTTCCTGCGAAGTCGAATAGGGAGCCACTTGAGTATTCTGCGAAAGTTAGAAACGTGATCATACTTTTTAAGGTTAAAAACAAAACGAATACAAATATTTTGCAAACGCTCAAGTTTATTCAAAAGCTCCTCAGTGGCATCCAGATAACAGGCATCAGCGTAGTCAATAATGGGCTGAATGAGAGTTTGAGCAAGGGAGATTTTGGTGTTCAAGGGCAAGAAGCTCTGGAGGCATTTCAAGGAATGGAACGTGTAGTGTACTTTACGACTGACTTGAGCAACATGGGCCGTCCACGATAAGTAGGAGTCCATGGTCACCCCCAGGTTTTTAACAGTATTTGCGTATTCAATCTGAACTCCATTCAGACAGAGTGGAGACAGCGACGCAACGTCGAGCCTATTTCGCATATACCTGCCGCCAATAATTATAGCCTGGGATTTCCTAGGGTTGATTTGCAGTCCAAAGGACCGCGACCACTCGCTAATCAAATCCAGGTCTCTGTTCATGGCACACACGGCAGCTTCCGCATCTTCCCTCAAGAAATGGTTGTAAAGCTGCAGATCGTCGGCATAGAGATGGAAGTAGGAAGAGATAACCCTGGTGACACAGTTAATGAAAATGGAAAAGAGAAGAGGAGAGAGAACGCCACCCTGAGGCACCCCCTCAGTAAGAAAACACCAGTCAGAAGAAGTCTCGTCAAGACGAACCCGCTGCGACCGGCCTTTGAGATAGGAATCGAACCAACTAATAGTGCTAGAAGAGAAATTGAGAGATTTAAGGATTCCTACAAGAATGTCGAAATCGACAGAGTTAAAGGCACTACTAAAGTCCAAAAGTACAAGTAGGGTAAGAGATTTGTGGTCCATAGCCCTGCGGATGTCATCAGTAACCTTCAAAAGAGCTGTGACTGTGCTATGACCAGGCCGAAAACCAGATTGAAAAGCACTAAGAAGGCCATTCGCAGCTAAAAAGGCAGAAAGTTGCTGGTGTACAATGTGCTCAAGAACTTTAGAGAGATAAGGGAGAATAGAAATGGGTCGGAAATCAGATGGTGAGACAGGGCTGGAAATTTTGGGCAAAGGGATAATATGAGCTTGTTTCCAAGCCTCAGGAAAAGTACAAGAAAACAAAGAGAAATTGAAAATGTGGGTCAAGATGGGAAGTAATGTGGGGAGAATAGGAGAAATCATTCTAGAGCAAAGATTATCATTACCAACTGCAGACGAAGAGATAGCAGAAATAGATTTTTTGACATCATTTTCACTCACAGGACTAAATTCGAAAGAAGAACACTGCGGCACTGGCAAACAGGAAAGTTTAAATAAAGTAGCTGATTTGACGTGCGGATCCAAAGAAACAGGGGGAAGTGAGAAATGTTTGTTAAGAGCACACACGTCAGTATCATTACTGGCAACAACAGGAGATTTACCAATACCGACAGTTTTCAGAAACTTCCAGACTTCAGCAGAGTTACGGTTGTCGAGAGAATTATGGAAGTAGCGTCTCTTTGCATCTCTACACATACGACTGCAGCGATTACGCAACACCTTGTACGCAATCAGGTTGCGCTCGGAAGGACAACGTTTTAACCTCCTTTTGGATCTGTCCCTACTCGCCATCGCGTCCTTAATAGCAGGTGTAAGCCAAGGAGCCGGAACGTATTTCACTTTGACTCGACGGATAGGGGCATGACGATCGTATAGGCTGAGTATTGTGCTGTTGAAATTGTGAACCATATCGTTGATACAAGAGCTCTCCAAAACGTCAGTCCAGTCGATGCTACCAGCATCACGCAGCAATGCCTCCAGGTCTATGCCCTTATAGTTCCTAAGGAAAATATAACGCGGCTTACGCTTAGGAGGGCGAATCCTGTAGGACAAAAAGATTAAGTCATGGTAAGAAAAACAAGCAGTGAGCTGTCCGTGGACAGATACATTATTAGGATTAGAAACAATCATCAGGTCCAAAAGAGAAGGGGAGCAATTAGGGAAATGATGAGTAGCAGAAAGAGGCAGAATACTAAGGTTATAGGAAGACAAGAGAGATTGAAGTTTGTGAGTACGAATGTCATTTTTAAGAAGGCAAGTATTAAAATCGCCCATCAAGACTACGTGGTCATAGGAGGGACATAAATCATTTAAAAGTGAATCAAAAGAGTCAAAGTAATCAATAGAGAGGTTAGGACTGTACATCACCCCAAGAAGCATTTTAACGTGGTGCAAGGAAATTTCGAGAAATAGATGCTCCGCTGACTCCGAGTAGGAAGATGGTGAAGTGCTGATAATCTTGTAGGGAATATCAGCACGCAAGTAAATGGCAACACCACCACCGCCCTTCCCAGTTCTATCATTACGTATAAGCACAAAGCCAGGAACGGCATAATTAACAGATAAAAGAGAGGGTTTGAGGAAGGACTCTGAGATCAGCAAAGCATCCATATGAGCACAGTTAATGGAAGCCAGAAGATCAGAGTAATGGCAAGGGACACTCTGGGCATTGATGTGGGCTATGTTAAGATTGTTGGGGAGGTGGGAAAGCAAAGTGGAAATTTGATCACCAAGAGTAAGAGGAGAGGAAGAACCACTCGCCGCACTAAGGAAACTGCTAGAAGAGGAAGAACAAGAGAAAAAATCATCATCAAGTTCTACATCGTTCATAGTTTGCAAACTAATAATACTTATATAAATAATAATAATAATAAAAATATCAAAACTACTTTACTTTACTATCAAATAAAATAAAAATAATAACTAAATACGCTCAACTAATAAAAGCACCTATTCGCTGTTGTTGGAAGAGATTATAACACAACATTTATAAACTAAGTAGGTACAAAAAGAATTGAAGGAAGTAAAAGAAAACGAAAACACAAAACAAAAAAAAAAAAAAAACTAAAATTGATTAAAAGTAAACTAACGAGAATGTCAGCCACAACGTTCTGATAGCAAACAGTGTGCAACGAAACGTAACGTCAATTTATACTATCACAAAAATGACATTGAATTGACATTGACACACGTCTGTCACGTCACTCACTACATGAGAAATAAAAATATGTAATATCGTCTACCGGCAAACTAATCATTGTGAGAATAAAAAATAAACGCAAAGTGAATGCTATGGCAGCTAAAGGTAGATTAACAAAAAGGAACTACAATTTTCAGTGTACCGACACTACATGAACATAACGCGGCCAACATAAAACATGCACATATTTAAATCAGCAAACTCAGCGACGAGTCTTCCTCACAAGCTTCCCTTTAGGGGTTGCTGCTACAGACGATGTAGATGCGGACGAGGTAGAAGCTGCAGGCGCGGCGAGATTGGGCGCGGCAGCTCCGGTGGGAGCGGGGAATAGTGCAATTAATGCTTCAAGCTCACCCAAGGACGCTATCTTCCGGCGTGACTTGTCAGGCGTCAAGACAACAACCTTTCCCTCCGCTGACCAGCAGCTATTGATGCTAAAGTGCTTACGAGCAGCAATGAATACCTGGTGCCGTATCTTAGTCAGAAACTCCGAAATGGTGATACCGCTGCCCTTGAGAGTAGTTTTACTGTCCCAAACCAACCGACGATGCTCCATGTCATTGAAACGCACCAGCACAGGTCTGGTTTTGCCCTGGGGGGCTCCTAGTCTGTGGCATACATCTAGATGTTCCATTTTAATGCTGTCAATCATCAGTTGTTTGGAAATGATAAGGAGAATTGAGTCGCACAGCTTTTCATTTGGCTTCTCAGGAATACCGTGAAACAGCAAGATCTTTCTCCTCATTGCAGTCTCATGTCTGTCTAGACTCAAAGACAGGAGTTCAATCTGAGTTTTGAAATGAGACAACGTTTTGCAGACAAAAGATTTAAACTCGGAGAAGTCCAGGGACAGCGCAGCAAGATCTATGAGTGCAGGGTCAGTTCCAGCTGTAGCTCTCTGTAGCTTATCTTCGTACTCACGCATTCGGGAGCCAAACAGCTTCTCCAGTTCCTCCATACTGTGCACAAGTTTGCTGTCCATGATTTGTTGTAATATTATGTGTTGTGGTTGATGAAAAGTGAAGGTGAAAGGAAAGTTCCAAGCGAAGGTGGGTTTATTAGTTAACTAGGACATAAATATAATGAAAAAGAAGAATTAACTATTTTAAAATAAATATTAAATAAGGAAGCAACAAATTTAGGTTTATATGTCAAGCCTACCCACATAGGAAAAAACATCTTTCACACATCACCCACATAGGAAAATCATCTTTGGTAATTCTAAGAGGTAATGGTCCATATTCTAACCTAACCCAAATGATTGACCAATGTGCAGTTTCGGACGTGCGGATGTTAAAGTACAGTGGAGCCAATTAATTCTAAAGGAAGAAGTAAAGCCCACAAATTGATGCGTTTCAAATTAAATACTTAATTTTAAAAAAGAAAAAAAAATCGTAACAGTCATGTCAATGTAGATTTGGGCAGCTAAAAGATATCTTGGCTAACATAATATAGAAGTGAGTATAGAGGTCTTATAGAAAAAAGAAAACCTCTATAAGTAAGTACTCACTTCTAAGCATATAGCTACAAGTTAAACTACCTTCAAGTATCTAAACCTTTATGTTTATAAGCAACCGTTTTCTAGGTACATATTCTATATCATAAATCAGATATCCCTTAGCCTACGGTTTTAATGAAGACCTTGGGCCGGTGTAGTTTTTAAATATTATCATATTAATATAATATATTATTAAGATGGGTATTGGGTACTCACTACAAGTTTCCGACAAACACAGCAATTTCAGTCTAAATCCAAGTCCAATATGCACAACCAGAGTCACAGATTTATCGGAGTCCAAAATAAAACCACAAAATAAATTTGTAAAAGTTTGTTCCACAACCACTAAAATCTAACATTTTTTGTCGGAAAGTACTAACTCGTTTTAACATCAATAAATTCTATTAAATACTCAACCTTACTTAATAATATTATAAATGTGAAAGTTTGTATGTTTGGATGTTTGTTTCTCAATCACGCAAAAACGGCTGAACGGATTTGGATGAAATTTGGTATACAGATAGTTTATAACCTGGATTAAGACATAGGATACTTTTCATCTCGGTAAAAGGTTCCCGTGAAACAATTTCCGACATACACGCGGGCGAAGCCGCTGGCAAAAATTTTAGATAATTGTGGACCCTGTCGGGCACAGCAAGATAGGATATAGGAAAAGGGCTATTATTATATTATTATTTGAAAAAAGTAATATATAAATGTTTTTCAACTAAAAAAAAAAATACTCCAAAAAAAATAAATAATATTTGTTAAATACTCCAAGTCACGCTCGTGTGCTTCATTGATATTGAAACAAAATATTTTTTTGTACCTTCATTCTATTCATAGGGTGTCCTAAAAGTAACCACTGTTTTTTTTATATTTCTATGCACGTAACCATTGTTTATTAACCTGATAATAACCGAAAGTTATACATGTCTACCATTCGTATATAACACTTGAACTTGTGCGTTTGCGTGTAAAATTAAACATATCTAGAAAAAAAAATTTTAGTAGGTACTGACTTTTTTAATACCTATTAAATAATCTATGAACAAAACGAAAGTATATACTAAAAATTCTTAATAAATATTGTTATATCTTTTCTTACTAACTGTACCAAACGTTGATAAAGTTTAAAGTTCCACACAAAAAGAAACGTGGGACGACTTGCAGAATGAAAATATTATTTATTTTGATTTTCGTCAAGTCGTCCCAAATGGGCCGTAAACATGTGGGACGAGTTGATGAACTTGGCGATTAAAAATGTTTTGTATTAAAGAAAAACTAAGAAACATCTTAAACAGACCCGTTTTAAGTAGAATCTTAATCTGCAGACCGTTTCCATGTTATAAAAATGAAAGAACAACTTGGGAATATTCATAAAATAATGTAAAAGAGAAGTTTTTTAAACGAGAAAAAATAAAGGAGAAGGTTCTTGTCGGCGCGTATATATTTTTTTCTGCAAATTCAAGTGAATTGGCAGTGGCTAAAGCTCCATTTTCACGGTACAAGTTTATTGCCTGTAGCATACCATAAAATTGAAGGGCAATTAACTGACACCGTCCTAAACAACACGTAGGTAAGTACAATTAAGTCGCATGCGATTTTATTGAATGGTAAAACTTGCATTCAATTATTTTGTATGCCATTTTTTGCCAAAAAAAAAAATAATGACAGCTTGACAGCCTGACGTAAGTGTCATAACGTTGAAAAATAGGAAAAGTGTAAGTATATAATGTAGTGTGTGTGAAGTATGTAGATACCTACTACCTACTACTACCTATCTTAGCCTACCTTTACTTAAGCTGATTTTTGTACAGTCAGCAACAAAAGTCTATTAGCATTTGAGTTTTCTAAATCTTATTATTGAGAAAAATACTTCATTGAAATCGGAACAGATGTAAATTTTAAAGAAAATTAACTCATATCTAATAAATGAAATGCTAAAAAGCAGGTTATCGTATAATTTTGTGTTAATTTAGATGTTGTCAAAAAGTAGCAGTGTTAACCGACTTATCTTGCTGACCGTACCTCTATAGATTTTATTTTGCTAGGACCACCTTTTAAAAAAGTATACGGTCAATGATGAGCGCTAATATAATAATACACTTTAAAATACATAGTGAAACATTATGAAGATAGCATGTAACACCTATACAGGGTGTAAGGGACAGCCCTCCGCAAACTGATAGGGTGAATTCAGTATGTCATACTAAGATGACCGGTACATGAAATTATTTCAGGAACGTTATGGGAATCCAATAAACCTGATTTGTTTGAGTTTTTGTGCACAAATCGGAGTGTCTATTACTGGTTGGGAGAGGTAGGTAAATAGGTATGCGGTGAGTTCGATGAACTCTGTACTAGACAGAAAGTGAACAGCTGATTTCACGCGTCGTTCGTTAGAGTAGTTTGCGGAGGGCTGTCCCTTACACCCTGTATTGTAATAATATTGCTCGTGTTTCGAGCAACGCTCCGTAGTGCCGAGCGTTTATAGTTATTATGGCAATACCCCGACTAACTGTCTAACTGTCCATTATATTATATTTGTTTAACATTAAACTGCATTGAATTTACAAGCAGACAGACAAAATATGAAAATATTAGTAACGTTGGTACATATTGAAGGTAATGTAGATAGATATTATTAGGTACGTTTGATAGAACCTGGATAGCTTTCTCATCTAACCTATACTTAGTCTATTCCAAAAGTATTTAATGAATGTGTAAACAAAACCTGGGGGCTAAAATGGCCACTTTGGCAGAATCATAAAGATAATATTAAATAAATATGAAATCGTAAAACGGTCTACGGTATGAATTGTCAGTTTGTGACTGGTTTACGATTTCAAATATTATTCATAATATTATCCTATTATGATTCTGCCAAAGTGGCCGTTTTAGACCCCTTGGTCGGGTCAAGAGTCTTGGCTAACTCTAGGTTTTAACATATAAAATATAGCAACTGATCTGCCAGTGGCTATATTTTTATACTTTTACTAGCTGACCCGACAGACGTTGTCCTGTCTTAGCTATGAATATTCTAATGTAAACGCGTGAAGTTAAAATAGTCGTTAAGTTTTCTGAAATTTTCCAATTATCTGCGAAATTTTCTCAATTTTTTCTTTCATAAGAACCTTCTCCTGGCAATAATAAACACAACAAGAAAAGAATTAGCGAAATAGTTCCATCCGTTCACGCGTGATGCGATGACCAAGGGAAATGGGGATTCATTTTTATATATACAGATATACAGTGTGAGTCTTCATAATATGCACATATCGAAATTAGGGAAACAATGCTTAATTTTATCGATGAAAAAAATGTTTAAAAAAACGCAAAAAAAAAATTAAGTGTCTACTTGCTACGTCTATTGTACGTAGCAGTGTGCAAGGCCTATTTTAACAGTTGATAGGAAATGCTGTGTATAAATAAAACAACTAGGGTGATGGTATGTGACGAATGAAGATCCTTTTGTATTCAGATAAGATTACAGTAAATAAAAACTGGGCTGTGTCTTTACATAAAAATAGTTAGCAAAAAAAACATAGGAATGGCGCGGGATGGATGTGTCTGTGGCCAGTTCTGTGGTGTTGGCACCTCTCTCGTGTCGCCAACACCCAAAAACTATATTTTCATAATATCAATTTCGGAGTATTAGTCCTTTGAGCTTACAGTTCGGCCATCCTACTTTAAGTGAGTCCCCTCACTTGAGAATAAAAAAATTATACAGTGGTCAATTAAAACTGATCAAAATTAACAATGAATTTTAAGGGATACTTTTAACTAACCTTCTTTATCATACCTAACAACATAGCCATAGAATTTAATAGGAACCAAATTATGTATCATACAAAAGACAAAATAACACACATTTTAACACTTCTAATCATATCACTAATCAGTCTCAATAATTCACATCAGTCTCAGATAATTATAGTTACAATCTGACAAGATAATTTTAAAACTTCTAATCATATTATTCTCAATAATTCACATCAGTCTCAGATATTATAGTTATAATCTGGCAACAAGGCACCTACTGTCACATGTGTCACACATACCTACTATGACGCATGTCACATCACATAACAATAAGAACAACAAACACAATGTTTATTATGTTTTCTTAAATTACTTACTAATTATTATTAGTCTACATTGAAGTGCAAAACACATATCAAAAATAAAAAATATTATAGTAAAATGAAATTATAAAATTATGTTTGCACCCGTCACATCAAGTTCTTACCAGTATTACAAAATTTTCTGGAATAATCTTAAAGTATGCAATAATCAAGTTCATAAGTCTATTAATGTTAATTTGCTGCTTACACTATTATAAACTATGATGTGCATCTTTATTAGTGGCTAATAATACTTATAATCAGAATGATCAGTTTTGTTTCAGGAACATTAACAGTCTTAACAATATTAATATTAACAATTATTCTCATAGGTAGTATGGTTAAATAGTAACAAGTCGAATTTACTATAAATAACATAAAATTAGCAGTTCTAACCTACCTTTCATCATAGCGTTGCAAAATCAATACTACATAATGAACTTTCCTTTTTCAATTTTGTCTATTCACTAAATTACTATCAGTGTGTATTACTCAATAATTAATTATTATGAAGGTACAAAATACTGAGTGCTCGACCATCCTGCTATGAGGGAGTCCTCTCACTTTTATAATGTATTTACTTTTCTTGTGATTTAACGCTTACATAAGGGAATAATATAAGTACTTACTTAATTACAATTAATTATTTTGTAATTATTATTACTGGATTTAAGATCCAGGGACCCCCCGATCAGTCCTTCTTAACCTTTACTCACTTATATTTACTTCTGCATAGATATGATCCAGCGACCCTCCAGTCACTCCTTCATATCCTATACTCACTTATATTTACTTCTGCATAGATATGATCCAGCGACCCTTCAGTCACTCCTTCATATCCTATGCTCACTTATATTTACTTCTGCATAGATATGATCCAGCGACCCTTCAGTCACTCCTTCATATCCTATGCTCACTCATATTTACTTCTGCATAGATATGATCCAGCGACCCTCCAGTCACTCCTTCATATCCTACGCTCACTTATATTTACTTCTGCATAGAATATGATCCAGCGACCCTTCAGTCACTCCTTCACATCCTTTGCACACATTATAATACATATGATTAGCACAGGTTTTACAAGTAAACTTCTGTCATCAATCAATATCTACAGACTGTTACTTTTAAAGATTTTCACTCACATTAATAATCATAATTTTAATTTAAGTGCAGCAATCAAATTGCTTGGTTAAAACATTAGGAATAAAACACAGCCAGATAGGGGCCCTACTGTATTTTTTAATTATTATTGCTCTTATACTTGTACTCAATCAAATGTATTTAAACACTGTTTGTGCCAGTGTCATTGGTCTCATTCTCATCTAAATCACTTCCACTGCTGTATCCATTAAAACTGAGCCAGGGGAATATTTTATCAATAGCAACCACATTTTCATATTTCCTGTTACCTTTTCTAGTAATAGGAGTATCTTCAACAAGAAATCGGTCATTAGGTAGTACTTTAATTATTTTATAAGGTCCTTGGAATTTAGAAACTAGTTTCTTGGGTTTACCCGAGAGTTGTTTGTCAACAACTGTTCGTTCAATCCTAACGAGATCTCCTATCTTATAAGTAGTAGCTTTTTTTCTGTGCTTATCAAATCCCTTTTTAAAACTCTCCTGCTGTTTATTTATATTCTTGCCGGCATCCGATCTCAATTTCATAAGATCATGACCAGTAATGTGCTCAGATGTTTCTGCGATTATATCACTAAACAAGTTGTCAGATCTGCCGCGCTAACGAAGAATGCAATAACTCGATTTTGGACGATTTTGAGTTATATATATATTCGGAATCAGCAAATCGAGATCTGTAACTCTCTCTAAGTAACTTTTTATGAATCCTTCAGGAACTTGGTTTTTCAGTAAGCAAGAATGCAATAACTATAACTTCATAACAAATACACTAATCAAAAATACAATAATCATTCTTGTGGCGACGTCAGTTTTGAAGTACTCACACATTACTAGTCATAAGTACAATAACTATTAGTTGTTGCACTTATGTTATGTAGCGCTCGGGATTCCAATATTTGTTCGCTAGTCATAAATACAATATATGTTTGAGTTATTGTACTTATTATTAGTGTATCCAAATAATTTACTGGGTTAAAACTGTGCTGCCGCGCTAACGAAAAATACAACAACTCGATTTTGCCGCTTTCGAGAAAAACGCGCTCTTTTTGAACTTTATTTTTCTCCTCGTGTATCAACTAGTGAAGGTATCTACATGAAACTTGTACCAAACGTCGTGCGAAAAGTGCCTTCTCTACCATAAACACAATTTTAAGTAGACTACATGTAGGAAGCTTACAAAGCTGATGTAATCTCAGCTTCAACTGATGGAGACACTGTTTACCATTCTTTTGACTTGCAGAAAGAAGGTAATTATGATTCCTAGGATGGACCAGTATAAAATCGGTATTTTTTGTCCTCGTATAATAAATAGCTTTTAACGAAAGCTTCGTACCACTTGGAAAAACCAAAGAGGATAAAATGCCTTGTGCTGTTCTGTGGAACGAAGCAATATCAGGAAGAAACCAGGAAGACATCTTATTAGCTTTCACATGTTTTCTGTTGCACAAAAGAGACGCAAAAAATTGTTGTTATATGGGCTGACAACTGCGCGGTACAAAATAAGAATTGGGGGTTTATCTGTTTCTTAGTAGACATGGTCAACAGCGAACTAACTGCCACTGAAACTTCACAGTAAAATATTTCGAACCCGGAAACTCTTATAAGTCGTTCCTAAGTCTGCACCTAGAGGGATAACTAAAGAACGAAAAGAGGAGATACTTGCTAAGTTAGTCCCTTTGATGCCTGAACACCGGAGGAATTTTTGGAGAACACATGCCCGAATCTACCAAGGCCCATTCCAATTTAGGTACGGATAATTAATATGTACCTACTAGGAATTAAGATTAATATTGATCTCTTTTTACCAATGATTCTATAGTTAGGTAAGATAAGTAACAATATTAGTAACTGTAAGAACAACTTTTACTATGGGACCAAACATGAATTCGCGAAAAAAAAATCTGCTGTTCAGTACATTTTGACGAATTATGTGAACTTATATGTACTGAACAGCTGAATTTTTTCGCGATTTCAGGTTTGGTCCCATAGTAAAAGTTGTTCATAATGATGAGTACAATGACCCCTTAAGAGGTTTTGCGCATTTAAAGTTACACGTTGTATATAATAAAATTGCTGTGATTTTACTTTCGACTAGTTAAGTGTCTAAAACAAGTTTAAGTAATAATTTTAAGAAGTATTTTATTATTTTTGTAACAACTTTTGAAAAGTTATTTTAGTTAAACAGAGTTAATATGAATATATTTGGTTTGATTTTAGATAAACATTTAAGAAACAAAGTAAAATGTTTTATTTCATTGGGATTTTACCGACTGTTACATATGTGTTACTAACAATAAGTACAATAACTATTTTAGTTATTGTATTTATTGTTAGAAATTATCGAAATTATTCATGTAAGGGTTTACTTATAACTAAAATATGTAGGTTTGCTAATGATAAATACAATAAGTATTGTAGTTATTGTATTTATGACAAGTGATGAGAGGTTGATCATTTAAACATTCCTAATTATAAGTATTATTTCCACGATTTTAGGCCATATGCTTTGCATTTTTCACACAATATATATTTGAATCTATTCTCTATTCGTTTTCCTTTCATTTGGTACAAGTTGTATGTAGATACCTTCACTACTTCATGAGATAAGAGAAAAATAAAGTTCAAAACTTTGAGCGCGTTTTTCTCGAAAGCGGCAAAATCGAGTTGTTGTATTTTTCGTTAGCACGGCAGAGATGCACTTACTAACTTACACCCGAATAACAACTCTGATGGGCTTGTGCCAGTTGATTTATTGACAGTTGTATTGATTCCTAATTGAATATCACCAACAAATGAGTCCCATGCATTATCATTCTCACCGTGACATTTAGTGCTTAAGGAATCTAAGATTATACGATTGAATCTTTCAACTTGCCCGTTTGCCCTCGGGGTGGCCACGGCATTTAAGATATGTTTAATATTTAACTTTTCCATAAACTCTTTAAACTTATGACTAGTGAAACACGAGCCTCGATCTGTAATAAGGCGGGCTGGTACTCCAAAATAACTAAAATGGTCTTTAATAGTTTTAATAGTTGTTGCAGTTTTTGTATCTCTGACAGCACGAATATTGATATATTTCGTAAAAGAGTCTATTATTACTAATATATACATATTACCTTTTTTTGATCGAACAAATGGACCTAAGTGGTCTGCATGAAGAGTATGGAATGGCTTTTCAATTTTAGGAATGGGGTGGAGCATACCTTCTTTAGGACCTCCGGGTGCTTTGTGGTGAGCACATTCTAGACAAGCTGAGACGTATTTTTTTGTAAAACGACGCATTTTGGGAAACCAGAAGGTTCCTTGTAAGCGATTATAAGTTTTGTCGAACCCAAAGTGCCCTACATCATCGTGGTTCATTCGCAATACCTGCCATCTTACACCTCGTGGGACTACCCAACGTACTCCACTGTCTACTTTTCGGTATACATGATTACCCTTCAGCTGATAATTTTGGAATATGTCACCAATATGTTTGGTGTTATTATCTTGCAAAATTTGCCTTATACGTTTGATTTCCTCATCATTATCTTGAACTGTCGCAATCCAGTCTTTGATATCAATTTTTAGTACATCAATAATATGAGTTTCGCTATCGGTGGAGGGGTCAGTAACAGGATTGCGACTTAGTGCATCCACATGTGCCATCCGCGTACCTGGTCGATATTCTATTTCGCAGTCGTACTCCTGAAACTGCACCCACCAACGAGAAATACGTGGTATGAGATCTCTTTTGGTAAGTGTGGTGCGCAGTGCATTGCAATCAGTTATAATTTTAAATTTTAACCCTAGTAGGTAAACACGAAAACGGTTTAGCGACGCTATGACTGCCAGCGTTTCTAATTCGAAAGAATGAAGTTTTTGTATTAATATTGCACCCTCTCCTTTTGCAACATTGTACTCCCCGGGTAACAAGTAATATTCACCATGGGGTTTTCCTCGTAATGAACCCTTAACATAAATAGAACCTGAATAATCACTTTCGTACGATATTTGTACTGCCAGCATTTGTTGTGGCAATATTGTAGTGTCACATTTAGTGATCAATTGAAATTTTATAGTCACCTTGCGTTCAAAGATCAATGAATCTGTAGTTTTGGTAATAGTGATCCCCGGCTTTTCAGTAAAACTATGACCTATTAATATTGGATACTTTATAATGGTGTCTTCAACAATTAAAATGTTGATGTGTTCAATTATATTTTCTATTTCTATATCTACATAAGCAGAACCTAACGGTAGTACAACATTATTTCCTATCCCCCTCATGGTAGGTAAATTTTTATCTGTCCAATCTATACCTAGCCTAATAGCTTCGCTGTATCTCAGCAACGTGCATTGGCTACCCAAATCCACATATTTATAGTTTGACCTCTGGTCATAGGGTCAAATTCTGGTACTACATTGCCAAGCATGGGAAATTTATTCCTACTGGGTTGATTATTCATTACAGATTGTATTAATTCTTTAAAAAAAAGTCTTGTATCATTTTCGGCAACAATTGAATGATCATAGAACTTACCCAAGGGCGTAGCTTGTTTGCAGTCTTGTTGATCAAAAGTTTGACTTACACCCCTTTGCACGGAGCCTCCGGATCCAGTTCTGTCCTGAGTCTGCGCCTGCTGATCCTTATCAATACGACTGCGACTGCGAGGTCCCCACAGGAAATCTCCGGATTCAGTTATGCCGTGTGTTTTTCCCTGGTGCTGACTCTTACCGCGACTGCGACTGCGTGTCCTCCACCGGGAATCGCCCGATCCATCTCTGTCGTGAGTCTGCCCCTGGTGCCGACTCTCACCGCGACTGCGACTGCGTGTCCTCCACCGGGAATCGCCCGATCCAGCTCTGTCGTGAGTCTGCCCCTGGTGCCGACTCTCACCGCGACTGCGACTGCGTGTCCTCCACCGGGAATCGCCCGATCCAGCTCTGTCGTGAGTCTGCCCCTGGTGCCGACTCTCACCGCGACTGCGACTGCGTGTCCTCCACAGGGAACCGCCCAATCCAACTCTGTCGTGTGTAAGCCTCTGGTGCCGACTCTCACCGCGACTGCTGCTACTCCTCCGCAGGGTACCTTCGTATCCAGTTCTGTCATGTGTCTGCCGTTGCTGGTATTGACTATGACTCCTCAACGAAGACCCGTCGTGTTTTTTGTTACGGTCTGTCGGTGAGCGGAGCCTTCTCTTCCGTGTGACACTGACGACGGATGCCATCCGGTGATCAGGCGGAGTTGCGCTGGGTGTTCGAGTCGATCGCATTTTTCGTTTTATCTCGTGCCGGTCATCCATCTTGTAAACCAAATCAAATCACACAGGATTTCGCCAAGTCGTGAGTGTGGTGTTGTTTTTCCGCTTCTGAGTTATAAATAAAACAACTAGGGTGATGGTATGTGACGAATGAAGATCCTTTTGTATTCAGATAAGATTACAGTAAATAAAAACTGGGCTGTGTCTTTACATAAAAATAGTTAGCAAAAAAAACATAGGAATGGCGCGGGATGGATGTGTCTGTGGCCAGTTCTGTGGTGTTGGCACCTCTCTCGTGTCGCCAACACCCAAAAACTATATTTTCATAATATCAATTTCGGAGTATTAGTCCTTTGAGCTTACATGTGTGACTGAGTTTTAACGTGGAATTTTTACTTTCATGACGCTAATACGATGTAGAATAATTTAAAGTAATAAAACAAGGTAGGTAAGGGGGTTTTATTGAGAAATTTTACAATTATTGTAAAAATTGGGGAAAAAATACCAGATTTTTTTTTAAAACACCTTAATTCTCAATTGAGGGCGGTTTTTTTTCTTGAAATTTTATTTTATGAGGACGTCCTGTTATTTCCAATCATTACTGATTTATTTCATCGTGATAGATCGTTTAGTTTAAAAGTTATACTGTTTTGTTTACACAGGGGTCACAGCAGCGACCAAGAAATTAAAAAGTGCTAATAAAAAAAAGTTTTTGTTTTTAGATTTTTTTAAATATTTTTTCCGTCGATAAAATTTAGCATAGTTTCTCTCATTTCGATATGTGCACATTATGAAGACTCACACTGTATATACAGGGTGTAATTTTAATCACCGTTATCCTCTTAAGGGGTCATTGTACTCACCATTATGAACAACTTTTACTATGGGACCAAACCTGAAATCGCGAAAAAAAAATCTGCTGTTCAGTACATTTATGTTCGCATAAAGGCTCTTACAGACAGAGGCGATATCGCGGTCGCGACGCGATATTTCTATATTATATCCGTAGAAAAATATCGCGTCGCGACGCGATATCGCCTCTGTCTGTAAGAGCCTTAATTCGTCAAAATGTACTGAACAGCTCATTTTTTTTCGCAATTTCAGGTTTGGTCCCATAGTAAAAGTTGTTTATAATGATGAGTACAATGACCCCTTAAGAGGATAACGGTGATTAAAATTATATATAGATGTAAAGAAATAATTGCGAAAATAACTTTAAAATAAGTCATCCAAATTCTGATAGACATACATATTATACTGTACGGTGAGTTGCACGAAACCAACATTAGTTTAACGGAGACTTTAAATTGATGCTGTCACTTTCTTTTTGATACAAAATGTAAGGGATGGCATGAATTTAAAGTTATAATTTATAATTTAAAATAATGTTGGTTTCGTGCATAGATATCCGGAGATAATTATGCCTTCACTCTATATTTGGTCAAGTTCAAGTGTCGCCACCTCACACAAAAACAAAAGAAATAGATACGGCACACATGATGAGTTTTTCGACGCACATTTATTGCACACATGCTCAAAATGTATGCACTAGAAAGTGCCCTTTTCTTACCGCCATCGCGCGTATAATAAGGTCAGTTGTGACCGCGTGGAGGCGAAATGTGCCACGCCTCCATGCCATATCCCTTGATATCCGCGGTTTCGTGCAACTCAACGTTATGATCATCGCTCCGCATTGAATACCGTGAAATGAAATACCTCTTCATTGGTATAATATTTATATTTTATCTTCTTGCACACATACAAACTTGGTACAGGGTAGCAATATTTAAGAAACTATTTATCGGTTGGTCTATTTGTCGGTCGGTTAGCGGTTGGGTGAAAGGGGTGCGCGGAGCAGAGAGCTGCTCCGCGCACCCCTTTCACCCAACCGCTAACATCTCCCCTCGCTCCCTTCTTACCGCGCAGGCGATACGCGAGTTAAACGGTTGGCCTATACCAGCTAGAAAACACCAATACTTTTGGCGGTAAATGCCATATGAGACACTTTTTAACTAGGTACTCGAAAACACATACAAAATCATCTGAGTCAAATCACACACTTTCAACTCTAAATTAAAAAAGCAACCAACAAAAACCAACAAAAATAAATCAACAAAATTTATTATTATTTGGGAATCATGACAACCGTGAATATGACATTTTTGACGAAAATCGTTTGTGTTGACGAAAAAAGTGTTTGTCTGGCTGTCTATCTATCTGTTACCTCTTCACGCATCAATGCCTGAACGGATTTTGATGAAATTTAGCACACAGGTAGACTATGACCTGGATTAAGACTAAGGATAATTAATTCGGGTAATTATACATTATACAGGCGAAGTCGGCAAAAGCTTCTAACCTACTTAAAAAATAAAACAGTCCAATTAAAAATCCATATTGATTGTCTACTGCTTTCAATTTATCAGGGAACACTATCGAATAGTTAACTAAAAAGTCTTGTAATAGCCTCCATTACGACTAACGTTAAATAATGTTGGTCCATTTTGTTTCATTGTTGCTTTGTAATTGGTGTACAGCGATTCTTATCGCTTATGTAATGAACATTCGGTGATTGTACTAAACGGTCGGAGTTATAGGCTGTTCCTTTTAACCTACTGGGTATTTTAGTTTACCTTTGAACGGGTGAAAGTTAGTTTTCCGTGTGACATAAAAAATCTCTTGTGAGGATCTTGTGAGAAATGTCTTTAGGAACAGGGATTGGAAAATGAGAGCAATGGTAGCCCAGCGGTAACACCCTTTACGAGTTGTAGGTCATGGGTTCGAACCCAGACAGGCGCTTTACTTGTGTAAATAATTTCATCACCATTGCTCTCAAAACGGTAAAGGATCGTGATAAAACGATGTCCTAGAACCAAAAATTCGAAGACATGTGACATCTACTAACCCGCAATGATATATTATTATTACCCGTGGTAGATTACAGCCCACTCCCTCTCACCGAGCGGAGGCCTGTGACCCGGGAGTGGGAATATTATAGACTGATTATGCTGATAAGCTAACTTAGGCACAAAGGACCAATTTTCATCTGCAACGTAGAACCTAAGACAAATTTTCATGCACAACGTAGGACCTAGGACCAATTTTCATCTGTAACGTAGAACCTAAGACAAATTTCCATCTGCAACGTAGAACCTAGGATCAATTTTCATCTGCAACGTAGAACCTAGGACCAATTTTCATATGCAACGTAGAACTTAGGACCAATTTTCATCTGCAACGTAGAACCTAAGACAAATTTTCATCTGCAACGTAGAACGTAGGATCAATTAGGACGACAGGGTTGGCGCAGTGGTTGAGCGATTGACTGCTGCGCAGCATGTCGCGGGTTCGATTCCCGCACGGAACAAATATTTGTACGACCTACAAGTATTTGTTCCGAGTCTGGGTGTTTTTCTATCTATAATATGTATGTATTTACAAAAAAAAAAAAAAAAGTATATAAGTAGTTTATCAGCCATCTAGTTACCATAACACAAGCATTAGGTTGCTTAGCTTGGGACTAGATGGCGTTGTGTGAAATGTCCAAGGATATTTATTTTATTTATTTATTTAATTTTCATCTGCAACGTAGAACCTAAGACAAATTTTCATGCACAACGTAGGACCTAGGACCAATTTTCATCTGTAACGTAGAACCTAAGACAAATTTCCATCTGCAACGTAGAACCTAGGAGCAAGCAAATGTTTGTCTATTTTCTTAGATTTGAAAAAGGCTTTCGACACTATTTCAATAACTTGAAAAGCTTGGAATTAGAGGAACTCAGCTACAACTTTTTGAGAGCTATCTTACCGGTCGGAATCAGTGCGTTCGAATAGGTGGTCACGTAAGTTCTGATCTAACGGTTTCCTACGTCATCCCCCAGGGCAGTATTTTAGGCCCAACCCTCTTTCTCATTTATATTAATGATCTCACTCGTATCAACATTCCAAAATGTTATTTAATATCGTATGCTGACGATACAGTTCTCCTTTTCGCTGCCGATTCATGGGATGAGGTCTTTTTTCAGCGCAAACTGGGTTCAATATTGTGAACAACTGGCTTCGACATCATCTTCTGACTCTAAATTATGATAAAACTAAATACCTTACTTTCAGTATTCGTCAGTCGATGTATAGGAATGATTACTGCATAGTCCCTCATCAATGCTCCCAAGGTAACAACTGCGCTTGTAAACCAATAGAAAACGTTCATAAAATCAAATATCTGGGTGTCATTATAGACTGTAACCTCAGCTTTAAAGACCACATAAAACTACTCACCTCGCGTGTTAGAAAGCTCATATATGTGTTCAAAAACCTAAGACATGTAGTTGATCCCTTGTTACTAAAGAAAATATACTTCGCCTTATGCCAGTCGATAATAACTTATTGCATCTCATCCTGGGGAGGTGCTCCAAAAACTGTAATTAAACCTGTTGAGGTTGCGCAACGTGCAATCCTAAAGATCTGCACTTTTAAGCCCCGGTTTTTCTCAACAACTTTGTTATACCAATACTGTGAAGTTCTTAATGTTCGACAACTTTTCTTACTTACTGTCATCTTAAAACAACATAACAATTTAATATATGACCCTAAACTGACACTTAGACGTAAGAATAGTTTAGTGTGTTCTCGTGATCACCAACCACACACATCATTCATCAAAAGATTTTTTGTATTTTTGGGTCCTTTTGTTTATAAGGAAATACACTCTAAGCTTAATATTTATCCCCTAATTAAGACCAACTGTTAAAATAAGGTAAAAGAGTACCTTTTAACGTTAACTTATGTAGAAACAGAAAAGCTTATAACTGTATCCAAATAACTAATTCTTACGCGTACATACGTTAATATTCTTCGCACTTACTTTTATATATATAATTTACTCTCACACTTCCAAACTCCCACACATTCATTCATACATCCACTCACACATCTAAGCACCCACTCATCCACACACACCACATCCACACTTACAAAAACTTTACTCACACACCTACACTCTCCAAGACATTGTTTTTTTCTTCCTTGTTATTTTTAGTTTTTATTGTATTAAAATAGTCCCTAAGACATTAGGTTTGAAGCAAAATTGTACTTGTTGGCTTAATTTTTATTTATATAAATACATATCTGAGAGGATTGGCGCTGTATGCCGAGATACAGGTTTACAGCTAGTTCGGCTGCAGATGCTCCCATTATGTAATGTTTTATAATAGCCCACTAGTTACCTATGAATATTTGTTTGTAACAAAACTTATCAGTCTAAATAAATAATTTTTATTTTTTTATTTTATTTTTATTTTTATTTTCATCATCAACTTAGAACCTAGGACCAATTTTCCTTTATGGAATAATATGTCCACGCAACTATTAGACACGCATATCGAAATTGAAGCACCGTACCGATCTATCTGTGCGTAATTTTAGTAGGTACCTGCAAAGACGCCGTCGCTCGTGTTACGTAATGGCGGTATACTATTATGTAAATGTGTGCGTGAGGCGTGTTTGTACAAACGGTCCACACATACTTACTGTGCTTCATTTTCGATATGCGTGGCGCGGAGACCTCCTTTTTTATAAGTCTATGAGAAAGACGGTACTTAATAATATTATTCGAAATTAAATGTACCTTTAAATAGAATCTACATGGATAAACCCGTGGGTAAAGCTAGATCAACATAAACTGTCCACCCACGACCACTTTCGGTGGTTTCACAAACGGGCAGTGCACCGTGAACCCGCGTCCGGTGCTCACACAGTTCAGACGAGGTAATGGCGACTAGTTTATATGCTAATTGTTAGTGCCCCGACGCCGACGGCGCAGTGTGTGTACTTACAGTGTAGGTAGTACGTCACTTTGTAACGAGTCGTAGGTAGGTATACGTCATACGTGTAGGCACAGATTAATACAGATAGGACACTCCGCAAAATCATTTAAATAAAAAGCGACTCTTGCTACGACACAATAAAGTGCAATTCAGGTCAGGCACAACGCTAATTACCTGCAGTTATATTCACCTACAAGTTGCCTCTCTTTCTATCGCGTAACTCTTATATCTTGTAACTCGTTAGGGTTGTCTTTTTTTACGACGCGGCGCGTGAGTGAGTATCGAACTAACGTGCGAGCCGGCCGGTGCGCGGCAGCCCACACTAATAGTAATATATTCATATTTAATTTACTAGACCTAGGTCTAGTAAATTAAATATGAATTTTGGTAACAGACGGAAAGTTAGGTACACCATATTTCAGGTTAGTGATTTACAGCCTGCAACATATTATTCTATGGCCTGCAATACCAAAATTCTATCTCCGTAAGGCCCAGGTCGATATACATTACGACCTAATAGTTAATAAATTAACTGGCGTGATTATTTAACCAAAAAACCGGTCAAGTGCGAGTCGGACTCGCGTACGAAGGGTTCCGTACCATATTATATGTTTAACAATCGCAAAGATAACTTTTTACTTATTTTATAATGATACTGTGAATTACAAGGTTATTTTTTGCAGTTGCAGAAAATCACCCATGTTTAAAGAAAATACCTTATGAATCGCCGTTTTCAGTATTATTGATTAAATACAGTATTTATGGTACCTACATGGTATAAAGAAGTTTCAAATTCCTAATTTGTTGAATTGTTGCGCTAGAGCTCGTACAAAAATGGTCTAAAATTTACAACTTTTTCAGCCCCCTATTTCTTAATTTTAGAAGATAAAAAAAAATATGTTTGTACTCTACTCGATGAGTCCTAGACGATGACATCCCACATGCTAGTTAGATTAAACTTTTTATTTTTTTTTTCAAAATGAAAAGTTTATTGTATGGGGACCGACCCCTTAAATTTTTAACTTTGTTTTATTTTTATTATTTCTTGTTATAGCCGTAATAGACAGCGGAGGCTTAGTAAGTTTGTACTGGACTGTACGTGGTTGTCTCATTTCATGGATTTTAATTTTCTTGCGCGGAACCCTAATTATTTTTCTAAAATAAAAATAGCCTAAGTTACTCCTTAAAACATCAGCTATATGCCGTCAAAATCGGTGAAAATTCGTTGGGCAAGTTTCCTAACTTGACTCAAAGTACCATTTTTTTAATCGAACTGCGCTTTAAAATTCTTCTACACAAATTTTAACATCCCTAAACCTCATTTGAGGCGTAGTTTTGAAAAACTAATAATGACAAACATTATTACTTACTTATGCAAGTATTTGTGCTAAGTTTCAAGTTCATTAACCAAATTAATAAGATTTTTCATATAAACTGTATCTCTGTTTCCACGAACACAGATAAAGAATTTCAAAAATCGTCGGGTATGTTTCAATAACTTGACTCAAACATTATTTACACCAATTTTAGAGTTAATCAAGCCCCAATAAAATCCTCCGCTATAAAATTAACTTTTCACCCCTTAGGGGTAGATTTTTGGAAAACCCTGATACCTACACGTTAGTCTTAATAGGGATGATGCCTGGGTAAAAAAAAAAAAAAAATTATATTTCGTCCGTCAGTCAGATAATAAAAAAATATTAGACACGTACTTTTTGCTTTATCATATTAATAACAAAATACTTAGCTATCACGCATTAAAGTTGGAGAGTGGGGGCTCGCTACGTCACTTGTACGTATAAAACCTAGCTACGCGTGACGTCATGCCATATTTTAACTCAATGTATCGCCGTAATTTTTTGATTCTGTAAAAAACGAAAAAATACGTGTCCAATATTTTTTAATAATCTCTATGACGGACATAAAATAAATTTTTAGTCATCATCCCTATTATTGGTCTCAAGTATAAAAACTGAGTTTTGAGTTAATCAGACCGCGTCTTAAAATTCCTCCATACAAACTTTGACATCCCTAATCCCTCCTTAGGGGGTAGTTTAGGAAAACTAAAAATGATAAACTTTGTAATTTACTTAGATGAATATTAACTCAAGGGATAGGATTTTTCATACAAACTTTCATCCCCTATTTTACCCCCTTTGGGATGTAATTTCCAAAAATCCTTCCATAGTGGATGTTTACACTATATAAGGTATCTATGTGCAAAATTTCAAGTCTCTATGTCCATTGGTTTGGGCTGTGCGTTGATATATTGGTCAGTGACTCAGTCAGGACTTTGATTTTTTTTATATATATATAGATTTACCGTGTTATTTTAAGACCACAGACTTCTTATAAGTTTTTCTGTAATCTACAGGTATAGAACTATTTTCTATATTTTTTTCAAAATTTTAGGCTCAGTAGTTTCGGAGATAAGGGGGGGGGGGAATGGTCAATTTTCGTCTATTTTCTTAAATAACTTTAAAAAAATATATTTTAAAATTATAATAAAAATATATATGAGACCCTCATAGTAAGCCCTTCCATTTGATATGTCACATGGTACAGTTTACAAAACTTTTTTTTTTTAATTTTCTTATTTTCCCCCTAAAAGTGACTCTCATATTCAAAATTCATATATTTACTTTAGCTGTACGTGTTTGGGTCACAGAAACCCATATGTGTACCAAATTTTAACTTAATCGGTCCATTAGATTCGGAGCAAATTGGCTGTGACAGACGGACAGACGGACAGACAGACAGACAGACACACGAGTGATCCTATAAGGGTTCCGTTTTTTCCTTTTGAGATACGGAACCCTAAAAATACGTTTAAATATCATGTCATAATTATACAGGGTGTTTGGAAGGTGGGTGCAAAGCCTTAAAGGGGAGTTAATACAGACCATCTAGAACATTTTGAGCCATATTTGTCCTAACCAAAGTCTGATATTTATTTTTTTAGAGAACTTTTACGATTTTGGTACCAAAATCCCAAAATTTTCCAATTAAGGCCTAATAACGCAAAGATTGAGTGAAAATTTCTATTTTTTTTAATTTACTTTATTGGCCTAATGTGTGTTTAATGGTATGAAATCATTTCGAAGCACCGTATTTACTAAAAAAATAACTTTCAGACTATTTAAAATAAAAAGAAAAAAAAATTAAAGAAAAAAAATGGATTTTAATTGACATTTAAAAAATAAATAAAATAGCTACAGGTGTTCAAATAATTTTAAAAACATGCTGAGTTATTGCTTTTTTTTTAAGGTATCATTTACTTAGATAGCTTTACAATTTTTGAAGTTAGGGTGCCTGGACCAATTAAGGGTAAGAAATTTCAAATTTCAATAAAATTAAAATCAACCTGATTTTTCCTCAAATAACTTTAAACTAAAGTCTAAAGTGGTAATTTTTTAGACGCATGTATGTATGGGCTGGAGTAATTGGACGGACGTTGATTGGGCCCCACATTTTACCAGATAATTTAAACGGTGAAAATTATCTGAATTTTCTACAAAACGATCTCCCAACACTCCTGGATGATGCGGAAGTACCCATTTTAAATACGGACAGGCCAATAATTTTCCAACAAGATGGATGTCCATCTCATTGGACATTGATTGTCAGAGAACATCTTGATAACTGTTTTCCAGACAGCTGGATAGGTAGAGATGGGCCCATTCCTTGGCCCGCGCGATCGCCCGACCTGACGCCGTTACATTTTTTTGTCTGGGGACGGGCAAAGGAGCTCGTATACACAACTGAGATTTCAACAAGAGAAGAACTAATTCAAAGAATAGAAGCAGCTTTCAGAACAATGAAAGAAGAAATGCAGCTTAAAATCACCACGACAGAAGTTAGAAATCGCTGTCGTAAATGTATACGCTGTGGCGGAAGCCATTTTGAACATCAAAATTAAAAAATCAAATCAAAAACTGTCTTTTTTTTTACTCCTTAAAATCGACTTTAACTGGTTCAGACACCCTAACTTCAAAAATTGTAAAGCTATCTAAGTAAATGATACCTTAAAAAAAAAGCAATAACTCAGCATGTTTTTAAAATTATTTGAACACCTGTAGCTATTTTATTTATTTTTTAAATGTCAATTAAAATCCATTTTTTTTCTTTAATTTTTTTGTTCTTTTTATTTTAAATAGTCTGAAAGTTATTTTTTTAGTAAATACGGTGCTTTGAAATGATTTCATACCATTAAACACACATTAGGCCAATAAAGTAAATTAAAAAAAATAGAAATTTTCACTCAATCTTTGCGTTATTAGGCCTTAATTGGAAAATTTTGGGATTTTGGTACCAAAATCGTAAAAGTTCTCTAAAAAAATAAATATCAGACTTTGGTTAGGACAAATATGGCTCAAAATGTTCTAGATGGTCTGTATTAACTCCCCTTTAAGGCTTTGCACCCACCTTCCAAACACCCTGTATGTCGCTGGGCCGTAATTTAATGATTTTAAAAACTGTCTTGGGCCTGAGTGTCAACATATTTTTGTCATTAAATTAGGTCTTTGGGCCTTATGAGGAGTTATAATGCTTGTTGGTCTCTTTTCAGCTGTTTTTTTGCAGTCGGGTTTTTTTTTAAATAATTTATTTTAATTAACAGAAACGTTGCTTATCAAAAATCGTGAATCATTTACACAACGTTCAATAAGTATCATGAACTTTGATTACAGATTCATTACAACAATATATTTCAATCACAAAAGTCAAGGCCCAATCAAATTCAATGTTATAACAATTCACGCCGCTTTAAGGATTATGTCACCAATTGACGCTTGTTATTTTTTTTATGTCCATTAGTCTTGGCTTGTAATAACAGCCAAAGGAGCCAGAGATGTATGTACGTTTGCCCCGCACGCCCTCCCCAGAATTTGCGATTTCAGGAGCTCGTGGCTAAGTAACAGACGCACGGGTCGATCCACCAGGTTAAGCTACGCTTGCCGGAGTTGGTCCGCGGATGGGTGACCATCTTTACACACTATAGTATCTATTTATTTCACTACATCACTTACTACAATTTCTTACACTGCATCCATTTTTATTTATCTTTTATAAAGATTTACATTGTAACTTGTGAATTGGTCTAAAACAATTCGTTTTCTTTAAAATCTGAAATAAAAACACCTATAGGTATTTTTCATTGTTATGACACTTACGTCAGGCTGTCTTTACTTTTTCTTCTAACTATCTTTCATAGAGTTTCATAATGGCATAGACTATGAACGTTTCTTTTGATTTATGTAATCTAAATTCTTTTTATCAATATGTTAGGTCAAATATTGTATTTTATAGATAATTTTGATTTAATTGAATAGCTGTATCATAAATTACTTTTATAAAATTAATCCACACACACTTGAAATTCATCGAAGAGGTTAGAGGTTTTTCAACGTATATTACTGGCAGATTCAAGCATTGACTGTGGCGTTTGGCATTCTGATGACGGAAAGCTTCAAATGTGGAAAGGATCTGAAATTGGAAGACGTTTTTGAAAAACGCTGATGAATCGATGGATGGAAGACTCGGAGACTAGCAGTTCTGCTCCGGAAGCTATAAACGAAACATCTCCTAAAAGTATTCTTCGACCGGGAAAACTAACTCAGTGACTAAAACTTACCCGACTGCGGTCGATCCCTAAAGGAGGGTTATAGAAAATAACCATTAATTTATCGGAGCGATTCAATTCAAAATCTTCCTCTTCCAAACTATCCGTGCGTGTTTGCCTAACCTGGACTTACTCAAATCACTACTTCAAGCTAACCTCTACCTTCGCGTTAAATAACTGTGTGTGTTAGGTAGGATGTGTTTTTTAAAAACCGGTCTGTATTTTTTATCTTTTAATATTTAATATATTGTTTCAAGTCTTACTTTAGCCCCCTTTTATTTCTGTAGGCTAGTAGATTTGTTACAGTCTGGCGCCCAACGTGGGGCCATGCTAATCTTTTTCAAAATTCTAAAATAAACTATCTCTAGTACTATTTCTTTTCGGACTCTTATTTGGCTTAGTTTTTTTTTTTATAACATATATTAGGTTCTAGGTAGGTCTAATACTAACTTACTTTCCTCTTCAGCACATACTTAACAAACTTATACTACACCCCCACACACATTCCTTTACCCACTGGTAATTGGCATCCATTCTTTGCTTGCGAGTGTTCTTAAAACCATTCGTGGTCACTTTCAAGTTGAGTTTGGCTTACTCTACGACGTATTATAGGAGAATATCCTGTAATCGTTATCACCTACACATAACTCTCTACTTCTACATCATTATTCTGCACCCCACACACTTGCACACCACTACGTTTACCCACTGGTAATCGTACCCATTCTTCGCTTGTGAGTGTTCTTAAAACCATCCGTGGTCACTTACAAGTTGGGGTTTGGTTTACTCTTCGACGTACTATAGGAGAATATCCTGTAGTCGTTTATACAAACCTAATATCTATATAACACCTATTACAAATACTTTACTATTCTACACTCTTACACACACAACTTTCGATGTGCCTCTGTGCCTTTCTTTTTGTTTGTGGTTATTTTATAGTCGCATCATTAATTCGGATCCTCTAGGAGTCCTCTTAACCCTCTAGAGTCCTCTTAAACCCTCTAGGAGACCTCTAAACCCTCTAGGAGACCTCTAAACTCTCTGGGAGACCTCTAAACTCTCTGGGAGACCTCTTAAACCCTCTGGGAGACCTCTTAAACCCTCTGGGAGACCTCTTAAACCCTCTAGGAGCCCTCTTAGACCTCTTATATACTAAGGGACCTCCTATACTAAGGGACCTCCTATACTAAGGGACCTCCTCTATACTAAGGGACCTCCTCTATACTAAGGGACCTCCTCTATACTAAGGGACCTCTATACTAAGGGACCTCTTCTATACTAAGGGACCTCTCCTATACTAAGGGACCTCTCCTATACTAAGGGACCTCTCCTATACTAAGGGACCTCTCCTATACTAAGGGACCTCTTCTATATTAAGGGACCTCTTCTATATTAAGGGACCTCTTCTATATTAAGGGACCTCTTCTATACTAAGGGACTCTTCTATACTAAGGGACCTCTTATGTACTAAGGGGCCTCTTATATGCTGATGCTGAGGGACCCTCTTAAACTCTCTTGAGTCGTCTTTAGCACTCACTCTCTTTGAGTCGTCTTTTGCACTCATTAACCCTTACTTACCTCCCTTTAAAATATTTTTATCCTATTTAACATTAATCTTTAACCATGGATAGAATTATTTTCTTTGAACTTTTAAACAAAGCTGAGTTTGAGAAACTTCCCAGGACTTTTTAGAAATCTTTTCTCTTTTGAGATATTTTATTTAATTTATTACTTGAATATTTTTATTTTTTTAAACTTATTATTTCACCTTCAACATTAAAATACTCCCTCTCTCATTTAAAACTATTCGGTAAAAACTTATTCCACCTTTTTCTTTTTGAGCGGTAGCAACTCCCTAAATAAGCCTCTAATGCATTTTTTTTTTTCTTTTTGGAGCGGTAGCAACTCTCTAAATAAGCCTCTAATGCATTATTTTCTGAGCGGTAGCAACTCATTAAACAAGCCCCTAATGCATTCTCTATCCTTAGAGGTATTCTTATATCCTCTAATTCTTAAACTCAAGTCTCCCTTGAGCCTTTCTTAAACTTGAACTCTAACTAACGAGTTCTCTCTCTTAAACTAAGTTTTTCTTAAACTCAAACTAACTTGAGTTTTCACTCTTAAACTTAAGTTTTCTTAAACTTGAGGTTTTTCTTAAACCTTGAATCTTTTGGAGCGGCTAACAACTCCATAAAAATAAGCCCTTGTTAAAAATATTTTATTAATGGTTTTAGACGCGAGCGGATTACAACTCCGAAAATAAGCCTACTGTTATTGATTTATCAGGTCGAGTAGTGATCATTGAATGTGAATCCTACCTGACCTAACTTCGTAAGATGTCGGTGTGATTGAATGAAGTATGTACGTTTTGTGAATGCTGTAATATTTTTAACCTTCAAAATTTTCAATTGAGTTGAAAATTTTCTCGGGGTTGATGGGGAAATATAGTATCTATTTATTTCACTACATCACTTACTACAATTTCTTACACTGCATCCATTTTTATTTATCTTTTATAAAGATTTACATTGTAACTTGTGAATTGGTCTAAAACAATTCGTTTTCTTTAAAATCTGAAATAAAAACACCTATAGGTATTTTTCATTGTTATGACACTTACGTCAGGCTGTCTTTACTTTTTCTTCTAACTATCTTTCATAGAGTTTCATAATGGCATAGACTATGAACGTTTCTTTTGATTTATGTAATCTAAATTCTTTTTATCAATATGTTAGGTCAAATATTGTATTTTATAGATAATTTTGATTTATTATTGAATAGCTGTATCATAAATTACTTTTATAAAATTAATCCACACACACTTGAAATTCATCGAAGAGGTTAGAGGTTTTTCAACGTATATTACTGGCAGATTCAACCATTGACTGTGGCGTTTGGCATTCTGATGACGGAAAGCTTCAAATGTGGAAAGGATCTGAAATTGGAAGACGTTTTTGAAAAACGCTGATGAATCGATGGATGGAAGACTCGGAGACTAGCAGTTCTGCTCCGGAAGCTATAAACGAAACATCTCCTAAAAGTATTCTTCGACCGGGAAAACTAACTCAGTGACTAAAACTTACCCGACTGCGGTCGATCCCTAAAGGAGGGTTATAGAAAATAACCATTAATTTATCGGAGCGATTCAATTCAAAATCTTCCTCTTCCAAATTATCCGTGCGTGTTTGCCTAACCTGGACTTACTCAAATCACTACTTCAAGCTAACCTCTACCTTCGCGTTAAATAACTGTGTGTGTTAGGTAGGATGTGTTTTTTAAAAACCGGTCTGTATTTTTTATCTTTTAATATTTAATATATTGTTTCAAGTCTTACTTTAGCCCCCTTTTATTTCTGTAGGCTAGTAGATTTGTTACAACACCGAGACTCCTGCGTGCCTCGGTAAGCACGTTAAGCAGTTGGTCCCGCGTGTCATTCGTGGATCTTTGATAGTCGGTCGTCAGAAGCCCGAAAGTCTGACAACCAGTCTTGCCAAGGCGTATCGTATTACCCAGTTACTGGGTTGTGGAGGTCAGACAGGCAGTCGCTCCATGTAAAATACTGGTACACAGCTGCATCCGGTTAGACTGGAAGCTGACCCCAACATAGTTGGGAAAAGGCTAAGCAGATTGAAATCTTACTCTTGGCTTGGGTCATTGCCTACAGGCTACAATATTGTTGTCTTCAATTCTAAAAATAACTGGCTTGTGTTGAGTATTTATCATTCTATCCTGAAACTAAGCCTGTCATGTCTTCATGATGAGTATGCCCAAAATACTTATCAAAATTGCGTACCTTTTTTATAATTAAGGCTACGACAGCCCACCTGCGTCATTTCATTTCTTTAAATCTTCTATAAGATAAATAAAGAAAACCCGGCCAAGTGTGAGTCGTAATATGTAGGTATGTTTAACAATCGCAAAGATAACTTTGTATTTCCTAATGATACTGTGAATTACAAGGTTATTTTTTGCAGTTGCAGAAAATCGGGGTCGTGGGGCTTTCGGGACCGGGACCGCGGTCCCAGATTCCACCTTTATTATTTTTGAGTAGTATTTTCAAAATTCGTGTTCCACTGCCATCCCAACATCTATACTTATAATAAATCTGTAAAGAGGTCAATTCTGTACATGATATATATTTTCAAAATAACTATCAGGGGGTAATTAGTGATCGATACTGATGCCAAAAATGCAATCAGTAAAATTTTTGTCTGTCTGTCTGTCTGTCTGTCTGTATGTATGTTCCTTATAGAAACAAAAACTAATAGACGGATTTTAACGAAACTTGGTACAATTATTCTTCATACTCCTGGCGAGGTTATAGTATACTTTTCATCACGCTACAATCAATAGGAGCAGAGCAGTGAAGGGAAATGTTGGGAAAACGGGAGAAGTTGCTCCATTTTTTAAGCTTCCGTCGCGTGTTGTAATAATTGAAGATTTTTTTTTCACATTTGAAAATGGAGCCATATAAAAAAATCAATATGACGGCAGCATATTGATTTTTATCAAAATAAATTATAGCTAGTGTCACTGGATGATGTAAGCATTCTAACGATACCCCATACATTCAAATTCAGACACTCAAAAGTTATAGTGGAATAAAGAAACACACAAACATACATGAACGCTGAAAACATTACACTCCTTTTTGGCATTCGTGTAAAAATAGTTTTATTTGTATAACTTCTAAATTTTTGGGTTGACCGTACTTTCCCAAGACATAACTTTGTTTGTTTTATTTGTGGTCCCAAAATACGACTCAAAAATAATAATGGTGGAATCTGGGACCACGGTCCCGGTCCCGAAAGCCCCACGACCCAAATAAATATTTAAACAAAACAGGTACTTAAGAAAATTATTTCTTAAAAAGAGCGTCCTTATAATATGTCTTATCAAGTTTACTTAAACAACAGGTACAGTCCGCGAGGCGTAAGCTGAGCTTTGCATTTGTGTGAGTGATCACAAAATAGTACGAGAGCCCATGACACAGATTAATACAGATGGGACACTCCGCAGTTTAGGTATGAAGCTACAAGTACGCGGCGGGCCCCGTCCGCGGTGCTAATTCAGTAGGTCAGAAGGTATAAGAGTTACGCGATAGAAAGAGAGGCAACTTGTAGTTGAATATAACTGTAGGTAATAAGCGTTGTGCGACCTGAATTGCACTTTATTGTATCGTAGCAAGAGTCGCTTTTTATTTAAATGATTTTGCGGAGTGTCCCATCTGTATTAATCTGTGCCCATGACCAAAATGTTTGTCTTATCGTTTTACGTAAGGCAAAATCTTCAATCGTCTTATCGTTTTACGTTTTACAACGATGCGACATGATTTTGGTCATGGCCTCTCGTACTAAAAGAACAAAAGCTGATTGCCAAAAAGCAGTACAAACCGGTTTTAAACCAAGCAAAGGACGAATCGCGCTCAATGTCGGACGTCACAGCTACACTATCTATGTGCACTCACACAAATGCAAGGCTCAGCTTAAACCTCGCGGACTATACCTACCTACTGACCTGACTTTCAGCAAACGTCTTCAACAAAAAATCGATAGCACTTTCCGTCAAAGTTAACGTAACTACATTAATAAATTATCCGACTCCCTGTGGAATGCACCCCGAGTAATTAAAGACAAAATGGCTAACATAATGGCTATCCACCACAGCATGTCACCACCAACTTTTCTAGACCTACTTTCCCATTATTAATCTTTACAAAGACGGGTCAACGTTAGCGGGTTATTTACGGTCGCCATCACCAGTGTTACAAGAACTACGTTTATTGGTTCCTGTTTTAGTACCAGGGGTCAAGACAGCTGGTAGTTGGATCCTATTTAGAAGGTATCGATGCAGTCGTCGTTCTGAACTGTAATGGAACCCCCCATTACAGTTCTGTGCTAGATAATATTGTTCATTTAGTTCAACACAGCGATGAAAATGCTATTACGAGTAGTAGTGGAGTAGGACAAAGTAGAACACTTAATTACCTACAGAACTCAAAGGGCTTGTGGCTAAGTAATAACAGCCGCAGGGGTTGATCGATCAGGTTAAGCTACGCTTACCGCGGTTGGTCCGTGGATGGATGACCATCTATACCAGACCCCTCCGTGCCTTGGAAAGCACGTTAAGCCGTTGGTCCCGGTTGTCGTTCGTGGATCTTAGACAGTCCTTACGGGTCGTTAGAAGGCCGAAAGTCTGACAACCATCTTACCTACTGACTGTGAGTATCCGGCTCGAAGGACAAAAATGTACATCCACCCTTAACAAATGTCACGTAAGGCCGCAATACTGTAAAAGTTGTGACGGTACATAAGAACCTACTAAGACCTACAAGCCTAACGGTCCCTACGACCCTAAGCCCTATAAGCCCTAAAGCCCTAACATATCATATACCCAATACGTGATAAATAAATTCAGGATGTCTGCACCATGCGTCCTAAGGTGACAGACGGATAGTAGACAGGATTCCAGGTTCGGGAAGGGTACACTCACTGCCAGTCCCGCAGACTCGCGAGACTGATCAGAAATGGCTAAAGGTGTCTTGGCCACAGTGAGGGGTAATGAGACAAAAATATAAAATTCAAATCTGATTTATTTAGATTAAGTTACCGCTTATATACTACTTTAACCTAACACACACTATTGTACAAAATCTTTGGGTTGTTGTTGCGTGAAATGCAACCAAATCACTATTTTTATATGGGCCGCGTGCTGATTAAATGTCCAAAGGTAGCATTGAACAAGGTCCTGAATTCGATTCCCAGGTCAGGCAGTGTTATAGAATTTTTCTAACTAGATTTTGTCGGTAGCAGCATGAAGTCTGGATTTGTGCCCAGTTGATGGCAATAGGTTGCCCCCCTATTTCATGGGACTTAGACATAAAGATTTCCCCCTACCAAAAATCGCTCAACGTGCCTAAAGAAGCTTTTACTTCAAAATCTTTATTATTCACACATAAAGTTTTAAGTAACTATTGGTATCATCGGCCGTTGACCACGTAATCAGGGGGGCTAAAACGGCCACTTTGGCAGAATCATAATAGGATAATATTATGAATAATATTTGAAATCGTAAAACGGTCACAAGCTGACAATTCTTAATATATTGTCAGTTTGTGACCGTTTTACGATTTTAAATATTATTCTATTATCCTATTATGATTCTGCCAAAGTGGCCGTTTTAGCCCCTCTGGGGGACTTTAGCTCTTGTTATTTTAAGGTGGTCTAAACTCACAGTCGGTAAAATAAGTTGAGCATCAAAAGCAGCAAAAAGTTTAAGAACAGACGAAGAGGAGTCCAAAATACTTTTAATCTGTCGGACACTAAAGGCTCTTACAGACAGAGGCGATATCGCGTCGCGACGCGATATTTTTCTACGGATATAATATCGAAATATCGCGTCGCGACCGCGATATCGCCTCTGTCTGTAAGAGCCTTAACCAAAAAGTTTTTATCTACAGTTAGAAAAAGTCCCGGAGACCTACTCTAAGGCACCGGTACTACCGCCGCTCGGTGGATCGAAACTGCTATATGAGGGACATTGGGGTTTTGTTTACAAATTCGATTTGTAAAAAATACCTACCGAAAGATCTGTCATTCTGATGTAATTGTTATGAAACATTTTTCTTTAAAACTGATCAAGAGCGAGTCGGACTCGCGCACCCAGGGTTCCGTTCCGATTCTGAAAAAGAGTGCTATTTAGAGACATCGTTTTATTTTTAATCTTTACATAAACTTCTATCACATATTTATGATAATTTCAGATTTTTCTCAATCCAAACTTCGGAGGACTTTTTTTAATTTGTCAAAAGTCGAAAACTATGCGGCCTAAAAAAAACCGGCCAAGTGCGTGTCGGAACACGCCCAATGAAGGGTTCCGTAGTTGAAAAGAATTTATCCCAAAAACAAACTAGACATTGTAATCCCAAAAAAAATTTTATTGTAATAAAATTACAAAGCAACAATTTTCGGACTTTTTCCTTTACTTGTGCTGTAAGATTTTTCCTTTACTTGTGCTGTAAGACCTTGCTTCTTGCCAAATTTCATTATTCTAGGTCAACGGGAAGTACCCTATAGGTTTTGATTTACTTGCGATTATCAAAATATGTCGCATAAATGGCCGTATTTTTTTATTGCGTTGACTTAGAAGATTGTTTTTTTTTTAAACTCGAAGAAACTATAGACCTACGTATTTGATATTAATTTTAACTTGATACCTCCACGCGTTCCTGAGAAAAGGGGTCTTGATAAACAGACAGACGGACAGACAGAGAGACAGACGGGCAACGAAGTGATCCTATAAGGGTTCCGTTTTTTGCTTTGGAGGTACTTACGGAACCCTAAAAAGAAAAAATGTCTGAGAATGTGTAAACAGCGCTCTTTCATAATTATGATACCCCACATGCCCTAGTAACGCCACTTCGAAATTTTCAGTCCCTGTTGCAAAAAAAAATGTTCAATACACTTTTGAAGAAATAAAATAAAATAACGGAAAATATTTTTGTCATGAAATAGTAGGAAACTATGATTTAAATTTTCTTGTTTTTCCGCGCTTTGCTTTCGCCAGGTTGAAAGAGACGCAAAGGTATAAAGCCGATAAACAGCCCAATATGAAAAATAGAAAATTCAAATATTTTTGAGTTTAGAACACAAATAAATGTTAATTTGTTCATAAACGTTTTTTTTATTGTAATAATCATGGTTTTTGATAATATTCTATATAGAAACATTATTTAAATATTCAAAAATTATTAACGCCTTACAGACGCATATCTCTTTGCCGAGATTAAAAAAACATTCACCTCCGAATAGAGAGTTGTGAATAGAGGCATTGAACCAATTTGGGCTAAGTATAGGTAAGAGTTATCTGTGGCAATTTTTATTCCCGCACACGGGTGGGAAAATGAAAAATCGCACGCGTGCGACATACATTGCATTGTGAACCTAATTATACTGCGATATGAACCGGTTTTCGAGGAAGTGTATTGAAAAAAAAATATGAGTATTTTTATTTCTTTCTTATTTGCAAAATACCTATTTGGGCAAACGTCATCTAAAACTGTTCCTTTCAAGTTGATAGCATTAGTACTTAAGTAGTTCTTGAGATATCCAGCTGTGACAGACAGACAGACTGAGTCGCACCATAAGGGTTCCTTTTTACCATTTTGGTACGGAACCCTAAAAACAAAAATATTTGATGTTTTTGGGAGGTCAACGTGAACAACTTACCTAATTCAACAGTAACAGCGGTGTTACTGTTGAATTAGGTAAGTAGGTACTCGAAGTATGAGTTCAGAAAACGGTTTTCTTTTGTTTTCTCGTGTTTAGATATCGATACCCATGACGTCTGTAAAGTTTACACGAAAAAAAAACAGTTTTTTAAACTGATATTCAAGTGACTACAACAACTGCGGTCGATAAGATAAATCCACAAAGAAATCATCAAATTAATTAATTTATTGTTTCATCATGTTTATATATCGACACCTATCATGTCTGCGAAGTTTAGCTAGCCAATTTAAAATAACCCTATATGTATCACACACTAATACAAGTATTATAAAGGCGTCTAAGTATAAGTTTGTGAGTGTGTGCGTATGTTTGTTACGTCTTCACGCTCAAACGACTGGACCGATTTGGATGAAATTTGGTGTGCAGATAGCTTATACCCTGGATTAACACATAGGTTACTTTTTATCCCGGTACACGCGGGTGAAACCGCGGGCCGCAGCTAGTATCTTTATATTTTGTACGTTTCTTGAGCGTATCTACTATCTATAGTCGCTACCTCGTCGGCGTCGGTGGGACAGGAGCCTAATGCAAAGAAAGCTGCATACCAACTTCAAGGATTCTGATAAGCAAGAAACGTAAGAAACATTGCTTTCCTCCAATCGTTTAGATAACATTCTTTCCTCGGTCGATAAAGCTAGGAATCTCATTAGGTTTGACGTTGATTTAAGAGTGGTCCTCCTTTTAAGTTTAATGACCTCAAACCTTGTTGAACTCATGGCTAAGTAATAACGCAGGTCGATCGATCAAGTTAAGGTATACG